>CM065778.1:137267726-138599457 GCA_033296515.1 Macrochelys suwanniensis
TCGCGGCTGTCGTAGAAAGAGAACCTGAGAGAAGAGGCCTGGTATGAGGCCCTGTTCTTGCCGGGTTCTGTGAGCCTGCAACCAGGCAGAGCCTGACAGCTGCTCACAGCCTGACTTTTGCTAACTTTGCTTTCTATCAGCAAAACTTGCCCACTACTTTAGCTCAGGCCTCATACCAGGCCTCGTCTCTCAGGCTCTCTTTCTACTACAACGGCCACCCCTATTAGTGATGGAGCCGACACGGAGGGGACAGCTGCCACCGACAGCATGGAGCATCCTGCCACAGCAAAGCTGCAATCTACTTAAGGCTGAGGGCAGGTCTACACTACCCGCCAGATTGGCGGGTAGCGATCGATCTCTCGGGGGTCGATTTATCGCGTCTAGTGTAGATGCGATAAATCGATCCCTGAGTGCTTTTCCCATTGACTCCGGAACTCCACCGACGGGGGAGCGGCAGCAGTCGACTCGCCGCCGTGAGGACGCCGAGGTAAGTCGACCTAAGGTACGTTGACTTCAGCTATGCTATTCCCGTAGCTGAAGTTGCGTATCTTAGGTCAATTCCCCCTCCCCTAGCGTAGACCTGGGCTCAGTCATGAGTCTGCTTATGAGCTTGCACACGGAAGTAAGGGGGCTTTGATGGTCAGTATGCCGGGGAAAGAAGCCCTGTGGAAAGAAGCAGCACAGCCCCACACTGCCTGCTCCTAAGGGATCATGGTAATGCCACAGTCACACCTCGGTTTATTTACACTTTGATCTTGTACGAAACATGCCTTATAGTGCCAGAGCCATCAAGTTTAAGGCCAGAAGGGACTACCAGCTCATCTAGTCTGACCTCCTGGGTATCACACGCCCGCCACCCACCCCCCCCCCCCACACACACACACCAAGCCCAGCAACCAGACTCAAGGAGCTCAGTCTAAGTAGCTTAACAAAGAGACGGTTCAGGGGAGACATGGACACAGTCTAGAAGTATCTACTTGAGGACCATAAATTGGATAATACAGAGCTCTTCAATTGAGCAGACAAAAGTATAGCAAATTCCAATGGCTGGAAGATGACACTAAGCAAATTCAGACTGGAAATAAGGCATACATTTTTAACGGTGAGGGTAATTAACCATCAGAACAATTTATGAAGGGTTGCGGTACATTGCACCTCAGTGTCAATTTTTAAATAAGAATAGGTGTTTATGTAAAAGAACTGCTCTTGTTCAAGCAGGAGTTAATTCAGGGAAATCCTATGGCCTGTGAGATAGAGGAGGTGAGACTAGGTGATCACAGTGGTCCCTTCCGGCCTTAAAATCTGTTGAAACTCCACCCAAAGCTCCGAGTGCCTTTGGCACATGCTTGCAGTAGAACTCAGTAGAAGTTGACCAAAGCAGCCACAGTTCTTCCCCCAACCTTGTAACAAGGCTTGCAACTCCTGTCACTTGTGAAAAGAGGATCGGTATTTCAAGTACTGGTGTATTATCCCTACAGAAGAAGGCATGCTTAAATGGGCAAAGATAAAATTTCCCTGAGCTCTCCCTGTTGTGCCTAGACATTGCCGCTGATCTGATCTTTATGGGATGCCGCATGGTAAAGCAGCAGAAGGGAGGGGAAGGTCCTATCACCCCCTGGATTAAGCATCTATACGACATATTCCAGCAGTGCTTCCTCCTCATAATGCACATTTCTGAAATTACCTAAATACGCATATATCTGACTAGACTGGAAATGCTCCATCTGGCAGGCGGAGATGCGGCTGAGGATTTCTTAGTAAACATACTTTTTTTTTTAACCTGGTGGCCCTTATGGTCTGTCAAATAAATACGTATTTTGACCAGCATTGCAGCATGCATTATTTACTCTACTGACATTAACAGCTTTCTGGAGCTGCTCTGGGAGCTGCGACAAGGCACCAGCGTAATTTAGAGCAGTGGAAAAATTAGCAAATGGATCCTTGACGTGATACCTCATAACAGCTTCCTTGTGTCAACTCGTGGCATGGAGTCAGGAGTGCATGGTTAATAAGCAGGATCTGATTTTCCAACGTGCTTATAAAACGTTGGGATGCATGGTGCACTTGCCCCACTGTTGAAGACGATCAGAAGCTGCTGTTGTGTTGTAACTAAATAACTAAATGGAGCATGTCCTAGGAATAATTCCTTTTGAAAAGCAAGCCTTGTTTGCTAGATTTGGCTATACATAAGAGGCCAGATGTTCAAAAGGGTTCAGCACCAATCAGAACAACGCAACACACGAGGAACTGAGCGCTTCTAAAAGCTTGGCCTTAATAACAAGGATGGCTTTCTGAAACCTAAGTCTGGGTCCATCAAGAGAGGGCTTCTCCAGCTGGCCTTTTCCATAGAGTTCAGTTTCTACTTCCAAGCAGCAAAGGGTCCTGTGGCACCTTATAGACTAACAGACGTATTGGAGCATAAGCTTTCATGGGTAAATACCCATTTCTTCCATTCACCCACGAAAGCTTATGCTCCAATACGTCTGTTAGTCTATAAGGTGTCACAGGACTCTGCCGGTTTTACAGATCCAGACTAACACAGCTACCCCTTTGATACTTCCAAGCAGCCACCCACTAGAATCCACACTCCATTGTGGGTGCGGAGCACTTCTGTAAAAACTCTGGCCCAATGCTTTTATTGGACAATACGCTACACTCCGCACTTCTCTGCATGGTAGAATGGCCCCAGACTCATCCACAAGGCCCTCTGCTGTTCTGACTCTAGGGAATCTGTATGTAAAATCTGTTTTGCTGTTTCCCCGTCCCTGACCTCTGCCTGTCCATCCATTCAATATGAGCTACTCAAGGCAAGGACTTCTTGGGTGCCACTGCTAATAATAATAATAATAATAAATATAATAGATTGCTGAGGTTGGTACAGTGTACAAGGTACTACACAGCTAAAAGTCAGTGTGATCTAGTGGATGTCCCAGCCCAGTGCTCTTATGAGAGGTGTGGTCTAGTCTAAGTTCTCCTAGTGGCCTCCTGGAGGACCTTGGGCAAGTCACTTTAACCTCTCTGTGCTCAGTTTCCCCATCTGTAAAATAGGAATAATAATACCACCCTCCTTTGCAGAGTGCTCTGAAATCTACTGATGAAAAGTGCCGCGGAAGGGCTGGGGATTATAATCAAGATGTGTGGCGGTGGTCGCTTAGCGTCAGGCCGATCAGCTCCACTTGCAGAGCGATTCCATTGTAAAGGAGCCATCTCTCTGTTTTACTCTGCAAGTGACGCCTGAGGCCCTTGCCTTTTCATGGCATGACCCACAGCCAGGGTCATCTTCAGAACCGGCCAGCAGCTCGTGCTAAGGGGTGTTTTCCTACAAAGCCACTTTTACGTTGTAAAAAGGAAAAAAATGACGCTGATTTTGTGCAGCATCTATTATTTTGGGGGCTAGATTGGCTCTGGCTCTTCAAAAGTGTCCTACCCTTGCCCTTCCAGCAGTCACCACTGCACTCCCCAGAGCAGAGGCTGTGCTTTTTCCTAACCCCTGGGAGGCTGTAGCCACCTCAGTAGGGTTGAGGGGTTGTAATGAGAACTAAAGAGCACCTGACACCCTATGAATGGGTGATGAAGCATGCAAATTTCCAACTCTACGCACTGGAAAATGGTGAATTGTCCCTCCCCCTCCCCCCAAAAAAATAATCATGAGATTTGTCTTGAAATCTCAAAGACTTGACTGGAAAATGGTGAATTGTCCCTCCCCCTCCCCCCAAAAAAATAATCATGAGATTTGTCTTGAAATCTCAAAGACTTGACAAAAAATAAGATTTGGGGGTTTTTGTTTTGTTTTGTTTTTGCTATCTGGTATTGTAGCCCCCTGGGGGGGTGTCATATTTTGAAGCTTTTCCCTGAAACCACGAGTGCTAGAAACTTACCTTTAAAACAAAAATGGCAGCCGAGAGTCTCATATCATCACATGACTCCGGGAGTTGGGGCTTTAAAAAAAGTAGGAAATAGCACAAGACTCCCCATAAACTCATGAGAGTTGGCATCGCTGATGCTTCTCTGCCTTTGTAAAACTGGACTGGACTAAAAAATACACTGTTAGGCAACCCAGTCCTGCTTTGACCCTTCAAAGGATGGGCAAACTGATTTCACAGCAAAGACCCATTTCTAATGTCTTTGACTCCATAAAGGAATGATGGCCCTTAGTCAACAGCCCTAGTCTAGGACATGGGGCTCTGTGCTAGCATAGACTTCCTGTGTGATCTTTAGTTTCTCTGTGCCTCAGGTTCTCCATCTATAAAATGGGGATAATAACACTTCCCTACCCCGGATAAGGGTGTTGTGAGTATAAATACATTAAAGATTGTGAGGTTCTTACATACTATGATGATGGAGGTCATACAGGGACCAAATGTTCTGGAAGGTTACATTCATTTAGGAATAAACTTGGCGTATCTACCCACAGGATAAGGAGTAAGAACCCTACTTATATCCCCATGTGGGCTGCCTAGACCTTGAATGCAGAACCATGCACCTGCCTACTCCCTCAATGGAGAAAATGGGCAGCAATTGGGTGACAGAGGGTGGGAATTGGCTCCAACCCCTCTACTTGCTGGCTGGTCTGGGGAGAGTAGTAATTTCTGCTGATATAGGCCAGCAGTAAATTTCCACCCACTTGTCACTCTGAAGTTTGTGTCTGAGGTGGGGCTGCTTCCGGGATGGTGGTGTTTATGTATCCTTCTTTGCTGAGGGCTGTGATTAACGTGACAAGCAAGTCCTTACCCAGAAATCTGGGAAATGCCAGGGCACAAAGAGGGTTTGTTTCTTCTGCCGTAAATCAACACAACGTTTTCTCTTTTTTTTTATTTTCAGTTTATTTACAAATTAAAAAAAATAATGCTAGGCAAATCTGAACAGAAATGATTTGACTCAGGCTGCTTTAGATCTACTTTCCATGGGCTCAAAAGAGAATGAGTAAACTTTTTGTGTATGGGTGCAGTTGTCTCGTTGAACTGTGAATAATTTCACATGAACCAGTTTTGTCAAGAACGGGGAAGAAAAACGGAAGACATTTATATTGGCACCATGACGCCACATGTTTGGCAGCAGCTAAAACAATTTCTATTTCAAAAAGGCTCTCTTTGTACATTACCATATTTATAGCTTTAAAAATACTTAGGCTGGAATTGATACCGATTGCCTTAAATTTCTACTTATTTTTGTGTCTCTCTCTCTTTAAGATTTGGATGATGGCCAAAATCAGTGAATGGGGTGAGTTGAAGCTTAGGTAGGGGCCACAGGCTGGCTCTTTAAGGGAAGATGGGTTCAGCCCCATGTCTGACATACTTTGCTCACCTGCCCAGGTGGAGAGAATGAGTAGTGTCATGGGACAGGTGGCTAAAATCAGGCCTCTGGAGAGTCAGGAGAGGTTCCGGGCTGGGAGTCCTGGGAGCTGTTGTTTGGGAGTGAAAGGGTGGTGTGAACACTTCGATACAAAGAATCTTCTTAGCCCCAAGCCACAGGGCATGAGGAGTGCAGAGAGCCAACACCTGCTAGAAAGGCAAGAACGTAGGGAGCTGGGAGGCTGAAGGAAAACCCTCAGCTGGAAGCTTTGTTTTTTTTCCTTTTGAACTTTACGTTAATACACCAGACCCCAAACATGGGTGTTGCTGGACATGGGAACGTTTTTGTGGAGCCCAAGAGGGGAAACTGAGGCAGCAGAGAAGGCAACATGGTGACAGCTGGTTTGGATCCAAGTCCCACTTTATCTGACCTCCAAATGATTTTTTTTAACGTGAGTAGGTTGTTATTAATTATCTGCATGCCAGTAGTGCCTCCAACAAAAATCAGGGCCACGTTGTGTGAGGTGCTGTACAAACACGTAATAAGGGAGAGTCTCTGCTCTGACGAGTTTACAATCTAAATAGACAAGACAGAGTAAATGGCAGTTTGATTGGCCCCACTTTACAGATGGGAAATACAGAAACAGATACGTTACCTAAACTGCCCAAGGTTATGAAGGAAGTCAGTGGCAGACCTGGGACCCGAATGGCAGTCTCGTATGTCCCACTTCAGTGCATTAACCACAAGACCATTCTTTTCTGTTAAGAGGAAGGATGGTTCAGTGGTTAGGACACTAATGGGGCCTTGTGAAATGGGGGGGTGGTGTCACTTCTTTTATCTGCCACAGACCTCCCATGGGATTTTGGACAAATCGCTTAGGGCTTGTCTACATGGGGACGTGGCGGGTGTTAAACCAGATTGATTCCATGTGCATTATTTAACTTTTGGTACGTAACCCTCAGTAACAGCATGCACATGGGATGCTGTTTCTTCTTTCAGTTCACCTCGTTGTGTACGCATGGCCGCGACTCGCTGCATACAAAGAGTGGAACATTCCTGGAGGGTATCAATCATCCTTTGTGGCGCTGCTCAGCAGAGTGCATTCTGGGACTTTTTTTCCACTTTGCATTTTGGGATGCACAGCAGAAGCAAGGCAGGGTGACATTTTTTTAAAAATCCCATGGTTCCTTCCCAGGCATGCTAGCACCATAGTCAAATTGCATGGACCCAAGAATGCTGTACACTGCTGTGCTAGCAACTGTGGATATGTACAGGCTGCTTGGGCTGTATTTCAGCAATCAAAGTTGGAAGAATTCAGCATTGGACTTCACAAGCACTGACTTTCTGCTTTCCCATGGCCACATCCTCATTCCACCTCTTCCCACCCCCGTGCACTCTCTCCCCTGGGGTCCTGCCCATGCCTCTGCCTGCCCCCGCCCCGCCCCCTTCCCTGAGTACTCCCCAGCCTCGCTCCACCTCTTTCTGCCACTGTCCCCTCCCCCGCAGCGCCTGCCACCGAACAGCTAATCGGCCGCGCTCACCGAGCAACTAATTGGTGGGGACCGGGGGTGGGGGCTGCCAAACAGCTGATCGGTGGGTGGCCGGTGGGTGCTGAGCACCTACAATTTTTTTCCATGGGTGCTCCAGCCCCAGAACACTCACGGAGTTGGCACCTATGTTGGACTTCACCCACCACATCTCCAAGTAGATGATGTGGCAACAACTGCAGTAGCTCCACCAGCAGAGGAAGTTGGCCAAGCATGAGAAAAAAGAAGAGGATACTGAGCAACTGATACTAGAGGAGCAGGTTCTGGTACTGCTTCCCCCCATGCAGTATTGTTTCTGGTCTCAGGACACCACTGTGGATTGGTGGGAAAGGACAATTTCCAGAATGGCAAAGGCAAATGTTTGGAGAGATGTGTGGAGCTAGCCCCATGGCAGCCCAACAACATGCTGTTCCTCAGGCTCGTGGAGAAGTGGGTTACTACTGCCGTCTGCCCACGACTGCATTAATTTCAATGAAATATATCATAGAATCTCAGGGTTGGAAGGGACCTCAGGAGGTCATCTAGTCCAACCGCCTGCTCAAAGCAGGACCAATCCCCAACTAAATCATCCCAGCCAGGGCTTTGTCAAGCCTGACCTTAAAAACCTCTAAGGAAGGAGATTCCACCACCTCCCTAGGTAACCCGTTCCAGTGCTTCACCACTCTCCTAGTGAAAAGGTTTTTCCTAACATCCAACCTAAACCTCCCCCTCTGCAACTTGAGACCATTATTCCTTGTTCTGTCATCTTCTACCACTGAGAACAGCCTAGCTCTATCTTCTCGGGAACCCCCTTTCAGATAGTTGAAAGCAGCTATCAAATCCCCCCTCGTTCCTCTCTTCTGCAGACTAAACAATACCAGTTCCCTCAGCCTCTCCTCAGAAGTCATGTGCTCCAGCCCCCTAATCATTTTTGTTGCCCTCCGCTGGACTCAAAAATGGCCCCAAAGAGTCAAAGGTGCTAACATAACCATGAAACTGTCCAACATTAAATACTTTTAAAGAAAGTTTTGTATACAGAGACTTCAGCCCGCTTAGTACCATGGCAAACACACCATTAAACAGCTCTTTAAGCTTTTCTTAAAAATACAGAATGAGAAGCAAAAACAGTTTTCAAGCATTTGAAATGTAAAAGTACTAAGCAAGGCTTTCATTTTAACCACATCCCTTGTTCCCGTTCCCTGTAGCCTTAGAGAGGTTTTATAAAGAAAAACTTCTTGTTGGACAGTGTTTTAGATGGTAATAACTGTATTTTGTGGGGAGAAAAGAGAAGATGGTTAATTGAGATGTGTTGGATTGTTGTTGTTGCTGCTGGAGTTCAGTCCCTTTTGCTAGAAGATGAGACACGACAAACACGCACAAAAGGGGAGAGAAAAGAACAGCAAAGAGAGAGCATCCAGCTTCTGCCTCTGGTGTTGACTCTCACGTGCAATCTCATTGCTGGAAAAAACACAGGCCCAGCACGTGGTCTTAGCAACTACTCCGAAACCTGGCCAACTTGTACGAGCATCCAGCGGTTTTAGGGCGTTGCATTTAACTGCCTCTTTCTGGTCAGAGGCTCACAGCACTGTTGCAAAATATGAAGTCTTGGCCAGCTAAGCCAGTCTTACTGGATGGAAGGAAAAAGTAGACGGGAAAGAGGAGAAATAAGGTGGGGAAGGAAAAGCATACAAGGGGTGGGAGTGGGTTGGGGGCGGCAAAATATTCAGGATTTAGCTGGAGACAATAGAAGTGGCAATGGCATTTGGGTCCTTCTTCCTGGTCTGATCTGGTCAAGGCCAGCATAAAGGCACCTTTGTCTCACTGGATTCTAGGGTGCCAGGGGATGGTGGGGGTAGCATCTGCCATGGTCACCCAGAACAGAAGCTAGCTCAGCAGTAGAGCACAATAATAATAATAATTAGGGCTGTCGATTAATCACAGTTCACTCAGGCAATTAACTCAAAGAAATTAATCGCGAGTAGGAAAATTAATCGCGATTAATTGCACTGTTAATACAATACCATTTGAAATTATTAAATATTTTTGGATGTGTTTCTACATTTTCAAATATATCGATTTCAAGTACAACACAGAATACAAAGTGTACAGTGCTCACTTTATATTATTTTTATTACAAATATTTGCACTGTAAAAATGATAAAAGAAATAATATTTTTCAATTCACCTCAAACAAGTACTGCAGTGCAATCTCATTATCATGAAATGCAACTTACAAATGCAGGTTTTTTTTTTTATTATTACATAACTGCACTCAAAAACAAAACACTGTAAAACTTTAGAGCCTACAAGTCCTCTCAGTCCTACTTCTTGTTCAGCCAATCGCTAAGACAAACAAGTTTGTTTACATTTACGGGAGTTAATGCTGCCCACTTCTGAATTACAATGTCACCTGAAAGTGAGAACAAGCGTTCGCATGGCACTTTTGTAGCTGGATTCTCAAGATATTTACATGCCAGATGCGCTAAAGATTCGTATGCCTCTTCATGCTTCGGCAACCATTCCAGAGGACATGTTTCCATGTTGACGATGCTCGTTAAAAAAAAATGTGTTAATTAAATTTGTGCCTGAACTCCTTGGGGGAGAACTGTACGTCTCCTGCTCTGTTTTACTCACACTCTGCCATATATTTCATGTGATAGCAGTCTCGGATGATGACCCAGCGCATGCTTGTTTTAAGCAGACTTTCACTGCAAATTTGACAAAATGCAAAGAAGATACCAATGTGAAGTTTCTAAAGATAGTTTCAGCACTTGACCCAAGATTTAAGAATCTGAAGAGCCTTCCAAAATCTGAGCGGGATGAGGTGTGGAGCATGCTTTCAGAAGTCTTAAGAGCAACACTCTGATGCGGAAACTACACGTAACTTTAGCGCCCTCGTGGCCAAGATGGAGTCTGCTCTGCAGGCAGCTCTGGCCAAGAGAGAGCACACACAGGAATGCAGCAGGGAAAGTCCCTTCCACCCCAGGGGCACCTGTTCCAAACCCCCCAGAGTGAACACACACACCCACAGGAAAAGTACAATGGATATAAGAAAGGGAAATATTTATTTACAAAGGGATGAGAGAAGTAAAAACAAGGGGAGATCTAGGGGGAGCAGTAAAACAGGGTTGCAGCCAAACCAAGGCCCCACAGGCCCAGGGGTAGCACAGGCCGAAAGGGCAGACACTGAGCAATGTGTCTGCACACAGAGTGCAGGAGTTCTGAGCAAAGTTCCAGTCCAGGGGTGAGTCTTGGGGGCTCCTGGTCAATCTTCGGCGCCAGTGAACTTTCCCCAACAAACCCCTCCAGTGCCCTCTTCTGCCGCTCTCTGCAAAGCCACCCAGAGCGACCCCCTCCCCACTTAACTAGCTACAGCCTCCCTCCTTGTTCTCAGTGCAGAGTCACAAGCCCCAGTACTCACAGCCCCATGCAGCTCTGGGCAGCAGTGATACAGATCCTGGGTCCAGCTCCAGCCTGTCCTTCTCAGGCAATGCCGCCCTGGCACAGTGCTCCTCCTGGCTCCTGTCCTGGGGTGTCCCTGATCAGCTGCCCTGTCCTTCTTGGGCTTCAGGCAGGTTCTCTCTGCTTCTCCTCTGAGGGCCTGCAGACTGTCTTCTCTCTCCCCAGCTCCAGCTCCACCCCCTGGAGTTTCGCTCCTTTTTCTCACTGCTTCCCCTCACCCGTTAGGAAAAAGATTTAAAGAGGCCATGCTCTCTAAACCCCAAAAGGGTTACATACAGAACCCAAACCACCAAAAAAGAAAATCAACCTTCTGCTGACGCCAGCTGACTCAGATGATGAAAATGAAAATGCATTGGTCTGCACTGCTTTGGATCATTATCAAGCAGACCCGTCATCAATGGACGCACGTCCTCTGGAATGGTGGTTGAAGTATCAAGGAACGTATGAATCTTTAGTGTATCTGACATGTAAATACCTTGCGATGTCGGCTACAACAATGCTATGCAAATGCCTGTTCTCACTTTCAGGTGACATTGTAAACAACAAGCGGGCAGCATTATCTTCCGCAAATGTAAACAAACTTGTTTGTCTGAGCAACTGGCTGAACAAGAAGTAGGACTGATTGGACTTGTAGGCTCTAAAGTTGTACATTGTTTTATTTTTGAATGCAGGGGGGGGTTTTGTACATAATTCTACATTTGTAAGTTCAACTTTCATGCTAAAGAGATTGCACTACAGTACTTGTATTAGGTGAATTGAAAAATACTATTTCTTTTGTTTTTTACAGTGCAAATATTTGTAATAAAAATAAATATAAAGTGAGCACTGTACACTCTGTATTCTGTGTCATAACTGAAATGGATATATTTGAAAATGTGAAAAACATTTTAAAAAATGTAAATGGTATTCTATTATTGTTTAACAGCGCGATTAATCGTGAATAATTTTTTAATCGCGTGACAGCCCTAATAATAATAATACTAAATTGTAATGATAGATCCTGATGTGCCAAAATCCCCTCGAGAGAACCTGCCTCCTCAGTCCCAGCCTGGGTTTCTGGCTGGGAATCAAACTTGGCTGCTGTGTACTGGGAATTGGGCTCGCCTCCTATCTGGCTTTCTGGGGCCAACTCTTCCACTCCTCGTGCTCATCCTCCTCGCACTCATCCTCTGAGTATTGCTGGATGTCCTCGAGGTTCTATGAAATTCTGTCCCTGTGCCAGTTCTTAAATGGGGTAGGAGACATCCGGGCAACATGGCACGAGAGAAGTGGAGGACTCACAGGTAAACAGACAAGTCAGTAATGGTCGCCCACAAAGTAATATGGAATAGCAGCTAGAGGACAGACAAAGTAGCATGCAGCCACATTATGAGCACTCAAAAAACAATCGACAGCAAACTTAGTTCACTCTGAAAGCAGACTCCATAGTTCCCGATTAAATATGGAGTTAGTGCACAACAACAAATTTTCTCATGTGTACATAAGTGTTTTCAAAGCGGTTTCACTCCACTTATGTCGGTGTAACCCTTCCCCTTCAGCACGTGTAGACAAGCCCTTAGTCTCTCTGTGCCTCAGTTTCCTGCCTGTAAAATGGAGCTAACAGCACTGCCCTACTTCACAGTGGTGTGAGGATGAATACATTAAAGGCAGTGAGAGGCTCAGATATTATGGTGATGAGGGGCCAGATCAGTACCTAAGATAGCTGGAAGGGGAGTAGTTGTATGAAATGGTCTCACTTTTGGTCAATTTCTAACCCAACCCTGGAGACCTAAGAACAGTATCCACAAAGTTCAGCTGCTGTGCAGGCTTCCCTCAAGTTGCTTCCACCTTAGCGTGGAAGGTGAGGGACATGACAGTTGAGCCTCCATCCCATTCAGTGCTTAGATTCTTTACTAAGAATCAGACCTCAATGCAGTGACAAATGATTAACTTTCAATGTATCTTCAGTATTCTATCCACACATTACAATGTAAGGAAGCACTTCCAGTATCCACAGAAACCTGAAGTGTGGTTAGCAATGCTATTTCTGTAAGGCAATGCTTTCTCTGTGATTATGTATTTTATTAGCTCCTGAGCCCTGCTGAGAAAGAGTATTAAGTTTAGCATATGGAGAAAACAAATAGGTGGGCAAGTCCTAGCCCGAGGGTTAGAGCAGCTCTTAATTCCTTCCAATTCCTCCGTTCTTATTTATACCCGAGTTGGTTAGGGTGCACATGGGAGAACTGATATAGGATAAAGGGCGGACAAAAGAAATGAACTTCTCAATTGCTGGATGGTGCAATATTTCTATGTTTGTAGTCTATTAAGAACAGCTATGCTGGGAGACACCAGTGGTCCATCTAGCCTTGAATGGTATTTGCCCGCTGGGAAGGGGTTGAAAATGTTCATCCATAGCGTGAGCAGTAGCGGGAGCCCTCTCCACGCTGCCCCACCAGCATTCCTCAGATTGATATGGAGGCACCACCTCTCGGAGTCAAAAGATGTTCAATCCCAGAGGTCCATTTAGTCAACGTCTCTGCTACGCCTGCCATCAAGGGGCTGTGTTGGGTTTGGTGGTGCTGGTGACGTGAATGCTCCTAGCAAGCCCTATGATCTAGTCTTCTGATACACTGTAACATCTCCTTCTCTCCTGTCCTTGTCTTGTGGCTTTTCCCAGCCTTACCGCTGTTCCACCTTGTGCTGTGATGCTGCAGGACTGGGCTGGGTTGAATAGCTGAAGGGGAGACTATATAAATGCAAAGTAGCCTTAGACCCTTGAATGCTACTTACTGTTTTACTGACGACCCTGGTTCAAGAAAGGCCTTGTGGGCCAGTGGACAGGGTACTGGACATGGGGACCAGGGTTCTACTCCTGATTCAGTCATTGACCTGCTGCATGATGTTGGGTATATGACCTCCTCTCTTTGTGCCTCTGTTTCCTGTCCCACCCTTTGTCTGTCCTCTCCATTTAGACAGGACAGGAGCTCTCTCTCACAAGACATGTATTAGAATGCCGAGCACAATGAAGTCCTGTCTAGAGGCCCCAGCCAAGGTACTACTGTAATATAATTCATAATAATTCCATCCATGTGCTAGCTGTACACAGTAGGTGGGTCTTACTCCTTAACAACACGGGGCATTAATAGGGACTCTAACCAAGACATCAGTTATCATGACACTCTGAATACAGTCGGGAGAGCTGGCAACACTGAGAGCCCTCTGGGGGTGCTAAGTGGTGGGGTGGAGGGCTACTCATGCCCTCTGCCCCTTCCTATTTTGTGTTTTGCAGCCAGACAGGCTTCGACCGCATTCTAGATTGAAGAAACATAAATGAGGGGGAGCCCCAGATGAATGAGGCAAGTTAGCTTGTTTGCCTGGTTGCTTCAATGATTAAGGGTTGCAGGCGGCTCACTATGGAGCCAGGTAATTATAATGCATAAAACAACCCAGCTATAACGCAGCCGGTGCCAAGAAGGAATCGACTCGCGGCTCCTGCGAATATCTCCGCTGTGTTATTCCAGGCATTTGAGGAGGCGTCAGCTGTCTGGGAGTGTTTCTTAAAATGGTGATGGGAGAATCTTTCCTTTTTGCAAATGGCCTCTGAATGCATCGGGACAGCTGCCTGGGATACACCTCATTTAGCTGCAATTGTCTCTGCTATGTTTATGACCCTCCCACTACTGTGCAAGGTACAGCCATCACTTACAGTCTCATTTGCCTAACACAGTGTTAAGATGCCCTTCCAATGCTTTGCTGTGTTTCCTTCCCCTTCCTCTTTGCTGTGGTTGTCATCGTATCTGAGATGCTAAGCCTATCACTGAACAAGCAAAGCATCTGTGTGAAAGATTGCTTTCTGAAGGATGCTCTGTCTGCTGTTTACCCAGCAGCTTCCCCATCCCATTTAATGACACTGTTGGGGATACAGGGTGTAATCTATAATGCCTGATTCGTTATATTTAATAGCTGCACATTTTGGACTCTGGAAAACTGGCCAGGCATATGGAGCACATTCATTTGCTAGTGAGATCTGCCCTTCTTAAACCATGAAGACCACAGTCTGCTCAGATTAAACCATGGGAAGCCAAAGGTGTGTTCAAAGCCCTAATCTGGATCTTAGTTTAGCAGCTAGGACTATCTCTGTAATGCATGCTGGGAGTCCCATGCCTGTGGTGCATCATGGGAGATGTAGGCTAGCCAAGGAGTCCATCCCATAGAGGAGAATGGGAGCACGAGGCACTTGAACTCCAACTCCCATGAGGCACTGCAGCAGCTCAGATAGGCAGAGATGGATATTGAACAGACCTGAAATGAAATGTTTTGATTCAATTTTCCTGTTTGCTCTCTCCATCTCTAATGACGTCTACATAGGACCACCTTAATGGTTTCAAATGAAATTCTCCTTGAGCCGCTGTGTCTTTGAGGTTCAAATGAACTTACCCTGAAGGATTAAAAACCGATGTGAAGCAAGGAGACAAATTTTCATGGAGCACTGCAAATGGAGGACTCTGGGATATATATATAACTCTAGAAATGGGCTGATCATTTATATTTCATTAAGATCTTAAATGCTGTTTAAAGGTTTTATTGTATTTTCATGGTTTGTGTTTTAATAGGTATGTTGATTATGTAGTTAGTGAAATCAGAGCTTTGAAAATAGGTTGGGGACGCTTGGAGTGGGCCCATAAGCACTTTTGGGTTGCTTTGCTGAAATCTGTCTGCACATGGCATTGTGTGCCTGAAAGAAGCTCCTGAGAAAGGGGGCAAACTCGAACGATAGCCCAGATATCATCCATGAAATGAAAGCCTGATTAGCGAAGCTGTAAAAGCCTGAGACAGCTAAGCACCCCCTCCCCACCCAGCTCTGATTTACAAACCCCTGAAAACAGACAATTCAAATGGAAAGTGATGACAAACCCATAGATCTAGCTAAGAACTCTGCTGCTACTAAACATGAATCATAGATTCATAGACTTTAAGGTCAGAAGGGACCATTATGATCATCTAGTCTGACCTCCTGCACAATGCAGGCCACAGAATCTCACCCACTCACTCCTCTCCTGTGTCTGATCTGAATCTCTTGTGGAAAGAGAAGCCTGCTTTGTTATCACAGGACACAGCTGATAATTACTTTTGGATTAATAGCTGGTAGACCTGCCTGTAACTTCCACCTAGGCGGACAGACGTCATTAAATCTAGATCCTTTACTGAGGGACTGATGGCAACTATGCAACTAACTAACACTTTTGCTCCTTGCTTTCAGCTACTGGCCCCACATTTTGTTCCTGGGCAAATACACTCACAATAAATCAAATTGTGGTATAGGAAAAGATACTCTTGGAGTTACCTGGGGTGTGTGTGTGTGTGTGTGTGTGTGTGTGTGTGTGTGTGTGTGTGTGTGTGTGTGTGTGTGTGTGTGTGTGTGTGTGTGTGTGTGTGTGTGTGTGTGTGTGTGAGAGAGAGAGAGAGTGTGTGTTTGGGGGTATTTTCATTACTTTGTGGTGCCCGAGTGATTGGGTTAGCCAAAGAAAGGCGAAGGGCAATGAAATAACTCAAATGCTTCTTTATAATGATGATGTCTTCATTACAGAGTGCTCCACTGTAACTGTTGTTAGCTAGAGCTCCCCAGCATAAGTGCTTGACTGCTGTCTGTCAAAAGGCCGTCTACTGCCAAAAGGGTGGAGTTGCAGCCCATCGGAATCTCTTGCCTGCAGCAAGGTGTAAAAGGCAGGAAAACTGCAGATCCTGTAAACTATACCACAATGCAACAGTGGTAGGTGCAAAATGGACAGACATCTCGTTTTGAGCTGTTTATGGGGATAGTACATAAAGGGTCTGATGGAAAATGCACTTAATTCAATCAAGACACCCATTCACTTAAAGAGGCTTTAGATCAGGCCCAAAATGAGAGACATCTGCAACTGCCATTTGATAAATGTGCTGTGCTGGAGGTCTAACTGGGAAGAAGCTAGGACACTTAGTACAATCGCAGAAATAAAATGAGCAGGGCTGAAACAATGGCCAATTGAGAGATTATAATGGTTAATTCCAGATCATAATGGTTTGTGGCTGACTGTCTACTCTGTGGTTTAATAGAACTGATCACAGTCTTTTGTTTGGAAAAAAAAATCTGTGAAAAATAACCATTTTGGGAAACTTGTGGTTGTTTTTGGCTTTAAAAGTTTTCGTGTTTGATTTCTGATTCTTTTCATTGGAAAACTGGATGACCTCTGTAGGGGTGTGGGGGGGAAGCAATTTTAATTAACTTTTTGTTCCTCTCCAAATGTATCATAGAAAATACTGTTTTCCACGCAGCTGTGACAGACAAGCAGTAGGAAGAAGGTTGGTGTAGGGGTTAGCTGTGCTATATTTGGATTGAAAAAACCTTGGTTCAGTTCTCTGGACTTTCTGTGTAAGTTTATGCAAGAAGCTTAGTCTCTTTGTGTCTCATATCCCCACCTGTAAAAATAGTAATAGACATGCCCCGTCTCCCAGGTTGTTATGAGGATAGATGTATTAAAGATTGTGGGGCCCACAGATACTGTAGTAATGGGGGGAGCTATATAAATGGATAGACAGAAGTGGGAGAATCATGGCACCAAGTCATGAGATGCTGCCGTTTTTCCCGATTATTTGGTGGGCTGAGCTAATGGAATGTAGAATAGGATACCCACCGTTGCTGACAACAGTGTTGAACCCAACCCTAAAGCACTTCAGTAGGATTTAGACACATACGCAGACTGAGCCGCCAAGAGGTGTGTTCCATTCGTGGTGTCTAAACGGGAGGTTACGCGAGGCCCAGAACACAAGCAGCAATCTGTCCAGGGAAGGGGAACCATTTCAGCAGGACTTTCTCAAGAGAAGGCTGCTGATTGCCGAAAGTCAAGCAGGCTCTTTCCAAAGAGGCCAGTAGGCCAAAGTAGAGCCATTATTTTTAAGTCTAGAGAAATGGTATTAAAACGTAACGGTGCTTTTTGGGAGAGTGCACTTAAAGTAATGCACTGAAAGACACAAGAAATGGAGGAGGATAAGAGGAGGGAGGAGATGAAAAGGAAGATATTAGCCCTTAAAAGGCTGAGAAGGCTAAAGGGTAGATTTTCTCTGGTTAAGGAATAGAAAGGGGACTGTTCAATCTCATAAAGAAGAAAAAGCTATAATCAGAGCCGGCGCTAGGCATAAGCAGACTAGGCAATTTCTTAGGGTCCCAAGCAGCCCGAAGGGGCCCCCCTATTTGCTTTTTATTATGAGAACTTGCCTGTTTTCGTATTAGGGGAGTAAAAATATTCCTGCTTAGCGCCCCCAATGGGCTAGCAATGGTTCTGGATCCCTCTGGGGGGAGGGATAGCTCAGTGGTTTGAGCATTGGTCTGCTAAACCCAGGGTTGTGAGTTCAATCCTTGAGGGGGCCATTTAGGGATCTGGGGCAAAAATGTGTCAGGGGACAGTACTTAGTCCTAATAGTGAAGGCAGGGGACTGGACTTGATGACCTTTCAAGGTCATTCCAATTCTAGGAGATTGGCATATCTCCATTTATTTATACTGGGAAAAAAGATGGACATTTTTAATGTACACACATAACTGACGATGAAAGGGTGGGAAGAAAGAGGGGATGGGAGTCATAAAATGTGGGGGTTTAATGAGAATAGACACCCAAAAAGCAGGGGCTAGATCCCCTGGGGTAATGCAGCTGCTCTGCTCTACTCTGCTCTGCCAGTGTAATCTGGCTGCAAACCTGGTTTACCTGAGACCTGGAGGATTGTCACGGCATAGGACTGATTTACCAGTGGTGTGGAACCCGTGTAAGGGCTCTTGTACCACACACACTTCCTGCTGCTGAAGGAGCAAGGAAAAGGGGCCATGTATGGGTTTCCCCTGGTCCATGCTAAATGTTGGACCACATTTTCAGCCCCTTGGGCTCTCAGCAGCTGGTATCTACTAGAGCAGCACTCAGGCTGCTCTCTCTTGTCATAGGATGGGATGCACCAATTTTACAAGCCTACAGTTTGGTGGGTTTGTCCGCTGCCAAGGTGAGTCAGGGATTGGCTGACTTCAGCTGTCACCCATTCTAAAGCACTAAGCCGTGAGAGCGGGGCTGGTCCTTTCGTCTAGTTTTACACCCATCTGGCCAACAGTCCTATTTGTCCCAGTGCATCAGCTGAATTTAGGGTGACTAGATAGCAAAGGCAAAAAATCAGGACGAGGGTAATAGGTGCCTAAAAAAGACACAGCCTCAAATATTGGGACTGTCCTAACCATATTGAGATGTCTGATCACGCTAGCTGAATTATGTTTAACAAATGAATTTCATTTTTTGGACATTTATCTATCCAGCAGTATCCATGAAGTTACTCACATGAGTGTTTGCAGGCTCAGAGCCTGGGTTCTCCAAACAGCACCCATCACCCTAGTATCTGAGCATCTCCTAAGAGTTATGACCATTAAAAGCCACTCAATAAATCACTGAATAAAGAGATTGCTGTTAATGCCATTTTGCCAAACTCATCTTAGTTTCCTAGGCTTGTATACCCTCGCAATTTCACTTAGCCTTGATTGTGACTTGGTAACCTACAAGTTAGGTGAACCCAGGATTAGGAATCCTACAGGGGTTCAATATTTTAAAGTAATCTTAAAGAATAAATAACTTTTTTTAAAAATCTGGGCTGTCTGGTAATCCCAGAGTGTCACGTGGAGACGGTATGTGAAAGCCTTCCCAAGGCTTGCGGTTCAGAATTTCAATGAAGCAGCGCAATCCACTTCATCTAATGGAAATCTTGTGCAAGCAAAAGTTCCCAGAGATCCTGCTTAAAAATGAATCCAATACTCTTAGGAAATTATCTTCCTAGGCAGTTATGCATATGAGAGCGCTGCTGAGCACAGCGGGGGCTGGTTTGATGGCTAGTATATTATACAGGAGAAAGAGGAGGAGAAGAAAATAATGTATTTCGTCGATTGCCAGTTGCTGGGATTTCATACATAGCAACTTAAGGATGCTTCCCCGGTTTCCCTCATTTTTACCTTCAGAGTGGGTTCACCGTGCCTTAACAAAAGCCTGGTCAGTATTCAGGAAGCTACAGATTTAAATACACACTTCTGTCTCCAGGAATGATCTGTGCCCTATGGACTCATCTTGTATGAATTATTTATCTTTCAGTTCCAACTTTTCAGCATGACTCAGTGTTGGTTGACTGTTCTCTTGTTTATTGTTTTTCTGGTTGTTTTTGGCTGGTGGCTGGGATGGCCCAAGCAACTTCACCAGCCTTCATCTTGGTCATCGCCTGAGATTCAGCCTGGGATCTCTAGTGATAGGGCATGAAATACCACAGCTTGAGTGAAGGACTAGGAGCTGCAGCAGACGCTCACATCTTCAGTGGGTCAGACATAGGAGCAGAGTTTGCAATACCATCTGAATAGAGGGTTACAGAAGAGTCAGGTCTTCGTTTATTGAGATACAAATTGTGACCTGACTAGCTTTAAGATGAACTGCAGATTTTACTGGACCCTCTTGTTACAAGGTTTGTGCAGGTGTTAAGCCCTCGAAATAGAAATTAAGTAGGGCTTAAGTGGCTGCTAAGCCTTGTGCAGATTTTCTATACGTGGGTGAATTTCACCCTTGCTGAATATGGTTTGGGGAATTCCAAGAAATGGGGTGAAGAGAGTAAAATAACGTACCGCTTTACAAAGGTTTGCTGGAAGAGGATACAGAGCCTTGATGCTGCAGGGGCTTGAACTATATAGAGACCTTGACCCTGCAGAGTCACACTTCTTGTAAAAGAAACTCTCTCGAATACAAACTCAACTCACAGTCAGTTCAGGACTGGATCTAAAGCTCATTGGAGTCAATGGGAGTTTTTGAATGGGCTTTGAATCAAGGGCCTATTGAACTGCATGTTGTGGCAAAGACAAGGTCTGAAACTTCTTGCTATCTTACTAGGAGTTATAGTTGATATACCTGGAAAGAATCACTGCAACTTGGCTTAGCCCAGTACCATGAGGAGGTGCTTATATGCCCCCAATTCAGCAAAGCACTTAAGCGTGTACTTTAGCATTAAGCATGTACATAATCCTATCCCCATTCAACAAAGCATGTAGCCAAGTCAATGGGACTTAAACACAAGCACTTCGGTGAAGCAGGACTTTTATGAAGAATTTAGGCAACCAACTTCACCTGGTCTCCAAGGGAGCTACTGGAACCGACTTACGCTGTGGTTCCCACTGCTCCTAACATTGGTTCCATACTGCTGAGTACATACTTTCTTTCTCCCTTGATTATCCCTTTTATTCTTTCCTTCCTTTTCCCTACTCCCTCACCTCACTTCCCAATACCCATTACCCCACCTTTGTCCCATCACCATGCTTAAGAAAAACACCAACCATGGCACTAAAAGCCACATGATCTATCCTGCCCTGATCACTGTTTGTATATGCAGCCCGTTTCCCCGTCTTCAGCTGTTTCAGACCATAAGTTCTTCCGGGTGGGGACTGTGCTTTCTTCCATGCTTGGGAAGTGCACAAGGGGTGACATGATCACACCTGCTTGGGGAACAAATATTTGATGATGGGCACTGCAGTCTAGCAGGCAAAGGTCTTAACAAGATCCAGCGGCTGGACGTTGAAGCTAAATAAATTCAGAGTGGAAATAAGGGACAAACTTTGAACAGTGAGGGTCGTTAACCCTTGGAGCCATCTGCCAAGGGTCATGGTGGATTCCGCATCGCTGAATTTTTAAATCACAATTAGACTGAAAAAATGCTCTAGTTCAACAGGGAGGTTCTGTGGCCTGAGTTAAACAGGAGCTCAGCCTTGGGATCTATTAATCTATTTTGGGCTTTACTTCTCTATGGAAAATAGTAAGTAATAATAAAAGGTTCAGGGCTGGATACTTTTCAGCTTTGGCCAACGATTCATGCTGGTCCTTATTACACCCAAGCCAAGTTTTCTGTCTCACTTCAAAACCCATCTCCTCAGCCCCCCTGTAATCACCAAACAGAGGCAGACGTCAAAGGGGGCCTCCCTGAGAATGAACACGTGTATTTTGAAGAGCTTTTGCTAGGACAATGGCTCTTCCCCTTATTGGCAAACATCCCAGCCACCTTTACACTGCTGCACAGACCCCAGGGCCTTTCTTGTCTATCTGCTGCGTCTAATGAGGTGCTTACCTGGTGTCAATCATCATAACAGAGTCTTCTCTGTGACAGATTGGGAGGCAGGCAGTACAGCAGCTACCTAGCACGCGGCACTGCACACAAAAGCACTCTAAAATCAACGAACCCGGAGTAAAACACGAAACAACTTACATTCAGCCCTGAATGACATTCCTCAGCAAGGAGCAGCCATGCAGACATTAAACCAGAGGCCCACACAGCCGTGGTTATTGTTTTACTTTAAATGAGTTGTGGGGGCAAAGGAGAGCTTTGAAAATGGCTGCTGTTGCAATGGTAGGGACCGCGGCAAAGAAGGCGTCTTTCGTGGTGGCGGTGGGAGTATTTAAAGAGACACAGTTTGGAGATGTTAGAGCGAGAAAGGGACCCCTGCTGCACACCGGCAGCAATCGAGAGAAAAATGGTCGTTTTTGTGAGTCATTCATAAATTGACTCTAGAAATGGGGAAAGTCTGATTGAAATCAAATGCTTATGTCTGTCTATGTATGTATGGGTTTTCTATAGTGTCCTTTACTAAGCGCTTCCCAAGTGTATTAACTACGAGTAGGGGGTCCCTAGTGTGACTTCTTGTTGCTTTTCTTTTGTCTGCTACTGGTTAGAGGAGGCTGTGATTTGGGGGGAGTACTGTAGTGAGTCAGGAAATGGTTTTCATTCCTGCAAAATGTTTCTTTTTCAGGTTATCCTTGAAAAACCAAAACCGAAAAATTAATTTGTTTTTTTGGCAACTGGAAACCGAAGTATCTTTGATTTTCAGGTGTGTGTTTGGACAAAAACCTGACAAGCTTAGTCAAAATTGGACATTTCCTGCAGAATTTTTTTGTCCAAGAACTGTAGAATGAAAAATGTCAGTTAGCTCTAGGGTATCCATATCTAGGTGATATGTCGTCGTTGTGCTGGCTATGGTGGAAATGCTTTGTCAAAGTGGAAGGGGACTTAAAGATGCCCTGAAGCTGGTCAGACTGAATTAGTCTGGTGCCATCTATAAACCCATTCCACAACTGAGCCCTTCAACCAAGAATGTTTTCCTCCAGCTCTGCAGGGCTGCATCCTGGCGTTTGTAAGCAGCATAGTTCCAGAGGGGCAGAAGCAGGCAAGAAGGTTATGGATGGAGATGAGATCACTGCTGGCACTAGGCTTTGACCCATTGACAACCTCTCAGGCCCTGCAATCTCCTTAAAAAGCAACTCTCACTCCACTATATTCAGTCTGCTGAAGGACTGAGGAGATCCTCCCTTGGACCACACCTTGGAGACACTAGTGGGCCTGTCCAACCCGCTATTCGGTCCCAGAATGCACTCTGATCAAACTGTAAACTTCTCCGATGGTTTGCCATACACTTGTTATAATATTTAGTATTGTACATAGTTTGAAAGCCACTGCAGTTTACATGCAAGCAGGAGGAGATCATAGATTCCAGATGGTGGTTGGACAGAATTGAAAAATTTCATATGTGCAAAGACTGTCAAGGGATGTGCATTCATTTTTAATGGGAGTTATCTGCTGTTCATGTCAAAGTAACAGTAATGACTGGTAGTTTCTTTAAGATAGAAGTAAATTTGCAAGGGGAAAAAAACAAATTATATGATGCTGTTCCCCTCTATATCTCTAGCAGAATATACTCCAGGTGGGCACGGAATTAGATTTCCGGTTACTTTTCCCTTCACGCCACTAAAGTGCTGAAGCACCTTTAGTTTGGTCGCAAGTCAATTCTTGGTCAGGCAATATCTGCTCCAAAGCCAACTGCCATCAATGAAAGTTTTTAATGGCCTTTGGGTCAGGCCCCTGGTGAAAATAATCCATAGAGAAGAAGAGCGCTCATTAGTTAGAACAGGGCAACAGGACTCTTAGATGCTATTCCCATCTCACCACTTTCTTTGTGGCCAAGGATAAGTCATAACCACCTTGCGCCTCTCCATCTCTACCTGCCTTGCAAGAAAGCCGTTAGTGCTCCTTTGAGATTCTCAGGTAAAGACACTATCATAGATTCATAGATATTAAGATCAGAAGGGACTGTTATACTAATTTAGACTGACCTCCTGCTTAACACAGGTCCAGATTTCATTCAGTTCCCGCATCAAGCATGAAAACGTTTGGTTGAACTAGAGCATATATTTTAGAAAGATGTCCGGTCTTGCTTTAAGGACTCCAATGGGTGAAAATTTTGCCACCTCCCATGGGAATTAGTTCCAATAGTTAGTTACTCCCTGTGACAGGTTGGATCACAGAAACCCTGTGGGGCTGCCAACTGATGTGCCAAGACTACTTCTGCCCCTGCTTTCCTGCCATGGCAGCTTGGGACTTCAGTGCCCTGCCTGGTTTGAGCCAGACCTGCTAGCCTGCTGCAAACCCAGACCCAGATCTGAACCACGTCCCCTAACAGCTGTAGACTTAATTGAAAGCAGCTTAAGAAGTGTTCCTGTCTTTAACACTCAGATGCTCAACTCCCAATGGGGTCAAAACCCCAATAAATCCGTTTTACCCTGTATAAAGCTTATACAAGGCAAACTCACAAATTGTTCGCCCTCTATAACACTGATAGAGAGATATGCACAGCTATTTGCCCCCGTCCCCAGGTATAATACATTCTCCGGGTTAATTAATAAGTAAAAAGTTATTTTATTAAATATGGAAAGTAGGATTTAAGTAGTTCCAAGTAGTAACAGACAGAACAAAGTGAATTACCAAGCAAAATAAAATAAAACACGCAAGCCTATGCCTAATACAGTAAGAAGTTGAATACAGATAAAATCTCATCCTCAGAGATGTTTCAATAAGTTTCTTTCACAGACTGGACACCTTCCTAGTCTGGGCACAATCCTTCCCCCTGGTACAGCCTTTGTTCCAGCTCAGGTGGTAGCTAGGGGATTTTCTCATGATTGCAGCCTCCTTTGTTCTGTTCCACCCCCTTATATAGTTTTGGCACAAGGCGAGAATCTTTTGTCTCTCTGAGTCCCCACCCCCCACTTCTAAATGGAAAAGCACCAGGTTTAAGATGGATTTCAGTACCAGGTGACATGGTCACATGTCCTGTGAGACCCCCAGCCTTCAGTCCTCCCAGCCTGACTCACAGGAAGGCCTGCAAGCAAACAGAGCCATCCACAGTCAATTGTCCTGGTTGATGGGAGCCATAAAGATTCCAAACCACCATTAATGGCCCACACTTGGCATAACTAAAATAGGCCCTCATAGAGTTATATTCTAGTTTCAGATACAAAAGTGATACATTTATACAAATAGGATGACCACACTCAGTAGATTATAAGATTTGTAATGATACCTTACAAGAGATCTTTTGCATGAAGAATATTTTAGTTACATTATATTCACACTCATTATTTTAGTTACATTATATTCACACTCATCAGCATATTTTCATAAAATCATATAGACTCCAACGTCACACTCTTCTTATTAAAAATTAGCATCTTATTTCTCATTGGAATTTTGTTAGCTTGAGGGTCCAGCCATTGTATCTTTATATAAATGGATATATGCCAATCTCCTAGAACTGGAATGACCTTGAAAGGTCATTGAGTCTAGTCCCCTGCCTTCACTAGCAGGACCAAGTACTGTCCCCTGACAGATTTTTGCCCCAGATCCCTAAATGGCCCCCTCAAGGATTGAACTCATAACCCTGGGTTTAGCAGGCCAATGCTCAAATCACTGAGCTATCCCTCCCCCCTAATGATTTTAAATGATTAAATATTATGCTGATTCACCTGGACATGTTGCAGGTACATTTGCCTGGATGTTAGGGAAGGCATGTTTCTGAACACCCATTCACAATTATCACAGTTCCACAAGCACACTGATTGTATCTGCATGCCTAAGCAGTCAAAAATCTACCCTGCTAGATTCTGGCCTGTACCAAGGGGCTATTAAATTTTATTTGTAATACACTGACTTAGTGTCTGGGGTCATGTCTTCCTCTACTGGCTGGGCCCAGTGACTTTACCAGTCTATTACTTACAGCTAATAAGGGTTTTGTTTGTTCAGATCAAGCATTTGATAGGTGCTTTTGATGCAGAAAATCTTGGGTTTGATGCCTATCAGCGATGATAGTGTCTGCATGTATGAACCCATGGTTCATTACATTAAAAAAAAGGAGCAGAAGTGTGCGATTAATTGTTTTTCTCCTTACACTGAAAGAAGATTTTTTTTTACTAGATTTGTTTTCCCATCACATACATCTGGGGGTGTATAAGAGTGTACTGTCTGCAAGGGCTTGCCATAATTTCCACTGCAAAGAAGCAGCATTTCAGTTGCAATCTGCTAACTCTCAGCTAAGTATCACATTGTGCATAACAAATTCAACCATGGCAGAAAAAGGGAAACAACACCCTCGGAAATGCTCACCCCAATCTATTCTTTGTGTTCAGTTCACTATGGTATAGATCAGTAGCGCAGCCAGGTCCGGAGCGCAGTGGGAGCGGCGCTATAAAATGGTGCCTCCCCCTGTACTCACCCGGCGGCGCTCTGGGTCTTCAGCGGCACTTCGGTGCTGGGTCCTCACTCGCTCCGGGGTCTTCGGTGGTACCCGCCGCTGAAATGCCGCCAAAGACCCAGAGCGCCACCGGGTGAGTGCAAGAAGCGGCACTTAAAAAGAAGCGGTGCCTTTTTTTAGCTCTGCAAAAAAAAAGGCGCCGCTTCCTTTTTAAGGCGCCGCTTCTGCTCACAAGGGGAGTGGTCGCTCCCCCCTGGCTACACTACTGGTACAGATAAATACAGGCTGAGGAGCAGCCTTTCCTAGTACATGGATTTGTATGGATAGGGTGGCCATGGACTAGTCCCCAGAGTCCAGGACTTCACCTGGGTTGTCCCCGCCCCCACCTGCATAACCGTGCCCCCAACTGTGTGCCCTCACACACACAGGGCGTGCAAGATCATTCCCACTGGCGTGACCTCACACACTCCGGGTGGGCAAAGTCTAACCTGTGGGGGAGCAGCATGCTCTGCAAATGGTGTCCTCCGTGCATCCATGACTATACCAGATTAAGCCATGTCCAGTTTTACATCAGTACCAGACAGGGGCACGCCTTACAAAACCAGGACTGCTCATCTTAAAACCAGACGAATCGCATGCCTAGGAATGGCAGAGCTCAATCTGGAAAAAACATAGAAATGTCCTTTCTGGATCAGAAGCCCATCTGGTCCAGTATCCTGTTTCTGACAATGGCCGTTAGATGGAAGGCATAAGAAACCCTTTCAGCAGGCTCAGAGGGAGTTTCTGCCTAAATCCCATCTTAAACCTTGAATTGTGATAGTTCATATCCCTTCCAAAGCTCTTGGCCTAATTTAATCCACCCTATTGCAACTTTGGCTATTCTTTTTATCCACAAAAAATTCCCGTCCAGTTTTGAATCCTGCCAGACTCTAAGAACAAAACCAAACATTCTGCTTTTCCCCCAAACCATTAACAACATTTTTGTTGTTTTGCCATTGAAGAAGGATTTTTTTCCACATCATTTTACAAGTCATGCAAAATAAAACCCATCAAAGACCACCCACATTTGTACAAAGACTCTGCCATTGCGATGCGTGCAGATCAAGAGCAGACATTTCATGCTAGAAAAAGTGCTTAGCAAGTAAACATGAATAATTCATGAACTGGGGTTAAAAACAACAATAAAACGAACAATGTGGGCGTCAACTAATGTTTGTTATTGTTAGTTTTATTATTATTTTTAACCCCAGTTCAGTTGCTGGGTTTAGTGTCAGGGTGTCTAGCTGTGTTGGTGGCCTGTGATACACAGGTCAGATCAGATGATCAGGTCTTAAATACCATGACTCTTCTATGACTCTGTGGACATTCGTTTCTTCACGTCATGTCACACGCTAAAGACTGTGTGTCACCATAGTAGCCTGCACCATGGATATATAATCCTTTTGGGCCTGGCCTATAGAACATGGTTAGGAATTTAGCTTTAAGCAGAGCTGGATTAGAGATCAGATAATTAGCTCATCTGCCTTCCCAATGACATCTCTGAAATACTTGCCTTTCTATAGCCACCATACACTGGGTATCTGAGGCTGTAATGTCACAGCTGGAAGTATCACCCTTAATAGTACTAGTTCCAGAGTGAGACACGGTGGAGTAATAATGCTTATTGGACCAACTTCTGTTGGTGAAAGAGGCAAGCACAGAGCTCTTCTTCCGGTCTGGAAAAGGTACTTGGAGTGTCAAAGCTAAATACAAGGTGGAACAGATTGTTAAGTGTAAGGAGTTAACACGTTGCAAGAAACCATTCAAAATGAAGTGGGGCAATTAGCACCTATGCAGTCATCAGAAAAAGGAGGGTTAGTCGGTTACACGTTGTTATAACGAGACATCAAACCAGTGTCTCTATTGAGCCCATGTTTCTGGAATTAAGCCGAGAGTTATGAATTTAAGCTCCCAGGCTCATCTTTTGAAGGGGTTCTGTGCAGGTTTCCTTTGAGGATGAGGACTGAGAGGTCAGATATAGAGCGATCCCTTTATGAAAAGTGGTCGCCCACCGTTGATACGGTGGTTTTGTCTTTTATCATTTTTCTGTGTGAATTCATCTGAGGGCATAGTGATTGTCTGGTTTCACTCACATTATTGTTGGGACATTTGATGCACTGGATGAGGTACGCCACGGCTTATAATGATCACGTGTAGGACCGACGGATCTTGAATGGTGTGTTGTGGGGGAGGGGGGGTATTGACCAACATAGGAGTGGAGATATATCTGTAGGTTTTGCATGTGTCGGGATGGCAGGGTCTGTGCTGCTTTGAGCTGGTGTGTGCTGGTGCGTGATAAGTGACATTTATGTGCCTACCAGCAAATATATGGGACTTGTGGCCCCATATTTACAGTTGGTTGAACTGCTTCAGTCCAGCTCTGCCATTAAATGGCTCCAGCCATGCCCCACTTTCCTGCAGGTACAGGGAGTCATTCCTTAACCTTTAAGAGGGAAAGCTCCCACTGACTTCAGTGAAGTAAGGTTAGGTCAATGCTGTTTGCTTTGGAAAATCCCACTCTTAGTGACATCAGCAAATAGGTAATATCATCATCACAGACCCAGGGGATCTTCATGTGCCATTTCTCCTAGCTAACGATGTCCACCAACAGAAGTTCGGGTTTCAGATCTCTGCCCTGACCAACCTCATCACCCTCTTTCATTAAAAAGAACTGGGGGCATCACCAACGGGGAACTGTTTTTCCAGATTGCTTCCAGCTAAGGTGTTTCATTGAAACACCCACCTGCAGAAGTCAATATCAGGACCTGATAGTGCATCTTTTAACAATGCATCTGGTAATGCAATCCTAATAGTCACAAACTCACAGACAGAGAGATCAGTTGCACAATCTCTGAATGATACTGTCTGCAGCAGACTAAGATAAAAGGATTATGCAGAGGTGAATGGACAGCAGATTGGTGCAATCAATCCTCCGTAACATGCTTCAGAGATCCTGATGTGTCAAAGCATACCCTGTGTGATTTGTTGTGGCTGGGGCTGCTTTGTCAGAAATCCACTGCAGAAAAGAAGCAAAGAAACCAAACAAATTGGTACACTTCAGAGAACCGGCATAGCTGGAAACTGGGTTATACCCGTTAGATTTCCTACCATGTGCTTGGTGAGTTCCCATGGTATTAACATTGCCTTTTCACTTCTTTCTACCTTGTGATTTAACAACAAAAATACCCCATCCAAGCTATCCTTTTATCTCTCAGACACAATTAAGAGTGTCCTTATCTAGCTTGTAACACACCAGTTTCCAGCTTTCTTTACACATCTAGGGCATAGTGAACATGCTGAATCAGCCATGCATGCTATACTTTCCCAGTCAGCTCTTCGTACTCCCAATTCTCTGGCCAAACCAACGCACAACATTGTCAAAAGTTGAACACCCTGCCTAGTGCTCTCAGACACTGATTAATTTTAAACAGATGCTATCCAAAGTGATGGATTCAAACACGCAATGCTGTCCATCACCAGATGTCCTGTTTCTTTTAATGCAAATGCACGTCTCATGGGAAAAGGAGACAATGGAGCATGAAGTTCTGTTCTTAGTCAGGGTGCTTTAGCTGTGAGTTCCCATACTTGCAACTGTTTGGGGTTGTTGTTGTTTTTTTTTCCAAGTTAGTCTTCACTTTCAGTTTCCTGGTTTCCTAATGCTGACACTTTTTTTTATAGTTACAACATTCTTCCAAGGTTCCTTTTTTATGCTTGTCAGGGCTCCCTCCCCATTCTAAACTCTAGGGTAAAGACGTGGGGACACGCATGAAGAGCTCCTAAGCTTATTTCTACCAGCTTAGGTTAAAACCCCCAAGATACAAAATTCCCTGCACCCTGAGAAATGCTTCTCCCACTGCCACCATCAAGTGTTTTAAACAGGAATCCAGGAAAGGAACCACTTGAAGTTCCCCTTCCCCCCAAAATACCCTCTCAAGCCCGTACACCCCCTTTCCTGGGAAGCTTGAGAACAATCTCCTAACCAATTGGTTACACAGAGATCTAAAAACCCACCCCCTGGGTTTTAAAACCATAGAAAACAGTCAGCTTCTTAAAAGAAGGATTTTATTAAAACAAAGAAGGTAAAATCATCTCTGTAAAATCAGGATGGTAACTATTTTACAGGGTACTCAATTTCCAAACTCAGAGGGATTCCCCCTCTGGGCAAAACCTTAAAGTTACAGAAAAAACAGGAATAACCCCTCCCTCTAACACAGGGAAAGCTCACCAAGCAAAACAAACAGAAACCTACTCGCAGTGCTTACTAAACTTACTTTAGAAAAGTGAGGTTTGGTGAGAAGATGATTGGTTGAGGAGATTCATTTTCTGCAGGTACTTCTTGTTTCCCAAGATCACTCTGTCTCAGACAAAGAGCCACACACAAAGCCTTCCCCCCTCCCAAGATTTGAAAGTATCCTGTCCCCTCATTGGTCAGATGCCAGCCAGGTCAGGTGTCAGTCTGGCTACCTGCATTTCTTAACCCTTTACTGGTAAGAGGATTTTATAGCACTGCATCAGACCCTCTCCCCCTTCCCTTTGTATTTATGACAATGCTTCTGTTACTAATAAGTGTCCTCATCTTAACAAAGCTTTTCTTTGCGGGGGTGGGGAGGTGGTGTCTGGGAATTTCCTTTGTTTGTTTTTTGTTTGTTTTTAAAATGTTGGAAATATTTATGGTCCCAGGGCCCCAGGTGTGGAACAGAGCAGGGTTTCTTCACTCCCCTGTGACTCCTACATGGGACCTGGAGAGCTACAGGATGTGGCAGGGAGAGCGGGGCAATGGGTTTGTAATTCCCAGGGAACCTATTCTCCTCCCACAACCTCAACAAACCTTCTGGCTGCTCGGCCACCCAGTGAGCCTAACTAGGAACATCAGCCATTTATGCTCAACCGGCATCTGAGGAGCCCACGAAAGATTGTGTTGGAGGTGAGGGATCAGAAAGGCAGAGTCTCATGGGGATACGCAAGGGAAGTAATGGAGGGAATCTTCTCTCCCCTGACATCCTCTGTAGGGTCTTGGGGAGCAACTAGAAGAGGACAGCATGAGCATCGAGGGTTTCCCTCACCATTCCCCATCTTCTCCTTCCCTTATGCCCTCCTACCCAGAGTTCCACTCTCCAGTCCCCTTTTCTTTTTCTGCCCCTGCCTCTCCCCAGGTTCCCCTTTTTTGTTCCCCCTTGCTCAGACTTTCTGCTCTTCCGCAGTCCCCCATCTCCAGTACCACCTCCTCTTCCTTCCATCTCAAGTCCTTTCCTTCAGTCCTCACCTTCTCCCCATCACACTCCCACTCCCTACCTTCCCACCTCTCCCTCCTGGCATCCCTTTCTCCAACACTCACTTTCCCCTCCCATCGCCAAGATCACCAAAAGATATGCCAAATATCTGCCAGAGGTTTTCCGGCACACATTAGGGCACAAGTGAGCAGATGTCGTGGTGATGAGGGCCAGATAAGCACTGAGTTAATCAGATAGAAGTCAGTGATGGAAGCACTGAGTTCATCAGATAGAAGTGAGCTTCTCCAACAGTTGACAGAAAACCTGAAATCCACAGGGATCCAACTGAGGTTTCTTTATTTCCTTTTTGTGAATGAAAAGGAGTCGTGACGAGATACAAAATACTGGCCGATTTAGGAGCAGTTGAAGCATACCATAGTGCCTCTACTTCTGTGGTCATACAGACAGTGTCAGATAAGTTGAAAGAGTTGGGAAAATATTATTTACTTCTGTAAGGGCCTTGTGTCCTCTACACACACACAAAATATTTGCAAAGACTTTTGAATCAAGAGAAACCAGGGTGTAAAGCTATTGCAATTTCCAAATCTGTGGCAATTGCTAGAATTACACTTAATAGGGTCTGTAACATTCAAACATGTGGTTGATTTCAGACATACACTCATGGGGCATTATTCAAATAAGCAAGCAAATTAAAGCACAGGTGCTTTGCTGTTTGCTGGGGTCTAAATGGAATTCCAAAAGTGACTCCTACTGTGACTCAAAGTTGATGGCACTCAATTATCGAAGCAAATGATGGGTTTTTTGGCTGTCCAATGCCCCCTTCAATATGTTGTTGCTGCACAAGAAACCTACTGGTGCAAATGTTAGTCAGAGCAGAGAAAAAAAACCCAACATGCTTTATTTGTATTGCCAGCTGAAATTTATGGTGGATTTTTCTTTTTGGTCATGTTTTATACTAAGGTTCCATTTCTGAATGATCTATAAAGATTTAATAAATGATTAATGATTAATTAATTGTTATAGAGGCCAATACGTCAATAGGTTGCTCATAACCATGGCCTACTGTCATCTATAACACCTTCTACTGATGTGCTTATAACATAATGTGCAATATGCAAGCCTGTAACTTATCTATAACTAGAGCTAGGTGGAGTTGTGATTTCAGCTGCCTCATGCTCCCATTCTTCTTTATAGGCCATGTTTCCTGGTCAAACTACTTCTCCCATGATGCACCATGATCTCCCATCTTGGAGAGGGGAGAAAATGTATAATGGGAATCCCTGGCCATGGTGCATCAGTGGAGTTGTAGTCAAGGAGAGGAGCACAGACAATACAGGTGAGTGGAGATATGAGGCAAAGAAATGTCAACTCCCATGAAGCACTCTGGCACCATATAAAAATCAAAATATTTTGCTTTTCTGGTGTTTGTCTTTTCAATGAAACATCTACATTTTTGTAGACATTTTTATGAAAAAATATGGTTTTGTTGATAACCTGTTTTCCATCATAAAACAGGTTGGATGGAAAATTTACAACCAGACTTGCTTATCCACACTATAAATAACCTTTATAATCTGTTTATAGATGGAGCCTTAATATAAAGAGTGACCCAAAATAATCTCAGAAATTGATTAAATAAAATAAAAGACTTGGAATCTGAAGAAGATCTGTATCGACCAGCTGATTTTGCCAAATAAGGAGTGGACTTGAGCAGATGCTTAAATGCTTTGCTTAATCAGGGCCTAGAAGACAAGCAGTAGCAGGCGGGTGAAGCAAACAAACAGATGGGTGATAATAGTAACAGTGGGAGGTTTTAGCATAGACTAGCTGTGTGCACAATGTGCAGTCACTCAGAAGCAGCAACAATCACATAACTATCCCTTCCGGATGATGAAAGAGCACTGGTTGGCTTCAAAGGGGTATGCCATGCATATGCATTTGATCTTCGCCCATCACCCCCTCTCTGCTCTAACTCCATATCCTCTCCTGGGGAAGGTTCTTTTAGCTGCTGCTGTTCAGTGTTTCAGGAAGGAAACAGTTCAGTTTCTCAAATGGTTTCACTGTTATGAATTTTGTATAAGAGCTAAAAGGAGTGCATTTTCAATAGCGAACACCCAGAAGGGAGAAGCTAAAGTTTGTATTACGTCTCTGAACTATTTCTTTCTGCTTGACCAAGAAACAGGCTCAGTGGAGCATGCAGGCTATAAGTAGGAAATTTTAATACTGGCCTCCCAAAGGACATCTCTAAAATAAACTCTCTCTGGCCTGCATTGACAGCAGGCTCTGAAGGGAGTGTTAAACTCTTCAGTCATCTCTGTGGATGGCTCTGGAGATTCTGAAGCTCATGTTCTGTTTCCACTCATGATCTGTTCTTTTGCTGGGAGGATGCACATGCAAGTGATTGGAGGCAGAGCATTTGCTGCAACCGCCATCAGGCCTTCTGTACAACCTGCAGTCTGATCTCAAGAGTGCTCACTTTGTTGCAAAGTGTTGACGCATAGGACAAGTCCGAGAATTGGTTTGAGATATTCAAGGAAATCACTAAGCTACCTGGGTTGTGTTTTCATCTCATAAATGGTTAAAGTCCTCCAGTGATGTTTCCAGGAATTTTGCATTCTCTAAAATGCTCTTCACCCTCCGCTGAGCAGAGCTAAGTCCCAAATAAAAATAAATTAATTAAGCTAACAAAAACCACTGAGCGATTGGTTTGTATTTTTATCCCCAATTTACAGCTGGGGAATCTAGGCACATAGAAGTTAAGTGATTTTATTTGTGGTCGCAAAATAGATCAGTGGCAGAACTAGATATAGAGCCCAAGAGTCCTGACTTCCAATCATGGTATGCAATTGGTAGAATAATTTGTAGTTATGTTTTAAGTCTTGGATCTCAGCTATGGTCCAGTTGCTGGTTGATTTGTCCACAAGCATTTCCTTGACCACTGTGTCTGTGAGGCTTCCTGCCCCTTCTATAGGGAAAGGCCGTTCTACCTGCTCCTCTTCCAGCAATCAAAATAGACAGCCCTCTGCCACACACACCAATTATGGGTGCTTAACACTTGAAAATCTGGCCCTAAATGCACTGCATTCTTTAAGGTGGAAAAATAATTCTCCTAGAGAATCTTCAAGTTTCCTGGAGTAGGATTTCTCTGCAGAACTTGGCTAACTCATTGCTATTTATTGAGTTCTGAGTGCCTGTTGTACAGAATCTAGAGTGGCAAAGTCACGTATTAAAAAAAAGAGAGAGACACACACAAATTATGGCTCTCAGCAGATCAAGCAGCCTGGAGAACAGCTTACAGGAGGGCGACTGTCACTGAACGCCCAGCCGGTGTTGTACATATTTCAGATATATCAATATTTTCCTTCATGGAGACACTGGTGGGAGTGTTTAGGGGAAAAAAAGGCAGCAAACAGGTTGTGCTAGTTTGTGTGGCTGCCCGTGAAGAGCTAAATGGCTCAGATGCTGTAGCAGGGTCCCCTTCTTGACACGTGACCTTTGGCAGCCCATTCAGCCTGTTCGTCTCCTTTCATCTGTCTGGCTGTCTCCCTCACTGTGTATGGATCTGATAAGTTTTCATAAATGCAGTATTGCCAAGCATAAGTGTACCAAAAATATGAGTCAACCCCCACTTCCAAATCATGTGACTGACTTAAAAATCATGCAATATATTTTTTTTTAATGATAACTTTTGAGTTCTTTTTGTCTTCTGTTTCATGACCTTTTAGGGTAGACTTCTTCTAGCTTTTCTCCACAGCCATGACGTGGGTAGAAACATACTTTCCCCATCCCCCAATGAAAGCTGAGATTCTCTCCAGGAACGTGAGACTCATGATACAACTGCAAGATTGTGTGATAAAGCAAGTGGCTAAAGCAAGTTCTAGTTAGTAGTTCATGGGGATACCTTGCAAGGCTGCAGTAGGCAGTCTCTGGTCCTCATGTGTAGATAAGAGAGTAGACCTGACTCGGATGTGTTTTATTTTAACTTCAAGAAATGTCCACAAAGATGGAAATGTTCTCACTACAAAAAAATGAGTTTTTGCTGAATACCCAAAAACCAAAACTTTTGATTCTGTGAAAATGTCCATATAATCCAAAAAAATCAATTTCCCTCCAAAAGTCATTTAGATGGAAAATGTACAATCATCTATATTAAAGTCATCTTGATGACAGACTCTTTGTTCAATAAGAAAGAAGAAATACGACTAATTAGGGCCCGACAGATGATGCTATGATATATAAGCAGAACTCTAAAATATATAAGCAGTACTAGACCAAGGTGAAATGCCATATATTTAAAGGGATCATATTTTAAAATTAAAAATAGGGAAATATTTGGGACATTTTTAGGGTAGAAAAATACACAAAAGATAAAAGTACACTCTTAAACTCTGTGGGTCGATGTTGCTACTGCCAGCTTTTGACTCAACATCAATACATAGATATTTTTCAGAATGGCAACACGGGATATGTATTTTATTGTTGAACATCAATAAACAACATCATTAATAGTTATTTGAGTAACAGTCTGCGTTGGAGTTTATTAGCAGCCGTAACAGCCTCGGCATTTTGTTCTGTGATAGCAGAACAAGACGTAAAGCAGACGTAAAGACAAAAAGGGATCAAGACCCGATTTATGGATTTTAAAACCAATAGGATACATTACGATTATCTAGTCAGACCCAATGGTATAACCCAGGGCATATAACTTCACCCAGCGTTTCCTTCATCAAACCCAATAGCTCTTGGTTGAACTAGACCATTTCTCTTTCGAGAAATATTTCCTGAGCTTCACTACTGTTCATAATTTGATGTTTCGAACTTTTTCCCCCTCTTTGCTATTTCTTGGTATGTGGGAGGAAAAACACCTGGTGCAATATGATAGTTGGATGGTGGAAAGATATGTATGCTGACCGATAGAATTGCACTTTCATTCTTTAAGGAGAATAAGAAGATAAAATACCACCTAAGGAGGGAAATGCAATCAGAACGACTACTTCTGTTAATATCAGATTGCACATACTGTGTGGTGTATTTTATTCCTAAAATTGTACCTGTGAAAAATCTTTCAGCGCCTTCTTCCCAAGGAGAGAACAGGATGTGTGACAGGCTGTGTAAATGAAGGCAATATTTGCTTTCATTAGGGTTTATTTTACATTATGCTTTTTTGGTCACACAACTTGTTAAAATGACATGGCCAGTGTTGTTGTTTTTTCCCCCATAGCATAAAATATTTTTACTGCCTCTGTTTCATAAAACTTGGCAGGGAAATGCAAGGTGCTATTTCTGCCCTACTCACAGTGCAGCTATGAAACTTAAAGCAAACTCCAGTAAGGATGTTTATTTTTCATGATTTTAACCTATTAATCTAACAGGCATAAACAGGCCGTACCAATCAAATCTAGCTCCTGAACTGAATTACTGTGTCACGTGGCAATGGTAAAGAATCACTGTCTTCCAACACTGAACGGGGAACTTTATTATTCATTTCCCTAGAATCAGGAATACACTGTTATCCCGAAAGTTACTCTGTCTCTCTGCTTTCACTGCAGAGTGTCTGATCAGAACTTCCCAGCTCCCAGCCCTCCAGCCCCTCCCCCAGTGCCTGCTACAGATATAAAGAAATAGGACATGTATCTTCATTCTCCTCCAGGCATCCCCTCTGAAATGCCAACCTGCTACCCACCCCCATTAGAGATCTTTCACTCGAAGCATAACAAAACGAAGGCCTAACAATCGGGCTCTCTTCTGGGTATTAAAATGTACTATACATTACAATGCTCTTAACTTGTGGCATTCCTCTGTCTGACCCATTCTGCTGAGTGTCTCTGCATGCTGTAGCAATGCAGACAAAAACAACTGTTATTGATTATTTATATAGTGCCAACAGGGTACACAGGTCCTCCAATAATAATGCTGTTTGAAGTGCAGTGGCTAAAGCAAGTTCTAGTTAGTAGTTCATGGGGATACCTTGCAAGGCTGCAGTAGGCAGTCTCTGGTCCTCACGTGTAGATAAGAGAGTAGACCTGACTCGGATGTGTTTTATTTTAACTTCAAGAAATGTCCACAAAGATGGAAATGTTCTCACCAAAAAAAAAAAAAAAAAAAAGAGTTTTTGCTGAATACCCAAAAACCAAAACTTTTGATTCTGTGAAAATTTCCATATAATCCCAAAAAATCAAATTTCCTTCCAAAAGTCATTTAGATGGAAAATGTACAAACATCTGTATTAAAGTCTTCTTGATGACAGACTCTTTGTTCAATAAGAAAGAAGAAATACCACTAACTAGGACCCAACAGCTGATGCTATGATATATAAGCAGAACTCTAAAAGAGTCCTGTACTAGACCGAGGTGAAATGCCATATATTTAAAGGGATCGTATTTTAAAATTAAAAATAGGGAAATATTTGGGACATTTTTAGGGTAGAAAAATACACAAAAGATAAAAGTACACTCTTTAACTCTGTGGGTTGATGTTGCTACCGCCAGCTTTTGACTCAACATCAATACATAGATATTTTTCAGAATGGAAGATTTTTTCCAATAACTTAGTGTTCTGAATGAGTTTATCATGAAACACTGAACAAGTGCCCTTCATGTTCATTCTGAGCAAAAAGATCAGCTTGGTTAGCATCAGCTCCAATTCAACGTTTCACTCCAAATGTGGTTCATTCCACTGAACACTCCTTCTCCTAGAGTTCTTGGTTGTTTTGTCTTTGGTTAGACCGCTCAGAGGAATGGCCATCCACGCAGGGTAGATAAATCTAAATGGGCTTTTTATGAGCAAGACTTTTCCAATACACACTCTGCTCTCAGCAGCACAACTCATCACAGAGCCAGAGTGAGTGAGAGAGGGAGACAGAGAGAGTATATCAGAATCACTTCCTCTCTTAAAAGGGCAAGTGCTCCAGTTACCTATGTAACCCTTCTGCCAGGTGGCGCCAGCAGCAATAAGGGCTGGTTTCAGTATCTAGGGGGGTTCCTTTTCAACAATACAACACAAAACTTGCTCGAGCCCCCACCCAGTGACCTGGGACAATTACACACCACCCCGTGGGTGCCTCTAAGAGGCCATACGTCCCCTCTCGCTAGCACGGAGTCTGAGTGTAACAAAAACTTTTAATAAAAGGAGGGAAGTAACTCAGCATTAATTTGGGAAAACACTGTAACTAGGGTTCATAAACACAAACCATAAACAAAAGACCCACCCCCCAAGTACGTTGGGCAGTGTCCATTCCCCCTCAGGTTCTTCAGTCCAGCAACTCAAAAGTCCCTTTAACGTGCCAGTCCTGTCTCTTCACCCCACTCACAGTTGCTGTCCTCGGCCAGTGCAGCCCCAGAGTTCAGAGGTTCATCTGCAGAGTTCACCTCCCACCCTGGATGGATGCGGGGGGGGGGGGTAAGGAGGCACCTTACACACTCCGCGGCATCGTTGCTCAGGCACTCTCTTGTCGCCCTAACGGCCAATTGCCGTGGCTCTCTGTAGGGCTCTGCTCTGGCCCTCTCCACCCGCTGCCCTGCTGGCCGCTGGCCACGCCCCTCACCAGCCGCCCTGCTGGCCACTCACCGTGCCTCTTCTCCAGGCCGTACCAATCAAATCTAGCTCCTAAACTGAATTACTGTGTCATGTGGCAATGGTAAAGAATCACTGTCTTCCAACACTGAACGAGGAACTTTATTATTCATTTCCCAAGAGCCGCTGGCCACGCCTGTCCACCAGCCGCCCGGCTGGCCACTTGCCAAGTTGTCTTCAGGGCCCCCCACTTAACACAGCTCTCAGTGATTTCAGCTGTTAGTGGCGGGAGCCTCGCTGCTGGTGCACACTGGGAAGTCTCTTGCAATAGAGACACTGTCCCAAAGTAGATCTAATACTTAGACCTAGGTATCAGTGATTTCAGCTCTGCAGCACGTAACAAGACTTTCAACTGAGTCTAAATTAGCTCTTTTATGATACCGTGGAGCGAGGAGGGTCAAATGGTGTCTAGGACCCTTAAACAGTACCTGTCCACACCCTATCTCAACTCATTGGGCTTTGGAACCCATGTACCGTGCCTAGCGAGTGCCATTCAGTTGAGGGTGAGTCCCTCCATTGGGGTATGCCAGGTACAGTTCTGCTGCCCTCGGTTCACACAACAAGGATAACAACCCTTTATTACTCCTGCCCCCAAAACAAGGAGACTGGGGATCCAACACCCGCCACAAGTGATTGTTTGGGCAAGCAATAATCTTTGATTAGAACATACAGAGCTGCTCTACCCATATGCTGTGTTACATTCCTCCATGCACAAAAAGCAACCCCATTCTTTCCGTCTTCCGTTTTCAATGAAGAGAAACAATAAGTCAAGAAAGGACAAAAGTAAAGTCTCCACGAGACAGCACAGCACGCACGTTTATTCTGTAACATGATTTGCCTCACAAAATGGCAGCTTCCCCCATGGACAGAAAGACTCCTTAGAAATTTAAAGATGCAGTGCAGAGAAAACAACCCATCACAGTGACATGGCTACCGAAAAATGTGGCTGTGTGAAAATATTGCACAAGTAGGTCAATTACAGGGAGTGCCTGGGGATGGTTATGCCTTCCTTGGAAGCATTTTGCCTGAATCACTGCAAGAGAAAGGATTAAATAGACCATTGGTGTGATCCTCTACAGAAAGTCCTATGAGAACACAACATGAGCATGAAGCCCAGTTATGAACCGAGCTCTCTTTAACATCCAGCAGTTAAAGAGGGAGAGGGGAAGACAGAGCCCCTAAAAGCAGCAGGGAGATCCCTCTCTACTTGGCTTGGGAAAGCAGTTGTACCTCACAGCCCCGCCTCTTACTTGGTGAAGTCTGCCCCTTACTGTTTCAGGCTACTCCAAGTACCATTAACATACACATGGGATTTGAGGCAATTTTATTTTTTCCAAGCCAGCCTTCCTTTTATGGAGCATTTGGGTCCCTTGGCAAGTACCTGGGCTGATTCACAGTTATTCTCTATGGGAATGGCCCCCTGAGAATATTCCCCCCACACCCCATGGAGGAAGCCTCCCTGCCCACTGTGGAATTGCTCTGCATTGGCTCTCAGCCCCTCAGCACACGGCATTGCAGAATGGCTATTCAATGGTTCCCAGGGCCTCAGGCCAGAGACCGTATGTTAGAGCAGCCCTAAGGGCTGCTCTAGCTTACACTAGGGGTTGGGTGGCCCTCCTGCACAGCCCCCTACGCAGGGAACAGAATGCTGTCTTAAAGCGGCTTTTTACTTTCACCCCCTCCATCCTTGCCCTAAGTGCACAAACAGAATAATGGAAAATCAAGCCCTATGACTCTAATTCCCCACCCCCCATCCTCCACTCTGACTGGCTGCTCCAGACTATCTGGCTGTGTTTATCTTGCTCATTCATTAACATGGTCTGAGTGTAGCATTCATGTCTTACATTAGTTACTTTGCCTTCATTAGGATCATGGCCAACGCTTCCTCCATTTTCTAGAGAGAGAGACCCCATCTCTAGCATCCCCTTCAAGTGGTACGAAACATGCCCTCCCAAAGGATCACAAAGATTTAGATTCTTCCTCCCCTAGACATATTATTTGCTTTAACGATTCCCCAGAGCAAGCAAACATATATATATTTGTTTGCTTAATTTCTAATAACCCTTTCCGCTATGATTTTGTTTTGTTAGTCTCTTTTTACATTTTATTTGGCTCTGGCCCATTTGAAACGCTGCCCTGTTTATGCTTTTCAGCAAGTGGCTCTGGCTTTGAATGCTTAACATTTAATTTGTGGTTATTTGTTCTTGCATTTAGTACACATCCAGCTTGTCTGCTGTGTAATTTCTTAATGAGAATATTATAAATGCCGGGAGGCTCGTTAAATGTTGGGCTTGTTTCCCCTCTCTTTTTTAATTCAAATGCGAGATGCATTTTTAATATTTAATATTTCATCCATTTGAGTCAATGAGTTACCCACACACATTATGGCTAATGAACTGTGAATATCTCCTCTCCATTAGGATCTTGGTGTGGGGGGGGTAGAGGGGGGAGGGTGCAGACTCTCCAAGGTCTGTCATTTTAAATAGAGGACTGGTGTTGTCACAGGCAACCCTGGCCTTTGTCCAGCTCCTCTCCAAAGAAAGGGACTCTACCACTCCAGCTGAGAAGCTGCTGCTCTCCAAGGACAGGATGTGCTGAATTCATTCACAGTGAGCCACAATAAGCTATGGGCTTGTTGCACGAAATGGAGCGAAAGTCTATGGCCTGTGTTATTCAGTAGCTGAAACTAGATGGTCATGAAGGTCCCATCTGTCCTCAGATTCTATTAATCTATGAAATCTGGCACCCTCTCTAACATGGAGCTGTACACGTCTCCACCAGGAGCTCCATTAAGGCACTAACCAACATGAGCAGCAGTGGAAGAACCAAGCCCAAGGTGTCGAGAATTTGTTTCTGCCACCCTTTCTCACCGTGAGTAGGACAGTACTCTGAGAACATACTCACTGTAATAAGAGAACTTGTAGAGTGGGGTTTTACTCGACGTAAGGGTGACTGATGCCGGACATTACTTGGGTAATAAAGGAGTTGTTACGGGCGTAATTCAGAGAGTAAAAAATGCCTAACTGCTTTAGTTATCCACCCCTTCCTTGGTCCAGTGAGGGGAAGATGTGGCAAAGGGCCACGTCTCCACAGACAAATTGCCACCTCATGTTAAATCCTATTTTTAGTACGCTAGGTCTGGCATGGGTATGTCTCTGCGAGCAGGGAATCCTACCTCCCAGCTCAAATGTAGACATACCCTCAGATACCAGCTCTTCTGAAAGGCACCGTGAGATCTAACCACAAGATACAGTTAGTGAACTATGTCCATCACGTTGATTACCAAATAAGAAAATTAATATTTTTATTGATTTATTTTCCATTAACAAAGTAAGTCAAAACCATTGACTGTCCTGTCAATATAGAGACACCCTTCCGGTTTATTAGTGCAGAAAACTACTGCAGGAGACTTCTCAGTGCCTCCAAGGTGGATTCTCAGGAAGCTGTGAAGGAGCTTCCAATGACATGACAACAGCTTGCAGATAAAACTCTGTGGCCAAATGTAGTATTGAACTGCATGCTAAGCTACATCATATCACAGAACGGAAGGCTGGTGCCTCTCTTCCTATATGGACCTGATGAGAACTCACCTACAGTATTGTGCAATGAGCATCTCAATCCTAGAGTGGATTGCTGCTGTACTCCCCAGTCCTCCCGACAAGCCTCATTCTTAAGTTCCTTCTCCACTAGTCGCATCTGCCTCAGATAGGATGGACTTGTGACTAGCATGCTACCTGAGTACCTACCCAGGGGGTCCACGTGGACATGCATTGGGCAGCTAGCCTGAGCTATTGCTCATGCTATCCTAGCTACACTGCTGTTTTTAGCACGCTAGTGCAGGTACCTCTATGTGACCTGGAAATCACACCTGCCAGCTCAAATGTAGAGGTGACCTTAGTCCCATTGTTCTGGGTCAGTTTCATTTTGGGTAATTTATATTCTGCTTTCTTAAAATCCCTCTGCAATTAGAAATACCTCACTTCCCATCCTGTCGTGTCCTGATGACATCAAAGTTTGCTGTGAACAGCTATCACTTTCCAACTTGTCCATGCTTGCACTACAGGTGGTTAGGAAATTTTTGACGAAACATTTTATCATAGAAAAATATCGCTTTGTCAAAACCAAAACTGTTGGCAAAACAGGTTCGGATTAGACAAATCTCGGGACTCCAAAAAATGTAAAAAAACCCCCAAGTTTTGAAATTGTCAGAATGTTTTGTTTTGACATTTTCATAACAAAAAGTGTCAGTTTTTTTATTTAAAATGACCTTTCATTTAGAAATGTAAGTTAATTAAAGTAAAAAAAAAAGAATAAAAGAAATAAATGAAACATTTTGATGGGCGTATACTACTTTTTTTTTCAAGTCATGAATATTTTAAAGATTTTTACTTTTCCTCTCAATTTGAGATGGGGGGAAATTTCAAACTCTTGAAAACATGTAAGAGGGGAAAAACATTTCCTGCGCAGCTGTAAGTTGCACATAAACAACATCTGAAATTCCTTCTGAATCTACAGGGCACGTGAAGATTTTTCATTTGTTGTTTCTGGTTTTGTAGGTTTCTGGAAACCTAAAGCATTCATGATGACGGGGCGTATTGCACCTATTAGCTGAAGCAACATTATACAGGAAACAATTGTTTGAAGTGGGCAAATATGAGGACTCCGAGATACATACGGTAACCTAAAAGTCCTTTCCAATCTCAAATGTCTTTGGTCATTTAAAAATGTTGCTGTGAAAAACAGAAGCTTTGCTCTGGTGTGTGACTTTGAAAGCATTTTAAAAATTCACTGGAGTTGATTCAGTAGAGACTCCAAACACACCAGCTACTTCCTTTCAGGCCCAGTGGTAGCCACTTCAGTGCACAATGTCTAAACTCATAAAACTCTGGTGCTCCCTGTTCTTCAAACACCCGGTCTAGAAACCAAGAGAATGAGCTTTCCATCACTAAACAGAGCTTATTCCCCACTTGTGCATTGAACATGTATCCATTTTGCCCTGGACCCATGACATAGAAACTAAGCAGCAAAGAGGAGGTTTTCTGAAGTGGTTGACAAATACATGGCACAATAAAGAGGCATTAAACAAAGATCTACAGGCTGGACATCTGTTTTGACTTGTCCGGCTGGGACCTCAGCCCCCAAACAACCCTATATTCAATGCTTGGATGTGGTCTCTGGCCTGCTAATGCTCATGCCCATCTGCTTGGAGGGCAAGGTGCCCACTTGTAAGTTGCTCAGATGGTTGGCATTGCTCTTGGGCAGCTGGGGGTTTGTGAGGGCAGCCTACACAGCCCAGCTAAATTGCATCTGTTCTGCCAGATGTCCCACCTCTGTGTCTATTGGCTATGCCAGCGTGGCTGCTGCATATCTCTTATTTACATCACATCTGCTGACACAAACCTGCCAAGTCAACCCAACAACACTTAGACAGACTCAGTGCCAGGAGGGCCCAACTAAACTGCAGCGCTGGCGAAAGGACTATGCTGGGTCCCCATGCACTGAGGCAGAGACAAACTTGACAACAAATGTAGGGCAAAGGTAGCATGGGGATTCTAGACCCGAGGAAACCTTCCCAAACCTCCTCTCAAAGCAGACTCACCCAGCATTGATGCTCATGTGGAATTGTAGGCCCTGCTGTTCAGGAAGGCTTCAGGAAGGCTTAGGATGTTGGTTTCCAGTTCAAAGTGCTGGCTTTAATCTACAAAGACCTAAATGGTTTAGGACCTGGTTAACTATGAGATCCTCCCTCTCCATTATATATGATCAAGGCCTGAGCCCCGGACCAGGACTCCATTGGGGTAGGTGCTGTACAAGCACAGAAGAAAATGACTGTTCCTGCCCCTAAGAGTTTACAATGTATTATTATTTGTATTACACTAGCACCTCGAAGTTCCATCTGGATCAGGGCTCCACTCTGCTCAATGCTGTGCATGCATCTCAGCCTGTGCACCAAGGAGCTTCCATCCAATGTAGAAAAGACAAATGAAGAATTTATTATTTCTATTTTAGGGATGGGAAACTGAAGTCCAGAGATTTTGTGAATTGCCCAAGGTCACACAATGCCTGTGATGGTACCAGGAATTGAAACCAGATCCGTCCCAGTCCAGCATGCTAGTCACAAGCCCATCCTACCTGAGGCAGATGTGACTAGTGGAGAAGGAACTTAAGAATCAGGCTTGTTGGGAGCATAAGAGAAGAGGGGAGACAGCGAGAGAAGTGTGTGCTTTGTACAAGGCAGAGATGAGGACCAGGAACTTGAACTTGATGTGGATAAAGACAGAAAACCACTGAATGCATTTGAAGAGGAGAGTAATGTGGTGTCAGAAGGGTGAGAAAGGAAGATGGCTTTGGTAACAGCATTTTGGATAGACTAAATAGAAAGCAAGAGGTAGATGCCCAAAAAGAGGACACAGCAATTCCCTCCTGACCTCTGCCAGTGATGTTCTTATGCCCTGAAGCATGAGGATTTGGTAACTCTTGGTGAAAACAGAGCCACACTAATTAACTTAATAATCATGAATGATCCCAAAATAGAGAAAACAATTAAGAAACAGGGAGATGAAGAAAAAGACTCCAAACGTGGATGAGTGTTGCCATCTAGAGAGTGGATGAACACACTATGGGGTTCCTCCAGCAGATAAAACACACTCTCTGATCCCTGCACAGATGTTGTGGGCCCCTGAGTCAGTCTCCTGTGTTTCTCATTAGCAGAGCCATAAACAGATGTCTGAACTACTAAACTAAGAGAAGGGGGAAGAATCACAGACACCTGCAAAGCAGTTTTTTTCCACACCCCATGTTTCACGCCCTGCTGCATTCTGTATTCTGTACCTCTGTTATTCTATCAGCCACTTTCCAATGTCTCTTTCCTGTCAACATGGCCAAGATATATTCAGCCTCCCAGCTTCTTATGACAAAACTAGTTTGGTAGTGAAAGAAAAAATAGCTCTTGTTGGTTTGTTTGTTTGTTTGTTTTCCTCCCTCTGAACAATTTATCTTATGGATCTTACTCAAATTACCCTCAAACTGCAATTTCATTTTCAGTGTTGACTTTGTTAGACAGGCCTTCGATTCCACCCACTGGACCAGGAAATGAAAGCCAGGACTCAGGACTGGAATTGGCAGGCACAGTTTGGCTGAGACCCATTGCTCCTGCCAAATAGCAGGCATTTGCGAATGCTAAACTTTGCTTACAAGAAAAAGACTCGCAACAATCTAGCCTAAAGAAAATTACAATAAATAAAATAATAGATTGAAAGGTGTCTGGGGGGAGTTGGGCCTTCCCTTGCCTGGGTTCTGTTCTACTGTGGAAGGACTGATCTCCCATCATGTTATTGGTGGACACATTTCTTTTTCGGTCGCTTAGCAAGCTGTCTCTGTTGCTATTATCTGTATTAAAGTAGCACATAGAGGCCCACCTGAAATCAGGACCAGGCACTTTACAAACACATAGTGAGAGACAGTCCCTGACTCGAAGAGCTTACAATCCAAAAAGACAAGGCAGACAAAGATTGGGAGGGGAAAAACACAGCAGGAAGAGCTGAAGCAACTTGCCCAAGGTCACAGAGAAGGTCAGTGGCACAGTTAAGAGGGCTAGTCTGCTACTTTAAGCACCAAGCGGCCCCGGAGGCTGGCTCAGCCTGTTTAATTAGATCCATCTGCCACACCGGAGCTGGGTGTAGCACTTAAAAAGAGTGGAAGTCCAGCAGTTAGGGGCTAGCTGTGGAGGAGAGCAGTGGAGCTAGGCTTTTGCTGGAGAGCTAAGCCCCAAGAGTGGGGCTAACTGCTGTGGTGGGCCTCTGGAACAACTGGCCGGGCTGCAGGGAGGCAGTCTGGGGGCTAGTGTTTCACAAGAGGAAGAGGGAGTTGAAGAGTTGAGCCCAGGAGTGGTGGAAGTGTAACCTACACACCTCCTGGCGGTGATGTTCTGTCCTATCTAGTGGCACCAAGACCACTTAGAGAGAGATTAATGAGTCTTCTCTACAGCCTTAGCTAAGAGCCATATGGCTTTTAGCTTATGCAGTAGAGGCTCATGCATTAAGCTCCAGAGGTCCCAGGTTCAGTCCCGACAGGGTGTTACACAAGACCTTTTGTTTATGTTAACTTGAGACTCTTGCTGATTTTGGGACTTTGAATATCCTGGAAGGGGATTGAACTTTTAAGTGACCTGGCCATACCTGGGCCACAGAAGACCCAGATGGAGGTGACCAATAGGCAGAGGTGACCAAGGAGAAGGCCCAGCAACCCTGCACCCAGCCGCAACAGGGTGGCTGCCGGTGAGTTACTTCTGTGCACATAGGGCTCACTCGGGGGTGGGACCCCCTAATTGAGAACCCGGAACAAAATCCAGGTCTCTGGACACCCAGTGCTTTGCCCCATCCAATAGAGAGGCCCCATGAAATTCTGCAGAAGGGATGTTCTGAATCTGAAATAATGAGATCTGAAATAATGTCCTAGCCTCTGTGTGTGGGCAAGAGATAGAGAAATAGCCCTAACAGGTGTAAAGTGACCTGTAACTATCACTGCCATCTAGGTAGTCTCCTTTAACTGAGGTGCTAGGGTGACCAGATATCCCGATTTTATAGGGACAGTCCCGATTTTTGGGTCTTTCTTATATAGGATCCTATGACCCCCCACCCCTGTCCCGATTTTTCACATTTGCTGTCTGGTCACCCTATGAGGTCCTAACGCATGCACTTTTGGATTCAAAGACCCAGAGCTCTAGTCCCAGCTCCCAGGTGAATTTTCTGGTGAATTATCTAGTGACTGTGTGTCTCTTTGCCAGGAGCACACTGATTCATTACAGTGACGGACTCTTTAATAATAATTCTCCAGGACATTAAGGCAATGGAACAACAGATGACCGGGAAATTCTAGGCCCTTATCCCACCAGCTCATACTGTGAATGGTGACATGGAAAGAACTGGAGAAGACCATTGTGGCATATTTGAGTGTATCATGTGTAGCATACAGCTGGTCAAATTTTTTTGCCACTAATCATTTTTTTGTTGAAAGATGCCAATTCATTGGTGCCGAAACTCTTCCTGAAACAGGGTTCGGTCTGCTGAATAACCTGACTCGAAAACAATGAAAATGGAAAAAAAAAGATTCAGATTATGGAAACATTTCACATGGACAGTTTCAAAATGAAAATGTTCCAATTTTCCTGTTGAAAATGACTTTGCGTTTTGAAATTTCAGCTAAGTAGACAGAAAAAAATCGATGTAAAAAGATCTGTGGAAACAAAATGTTTCAACTGAGCTGACCCCAAAAAAGTTTTGGTTTTTCAGTTCATGAAGAGTTTTACTTTTTGGTCTTGATTCAAGACAGGGAAAGAATTCAAACTCTCAAACCTATTTAAAGTGTGGGAAAGAATTTCCTGCCCCGCTCTAGTACTGTGATTGGGAGGTCTCTGGCATAGTAGAGCAAAATCTACCTAGACCCTAACAGCTCTTTTAGTGATGAAACCCAATCTCCGGCACTGCTTTACAGAGCACTTACAGCCCACAGATATGACACACTGAGCCAGAGAATCAAATCTGGGTTGCATGTAAGACAATACACAGTACTCTGAAGCCCTTGCTACCCCCAAACCCTTGCTAAAAGAATCCCAGCCAGGTCTAATACAGGACAGTGGGGAACACAACACAATCCCAACATTGCTCTTTGGCATTCTTATTGCCTTTGTGTATTCTTCACAGCTGACCATTTTCTAAAAGTTTGCTTAAGATAGAAATTATAGATCTAGGAACAGCAGATAAAGAGATTGAGCCTACTGTGACTATTAATAATTAGAGGACTGTTGTTGTTGTTGTTGTTTTAAAAAAGCAAGAATTAGATTTGAATGGGACAGTCTTGCTGAGAAATCTGCCCAGTTGTTGGGTTTCAAATGCCAGCAATGTCTAAATTGCACCAAGACCCTTTTTCTGCAAGGAAATGGGACTATAGCATTTTACTGGCACATTTCCTCCTGATGGTTGATATTCTGCACCAGAGGCTCCCCAGTCATTCAGATTACAACACCATCATTTAGTTATTTATTTTGTGTTCCATTTCCCTCTCCTTCTCCCTTCCCCCCACCCTTTCTTTGAATAATCTCATAACGTTTGCACAATGCTCTGGGGGGAGAAAAAGAAATACCCAGAAGCATGCAAACAACAAACACAGGCAGCACGAAAACAATCCAGACAAAGAGGACTTCTTTTTTTTTAATTGGGCGGGGTGGGGGATATATTGTATTAAGGTTTCCAAATAGGAATCCAAAAAACCAAGAAGAAATAATAATATTTTAAAAATGCAATTATGTTCTATTTTCCCAGGAACAGAGTAAGCAATTTCAGTACTGCACAAATTAAATTCTCTCATGAGGTACCTTAGAAATGTCAGAGATTTAGCTAAGGACACTGCTGGAAAAGTCCATTATAACACAGTGGGTGGCAGAGACTGTCTTTCGCATTTTTGCCCTATTTTTCCAAAGTTATTGTTATTAGATGAGGGGTAGTGTGTGAACAGGTGAAGAGCAGAGCAGAGCAAAGGTAATTTATCCAGTGAAAGTTGACTCGCTTACTCTTTGATAATTTTCCACAAAAAGATTGCAGTTTTATTGGATTTCTCCATCATTCAAAATGATCAGCCAATTGATTTCTGTGAATGATTCGTGGTCTGTAGATTGATCCCAAGCGGTTCATTGATAATAAGAATATTCGAAATGTGAACTGATTTGGTTGGACACATGGGCCATGTGGTTTGTTTCTGCTCTCTGCCTGGAGAAGCATTAGTTCTCTAGAGAAAATACTGATAATGATGAATATGTGATTCTCTTTCTGGAAATATTCTGCAATGTTTATTTAAAATTGACTGGGTGCTCTTTTGAGATAGAAAAATCATTTGATAGAATATTAGCAGAAAGCTAAAACCATCATAAGAAGGACAAAGGGTCTCACAATCAGACCTCTGGCTTGGCGCTCAGGAGATCTTGGTTTGATGCCCAGCTCTGTCACAAACCTCTTAAGGCCAGATTTTTTAGAGGAATTTAGGCACACAATTCCTGTTGAAATCAATGGCAGGTACCTAAATACCTTTAAAAAATTGGCCCTTAACTTCTTTGGGCCTCAGTTTTCCCATCTGTGAAATGTGGGAAATAAGGTAATGGGTATGCTGTGATGACAATTTCATTAGTGTGGGTGAGCTGCTTGTTTTGTTAGCAATAGGTGATTTTCTCATGGAAAATTAAAATGTTGCCAAAAGTGACTTTTCCGTCGGAAAATTATTCTGACGTAAAATTCCCAACCAGCCCTAGTTATAAGACACGAGGCTGTATTAAATATCCCAAGAGGCCAGTGTTACATGCTGAGGCTTTGCTGTTTGTACATCAGCAGCCAGTTACTGGCTTGCATTCTCAACTGTCTAGTCCCTCACCAATCTGAATCTCCCCTGAAACCTGATAGTCTTTCTCCAGTTCCATTCAGCACAGGAGTGATGCAGGGCCAATACAAGAATAGGAGAATGAGAACAGACTGCAAGGGATACGAAATGGGAATGTGTGGATCTATTTTATTTTACTACTGTGTTTACCCAGCTCTGGAGCAGATGAAGTCTCCAAAATTGTGCTTTTCATAATGGGTTTTGACTCTCTCAGATTTATGGGCTGTCAGGGCTGCAATAAGCAAAATGCTTTGATCATCTGTTTGATAAAACTGAGCAGCTATAAGGTGCAGTTAAAAGCACAAAGAAGGCATTGTCTAAATCACTGACAGTAAACGGAGATAGGCTGAGGTTCTTGTTCTGGCCCATCCTCGCGTCTTTTGTTTTAAGTGAGCAAGTGTGGCAGGGCTTTTGCTGTACAGTTTCCACTCTGCTTGCATTCCCAGACGCTTTCATTAGGTATTAGTTGGAAAGAGAATGTGGCCTAATGGTTAGAGCGAGGCGTAGGAGCCTCTTCCCATTTCTGCTGCTCGCTCACTATCTGACATTGGGCAAATTGCCTACCTCCTCTGTTCATCAACATTCCCAACTAAAACCCCGCGTCTGACCCTCCCCCCCAGATTCTGAAGGAGGAGTCCGACGCAGACCTGAATTTATTACTTGAGCACACCTATCATAATGTATTAACCCAGGTGAGACACAAGGAAAGCCCAACAGGGTGAGTTGGAGGCAGGGGTGCAAGAGAAAAGGTTTTGGGTGCATCAGACACAGGGATACATGGGACTGTACATAGGGTGTATTATAGACAGGGGTGTCCAGGAAAGTGCCTAAGGTGCATCGGAAATGGGTGTGTGTGTGTATTATATCAGGCATAGGAAAGAACATGGGACTTGGAGCCAGAAACCTCTGAGTTCCAAACCCGGCTCTCATTCCTGCTGTGGCCTGGGGAGAGCCAAATAACTAAAGATGGACCCGCATGGTAAAACTTCCCCCAAATTTGTGGGCTGGGGATTGGACTTAAAGTTTTGCTTTGGTTCCAGCTCTACACTTAATTTCCCAGGATCTCAGTGTCCACCTATGTAATATGGGGCTAATAGTCTTTACCCACCTCACAGAGACGTTGAGAAGCTTAATGTGTGTAGGGTGCTTTGAAGGTAGAAGGTGCTATGAATTATTATCATTTGGGAACATCAGGATTAGGGTGTTATAGGAGTTTGGATACCATACTAGAAGGGTCATTGATCTTCTCTGACAGGACAGTTCCTATACTCTGAGGTAAATGAAGCTAAAAAACCCCCCCACAAATTCATCCATGTTAGAGATATACTAGTTGACCCATATCTATGTTGCTCTATAGCAAACTTAATAGCTTGTGAAAATGAGAAAGTGTCACCACCAAATGTTAAATGAGGGTTGCTTAAGATATATATATATAGGAACACAAAAACACTAATGATGTGTTGCAGGTCTCACGCTGACTATCCAAATGCCAAATACAGCTGAGTTAGTGCTGTGCATGGAAACAAGACAAACATAAAGCTGTGTGGGGAGCTAAGCAGGGTAGCTGGGGGTGTTACTTCAGTGTCCGAGCTCACAGTCTGAAATCTAAACCCCAAATGCCCTGTCTCATTGTTATTATTTCCCAGGATGGGCTAATGATGGAAGAGATTAGGGAAGGGGGGGCATTCAGATTAGAAACATTGTCAAAATCAAACTCTTCTTGTGTAAAATAATGCATAACAACTGTGAGTGATTCCCCCACCCCCTTACAGGCTGCATGGATTTATTGACTATTTTCCTTTTGAATGTCAAGGCTATATTCAATTTTGTCAACAACAATGTATTGTGATTGGATTGAATTGAATTTTCTTTTCCATTCAAAAATGATTAGATGTGTACTGTAGAGCTGAATAAATAAGCAACTGGCCATAAATGTTACACTCATGGTTATACTGTATCCTATGCCTTCAAGGTTACTATACATGGAAGATGACATATAAGAAATAAATTGTATTGACCCAAATTGTCATTTCTGATCAGCTGTATCAAATCCTACATCAATTCTGTGATCCTAGGGTAACATTCCTTTTCTGCTCCCTAATAAGAGTTCCTAAAGAGTAGAATGCTACTACTCACATTTGCTAAATGGATTAAGATTACACTGGGATTGGTCCCTGTAGTGGGGCACCTGCCCCACTCTCGTGTGGAAGGGGTTAAAGCAAAGCCAGAGAGGCTGTGCAGAGCCCCAGCCAATCCTGGAAGGTTTTATTGGGAGCCAATCAAGTGGAGGCTTGAAAGCAGCCAATCAGGATCAGGCTGGGCCTTATAAGAAGGCTGCAGGGCAGAGAGGAGGTCAGTCTCTCCCTGGAGGGTGAAGGGGGAAGCACCCAATACAGAGCAGGGCTGGGCATGGTCAGCAGAGGCTGGTGGAGCTCTAGGCTGACGGGGACCTGACAAAGGGGCAGAGAAGGTGCTGGGATGTTGGGGAAGTGGCTCCGGGAAGCAGGCAATGGAGGAGAGGTGGAGGAGGGCAGTAAGAGGCTGCCACTAGAGGGTCCCCGGTTTGGGGCCCAGAGTAGCGGGCAAGCCTGGATCCCCCTTTTTCTCCCCACTTGCCAGTGATGAGAGGGGCTAAGCCAGGCTGCAGTTTGCCCTTGGATAAAGGGGCTAGACTGAGGACTGCAGTGCGCCACTGAGGCGAGTGATAGAACCAGAAGCTGCTGGTCCCCCAGAAGTGGGGGAGAGCCAGCAGAGTGGGCACAGCCAGAGGGCAGTGTCCAGAAGCGGATACTGGAGTCTGGGAGTGACGTGGGTCCGACGGTGAGGACAGTGGAGACCGAGAAAGTAACGGAGGACGAGACACCACTAGCAAAGGCGCACCGCTGAAAGAGCTAATTCCCTAACCAACCAGCAGGAGGCGCCGCTGTGATGAAGTCCGGCACCCTTACAGTCCCATCCTAATGCTCTATTTCCCCAGCCGTACAAAGACATAGGTGGACATGTCCAAATGTAGGAGGCCAACATTGGGGGGGAGGGATAGCTCAGTGGTTTGAGCATTGGCCTGCTAAACCCAGGGTTGTGAGTTCAATCCTTGAGGGGGCCATTTGGGGATCTGGGGCAAAAATTGGGGATTGGTCCTGCTTTGAGCAGGGGGTTGGACTAGATGACCTACTAAGGTCCCTTCCAACCCTGATATTCTATGATTAAGCTCCAAAATCTATAGTTAGGCACAAAGGAACTGATTAGAAGCTCACTGAAGTCAATGGAAGTTTATTTATTGACTTTAGTGGGTTGAGGAGTCAGTCCCTAAACGAGTGTCCTGATTTTCAAAGGCACCAAGCACTTCTCAGCATCAGACCCGTGATTTAGGTGCTGAACTATAGATATCCAAATCTGAACATGTTTTGCCATAGCTCCCACCCCATGCAGACGTTAGGGTGTGCCAAAAAACTCAGCATAGCCTATTTCTACATTGCATTTAAACAGCTGGCTGTAGGACCTTGCAACATGGGAGGGTCCCTGGAAGCCTACATTCAAATTAAATATACCCTTAGCCAAAGCCCTGTGAGCCCAAGTCAGTTACCACAGGCCAGTCCCGGGTATCTAATTGTAGCGTAGACATACCCTGAGTTAGAGCCACATGACTTCCAGATGTGGCTGGTCCTCTTCCACCTTGTTATGGGGACAACCTAGCAAGAAGTGAGTATTCAGCGGGTATCTCCTCCTCCTTCAGGTACTGCTCAAGAAGCAGCTGACCCACCTCCCGCTCACTGATTCACTGCTGCATTGTGCACCTCCTCTCATTGTGAGGTTCTGATCCCAAGGATGCTGGCCTAACCTGCCCCTCACATGTAGAATCTCTCTGGGGCCTAGGCACACTTAGCCTTCTGGCACTTCTGTGAGAATGGGTCCTTAGGTTTGGGTGATGGATGGAATCAGCCGATTTTCCCTTAGGAACCTTAAATCAGCCATAAGTTTTGATGGAGGAGAGTGAAAAATGTTCTATTGATTCTCAGGGCTTCTGCACAGTTCTAAGGATTTGGGTACCATTCTCATGACACAAGTGACAAAAAGAACCTAATCGCACTTAGCACGGCCAGAGTCCTCGGGAAAGCATGTCACTTTAGCTAGCTAGAAGTCAGTGTTCGACACCAATGGACCAGCTCCAGTCATGCATCTGGAACACAGGGACCATCTGCTCAGATCCAGCTGCAGGGTTGGGGCCAAAGCGTGTCACCATCTCTTAAAATCTTAGGATGCTCGTCCTGTATCTGTGTGCAACAATGTACATTCAAGAGCAGTGCAAGGATAATCCTATGGGGCCAACCTGGGGCTGTGGGAACCTTTATATTGATCGTCTCTGGATATTTTGCTGTGTTTGTGCCATTACATTCTCCACCTTGAAGTTTCACTGACATGATGGGGCGGGGGGAGGTTAGGAGCCACGTTGACTGACATTTTTAAAGTAGTAATGTAACCTGAGGCCAGATAATTCCCCCACCCCCTTCCCCGGTTCAAAGTAGTGCGGCAGTTGTGCATCCAAGTTGTCTGGATTGGGATTAGGACCGAGAACTCCATAGTTCTGTTTGCAGCCATGCCCCTGACTTGTTGCATAAACTCAGGCAACTCACGTCATGTTTATGTGCCTCAATTTCCCCAGCTACAAAATGGGTATAGCAATATTTACTGACGTCACTGGGGTACTATAAAGACTAATGCACTTAAACTGCTGTTTGCTCCTAAGGGCTATATACATGAAAAGTATTATAGTGCTCCCTAGATGGGAGAGGTTGAAATTCTCCCTAGAAGTGCAGTGAAACAATGTTATTCTTCATTTTGACTCTCCCTGCTGTCAAACTTCCTCTAAATCACCATGTAATCAGCTGGGAGCAGAGAAATACAACGGCAGTAAATCCGAGATGTTTGAAGAGGAAATGAGGCTGTTCACTTTATTATTCTTGATTAACAGCAAATTATTCCCCTAACATTTACTGTTCTTTTCATTTATTTGAAAGTGATTAGACACAACTAGTGGTTAAAAACATTGCGGCTTCTTAATAATAGTTTTATTTATGGTTGTAATTGCTTCTGTAGCTCCTCTGCAGTCAGACACACCTCCTCCTGACACACACACACTTAAACAGACAGCCCCAACCACTCTCTGTCTCATGCACACACTCACCCAATATGTCTACATGGAAGCTGGCAGTGCAGACATACCTGCGACGGCTAAAAATAGCGGTTGAGTCAGAGCAGCGGGAGAGCTGGACGATCCTGTCCAAGACTCTAGGCCCATACTTGGGTGGCTAGCCTCTCCCACTGCTCCTGCCCTGGTTTGAGCACACAGAATTAGCCATGGGTATGTCTCTATAAGGTGGAAATTACACCTCTGGCTCCGGGGTAGACATACCCACAGTCTCATTCCGAAGACGTGCTAAAGGGCAGCTCATGGACACACTGAAAGCAAGAGCAAAATACCCATTGACTTCAATAGGATCATAATTTGCCTGGTTGGACAAGGTATCCACTTATACCAACCTCACTTCCAGCTTCCCCTTCGGGAGGGGGTTTCTCTGGTGTGTAATGGAAGGGGATGTCTGCAGCACACGTAGGCGGCCTCCCCCCCGGCTAGCTTTGATTGCTAGAAACGGCGGTGAAGCCGCAGCCACACAGACTGAGGCACGGACAAGCCAGCCTGGGAAGCAGGTTACGCATTCATGGGGCTATTCTGTGCCGCTGCCCGCACCGCCACCGCTAGCTAGATCACGGCTAGCTTGGGCATGCTTACATGCGCTGTAATCACACCTCCCAATTGCTAGCTAGCCGTACCCTTAGAAAAACCTCACCCATGCGTTAGAGACACGCTCCACCTCCCAGAAAATGTCACTCACTCAGGGCTGGACTGTGAACCCCTGACTCCAACTGGTGAGCAGTTACATAAGTATTAAAGTGAATGGGACGACTCGTGAGTAACTCAGTGTTCACCAATAGGAGTGTTATTTTTTTTTACTCCACTCAGAGGTCCATTACACTAGGTGCTGTACAATCATATAGCCCTTCTGATATTAGGGCCAGATTTGTAAAGGGATTTAGGTGTTACTTGGCTGAGAAAATCAATGCCTAACCCCGAGGTGGCCCACCGCCTAGGGGGATTTTCAGCCCTGAGGTAGCCAGCTCCCTTCTGCATAGGCTTCCTATAAATTGGAGGGGAATAGCTCAACCCCTAAGAAAGGGATTCTCATCAACTTGCCAGTTGGGCAGGGAATCAGCTAAGCTAACCAGGAGGAAGGTGAGACCCACACATGGCAACCTGGATGCAAAAATGACCCAGGGCAGCTCCAAGCATGGTGGTTGGCTGAGACAAGTGCCTCAGTCAATCTCAGCTCTGAGACGCTTCTGTGGTGGCAAGTACAAAGTACAAGGACATATTGCCATCTAGTGAAATGCTGAGAGAAATGGGGCGGGGGCGGGGCAGGAGAGGAGAGAGACTTAGGTGCCTAAGTAGCTGACCTGGTGCAACCCTGACTGATAAGCCAAAGATAAACAGTTCCTCCTGCTACAAAGCTTCAGCCACAAACCCTCTCCTGGAGTTAGGCACCGAAGCCAGGTCAGCCCATGACTTGTCTCTCTACTGACTGCCCCAAACCATCTCTCTCTCTCCTGCTTAAGCTCGGTCTCTCTCTCAGGCTCATCCTGCATTTCCGTGTGCCCCTGACTGGTTTGGGAGGCAGGGGGCTGTGCTGTCCTGTCCCTGCTCATATCGGTGGTCTGCATCTGGCCCCATTGCTGTGGGGTCTGGCAGGTGTTTGACCTAGAAAAAGAGGCTAGATAGTCATCTGCCTTGGACAGTTGAGACAACAAATCCTGCTACTTGGCAGGGGGTTAGACTAGATCCTTGTGTTTTGTTTTAACCCTATGGTTCTATGATTCTATACTCAGAGGACTTCTACGGGACTGGGCCCTGCTGGTGAGGTAGGGCTTACCAGAGACCCCAAAGTGGAATTTTTATACTAAAGAGGGAGCTTTGGCTTAAGCGAGGGCTTAGAGCATCTCATTAGTAGTGGGGTGGGTGCAGGACTTAGGCAGATTGGAACATGCTCACTGGTGGAAACTTGAGCATCCGAGGACTCAAGCCTTTATGGGGTTAAGTGGCAGGTTTGGAAATGTCCATGGTGCCTGAGATTACACAAAGTGAAATAGATTCAGCAGGAGAGACTGAGCTGCTCCAGAACCCCCGACAGCCCAGTGGTCTGAGGCCTCAGTTGTGGGGTAGAAGACCTGGGTTCCAGTCCCTGCTCTGAGTCAGGCAGAGTGGGGGCTTGAACTGGATGTCTCGAGCACGGGCGAGCGCTCTAACGATTGGGCTATTGGGTATAAGAAGGCTACTGCCACCACCCCCTCCTTTGTTGGCTGTGATTGGGGGGTGGCAAGCAGGTCAATGTGGTCTTAGGTAGCCTCTGAGAACACCTACCAAATTGGGCCCCATGAGTAAAATAGGCCTAGTTTGAGAATCCTCCAAGGGCTTGGGCATTGAGCGTATTGGCGATGTCAGGACATGGGCAGCTGTGCACATGCCCACTAACAGAAATGTGGATGCCCAGGGGACTTTACTGACAGAAGCTTAGGCACCTAGGGACTTGTAGGTTTAGGTGGCAGCCAGGGCCGGTGCAAGGAAGTTTCGCGCCCTAGGCAAAACTTCCTTGCACCGGCCCTGCGGCCCCCCCCCATTAACGCCACCCCCCTCAAGCTAATGCCGCCCCCCCCCCGCGGCAAACCACCCACCCCTGCGGCAGCCTCCCCACTCACCCATGGGCCACGGCGGGGGGCGGGGGGCTGGGCTGGTCTCCCCGGCAGTGGGGTAGGGGGCTGGGCTCCCCGCACCAACCGCCGGGCCGAGGCGGGGCTCGGATCCCCGCAGCCGGCGGCGGGGGTGCTGGGCTCGTCTCCCCATGGCCGGGGCGCTTGGCTCTGCTCCCCGCTGGCCTGGCTCTCCTCGCCCCCCTGCGGCGGGAGCTGGGCTCGGCTCCCGGCGGCGGGGGCACTGGGCTCTGCTCCCCGCCGGGCCGCGGCACCCCCCGCGGGCTGGACTCCCCGCGCCCACACCCCCCACGCTGGACTGCCCGCGCCCGTGGCAGGCTGGGCTCCCCGCCCACCGGCAGCCCCCCACCAGTGCCTCCCCCCGCAGCAACTCACCTAGCCTGGGGCAGGGGCAGCAGCCTCAGGGGAAGCTGCCTTCTCGGCGGCGTTGGAGTCTCTGCCCCCAAGATGCTGGCGCCCTAGGCGACCACCTAGGGTCACCTAGTGGGCGTGCCGGCCCTGGTGGCAGCTGAGCAGGAGTTTTGAAGGTCTAAATTTCGGTCTTAAATGCCTAAAGTTGCACGTACGCATCTAAATCCCTTTGTGGATTTTGTCCAAAGTGTCTGTCGTTTCTCAGATCAAATTTTGTTCCACGTAGAGTTTATTTTCTTCTAACTGCCAGCTCTGCAAATCTCCCGGGATATCAGGATCTGTTTAGACCAGATAGGCCTCCAACCCAACTTTCCTTTCCTTTGCCCAAGCAACGTGCACCCACCCACACATTTTCTCCTATTTATGCTTCTCTGGACATCGCTCAGTGCAAGTTCTCCCACTTCCTTTCTGATGTAAATCTACATCAGTGGGAGCTTCATCGGCATAGTGGCAAGGTAGACACCACCCACTTCCAGGGTAACACAACTGATACAAACGGTCCTTTTATTCTGAGAGTCGAACTGAGTACTTTCTGGCTTGTGCATCATTCCCAGAAAGGTTTTTGCAGCTGAAATTCTGCTCTGTGTGCGCATCTGTGCAAACTCATGGTCTCCAACGGTTTAAACGAGGAATTGCTCCCTGCAACTGAAACTCATTTAACAGTCCTGTTGACGAAAAGGATTGAACTTACTAAGACCAGAAAAAAGCAGTGAAAACGTCTTAAAGCAAATGGTGAGCCACTGAGGGTGCCCAGGGAGTAGATTTGTTCAATAAGAAGGTGCTACTTTTACAGAGTCACTTTCTGGTTTAGAACCTTACTTTTAAACAAACGTAATTAAAATTCAGATCCAGTTATGGAGAGGTACAGTGCTCCCTTAACAAGCACAGCCTGGCTGCAGGCAGTGAATCTGTCTTTGTTGCTAATGATGTTTGGATTATTTTACCATAACAGATTTAAGAGATTTTGGCATACGAAACCAGACTACACATTTTTCAAACCACTTCTTGTGGTCAGTTCTCTGCCAGGAATTCCAGCTGGCATGGACTTTTAGGCTGTGTGCATCAAGAGTGCTAAAAAAATCCTAAAACTTTAGGACAATGAAATCCTCCAGGTAAGGAGTCTGGGGAGTTTAACAAAATAGTCAATTATTTGAATAGCTGGAAAACGCAGTATTTTACATTTCAGCTGCCGTAACCCAGTTTATTTAAAAAATAATGGTCTCTGGCAACCAGATTGTTAAGTAACCTGCATCTTTTCACTCTAATGAATGTGACATACAGAAGGGTAGCTTTATAACACCCTCACTCGAGATATATGATTTTGAGTTGCAAAGGTGACTGCAATGCTTTTGAAAGGGAAGGATTCATAACTGGGATTGTTTAGTCTGCAGAAGAGAAGAATGAGGGGGGATTTGATAGCTGCTTTCAACTACCTGACAGGGGGTTCCAAAGAGGATGGATCTAGACTGTTCTCAGTGGTAGAAGATGACAGAACAAGGAGTAATGGTCTCAAGTTGCAGAGTGGGAGGTTTAGTTTGGATATTAGGAAACATTATTTCACTAGTAGGGTGGTGAAGCACTGGAATGGGTTACCTAGGGAGGTGGTGGAATCTTCTTCCTTAGAGGTTTTCAAGGTCAGGCTTGACAAAGCCCTGGCTGGGATGATTTAGTTGGGGTTGGTCCTGCTTTGAGCAGGGGGTTGGACTAGATGACTTCCTGAGGTCCCTTCCAACCCTATGATTCTATGATTCTATAACACAGGGCTAGATCCAGGCAGAGAGAGAGCACATGCACTAGGCAAACTTCCCCTATATGCAGCTCAAACAGTTTCTCTAAAGCCTTTATTTTCTTTTAAGTGAATTAAGCCCCCGTCTAATGCCCCAGATTAACAGCCTTTATACACTAAGCACTAATGGGTAGTGACCATGTGAGCTTTTCCCCACAATGCTTTGCCAATAGGTCTCAACCCTGACCTGCGAGGACCATCTCTAGGGACGAATGAGCCTTTTCCCCACCTACGATGCACACCAGTGCTGCAGTGGGCATTAAAAGGTGGGGAGGCTTCTTGGAAGACTATTGTACCTTGTCATTTTGACACAGTACAGGGATATTGCCTAGTCAGCTATCCCCATCCTCTTGCCCTCGTAATCGGGGGATGGTTCTAACAGTGTCTGCTTGGGAGGCAGAGTAGGGAGAGAATGCCTTGAGAAGGAATCCTAGGACTTGTGTGAACCCTGTGTTGAATGGAGGGAGTTCCACTTCCTTGATCACTAAGGCCTGGTCTACAGTACGTGGTTATTTCGGAATTAGCCGAGTTAATTCGAAATAACACTGATTCCGTCCACCCGACCAAACCAGTTTTTTCGATTTAAAGGGCTCTTTAATCCGGTTTCTGTACTCGACCTCGGCAAGTGGGGTAGCACTAAAATCGAGAGCGCAGTTCCGGGTTACAGGTACTGTGGATGCAATTCGATGTTATTAGCCTCCGGGAGCTATCCCAGAATGCTCCCTTGTGACCGCTCTGGACAACACTATCAACTCCGATGCACTAGCCAGGTAGGCAGTAAAAGCCCCGGGAAATTTTGAATTTCATTTCCTGGTTGGCCACGGTGGCGAGCTCATCAGCACAGGTGACCATCACAGGTGACCAGGCAGAGTCCACCATCACAATGGGTGGTGGGGACTGTGGCGGGGACTGCGGGAACCGTGGGATAGCTACCCACAGTGCACCGCTCTGACATTCGATGCTAGCCTCGGTACTGTGGACGCACTCCGCCGAATTCATGCACTTTAGTGGGGACACACAAGACCGAATGTATAAAATCGCTTTCGAAAATTTGAATATTATAATTTTGAAATAATTTCATATTGTAGATGTACCCTAAGCTTACTTGAGATAGGGCCAGATTGTAAGATCCTTACACTGGAGAGCAGCTACCCAAGTAGTCCCACAAGGCAGAACTGGGACTAGAACTCTGAACTCCTGACTGCCCATGGGAACTTCAGTGGGACAACTCTCATGAGTAAGTGCTCCCAGACTGGCCCATAAACCCAAACCTTTAAGGAAAAGATCTTGCTGTCCGAACCTGTGGTGTATCCACTGCTGAATAACTTCATCGGCTTCCTCTCCAATAGACAGGTTTCAGAGTAGCAGCCATGTTAGTCTGTGTCAGCAAAAAGAACAGGAGTACTTGTGGCACCTTAGAGACTGACAAAGTTATTTCAACGTAAGCTACAGTCCACTTCATCAGATGCATAGAATGGAACATACAGTAAGAAACCGGTCCAGATATCTAGCCTCAAAAGCCAACAGCTAGTGTTCCCAAGGTATTCTTGAGTCCACACCAGTGATTAATTTGTGCCAGGGCTTGCCAGGCATAGCCCCAGCACCTCTGGGCTTGCTGCATCCATTATGAATGTAAAAAACATGACTTGGTCCCCAGCCCCTCTTTCATTACAAATTAAGCCGTGGTCCACACATGAATTGAGTCTTGCCATATCAGGGCCTATGCTGGAAGAAACAAATCTCATTTATCTTCAGAGAGGAAATTATTTCATCCTTTTAATCCCAAGGTCAAAATGTCACCATTATCACCTCAGAGACAAATCGCTTCACGCGATCATGTATTAAAGTTTTGGAGGAATTAGTTTTTTGAGACTAGTGGAGGGGGAGAAAATAATAGGTCATAATAGAAAAAAAGAATTCCTGGCCTTTATACGTTCATTATCTGGCTCAGCCTTCTCGGCAGCTCAACTTCATAATATTTCACGCGTGCACATTTATGAGTTCCTACATAAACTGAGCGATTAATTAAGGTGATTCTCTAAAACTTCCAGCACGGATGTAAAACTAATCCCCTTAGGGGACTGAATGGGAAAGATGTGAGGAGGGGGCCCTAAATCTTTCACAAGCGACTGCTGAGTTTGGGTGTCCTCATGGAGTTTGATTGTCATAAATTGCTGATCACCCTCCCTCTGGAAATCAAGCCCATTGAAGGTGACTCAGGTTGGCATCCGTCAGAAATCACAGGTGAAAATTTAAGCCAGAGTCTCCGCTCCATTCTAAGGCACTGAACCTGCAGCTGTGTGTGCACAACAGGCGACGGAGAATCCACCACTTCCCTTGGTAGTTTGTTCCAGTGACAAATCACCCTCACTGTTAAAAATTTTAGTCTAATTTCCAATTTGAATTTTTCTGGCTGCAGCTTCCATCCATTGGTTCCTGGTCTGCCTTTCTCTGCTAGATCAAAGAGCGTTTTAGTACCTGGTATTTCCTCCCAGTGAAGGTACTTAGACACTGTAATCAAGTCACCTGTCCATCTTGTTTTTGATAAGCTAAACTGATTGAGCTGTGCAGTCCTTTGACTGTGCCATTTTCTCCAGCCCTTGAATCAATTTTGGAGTGCTTTCTGCACTCTCTTCACTTTTTCAACGGCCCTTTTAAGATATGGATGCCAGAGCTGTACACAGCATTCGAGTAGCAAGCATACAGAGCTTAGCTTGCCTCCAGACTTGACTGTTGCAGCACACTGTACTTGAGAATGAATCCCCAGACATATCCGTGTGTGTGAAGTGCTTCAACCCACCTGCAGAGTAACCTCACTTCAGAGCATGGATCACTGCACCCATTAACTAGCCAACAAATACAGGGGCAGCTTACTGTTGCGGCTTCGCTCTTCAAAGCTTTTAGTGGGATGGGCCCTGCCTCTTTCCATGGCTACAACTCCCACCACAGCCAGAAGTTACTATGTTCACTGTGGTCCTCAGGAATGCTGGACTTGTTCAGTGAAACTAGTAGGAGCTAGAGCTGGAATTCTTTTGGCAGCTGATCCATAGCTGTGGAGCGTCCTTCAATTAAGAATGGCCATAATTTGGCTGGCAACAGGACAAAATGCAAGACCCATGTCTTTGCTACAGCTCCCCCAAACGACTTCCTCCTGCCCTTGGAAAGGAGGCAAGAAGAGAATACCTAAGTCCCTGTATAACCCAGTGACTTGGGCCAATGCAAATTGGTAAGGGATTCATATACCACAGCAGTGAGTGTGTTAGAAATGCCTGGGTCAATAGAGAGACAGACAGATGAATGCTACTAAAGGTCATGAAATTATTCAGTCCTTGTCTTGCTGCTTTCCTTCACCAGTGAACTATAGAGGTTGATTCTCTATTGTGTGAAGAAATATTTCTTTGTATTGGTTGCCCTCCTTTAAAATGTAGCGGTGAGAAGGGAGGGAATTATTCACAATAAAAACGAGAGGCGCTATAGATTTGATTGATGGTCTTCTCTTGTGCTTCATGAAACATTAACTGATGGCACAGTATGTAGTATTATCCCAGATCCCAGTGAATTTGAATGGCACAAATGCAGCTTTAATCGACAAATCTGATGTATCTTGTGGGAATCGTTAGAGGGGTTTTCTGAGCTATGCTCTGATTCCTGTCCCAGCCAAAGATGGGCTTGAAGTCCGAATGACATGGCTATCTGGATCCCATTCCTGGCTCGGTGTGACTGGCCAGTGTTATGGCAGGCAAGCAGAGTTGTAATAAAAAGATCATTGTGGAGCCTGCTGAGAGGCCAGGGTTACTTGCTGAGTAGAGGTATTGAGGTAGTGCAGCCCCCCCGGCTTAAATTCCTGAGCCCCTAGCGCCACATCTAACTGGGTCCCTGCTGAAACCTGACCCTCTTTCTCCAGTTCCACTCATCGTGTGACGGGCAAGTCATTTCATCCGTCAGTCACTCACTTTTCCATCTGCATGACCAGTATAGTAAACCTTACCTACCTCTCAAGGATAGGAGGCTTTATAACCCCCCTGTGCGGAAGGTACAAGAGAGATGTACTGTATTGCTGGTGACAGATACATGCTGAGGTCTGGTCCCTGAGTTTCTGGTAATAGGGGTGCGTTGGGTGGTTGGGAAGTCTTGCCTGCAACAGGCCATTTCTCCATCTTTGTGTAGCATTGCTTTTCCCTGCTATCTTAGGTACTCATATGCCCCCCACCCCCGTAATATGCAAGTGCCTCACAGTCATTTGTGCATGTGTACCTGAGGCAGAGCAGCGCTGGGGAAGGGCAAAAGGAGTTGGGGAGCTCCAGCCTGGCAACTCCCCAGGCTGCAGGCTTTGAGCAAGGCCTAAGACAGGTACTGGGGTTGCAAAGGTGCGGCCAGGGGCTAGGCAGGAGCAGCAGGTCCAAACCTCCCTTGCCAGTGATGAGTGGCTATTACAGGCTGCAGTATGCCCCAGTGTGTGGGGGCTAGATGCTGACTGGCAGTAGCCACTGAGGCAAGGTGGGGATAGAGGGTGGGGGGGTTCCCCTGGGAGGGGACACCCAGAATGTGGGGGTACTTCTGGGGCAGAACCCCAGGGTAAAGGGCACTGGGGTCTGGGAAGGACACGGGGCCAGCGACAGGCGAGACACTAGCCTGCAGAGGGCGCTCCAAGGCTGGTGAACAGCTAATTTCCTAGACGACCAGTAGGAGATGCTGTGCCGGTGAGTCTCACTTCGCTCCAGTCCTGTTTAGGGTCACCACCTTTGAAATGCAAAAAAACCCAAACAAACCCAAAAACCACAGCACCCTCCACACATAAGGCAAACCTGCTGCAACCCCAACCACAAGGCAACTCCGCAACCACCACCCCCTTGAACAGCCACTTACAGTACCTAGAGAGAGAACACATATAGACAAGATTGATAACATCATTAAAACAAACGCCAGTTTGTTATCATCAACACATTTTACCAGCCAGTCTTTGTAGTCTCTTTTGTTTGGCCACTTGTCATTGAATGTGCAGTTTCTGATGCAAGCTTTTTTTCCCCCTCCAGCAGTGTAGCAGGATCACTCACACCATCGCCCCGATCTTCCATTATTTAATATGCCTCGCACATCTCCTCACTCTTGCATGACTCAAACCTTCTCACACACACACGCGCGCGTGTGTTGTTGGGCAGACAGCTGCTGGATTTTCAACAGTTTTGATCTGTTATCACTTAAACTGCAGAGGCGGGAACACTGCAGCATCTTTAGCTGGACAGGGGAACTTTTGACATTAGATATACCAGTGTATTGTGATAATCATGCAAATCTTTAGACCCGTGTGAAGAGAAATGGCAGATGACATTATTTTTCTGGCAATTGGCAAATCCATAAAAAAAATCCAGCCATTCCAGTCAGGTGGTAACTCTAGTCCTGTTTGGAAGTGAAGTGTTCTTAGCCTCATCTAGCAGTTGCGGATCTGAGGCTAAGTGACTTGCCTTAGTTCGTGCAAGAAAATTGTGGCAGAGCAGGGAATCAAACTCAGGTCTCTACCTGCTGGATTACGTGCATTGCTAGATGTGGGGTCCACGTTCTGTCATGCCAGATCTGGCACAGTAATTGCCTCTCCTTTGTAATGGTTACTATATGTATCTTCCCCAAAGGTTTGCGTGCAGGTCATTGAGCAGTGTGTTAATGTTAATCAGCCATTAAACTTGTTCTGGGGCGGGAGGGGGGCTCTATGAAGGAAGGGAGAGGTTAGATGGATAATTTTAGACTGACTCAGAAAGGAACCACAGCACCTCAGGTTGTGGCAATGCCACGTCTCATAAGTGAAACTGGTTTTGGTTTGGGGAGGACAGTCCCAAAAGAAAACCCACAGGGAGTGGCGTGTGCTGGTGATGCAATAAACGGCAGTGATCCCTCTATGCTAGTGATGTGAGGGTGCTGTATTTCACATAGGATGTAAACCTTCTAAATTCTTGTCCCTTTCACTTTTCATCCCTAGTGTCAGAGCCAAATTCCACCGAGAGTAGCTCATTCTACCTATCCAAAATTCCTCTCTTTCAGATAAAGCAGGCCTCTCTCTTCACTTCCTGTCTTAAACTCTTGAGTTGTTTCTGTGCTTTTTTTAACAGCTGCTGTGTTCCACCTCAGAGGCTGTCGCATTTTAGTGATGAGTTGGTGACACTTCTAACGTGAGACTGGATATTGCCACATCAGGCTGTGGAGAGATTGTCTCTCACACTGTTGCTAATGCTAGCTCTGATCTACTTTGGCAGTCTTTCCTGGGCTGCTGGAGGGACAGAGAGTAGGAGACCATGGTCATGATTATACCCTTTCAATACCCATTACCAATTGATGTTGCTGGGGAACGGATTAAGAAAGTGGAGGAGAATTTAAAGCCTTTTTTGCGGTGGTCTGCCTGCTTTACCATTGACTTCGGGGTGGGTGGGGCAAGATCAGGGCCTTCCAGTAGAAGTGATCCAGAAAGCTAGTCATGTGGCCATCACTCTCGGGAGTCGGTCTGCCACACTGGGCTCTGAGCCCCACACAGAGAGCCACGCCCTCTCATGAACTGCAGCAGCAAAGAGCTGAGAGCTGCCATCTGGTAGACCGCAGCTTGTGTTCCCCTGATCCCCACTGAGAGAAGGGGTAGCTGGAGCAATTCGTTTTTATTTTGGTTATAAAAGCTGTTTTGTTTCATGGGCAGATGACAGAAGACACTTAAAACCTGGGCTTTGTTGGGAAATGTTTCTCAGCAGACATGGATCTTTAGACATTGGGCTGGCCGCCCGCTTGTACTTAACATCCTATAGAAACTAAAGAGCCAGTTCCAACCATCATGACTATACTTTGGAACCTGAGAACTATGACAAATGGCTAATGCGAAAAATGACCCGTGTCTTGTTCCATGAGCTATGATGCAATGTGTGGGCAAGGAGAGACGTGTAAAGCAACCCGGGATAAAGGAGCAAAGAAACTACTTGACTCATGAATTCTCCTAGCACTTATCGCTTAAAACATTTTCCAATCCATAAAGTTAATAACAAATATATTACCCAGGAAGAGCTTCAGCACTTGAGATAAAACTTCACAGCTTTGGAAAAGGAAAGAGGGAGGGGAGGAAAATTGGCTCTCGCAGACCATTAATGTGTTTTTTGTTGCAATTAAATGAATTGAACTGAATGAAATTTCTTCGTGTCAGAACCACGAAGCCGTTTGCAGTTCTGCTGCCCTGGGTGTGGGAATAAGGGGTCCCTGGTGCATTCACAACTATCCCAGACTCTCCTTTGAATCAGGAAGAGTCAAATTGTCCCCCTTTGCTTGTCCTTACTGCAACAGTTAGCTCCAGTTCCTCCACTGGAGCCCTGGGGAGAGTGGCCACACTGCAAAACAACACTCAAGCTATGCAGAGTGATTGGCTGAGCAGCCCAGGAGTTGTAACTTGAGCTGCTGCATCCCCTTGCATTCCAAGATTGAGGGGATGTCCACACTGCAATGACAGGTGTCACTCCAGAGCTAGCTAGCTTGGGCCCCAGAGCAGTGAAGCCGCAGCAGTAGGCACTTCCGTATGGGCTAGCGGCTAGTCTCCCAAGTAATTACCCAGGGTCCTGGGCGGGTACGCTGCCGCAGCTTCTCTACTCCAGCACTCTAGGGTAGCTAGATTCCAGCTAGTTCAGGTGTATCTGCTCCATCTGCAACCACACACAGTGACTGGTGTCTAGACCTACCCTAGGTGTCAGTAGCATTTGAGCTTCAGACCCCACACAGTGGGCCAGCCAGCTCCAGTTTAAATCACCACTTCACTCGAGCTAGAGAATTTTGTGTGCGGAGGGAGGGGTCAGGTTAGGGGTAACACTCAAGGTGTAGTTTGAGCTCACGCTACAGTGAAGATAAGCCCTGGAGAGGTTTGCAGAGGGGGTTGAAATAACACCCAGAGCAGCTTTGGATCCACACAGATGCACCCTTGATTTTTGCACAAGCCTGTTGTTTTCAGTGAGGCTCTGTGTAGGCATGGGAGGGGGGTCCTTCCCACAATTCCTGCTCAAGCTGAGTGTGCACCTTCAGAGCAGGTTGCAGCATTAGAGCCCAGATCTGGCTGGTCAGTTGAACTGGGTGAATAACGAGAATGATTTTTTTTGTGGCTAACTATGAACCAAATTTCCATCCAATCATGGTCACACCCTTTCATGATCATCGTGGGGTGATGCTCCCCCGTTGCGCAGTGAGCCATCCCAAGCCCCATGCATCACTTGAATGTGATAAAAGAAAAGTCCTTTTAACTCTGACCCCATCCTGTGCTATTACAAGTATTCATTCTTGTAGCCAAGGCCTCAAGCAAAACCGGCCTCAAATGACCCAAAAACAAGAAGGTTAAAGATCCAAATCCTCTCATTTTAGCTCCTTCTAAATCCACAAGCTGCCCCCAACTTCATCCCATGAAAATCAAAGGACATAGGGTCTCGATGATGCTTTTTATTGCAATTCCTCTGGAAGGAGATCCAATGCTGTGTGATTAAGGTAACCAAGCACACCTCATAGTTAAAGCGTAGTGAATGCACATCACAAATCTCACTCTCAAGCAATCATTGGGCTGAAATTGATTTGCACCAAACATTCTTTGAATTACTTGCAGAGTGATAGCACCCACAAATACTACTGAGCTTGGTGGTGTACAAACACACAGTCGCTGGTCCAAAGAGCTTAAGGAAAAATGCAATAAGCTACCATGACACAAGAACAGGAAGAGATAATGTTAACAGTAATAAGATCACAGTTACATAGGATTGCAGTGATAACAGCACACAGTTGCATAGGATAGTAGGGCACATGATTGAAATAGTCTGTTTGGAAGTGGTTGGCTATGAAAACTGTTCTGTTGTTGTAGGTTCCTTATACTGTGCTGTATACACTAGTTTGCAGCATTGCTACTGGAAATGTTTCCTCTTCAAAAAAACAAACAGAAAGGGTGACTTTGTTTAAACAGACACAAATATTTATCTGGAGTTTAACAGATAGAGGATTAAAAAATAGATCAAATTTCCCAACCAACTGTCCCATTTTTTAATTGAATCCATATTGTAGAGCTAGACTTTTTAATTACTTTCCCATTATTTAATGAGTGGCTGCAGTCCACAGCGAGCAGAGATTTCAGTGGAGATTGTTCCAGCTTCCCTACTGGTTATATTAGAAAGGCTGGCTCTAGCATCTAACTCAAAGGCTGAGCATCAAACGACAGAAAAGCCTATTCCTGACAATGAAGCCTGCCTTGGTGGAGGATAGTCACTGTAGAAGCAAAGGGCTTGTATCATTACAGCTGCAGCTGGCCCAGCATTACTTCCACAAGCGCAGCCTGGTCAGAGGAAAAGAAGTCAGAGTCTGCTGGAACTTCCAGGCCAGTACTTGGCTGCAGGCTTCCTTCTCTCTGACCAGAGACTCATTCCGGTAAAAGGAAAAATATTCAAAAGCTGGTTTGGCCAAGTCATTCAGATGTTCTGCTTTTTACCCACTTGTTGCTGTGATCTCCTTGCTACCAATGATGGCCAATGAGGAGCTTTGATGCTTCTCCCAATGACAAAACACCCGTGGATTTCAATGGAAGTAGGATTGGGCCTTAAGAAGCCAGAGCCCTGTTTATACTAGGCCTCATCCTGCCAGGGACGAAGCTTCTTCAAATCAAATTGGCCTCATTGGGAGCATGATCGGGGTGCGAGGTGCCTTTCCATACAGACCCACTGTGATGCTCTTAACATATGGATCTAGACTGAGATTTCAAACAGCCAGACTGTATTGGGGAGCGGGGGAGAGGACGTGTTCTGATTTAGGATTTGGTGGGTCCCCACTAAAAAGATGAAGTCCATCTGCACAATTCAAATGCTGGTTCAGATTTCAAATAGACATCAGAGAAGACTGAAATCAGGTTTGCTTGGAGTTTTTTTAATACAGGCTTTATGTTGGCTCTCACCTCCATAGTATCTGAGCCCATTGCATACATGAATGAATTAACCCTTGGAGGTAGGGAAGGATTGATATCCATTTGCTATAGAGGAAACTGAGGCACAAGGAGATCCCTGGGTCACAAGGGATGTCCATGGCAGAGCTAGGACTAGAACCCCCATCTTTTGTCTCCTGCGCCACAGCCTTCATGAGACTCCAATCCAGTCTTTGGCCTGTCTTTTCCTTTGGATACACACACACTAAACAATGTCTTTGATACTCAATGCTGAGCTTTTGTCTGGAAATCTGACACAGCGGGAGCCCAAGTTTACTACTTGCTTGGTTTCACTTGTCATTTGCAGATGCAGAATATGCTATAACAATTGGCAAACATTGAAATTTCAAGTTTACTTACAGGCTCCATTAAGCTCTCCTTATCTGTTTCTAGAATGAGAAGGTAAATGCTATACGACTTTTACATTTCTTTATTATGCCTTGATGCTTATTGCTACAGGACAGCCAAAAATATCCCTCTTCTGAAATGCTTCTACCTCCGAAAAGCCCTCTGGCCTATTAGTTACGTTACAATTAGCCAGGCCATCTTAACTGTGAATCATTGTCTAAACAAGGGCTAAAAAGAATTAATTGGCAATGCACCAGCCTAGGGAAATTAAATCTACCAGTACAATTAAAATCAAAGCTGAGGGCTGTGTACTCAGAATGGGAGAGCAGAGGAGCAGAGGGGGAAATGAAAGGGGAAGAAATGGGGAGAGAGAAGCAAACAGGTAGCAGCCCAGAAAGTGAAAGAACTGTAGAAACCGGGACAAGAGCGAGAGTGCAAGACTAAAAGGCAGAACGATAAATCAAATATGGAAGGATAAAAACAGACCGAGAGGTGCAGGTGGGAGAGGCGGAGAGTAGCTCTGATGAAATATAGATGTAAGAAACAACAGGTGGAGACAGGGATGGTCACGGGATGAAGTGTAAATAACTGATTTCAAATGATCCACTGGGCAAAGCAGGATTCCGTGTATTCTGAGCTAACTCCTGCCTTCCGTACTCAGTCCATTGACCTCATTGACGTGAAGATTGAGGGCTCAGTGGTGGCACTTCATCCCAGCCAGAGATCTGAGAACCATTGTGGCTCTGGGAGCGCAATTCTCAAGGATGCCTCAGTCACACCCTTCTGCACCGGGCTAGCTCCGCCATGACCTTCCCTGCCCCCCAGTGGGCTGTGAAACACGAGGACTCTATCCAGCCCATACGCAGGAGTACAATGGATTGGGCAGGTTCCTTGCATCCTCTAGCCCAGTAATAACCAAGCCTTGATCTAGGCTGCAATGCCACAAATCGCCGACCTTAAGCATGTCCTTAAGTTCCATTGAGGTCAATGGGACTTAATCGCATACTTAACTTTAAAGAAGTGCTTAAGTGCTTTCCTGAATCTGGGCCTAGGCCTTTCTGTGTATGCCATACACTGGAAATGTTTGTTGTCTCCAGAACTAAACAGGACCCCAGCCACAGGGAAACGATCCAAACCTCTGTTAACCTGGCCACTGCTAAAATGTCAGCAGATGTAATTCACGAGGTGGGAGAAATCACAAATTCCATTGTCACTGGCTAAGGGGAACCTTTTATTAGTAATATTCTTATTTTATCATTAAAGATGGAAATTTGCCCACACAGCAGGGAATTCACTGCTCTAATACAGACACAGCCAGCATCTGAAAATAATCCTGTTCCATTAACAATCTCCGCTCATGCTGCTATTGCTCATATCACTCCATTTAACAAGATTAACAAACTAACAGCCATTTACATTTATTTCCCCCCTCTCTTTTTAACATGTATGGAGGAGGCATTTCTCTTGCCTCTCTCTTCTCTCTCTTTTTTTTTCAGATTATTAAAGGGGTTTACGATCCTTTGCGTTTCAGAACCTTCTCTTCCAAAACTGTCTCACCAGGGGTCGTCATTCTGTGTTTGTGACATCACCACGACTCTGAGTAATCCTTCCGGAGATATTAGCCCCGGTCAGGATGTTTAAATGTGGATCCAAACTCCCTCCAGCTTCAGGGGTGTGCAAAATCGGGGGATCGTTCCCAGGCACTCGATCAAGTCAGCAGCAGTTCTCATCCCAACTGCAACAGCGGCAAAGTTGTGGGTTGGGAGAGCTATTTGCAGTGCCCACAAGAAATGATCCATCTCCCACCCCAAGCCTTTAATTGTGTGAAGGAAGCAGCATTGGTGCCTCTGCTTCTTGGGCACCATCTAGGGGTTGGGCTGATGTGAGCAGAGAAAACCTGGGTTACATAAGTAATCACATAATCTTCTTAATGCTGCTTCATCCATCTCTGTTTGCTACCCCTGCTACTCCAAAGAGTGTGTAAACTCTCCAGGGCAGTGACCATATTTATGCTAATAAAGCATCCTGCACAATCTGAGATTCTAATAATAATGTTCAGATGTATGGTGCAGCCCAACACACACACACACACACACACACACACACACACACACACACACACACACACACACACACACACACACACACACACACACACACACACACACACACACACACACACACTCTACCTATTCTTAACATATCTCTTTGGCTCTAGAATCTGATCTCTGCATTCCTAAAGTGCCCACCCTCACAATTCTCTAGCCTCCAGGGAACCAGTTTGGAATTGCATTGAAATGGCTAATTTGGGCATAAAAATCAGAGGTTCCAGTGAGCAGGGAAGAGAGTTTATGTTTTCCGAGCCAATTCAGCTGCATCAACTTTCATGAGCACAATTTTCTCTTCTCGCTCAGTTGAAATTTGCCAGCAGAAATCCACAATTAAAAATGAATCCCTTTTGCGGCGAATCTCTTAGTGAGATGTCATTTACTCTGTTTACGGAACGGAAAGCCACATTTACAGCTTTCATAGGCAAACTCTCCTTCCAGCCATCAAGCCGTGCAATCGAAACCACACTATCTCCCAGAAACAAAAGCAAGCGCTCTTTGCTTCCATCCTCTCCAGAATGAAAAGGACAAGAGAATAAGCTTGAGGGTAGCTGGGCATGTCAGAGGCTGCCCGGTTTCAGACAGCATATGCTGGTAAGCACTTCATTAGCTTACCTGTTCTGTTACTCATTGGATCTATACACTGTTTGGAGCAAAGAGCCAGCATTCCTATCTCCTGGACAGCAACATCAGCCTCGCAAATGCAATTAAACCGAGTTTTGACATGGTCTGTGCCGTTACTACACTGTATTTACTAGACTTTTCTGCAGCTGGAGTGTGAACTAAATCTACATCCTCTTGCAACAATTCTGTTTTTGACAATCCAATGTGGCCCATTGATAATAAACATTTGCCTAGGAATCTAGTGGATTCTATATCACTTAGAGTCTTGAAACTAAGTCTAGTCACAAGAGAAAGATGGTTTTCAGGCCAAATCACAGCTCTGCAATTCAAGTACTGTGAGTTCAAACCCTGGCTTTGTCATGGACACATTCTGTAAGCGGGGACATGACACTTAATCTTCTTGCCTCTGTTCCACCATCTGTAAAATGGCAACAACAATCCTTGCCTGTTGTCCTTATGTATTGTGAGGCCGCACTGGTGTTTGCAAAGTGCTTAGAGATCCTTGGATGGAAGTTGCTGTAGCTGTGCAAAATATTGTTACCCTATCCAGAAAGATTTTCAAGATTTTTTTTTTACTTGTTTAATGAATGAAGAAAAGTTTGAAACAGAAAGTTGTTTCAAATAGAAAAAACAAAACATTTTGTTCAGAAAGTGACAATGTTTTGATTTTTTGGCTGTTGCAAAATTGACCCCCAATTCACAAAATGTTTTGTTCCACCCAAAACTGCATTTTTAGCTTAAAAAAAAGTTTTGTCCAAAAAATTTCACCAGCTGTAATTTATATTTACAATGCAAACTATTTACCTGCAAACTATATTTAGGGCTCCCTTCTTCCAATGCTGCCTCTTCTAAGGCAGCAGCTGTTTAAAAGTTTACAGGAGCACAGCACAGTTTAGGACAAGAAGTGAGGAAGACTACTGGAGACAGCTGAAACTGTAGGAGAATTTAGGTAGGCCAAATGTAGTCATCCAAACTGGAATTTTGCTAAGATATGGCAGGCAGCTTATTCTTCTGCTGAAGCAATTGGCCTGGGACATAGGTGCTGGAACTAGGGGTGGTGGGGGTGCTGCCACACCCCTGGCTTGAAGTGGTTTCCATTATATACAAAGTTTACAGTTTGGTTCAATGGCTCAGCACGTGGGCCTGGGATTTTTAACTGTTACACGTGATCAGGGCTTCAGTTTTATTCATAGATTCTCAGATGGGAACATTCTGATCACTGTACTCCGTGTACAGGGAATACAATTCCATCCAGTGATTCCCTACGTTAAGCCCATAACTGGGCTTGAGCTATGGTGTGTCTTTTAGATACACAGCCAGTCTTAATTTCAAGACTCTAAGGGCAGGTCTTCACTACCCGCCGGATCGGCGGGTAGCAATCGATCTATCGGGGATCGATTTTTCGCGTCTCGTTAAGACGCGATTAATCGATCCCCGATCGCGCTCCCCGTTGGCTCCGGCAATCCACCTCATCGAAAGGCGGAAGCGGAGTCGACGGGGGAGCGGCAGCGATCGACTCGCCGCCGTCCTCACGGCCAGGTAAGTCGATCTACGATACGCCGACTTCAGCTACGCCATTCACGTAGCTGAAGTTGCGTATCGTAGATCGGCCCCCTCCCCTAGTGTAGCCCTGGGCTGAGTGATGTGGCTCCACTATATCCCTAGGTAAATTGTTCCAGTAATTGATTACTCTCGCTGTTAAAAACGTGTGCCTTATTTCTAGTCTGAACTTGTGTAGCTTCAGCTTCCTGCCATCAGCTCTTGCACTGCCTTGCTCTACCAGATTAAAGAACCGTCTGCTGGCAGCAGTCTTCTCTGCATGGAAGTACTTACGTCTCTTCAGAAATCAACAGCAGCTCCGCCAGCCCACTGGTTCAGAGCCAGCTGTGACAGACAAATGCCTCATCCCAAATGACCAGTATCACTTCTCACCGTTCCTTGAAGGGGCCCCCATCTGAGTTTCGAACAAGCCCAGCGCTGCTTAGCAGTTGAGATCTGATGCATAGGGGTGTGAGGAATATCGTCTTTCCAAGACCTCTCTTCTAAGAGGCTCTGCAGTGTTCGAAGGGGATCCCTCAGACAGTCGGCGCTCTAAAAACGTGACTACACCCACTCTCTCTTGCACGCAAACATTTCTATTTTATTATTTTTTAGCAAAGGATCATTGTCTCATTAAGCAGACGGCAATCGCAATTATTCACCAAGTATTGTGAATGGCAAGTGAGGATTGCAAAGTCAATTGGGAAACAATTTGTCTATAAATACATGGATTAGAAAGCCTAATTAAATCCGCCTTGCTTTAGAAACGTCCACCCTTGTTTTCATCAAGGGTTCTGTAGCAGTACAAATTTTGATAAATTATCCCTGTCTCTGCAACATGGAGACAAAACGAGCGCTGTACCATACCTAACGATGTTCCAATGGCTGCCGAGGATTTATATTGCTGCTGTGGTAGTGGTGAGGTGGGGGGGTCATGTCTCCCTCAGTACACAAAACAGCTACCTCCGGCTTTTCTGGCACTTCAGACCCTCTGCGCCTACATGCTTGGCGTTACCATTCAAGTTAGGCTATGGATGATTAAGAATTGGAGAATGAGCAGAAGGGGAGGTGCAGGGGGAGGCGTCTGTGAGGAACAAGAGCTTATCTTCCCTGGAAAAGCAAAGGAGTAAATCGTATTGATCCTGGCTTATCTCGCTCTGTTAGGTACGGTTTGGCATTATGGCATCGGATTCCCCTTTAACAGCCTCTTCTGCTGTTGTAACTCCGCTGACTTGAACGAAGCTGCTCTTGATTTGCATCCACGTGAGATAAGCATCAGGCTCCTGGGGCCTGAGTCTCCCCTGCTTTGCATCTCATGTAGTCCGGCCCGCCTGTGCCAAATGGGTGTGAATGCTCCCACCGGTGGGAGGGAACGTGGAATTCTGCAGTGGTAACATTTCACACTGTAGAATAGAATACAGAATATCAGGGTTGGAAGGAACCTCAGGAGGTCATCTAGTCCAACCACCTGCTCAAAGCAGGACCAATCCCCAACTAAATCATCCCAGCCAGGGCTTTGTCAAGCCTGACCTTAAAAACCACTAAGGAAGGAGATTTCACCACCTCCCTAGGTAACCCATTCCAGTGCTTCACCACCCTCCTAGTGAAAAAGTTTTTCCTAATATCCAACCTAAACCTCCCCCTCTGCAACTCGAGACCATTGCTCCTTATTCTGTGATCTGCTACCACTGAGAACAGCCAAACTCCATCCTCTTTTGAACCCCCTTCAGGTAGTTGAAAGCAGCTATCAAATCCCCCCTCATTCTTCTCTTCTGTAGACTAAATAATCCCAGTTCCCTCAGCCTCGCCGCATAAGTCATGTGCTCCAGCCCCCTAATCATTTTTGTTGCCCTCCACTGGACTGTTTCCAATTTTTCCGCATCCTTCTTGTAGTGTCGGGCCCAAAATTGTACACAGTACTCCAGATGAAGCCTCATCAATGCCAAATAGAGGGAAATGATCACGTACCTCGATCTGCGGGCAGTGCTCCTCCTTATACAGCCCAAAATACTGTTAGCCTTCTTGGCAACAAGGGCACACTGTTGACACATATTCAGCTTCTCATCCACTGTCCCATTCTTGGGAACAGGTGTATGGAAGGACACCAGGTGCAGGGCAGTGGAGAATTTCACTTAGTCCCACTCAGAAGACCACATGATTTTCATAGATTCATAGATTCTAGGGCTGGAAGGGACCTCGAGAGGTCATCGAGTCCAGCCCCCTGCCCTCATGGCAGGACCAAATACTGTCTAGACCATCCCTGATAGATATTTATCTAACCTACTCTTAAATATCTCCAGAGATGGAGATTCCACAACCTCCCTGGGCAGTTTATTGCAGTGTTTAACCACCCTGACAGTTAGGAACTTTTTCCTAATGTCCACCCTAAACCTCCCTTGCTGCAGTTTAAGCCCATTGCTTCTTGTTCTATCCTCAGAGGCTAAGATGAACAAGTTTTCTCCCTCCTCCTTATGACACCCTTTTAGATACCTGAAGACTGCTATCACGTCCCCTCTCAGTCTTCTCTTTTCCTGGAGTCTTTGATGGGGAATGAAACCTTAGAGATTCCATTTGGCTTATGGGAATCACCCTAAGTTATCAGCAACCCTCCCATCTGTGTAGGGCCAGACCTGGGTATGTGCCGGAGGGGTGACCCAAGCCCCATGCACATGCCCTGACAGCACACCTGACTCAACAGATACCTATGTCCTCCCCCACTCTTTCTCTGCCCTGCTGGGACCAACCCCCTGCCTCCCCCAGCCACATGTACCTCAATCTAGCCCTGTTATAACTGGTTAACACTAGAGTTTGGCCTGACTCTGGCCTGGTGATTTCTGTATCAATATTTTGGTTTAAGTGTTTCTCAACAGAGGATTGTCTAAGATGGGACCAGTGGGAAAGAGGAGATGGCTGAAGATGGTCACCCATCAAAAAACCTAAACCAAGGCTGAACAATTTGGGATCTTTTTAAGCAAACTTTGAAAACTTTCAAGGAAAGGAGATGCTCTCGGGAGGAAATCTTCATTTTCTCAACTGCTCAATTTTCCATTTGGATGTTTTGATGGAAATCTTTCGACCAGCCCTAGGACTTATTTTAGGTAGGCTGGTGAATAGGATTATTTTCTCGCAGGGGTTCTGTCGGGAGGAGAGGATCTATTCTGCCTATGTGTATTTGGTTTTTACAGTAAACATAAAGGATGTTTGCAAACAGCAGCCATCACCACCTGGGCTGTCAAGATTCATGTTCTTGATACTACAGGAAGCCTTAGGAGATGGTAGGAGGCAGAACTTGGGGGGGTGGGTATTGATCTATTCTGCAGTGGCATCTAGCACCAATACTAGCAGAGCCCATAGACATACAATAAGAACAGAAAAAGAGGAAGAGGAATGGAAGCCTTGATGTATATCTGGTGTCTATGGATCTACACAATGTGTTTGTGAGAGACGAAGACAAACTGTGGTCTACAAATAAGAATGCTCCATCTAACGAGGGATGCAGTACATCTGTCCGTTTCCTCTTCAGAATCAAACAGATGCTTGAAACTTCACTCTGAGACAGTCACTTGTGAGGGACGTTAGCTCAGGGCGCCGGTAGTCAGGACTTCTAGGTTGTCTTCTCAGCTCTCCCCCTGAGTTGCTCCGTGACATTGGGGAAAATTGCTCAGCTTCCCTGTGTAGCAGTTTCCTTCTTTGCTCAATGGATGGAATTATATGCATGTGCCTCAATGGGGTGTTAATGAGGGAAGTTTGCAGAGTGCTTGGAGATCCGTGGGTGCAAGGTGGTATGAAGAGCAAAGTCTGAACAAAAAAGCAAGCTCATTAAATGGATCTTCAAATGACAGGCTGCCTCAGGGAAGGGACAGCTCACCTCAACTTCATTTAAAGGGATTTTTATGATGCTGGATGTAGGGAGTCTTATTCTTTCACATGTGTGTGCACTTCTAATGCATAGAAATGAAGTTAAATGTGATGCACTTTGCAACTGACGAGAAAATATTAAACATAAACTAGATGCCGTGCGTCAGGAAGGAAAGCAAATCAGTGCTGCTAACCGCAGGGTGGAACTGAAACGTGTGGCTCAAGATGCCGTTAATATGCTAGGAAGATGTAAAATATAGAGATGGGAATCAGTATGAGGTAAAAGATGCCATTAAGCTATCAGAGAGAAAATGGGGATAGAGAAGCAGTGGAGGGGAAAACTACCTATGTCTCTTGGCTGGAAGTGTTAGATGCACAATATCACCATCAAGCTATGTGAGAGGATGGTGCTCCAGTGGCTACGGCACTGAACTAAGAAACAGGAGATGGGTTTTAGTCCCTGACCTGCTGTGTGGCCTTGGGCATGTCACTTGTCTCTCTGACACTGTTTCCCCTCACAGTATTTTCCTGTCTTCCCTAGTTAGATTGTAAACTCCTTTCAGGTGGGGAATGTCTCTTGCCATGTGTCTATACAGCACCCGGCACAATGTGGCCCTAATCTCAGCTGGGACAGCTACGTGCTACTGGAATCTAAATCATAATGACATAAAAGAACACCAGAATCGCAATCGCAAGCCCTGAACAGGTCGGAAATGCCAGAAGTAAGGTTGCCCCTAGTGCGGGTGCATTATGGTTAGAGCGGGGTGAATAATTGATTTGATTTTGTTGTTGTTGTTGTTGATTTGGCCAGCAAACCAATAAATCAGAAAAAAATATTTGGTTTGATTCTGAAAATGTTGCGAATTTGTCAGCCAATTAGAAAAGGCCGGATAAAACATTTCATTCTTGTCTGTTTAGGAAAGTGCCTGTCCTTTATAAGGTTTACCCCAGTGGTTAGGCCACTTGCCTGGGACATAGAAGACCAGGTTTGAATCTCCCCTCTGAAATGGGGCTGGAGCATGGATTTCAACTCAGATCTTCCTAAGGGAGTGCTCTAACCCCCAGTCCATTCTAGGATGGGTTACTCTCAATCTCCGCCGCTGAAGCTGCTACGTTTTGTATAAATATTCAGTAGGCCAAAGAGAGCATAAATCAACTCTATAGCATGGTGATCACCGGAGAGATAGGAGATGTGATTTCAAACTTTCCCTCTGCCTGATTCAGAGGAGCATTAAAATTTAATTCAAACAAAAGTAATAACACATCTGCATGCACTCTGTGTTGGGAAGGCTTGTGTCAAACGTTTGTCTGACTTGTTTCATGGCACTTGGCGGGAGGTTTAGGGAGACCCCTATTCCTTCTATTTCAAGCAGGGGTCAGTCCACTGCAGACCAGGTGCATTGAAGCCATGTACCTGCAATATATCATTATTATTCTTATGGACACAAAGTAACTGCATGTGCAGCTGCAGTCCTAGCAGCCAAAGATGCAGTATTGTGTTTCGTTCCCCATGGTGTTAGGGTCTTGCGAAGGGACTTAAGAGACCCGTTCCCCTTCTTCACTAGGCAATACCAACATCAGTGCAAATGTGTGTGTACAAGTCTCAATCTTTTTCTGTAGGACCATCTTTACAGGTGTCCAGTCATTTTACTGTTCATGGCTCATCCATCACTCGGTCTTTCTGTTGAGACTGTCAGCAGCCGAGCCAATTGTGAAGGTCGGTTTTATGATGTGGATGAATTCAGCTGTGGGGTAAGCATGCATAACTTCATGGATTTGCCCCAGGGCTAGGGCTAGGATCTGATGCTCATTCAAGCCAATGGAGAAACTGCTGTCAACTTAAGTAGACTTTGGATCAAGTCCTACATTTGGTCTTGATGTCCACAAGGAACTGGAGCGAGACATCATCTCTCTCCCCAGGCAGTAGGGCACCAATTGTTATCGTTATCCTGACTCTGACTACAGTCCTGATTTGGCTCGTCCATGGACTCTGACCCTGGCTCTGACCCACGGCCTGCATCCAGATCCCAGGTTCAGGCTGCCCTCAGCCTGGGCCTGACCCTAAATCTGCCTTCAACCACCACTCCAACCATCAGGCTTGACCACCTAAAATCCAGTGCCTGACACCAGTCCCCTTCCAATCTTCCAAGCACAGTGTCCTTTGGCAGGTAAATACTGCCAAGAGTGGGCTATTAATGGGGCATTGGGTATCGCTTCTGGGTCAGCCAAGAAACCCTCCATTCACCACACAATGGCAGCATGTTGGAGAATTGTCGAGTTGGAAAATGTTAGCTTCATTTAGTGATTATTAACTCTCGCTGAGAGAGGAGACGGCTAGTTCATATTCCGGGCCTATTTTGGGAAACAATTAGTGATTAATTGGGCTGTTTTTGCTTTGAGCTCTCAGGGTTTCTCTCTTATGCCAACTGCCTTGGATCACCAAACAAGCCACTGAACCTCACGTGGCATCGCTGAGCCTGGCCCAACAATCTAGCGGTTATATAATGAACGACTGTGCGGGGCTGGGGGAAGCTAGGTTGAGTGGTGAACATCCTGGCATGCTCAGCTCAGGCCTCAAGGCCAATTTTGCAAAACTGGCTGCTGAGTCGGTCTGCCGCTGTGTTTTGGCCTATCCTGACGTGCTTTGGTCCTGACTGTTCAGAAGTGCCGGCCACCCGCCACTCTCATGGAAGTCAGGGGGACCAGCAGGTGCTCAACACCTCTCAGAATAAGCCCCGAGATGGCTCTATTTGGGGACCCCAAAAGGAATGGCAACTTTTAAGCTAATTTTAGCTGAAAACGTGTCCCTTCCCCAGGCTGACAGGTTGAGTGGCACTGAGGGAAAGCTGGTCCCAGATCGCCTTACCCGAAGGACAGGTTGCCTGAAAGGTTGCCTAAAAGGGAGGGATAGCTCAGTGGTTTGAGCATTGGCCTGCTAAACCCAGGATTGTGAGTTCAATCCTTGAGGGGGCCATTTAGGGATCAAAACTATTAGCAACCAGGCTGTGTCTCTCCATTCTGACTCAATATCTTCTCTAGCTGTAGTTCCGAAAGTGGGGTCCCTGGACCTCTGGGGCTTCGCTGTGGGTTATGCGGGGGTCTGTTCCTTGAGGAGTACCGCAGTGGGGCCGGAACGCGCCCAAACAACATTCCAGCACTTTTGCAGCATGGAGGAAGGCATTTTGTTCTCAAAATGGCCTCTCGTGCACTGTGAAGGAGAGGTCACGGTGGCGAGGGCATTCTCTACGCTGGCAAGAGCATTCCAGTAATTTCCCATCCAGGACTACACCACAATTGGAGTTAAAGTGAAAATAAGGGTGATGTGATAATTTGTAGTAATTGCAGACTGTTTACTCTGGTTTCTTGGTGAGTCTTCTTTTTAATAATAAAATAATTTAGCTAACAGAATAATAATAACATGAAACGTATGTATAAAAAATAAAAGGGGTCCAGGACATGTAGTTAAATGCCAAAGGGGTCGTTGTTGGAAAAAAGTTTGGGAACCATGGTTCTATAGTATGGGACAGCCAACTATTGAAGGCATTTATATGGCCTCCATCACCATCGTAACCACACACCTCCTTATCTTTAATGTATTTATCCTCGCTACACTGCTGTGAAGTCTGGAAATGCCATTATCTCCATTGCACAGATGGGGGACGGAGAGGCTAAGGACTTACGCAAGGTGATGCAAGAAGTCTGTGGAAGAGCAGGGAATTGAATCCATGTCTCCCAAGAGCTAGGATAGCCCCCTAACCACAGGAGTATCCTTTTTCTCAAACCATAAAAGAACCCTGCTCCATCCCATGACAAGAAGCATTGTCTCCGGGTTTGCTTAGCCACTCTCTGGTGCGGATAACCTGGCAGCACCGCCTGCACTGTTGCTGCAATGAGTGCTAATTGATGCATGTTCTTCCCAAGTCAATTAAAAAGATCGGTCTTCTTTTCCACTCAAGACTGTTTAAGTGCCCCAAGTCCTCCTGGAATCGAACTGGCCTCAAGGATACACTGTGACACGTGTGTTAATCTAGCAACCCCTTTTGAGAGAGATCACAGCCACGTTCCTAGCATCAGCTGTCTACTCCCTGATGCTGATTTGGCAACATTTGGAAATATCGCTACAAAAAGAAGCCAGGATACTGTTCAAGGCTGTGGGAGGCGGAGGTGGCCAATCCTAGCTGGTATGGAATCTGTTTACTGTGACTCAAGTTTCTGACTATCAAAAATATCTTCTGGTTGCCAAAGAGCTTTCCAGAAATGTTTGGCTTCTGTTTTATGTAACTGCTATTGCCACTCATTTTAAGCTTTACCCAGACGTGGGAACAGGGCTAATAGTGTATGAGGTGAGCAGAAAGCAGAACTCCTTCTCTGCTTTTGTCAAAGAAGCGCTTCCACAAACACTCTGGCTTGGATAAATGGCACTTCTCTGCACATCCCCCATCTCCTGGGCTGGTGAGACCTCACATTATTGTTTCAATCTTCTTAAACCACTGATGGAAAGGCCTGTAGTTTGCCATGAACTGGAGACACAATTGAGAACACCTGCAGCTATTTTATAATGATGGAATGTCACGTCTCATGCCCAGTGACTTTAAAGGAACCCCAGATCCTCACTATATTTCCCCCCACTCTATCAGCATGTATACAGCCAGCAGAATAGTCAGGTGTGAAGAGAGCATATTGTCCAACATTCTGTCTATTGTAGTGGCCAGTGTTAGTGGATTCAAAGGAAGGTGTAAAGCCTCCATACTATACCTTATGCTGGGACCCTGACAGATCTCAGAAGCTACATTCTATCTAAATCTAGATAGGGGAGTGTCACGGGATAGGTACACCCTGTCATGGCGTGTCGGGTCACGTGTGGTCAAAAGAAAGGGCGGCGGCGGGTACCACAGACGGTTAGGTCCTATCCTGATGCCCTTTACTATAAAACGTGGTTGCATTGCCTAGTGAATGGAGTCAATAAAGTCTCCCTTCCACACAGGGCTGCATGGCCCAATGGCTAGAGTCAATAAAGGCGCCCACTTCTGGGGTACCATGGGGCCTATTGACTCTTTGGGGAAGTGGAGCACCACCTAGGGGTATGTGGCACCCAGGGTAGGGGGGCTCGGGCCCTCCCTGTTCATCTGAGTCCCAGCCCAGGGCCCTCACGGTGATCGGGGTGCTCACTACCGAATCAGCAGGGACCCTCCCAAAACACCCTGATTGGTTGCCCAGTTCACTCACCGGAAGAAGTCTAAGTCCCCTGGTCTGCTTCCTACCTTTTCTCCCTTGGTGATGCGCCACGGTTCCCCGGGTCTTTGAGGTCCTCAAGTGGCATAGCCCCTGCCAGCGTGATCTCTTCTCTGGACTCATCAGGCAGCCTGCAGTCCGTCTGGAGCTCTGCGTGCCATGGCTCTGTAGTCAGGGCCTGTAGCCGCTCCCTGGAGAGAGTCTGCAGTCTGCATCCTCCCCCTTCAACAGCCTGCCCAGAATGAGTTGGGCTGCTTCATTTTATACTCTTCCTCTAGGCTGAGCATGCCCAACAGAGATGGGGGGTGGGGGGGCTTCCTCAGCCTGCAAAGCTCAGTTAACCCTTTGGGGACCGATGCGGGGTAGGTGCACCCCATCACTTGAAGTCAGAACAAAATTAGGACATGTAGCAAATTATGAGCAGAATCTAGAGCACTGAATGCTGCTATGAGCACTAGACTGTGCTTCCTCTGAGTTTCCCTGCCCAACAGAGGTAGTGTAGCATTAATACAACCAGAGGACTACAACGAAGTGGCCCCGGGGAGTGGGGGGAGTTCATTTGCCAAGTTTTCTGAAAGAAACCTGTTACTTTAATTTCCCCCTACAGTCAAGATCTTGGTTCTCCCTTAAAGATGTTTAGATGTTGATGTAAAGATGTTGCTTTTTCAGGAAAAAAGTGAACCTATTCAGCAATAAAGTATGTAAATTGGAAAAGTAGAAGAGCCTATTTCATAGATTGATATCTGAAAAGCATCTTCTTGGATAACAGACTGAGATGTGTCTCTCTTCTCCCTCCGCCTGTCTTCTCCTCCCCTCCCCCCACCCCGCTCCCACTACAATAGCGTGAAATATTGCACTGTAGAAACTGAAAGCTCGCTGATGAGGACTGAAGAGATTTAAGAGCCATTAAATCATTATACTAATGGTTACTGCGAGTGGTTCTAGGGAAACAAATATACTACAAGAGGCAGGGGAAAGGGAAAGCCGGCTGAATGAAGTTAGGTAAAAGTAGGAAATGTACCTTGGCCCTGGCAGAAATATAAGGAACAGTACTGGAAATAACAGGCAGTGAGGAATTGTGTGGCTCCAGGGAATATGGAGCCTTTCATCTCTAGGGGCCCTGAATCTGATCTTACTTAATGGTGTAAAGCGCAAATAACTGCACTGAGTTAAACAGATACACCAGCATTTGGGCAAAGTAATTGTTCTCAGAATCAGCCCCTCGGCTGGTGTAAATCAGTGTAGCTGCCCTGAAATCAACAGGGTTACACAGATTTACACCGACTGAGGATCTGTCCCTGGATGTCTGTGTTATTTCCTAAAGGTCTTTACAACCTTATGTAGGTTTAGCATTTGTAGAATGATTTGGTGGGATCAATGAGGTTCCTAGCAGAGAGGTGTCCCAGGGAGGGGGGTTCGCCTTCTTCAGCAGCATGGGGCACAGGACACTTGCAGGTTTAAACTAGTGTAAATGGTGGATTCTTTGTAACTTGACGTTTTTAAACCGTGATTTGAGGACGTCAGTAACTCAGTCAGAGGTTAGGGGTCTATACAGGAGTGGGTGGGAGAGGTGCAGGAGGTCAGACTAGATGATCATGATGGTTCCTTCTGGCCTTCAAGTCTGAGTCTGTAAGTTTATGAATCATCCCTATTGGTCCCCTTGTTCTCAGATTTATCAGAGATGTCAGTGAGCAGCTGGATTATGGCACTCAAACGTCTTTCTCATTGCTAGGGAGTGTTCTTGCACATCAGAGATGATGCACAGCGGTGGGTTATAGATGGCTTGACCCCACCCAGGGGGGTCTATAAACTGGCAACTTTCAACAGGAGAACATTCCCTCTAGATCTTAATCCTCATTGTTCACTTAATCTTGCCCATTTTCCCGTCCGATTTGATACTTCACTGCAGTCATGCTGCCAGTGTTGGGACCGTGTAACCCTTGGCACTAGAGACAAGGACAAGGACTTCACTGCCTCCTCTGAAGCTCACACAGAAATTCCTTACGTAAAGAGTCTGATCATTTCCCACATTAACTGTGTACTTTGCCTACCCACTTCTGTTTTGTTCTCTCAGTACAACCACACATTGGGTATTGGTATTTTTTTACCATGTTTACCCGTGACCTGCCCTTAAGTCAAAGGGACCATTCCATGCCCAGACCCCATTTGCAATTCAGCGAGAACATGAAGTAACACAGAGAAAGCGCAGTACAACTCAAATAGTCTCAACACAATTGGTCTTCATTTTTCCCTCCTGATGCATTTTATTTACATACATTCTTTTTCCTTTTCCTTCCCCCAGTGCTTTTTCACCCCAAACCGTTTAACGTTCACCACTCACTTCAGTGGGAGCAGCTTGGGCTGGGTTCTTTATTACTCCTAGTTCCTATTTGTCCAAGAAAGTGAAGAGTCTTAAAAGCAATAAGATGAATCACACTTTTAGTGTGTCCAACTGTTGTGATTTTATCAGGAGTCTTGTGATATTTTTCTTGCCCCCCCCTTAAAGCCCCACCTCCTGGGTTCATGTGATTATGAGAATCTATGCTTTGTAAATAATGTACGTTTCTAGTCCTCATGGTTGCTTGAAAATGTGAATCCTAATGGCTCAAAGTCAAAGGCATATATACAATGTTCCCTCTAATTTTTGACAGGCTGAGTGCACAAAAAAAATTCTTCTGTGCAAATTTTTGGCAGGCCATGTGTGCACAAAATTTCTTCTGTGCAAATTGTTCTGCTTCTGTGCAAATTTTTGTGCACACGGTGTTTCGCTGTGTGCGCGGGGCTTAGGATCTGCGTGCACGCGCACACACGCACAGCTTAGAGGGAACAGTGCATATATATATTATATATATATATATAAAATGGCCAATCTCTTCATTTGGAGGGGGGGGTCCTGACTCGTGTTTTTTGAGCATTTGGGGTTAGCTATATCACTTTCATGTGCCACCAGCCCCCACTGCCAGAAAGCAGGTAGCTATAAAATACCTCTTCTGCCTAGAACTGGTTGAAATGCCCCAGATCTCTGTAAAAGGAGCTGCAGGGAGACAGCTCTAGCACGGTGATAATCCATTTAGCAGGGATTTTATGCAACTTTTAAATAATGATATGAGAAGCTTCCTTACCTCCTTGAGCTAGCTTATGTCAGCAAATACCGAACACCTTGTTAGACATGCGATTACCAATAAGTAATGTGTAATTCCACTGCTCCTGAAAACCCCACAAGGCATGTGACATGACAAAACGGGATTTGATTTAACCCCTTCTCCACCTCCCGCCCCTCCAATATGTGTAGGCAAATTTGTTTCTTATGCAAATCCCCTTCCTTTTCCTTTGAACTAGTTCCCCAAACTCTAACACATTTTATGGCCGATCACCAAGAATACAGACGTCATCAGTGTCTAGGAGGAGGAAGGGGTAGTGTGGATGGCTGATTTATGTGCTTCTTGGTCATTAGAGAGGTGCAAAGGATGTAGGTAGATAAGGCCTCCTGGCCACATTCACAGTTCATGTCAATAGGAACCCACTGATCTGCACCCACCGACACCCCATGAGGATCTTTTCTATTAAGTCAAATATTCCATACCTCTACCACAGAGTCAGTATGTAACTCGCTGATGAGTATGTTACAAGTCCCCCTCTGTGTCTCATCGGCAGAGAAGAGGAGTCTGTTCCTGTTCTGCTAGAGGTCTTTTGTTCAAGCTGAAGCAGCTCATGCTGGGGTTAGCTGGTGTGTTGGTCAAGATGGCCAGACCACTATGCCATCTGCAACCCGTCATAACTGCGGAAGCTGGCTCAGAGGGATGGGAGAGCCCCTTGTTGAAAGAGCTCGGATGATCTTCCTCCTGTTACCTCCCTCTCTGGATGGCACTGACTCACCCTTGCCAAAAGTGACTTATTAAAGGGCGCATAAAAATACCTTTAGAGAGCTTTTTTTTTTTTGGCCTTTGAAATGGACCAGAGTGCAAACTCATCCCCTTCACTTATTTTACACCTTTCAGTGTGTCAGCATCAGCCTGATCCTGATTAGAGAGAGGTGCGGCATGTGACAATGGTGAGCTATTACAGAAAGAGCTGTTGTCCGCAACACTGACCCAGGAGCTTTATTAGAATGACGGAGAACAGTATCAGCCCTAGAGCGGCTCCATCTTTCTCTCTCCTTCCGTCTGCAGTTTCCACTTACCACCTTCCCCAGCCATCTTCCCCTCTGGCTTTCTCCTACTAACTTAAAGGAACAGCAAACGCCTCTTTAGAGGGTGACTCATTCTGCACAAAAGGGGACAATAGGAAACTCCTGCCACCCTCCAATCTTTTCCAACATACGAAGCAGACCTAAACTAAAGCCTTTTGGCAGCTTTAGAACTGTTTTGCTTTACTTTTCTCCTGTAGGATTTTGTCATTCTGCACTTCCAGATTTGGGCTGGAAGCACAACTGGTGAAGTACCACAATGAAGGCTGTTCTCAGGAGATTTCAGGATTGTTTGTGGCAACCAAATACGTCTGAGGAGGGACTTGAACCCACAACCCTCTGTCCCAGGTGCAACCCACTGAGCGCAAACCTCATGGTCTGGAATTAGTGTCTGTGACAGTAGGCACCGGTGATATATTATTGTTTTTATTAATTGTTCTCCAAAAGGGCCCAAGAGTACCAGTCATGGACCCCTGTGTGCTAGGTGCTGTACAAACAAAACATAAAGGCCCCTGTCCCAAAGGCCTTACAATCTAAGTATAAAACAGGAGGCAACTGATGGATACAGACAGAGGGAGCCCAGAGAAACAATGAGACAGTTCAGCTCAGCATGTTGGGCTGTGGTCTCCACGCACCAGCAGATTAACCACTGGATATGGGATTAAGCATCCATGAATGAGGATTTCATCCACCTTCACCTTAGAGTAGGACAACAAGTGCTCTCTCGCCTGCGGGAACTGTGGGGTTAATGGGCGCTGTCAGTGCGGGTCCTGTTTCTTGGATGTGACATGGAGAATGCAACATGTCTCAGATTGTAACAGGAAAATTAAAATGCTCTGGCATTTTAATAAATACAGTGCACTCCGTGCTGTCAGTCCTTGGTTCGGCGACGAGAGAGCTCTCTGGATGCCTTGATTAAAGATTGCTCGGGCAGAAGCCCTTAATCAGACCCTGCTGCAGACGCTGCACGCCATTAACCTGGGCTGTGCAGAGCAACTATGAACAAGCAGCAACAAAATGAAAAGGGGAGCAGTGTTCTGAATAATATATTGTCCCACTTCTCCAGCCCTGCCACATTCCAGGATGCCGTACAGGCCAGTGGGAGAGACCGCAGTACAAAACAATGAGTGTGGCAGTCCAGACTCCAGGCACAGAAAGTGGGCAGGAATTAAAATTCTAATACAGACGTCCACTTTGGCACTGGAGGAGTGGGCCAGGAGGGTCAGGTTTTGTTTGTATTAAGTGAATGCAGAGCCAAGCCTCCCAGATGAAAACAACTGCGAGGACGGTGCAGAATCCAGGTTTTTACTTATTTAAGCAATATTGTAATGGAGGCTCTGCGGAATATGCAAGGCTCTGCTCAGGCATACCTCTGTGCCTGCTCCAGTCATATCGAATACACATCGCTGCTGCCTGCTATTAATGGCAAAGCTCCATCCTCTTCTCCTCTTCCTCTCTCCTCCTCTTCCTCCTACCAGATTCATAATTATTTTTTTAGGGATTATTTGGTCCTCAGTTCAGCCGTGGTTGTTGAGGACACAATAAATTGCCACCTCCCATATTTCACTATTACAACAGGTCTGTCACCATTGCAGTGAGACCAAGAAGACTCAGTATGGAGATATTTTTCTGGGTCCACAGCAATCCAAAAAGGCTTTTAATTTGTGATTGTGCAAGTCTGGACTGAGAGCTGTCAGTCTCCTAGGTAGCTCTGCCCCTGATAAACCAGGGGGACTTACTGTTGCTCAGGAACACTGGTGTATAGAGGAGGCCAAGTTTGTGATATGGCCTACATTGGTTTGACTAACTGGTTCGGACATGGTTACCTAACTGCTCCCCTGACTTCATTCCTAAGGGGAAACTCAGTCCGTAAGATTAAACGAATCCTGGGCTTTGGAAAGGTCAAGCTGTTATGCATGCAGCACAGGATTGCTTGTATCTAGTCTCTTTGCACTGAAAACAAAATCTGAGCGAGAAATACATGCCTAACGATGGCTGGAGATTGAGCAAACAATGGAGTTAGAAAGCCTAAAACTTCCCTATGCGCTTAGGAATAGGGATGGTCTTCTCCAAGGAAGTGATTGCAGGAAAAAACACCCATTCTCCTCAAGGTTCCCTCCCCACTCTGAACTCTAGGGTACAGATGTGGGGACCCTCATGAAAGACCCCCTAAGCTTATTTCTACCAGCTTAGGTTAAAACTCCCCAAGGTACAAAAGCCCCCCTGCACCCTGATAAAAGGTTCTCACTGCCACCACAGGAACCAGGGAAAGGGACCACTTGGAGTTCCCCTTCCCCGCCCCTGATATCCCCTCAAGCCCGCACACCCCCTTTCCTGGGGCGCTTGAGAATAATCTCCTAACCAATTGGTTACACAGTGATCCAAAACCCACCCCTGGGGTCTTAGAACAATGGAAAACAGTCAGATTCTTAAAAGAAGGATTTTATTAAAACAAGAAAGGTAAAAATCATCTCTGTAAAATCAGGATGGTATATATTTTACAGGGCACTCAATTTCCTAACTCAGAGGGATTCCCACCTGGGCAAAACCTTCAAGTTACAGAAAAATGCAACAAAACCAGGAATACACATTCCCTCCAGCACAGCAAATTTCCCAAGCTAAAACAACAGAAAAACCTAAACGCATTTTATCTAAAATCACTTACTAACGCCATAGAAGATGGATGGGTGCTGGCTTGATCTGTCTCCCACTGGGAGATCACACAGACAGACAAAAAACCTTTCTCCCCCCTCAGATTTGAAAGTATCTTGTCTCCTCATTGGTTCTGATGGTCAGGTGTTAGCCTGGCTACCTGCGTTTCTTAACCCTTTACCGGTAAGAGGATTTTATAGTACTGCATCAGATCCTCTCAATCCCTTCCTTTTATATTTATGAACTCCTAATCAGCAGGTCTAATGCATCATGCTTATGTCCTATTTCTCATTCAGATGACCAAATTCCAAAGGTCTTTATACATTGCAGGTCAGATTTTCAAGAAGTTATTTGTTATTAAAGTATATTTACTCCTGCCTCCGTACCGGGAGACAGACTAGAAGACCTCTTGAGGTTGCTTCCAGCCCTACATTTCTATGATTCATTGGTCTGGGATTATGCCCACCCAGGATTGTGCAATGCTGTGGCCAACGGGGCTAATGCAATCCTCGGATGCATAAACAGGGGAATCTCAAGTAGGAATAGAAAGGTTATTTTACTGCTGTGTTTGGCACTGGTGCAACCACTGCTAGAATACTATATTTTGGTGTCCACAGTTCAAGAAGGATGTTGATAAATTGGAGAGGGTTCAGAGAAGAGCCTCTAGAATGATGAAAGGATTCAAAAACCTGCCTTATAGTGATAGACTCCAGGAGTTTACTCAATTTAGCTTAACCAAGAGAAGGTTAAGCAGTGGCTTGATTGCTGTCTATAAGTACCTACATGGGGAAGAAATATTTAATATTGGGCTCTTTGTTCTAGCAGCAAAAGGTACAGTCCAGTGGCTGGAAGCTGAAGCAAGACAATTCAGACTGGAAATAAGGTGTAAATTTTTAACAGTGAGAGTAATTAGCTGATGGAACAATTTACCCAGGGTTGTGGTGGATTCTCCATCCCTGCCCATTTTTAAATCAAGACGAGATATTTTTCTAAAAGATCTGCTCTTGGAATGATTCTGGGGAAGTTCCATGCCCTGGAGGTCAGAGTATGGTCACAATGGTCCCTTCTGGCCTTGGAATCTATGAATTGATACACTAGATGCTGTACGAACACAGCATAAGAGTCTCTGCCCCGAGGAGCTTCCAGTGTAGATACACAAAGGGCGGAAGGGGAAACAGGTGAAATGACGTCACACAGAAGGCCAGTGGCAGATTGAGGAGTAGGACTAGGGCTGCCCAGAAAACAAGAATTCCGTTTCATGAAACAATGTCAGGGTTTGGACATGTCTTGCCATTCCAGTGTGGAACGACCCCAAGACCATTTGAAATTATTCACAAAAACAAAACAAACCATGAGCGAGAACCCTGTTCGCCCACTGTAGACTGGCCAACAGCTCAGTGGTTAGGGCACTGCTGTGGGAAATCCAGTTTCAGGTCGCTGCTCCGGCTAATTCAGAGTCACTCTGGCCCAATGAACTTTACATTACTTACAGACAGTGGAACAGCTCCAGAAGGAGAGATTGCATGAGGGATACTGAGTCTATAGCCGGACTTTTAGGGCTCTCGGTGTGCGCTCAAGAAGTAAGGAGGATCGTGGTTTCACAATTCATCCGAAGCAATGGCAGAATCTTTCCTACTGCCATGCTGGCACTAACTCTGAGGGAAGAGTGGTATCACCTGAATCAACAAACCCATTCCTCCAGCTCTTGGGTCAGAGCCTCAGATGATGTGAACCAACATAGCTCCACTGACATCAATGCAGCTCTGCTGATTTACAGCCGATGGGGAGCTGTCTCCTTGAGTTTTCCTTGGTGACGCCTCTCTGACCGGACCCGATTAACATAGGAAGCGTGATACGTCCACAGTCCATGGTGTCATGGCTACAAGTTCTCCAGTTTGCTAGCACTGTATTATCATGCCATGCATAAATATTTTACTGCTACCTATCAAATTATATGGGTCTTTATAATATGCTCTGTAATAACTAAACTCATGCATGAAAGAGGCATTTAAATTGTTATAACAATATCTACCTCCTATAATCTACTTTATGGCGGCATGTTATGGCTTTATCTGCTAAGAATGTGTTAGCTTTTTTTAACAGGAGGATTTACAGTATAACACGGTAGCAACAGAAGTCACTTCCCATTCGGCTGGCAAACAATTCTGTGGCAAGACAGTTGACCGTAGGATATTCATCCCAAGGTCAATTCTTCCATCCAAGGGCAGCTCTCCAAAGGAAGGCTGGTAGCCCCATTGGTCTGCAGGAGATTTTTAATGTGCTTTTAAGGGGAATAGCTTGGACCAAACAATAATAGACACTTTATGCTCTTTGGACTAAACTCTGCCGTGAAGTGCCTCGGTGGACTGGATGGGAAAGAGGGTGTGGTGTGTTCCTGAGCAGAAACCAAAATCTCTTCTGGAGCTGGATACAAACATTGTCGTGTGTGTGTGTGTGTGTGTGTGTGTGTGTGTGTGTGTGTGTGTGTGTGTGTGTGTGTGTGTGTGTGTGTGTGTGTGTGTGTGTGTGTGTCTAATCAGGTCCATCTTTTTGTTCTGTGTTTGTAAAGCACTTAGCACAATGAAGTCCTAGTCTGGCTAGAGCACCGAGGCACTACCACAATACAAACACAACATACAATAATGAATAACATGTCGGCAATGGGTCATATGCTCAGACCCCTATTTTGGCTGAAAGCTTGGATGTCTAGAGTGGAGCGGAGAATTGACTGATTGCCCTTCTGGCGAGGGTTGCCAGTTTTAGTTGGGACATAATCTTTAATTGAATATTGAGACTCCAGGACAATCCTGGAGGGTTGGCGACCCTGCTTCTGGCTGGTCACTTTGTGTCTTTTCTAAGGCTTCGAAAATGCTTAGGCGCTACAGAGAGAGGATCTTTAGAAAGAGAGACAGACTGCCTAGTGTACCTTGTGCTGCATGCCATTGCTACTCGGAACTGCCTGGAGAAAGCAGGGACAGAGTGTAGAGCCTCTTTCTTCAAAACAATAAGCTCCTACCTTTGAATCGCTGTTAGCAGTACAGGGTCTAAGACCCGTAGTTGAGCAGTTCTAAACCTATCCAGCAGTGGGCAGCGGCATGTATATGTAGCTACATGTAGACATGGGGTAACATTTCCAAACATGCCTAAGTCACTAGGAACCTAAGTAGACTAAGGATACACCTATGCTTCAAACTGGGGTGTCTCCCTGCTCGAGGAGCCAGACCTGTGCTAATTCTGATCAAGCTACCAAGCTAGAAATGGAGCTGCCACCATGTGACCTGCGGAAGCAACTAGCTGCCTGAGAACCTAGCAAACATCTCAGATGGGACTCTACACAGGGTGGCTAGCCCTCTTGCTGCTTGCACCACTGTGACTGCTCTTTTAAGCATGCTAGCCCATCCAGAGCTAGTGTTGGTATGTCTCCTCAAGCTGCACTTTACACTAAGCCTTGGTCTACACTAGGGGTGGGGGTCGATGTAAGGTACGCAACTTCAGCTACATGAATAACGTAGCTGAAGTTGATGTACCTCGATCGACTTACCGCGCTGTGAGGACGCCGCAGGGTCGACTGCCGCTGCTCCGCCGTCGACTCTGCTTCCGCCTCCCACCGGGGGTGGATTGCCGGAGTCGACGGCAGATCGATCGGGGATCGATTTATCACGTCTACACTAGACGCAAAAAATCAATTCCTGAAAGATCGATCACTACCCGCAGATCCGGCGGGTAGTGTAGACAAGGCCTTCGTGTAGACATACTCTTAGGCTCCTGAGGGACTTAAGTGATGTTGAAAACTTTATCCACACACTCTGCAGTTCATTAGAGCATCTCTATTCATATGGATAGAGGGTTCTTCTTTGCAACTTGCTCAATTCATTTTAACAGACAATGGAGCTGTGTTCAATCAGTATTGAATACGTGTTAGTAAAACACATTTATAAACAGGTTTTTAGCTATCAAGTGGTTTTCTCTAGCTTCCCAAGCACACAGCCGCAGTCCCATTCAAACATCTTTCACTGTTGGCTTTTTCAAAATACTTTTGTTTGTATTTCTTTGAACGGGCCATTTACTGAGATTAGAAATGCTCCTCTGGGTTACTCCTGAAACGCGGGCCCAGACACCTAAAGAGTTTGTGTGAAGCCTTCAGTGATAGAAACCCTGACGCTTTTGTTACAGCATCTTTGATTGTACTCTGTGCCCAGTTTCCAGAAGCTTTCAGGGAAGGCGCCTGCAGCAGATAAGAATGACAGAGCCACCAAACGCTGCCACGACAATTTCCAGAGTTGCACACTGGGAGACGTGCCTTTTGGGTGATTTTTCCAGTGCATGTTTTTGTATGGAATGAAACAACAGTTAGGAAGGAGAGGGGGGAAAAATACCAGGCGTCATTCTTGTTTTATTAGACTGAAAGCCGGAACAACACACATTAATTAGCAGTAACAATAACACACATCAGTGATATTCTGCCAACACAAAGGCCAGCATGAGCCGCGTGTTTGGGATGATAAAAACGAATGCAATCAGGTTGGTGCAATGATTGCTCTGTTGGGTTTGTAATTGGAAATGGCCTTTCCATTCTGGGCGGGGGTCACGTGCTAAATCCGAGCCAAACAAAAAGCATTTGATTTAGATTTAACAGAATGACTGTAGGTTAAATGGATGGAATAGGAGAGCAAATGTTTTGAGGAATAAAGGGGAAGTGGCCCTGATAGTACTCATGGGCCTGATCCGCAATTGGTGTCAATCAGCATAATTCCATTAACGTCAAGGGAGCTACACCAGTTTTCAGCAGCTGGGGATCTGTACTTATTTCCCCGGGTGTTTTATTAAACCTATTGCCATGGTTCAGGACTAACAATACCTGGGCCCCCGCTTCTAGTCCCGCTGAGTGCTATCCCCCGGTCTGTCCCCCTTACGCCCCACTTCCAGGTGTAAGGCCTCCTGGCTTCACCCGTCCTGGGGAGGGGAGGGATCCCATGATTGTCCCACTCTCAGCATACCTATTAAGGTCGGAGTGTAGTGCGGTTAGACATACCTGCGCTAGGTTTAATTTAATATGTGCCAAGGGATCTCGGCACGCTTGTATAGGGGTAGCTAGCTCACGCTGAAGACCACTCAGCCATGTCTTCACTACTACCGTTGCCTGTACTTGCTAGATTAAAGATGGTGCAGGTATGCCTGCCTGCCCATGCCACCATTATACCTTAATTTGTGGTGTAGACATACCCTTAGATTGCGTCACCGGGCTACACCCCCCTGGGTATCAACCGTGATTGCTCAGCAGGTCTGCTTGTGATTCTTCCCTTCTCCAGCAGTGAGCACGGTGCCCCAAATCAGCCTTTCCCCAATGAAGCATTGTTTAATCTCAACAGTAGAAACAGTACACAGCAAGTGAGATGGGTTTTTAACACAGAAAAGGTCTTCACACCTATCTGTCTTACCTAAAGCTCAGGTAGGCCTCGCTTTTCCCAGCTACCCTCGCCTCCGGGGGCTAGAGGCCAGTCTGTTCCCCCACAGTCATCTCTGCCTCTCCCTCAGACTTCCCCTGTTAGGGAATGTGTCCCTTTATAAAACCCGCCAACTCCTTTGTCTTCTTCTCTGCCCCTGGAGTGTGGTCCCACGGGGTTGAGGATAGACTTCAAAGCAGCTGGTTTCCCGCATTGTCCCTTAAGTATTGGTCTACGGTGTGATCTGAAGATGCTGTCTCTTCCTGTGACCCTGCAAGTCCTCCCCTGCTGGAAATGAGCCATCACAGGTAATCATCCAGAAAATACTAAGCATCAGGCAAATGGACAGAACATGTAATCAGAAAAAATAACAGGCAGCTCCCACGCCCTTCACATCCACGTTCATGTACTAACACTGATTTTGCAGGCTTTTTGCATTTTCCTGTTGAAAATTAAACTAGATGGCGCATATTGCTCGTTGTTTCTAGTCACTTTCACATCCTGTTCTCCTGCTCTTCAGGGCCTGATCAGTGGAAGGGGAAGCATCTTGTGTGCTTCCCTGACTCTTTGGCTCACGCCCCTTATGGTGGGAGACTCTTGTTTGCACTGACAACACAATCTGCGCCTGCAGGGCCACAGATTAACATCAGACTGATCCACAACAAAACATTTAGATATTTGCAAACAAACAAACAAAAAAGTCAGAAAATCTGTTCTGTGAACAATATGAATCTCTTCATCCTGGGTTGGGATGAAAAAAATTGGAATGTAGGGATTTCCTGCAGGATGGGAAACTCCGATTTTCAACTAGCTGTAGTTTTCATGGACATCTAAGGGAAAATGTTGGAAAATATTTCTGTTCTTCCAAGATAAGGCAGGCCCTATTTCTCTTTTATTTTATAGAATCACTATATATTTTATATAGGGGTTTTCCAAAACCCCATAGTCCCATTTTCAAAAGTCACTTAAGCGCCCAGGTCTCATTGAGTTTCAGTTGAATTTAGGCTCCTAAGTCACTTAGGTCCAGATCCTCAAAGACATTTAGGCACCTGATTCCCTGAAATCAATGGATGTCAGGAACCTAAATATCTTTGAGGATCTGGGCTTTAGGTTCTTTTGAAAATGTTACCCCCAGATAGCTTGTCCCTTGTTATACACTGGCTAATTTGTAGCTACCAAACCTCACGAAAGACACAACTGGTAATTAGGTGCTATTTATTACCAGACTAAGGAGTCAGTCTCGAGGAGTGTTGAGCATTCTCTCTCCCTGATTCAGCAAAGCATTAGAAAATGTGCTTAACCTCAAGCACATCAACACTCCCAATGAAGGCAACACTTGTGCTAAAAGCTAAGCATGTACTTCACTGCTGTCCTGGGTCAGAGGCAGAGTGCCAGAGTACTTTGCAGGACTGAGCTCTAATTTGCTTATGAAATTTAACCCTTTAGATTTAATAGTCCAGTTACTGTTATGCACCAGAATAAATATCTGAGAGCTGGTCTTTAATTAGAGAGGGCCAGATCACTCCTTCTAGTCCAGTATCTGGAGGGGAGAGACAGGGTTAGGCTTAAGGTCAGGGTGTTGAGCATCATGTCCAGGCCACAAGTGGTAAATCTGTTGAATATCAGAGGGGTAGCCGTGTTAGTCTGGATCTGTAGAAGCGACAAAGAGTCCTGTGGCACCGGATAGACTAACAGACGTATTGGAGCATAAGCTTTCGTGGGTGAATACCCATTTCTTCAGATGCAAGAAGTGGGTATTCACCCACGAAAGCTTATGCTCCAATACGTTTGTTAGTCTATAAGGTGCCACAGGACTCTTTGTCGCTTCCACAAATCTGTTGAAGTTATTCAGTTTCAGGGGGCATTAATCTTGTCACACCTGCAGGCACGGGTGAGCTCTTGCCCAAGCTGCAGGCATTAGCTAAGAACTGACAAACTCACAGCTGGAGACCAGGCCAGTTCTCTTATGTGCTAGTGTTGCTCAAAATAGGTATTAGTCTTTGTCACTGTGCCTGGGTCGGTCGCAGCTGAAAATGTCATACTCAGGACAAACCGCTGAGAAATAGAGCAGACTCACCCCACACTGGTGGTAATTCTATCATTAAAGTTTAACAAGCCGGTAACAAAAGGAAACTTCTGTCTCGCCACACTGGTTACCAAGAAGTCAAAAATACAGTCCCCTTAGGCATTCCACCTCTTATCTCACCCCCAGACACTGGATTCTAGGATGAGTAGTTACTGAAACATAATATTTAGTCCTGCCATGAGTGCAGGGGATTGGACTAGATGACCTCTCGTGGTCTCTTCCAGTTCTATGATTCTATGAAAGCCAATTTAATCAAATATAGGGCCCTTCCAATCTCAAGAGATCAGTCACTTAGCCACGGCAAAATGTAACTCAGATCTTACCCAATAATCAAGCTGTTGCCAATCCTTAGTAACTAAAATCTAAAGGTTTATTAATAAAAGAAAAGAAGAAGAGCATTAAAATGATGAATAGATCCTATACATACAATAATTTCAATGTCCTTATACCAGATTTGTAGCAGTGATGTTATAGATGGCTGGCTTTCGGTGTCTCTCTGGTAACTTCCAAAAGATTGGAAGATCCTCGGTCCATAGTTCAATATGCTCTTTTTAGTTGCAAATCCGCAGTTCAGAGAATCAGGGCGGAAAAAAGGCAAAATGGAGTCATTCCGGGGGTCTTTTATACCCTTTGCCATGTGCCTGGAAATCTTCTGTTTCAAACAAACCTCAGAGTCCAGTTGGTGGAAAAGTACTGACCCAAGATGGAGTCCAGGGTCACATGAGCATATTACATGTCCTTACATGGTTTGATTACTCACAGGAGGTTGCCATTGGCCCCTTGGAGCTATCTGGGCAGAATGAGTTTCTTCTATGGCCCTTTGTGACAGCTAAGTGTCTTTGATGGGCCATCCAGCTTGAATAGTACATTCACAATGACTGGCTAGACTGGATATAAACTACCTTGTGGGTGTTACCCCAGGAGCAAACACAACTGAGATACAGAAACATAGCCAATATTCATAACTTCACATACAGTGATGGTACATAGATTTAAACAGGATAATCTTATTTAGCAAATCATAACTTTTCCATTAACACCTCACATGACATACTTTGTGAAAGATTTGTTGCAATTGTCTAACAGTGGCAATATCAACTTGGTCATATTTCAGTCATACAGCATCACGGTTTTATTAAAATGTATTTAGCGGTTAGACTGTATAGAAAGTTTTGTAAGTTGCTGCATGTATTAGCCATATTTGTAATGTCTGCATTCCATGCTATAAGGAAATATGTAAGTTTTGCTTTATAACTTTGAAAATGTTTGCTCTAAACTTGTGAACAAAGATGACAAGAGCATTTCCCCCTGCTCATCCAAGAAGACTATCAAAAATTCAGTGGACCATTATAAGACAAAAGCTTTGTTGATTGCCCCATCCATCCATGGAGAAGTACAGGCAGAAGGCCTCTTCCCATCTGTTTGAATGCTGGAATAGGGAAATAAAAATAGTGGACATGAAGAGTGAGATCACTGTACAGCCATGTTTTACCAACATAGAAAGTTCTGCTTTGGCTTCATTTCTTAGCTTCCCGGTCTATGGAGGAGGATGCAGAGTCACACACAGATATGTTTGGTGGTGGCCTGTCAAGGTGAGGAGCTCTCATACTTAGGCAGGATGGGCATGGGTGATAGGAGTACACGAAGATGGGCAACTTGGTCAGAGGTGGGGAGATAGGATGAAGGGCTCCTGCACACAGTACCTTGCAGATTGTAGCATGCAAACTCTAGTGTCCATCCTGTTGGCACTGGTCTTCTATGGAAGGAGATGCAGACCTGTAATGGTTTGGTTTGGATAAGCTCCCGTATGTTCAGCTGCATAACGTATGAAGCGATAGGGCTGAATTCAGAGGTGGGGGGAAGTTCGACTCTATGTCAGATCCTCAGCTGGTGTAAATTGGCCTGGGCCCACTGACACCAAGTGGGTGTCATTTTGGGCCTAGTCACCTGGGCCAAACTTTTCAAAATGGCCTCTGATAGTGAAGGTCCCCTTTTCTGGGTGCCCAACTTGAGCCAGTCAAGACTCGATTTTCAGAGGTGCTGAGCACCCACAGTTGCAACTGAAGTCAATGAGAGTTGCGGATGTTCGACATTTCCAAAAACCCAGGCTCCGGGCATCCCATGTTCAGCACCCAAAACCAGAGGCCATTATTTAAAATGTTGGCTTTAACTTCTCTGAATCTAATTTCCCCATTTGCAAAATGAGGGTAATATTTAATTCAAAGGCTTTTACAAGGATTAATTCATGAATGTTTGCAAAGTGTTTTGAGATAGCAAGATGGAAAATGCTCCTGGGTGTATATTATTATTGTATCATCATCTTCTCTGTGCTGTGTGTGTCAGCAACAGGCCTTTTCCCCTAGGATTTGTAGCCTTGTGTTCTTCAGATTCTGCAAGCAAAAGCCTGCCTTGTGCTGCTGAATGTCAGCACCTGTGCTTTCACTTTAGCAAGGAACTGCAGTAACAGGTGAAATTTCACATTAACCACACTTCTTTGAGCTTCCATTCAGAATGAGAGCCAATTTCTCAGCTGAAGCCACAGAGATATTCACCAGTTTACATCAGCTGCAGATTCTAACTCTCAGCAGGCAGATCTAGCTTTGAGTTCAAAGAAAGGCAAGAGTTTGTGCATGGAAAACAGGGATGAAGGTGGGTGGTGATGAGATGGTGGGGGAATCTGCTACCTTTTAGTCCACTCTGCCAGACTTTCAGCTGGTGGAAATCAGCGTAGCATAAGATTCACAAGGGTTCAGATTTTCAACCAACGTGGCCTGCTCCATCTCTGCGTCTCAGTTATTTTATTTCTTTAAGCCAGCCCCATGTATTCACACCAGTTCAAAGCTCAAAGCCTCAACGGGATCCATAGCTCTGAAGCCAAATTTTTGCTTTTAAAAATCCAGCCTTCTGTCTTCTTCCATTGTAGGTTTACATCTAAGCCACTGCAGCACTGGGGCAAAGACACAGAGAATCTCATTAGTTTCAAAAATAATCTACTGGGAAGAAACCAGTCTTCCACACTCACTTAACCTCCCTTGTTAGACTCCATTATCCTCCCATGCTTTTCTTGACTCCAGTTGCCCAGGCCCAGAAAAGAGACAGGGAGACAGCGGTGACCTTGCCATCTATAATAACCATCTGCTCTCGTGGTGGTTTTAATCATCAGCTATTGCCTGATGTCAAGATGAAAGAGGTGTAACATTTGATTTGTTGGGGTTATGAAGAATCCCTGAACAAAGTATCGCCAATTAAACTGCAAATCACAACCCCGGCATGAAGTGTAATGAACTTGTGTTGCTCTCTGTGATCTGATTCATAGCCATCACAGCTTTTTGGAGTGACTTGATTTGACATCAATTAGCTGGTGTTCACAAGGGAAAGTCCCTTTTTACAGGTAGCCTACCCTCATCAATGGGATTTTCCTCCTAAAACACGACCAGGAGCACACATCTTGCTGCCTGTATTGAAACTCATTGCTGTTGGCGTTTAGAATAGGGTGAGTGGTGGGGAGCAGAAAACCTTCACAGGAGAGGGCTGAAGGGCTAAAATTAGGCTTGCAGGCCCCACCTCCCATGTACAGTAACTCCTCAACATTGTAGTTATGTTCCTGAAAAATGCTACTTTAAGCGAAATGATGTTAAGCGAATCCAATTTCCCCATAAGAATGAATGTAAAGTGGGGAGGGGTTAGGTTCCAGGGAGATTTTTTTCACCAGATAAGACTAGATAGATAGATAGATAGATAGATAGATAGATATACACACACAGAGTATATGTTTTAAACAAACAGTTTAATACTGTACACAGCAATGATGATTGTGAAGCTTGGTTGAGGTGGTGGAGTCAGAGGGTGGGATATTTCCCAGGGAATGCCTTACTGCTGAATGATGAACTAGCTTTTGGCTGAGCCCTCAAGGGTTAACACGTTGTTAATGTAGCCTCACACTCTACAAGGCAGCATGAATGGAGGGAGGGGAGACAGCATGGCAGACAGAGGCACACACCCTGTGAGAGAGAGAGAGATGCACATTGTCCCTTTAAGTAGGCTAACCCCACGGTAAGTATATTGCCTTTCTAAGTAGATCAACAAGTTGAGACAGCAGCTGCTGCTGCCAGGAAGCTCCCTGAGTCCTGAGCCCTGTTGTGCCCCCCCAATGAAGATGGGGTAAGTGGGGTGCAGGAGCAGGGGGGAGGGGGACACCCTGACATTAACCCCCCTTCTCCCCCATCCCCTACACAGCAAGCAGGAGACTTGTGGAGCAGCTCCAAGGCAGAGGGCAGGAGCAGCATAAGGCAGTGGGGGGAGGGACAGCTGAACTGCCGGAAATTGATAGCCTGCTGGGCCACTGCCACACAGGGAATTTAGGGGAGCAGGGAGATGATAGGGGAGCTGCCAGTCCACCCTGGTTCCAAGCCTCCACCAGCTAGCTCCACCGGGCTGCTCTTCCTGCAAGCAGTGGACAAAGCAGGTAGCTGCCAAAAGACGTTATAAGGGAGCATTGCGCAACTTTAAACGAGCATGTTCCCTAATTGATCAGCAATGTAACAACATTAACTGGGATGACTTTAAGTGAGGAGTTACTGTACCACTCTCCCATTTATCCAATTTCAACTGAAGTAATGAGAAATGTGTAGAGTGATTTTCCCTCCCCAAAATTAACACTAAAATTAAAAACCCAGTCCTGTCCACAAGAAGGGCAGCTTCCACACTGCACAAGTCCCAGCTCTGTCTCCTTTGTTTACCATCCCCTGCCTTGAGTTCTGGACAGCACACAGAACCACCTAGTGGCTGTATAATAAAGTGCAGGTAAACATATCATCTCATTCAAAACATTCTGCCTCAGGGCACCAGGGTGATGCACTCCCAAGAAAGCAGACATGAGGGGGCACATTATTGGCTTCCAGGGGTTAAAGCAGATCACAATAGAAAGTAGTGAGGAAGCCACCAATTTTGTTGGCCACCATGACAATTCTTGATACCACACACGTTGCATCATCTTGTGCTGATAGGATGCAGCAAGGGGAAGAGAAATGTAGCCTTCACCATCCAAGGAGTGGGGGAGCCGTGCTCCCGAAGCCAGGGAGAGGAAGGGGCGCGCTCATCCTGTTTTAGTAGAGGAGAATGAGCTGCACTGTCCCTCACCTCTGTTAGCTTTGCCTATGATAGAGGGTCGCAGTTACCAGTGGTCCCTATTTCTTAGCTGCAGCCTTAATAATAACACTTTGCACTTCACCTGCACTCCCCTCAAGGTGTATTGAGCCACAGCCACCCTATGGCAGTATCATTATCCTCATTTTACGGACGGGTGAAGTGACCTGCCCAAGTCCACACAGCGATTCAGTGGCAGAGCCGGCGCTATAACCCCGTGGTGATGGGTGCAATATTAATACCTGGAAAGACTGGAAGAGCTGGGATTAGAACGCACATCTCGCATTCAAGCCATTTGGAAAGACACGGGTGTCTAATAAACAAACCCAGGGTTGTTTTGAGGCCAGCTGCTAGCCCAGGAATGTTTTTACCTGCAGCGTTCTCTGCAGAACGCTGGGTGCTACTGTATGTTTGACACCTTTCCTATAGCCCACCCTCTGCAGCATTGCCTCAGTGATGTCGGAATACCAGCAACCCTAATTAGCTACTGCCTCTTAAAGGAAATACAGCTTGTAGGAGAAATGAAATGATAAACTCTGCAAGCCAGAGATGTGTCTCTTTAGGTCTCTGTAAAGGGCCATGCACCACACATGGTGCTGCATAACGTACCAGCTCGGGCTGACTGAAGATTTTTCACCAAAGCTGTATTTTGATGGAAAGACTGGTTTTCATGTGAAGTGTCTTCCTGTGGAAAATTATGATTTTTTTCCCCATTGAAAAGTGAAATATTTCAGTTCTGAAATGCTGCAATGGTGCCTCATGGGAGTTGTAGTTCAGGTGCCTCTTGTCCAGGGGTACTCGAACTGGGGGTCATGACCCCTCAGGGGGTCATGAGGTTATTATGTGGGGGGTCGTGAGCTGTCAGCCTCCACCCCAAACCCAGATTTGCCTCCAGCATTTATAATAGTGTTAAATATTTTAAAATGTGATTTTAATTTATAAGCAGGGCTGGATTTACATCTGTCTGGGTTCCCTCCTCACTCTGAACTCTAGGGTACAGATGTGGGGACCTGCATGAAAGACCCCCTAAGCTTATTTCTACCAGCTTAGGTTTAAACTCCCCAAGGTACAAATCTCCCCTGCACCCTGAGAAACGGTAATCGCTGCCACCACCAAGTGATTGAAACAGGAACCAGGGGAAAGGACCACTTGGAGTTCCCTTTCCCCCCAAAATATCCCCTCAAGCCTGTACACCCCCTTTTCTGGGGAGACTTGAGAATAATCTCCTAACCAACTGGTTACAAAGTGATCAAAGACCCAACGCCTGGGTCTTAGAACAATGGGAAACAGTCAGGTTCTTAAAAGAAGGATTTTATTAAACCAAGAAAGGTAAAAATCATCTCTGTAAAATCAGGATGGTATATATTTTACAGGGTACTCAATTTCCTAACTCAGAGGGATCCCCCCCTGGGCAAAACCTTCAAGTTACAGTAAAATGCAACAAAAACAGGAATACACATTACCTGCAGCACAGAGAATTTCCCAAGCTAAAAATAAAGAGAAAAACCTAAAGCATTTATCTAAAATCACTTACTAACTTCATAGAAGATGGATGGTTACTTGTGCTTACTGTTCCTAATTGGAAATCCAGCCCTGTTTAAAAGGGGGGTTGCACTCAGAGGCTTGCTGTGTGAAAGGGGTCATCAATACACAAGTTTGAAAACCACTGCTCTTGTCTATGTGCCAGACTCCCCAGCTGGACTGATCTCCTATAGAGCACTATGGTCATATGACTGCCATGATGCCCCACCTCCCTTTTCTCAGAGGGGAGACCATGGTGCATCATGGGAGATGTAGTCAGACCAGGGAGCTTGGCCTATAGAGGAAAATGAGAACATGAGGCACTGGAACTGCAGCTCCCATGAGGTACTGCTGTAACATTTCCAAATCATTTTCAAACATTTTTGTGGCAAAACCTCAACATTTTCCACAGGATCGCCCCACCCTCCCACCATTTCCCAACCAGCTATAGTAGTAAGCTGTTATTTTAGCTACTAGAGCAGAAGAACATACATACTATGATGTGCAATTGATATCGGGATACAGAAGAAAAGGAACTAAAAGATAAGCAGGAGCCTTAAAGTAAATGAAATGTTTATGAATGCCGTTTTTTTCACAGGGATTTATTCCGGCATCCAAGCCGGGTCTTTATATACTGTAGAGAGAAAGGGAAGTATTGCAAAGGACCGCCTTCTGGCTATAACATCACAATGTGTCTCATCAGCACCCCCCAGGAACGTCTGGGGAACATACATGCAAGCCCCAGGAGGCAGAGAGTAATTTGATTTTGAATCCCTGTCCAGGAACCTGAATGACCCAACTACAGACTGCTTTCAGACTTCCGCGTCTTTGGCAATAGCATTCATGTCCACAGCCAATACAGAATGTTTTAAATAGAGCTGGCTGGGAATTGTTCTCTGAAATTTTTTATATGTTGGAAAATTCAAATTCGTCCAAATCAAAACTTTTCCAGGGAAAAAGTTAGTTTTGTCAATTTTTTTCAGTGTGAAAAATGTTTTGAAAACAAAAATATTTAGCAATAGTGGAAATGTTTCAATGTGCCATGCTTGAAATGAAAAATTCTGTTTTTCTGACTTGATCCAATGTTTTCTTTAGCAATGTAAGCTAATTATAATACAAAAAAGCCCCATTTAAAATTCAGATCATAATTGAAATGAAATATTTTGAAATTATCAAAAGGAACCTGAATTGAATTTTTTCCCCCAGATTTTTAGTTCACAAACATTTTCAAGATTTTAAATGTTCTCAATGATTTAGGATGGGAAACTTTTTCAGCTACTCAAAATTGGTCACGGTTCAGGAAAATCATTTCCTCCCATGTCTAGTTTTAAAGGCAGGGGACGAGAAGGTTATCATCTTGATGAGGGACCATTTAATAGGCAAGCCTATTGAAACAAACCAAACCCTATGAGTAGAGGTGCAACCACCTACTGGCCTACCACAAATGGTCAATGCGTTCTCAAAATGGTACCCAGGTATGCTCCACGAAGGCAAGAGGACACCATTGCTGCCCAAGGGGTAGACAATTCATTGATTCTAAGGTCAGAAGGGACCACTCTAAACATCTAGTCTGACAGGCTACATAGGGGGACCAAATGTCCTGATTTTATAGGAACAGTCCCGATTTTGGGGGCTTTTTCTTATATAGGCTCCTGTTACCCTCCACCCCCTGTTCCGATTTTTCACACTTGCTGTCGGCTCACCCTAAGGCTACATAACACGGGCCCATAGAACATTCCCAGAATAATTCCTGTTGAATTAGAACATATCTACAGTGAGGACAATAGTCATGGGAAGGGGAGTTTGCTGCAGTCCAAGCAACAATTATCCATCAAATAAGATGAGGTTTGGAGCAGCAGGGTGCATATCTCCACCAGTGCGTGGTGTTGTGGCTTCCCAAACACCCAGTTTATCTGGAGAATTGTCCCGGGCAGAGAGATGTTTAATAGTGGCATGTGCCACATGAAGTTCAGATCTGGATCTGAAATTCACAGCAAGCCAGGGCAGCATTTCGATATTCTGGGCTGAGCCAAAGCCCCCGCCCTGAACAGCAGGGAAGTTTGGATGAAGATCCAGATCTGAGCTGTCAATCACAGACCTATTTCTCAGTGCCACCAGGAAGCAGAAGAGTTTCATGTGGTTGCGGGATCTGTTGTGATGATTTCACGTGTCTCTGTCTAATAGGTCTTTTCCATCCCTAATGTTAGATGGGGTGGGATCTGAGTTATTACAGAGAATTCTTTCCTGGGTGTCTGGCTGGTGAGTCTTGCCCACATGCTCAGGGATCAGCTGATTGCCATATTTGGGGTCTGGAAGGAATTTTCCTCCAGGGCAGATCGGCAGAGGCCCTGGGGGGTTTTCGCCTTCCTCTGCAGCATGGGGCACGGGTCACTTGCTGGAGGATTCTCTGCACCTTGAAGTCTTTAAACCATGATTTGAGGACTTCAATAGCTCAGACAGAGGTTAGAGGTTTATTACAGGAATGGATGGGTGAGATTCTGTGGCCTGCATTGTGCAGGAGGTCAGACTAGATGATCATAATGGTCCCTTCTGACCTTAAAGTCTATGAGTCTGTGATTGGACTCTGCATATAAGTAATGTGCTAAGTATGTACTAGCAGTTGATAAAAATAGACATATCGAAGCATTTTGCCTGGTGGTAAAGGTTCGACTGACTGGACAGGCCTGTACAGTGTGATCCCAACCTGGTATTTCTAAGAAGAAATAGCATCTCTTTGCTAATAATAAAGGAGCTGCAATATAAAGTAAATGGTTGGAATGAGATTCTTCTAATAACAGTGATTCAGTGAAATGCACAAAAATATCCACTTGATTGTCTAGGCTGTACAGCTGACCCGAGTCACACTGATAGGGACGATAGCAACAGAGTTTCTCTTGGTGCAGCGGCATCTGTGTAGAATCTCTATATGAAAATGAGCCTGGATTTGATTCAGGTAATGACACACTTCACATACTCCTAACCTCGATCAGTCAATTAACACACAGTGCATTGCGTGTAAGGCAATTTGTCAGGAGGCCATTCCATGTTCAATAGATAAGTAAAAGATGGTTAATGTAAATTGCATTTCCAAAATCCATTCCGCCAAGCGACGTGCAGCCAGGCCCTTGAGATTGCAGTGACAGCGGGGAAAGTTTGGGCCATTTTCCACTTTTCTTAACATTGCCTACTTACTCTTCTCGTTACCATTGCCACTGAAAAGCATTGTGGGAATTTGCCCACTGTATTCTGTGCCCACATTATTACTGGTAGATGATCCCCAACAAACCCCCGTAAGTATCCAATTTTGAATGCTGCCATTAGAATGTCGCTGCTACCTGAGTTTTCAGCTTTTTCTGGTGATCCCTGGAGGAGTGGCATAGCACGGGGCAGGTTTCTAGTTCTAGAACATAATTCCCAGCGATCCCAATATTAAGGATATTTCCTGGAATTGTCTATCCATCCACCTTTGGGTTTAATTCTGGCACTCAGCACCGCGGTGTCTCTAACTTCGGAAGAAGAGCGTTCAATCTACATTGACAAAATGGTATTATTATTCCCATTATACAGATGGACAACCGACATACAGAGAGATTAAGTGATTTGCAAGTTCACGTAGGAAACCTGTGGCATAGCCCAGAGTCTTAACCACAAAGCCATCCCTTGTCCATTGGATTTTTGATGGGATCCTAACAACGGAGCTGGGGAACAGCAACAGCAGCATTAACAAAAACGGAAATTCACTAGCAAGTCGTAAACCCTGGTGGTGCACCAGCGATAACATTAGCATGATACAGCTTTACAAGGTAAAAATACTGTCCCATCAAGAGGATAAACGGCTGAGTCTTAAGCTTCATCTTGCCCACTCAGGGACTGGATGAGTGCCTTGCCATAAAACGAAGCCTCAGTCCCATTCCTGCAGGGATGGGTTTGTTTGTCTAATGTAGTCATTCCTCTTAATAAATTCTTGTTTATTGCATGTTATATCTGGAGTATTCCTGGCTGCTTGATACTCTGCATGGTTTGTGGTGTACATCAAACAGGCAGAGGTGCTAAATAAACAAGTCCAGGACTGTCTTCTTCATTACCCCTGAAATTTTCACTGTCCTGACTTTGCTCTTTCTTTATAGGGTGTTACCACTGGAGATGAATAATGAGCTTGGGAGCCTTTTACCACTGGCTCATCTGTTCATGTGCCGCCTGATTGTTTGTGACAATGAGCTTTGCGATGCGATGACTCGTTGATGGCCTATATCAGGGGTCGGCAACCTTTCAGAAGCGGTGTGCTGAGTCTTCATTTATTCACTCTCATTTCAGGTTTCGCCTGCCAGTAATACAGTTTAACGTTTTTAGAAGGTCTCTTTCTATAAGTCTTTAATATAGAACTAAACTATTGTTGTATGTGAATTAAATAAGGTTTTTAAAATGTTTAAGAAGCTTCACTTAGAATTAAATTAAACTGGAAAGCGCCCCCCCCGCCTCGCCCCGCCCAGACCAGTGGCCAGGACCCCAGGCAGTGTGAGTGCCACTGAAAATCAGCTCGCGTGCGGCCTTTGGCACCCGTGCCATAGGCTGCCTATATAGTGACAGCCTCCATCCAGTTTCTAGGACCTGATCCAAACTTCACTGAAGTAAATGGGAGCTTTTCCTCTGTGGGGTCTAGAGGAGGAGCCCAGAAAACAGGTGTATCCATCATCATTATGGACGTTAACTGGCCCCCTGGTTGGTAGTTTGGGCCATACCCGGCTTGAGAATGAGGTCCATCCGGGGCAGCTTTGAGATACGCTGCTGTGACAGTGCGAGGAAACTTTCATTGCCGGTGCTGTTCCTATTTTGGGGCTGAAGGGAGACAGAGATGCAGTTACACCAGTTTACACCCGCCGAGGATTTGCCTCACAGTCCCAGTAGTCCTATAGCAGCTATGAAGTAAAACATTTAAACAAGATAAAATCACTAGGAAACTGGGGCACGTTTTGAATCTCATTTGCATCTGATGTAAATCCGGAGTCGCTCCAGTTCAGGCAGGGGCTGTACATAGGAGCGACTACACATCCCTATAAACTTTGTGGATTTCCCTACCCCACGAGTGCTAAGCATGAGTTGCTCCTGGACATACAGCAAGCAGGGAATGAAAGCCACGAGTCCTGACTCATGCTACAGCTCTGACCATTGGGCAACGCTCCCTCCAATGAAACACGCGGACCCCCAGCCTGGATGCTGTCATTGCCTTGGAGCTCTGGCTGTGGGGGAATAAAAGAGCCATCACCTTGCATGTCAATTAAGAAAAGCAAATGAGAAGCACGTGCACTGCATCTAGCTCGACTCTTGCTGAATGTACTTTGGCTCAGGGGAAGCAGTTCCCACTTCAGCCCTCCCCCCTCCTTCACCTCTTCCCACCCATCCTATTTGAACAGCAGCAGCTGGCTAATAAGAAAAAGGCTTATTAGACTTTGTTTCTCCCATGTAACCCGTGTCTTGGAAATAATATTGAAGATTACAAGATGCCAACATGCTCTACAAATATTTGCATTTTATAATTGTTTCTCCAAAGTCTGGAGCAGGTGGGACCACGCTGGAGGGACTGTGACTTCCCACCCACCGGCCCGGGGGCGGCGGTGGAATTTTAACAAACATCACTTCCACTCCCTCGGCAGCTAATTGAGTACCTTGCTCTCTCTCTGCGTCTCTCCCGGCACATTGCCTGCTTACAAATAAATGCTCAGAACACACACCAGGAAATCATTGGAGGGAGGTGATTGCAAAGGCGAGCAACGTAAATGGGAGGTGCACAGAAGGCAGGAGCAGAGAGGGCGAGTCTGCCTGGAGAAGGCTCTGGGTCTGTGAATCTTCTTGCTGATGGGCCTGAACCAAAACAATGCATGTCCCCACACTTGAGGAAATTCACTTTTCAAGCTGAACTTTGGATCCCAATGAGTTGCACTTGGGGTACGAGATGAGGGGATCCAATCCTGGAACCAGCTGGAAGCCACAATATAGAGCAACCTGAAGGCTGCTGTAAGCTTCAACAGGCCTCTAGAAATGTTACACCAGACAGGGAATACTGGATTGCAAGGCATTCTGGGCATGCCTGTGTAGTCCCCAGCCAGCTACCAACATGCTGTCTATGCCAGGTAGTGGCCAGGAGTGGCTGGAGGAGAGGGAATCCCCAGGTGCCTCCTTAGAACAACTTTATGGCTGCACTGCACTGTCGACTTACCTCGGCGTCTTCACGGCGCTGAGTTGATTGCTGCTGCTCTTCCGTCGACTCCGCCTGCTCCTCTTGCGGCGGTGGAGTACCGGAGTCGATGGGAGAGCACTCAGGGATCGATGTATCACGTCTAGACTAGATACAATAAATCGACCCCCGAAAGATCGATCGCTGCCCGCTGATCCAGTGGGTAGTGTAGACATACCCTTAGTCCCTTTTTCTGTTTGTGGAGATTTCCTCAGACCCTTTGGGGAATTGTTTTAAGTGGCTGGATGGCAACGAAATCTTGATGTTTGAGCTTCTGTCAGCAGTTGTGATTGGTCAGACAATGTAAGTCACATGGTATTGCATCTGCCCCCTGACTGGATGAGTGTGCAAGTGGTTCTGGTGCAAATGTTTGGTTTTTGTGTGAAACTTTCCTGTGAGAGAAACTCAAATGTTCATAGAAATTGGCCGAAAGAGGAGCAGGATGTGAATTCATTTAACACTTCAGGTAAACGTTTGCTGAGCTTTTCTTACACTATTCAGCTAGCAGTGCTCATTAATACAGTCTGTTTCCAACACTCATTGTTTCCTCAGACAAGTTTTGTCTTTTTGGCTGCAAAGTATCTTTTAATCCGTCAAAAATCCTCATCCGTTACATAGCTCACACTATAAACTGCAGTCTAGTGAGGCAGCTCTGATTGTCCGATATATCAAAGCAACAGGATGATCCCACAAGGACTTGTTTAGAGTGTGTGCAACAGAGATTTATAATGAAGGGACGAGTGCAGAGAAGTGCTAGGATTCAGATTCCTCCTTGGGGAATGATGGCCAGCAAATGAAATTGACCTTTGCGATGGATTATTAATTGCTGAAGAGCGCATTCTTGAGCACGATGCAGGTTAAATACATCACCTGGATCTACGCACAGATGGAAAAACATGAGGGATTCGCTTGTAGATACAGCAGTGTTACATATACTGCAAAGGGACCAGAGGTAATTCAGCAGCTTTTCGCATTGTTTACCTTTGGGATGTGGATTTAAACCCAGTGCTCTGAGCCACTCTTAAAATCCAGGCATGCCTGGAAGTCGCAAACGTTTCAGCCAGCTTGCCTGGATTTTAATTCTGTTGCAGCGAGAGCTCTAACCATTAGCTGATGCTAGCCCAGTCGTCTCCCGAAGCCGCTCAGCAAAAGCAGTGCACCAGCTGGGCCAGCTGCTTCATCAAAGTGGGTTAAAATAATTTAACATCAAGACATCATCTTAGTGAGGTTTTGCACTGAGATTCATTACACTGTGAACTGGTTGCTATAGTACTGCATTAAATGCACTAGACGGCTATTAAGAAGTAAAGACCCTCAGGTTTTCTACAGAACAATAAAGCAACACTGGAAACTGCAAATGGAGCTCCTCTTGTCTTTCATCTGTGCACGGCCATCCCTTCACTACTATAGTCCATCATATAACCATATCTTCCATTTATAATAGGGCAGCTTCAGTCCCTAAAGTGTCTTTCCAAAGTACTTCACAAATTCTGAGCCAGATCAACTCACGCAATCACTGAAATTGTGAAGGGTATAAATAGAACACGGCACTTCCAGGTTTATGGCTGTGTTATTTTCCGCACCACCACCACTGAAGTGCAGCCTACCTTGCGTGGAACGTTCACCCCTTTCTACTGGCTCATATCAACAGGCAGGTCTACACTATGGCGGGGATCAACACTGTGAGATTGATCTATCGGGGGTTGATTTATCACATCTAGTCTAGACACGATAAATCGATCCCCGAGTGCTCTCCTGTTGACTCCTGTACTCCACCGCCACGAGAGGTGCAGGTGGAGTCGACGGGGGAGTGACAGCAGTTGACTCACCGCCGTGAAGGTGCCGCAGTAAGTCGATCTAGGTATGTCGACTTCAGCTACACTATTCTCATAGCTGAAGTTGCGTATCTTAGATCGATTCCCACCCCCTCACACCCAGTGTAGACCAGGGCTAAGGAATAGTTTAAGATCAGAGCTGGCTTAAAAAATGGATGGCAATCTCTTTGGAGCAGGCACCGCTCTTTGTTCTGCATTTGTAAAGCAGCTACCGCCATGGTGTTGTGGTCCATAATTTGGGGCATCTAGGCTCTCCTGCGCTACAAAGAATAGTACTAAAAAGAGAAAAATTAAACATTGTTTCCGTTTCGCCTGGTTTGAAGGAGAACCACTTCAGTCTGGGGGGTTGAAAACTATTTTTGATAAATATTTTGTTGTTGAAAACCATTACAAAAATAATTATCAAAAGTTGAGATTATGGTAAATGGGAAATTTCGTTTTTGATAAAAATGGTGCCAAAATCAAAATTTTGAAAAAGTGAACAGCTGGGGAGAGGGGGGCAGGTTGTTCCACAATGTGTCTTTTTAAAAGATGGCTTTTCACTAGAAACCATTTCATTTAAAGAATTCTGAGAGGCTCTATTTAAGACAGGAAAAATATCTCTTTCAACTGAAATGACAAGGAGAATTTCAACTCAACACAGCCTCTGGCATGAGAAATTAAAAATAAAGTTGGCCACCGCGAGGGGCGAATTTTTTTTTGGGGGGGGGGTTCTTTTGTTTTAACATCATGATGGGTCTGAGTGTTGTTACAATTTAATGTCCCCCACACTCCTGTGAAAAACAGACTTAGAATCATAGAATCATAGAATCATAGAATCTCAGGGTTGGAAGGGACCTCAGGAGGTCATCTAGTCCAACCCCCTGCTCAAAGCAGGACCAAACCCACTTAGATCATCCCAGCCAGGGCTTTGTCAAGCCTGACCTTAAAAACATCTAAGGAAGGAGATTCCACCACCTCCCTAGATAACCCATTCCAGTGCTTCACCACCCTACTAGTGAAAAAGTTTTTCCTAATATCCAACCTAAACCTCCCCCTCTGCAACTTGAGACCATTACTCCTTGTTCTGTCATCTTCTACCACTGAGAACAGTCTAGATCCATCCTCTTTGGAACCCCCTTTCAGGTAGTTGAAAGCAGCTATCAAATCCCCCCTCATTCTTCTCTTCTGCAGGCTAAACAATCCCAGTTCTCTCAGCCTCTCCTCATAAGTCATGTGCTCGAGCCCCCTAATCATTTTTGTTGCCCTCCGTTGGACTCTTTCCAATTTATCCACATCCTTCTTGTAGCGTGGGGCCCAAAACTGGACACAGTACTCCAAATGAGGCCTCACCAGTGCCGAATAGAGGGGAATAATCACGTCCCTCGATCTGCTGGAAATGCCCCTACTTATACAGCCCAAAATGCCGTTAGCCTTCTTGGCAACAAGGGCACACTGTTGACTCATATTCAGCTTTTCGTCCACCGTAACCCCTAGGTCCTTTTCTGCAGAACTGCTGCCCAGCCATTCGGTCCCTAGTCTGTAGCAGTGCATGGGATTCTTGCGTCCTAAGTGCAGGACTCTGCACTTGTCCTTGTTGAACCTCATCAGATTTCTTTTGGCCCAATCCTCTAATTTGTCTAGGTCCCTCTGTATCCTGTCCCTACCCTCCAGCGTATCAACCACTCCTCCCAGTTTAGTGTCATCTGCAAACTTGCTAAGGGTGCAGTCCACACCATCCTCCAGATTGTTGATGAAGATATTGAACAAAACTGGCCCCAGCACCGACCCTTGGGGCACTCCACTTGATACCGGCTGCCAACTAGACATGGAGCCATTGATCACTACCCGTTGAGCACGACCATCCAGCCAGTTTTCTATCCACCTTACCGTCCATTCATCCAGCCCATACTTCCTTAACTTGCTGGCAAGAACACTGTGGGAGACTGTATCAAAAGCTTTGCTAAAGTCAAGAAATAGCACATCCACTGCTTTCCCCTCATCCACAGAGCCGGTTATCTCATCATAGAAGGCAATTAGGTTAGTCAGGCATGACTTGCCCTTGGTGAATCCATGCTGACTGTTCCTGATCACTTTCCCCTCCTTTAAGTGGTTCAGAATTGATTCCTTGAGGACCTGTTCCATGATTTTTCCAGGGACTGAGGTGAGACTGACTGGCCTGTAGTTCCACGGATCTTCCTTCTTCCCTTTTTTAAAGATGGGCACTACATTAGCTTTTTTCCAGTCATCCGGGACCTCCCCCGATTGCCATGATTTGTCAAAGATAATGGCCAATGGCTCTGCAATCACATCGGCCAACTCCTTTAGCACCCTCAGATGCAGTGCATCCGGCCCCATGGACTTGTGTTCGTCCAGCTTTTCTAAATAGTCCCGAACTACTTCTTTCTCCACAGAGGGCTGGTCACCTCCTCCCCATACCGTGCTGCGGAGTGCAGCCGCCTGGGAGCTGACCTTGTCTGTGAAGACAGAGGCAAAAAAAGCATTGAGTACACTAGCTTTCTCCACATCCTCTGTCACTAGGTTCCCTCCCTCATTCAGCAAGGGGCCCACACTTTCCTTGACTTTCTTCTTGTTGCTCACATACCTGAAGAAACCCTTCTTGTTACTCCTAACATCTCCGGCTAGCTGCAACTCCAAGTGTGATTTGGCCTTCCTAATTTCACTCCTGCATGCCTGAACAATATTTATATACTCCTCCCTGGTCACTTGTCCAATCTTCCTGTGTTACTTGGCACCCATGTCATGTAATAAGGCCAGTCAACATTTTGTTGTTGCTGTTGCAACTGTTTTTTTAATGGAAAACTTGGGTTTTCAACCAAACTTTTTTTTAAGTGTCTGATTCCCATGGAAACTGTTCCCTTAAATCTTGAAATTGTATTTGTGAGGGAAGCAACCCCACCACCATCACCACCACTTTCTGACCAGCCTAAATGCATCACTCTGTGTGTCAGCTGCAACCAAAGATCCACACCGGGAGGATTGCCATGCTCTGCCTGGGATTGTGAATCCTACCTGCACAATAGTGCTAATCTTCGTGCCCTTGGAAAGACACTGCGCTTATCTAAAGTGGTACAAGGAGGCTTAACTAGGTGTCTCTAAATCACCAGGGAGTGCCTTTGCTATAGTCAAGCCTATGCTGTAGTCAAGCACAAGTTATGGGATTTAATACTGAAGTAACTAGATTAATAGAGTCATAGATTCTAGGGCTGGAAGGGACCTCGAGAGGTCATCGAGTCCAGCCCCCTGCCCTCATGGCAGGACCAATTACTGTCTAGACCATCCCTGATAGACATTTCTCTAACCTACCCTTAAATATCTCCAGAGATGGAGATTCCACACCCTCCCTGGGCAGTTTATTCCAGTGTTTAACCACCCTGACAGTTAGGAACTTTTTCCTAATGTCCAACCTAAACCTCCCTTGCTGCAGTTTAAGCCCAAGATGAAAGTTTATGGCCTGTGTTAGACAGTAGGTCAGATTAGAAGATCTAATGGTTCCTTCAGGCCTTAAACCTGTGGATACAAGATGAGAAAATTAGGCTGAACTGAAGGAAAAATTTCATAGCATGGACAGTGTGACAATAGTGTCCCAGTGGAACTAATGGAAGTTGCAATTAATTAATAATCTATAAGTGGGCAAGTTATAGTAGTGGAGAACTTAGGCAGCAATCTTGCTGTGCTAACGGGAAGGTCGAAAGTTGGATTTGGGTGTTCCCCCCCCCCCCATCTTTGATTTCTAGAAGTCAGTCAATTCCCATCCACCACTTGTGGTAGGAAATTGACATTTTTGACAGCTCTTGGTTGGAGAAAGCAACTGGGTACAGAGCTGGCCTGCCCTTTGATGAGTTAACATAACAAATTTCATTAAATTCCTCCACCTTTGCTAAAGCTGTGCTGTGCAAAATAAAAAAAATTAAATCAGAAGCCTGCAATAGAGAGAGCAAGAAACCTGGGGTATTTAAAGAATGGCGGTATTGCCTTTGACAAAGCTGATTTGTAATGTATCATCCTCTACAGAATACTATTGAACAGGAGCACTTTAATGGGAGGCCAGGACTGTGACCCTTTTTAAGTCTATTTGCCAATTCATCATTTCTTTAAAATCAAATGCTTCAGTTATTTTGCAAAGAAGAACTAATGTACGTCCCATACGTTCCCCATAAGCAATGCTGATGAGCAACCCCGCAATCAATAGGAAACAGCCGCAGATGTTCTTTCACCTAGGAACCAATGTCAGGAAGTTGCACGTTGTACCACGCTTTCACGTAGCTCTCTCTACAGCAGAGAACAATTCAATGCAAGCTGTTAACAACCTGCACTATAAATGCCATCACCTTTTAATGTAAAGAGATGTTTTAGGCAGTTTCCGAGAAAGTGAGCGAAGGGAGGAGCTACGCGTTTCATAAGGTCTTTCCTTCCGTTTGGGAAACATGATGATGTTTTGCAAGAATCATTGATCGGTTTGACTTTCTGACACCGTTATCCAGCCGTTTGTCTCTGCTGGTGGGCTGCGCTCTCCATGCCAACAGTTGCAGCTCTCTGGGAAGTGACTCAGTTGCTACGCAAAGCAGACAAAGGACGTAACGGTATGTAGACATTTGCTTCCCTTCCGTTCCTCCAGTGCGTGGGCAAAGTGATACCAAATGGCCAGGTTCTGTTCTCATTTACACCACTGACTTCAGATGAGTGACTCCAGATTTGTGTCACTTTGACTCTAAGGTCTTTGGAGCAGGGACAGTGCTTCCTTTGTATATATGGGAGTACCGAGCATATTGTAGGGAATACCAGAAATGAATAATCACTGATCTGACTGGGACAAGATCCTGGCAAATGTTGTGGTTTCCAGTGCCTACTCCATAAGAGTTAGACTTAACCGTTATTTCGCACAGTGATGGAAATAGACCTGAGGGAAAACACCTACTGCCCAGCCATGTCCTCAATACCACATTTTGGTTAACACACAGTGGCCCAGGGCTGGGGAGGGGTGAAAGGACTCTAAACTACCTTTTGTTTCCCACAGTCACTGGTTTTACTGTGCCGCATCCCAACTGACCCAGTGAAGTTACTCCTGATTCACATTGATGTAAGTGAGGGCAGGGGAGATAAAAGGGAACCTTTGAAAAGAAAAGCCAAGTTGTTGAACTGGGCTATGGATAGATCCGTCTGGAAAAATAAAACTCTCTGGGTAAATCTTTCACTGAAATGTTGACTGAGGGAGAAGGGGAGGAGGGTTCTTTGAAAAACCAGCTCTCCAACCAATGCTGCCTTCCCCCAACCCTCATGTTCTAGAGTTGAGCACAGAATCAAACAGAAACAGCATCTTACTGCATCCTTAGGGCATTTCTTCTGCAAAGGAACACCCTATGGTTCTTCTCTGCAGCGACCTACTCCCATATGATGGCATTTGGCAGCCTTCTGGGGCCTCTGTGGTACCACCTATCCCTTTTTCATAACACTTAATGATAAAAATGGAGAGGGGGGATAACTTGGGGTCAAGAAGCTGGCCTGAGACTCAGGTTACCAGAGTTCAAAGTCTGGCTCTGCACAGACTTCCTATGTGACTTTGGACAAATCACGTAAACTGGGGCTCAGGGAGAATATCGAGAAAATGGGGATGAGGCTTTCTTCCCGCCTTTGTCTATCTTGTCCATTTAGACTGTAAGCTCTTAGAGGCAGAGACTTTCTCACTATATGTATCTGATATCAGCCTTTAATTACCTAAAGGGGGGTTCCAAAGAGGATGGAGCTAGGCTGTTCTCAATGGTGTCAGATGACAGCACAAGTAGCAATGGTCTCAAGGAGCAGTGCGGGAGATCTAGATTGGATATTTGGAAATACTATTTCACTAGGAGGGTGGTGAAGCACTAGAATGGGTTACCTAGGGAGGTGGTGGAATCTCCATCCTTAGAGGTTTTTAAGGCCCGGCTTGACAAAGATTTGACTGGGATGATTTAATTGGTGTTGGTCCTGCTTTGAGCGGGGGATTGGACTAGATGACCTCCTGAGGTATCTTCCAAACCTAATCTTCCATGATTCTATCTACAATGCCTAGCACAATGGGGCCTCAATCACAGATGCTTCCAAAATATCAGTAATGGTATTTGAAGCCATAAGATGGCGCTGTTACAAATAGACTCACAAATTATTTTTCCAATCCACATGCGGTCCTTCAAGAAACACTGTATTGTTTCGTGATGCAATTCCTTTTTCAGGGAGCTGGTGCAAACAGCAAGAATTGCTCCCCGCCTTAAATCTCTAATTAGCGAGTCAGTTCTTGGGGTAGAGTTGCTCCTTGGGAACCAAGTACAGGTGTTTGGGTCAAGATTCCTGAAAGAGGGGATTGGCAAATAGGCTATTTGTGAATATTTCTGTTAAAGAATTAGTGTAAATAAACAAGTTGCACTTCGAAAACACCCGGACTCCGTGTCATTGATTTTCTCTTTCAATCAGAAAATGACGTGCAAGGCCCTGAAATCTGCCTCCATACAGCAACGGGGTGACACTAATTATAGAATAGGATAATGTGGTGGCTTTTTTGCTTCCTAATTGCCTTTTATTCTACCTGTATCTTCAAGCTGAGGCAACTGAGCTCGGTAGACTTTTTGAGAGAAGAAATAGGAATTGCGCCTAGCTGTGGCTTCCCTTTCCCACCCACAGTGTTCTCTGCTCAGATAAATGAAACTCTTGCAACTGACAGTATTGCATTTTCCATCTTTTCTTGTTCCTTTCCACTTCATTGATTTCCATGGAAATTTCTTGATCCTCATTTTATTTCTGCTGGGACTAATTCTATATACCAGTTCATTGCTATAATTATGGTAAATTACTACACTGGTTTATCTTTTCGATCCTTTAAATAAAGTACCATTTATTGCCATGGGATAAAACCATCATATCTGTATTTATGGCTGAAATTAATGAGTGTCTTTATTATAGACAGTGATAAAATGAAAGGTGAAAAGGAGGCATAATCCAGTTGGAAAGTGACAAAGGCAAATAAATTGTGGACCATTTAGAAATGTTCAAAAAAGTGTCAGTGCTTCTTAAAGAGACTGGTTTCAAAAAGTCATTTCTCACCCTAAATGTTATTTTAGGCAAGTTGCAGAGTTTCTGTAGCTTAGAGTTCCAGTTATCTTTTCTTACAGACTGTACCCCTGTTTCAGTCTGGAATCACCCCTGCCTTTCCCCTCGGGTTAGTTCCTTTGTCCCTCCAGGGACTTTCAGCAGTCTTTCTTCTTAGGTATGCAATGGAGGAGAGTCCAGCTTTAAAAAGGATTTACCTAAGGCGAGAAACCTTTGTTTGATCCTCATTCCCCTATAGAGGAAAAATATCAGCAGTGTCCAAGGTGGTATTTTGTATCAGATTATCTTATCACCTGACCTTGCAGTGTCAATGAAGCATCCCAGGAAACTCCTCAGGAAGGCGGGAGATTAGTATCTTCAGAGTTCTATTGTCCTTCTCAAATGGATGATTGCTTACTGTCTGGTAGGGTGACCAGACAGCAAGTGTGAAAAATCGGGACAGAGGGTGGGGGGTAATAAGAGCCTATATAAGAAAAAGCCCCAAATATCGGGATTGTCCCAATAAAATCGAGACATCTGGTCACCCTACTGTCTGGTGAGTGTTTCCCCAAGTACACGCCCAGTTGTAGTTCTTACATAGTCAATATACCTAACTTCAGATACAGAAATGATACATGAATACAAATTGAATAATCACAATCAGTAAATCATAACCTTTCCAATGATATCTTACATCAGCCATCTTGCATAAAGTATATCTTAATTATACCATATTCATATTATAACCATATTTCTAGGAAGAATATGGGGAGTAACGTCACACCTGAGTCATTAGTACTTTGAAGCATCTTTCTTCCCAGACTTCCAAATTCTTTACAAATGCACCTTGTCTAAACCCTGTCACACCATCGTGATGGAAGTATTATAATCATGTACAGATGGAGACAGAGATGTTAAGTGAGTTCCCACAGTCACACAGCCAGTTCATTTCATGGGTGAGAACAGAACCCAAGACGCTGCTGTCCAATTCCCTTGTTAAAATCCACCTCCCGACTCAGTGAGTTTGTTTTAGAACATTGTCATAGCAGTTAAGGCCGGAAGCGCCCATCAGATCATCTAGTCTGACCAATATGTCACAGGTCACTAAATTTAGATCATCTTAATTAATTAGCCTCTTAGAGTTGGTATGGCAACTTCCACCTTTTTACATTTTCTCCGTATGGATATATATATATATCACCCTACTATATGTTCCAATCCATGCATCCAATGAAGTGGGCTGTAGCCCACACAAGTACTCCTGTTCTAAATTTAACCCAGTTACCCCTGTATTGAGCTCAATAACTTGTGTTTGGCTAAAGCATCTCTTCCAGAAAGGCAGCCAGTCTTCATATGAAGACTTCAAGAGATGGAGACTCCACCACCTCCCTTGGTCCGGTGCCTAGTTACCCTCATTGTTTCAAAACTTGCACCTTTATTTCCAACTTTGAATTTGTCTGGCTTCAAATTCCAGTCACTGATTCTTATTCTGCCTTTCTCAGCTAGATTAAAGAGCCCCTTAATACCTGGCATTTTCTCTCCATGAAGATACTAATGTACCTTGTCATATGATACTCATGTCTTCAATGAATTCTGCGCCCTGGGCTGGGAGGTGGAAGTAGCTGATCATTGATGAAAACTTCTCTCGTGGAGCTCTGCTTTTGTACATCCAGCTCCTTCTCTAGTGTAGTTCGTTCATTATGTTCATCATCCTGAGAGTTTCCTTGCAAACACCCTCACCTGAGAATATTACTTTGCTTAATTTAAACACTTTGTTTCTTAAATGCACCATCTTTTACACCCTTCAAGGAAGACTTAATTAATACTAACCTCTGGTCACTTCTAGCCAGAGGCTTTTTACTGAAGCTATGGATTTTCCTTCTTAATAGTTCAAGCATAACCTCCTGCCTATTAATCTAGCCTATTTGCCTTGGGTGACATCTGCATCTTTATTGATATTGCAGAGGATGCAGTGGTGTAAACAGAAAACATTTAGTGCTGAGCAGGGCAACACATTGATAATTGATCTGAGGAATTTACCCCTCTTTTCTGTTTGCAACCAGATTTAGTTTTCTGAAATTAATTTTATTTATTTCATCTACCAACTGGATGCTGTGGATTGAGAAAACATTCTTCCAAGAGTCTAGACACTAGCAGTTCTTCAGAACTGTCAAGCAATACAACACTACTTTTTTTAATGAAGGAGTTTGTTTTGGGTTTTTTTTACTGACTAGCTGTTAAACGGCTTAAAGAAATATTGTTGCACAGGACTGGAACATCCACATACTGTCTGCATACAAGTGATACATGTGATTTGCTGATCATTTGTTCTTCTAGATTCATGGATTCCAAGATGAAAAGGGACCATTATGATTATCTAGTCTGACCTCCTGCGTAACACATGCTGAAGAACTTCCCCAGAATAATTCCCAGAGCAGATCTTCTAGAAAAAAACATCCAATCTTGATTTTTAAACTCATCTGAGATGGAAAATCCTGATTTTCAAAATGTCTAACTTCAGTAGCTTCTGTTAGCATGCTCCAGGGATACTAATGGAATGGGAAAGAGTGTTTATTTGAAGTCTTGTATCCCTGAGTAGATGACAAATAAGAATCAGGTCACTCATTTCCAAAGAATAAAATAGCCAGTGCTGAGCACTCCTTTTCATGCAAGAATGCCTTTGTCCCTGTGTGAATACAGACAGAAGCAACATTACTTATACAGGTGTTTGTCATCTGACCATTTAAGGAAAAAGAAAGTGGTACCAGGGCAGCCAAATGATCCTACAGAAGTAGGTCCCAGCCAAGTAGGATAGCAGGCATTTCTCATTGCTATTACCTGTGTCTTGGAACAGTCATGAATCTAATGTCACTATTAGACTGAACTGTCTTGGTGAAGGGAGGTAGGCTGCCCATGATGGAAGGTGAGGCTAGTGTCGGTTTGTCTGGGTTTGGCTTGGCTCATCTGCATGACTATCTCTTCCAAGATCCGAGCCATCCGCATGGCAGCATTGGCTGCGTTGCATTAGTGAGAAGACCGTATCAAGCTGGTGTCATCTCTGCAATGATGACAATAGAGCCTCTCCCAAAGGCTCAATGTATCTGGAGGAGAAGCGTTGTGTACACATCACTGAAGCCAGGAACTACCACTTGTGATTCTATTCTGTTCTATACAGGGTCTGATACTGGCTTCACGCTATGGTATCTGAGCACCTTCCAATAGGGTATTAAACCACATGACCAACATTAGTTACATCTGGCTCTCTCTCATCTCTTCTCCAAGGGGAGAATTATGTGTGATCTACAGCACTGAATGGAACATTTGCCTCCTCCTGGGTTCTCCTATTTCAAATATAGGCAGCCACTTCTCTTCATGCAAGAACCAGAGATGGTGACCTTTGAAATTCTCACGATCCCCACTGCAGATACATTGCAAGTCTCAAACTGAAAGGGACCAATGCATGGTAGAACCTTCAGTTGGAGCTCAGATATACGTTTCTTCTATGACAGTTAAGGTGTCCAGGTAGGTGTCTATGCAGCACCCAGCAAGCTTGGGCTCTGATGCTGACTGGGGCCTTTGAATTATTATGATAGTGTCCATTCATAATTCCTCTCCTCACTATGGGAGAAGAGCTGGTTTTGAGACGGAAAAACTTTAGGAGTAACCCATTCTGTCATGCTGGTTTCCAAGACCCCCCCGAGCTGTGCTTTTCTCAAAGATCCAGGCTGTTGGTTTATTCCTGATTTTCACCTGCCCATAAAATGATGATGGTGTGGGATGCTAGTGATCTTGTTAGTGAAATGGGTTTGGGTTTGCAAGCAGAATTACAGGCTCTTAAACATGCACTGTCAACCACAATGCTATCAGAGGGGTAGCCGTGTTAGTCTGGATCTGTAGAAGTGACAAAGGGTCCTGTGGCACCTTATAGACTAACCACAATGCTGCCTCTTAACATTAATTATAAAAATCTATTATTTATAGAGCTTTGTGAGGTCTAAGAGAGATTCCTTGTGCAATTATACCTGATCTTAAAAGGTCACTGGGATTGTATGTTTAATGAGGTGGGGCGGCTTTTGTGTCTTGCTGCTCATCATAACCCTCTGGATGCTTACAATGGAAACTTTGTTTCCTTACTGAATTGTATTTCCTCCATTGTGCCTGGAGTGGTTTGTTGTAGGGTTCCTTGTTGGGCCAGATTCTCCGCTGGTCTAAATCATTGTGGCTCCATTATGGAGCCATTCTGATCTCTGCCAGCGGAAAATCTGGCCCACTGCCTCATTGTAAAGTTGCTCAGGTGAGGAAAACTAGGGAAGTCTGTTGTATGCTGAGTTTTTTTGAGGAAGCCTCAGTTCCTATTTAAAATCAAAAGGTTTAACAGGTCTAATTGAAGACAGAATTTGGCCAAATTAATCTAGTATCTCAATTATAAATGGCTTCATGCCACAAAGTATTTGGAGCTGAGTTTCTCAAAGGTTCAGCGGTGTCTGGAAGGCTTGGTTCAGGCCCATCTCTGCTGTCAGTTGAAGGGTAGTAGCTAGTTTCCTTGCACCTAATATTAAATAGTATTTACAGTCTTTGCACATCAAGGACTGAATGCAGAAACAGAGCAGGCACTTTGAATCTAGCCCTGTACAATCAGTGTAAGGATTCAAATAGGCCTGGGCCCATGAATGCCGGCTCACGCACTGAGCCCTGGCTGTTTCAAATGCAAATTGTTTCCTGATTGAGTTTATGTCCCGCATCATGCCAGAGCTGTTTCATTGTCGGGTTGCTCCTGTGTGCGTAGCTCAAGTCATGTGCCTGAGAACTGCAAGCCTAGCGGGGTGTGTGTGTGTGAGTGTGAGTGTGTGTGTGTGTGTGCGCATACATGCACTTAAACATCTGGCCCCCATTCTTCTTCCTTAAGCCAATTTCAGGGCTCTTGCTTCCCAGTGTGCATCACCACTTCTCCTTGGGGCCTTCTTCTAAGGCCGTTTATCCCCTGCAATGAGGCTTTTAGGAAACATGGCCGCTGCTAGGCCTGTGATGAGATACAGATGTTCTGTCAGCAGTATCCAGCCAACTATTCCTATTGCGAGGGGAAGGGGAATATAATAAATAAATACATAAACTGGGGCTTTGTGCAGGGTCCCGTCTGGTGCCATTGAGGTCAATGGGAAGTTTGCTACTGCCTTTAATAGGAAAAAAATCCTGGTCCGGTTGAAGCTGAAAGGAGATTTGATAGTAATCTCAATGGGACCAGGATTTGGCTCTGCGGTGAATCTCACCTAGCTTATGTAGCATTTAGAGATGCTTAAGCGAAATAATTCTCTCACATGGCCCCCTTAGAACTTACAGATCCTAGCTAATATAATCTCAGACACGCTTATCCCTCAATTGAAGGATGGTCTAGTGGTTAAGGTGGTAGCCTTGGGCTCTGCTGACCCTGGTTCAAGTTTCAGCTCTACCAGGCTTTGTGTATGACCTTTAGTAAGTCACAGGGTCTCTCTGTGATTTGGTTCCTCATTTGTAAAATGGGGACAATAGCACTGCCCCATCTCACGAGTGTGTTCTGAGGCTAAGTACATTGGCAACTAAAGATTGTGCAGTGTTCAGATACGGTGGGGACGTTGTGAGGACCTGAAATAGATATTTACATCTATGCCGAGCTCAGCTGTCCACTCCCCCAAAAGATTGTTACGGTGCATGCCTTGCCCTCCTGCCAGCTCCATTAGGAATTTGAAGGAATGATCTCACAGATCACTGCATCTTCATTTATGAGGCGAAAAGCACGTCCTGACTTCAGCATCCGTCGGGGTTCGTCCTGCTTTGAGCAGGGGGTTGGACTAGATGACCTCCTGAGGTCCCTTCCAACCCTGACATTCTATGATCCTATGGACAAAACAAAAACATCCAATGATATAGATCAGAATGTTGCACTCTGGGCCCCATCTCTAATAGACTGATGTATTTTATTGCCCGTTGCATCCTCTCTAGGCCCAGTTCTCTTGCAGAGTTTAAAAAAAAATATTGAAGTCAGTTTCATCCAGGAAGTCTTACACTGAAAGAACATTTAAAATAAAGAATCCTATCACAACCAAGCCAACCTTCAAGAGCATGCTCCACCTGCCAGAGAGAGATGCGGGGAGGTGTGTCCATAGATCATGTACACCGAGGGGGCAGCCTGACATTTTGCCTTAGCTCTGGCTGCACGTATTTGGGAGTTGGTGATACTCGTGTCACTCTGATAAACAAGTGAGCCCCGTCCCTCGACCTTTCTGCGCTGTCAGCTTGTTGCTTCTAGAGAGCCGGCACCACCTCCTTCCTCATCCCTGACCTTTCCTCTGTGTCTCTCCGTTTCTTGCCGCTGTCCTTTTTAAAAAGCTCCTTATTGATGTTTTAAAGTAATGGGGGAACATAAACAAGTAATAAAGAAAGGTTAACAATACCGAATCGATACCGCGGAGAGAGATGGTAGCGAGGGGAGTGGGGGAGAAAGCAAAAGGCCAAATTGAATCACAGTTCTATTGTCAATCAGATTGCATTTAGACTTTTTTTTTCTTTTAAAGCAGGTACTAATAAAAGGTCTGTCTGGCATTGGGCTGTTTTCTTAAGATGAAGCCTAATACCTGAATGGAAACCCCAGCAAATGTTGTCTCACATCCTTTTTTAGAAAGATTGGAATTAGATAGTCCAGATTCCTTTTTCTGAATGGGGAAGGGAGGAGGTTGATGTTAAAGCAGGGGGATTGGGAGATTTGTCCTTGGATATATCTCCCTTGCACGGACTCACTGTATCCTTGGGAAGGATGCTGCCTCAGTTTCCCAACCTGTAAAATGAAGAGGGTATTTCCTTCCTTCCTGGGGGTTTAGTGTTTGGAGGTCCCTGGCTGGAAGGTGCTGGGGAAGGGCAAAGGGTATTATGAAAGGTTTTAATTCAAAATCTGAGGCCAGGATTTTCAAAAGTGACTTTTAATAAGTGTTCCAACTTGAGTCATCTTTAAAGGGTCCTGATTTGTGTGTGTGTGTGTGAGAGAGAGAGAGAGTGAGTATTAGAATGTGCTCAGCTCTGACCGCCCTGAAAATCAGATCATTTTAAGATCTCTCAAGTTGGGGTCTGAAGAGCTGAGGCACTTCTTGAAAATCTTAGCAAGAAAAATCTGTCAATGTGGAGTTGGAGCATCTCTACACCTGAGTTTAATGTGACATCTGAGGAATCCATGCAGCTCCTTGACCTCAAATGTGCATCCCTTGGGCTTTGTGTGCGGTCCCATAGCGTGTTGTACCCCAATGAAAGACATGGGTGCCTAAATGCATTCACAACTGCAGTAAGGTGTTCAAACTGACAGATGGGTACATAACAATGGCCATACTGGGTCAGACCAAAGGTCCATCTAGCCCAGTATCCTGTCTTTGGACAGTGTCCAATGCCAGATGCCCCAGTGGGAATTAACAAAATAGGTAATCATCAAGTGATCCATCCCTTGTCACCCATTCCTAGCTTCTGGCAAACAGAGGCTAGGGACACCACCCTGCCCATCCTGGCTAATAGCCATTGATGGACCTATCCTCCATAAATGTATTTAGTTCTTTTTTTAACCCTGTTATAGACTTAGCCATCACAACATCCTCTGGCAAGGAGTTCCACAGGTTTACTGTGGGTTGTGTGAAAAAATACTTCCTTTTGTTAGTGATAAACCTGCTGCCTATTAATTTCATTTTGTGACCCCCAGTTCTTGTGTTCTGAGGAGTAAATAACACTTCCTTATTTACTTTCTCCACACCTGTCATGATTTTATAGACCTCTATTATATCACCCCTTAGTAGTTTCTTTTCCAAGCTGAAAAGTCCCAGTCCTATTAATCTCTCCTCATATGGCAGCCATTCCATACCCCTAATCATTCTTGTTGCCCTTTTCTGAACCTTTTCCAATTCCAATATATCTTTTTTGAGATGGGGTGATCACATCTGCATGCAGTCCTCAAGATGTGGGCGTAAATATGGATTTATATAGGGGCAATATGATATTTTCTATCCTATTATCTATCCCTTTCTTAATGATTCCCAACATTCTGTTAGCTTTTTTGATTGCCACTGCACATTGAGTGGATGTTTTCAGAGAACTATCCACAATGACTCCAAGATCTTCCTTGAGTGGTAACAGCTAATTTAGACCCCATCATTTGATCTGCATAGTTGGGATTATGTTTTCCAATGTGCATTACTTTGCATTTATCAGCACTGAATTTCATCTTCCATTTTGTTGCCCAGTCACCCAGTTTTGTGAGATCTCTTTGTAACTCTTCACAGTCTGCCTGGGACTTAACTATCTTGGGTATTTTTGTATCATCTGCAAATGTTGCCACCTCACTGTTACCCCTTTTTCCAGATCATTTATGAATATGTTGACTAGGACTAGGACCAGTACAGACCCCTGGGGGACACCACTATTTACCTCTCTCCATTCTGAAAACTGGCCATTTATTCCTACCCTTTGTTTGACGAAAGGCTGGTCTATGGGGTGCTTTAGCCTGCACCAGTGAAGTGTAAATTTGAATGCACATCAGTGTGTCCTGTGTGTGTGAAGTTTGCTGCGGTGCACTAAACATTCCCTAGTGTGCATTAACATAGTCCCCTTCCGACAGTACTGAGTTAAAGCACACTAAGACCCTTTCAGCGCATGTCAGCAGAATCCACACTGGCCAGTTAGTATGCCACACGCTAGTGTAGACTAAAACTTCCAGCCTTGTTTGTATGGACTAAAGCACCATGTAGACAGGCCCTTAAGAGATGTCTACACAGCCAGAAAAACTTGTGGCTGCTGGCCTGTGCCAGCCAGATCAGGCTGCAGGGCTGTTTTATTGCTGTGGAATTTAGATGTGAAATTGTCACTCAGGACATATTTACACAACCAAACCCAACCCCCTCGGCTGGCCCATGCCAGCTGACTTGGGCTCGCAGGGCCGTTTAATTGTGAGGTGGGAGGAGCCTGGAAGTCTACACGGAATGAAACAGCCAGCCCAAGTCAGCGGACATGGTCAGCCGCACGGTTTTCTTTTTTGTGAAGACAGACCTTGAGTGACCATTTCACACCCAAGTTGCTCAAGCACATACGTAAGTCTACTAGTATTACCAACTCCAAGGCTTCCAAAATCATGAGTGAGGCCGCAAGAAATTACAAGATTGGCTTAAAAATCATGAAACTTAAATTTGAAGGGGTCATGTTTTCAAGCTTTTTTCCATAGTCACGAGAACTAGACATTTTGATCTAATGAAAGCTGAGATTCTCATCTAGCAGGCTGACTGCAGCAGGTGAGATTTCATGGAAAAACCCACCATCATTCACAAGACGCGTAGTAAAATCACAAGAGTTGGCAATACCTGTTGAGTTCAATGGGACTAACCATGTGCTTGAAGTTGGGCTGGTGTAACAATATCTTAATTAATCGGGGCTTAATGGTGGAATTCAGATCTCCTCTGAAAACTGAATGGCTTGAAGAGAAATTAGGGATGAATTTCATGCACGGTGTAAAAAAATCCGTAAGAAACACAGCACATAACTGGCAATACTTGGGAAGGTCAGCTTGGTCTTTATTTTAAATGTTCTTTCAGTGTAAGACTTCCTGGGTGAAATTTGACTTCATTTATTTTCTAATGGTGTAAGAGAACTGGGCCTAGAGAGGATACAATGGCCAATAAAATAAATCAGTCTATTAGAGATGGGGCCCACACTGTGAAATTTGGATCTATATCTTTTGGTGTTTTGGTCACAGTGTTTTAGTTCAGACCGTCCTCCGTGTTATATGCCCATGCACAAATACAATAAGAATCTTATGTGTTAGGCTGTGTACTTAGATTGAAAGTGAGACCCTGGCCTCTTTTTTCATGGAGTAACAATTTGGCAGGCCTCTCTTCACAATGCCTGCTAGTTATATATGCACCATCCCTATTACAGGAAACACTGTTTTATACAATGGTTAATGTGGCAGAAAATAACCCAAGGGTGACTGATCTTGGTTTCGCTTGTACCTTTCATACCAAAAGATTCCATTCTACACAGGGCCCTACACTTCCCTCATCACCAAAGTAACTGAGTCTTCTAGATGTGTATTAAGCAATCATTAAAAAAGGGATAGAGAATAAGACTGAGAATATCTTATTGCCCTTATACAAATCCATGGTGCGCCCACATCTTGAATACTGAGTACAAATGCAGTCTCCTCATCTCAAAAAGCATATACTGGCATTAGAAAAGGTTCAGAGAAGGGCAACTAAAATGATTAGGAGTTTGGAACGGGTCCCATATGAGAAGAGATTAAAGAGGTTAGGACTTTTTAGCTTGGAAAAGAGGAGACTAAAGGGGGATATGATACAGGTATATAAAATTATGAGTGGTGTGGAGGAAGTGAATAAGGAAAAGTTATTTACTTGTTCCCATAATAGAAGAACTAGGGGCCACCCAATGAAATTAGTGGGCAGCAGGTTTAAAACAAATAAAAGGAAGTTCTTCTTCACACAGCGCACAGTCAACCTGTGGAACTCCTTGCCTGAGGAGGCTGTGAAGGCTAGGACTATAACAGGGTTTAAAAGAGAACTCGATAAATTCATGGAGATGAAGTCCATTAATGGCTATTAACCAGGATGGGTAAGGAATGGTGTCCTTAGCCTCTGTTTGTCAGAAGGTGGAGATGAATGGCAGGAGAGAGATCACTTGATCATTACCTGTTAGGTCCACTCACTCTGGGTCACCTGGCATTGGCCACTGTCAGTTGAGAGGATACTGGGCTGGATGGACCTTTGGTCTGACCCAGTATGGCCATTCTTATCTTCTTATGTTCTTAAGCCCTGAAAAGCGATGAATTTATTCTCTGACCACCAACAGCCAACGTTGGCCTTACGAAATGCAGAGGAGGCATAGAATCACTTTTGAACCTCACCCCCTTGAAATCAGTGGCGTGGTTTTTAATGTCTCAGCTAAAGTACTCTCTTATAGGAAGATCTTCCTTGGTAATCAATCTTTCCCTTGTCTTAAGAATGAAGAGCTGGGTTGACTGTGATGGGATTTAATCCTGTGGTAATTCAAACCTGTGGTTTAGGAAACAAAGAAAAATGATGGTGTTTAAATTCATACCTGATATAGGGAGTTTGGCTCTATCTGCACCAGCAGAGGGGATGGGTCTATCCATCTGGCTGCTGTATCATGAAGTTATACCAATTTACACCAGCATATAGATGATACTCAGCTGGTGTAAACTGGCATAACTTCATTAACCTCATTAGAGCTATGTTGCTTTACATCAGCTGAGAATCTTGAGTGTGTGTGTCCGCAGAGTATTGTTATCTCTGACATTTTGTTTCTGTTTTCAGCCATACACTTGATTCAGGTTTCCAGCTATCCAGTTTAGATTTCGTTATTGCTGAGGGGCAGGGTTTGTTTTTTTATTTGATTTTTGTTTTGTTTTGTTTTTTACTTTTTCACTGTCTTTGAAACATTGAGCCTGTTTCTCCTCCATCGTACATTTGTCTAGCTCCATTAAAGGCCACGGAGACACTTCTGACAACACTAGTGTAATGGGCACAATCCACTACCAAAAGGAGTGCTGGCATTGGCTTCAGTGTGTACAGGATTGGGCCTTCGGTGAAAGCCGAATTGGGCTCATATGTCCTGGACTAACAAGATAACTTAGGCCCAGGTACCCCATATACTGCAACAATCCACGGTCTTCATTTCTTTAGCTAATTTTCCTTTCTGAGCAGAACTCTTCCGTTTTTATAATTAGATTTGCCCTCAGTTCAAATTTTCCCTTGTTCTTTATTATTAGAGGACTTAAATCCTTGCGGATACCGATCTCTGGTTCTAAAGGCAAGAGTGCACTGAATATCCTGTCTGTTCTTCTAATCCTTCCTCCTTGGCGTGAGTATCTGTAGGGCTATACATTCAACCTCCTTCCTTTCTACAGCACCAGCATTTGTCCCTTGTGTTGATACCACGTTTCATTAGATGGCTTGGAGTCCACAAGAGCTCTAACTAGCATCTTCTGCTGGTTCCACTTTGGTCTGAGAGCTAGGGTAGCTCTTTTGTTGCCTTTTGACTGTAGACAGTTGCCTCATTAAAATCTTCTTGTTGTACTTACTTATTTGTATTGCCACAATGTCTACTAGCCCTAGTCATGGACCTGGGCCCCATGGTGCAAGGTGCTGTATGAACTCAGACCAAAAAGACAGTCTCTGCCCCCAAAGAGTAAGCGATCTTCATATAAGAGGCCACACATGGATACAGACAGAGGAGTAAAAGGAAACAACAAGACCATATTGGTCAGGATGGCAGGCAGTGGTCTCGGCCCACCAGCAGTTCACGGTCACTTCCTTTGCCTTTTATTAGTGATTCTAACACGGAATCTGTGTGCATGTGGGGGAGGGTTTGTTCTTCCTTTTTCCAACCTGCCTCCTTCACTAGTACAATTCAGCACCATGAAACTAGCCGTGATACAAACACTGAGTTGTCATGTGGCCTGTGGGAGAGTTGCTGTTTATTATCTGTGGGAGGGGAATCACTGGGTTCTATCTGAGCCGGCATTGTTGGTGATCACGACCAATTCCACGGTGCTAAAACACGTCGTTCGTCTCACTCAGGTTATGGGAAGACATGTGGAAAGCCACATGTGTGCAAGAACTGGCGTATCCTCTATGTCAGGCGTGCTCTTCAGAGGTTAATATGCAGCTCCTTGTATAGGCACCAACTCCGGGGCTGGAGCTACAGGCGCCAACTTTCCAATATGCCGGGGGGTGCTCACTGCTCAACCCCTGGCTCTGCCACAGGCCCTGCCCCCTCCCCGCCGTGCCCTTGCTCCCCCCCCCCCCCCCCAAGCCTCCTGCATGCCACAAAACAGCTGATCAGGAGGTGCGGGGAGGGAGCGGGAGGTGCTGATCGGTGGGGCTGCTGGTGGGTGGGAGGCGTGGGGTGGGGGAGCTGATGGAGGGGGTGGGGGGCTGCTGACATATTACTGTGGCTCTTTGGCAAAGTACTTTGGTAAATTCTGGCTCCTTCTCGGGCTCAGGTTGGCCACCCCTGTTCTATGTCAACAAGCCTGAGTTGCTGGCAGCATGTTCCTTTCATGGGTACACAATCCTCTTATCCTTTTCTCCACCAGGCTTCATTAACCTTTGCAATATGCCTGGAAGAGTCTCTCTCTTCTTCTCCAGCTTTTCAGGAGAGGGTGGGCCAAGGGCTGGAGGGCTTGGTGGATATGTCATGCATAGGCCATGCTTCATGTGCTATTGTGTTTGATATTTTAACAAATGGGATTGATGCCCTACACATAGGTTGGGTTCCCCCAGATATTTGTATGAACCTGACGAAGGAAGGAAATAATAAAGGAGCCAGCTTCCCAAAGCTTAACAAATCAAAAAAAGGCCAGTATCCACTGGATCTAGTATTTGTGCAAAAGTGTCCCAAAAAACAAAGCTGTACAAATCATGGGGGTGGGAGGGGGAGGTTTTGCTGGATGAACCAAAAAAAATAAACAATTAAAAGAATATTGTTTGACACCAAATGGGAATTTTTTTCCAGTGTTTTTCGTGGCTCAAAAACTGGATTTTTATAAATGGAAGATTTTTATGAAAAGCAAAGGAAACTTGGAAACACCTTTTGCAAAACCACCAAAGAAGGGCGTGGTAACCCAGCCCCATTATACCCTATAGCCCCATGATTATAGCACTCACCCAGGGGAGTGGGAAACCCAAGTTCAAATCTCCACTGTGCTTGAGTCAAACAGGGTTTTGAACTTGGGGCCGCCACGTGGCAGGGGAGTGCCCGAACCATTAGGCGATTCTGAGCTGGATAACCTCTTCTATTAAAGTTGTTCCATTGTGCATAAATACTTAACCTTTCATTGGACCCCAGCGAATGACACAATAGCCTAGTGGTTAGGGGACTCACCTGGGAACTAGGCCACTCAGCTTCCAATGCAAATGTAACTTCAGCAGGAGACACTTCCACACTAGAATCCCCTATAGCCCACCCTAGGTCAAATCCCTTCTCAAGTCAGAGTAGGGGGCTTGATCCTGGTTCTCCCACATCCTGGGACAGTGCACTGAACTTGGGCCTATTGTGTATGAGGGGGGGCGGTATCACCGTCCCCTCCTCTGGCTTTGTAAATGGCGCCTAGGTCCCCTTGGGAATCTAGCTCGGAAAAAAATACCTGGTGGCCAAAACTAATCAGGGAATCGGTGTCCAATCCACAAATCGTTTTGGACAACCCAAAATCTTTATTTGTTGGAAAAGAAAAAAAAACACTATTTTGTCTGGAAAAAAAATTGCCCAACTCTAATCCCAAACTGACTAGGCCAGTTATAAGCAGGGCCGGATTTAGGCCGATTCCGGGGAATCGGGCCTCGCGCCTAAGAGGGCTCCGCACCGGCAGGTAAGAGGGCCCCGCGCCAGCATCTTTTAAATTTTTACTCACCCTGCGGCGCTCTAGGTGTTCGGCAGCACTTCGGCGGCGGGCCCTTCAAAGACCCGGAGCGCCGCAGGGTGAGTACAAGCGGGTCCTGAATCAGGCCCCGCACTTGCTAAAGCCGGCCCTGGTTATAACGATAGTGTGTAGGCTCCGTCAGGCTGGGAGGGTGTTCTTAGACATAAAACATATGCCGCATGTTCCCCCTCCCAGCGCTGGTTACATTACATTTTTTTTCTTTTCCTCACGTTTCTGTTTGCATGCGGTTATAAAATAAAAAGCCCAACAACACTTCCCCCATTCATGACCTTGTTTCTGCTTCAGCCTAAACAACTTCAGTGGAGACAAAGTTAGGCGCAAGAATCACCTGCTAATGAGCACGCCAGCCAATGGGTCTGCGCTTGCAACCCTCAAGGGCCTGACCACTCTCAGGTCCAAGGGCTGCAGGAACTTGTAAGCTAAGGTTTCAACAGAGCGGTAATAATGTTGTGTCCCTCTATCTAGAAACCATTTGTGCTCCATGTGGAGCCCTGGGCCTGAGTGTGCAATATCTGGCATACCAGTGTCAAGGTCAAGTAGCTTACGTTCCAGTCCACTGAGGTGCTGAGCACCCAGAGCGGCCATGGTTTCAGCATCAGATATTTAAACATAAGTGCAAAGCCCAAATTGATTGGTGGCACTTCAATCAGTTGAAATCAATGGATTTACACCAAAGTTGAACGTGTCCCTCTGGCTCTGCCTACATTAGGGGGAACTATTTTTAGCACATGGGTGGCAGCAATGGGGGGGACACTAATGTAGCCAAGACTCCTGCATGGCTGGCATGAGGCGCCGTGGGCATTCCACAACGTTGCCACTGACAGCAGAGCTGCGTTGATCAGTGGGACACCCTTGCCAACGGATCCTAGTACTGACAAGGCGTGCGGATCTGTCTGTGAGACCCTACACAGCTGCTTTTACAAAACACCAGTTTGAGCTCTGCAGCTTTTGGTTGGCAGTTTTTGTTTTGTTTCCCCTTCCCCCAGATCATCTGAAATGTAGCTATGTTTATCCCAGGATATGAGAGACACCAGGTGGGTGAGGTAATCTCTGTTATTGGACCAACTTGGTGGACAGGACAAGATTTCAAGCTTCACAGAGCTGTTCCCTCAAGTCTGGAAGAGGTAACCTGAGCATCCAAGCTATATAGGGGGGAGGGGGGCAGATTGTTAAGTATAAAGGGTTAACAAAGTGTAGGTCACCATTTAAAATGAAGTGGGCAATTAACACCCCTGCAAGTTGTACCACAATAAAAGGTTAGCAAGCAGCAGGGTGTGTTACAAATTACTGTAAAGGGCCATAAAACCAGTGTCTCTGTTAAATCCATTGGTTTTAGTGTCCAGCAGAGTTCTGAATTTAAATTCCCAGATTCGTCTTTTGACTGTGTTGTGCAAGTTTCCTGAAATGTTCCTGGCCTTACCCAGAAAGACATTTGGTTACTCAAAGATTAATGAGCGATTCGCTGTCATTTATTGCAGGCAAAACTCTGTAAAATGAGCAGGAATGGAAACTAAGGAGCTGGTTAGCATGAGGGGGAAGAGGCAAAAAAAGGATTTCAAAGCCTTCACCGTGATGATCCAGAAACAGCTTTGAATGGGAGGTTATAAAGTTTGTTTTGTGGCGCGGTGCCTTTTCGGGCGTTCCGCATGAAAGGAACACTAACGTCACAACATATAAAACAAGTCAAATCTGACTTTTTAATAGCAAAATACTCTCTCATGTCTTCAGTCAGCCGGGACTGTCTTTTTAGAAGTGGGGAGAAAATCGCATGAAAATAGATGAGACGCGTTCTCTGGTTGCTGTCAGTGTATAAGATTATGCAATGTAATTGCACTTCCAGAGACGACCCCTGCCTGAGGAATGAAGGGGGCAAAGTGAGGGCAGCTGGCTTCAGCAGTGTTACTGAGCATGCTCAGTACAAGGCAAGAAGCAAATCGGGGGGGGGGGGGGGCACATGACCCAGCATGCCCCCCACGCATTGCCGCTGCTTATTCCCTGTGCCATGGGTATGCCACAGTGCCTCTCCAGAAAGGACGTTTGCAGGTTCCTTTATAACCTGCCATATAATTGGAAGGAGAACTCAGAGAACTCAATACCGAAGTTATCACTGTTTTTAAATCCCTTTTTCTGCTGGTTGAAAAATTTGTATTGAAACTGTTTTTGCTGGAAAATATCACTTCCACAAGCTCAAAATTGTTTTTGCAAAAATGTTATTGCTTTGACAAAATTGCCTTTAAAGAACATCCCGTTTTCATAACTTCAGAATAGAAAAGAAAATTCAAAACTTTCCATTTTAAAAGTACCTTTTCATCTTGAAATGGACTTCATTTTATAGATACGGTAGGTTGAAATTGAAACAAAATGTTTCAGGCTTATCAATGTTTGGATTGACCCCAAATATTTTATTTGCAGAATTTCATTTCACAAACATTTTCAAAATTTTGGCTTTGTCTCAAATTGCACTTTTTTTTTTTCTTTTTAGTCTAGAATTTTTTTCACAGGATGGGACAATTCACTCTCCAGACAAGTCTGGCTCATGCTGCTGTGGTCACTCATTGTACCGATGTTCCGTAGGAATGGATGGAAGGTCAGGATGTGCTTGAAACATTGCCCAAGCTTCTGATAGCCCTACCTGCTGTTTAATCCAACACATTATATTTCACACATGGACAGCACCCTGGTTATTTCACAGATACTTCCATGCAGCCTAACAGAAAGTATCCAGCTACAGAATCCCTCCCCCCGCCCCCACTCTCCATGGCCTTCATTAGCATCTGCAAAATCTAAGCTCTAATTTAAATAATAAAAAAAAATCAAATGAAGATTTTCAAAGCTGCCTATACTGTGTGGATTCCTAACTCTCAATTATTATGGGACTTTCCTAATCCTTATGGTTGTACAGAGACTCTTCCAAAGTGAACCGAGGTAGGAAGCATTCTAGAGCAGGGATTGTCTCTGGTCTGTGTTTGTATAGGAGCGGGACCTGCTCCAGGAGTGGGGCCCGTCGGCGCTCTGATAATAAAAATCAATAACAACCCCATGCTTGGCCACAGTCTGCTGCAGAGTCTGAAATAAGTGAAGAAATGTAAAATCCTCCCGTTTATTTTTAATGGGAGTTGGGTGACTCACATCCTTAGGCACCTTTGTGGTCCCAGCCCCACTGCAAGATCCTAAATCAGCTGTTGACTGTCCAGCCCCTCAGATGGACTTGGCTTCCTTTTCCTCTTCGCTCTTGAAAACCTGCTGGTTCTTGTAGTTACATCAGTTAGGATACAATGACGAAGGGCATTGATCCTCGTGCTTTAGAGCATAAGCCAATTGGTTTAGGAAGACTTCTCCCACAGTGCCACCTAGGGGCTCCAGGGTGTATAATGAGTGTCATGGATCGGTCCCTATCTAAGAAAGGAGACCAGACCATTGGACCTGATGGATCACTGCTTCAGAACAAATCACATCACCATTGAGCTTAAGCTAGATTTGAGAGCCGACATACGTTGCCAGTACTTTAGCGATGCTTGGCTTTATAGGCACTGCACTTGACTCCTGGTGCATGCGACAACTGCTCTATTTCCTACCAGAGTAGGGTAATCTGCTAGGCACACATAGATTATAAACAAAATTCTACTGCTGGGTCTGATGCTGTTTTATGGCAAAGGAGGTGCTCACATACTCCATTGAGTACCTAGATAGTGATAGGCAGGAGCTATGGTGGGGGAGGATGCTCTTATGTTTGATCTGTTTCCAAAGGAAAATGTTCCAGTCTCATGACAGGCATCAGCCTTCACCAACTCCTGCCTCTGTTACAGGATAGATGTATGCAACTCCTTTAAATATTTAATGACCATAATCCATGCCAATGCCGTAATGACGCATTATTACTTTTTAACCACCATTAAAGTTTAAAAATGGAATAAAAGCTTTGCTTCATGCCAGAAGCAATTGTCCTTCAGAGAGAGGAAGAAGAGAGAAACTGCGTTTCACTTGTTTAAAAGATCCTTAAAGTTTCACTTACCAAAAGTAAGGCTAAGGTCCTGTTTGCAGGGTTCACTTGAATTTCAGATCAGGGTTTTTCTTTTAGCATTGGAAATCTTTTCTCTCATTTCTGCTGGTGGGTTTGATTATTAATGGAGGGCTTGGACCACCTGTCCGTGCAAGGAAGCAAAACTCCGCCCCTCCCCCCGATGTACCTGTGTGGGCTACTCAGGCTCCTTGCCTGCTTGCTTGCTTCCCAGAGCAGGTGGATGGGGCTCCACCTCCCTGCATGCTAGCCAATATAGCTGATCCAGCATGGTCAAGGGGTGGGGGGCAATAATTGATCATTGGTATAGATCTTGAGCAATAAGGAAGAGGCCGTGTGCGTATTGTGACTCAGCAGAGTGTCTCTGAATCACAGTGTGTCCTGAGCCTGTGTTACTCCACGTCGTATGATCAGGGCTGTGCCTAATGTCACAATCTAGCCCTTGGGCTGGGACAGAATGAAGCTGCTTAGCCTAATGTAGTGCTATTAATAATACAGTGTCTTTAACTGGTCCTCTCCAGTAATCCCCAAATGCTTTGTAAACTGAAAACAGAGGAGATATGTCACCTACCACTGCACTGCAACCAGGTCTGGGGTGGTTTAAGGCAGATGTTTGTCTTTGTTCTGTAACGTTACTGTTCCATGTAGAGTAACATGAAGATTAGCATCGCCAAGTGAAACTGCAGGGGAAATGTCTCCAGGCAGAATATTGTTACTGCAGCTCCTTGGAAAGCAAAATAATCCCAACATGATGAAATTAGTTTCAGAAATGACAGCACCAGGTTTGGTTTGCTTTGATGATGTTAACGAATATTCAGGGCTTTGTGATCGGAGATTCACGACAACATTTGCAAGTCGCAAGTTTCACCATCTGAAAGGCATGCTGTCTGAGTGGATAATTCATCCCGTAAAGGTGCTGTTCGCTCCTTCTCGTTCTCGTGTGTCAAACAACTAAGGAGCACAAATAAAGTCAGGTGACTGACCACGCTCCATGCATGGTAAATCGAACATCAGAAACTGTCCAAGCCAACAGTCCAGATTGGTATGTTACCCACCACTGGAGCTATTCTGCTACAGCACTTTTCTCTTCAATGCCAATTCACACTGGCTGAGGACCTTGCCCATGATTTGCACTGGACAGTTCAAATGCCTCTAATTACCCAAACAGGAATCTTCCTGGGCTACTGGGAATAATGCCCTTGGTCTTTAATATTCACAGTCATTGGTCAGAATCTGGGTTGTCTGGACAACCAAACCCCTCAGCGAGCAGTATGTGAAACACACACAACCTCCTACCTCCTGCAGTGTATGGGTTCTACCCATACAAGCATGTACTAAGCGCTACTCTAATTTAGCTCATGAAATGGGATGAGATCATGATTCAAGCTCAATAATAAAGTCTTTTCCCCTTCCTGTGAAAATGTTCAAGGGTTTGACCATTTTTTCTGAGGTGAAATCTTGATCAAACTTCACAAACTGAAGAATTTTCTCCCCACCCCTGTTCAGGTCAATTGAAATCTTCTGGTTTGGTTTTTGACTCTTGTAACTGTTTTTCAGTCAAGTGCGCTTAAATTTCTAAACCAAGTTGTTTCATGCAGTTTCAACTTCTTTAAAAATGTTTTTAGAATGTCAAAAATGAAACATCTTATAATTTTGAAACTTTTTTCAATACTGTTTTGAGGTGGAAGATTCAGCAAAGCATCCCTGGTTTGCCAACTCTTTTGGGTTTGATGGGTGTTTTTTTCAATGGAAAAATATTTTATCAAAAAAATTCCAACCAGGTCTAAGTGTGACCTAGAGTAGATAAATATTGTCTAATAGTTGTCACTGGAGTCATACCGCCCCAGATGGAGAAGCTGCTGTGGGAGTGGCATCTCCAGCTTCATATTCAAAATCATTTGGATTTTGCCTACACTCAGAGTGGCATTCTGTCTCTCCAGAGCTTCCTGCATTGCATGGTTGTCTCTCCACATCAGTACAAGGACAGTGATTTCCAATGTGGATTCGGTTTATCTGATACCAATAGGGAAAGTAAGAATGGCTCATTTTAACTCAATTCTATGGAATAAGCTGACAGCACTTGGTAAGGTCACTGGCTAAAATAAACAGATCATTCAACTAGGTTGTGGTCACTATCGATATGTCATTGAGCTAGGGGATGCCTAGGGTTGGGGTTTTTGTTTTGCATCATTTTAAAAAAAAGTGTTGTGTTTTTTTTACTGTGGCTGCCATTAACATTTGAAACATTGTCCTAGTGTAAAAGAAAAGAAAGCAGCCCCTGCTGTCCCAAGGCTTGGTGTAATTCAACATGAAGGAGCGGTACCGTTCTACTGATGGCTTTTCACACTTCTGGGATCCACAAGGTCTTGTTGGGTAGGGGGAAAAATGGAATTTCCCTACTTTGAAACTTTGGATTCTTAAAAAAAAATCTCAGCACAGGGTGGAGAAGAATTGAGCAACCCAGGGAACATGGGAACTTTCACTTCCTGATGGCAAATCAACATTGCCAATTAAATTGGAATTTTCCCACAGAAAATTTTAGTTTTGAGGAAACTTCACTTTTTGTTGTTTCTAATGGAAAACTCCTGACCAGCTCTTGTCTTGAGTGAATAGCTAATCAGACACCAGTCCAGCTATCATCCTTTGCGGAAGACCTTATGGCCCCTCTTGGTTCCAGTTGTTGGGTTTGTAATTTAACTGCTACAAAACTGTATCCTTTCCACCCAGAAAATTAATCCTGATCTAATATCTAGAAGTCACTAAAGTCAAACATCTCACCAGGACTGGAAGTAGATACTTTGCTAATTAAGGATTTGAGCATCCCCCACACAAGCGAAAGGTTGGCTTCAAATTTAAAAGCACATGCTCATGCATCTCTGGCTTGTGTCGGGGTAGGATCAAAGAGTCGATGGCCCACGTTCATAAAGGAAGATGGTGTGCTTTGATTGATACTCATTATACCACATTCAGGCATATCACCATTGCCTTGTCCTTTCCTGTTTGGTACTATCCTTCACCTTTTACCTCTTCTCATATGCTTAGGACCATCATTTCTTTATATGTGTGTATAACACCTACCACAACAGGGTCCTTATCCCTGAATGGGTCTTCTAGGCACTGTTACAAAAGTAATAACTGATATTTGTTTCTAGCTCTGGGGAGACGTGCGATATCGGGTTACCCTGATGCAAAGGAATACCTAGTAGATATCTATTTTAAGAGGATTTTTAAATTATTCCAATCGTTCTGTCCTCTGAGGCCTGTGTGTATATAGGTTATAAAGGCAGAGCGAGAAGGGCTATGAGAAATGGGCGCCATAAAAAGTTTCTGAAAAATGATTGGAAATAACGTTGCGCTGTAACGTGGCATCAGGAAAATACATGATGCTGTGGCATAAAGGTTTTATTGGCAGGCGTTTGGGATGCGCCGCATAACTCACTCGTTATGTCACTGCACGTGAATTATACAACCTTCGTGAATGCCGGCACAGCCCAGCGTCAGACAGCCAAACCTTTCTCCTTCCAAAGGGGAACAGCCTCCTCTGTCTTAGGAAAATAACCATGGACGTGTGGACAAGGCGCTGGGCTGGGATTCAGGAGACTGGGGTTTACTGCCCACCTTGACTACAACCTTCCTATGCGAGTTCAGGCAAATTACTTAATCTCTGTGCCTAGAGATTCCACCAACTGTCTTGTCTATTTAGACTCTAAGCTGTTTGGCATAGGCCCTGTGTCTCACTATATGTATAAAGTAACTAGCACAATGGATCTCGATCTCAGCTGTTTCCACTGCTTGCATCCGATTAAGTGGGTATTCACCCACGAAAGCTTATGCTCCAATACATCTGTTAGTCTATACGGTGCCACAGGACCCTTTGTTGCTTCTACAGATCCAGACTAACACGGCTACCCCTCTGATACTTGATCTCAGCTGTGATACAAATAAACAATAATGGTGGTGCCCATCTGAACACTTTCCAGTGCCTATTCTGTAACCCTACCCAGCTCCGCCTCATGCGAGGACTCTGATTATTCAGCACAGGCAAGATGTATTGATTGTTGCAGGATCATTTCAAATGTGAGCGATCACTTTTATTCTGCTGTTGCCAATGACAGCCTAGCAGCTTTATCTTCCTCTACGGGTAATTAATCAGCAAACAGATTTCCATGCACTGTCCAATGGAGGATTTATGGTAGTGACGGACTAAGTGTAACAAATACACACTAGCGGTTTCCTGTATCTACTATGTCAGTGTTAACAGCAGTATAATGGGAGATTTGTACTTTCTGCAACAGAAGCTTTTCTTAAAAAAAAAACCCACCACCAACATAGGCATTCAAGCTGCCATTTGGATTATACACCTGACATGATACTGATGCTATAATTGTCCTGCAGTACACTACAAATATCTTTGTAGGAAACTGATTCGAATTGCCAGAGTAAACGAGGCTTTTAGAAAAACGGCTGGGAAACCATCAGGCTTCAGAGGAACAGCTGAGGTTTATTGCTTCTGGGGGTAAGGCAGGGGGGAAAATTGGACATCACGCAGCTTAGAGGAAGGATGTTGATATTGTCTCAGGAAACTAGTGCAGAGATGTAGGCAAGCAGGGACAGCTCTTTCTTTTTTGCCGCCCCAAGCAAAAAAACAACAACAAAACACCGCCCGGACTGCTGAAACAAAAACACAAAAAAAAATAAAAATGGGCCACCCAAACAATGGCCGGAATGCCACCCCTCAGAATGTGCCGCCCCAGGCACGTACTTCCTCTTCTGGTGCCTGGAGCTGGCCCTGTAGGCAAGGGATGAGCTGGGATGATTGGACAGGTTTTCAAGAGCTCTAAGCTGTTTAGACACCCAGACTAAAGGTCTTGTCTGCAGAGGCGCCGACTCCGTGGGTGCTCCGGGACTCGAGCACCCACCGAGAAGAAATTGGGGGTGTTCAGCACCCACAAGCCACCAGTAGGTGGCAGGAGGGCTTTAAACTAGGTTCGACGGGGACAGGTGAGCAAAGCCCACAGGTAAGTGGAGAACATGGGGACCTGGGAGATGGGTCAGAAATAGGAGGGGGCGTGGGCTCTAATGACAAAGAGATAGGAGGGTCAGGGCAAAACTGGGAGGCAAGATCAAATCAGTATCTTAGATGCCTGTATACAAATGCGAGAAGTATGGGTAATAAGCAGGAAGAACTGGAAGTGCTAATAAATAAATTCAACTATGACATTATTGGCATCACCGAAACTTGGTGGGATAATACACATGATTGGAATGTTGGTATGGATGGTACAGCTTGCTCAGGAAGGACAGACAGGGGAAAAAGGGAGGAGGTGTTGCCTTATCTATTAAAAATGTACACACTTGGACTGAGGTGGAGATGGACATAGGGGACGGAAGTGTTGAGAGTCTCTGGCTTAGGCTAAAAGGGGTAAAAAACAAGGGTGATGTCATGCTAGGAGTCTACTACAGGCCACCTAACCAGGTGGAAGAGGTGGATGAGGCTTTTTTTAAACAACTAACAAAATCGTCCAAAGCCCAAGATTTGGTGGTGGTGATGGGGGACTTCAACTATCCAGATATGTGTTGGGAAAATAACACGGCGGGGCACAGACTATCCAATAAGTTCTTGGACTGCATTGCAGACAACTTTTTATTTCAGAAGGTTGAGAAAGCTACTAGGGGGGAAGCTGTTCTAGATTTGATTTTAACAAATAGGGAGGAACTCGTTGAGAACTTGAAAGTAGAAGGCAGCTTGGGCGAAAGTGATCATGAAATCCTAGAGTTCACAATTCTAAGGAAGGGTAGAAGGGAGTACAGCAAAATAGAGACAATGGATTTCAGGAAAGCGGATTTTGGTAAGCTCAGAGAGCTCATAGGTAAGGTCCCATGGGAATCAAGATTGAGGGGAAAAACAACTGAGGAGAGCTGGCAGTATTTCAAAGGGACACTATTAAGGGCCCAAAAGCAAACTATTCCGCTGGGTAGGCAAGATAGAAAATGTGGCAAAAGACCACCTTGGCTTAACCACGAGATCTTGCAAGATCTAAAAAATAAAAAGGAGTCGTATAAAAAATGGAAACTAGGACAAATTACAAAGGATGAATATAGGCAAACAACCCGGGAATGCAGGGGCAAGATTAGAAAGGCAAAGGCACAAAATGAGCTCAAACTAGCTACAGGAATAAAAGGAAACAAGAAAACTTTTTATCAATACATTAGAAGCAAAAGGAAGACCAAGGACAGGGTAGGCCCACTACTCAGTGAGGAGGGAGAAACAGTAACAGGAAACTTGGAAATGGCAGAGATGCTTAATGACTTCTTTGTTTCGGTCTTCACCGAGAAGTCTGAGGGAATGCCTAACATAGTGAATGCAAATGGGAAGGGGGAAGGTTTAGAAGATAAAATAACAATAAAAGGAGTATGTACATGGCGCACCATGGAAGCGGAAGGCAGAAAGCACCCACCTGCAAAAACGCACGTCAGTGCATGTGCTTGTCTGCATGGAGACGTTGGGTGCGCTGCGCGTTCACAGCCTGGATTTCTGCACACGAAGTCACCGTGTGGGCCCTGCTCCCGCGCGCTAAATGTTCCAGAAAGCCCGTTGATCTGCTGCCGTTTGGAATGGGAGGACATTGAAGAGCACCGCGGAACATCTCGGGCATGTCTCTGCTGCATCTGATAACCCGGAGCAGCAAGTCTGAGCCCAGGTCTAGAGACTTGGGCTCATAGTGCTCAGACCAGCTGAGTAGACATTCAGCTTGAAGCCTGGTGCGGGAGGGGTGTTCAGAACCCAAGTGGCAAGCTCTGTGCTGCTGGTTTTGGTGCCCTAGCACGAGCACTGCGAGCCCACAGCTGTAGAGCCGGGCTCAGACTTGCTGCTGCGGGTTATAAAGTGCAGCGGAGCAATGTCCTTCGGGCTTGGCCATAGGGGCCGTAGGAGCAGCCGGGACAGGTCACCCCTTGCAAGGAGCCACCCAAGCTGAGCGGCTCCCGGATCCAGCACCCCGCACCCCATCCCAAAGTCCCCTCCCGCACCCAAACTCCCTCCTAGAGCCCAGGCTCCACACCCCCTACCGGGCCCCTCCCCCTGCCGGCCCCATGCCACCCAGACTATAAACCGGCATTTCAATGAGGATCAGAAATGCCAGTTTATAGAGCTTTCCAGTTGATGAAGTGCTGCATAAAACAGTTTTTACTACTCCTTTTCCCCTATCCATTAGACCAGTGACCTTGTCAAAGAAGGAAGTTAGGATGGTTTGGCTTGATTTGTTCTTGACAAATCCATGCTGGGTATTCTTTATAACCCTATTGTCCTCCAGATGCTTACAAGTTCGTTGGTTAGGAATTTCTTCCAGTATCTTTCCTGGTATCAAAGTTAGGCTGACTGGTCTCTACTTTCCTGGGTCCTCATTGCTCCCCTTTTTAAAACTAGGTACAGTCGCCGATTAAAATTAAAACCCAGATGAAATTCATTTAGAGTTGACTTGATCCAATTTTTTTTTTCAGTTTGAAAAAAACTTTTTTGGTGGGGATTGGTTCTAATCAAATGGGAATATTTTTCTTTATTTTAACTGAAAAAGGCATTATTCATAGGGTGACCAGATGTCCCGTTTTTAAAGGGACAGTCCTGGTTTTTTTGCGACTTTTTCTTATATAGGCACCTATTACCCCCCCACCCTCTGTCCTGTTTTTTCAGTTGCTATGCAGTAACCCAAATTCTTCACTCAGTCCTGATGTGCACATGATGATATGAATGCCCTCTAAACATGGCACCTAGAGCGCCACTGTTGGACTAAATTGCCCATAATCCTTAGCACACAACTGGGTGTGCCTGTATATGGAAGGTGCAAACTAGAGCATCAGTCTCTGCTTCTCCTTCCAAACCCCAGTAACATCGCTTGTTAAAAAGCCAGCTTCTCTGGCATTTCACTTGCAGCTATCTCTGCTATTAACACAGTACTGTTAGGAGATGCTTAACCAGGAAGCCATGTGCAGCACATAACAACTTTATTGGACAACGTACCAAAGTGTTCTGTCTATTATCTAGCTCCCTGTACAGGTGTGGGTTTTTCCCATAGCATTCCCACAATGAATAAGAACAGGTGACTCAATAAAACGTAACAGAGAGAGCGAAAGCACGCAAAGGAAACCAACAAAGCTTCACAGAACAAAAAACTACCAGGCTAATGGGATGAAAAAAGTGGTCGATAATACCTAGCTCCATAGACTGTTTCGATCTATTCTTTAATTTTAACATGTGTTTAACACCCAGCTATTAGCTACAGTAGCAAGTGAAGTCAATATTTTTGTCCTTATTAAAAGGAGCCACGTCGTTATTTAATTGCATGGGATGCTGTGTGCAAGTACCAGCTAAATAACACCAGTTGAACAAGGTTGAATTTTAACTAGGTGAACAGGAGTCTAGACACCCAGAGCACTTTTCATCAGTAGATTTCAAAGCAATTTACAAAGGAGAGTAATATCATTATCCCCATTGTACAGACAGGGAAACTGAGGCATAAAGAGGCAGTGACTTGGCCATGTTCACCAGCAGGTCAGTGGTAGACCTGGGAATAAAACCCAGGTCTCCTAAGTCACTGTCCAGGGCCTTTATCCACTAGATGACATACGCTTGTCATTACAAGCAAGGCCCTCATGTAATGGTTTGTAGGTTACATCCTCGCTCGCTCCAAAGAGTGCAGTTTGTACTATCAGGTAGTGATCTGCTTGGCAAGAAAAAGGCCAAGCTCTTCAAATATGCAAAGCGAATGCACCAGAGGCAAAAGGAGAAATACGGTTTCCATTCTTGCTGAAGATCTTTCCATTAAACAGCCATTTCCAAGAACATGCTACTTATGTGGCAAGAGAGTCTCAGCATTCAGAGGGGAACAAGACCACTAGTCAGCTTATAAAACAAGGGCAGCTGCTAAAGTACTTGTTCACTGTTGGCCTGGGATAAGTTGCTTTGAGACTCCAGGGGCCAGATCCACAGCTGGAATAAATCTATGCAGCTTCATTGAAGTCAAAGGAGCTCCTGACTTACACCTGCTGTCGATCTGGCCCCGCTTTGCTTGTAACTCAATAGATGACTTTTGCCACCCTTTGTTGCTGCCAGTGACCTTCCAAGATACATGCCCCCCAGAGCCATCAGGAGGGAAATACCTTTCCCCATGTGCTGGCCGGTAGCCCCTTAGGGCCTTCCATATCTCCTATCAGTTAAGTGGCTTACACTCTGAATTCTCCAGACACTTACCATACTGTTCAAGGTCCCACTAATGTGCCTGTATTGTGCATCGACCCCATTGTTGAGGACAGTGGTTCAGAAATTAGATGGACCTCAACCTTAGTTACATTGGAGCCCAGATCTAATAATCATAGAATCATAGGACTGGAAGGGACCTCGAGAGGTCATTTAGTCCAGTCCCCTGCACTCGTGGCAGGACTAAGTATTATCTAGACCATCCCTGACAGGTGTTTGTCTAACCTGCTCTTAAAAACCTTCAATGATGGAGATTCCACAACCTCCCTAGGCAAGTTATTCCAGTGCTTAAACATCCTGACACTTAGGAAGTTGGTCTGCTTACAGGATTCTACCATTTTGCCCGAATTAACTAATCATCTGTCAGGTTTAAACCCACTGCAAAATCAACCCCAGAGCGACCCATTCCCTCCGCCCCCAAGATTCTCACCAGAAAGCTACCTTTTATTAAATGAGTTGGGGGCACCCAGTGGGCAGAGTGCTGCCATCACAGAAACCATCATCGCAGGTGTTTCCAGTTAACTGCTGAAACAGCCAATGGGGATGGCTAAGCCAAGGACTGGATAGGCCACGTAGACGGAATTCCCTTTGTATCCTTGCAAATGGCCCCTTGGGGTCAGAGTAGAGACGCGTTAGTGGGGATGAAACTTACTCTGTTCTTCAGCCTCCAGCTTTCACCACGCAAACCAGGTCCCTGTTCTCACCAAGGACGTGTAAGGCACTGGATTTGTATTGTAATGTAGCCTTTACAAAGTGATCATATTAAGTATCTGGTGCACTGGGCAAAAGATCTCGGACCAAGCTGGTGTATGAGAAAGCTGCCTTCTTTCCTTCCTGAGGTGTGGTTATTTTCCAAAACAACTACCAATAGCTGGGAGCTGAAGCCAGACAAATGCAAATGGGGAATAAGGCTCGGGTGCTTTTAACAGTGAGGGTGATTAACCAGTGGAGCAAGTTACCAAAGGGAGTGGTGTATTCTCCCTCTCTTCCTGACTTCAGATCAAAGCTGGATCCTTTCTGGAAGAGATGCATTAGCCCCACAAATGTTACGGGGCTCCAGCCAGGCATAACTGGGTGAAACAGAATGGCTTGTGTTGTACAGAAGGTCAGACCGGCTGATCTAGCAGCCCCCTTCTGCCCTTAAACTCTATGAAGCTATGAAAAAAATTGCAAGCGCATTAGAAAAATCCTGCTGCAAATCTAAATCCAAGACACCATGGCAGTAAACTTAACTTTAATATAAATGAAAAGAAAGGCATAGGTAGCCTATGCCATGGGTTTATAGCACCGCAAGGTGAAAAACACATCTTTTTTTTTTAATTGAGTCACTCTGTGCCTCAGGTCTCCATCAGTAACAAGGGGATACTAACATTGGCCCATCTCCTGGGGATGTTGAGGATAAATGCATTTAAAGATTGTGAGGTGCTCACATGGTATAGAAAGGGTGGGCCATATAAGTAATAGATAAGTAGGCATATTTTTTCATTAGTCACTTGGTCCATTAGTAAAGCAGGGACAATACCACCGGCCTTTGCTGTAAGATGTAAGCCATTAACCATTGTGATGCCTTCAAACAGGAGGTGCAAAAAAGACTGTAATAGCACCATATAACAGTGAGATGAAAGTGGAAAAAAGACAGCAGCCCCACTTAAAATGGCGGGGGCGATTTAATTAGGCAGAATATTACTGCCAAACTATTACAAACTCCCGCATGAGTAAAGAAAAGACTGAAGTTATGTGGGTGACGCGGATGGAACCAAAACAGATGACTATCAGCAGAGAGAGCCGCTACCTAAATCAGGTATCTGCACTGAAGGGATGGTTATCAGCAAATAGAAAAAGCGACAGCAAGCAAGGCTGCTGAGCAGTGGGGTGTCTGGCGCAAGACATGTGGAGTAAATTATGGCTGCCCAGACTACTTAAGGGACAACTCGATAAAACCATCGGAAGACCAGCTCTTCTACATGGAGCAGAGACACGGGAGCCGAAAGAGAGGCACTTGAGAAGACCTGAAGCCATTGATAGGAGATGTTTGAGGGCAGTGAGAGGGGAGATATTGCCAGACCATCTGTGGCATGATTTAATCAGAAATGAGACGAAGGTCTGTGGCATCAGAGAGAAACTGCAAGAGAGGAGGCCATGGTGGTATGGGCACAAAGGATGGAGGAGGGAATTCTGTTAGGAACGCATTTGAGACTAGAGTTTGTGCAAGGAGGACAAGACGATGGGCAAGAAAATGGCAGATCGCTTACGGGACAACAGAGGGGATAAGGAGTGAACATTGAACTGGCAAGCCTGGAAAAACTGCTCCAGTGACCCAACTCCGGCTGGGTGGAGAAAAGGGGAAGAAGAATATTGCTACCCAAATGAGTCTCACAGGACAATGAGCCATCACGGTAAGAAGCGACAAAGAGTCCTGTGACACCTTATAGACTAACAGAGGTATTGGAGCATAAGCTTTCGTGGGTGAATACCCACTTCATCGGATGCAAGCATCCACTGCTTGACAAAGCCCTGGCTGGGATAACTTAGTTGGGGATTGGTCCTGCTTTGGGCAGGGGGTTGGACTAGATGACCTCCTGAGGTCCCTTCCAACCTTGATATTCTATGATTCTATGAATGCCCCCTCCCCGCGATGGAGTCTTTGAACTGCTGTGGGTGGGTCTAGCACGTGGGTCAGGCAGTTCCTGCCCTTCAGAGACTGGCCTCCAGAGTTGCGGAGATGCCACCCGATGCTGGCTACCAAGAGCCAGCCGAGACCACGGCGGAACTCCAACCCAGGGAGCTAGAGAGCCTGGTAGGAGCCAGGAGAGGACCCTGCCCCACCCAGGGGCGAATGCACAGTAAGGCAGGACTCGTTCTCTGCATACCACCTGCCTGAGGAGCTGGGGGTTAGGAAGAGTTGTGAGTGAAGAATTGGTTGACTTCTTATGGTTTAGTTCTTATTAGTTAACCCGTTCCTTCCTCAGATCCTCCCCCTGCATCCCCATTATATTGTTGTGCTTGGGTGTCGCAGTCCATTGCTAGGATTTGTACTGATTGACTTTGTTTCTTGTGCATTAGGTTTTATACTCCTCACCCGTAGTAGCATTACACCCTTGTGGCTCGGGCACAATGAGGGGTCATCTTGGGTGGAGGCACCAGCCATCAGAAAAATAACCCTGGCCCCAATCCATGCCAGGAGAGGGGAGAAGCTGCTCCAAGTAGGAAGCACCAGGAAGAAGGCGTATGCCACAGCTTGGGGGAGGAGCTACATTCCCAAGGTGCCCAGGGGCAGCACAACACCAAACTGCCCCTTACACAGTGCAGACATCATGCCTCTAACCTTCAGTCTGTGTCTATAATGTGCGATGCTCTTCTCCCATGCAAGGCACTCAGTCACAGGTGCTGGGGAACGCTCTGCTTTTTTTTTAGGGAGGAAAAAAAAGGCTGCTGGAACTTTCACTCTCAAGTAGGTCTCTTAATCCCCATGGGTAATGTTCTCAAATGACAAAGCTGCTCTCTCTTTTTGGCAAAGGTCTTTTATCAAGTGCTACAGCAGCACATTTTCAATCATCTCCATATCACAATGAAGAGACAAACCCTGTTAGGGCTGTTCTCTGAAAATCATAAAATGCACTGGTTCAGTACACCTAGGGACAAGACGGGGCTTTCAGCGTCCATGAATCTTAGCAGCAGCGGGAGCAGTGTAATTCAATCTTTTTAACTTGGTGATATATATTCATGTCAGTGGCTTTAAGATAAGGAAAAGACTTTAGCTGAAGAATGAAACTTTTGATGAATAACCCAGAGTCCGATGAATAATGTACAAATATTCCTTTCCTTTCAGTCAAAATGATTTCAGATCCTTTCTCATTCTAATCCCTGTCGTATTCTTCATTTTTTTTCCTTAAAGAAAGGAGGGGTAATATATATCTATATATTGTGAAGGGTGTTGCAGTCCAAATACAAGAAACCTATTTTAAAAAAAAAACTTCCCCCCCAAACTCCTCAGCACTCAAAGACTGCTGTGATAACAACACTGCTAATGAGGGGCTATCTCACAAAACCCTCAGCCTGTCTGTGTGACTTGTTGTTATAAAGAAAATGAGGGATTCATCCAAGAAGAATTGTTACATTTAGCCGCGAGGCATTCCTCACTAAATAAAAAATGGATCTGTATGGGGAGCGTCTCTCTCCATCGCAATTTCATTCCTAATTCTGTCCTTGTAGAAGTGATTGGTATGGGTGCTCGCTAAAGAGCCGTAACAAAAGAAACAGGTGTAAACATCAGGTTTTGTTTGTTTCCCGGGGGAGGGAGAGAGACTGAATTAAATGAGAGCCCTGAAATATTAAAATGCAGGGCAGCTGGGGAGAGGGTGCTGGAGAAGCATAGGAAGGAGGCTGAAATTGACATGCTTGATTAAATGATGTGGAGACATGTTTATCAGCCCACTTAGTTTGGGGAGATTCGCCTTAAGAGGACATTGGTATCATGGATAATGTTAAAGCCAGACAAATTCAAATAAGAAATAAGGCACACATTTTTTTTTTAACAGTGAGGGTGATTACCCATTGCAACACGCTAAGACAGGAAGTGGTGGGTTCTCCATCTGGTGACGGCTGCGTCTCAAGGATGGATTCCTTTCTAGAAAGAAGGCTTTAGCCAAAACGCAAGTTGCTGGGCTCAATGCAGGGGCTACTACATGAAGTTCTCCAGCCTGTGCTACACAGGAGGTCAGACTGGGGGAATCCGCTGGTCCCTTCTGGCCATAAATCGCCGAATACGCCGATTCAGTGCTGCTGGGTTACAAAATATGACCATTCGCTGTGTTCCAGTAGCCTGTAGTGTCTCCGCTCCCGTCCTGTCAAATCAACAAGGGTGGGTTTTATCGCTAGCCAAACGCAAACACATTCCTGAAATGGAATATAAGAGGTGACTTTCAACCTCAAAGTGCAACCAAGGGAAGTGGCTGCATGTTCAAGGTACATTGGAATCAATGCCACAGGTAGACAGCAGAGCCATGACTGAGGGTGGCACAAGGGAGAATACGGTGAGGTGGAGGAAAGGGATTTTTTTTTTTAGGCTGGAAATCAGGAAAAGCTGAGCTCTGTTACTATGGCAACGTGTTGCCAGGAATGTGGCGGAAGCTCAGTAGCTTGAGCCATTTTAAAAAATATATTCGCTAAACTACTGTGCTAGAGAACTCCCCTGAGGATCTGTGCTTAGGAAAAGTGGCGGAATGAAGTGCTGGCGGAGATAACACATGCTCGGTCGGCTTGACCTAAACTCAGCCTTTTCCCCAGTGGAGACACAGGGTGATAGCAGATATCGCAGTGTTGAACTCACCGTGGCCTAGGCACAAACCCACCAGCCATGAGGTGTCACGCTGCAGCTACACTAGGAAAAGGTTGAGTTCAGGTCCAGCTTAACTAGCCCATTAGCTCAGCGCCATCTAGATGCCAGCACTTTTCCTGGTCAAAGCCAAGCCTGCAACATCCGAGCCGCACTGCTCAGGCTCTGCACTTTCCTAATGCTCAGGCCGGTTGAATCAAATCCCTCTCTCGCCCTGAGAAATCTCCTCGTTCTCTGACTTGGGTGGCTTGGGAGGGCAGCAGGATTATGGGGCTGATGGGTGAAGCAGAAAATGGCCACCAGTATAAATGGGTTGAAGTGACCTAATAAGAGGCTCACTGAGTGTTGGGCTGGTTTTCTTTCCTAATTATCCTGTCTTGCAGCTGCCTCAGCTGGACAACCAGTTTATCAACACAGATAAACACTGGCTGAGTACAGTACGGTTTTCTACACACTTTCTAGTGGTTGAAGTTAGCCCCTGGGGGGTGAAAGCCACTCATCAAAAGCAAAGGACGCCAACCCAAAGCTGGGGAAATGCATTTTGCATAGGCGGAGCCAAGGAAGATACGGTCTTCAGGTATCTAAAAGGGTGTCATAAGGAGGAGGGAGAAAACTTGTTCATCTTAGCCTCTAAGGATAGAACAAGAAGCAATGGGCTTAAACTGCAGCAAGGGAGGTTTAGGGTGGACATTAGGAAAAAGTTCCTAACTGTCAGGGTGGTTAAACACTGGAATAAACTGCCCAGGGAGGTTGTGGAATCTCCATCTTGGAGATATTTAAGAGTAGGTTAGATAAATGTCTATCAGGGATGGTCTAGACAGTATTTGGTCCTGCCATGAGGGCAGGGGGCTGGACTCGATGACCTCTCGAAGTCCCTTCCAGCCCTAGAATCTATGAATCTATGAAGTGACCTCACACTGTCATGCCTTGTAAGGACAGCATGGGGCACTGTTAGCTTTTGAGCCCTAAAGTAAACGCAAAGAGGGTCGAAAAGGCTACTCTTCTGCTCTGGCATTAGATGACCTCTCGAGGTCCTGTCCACCCAGCGGAGGGCAATGGAGAAGCAGGGTGGACGTGCATGTCCAAAATGAACTGGAGAGAGACAAGCACCATAGTTCACACGGACTCCGCAAAAGACTTCAGAGAGTGAGGACATACCTCCTGGTCTGGAGGTAAAAGGTGAATAGCCTAGAATCATAGGACTGGACGGGAGCTCCAGAGGTCATCTAGTCCAGTCCCCTGCACTCATGGCAGGACTAAGTGTTATGCCTCATTGCCAACCGATTAAGCCATCCAGTCTCCCTGGGAGGTTTCCAATTTAGCAGCACGGCAGAGGGAGCTTATCTTGTGATGCACACACTGGCTGGTGTCTCCCTGTTACTGGCACGGGAGGCCTGGTGAGCAGCGGCTGCGTTCTCCTAAAGCGCGAAGGAGCTGACGTTGACCGTCAAAAATGAGCAAACTGTCAAGCCGAACTGTGCCGCTGACAGAGATCAATTTAGCCCTCATCCCGCCCGCCCTTTTAATGAATGGTTCAGGCCCAGCAGGGGAGAACCCAACCCATCCATAATAGAACTGTGAGCTTCAGGAAGGGCACAGCGAGTTACTGCTTCAGTGAAAGGAGCGGGTGGTGTTTGCTGAGGAATTCACTGGTTGTCCAGCTGAGGCAGCTGCAAGACCGGATAATTAGGAAAGAAAACTGGCCCAACACTCAGTGAGCCTCTTACAATCATGTTACAACAGCTCTACCTGGCCCCAAACACCCCCACCCCGCCTACAGCCACACACGTGTGTGAAGAGCATAGATTGCTACTGTTATTAATATATATATGGAGATATGCCTATCTCATAGAGCTGGAAGGACCCTGAAAGAAAGGTCATCGAGTCCAGTCCCCTGCCTTCACTAGCAGGACCAAGTACTGTCCCCTGACAGATTTTTGCCCCAGATCCCTAAATGGCCCCTTCAAGGATTGAACTCACAACCCTGGGTTTAGCAGGCCAATGCTCAAACCACTGAGCTATCCCTCCCGCCTATTGCATAAGGGCTGACAAGTCTGGGTATGAAAGTAGCTCCTTTGAACGTGCACACTAGCCGGATGGGGTCAGGCGCCACAGGTCTCGGTCTGCGGTACTATTCAGCAGGGTGGGATCGCTCTGGAAACGGGGTTGCACAACTAAAAGATGGTTGCAGGCTAGCAGCAGAGCAATCGGTGGTTGGGAGCAGGGATGCCAAAGATAGCAGCATTCCACTGGTGCAGGGGGGCGTAGCGATTGGCACCTAGCTGGCGATTGCCTGAGAGCCTTGGGGAGTGGGTGCTTTAGAAATACAGAGAGGGAGACAAGTCAGAGTACTGAGGTTTTCAGTGGGAATGATGGAGCCCCAGCACCCCGGAAACTCAGGCCAGGGGTTGTCTCTCATGTTGGGCACCAAACGCAATGGCCACACCTGCAACTTTGTACCTTACGCTCTCTGGGCCAGATTCTGCTCTCATTTGCACCAGCAGCAGGCAGAGTATGGCACATACGTTGAGGTCTTTTCTAGCTGCTGAATGGCTGAAGCAAAATCCTGGTGGGACATGTACCCAGGACAATCAGCGCTCGCGGATGCTAGTTTAACTTCTACCTTCATCCCGTTCAGGTCTAGGGTTGCCCATTTTGGGTGGATGTATTCCTGGAGGTGTCAGCATATCACATAATCTTTCATTCATCTTTAATTCCTGGAGACTGCAGGACAAGCCAGGCGGATTGGCAAACCCTACCCAGGTCATAAGGTGAGCAGTGACTGAACAAGCCGGCGTCTACACGGCATCATTTAGGGAGCGGTGTGTGTCTGTGTAAAAGCGAGGCAGAACAAGCCAGCCACAATTACACAGCCTTTCCCTTGAGCTCTATTTCATGCCACGCACCAGCTAAAAAAGCACAAGATGAGAAGCGGGTGATTGCTGAGCCTTCCAGCTGGCTGAAAAAGCGAAGCAAAGAGACATGGGTTTTAACTGGCTAATTTACTAGTCCACAGTGGTGATGTTCCCCTTAATTGAGACTGAAAGACGAAGTGAGGCGGTGGCAGGGCAACAGAAGGAGTCAACATAAACTAGCAAGCCGGGGCCTGTCACGGCACAGACGGCGGCTGAAAAAAAAGGTTGAAATGCACAAATGCTTTGGTTGCATTCCTAACACGTCAGCAAAGTCGCATTGCATGTTGAAGGTGAACGTGATGGGGGTGGGGCTTCTGAGACAGCTGTTCTGAGTACTTTAAAGCTGCCTCGACTCCCACCTCTGGCTACACTGCTGAGCATCTTGCAGGTCTAAGTCTATACGAGACCCTGCTATTGCCTCTCTCCTCAAGACTATGGGTCCCTGAGACTAGATGACAGGCTCATACAGCTGTGAATGGCTGTTCCGAGCAGCTGAACGGGGCATGAGAAAACTTGCGGGGTTATGGTCAGGCCGCAACAGTTACACCTCTGCGAAAAAGACACCCGTCTCCCTGGGCGGTGTAATTGGTGGGGGGTTGAAACAAGGAGTTTCTGCAGCTAGAACGATGTTTTTCTCTTTGCCACCAAAACAAGCGAGACATCGCAAGGGCCGAAATGGAAAAATTCTGGGCTAGGGTAATTGTGACTTTGCACTGAGTAATGTTAGTGTAGTGCATGCAGGCTCAGAGGAAGGAAGGTGCCCCAGTGTAACGCCAACGGAGCCTGGTTGTCAGTGGGTGGGATTGAACGTGGGGCCTCTGGAGCTTAGTACATGAGTCTCTACTGCATGAGCTAAAAGCCAACTGGCTTTTAGCCAAGGCTGTAGAGTGGGGTGGGCAAACTTTTTGGCCCGAGGGTCACATCTGGGACTAGAAATTGTATGGCGGGCCACAAATACTCACAAAACTGGGGTTCGGGTGCTGGAGAGGGTAAGGGCTCTGGTTGGGGTGTAGGCTCTGGGGTGGGGCTGGGGATGAGGAGTTTGGGGTGTAGGAGGGTGCTCCAGGCTGGGACCGAGGGGTTTGGAGAGCAGGAGGTGGATCGGGGTTGGGGTGTGGGAAGGGGTGCAGGCTATGGCTGGGGCTGCGGGCGCTGCGGATGAGAAATTTGGGGTGTAGGAGGCTGCTCTGGGCTGGGACCGAGGAGTTTGTAGGGCCAAAGGTGGATCAGGGCTGGGGCAGGGGTTTGGGGGGAGGCTCAGGGGTGCAGGCTCTGGGTGGCGCTTACCTCCTCATGCAGCTCCCGGAAGCAGCGGCATGTCCCTTCTCCAGCTCCTATGCGGAGATGCAGCCAGGTGGCTCTGCACACTGCCCCATCCGCAGGTGCCGCCCCTGCAGGTCCCATTGACCACAGTTCCCAGCCAATGGGAGCTATGAGGGCAGCACTTGGGGCGGGGGCAGCATGCAGCGCGGAGCCCCCTGGCTGCCCCTATGCATAGGAGCTAGAGGTAGGCCATGTCACTGCTTCCGGGAGCCGCGTGGAACGGCCCCCAACCCTGCTCCCCGGCTGAAGCAGCAGAGCGGGGCAAGCCCCAAACCCTGCTCCTCAGCAGGAGCTCGAGGGCTGGATTAAAACAGCCGGCAGGCTGGATCTGGCCCAAAGTTTGCCCACCCCTGCTGTACAGCAAACTCATTAATCTCTTTCTCTCTAAGTGGCCTCAGTGCCACTAGATGGGACAGAACACCACACCCAGGAGGGGTGTGGGTTACACTAGGAGCTGTACAGACAAATAGAGCCAGTCCCTGCCCCAAAACAGCTGATGTGCTATATAAATAGGCTAGAGGGAGAAACTGAGGCACAGAGCAGTGACTTGCCCAAGTGCCAAAGCTGGGTTCTATTGCCAGTGTCCTGGCCACTAGCCCATCCTGCTTCCTGAGGACTCTGCAGTACTGGAAACCTTCCAAGACAACCTGCGTTCTGGCCCAGGTGGAGCCGTTCAGCTAACGACATAAACTCCTGGTTTGACCCAAACTTCTTCGCCTTTTGTGCTTCTTTGCATGTCACGACTCTGCCCAGCTCTGGAAGGTGAGGGAGCAAGAAACCAATTAAGTGATCTGACTGGCTGAACAGCTGTCAAGCCTTAATAACCGTTATAACTGCTGTTCCTGAACAGTCATTAATTCTGATTAAAAACGAGAGACAAAATAATACCAGAACGGCTAAGCCAAATCCGATCCCTGGCTTGGCCTCAGTCCTAAACCCCGGCCTACCTGAAATCTGGATCCTGGCCCACACACCCTGGCCTCATCCACCTCCATGCAGACTTCAGTGTTATCTTAGGCTCCAGCATGCTAGGATAGACGTTAAACGGGTGATGAGTGGTATGTAGGGAGGGAGGTGGCAATCCAATGATCTGAGCCCAGAAGCCAGAGTCAGCAACTGACAAGCTGCTCAGGCCCCTAAATTCTAATGCTGAGACCTTTATTTAATTATTTAAGCCCAGCTCCTCAGAGGTATTTAGGCTCCTAACTCCCACTGATTTCAGTAGGCGTTTAGCACCTATATACCTGTGAGGATCTCGGCTTTAATGGCGGATTCTGACTGCAATTAAAAATCTGCAATGGAGGCGTTAAGCTGTTGCTATGCAGAACGTAATGCTGTGCGTCAGAATCCCTACCATTAAAACTGGGACTAATATAATTTAGGATTAGTTGTATTACTCCCAGGAGAGTTTACCTTGCACCCTGTAGGGTACGCAAAGGGTTAATTTGTTGTGTGCCCTGAAAAAGATATGGGATAAAGAAGCCCTGAGGCCCAGCCCCTTAAAGGGATTTTGGTGCCTAACTCCCACTGGCACTTGCACTGTGTTGTCATGAGTGCCACCTACTTGGCTTTTTATCTTTTAACTCACAATTTGTATGTGTACAGACATGGAGCATGCCTGATAATCAGTGGTATTATAATATTAATGCTCTCGTTCTCTTTATCCAGCATGTGTCATCAGTAGAGCACAAAGCCAGTGAGTAACATTAATCCCCATTTTACAGATGGGGACACTGAGGCTCAGGGTAGTTCAGTGACTTGCTCAAGGTCACCCAGCTGCATAGTAGCAGAGCTAGGAACAAGACACGGCCCCTGGGCCCCAACCCAGGGCTATATCCACTAGTCCATACTATGAGAGAAAAAGGAGGATCTCACTGGTGAGCCTACATGGGTTATAATACTTTTGGCTCTTCAACAACTGATCAGGTAACGCCCCCTACACCGTCTCTGCTCGCATGTAATTAAACAAACCCTATGCTCAAAGACAAACGCAGCACCTGCCATGAGCGAACATCCCCAACTCCCGGAGTCAGCGGGAGAAAGTGCAGTTCCTATTTCATCCAAACCAGTTCACTCAGCTCTAACTGGTTCAGTCCCTGTGGTTACTGACCACGTTGCTCACTGAGAGAACCTCTTGAGATACATCCATCTATCTATTAACACTCAGCGACTGACATAAATGCCCAGAATGGCTGTCAATCCCATTGCCCCCAAACTCACCCCGCCGTTGCGCCAGTGACAGTCAGCCCCCGTGCCCTATGTGCGGCAATGCCTATGGAACTTGAAGGCCGCCAGGAGATTTAACCCTGGCTAGCTTTGCATTAGTGGATTCCGGTGAGTATCTCGGGGCGGAGGGAGATTGCAGCCTTTTCATAAATATAGGGACAAATCCTGCATTACACCTCAAGTGGTGGGCAGAGAGAGAAGTGACGCTCAGAGCAGGAATCTGGCCCATAGTCAAGGAAGGGAAGCGAAGGTAACGAAAGCCCCGCAACATCTAATAGGGTTCAGAGCTCTTGGGACCAGTAGACTGTCAGTTATAGAGACATTGTCAAGTAAAGAATCAGGTTGTTAAAAAGTGGCCTCACCTGTATTCCTAGCACTACCCAGGCTCATTGTAAGGGAAGGGAACAGTACTGACTCAGTGAGCTCTCTGGGGCTGGGAAAGGCTTTCCACGCTGTGGATCGTAGCTAGTAAAATAGGTCCATAATTCCCCCATGGCGCCCTCGAGGTTCTTGGCTAGCGATAAAGTGCTCGGTTCCTTTTCACCGGGCAGGCTGTTGAGTCACAGCACATTGTGCCTTTTACACCGCCTGCAGGGGGAAGGGATCGCTCAGTGGTTTGAGCATTGGCCTGCTAAACCCAGGGTTGTGAGTTCAATCCTTGAAGGGGCCATTTAGGGATCTGGGGCAAAAATCTGTCAGGGGACAGTACTTGGTCCTGCTAGTGAAGGCAGGGGACTGGACTCAATGACCTTTCAAGGTTGTTCCAGTTCTAGGAGATTGGCATAGGTGTCCACAACACCTGGGCAGTTTCACAGTTTGGCTCGGAATCAATCTCACTTTCTGGTGCCGGGGTTGCCTGAACAGGCTGCCGTTGTGGTTTTCGTGGCCAACACAGATTTATCATCACACCAGTTTAAAAAGCAGGTGACGCGAACATGTTTCTAGCCGTTTTCCTAACCCGCCACCTCCGTCTTTTCCCCTCGCTCTGGTTTTGATTTAATTTGGTTACAGACTGCTCTAAATGTTGACCCTACAATGCCTTGTGATGCCCAACAAGCACTAAAGGGGCTTGAGTCTTGCCTTGAAGTGGGAATGTAAATGACTCACATGGGTGCTTATGCTGGTGTAAATCAGGAGTAACGTCACTGATGTTGCACAACAGTATAACTGGCATAAGCAAGCAGTGAATCAGACCCCCTTTGTATTTATTAAGGGCAACTCCCCCCCCCCCCCCCCCCCGCTGCCGCCAACACCCTTCCCCTCCCTGATAGGCTCCTACACACTTTCATTTTCAAAATGTAGCTGACCGAGCCCTACACACAATGAAGCAGCTGAAATCGGGCAGGGTTGTAATTGACACTGGCAAATCTGAGGGGCGCGTTTCCTGCCTCTCTCTCACACAAACACTGCGCCTATAGTTGTGTGCCAAACAGCAGCTGAAGAAGCTTGAGTGAAGGGCTAACTCCCCTTCCACCCCTACCCATGGGTTTCTGCTGGAAACATCCGCAGCCCTGCTCATTATAACACCAGCGCCAACCTTGTACATAATCTAGATTTAAAGGCGTTGAAAGCTCAGTGGCAGCTCTCCAGCGCTGCCCGCTTTGCGTTCCACCTGCCAAACCAACCTCTCTTCTTAAAGGCACAGCAGCGCAGGAAACCGTCACAGCTGCACTCCGTCACTAGAACGTGGGTGCTCGTCAGCTGCCAGTCTGCTGCGGTAGTACCACGATACACGACAGGAGACTAGCACTCAGATGCTGTATTACCATAATATGTCGGCAGTGGCATGGGGCTTTGATAGTGCTTAGGAACCATAGTACTTCGCTGGGGAGAGGGAAAAATAAGAGAGAGCATGAGGGAAACCCAACAGAAGTCCTGACTCTTATTCTTTCCATCGCCAGCTTGCAGGTCCCAGGAAGATTCCTATCTGCATTGTGCTACGTGTGTGTGACATGTAAATTCCGTAGTGCCTCATTAGAAAAACAAGGCGGCAGTAAAGCCGGTTTGAAAGGCAGACAGTGAACTGGATGGCGGGTCTGTGGGTTCTGCCTTTTCCAAATAAATGAGGAGCCTGGAACTGACGAACACCCGGCATTTCTATTACACAGGAACTCTTTGGATGGTTGATTTTGTCCCAAATTGGGATGACATTTGAACGATCAAAACTTTTCGCAAAAATAAATGCTCTCAACAATTTCAGTTTGGGACTTTCAAAAGATTTCATTTACGGTCAACATGAAGAGCTCTGTTTGAGCAGCCGGGGTGCCTTATGAGAGTTGTATTTCTGGGTCTCTTCCCCCCACTATGGGCCCTGTACTCTAGCCGGACTATCTCCCATGATGCACTGTGGTCTCAGTTTGTGGCTGAGCCACTGTGATGGCTCATGGGAGTGGAAACCACAACTCCCAGGAGGCACCCATCAGGCAGAGACTAACATTAATTTGATTTCATTTTGCCTTTTCCCAATGGACAGGTAGATGAATTGTAGAATCATAGAAATGTAGGCCTAGAAGGGGCCACCATAGATCATCTAGTCCAGCCCCCTGCACTGAGGCAGTACTCGGTATTAGAAATTAATCTTTCCTCATGGAAAAATTTGATTGTAACACACCGCCATTTTCCAAAGGGCAAATGTGTCATTTTGAATGTTTCGATCAGCTTTACCAACGGCACAGACAGGATCCTACAAAGAGCCTTTGTCAGGGCAGTATGTGGCTTTATGGAGCGTTAGCTTAATACAGCACTGCTTACGGCATAGCAGCCGCAAATAGGCAAGGCAAATAGCAACAGCCAAGAGTCAGAACCACTGGGGACAAAAGTGAGCTGCCTGGCCCCCAGGGTGGACTCTTAAGCAGATCAGTAATTGGCGAGGAGGGCTGTTTTTGGGTGGTGTTCTGATCTGGTTCCTTGCCCCACTGCGGGAAGGATACTTTTTTTTAAAATTCATATTTTTCCACCCTAACTGATTTAAATCTCTTCTCCCAAGGGACACACACAGCACTGCCCCCATGTGGCTTTACATGCCACGCTAGTACACTGATGTTTTTATGGTTAACAAGCCCGATGCGTATCCTAAAGGGGCCCCATTCCAATATGGTGCCATTCAACCAAAAACTAAGAATTGCACCCAAACTGATAGGTGAGACACTGTGGCTAAGGGCTAGATTTTTTTCTTTGCTTTAGAGTGCAGCGACATTTTCAATGACTCATAACTCCCCTCCTTTCAGGGGTCACGACCGACCTGTTTAGAAACGCTGTCCTAGGGCAAGCAAACACTCCGGAGGCTCAGGAGAGGGCTGCGTCTCTCTGGGATCAGAGCAGAAGCAGCCAGAGCTGCGCTGGAAGAGTGAATGACAAGGATGAGCATGGAAAGAGCAGCCGTGGGTAGCTGTGATGTACAAAAATACATTTATTTTCAACAATTTCAAAACCACTGCCTTTTTTACAGTAGAAATATTCAAATGGAACAATAAAACCAAGAACAGTATTTATATATATGTATATATATATGACATGCATTTGTATTACCGTGTTTACCAGAAGTATTGCAATTGTCTGCCCCATTTAAGCCTTTCCACATAAAAGGAGGGATTTTTTTTTAAACTCTTCAAAAGAAACCAGAGTTTCTGACCTTGCGCCTCAAGTGTGATACAGGCAGGCGCCAAAGGGAAACACGAGGATTTGTGCCACCTGTGCACTTCGCTGGTCCCCAGGACTAGCCAAGGGCTGGTTGGGCTCCTGGAGCAATTTAGAGCTACCTCAGGGCTGCTTAACTGATGGTGGCTGCAACTAGGAATGACCATAGTACAAATTTGCTCTGGCCACGCCCCTTACTGAAGCCACACACCCCTTCCGCAGCAGCTGTGAGGGAGGGTGGTATGGAGCTGCTAGTTTCAGCCAGCATTATGGGCCACAGGGCTTGAAATATCTCAGTGCTCTTTCCCCATTGTTCTACTATCTTAATAAAAAACACTTGGGACAGGCAGAACGGAGGGCCCAACCCTGCGAGGGGGCCAAGCCCCTCTAAGGCTACAATTACAACACAGCTAGGAGGTGACTCCCCAGATGTGCTAGCGCTGCCATCTGGGCAAGATTTGGGTGGCTAGCCTGAGCTGCCACGCCATGCTGCTGTACCCGCGCTGCTATATTTAGGCACTAGCTTGAGCAGAGCTAGGGTGCGTATGTCTACCCAAGCGGAGTGTTCCACCTCCCGGCGACCGGCTGATGGACTCTAAGGCCAGGTCTACACTACGGGGGGGGGGGGGGGGGCGCGTCGATGTAAGGTACGCAACTTCAGCTACGTGAATAACGTAGCCTAAGAGAGGGAGAGGGCGAATTTGCAGTCTCAGGGCCTGATCCAGAGCTCATTGAAGTCAGTGGAGAAACTCGCATTGGTTTCAGCAGGCTCTGGATCCAACCCCCAGTTCCGACTGTGTCCCACGGAAGCTGAGGTTTGCTCAGGATTAGAGATGATTGAAACGGTTCCTCAACACAACTACGGCTTTGTGACTGATATGGCATTTTTGGTGCCAAATCTTTGCATCATTCAAAAATGTTCCTATTTTCCAGCTCTCCCCAATAGCAAAACTACTAATTTTTTGTTGGTTCCCTTCCCTTCTCATGATTTCCAGCCCCCCGCCCCCACCCCCTGCTGCCCCAATGTGCAGGGGGGAAAGGCAGAAAAAGGCGAAGGGGGGGAGGAACCCCACATGATTTTTTTTGGTACTGAATCAATTCCAAATGAAAACATTTCGTTACACTGGGGGAAAAACCCTGTAAAATTCTCTGAAAATGTTCAAAGTCAATTTCTCTGCTCAGCAGCTCACACACACACACACACACACAAACACACACACACAGTTTCAGTAGCAAGGATACCGTCACAGAACCAGTGTATGCACATGTGATGGATGGAAACACAAGGTCAGCGAGGAAAGTACAGCCATCAGTCTCCTGTTTGTATCAGGAACCAGAGCAGAAGTGACGGGGTGAGGGAAATTATTTTTAAACCGATGGAAAGGGCCTCAAGCGTGTTAAGTGGCGGATTACAATGGGAGCAGTGGTGGTTTGAGGTTGTTTTGCTTTAATGTTTCACACAATGCCATTTCCCTAAATTTGCCTGGTTTAACTGAATCTTGAAATAGCGGCTGCTTTCTCTTTGCACGAGGATCTTCCCAGCCTTTCTCCCCATAAAGATCTGTGCACCGCCTTTCATCTGATGAACAGAGCCCCAGGCCTATGACGCTAGCAACACTTTCCCGTGCGCTTCAAATCCTAGCCTCCTGCTCAGCTCTACGGGTACGTTGGAGATGAACTGGAACGTTGTATCCAAACATCCCAAAGTTCAGGGAGGCTTGGAGCTGGAGTCGACTTGGGCCCATCTCTGCTTTCTATAATCCTGCAAGAGGCTGAGCGTCTCCTAAAGGTGCCCCAGCCAGGCACTCTCCACTCCCATTGGGCCCTTGAAGGACTGGGCCTTTGGAACCGGAACTGAAGAGGTCAGAAGGCTCTAAATCCTTCAGAGAACTTCCCTTCCTCTGATCCCATTTTCATGCGGCCTTTCCTGATGCCATGTTTTGACCAGGCAGCACCAACCATCGAAAGTTGTTCATGCAGCATTTCCAGCCAGGCCTGCAAGCAGCTGCCCTGGAAGCCTGGTAGGGAACCCTCTTTCTAGGAGAAACCCGGCACAGTTTTGCGGACTCAGGAGGTTTGGAGAAAACGTAGATTCAGCTTTGCACCAGGCTTGAGCCTGCAATCCTTATTCCCTTAAAGAGTCCCTAATTACACGCAGTATTACGTCAGGCCACATTTCAATCCCTTTACTCCGGAGCATGACTTCAGAGAGGCTACTCCTCAGTGCGAATAAGGATATCAGAATCTGGCCCATTGCGAGCAGGGGTTGTAGGATCAGGCCCGGCTTTCGGAAGCCTGTTCAAGCCCAGCTCCTTTGAGGTCTAGATCCTTTCTCCTCGCTTCCGTTATGTTCTCTACCCAGTGGCACCAGATTCCGCACTGGAAGTCTACAGGCAGTGGCTTAGCTCTAGAACCGGGATGAAAAACCAATGCGCCTCATTAAAGCATGTTATGAAATCCTCGTTCCTGCCTCTTAAAATCACTCCCCCGCCCCGCAAAAAAAAAATCCTTCCTGTTATGCAAAAAGAAAAACCACCATGTAACATAGACAGAGCTGAAAGAGCTAAATGCGACAGACAACTGGAATAGATTCAGAACCCATGTGTCGCGCAAGACCTCACATGGGGTCCTTGGTGGGCTGGTTGGTGTGTTTGGGTGGGGTGGGGTGTTTTTTTTTAAACTGTTCTTTTACTAAACATTAAATTATTTCCCAAGAAATAAAAAGCTATTTACAGTGGAATTATCTACAGTATGTCTTCGGTAACCTCGCTAGTCACATGCACAGGTTGGAGCCTCATTCATAAACTTGTGCATGCTTCTCGGTAGCCACTTGTGCCAGCTTCAGAGCCCAAATGGTTAACGTCACTCGGTTTGTTTCCCCATCAAACGGCCAGGAGAGTCAATTGAGTGGGCCCGATCTGGCTAAGACCTGCAACTCATTGGGAGATGAGGGCACCCAGCACTGTCTTAGGCTGTCGATTTACGGCTGGGCGTGGAGGCAGGAAGTGGATCGTTTGCCTGCAACAGTTCAGTTGAGGCATTCAGATCCACCTAGGAGAATTAGACACATGGTTCCCAGTCATTTCGATGCACTCAAATCCCTTAGCCCTGTAGTCTCGGCCCACAATCGTTATTTTTAACCAGTGGGAATTTTCCAAATGCTGAGCATCTACCTGCCGTTTATGAATGTGGCCCTGGTAAACAAAACACCTCTCCCCAGCCCCCACCCAAATGATGATAATGATGTATCATTTTCTTTTTTTAATAATAATAATTATAACAATAATAATAATAATAATAATAATTACAAATAAAAAGCCAGAAATGCTGTCGACCAAGTGGATTCTCGCTATTAAACACTAGTGCAGTTGGGGATTTCCTTTGTGCTTTCGCTGTTGGCAATTGTGGAGATGCTTCCTGCGGAAGACAAGAGGGAGAAAAGGGTCAGTGGGTCCAGATGAGCCCCAGTGCAGCAGGACACAGTACGAGCCTAGAGAGAAGTTGGGTGGTAGTGGGGGGATGTATCCCAAATGTCTCGCAATAGCAGGAAAGTGATCACATGGGATAAGCCCGCCTGAACCTAACAGGGCCTTGCTCTAGGGTTCCCAGCCTTGGACTGCATCTCCCATCCCAACATCATGGGAGTCAAGATCACACACATGTGGGAGGCTCACAATACCCTCCCCCGCGCGGCCATCACACATTGCTAAATGGCAGTGGGGTCCCGGCTAGCCGGGAACGGGGAATCCCAGTATGGAAAAGGTTGAGAACAGGGGAAAGTGCAACTTAACCCAAGCTCTGGAGGGGAAATTCTTCCTGACCCAACAGGTGGGCATCAGTTCAACTCTGCGCATGTGAATACGAACCGCCTGCAGCGAGGTGCCCCATCCCATTCACACCCTGAGGTGCCTTTACTCCCCAGGCCATTGTCCGTTTGCTTTCCTGAACCCTGGTGACCTGGATTCTGCCAGTATCTCCAGGGCCAGCGTGCTCTCAGGGTTGATCTCTGCTCGCTGAGAGGCGGTAGTGCCTTACCTATAACCCGCGTGTCCAGTTCTTTCTCCATTAGCTCCTCAGGGTCAGTGAACTCGCTCAGCGTGATCTTGGGGGCACTTTCGCTTTGGCTGACGGAACCGATCATCTCCTGTTCCTTGTCATGCTGGACTTGAGCGTAGATGTTAACCCACGGGATTTTCCTGCCCGGGAAAGGAAAGCGAGAGGCCTTTTTTCAGGCAGTGACCTTCGTCATTGCAGAACTGAGCTCATTAGAGCAATTAAACCATAAGAACAGACATACTGGGTCAGTCCAAAGGTCCATCTAGCCCGGTATCCTGTCTTCTGACAGTGGCCAATGCCAGGTGCCCCAGAGAGAATGAACAGAACAGGGAATCATCAAGTGATCCATTCCCTTTTGCTCATTCCCAGCTTCTGGCAAACAGAGGCTTGGGACACCATCCCTGCTCAAACCAGAAATAACCCCACGGCATGGTAACCAAGACACTGTGGCTATTAACTAGTCTACGCTTAGGGAAAGCATGCTGGGGTCATGGAGCCTGATCCTTCAAGGTGCCAAGGAAATGCCCACTGATTCCCAGAGGAGTTAAATGCAGTCAGCACCTCTCAGGGGGGTTTAGCACCTGGCAGGATTATGGTAAGCGTGTTGGCTCTTTAGTGATTGACCAATGAATTATCATCCTTTGGATTCTGGTAGCACTGGGAGGCTTCAACCAAGATCCGCTGCTAGGTGCTGCACATACGTATAGTAAGAAATGGTCCCTGCCCCAAAGAGCTACGAATCAGAATGGATAAGACAGGGAAAAGGCAGAAGAAAAGTTTTATTATCCCCGTTTTGTAGGTGAGGAACGGGGAAGGATGGAGAAATAAGTGACCTGCCTGAAGAGTGGATGAGCCCTAGTAGGGCGGGCAATTTCAGAACAATAGGAACAGCGTTTGGATCCCGGAGCTTGTTAGTGGGGTTTGTGTGTAGTCCCCTCCCGTGAGCTGGCTTTTAAACAACCCCCACCTCTGAAATGACCCCATTTGTGCTACTCCAGGCATAAGGCAGAGCAACAACAGAGGGCTTCAAAGGAGGCTCTGTCAAGGGCTGCCTCTGGACATTAACCTCTTTGCTGCCAAATTTGCCAAAAAGAGTCAGATCCTCTCTGGTGTAAATTGGCTCGGCCCTATTGATCTCACTAGATCTGGGCTGATTTACACCAGTGAGATTCTGGCCTCAAATCTCCAGTGCTGTCATGTTACCTTGACATTTCTTTGTTATCAACAGACATCGGGATGTATTTGTCATGTTCAGGAGCAGTGAAAAGCGTTAATGTTTTCCTCCTGTATTCCCACGCGTGCTCGCTCTCTCTCTCAGGGTATGTCTACACTATGGAGATTTGGCATAGCCCCGCAGAGTAGACACAGCTTACACCAACAGAAGGGTTTCCACCAGTAGTACTCTTCTGTTGACGTAGCTACGTCTACACTGGGAATTATGGCAGCAAAGCAAGGTCGGTCAGGAGTTTGGCTTTTTCACATGCCCTATAACTTTCAAGTGTAGACCAAGCCCCTCACACGCTCGCTTTCCCCATCTCTTTTGGGAGAAAAAGAGCAACCTCTGCTAAGTGCAGCCACTCTGCCCAGCCTGCATACGCACTGATAAGGAACAGGGCTCACCGAACACCTGGCAGGGAAAGGTGAGCTTCGGCTCATGAGGCTATCACTTAAAAATACAAAACTCTATTGCTCTATTCTACAGCGAAGTCCACACATCGCAGTTCTGTGATTGTAAACGGCATGCCTCGATCAGCAGCAAAAGAAATAACAATGCTGACAGGCCAATTCTCCCCTCGTGGAGATGACGGGGATGCTCACATCAGTGAGCTATTATTTTAGGCTGTCTGCAGACTCAGGCAAACAGCCCTACCTGGCTTACATTCCAATCATATTCTGGAGGCTGCTTCCTCAACCAATACAGGCCAGAGTCTCCCTCACCAGCACCAGTGACAGCTTAGGGTCTGGAGAATAAAACAACAGCCACCAACTATACCCAAGAATTTTTGTCAATAGTAATGTACACAGAATGTACCAAGCAGGGTAAACGGGCAGGGCGGGGGAAGAATAGAACAGACCCAACCAGGTGTAAGGGTGCAAACAAGTCCAGCAAGGGAGGAAGGGGAAGAATACACCAGGAAGATGGTGCAAAACTCTCCAGAAATGGATAAGGAGCTGGAGAATTCTCTACCCATCGGGTGAAGGGAACCAGACCCTGAAAGGGGCCTGAACAGTTCAGTCAAGGTTTGAGAGTGAACAGGAAAACTCCAGTTAGGATCAAAGGGCCCACAACACTCCAGATGGGCCTGTAGAGCCAGGGAATCTCAGCTCTGTTTTCAGAGGAAGCAGCAGTAGGAAAGTTACTGTCTTAAACGATGAGCGGGAGGGGATGAAAAAGAGTTATCTGACGCTGCATGGAACAGAGCCTCCAGCTGCCTCTGGGAACCAGAGAGAAAACAAATACACACACACACAAACACCCCGCCCCCTGCATTATCCCTTCACACATCTGCCCTCGGAGTCCCCCAAAGGTGCAAATAGAGTGCCAATCTATAAGAAAAGGACAACCCAGGGAATCACAGACCAGTCAGCTTAACTTCAGTACCCAGAAAGATAATGGATCAAATAATGAAGCAATCAGTTTGCAAACACCTGGAAGATAATAAGGTGATAAGTAAGAGTCAACATGGATTTGTCAAGAACAAATCATGTCAAACCAACCTGATAGCTTTCTTTGACAGGGTAACAAGCCTTGTGGATGGGGAGGGGGAAGCAGTAGATGTGGTATATCTTGACTTTAGTAGAGCTTTTGATACAGTCTCAAATGACCTCATAAATAAAATAGGAAAATGCAACCTAGATGGAGCTACTATAACTGGTGCATAACTGGTTGGAAAACCATTCCCAGAGAGTAGTTATCAGTGGTTCACAGTCATGCTGGAAGGGCATAATGAGTGGGGTCCCGCAGGGATCAGTTCTGGGTCGGTTCAATATCTTCATCAATGATTTAGATAATGGTATAGAGAGTAAACATAAAGTTTGCAGACGATACCAAGCTGGGAGGGGTTGCAAGTGCTTTGGAGGATAAGATTAAAATTCTAAATGATCTGGACAAACTGGAGAAATGGTCTGAAGTAAATAGGATGAAATTCAATAAGGACAAATGCAAAGTACTGCACTTAGGAAGGAACAATCAGTTGCACAAATACAAAATGGGAAATGACTGCCTAGGAAGGAGTACTGCGGAAAGGGATCTGGGGGTCATAGTGGATCACAAGCTAAGTATGTGTCAACAGTGAAACCCTGTTGCAAAAAAAGCAAACATAATCCTGGGATGTATTAGCAGGAGTGTTGTAAGCAAGACATGAGAAGTAATTCTTCTGCACTGATACGGCCTCAACTGGAGTAGTGTGTCCAGTTCTGGGAGCCACATTTCAGGAAAGATGTGGACAAACTGGAGAACAGAAGAGCAACAAAAATGATTAAAGGTCTTGAAAACATGACCTTTGAGGGAAGATTGAAAAAATTGGGTTTGTTTAGTCTGGAGAAGAGAAGACTGACTGGGTTGCTGGAGAACGGGGTGGTGGGGCAATAAGGGGTCTGGGTTTTTCCTTGTGGGGCCTTGGGCTGCTCCTGGTGAGGGGGTGTGGTCTCAGGTTTTCCTTTCTGGTATCTCCCCAAACTATGACCAGGGTTGTTCCTCTCTGCTTCCTGCACCCCTTGTGTGCCAAATTTCCTTGCCCCTCTGCTGATCTGGGACTGTTCGTATTGATCAGCATAAGCAGCAAGGCTGTCTGCTGAGTCCATTTTCTTATCCCATAAACACTGTCTTATATCATCCTTGGACATATTCAGGAATTGTTCCTGAGCCATCAAATCACACACTCCTTCAAAGCTAGTAACATTCCTTCCCTTGACCCATGTTTTTAACAGCTCCTTTATCCGGTTTACATAAGCTACATTACTTAGTCCAGGCCCTTGGATAAGGGTTCGAAATTTTACTCAGTAAGTTTCAGGTGTAACTTGAAATTGCTTTAAAACCAAATCCTTGAATTTCTCTTAGTCAGAAGCCTCATCAAGAGGCATGTCATTGAATATGTCCAGAGCACTTCCAGTCAACTTTGCTACCAATATGGTCATTTTGTGAGCATCAGGAATGGTATGGAGATTGCATAGTCTCTCAAAGGTGAGAAAATATTCCGCAATATCACGGGATTCATCATACGGTGGACATAGCCACTCCCATTTGTGGGTTGTTGGGGAAGGATTATTAGTGTTATCCGGTAGATTCTGCTCCACCCTGGTCTTCTCCATCTCCAGGGCATGCTTCCTCTCTCTCTCCTTCTCCTCCATAGCATACTTCCTCTCCTCCTCAGCATGCTTCCTCTCTCTTTCTTTCTCCTCCTCAGCATGCTTCCTCTCTCTTTCTTTCTCCTCCTCAGCATGCTTCCTCTCTTCCTCAGCATGCTTCCTCTCTCTTTCTTTCTCCTCCTCAGCATGCTTCCTCTCTCTTTCTTTCTCTTCCATCTCCATCTGTTTAAGTTGTAGCAGTCTTGCATGTTTCTTCTCCTCCTCATCAGCTTGTAGCCGAGCTATCTCAAGTTTAATAGCTGCTTCACTGGCAGTCATCTTAGCCTTTCTGTTTTTAATCTGTCTTAACACGATAGAGTTAGAAAATAAAAGAAAAACTTGCTTGGGTATTCCCTGTAGGGGTTAACTACCTGCTTTCATATGTAGATACTCTAGCTCCTAGAAGCTTAACCCCTCCCCCCTCCCTGCTTCCAGCAGCACAGGGAAGAGTCAGAGAGAAGAAAAAATAGTCTAAACTCCCTGTGTCTGGTTAAAAAAAAATCTCTGGTTCAATATATCCCACCACTCTGCCACCATGTCAAGGTTCCCTCCCCACTCTAAACTCTAGGGTAAAGACGTGGGGACCCGCATTAAGAGCCCCTAAGGTTATTTTTATCAGCTTAGGTTAAAACCCCCAAGGTACAAAATTCCCTGCACCCTGAGAAATGCTTCTTCCACTGCCACCATCAAGTGTTCTAAACAGGAATCCAGGAAAGGGGACCACTTGAAGTCCCTTCCTCCCCCCCAAAAAAAATATCCTCTCAAGCCCGTACCCCCCTGTCCTGGGAAGCTTGGGGATAATCTCCTAACCAATTGGTTACACAGTGATCTAAAAACCCACCCCCTGGGTTTTAAAAAACCATAGAAAACAGTCAGCTTCTTAAAAGAAGGATTTTATTAAAACAAAGAAGGTAAAATCATCTCTGTAAAATCCGGATGGTAACTATTTTACAGGGCACTCAGAGAGATTCCCCCCTCTGGACAAAACCTTAAAGTTACAGAAAAACAGGAATAACCCTTCCCTCTCCCACAGGGAATGTATCACCAAGCAAAATAAACAGAAATCTACTCGCTATGCTATCTAAACTTACTTTAGAAAAGTGAGTATTGGTGAGGAGGCGGATTTTCTGTAGGTTCTTTCTGTCTTCCAAGATCACTCTGCCTCAGACAAAGACACACACAAAAATCTTCCCCCCTCCCAAAGTTTTAAAGTATCTTGTCCCCTTATTGGTCAGATGCCAGCTAGGTCAGGTGTCAGTCTGGCTACCTGCATTTCTTAACCCTTTACTGGAAAGAGGATTTTATAGCACTGCATCAGACCCTCTCCCCCTTCCCTTCATTTTTATGACAGTCCATGATAACAGTTTTCACCTACGTAAAAGATTGTTATAAGGAGAAGGGAGAAAAATTACTCCCCTTAACCTCTGAGGATAGGACAAGAAGCAATGGGCTTAAATTGCAGCAAGGAATGTTCGTGGACATTAGGAAAAACTTCCTGTCAAGGTGGTTAAGCACTGGAATAAATTGCCTAGGGAGGTTGTGGAATCTCCATCATTGGAGATTTTGAAGAGCAGGTTAGACAAACACCTGTCAGGGATGGTCTGATAATACTCAGTCCTGCCATGAGTGCAGAGAACGGGACTAGATGACCTCTCGGGGTTCCTTCCAGTCCTGCAATTCTGATTCTCTGATCCCTGCAATGGGTGACCTCCACACACACCCACTCCTTTCACAGCCAGGGTTCCAAGCTGGGAGAACAGGGAGAACAGCAGGGATCTCTAACGCATCTGCTGAGTCTATTACTTACGGACTCATAATAAGGAGGCCGTGTGGAAGCCAGCGGCGTGCCAATTCTATACATTTGCAGAATTAAAAATCCATGCAGCCACATGCTCCCCCTTTCTCTAAACAGAAGCTCGGTATTCAGACAGCGATTCTAGCTAATCATAAAAGTACACACTGCCAGTGGACCGACAGCTCATTTCTCCACTGAGAGCTGTTGCACGCTTTAATTTCTAATCCAAAGAGGCAGCGGGCTTGGGGTTTGAGCATGTTTTCCGCTCCGTGACCCTGCCCTGGGGCACTCGGGGTTCCGGATTTCACCCCAACCTTCGTCATCTGCAGTGGCGTGTGTTGGTTTGGACACAGCAGCTAATAACGTCGTCCTAGTCCCCATTTACCAAGCTCCGATTTTACCACCGTGCGGTTCTACAGCCCGGACCTGTCCGGCCCCACATCTTTGGCAAGACTGTAGGGTCTGGGTTCCCCACCCCTGGGGCACAGCAAAGTCATGCCAGGCACCTGTGTAATGATCCCGCCCTGGGGGAGGTGGGAGGGGAGTGTAAGGCGGGGAGCACTTTTCAGGCGGGTGGCAAGGTTCAGAGAGGCTGCATTTAGGATGCCGTCGATGCTGTAGCATAGGGGTTATCTTTCAAGGGGCTGCACACACTGGTTTGCCAAGATGCCTGGTACCGACTTCTTTCCGGGTGCATGCTCCACACCTGCGCTGCTTCGAGGTCCCAGCCCCACTCCACCCCCACTCCACCCCATTTCACCAAGGCCCCGCCCGCCTCTTCACACCCCTGCTCTGACCCCTCCTCCAAGCGCCTCCCACCCGCCGCTGAACAGCTGATGGGTGGGACCCACCAAACAGCCGATCGGCAGGTGGCTGGTGGGTGCTGAGTACCCACTATTTTTTCCCCTTGGGTGCTCCAGCCACCAGCACTGACTCCTCTTCATTAGCCCACTCCCTTTTACCAAGCAAGCCCCAGACACAACTCAATTTGAAAGCCTCATGTGGGAACGCAGGCAGGGGAGGACAGATGTGGGATTTTGCATCACTCCAAGAGGAAGGTTCCGATAGAAGTCCAGCCTCCGGTCCCCACATTCTAGGGCAGAGGTGTCATTCACCATCCCACTGCGCCTCCTGTCCCTGGAAGAGCATCCCAGGCACAGGAGCAGGGCCGGCACTCCGTTGGCAAGCTGTATTTCATCACAGCGCGGGAGCAGAGAGTAACAGTGAAGTGGCTTTGTGCTATCGCCTTGACAAGCGTAGGAGGCTGAAACGCTGCATCTGAGCAGATGAAAAACCTGGGCACTAAGGGCTTGATCCTACTCTCCTGAAATCAATGGAAGCTTTCCCACTCACTTCAATGGACGTAGGATCAGCACACTCGACTCCCATTGATTTCAGTGGGCTTTGGATCAAGCCCTTAAGCAATGGTGCCAGCCAATATCAATTTAAAAAGCTCCGATCCTTTTTATAAGTACATCGATATTGATTTCAGTTTGGAGCACATAGTCCAAGCCCCTCTGAGTGACCACTTTCCACTCTTGAGACCCCAGGCTGCCTACAACCCAATAATGCCTTATACGGCACAGCCTTACATGGTGCCGAAGAAGAGTCAGAGAGAAAGGCTCTGGTATGGGAGTTAGAAGCTTAAAAGGTAGTCATGCCTGGAATCAAAAAATCAGATCCAATCTGTAGTTCCAGTGCAGTACAATACGATATGGCTGCGGGGCTGGATCTGGGCACGCAGCACATTTTAACTCAGCAGGAACCTTGCTGGATGCAAAGATTACCCTAAGAAGCTCTATCAGCCTAAGAAGCATCTCCATTAGGCAGCCATTCAGCAAACAAATCACACTTGTCCCATAGTTTTCTTTGACAACTTGAGGCAGCAGAGTATAACGGACACAACGCATGTCCTGCCTGCTGCTCAGGAACGGGGTGTTTATATGGAAGTCTGGTTATGGCACCTTCGCACTTAACACGGAAGTATCTGTTCTCTGCATGTCAGACACAGACAAGCTCCCTGTTGGGTCACCACAGCTGTGGAGGACGGTGGCAGGTTCCATGGTCTGTACGGATACCGAATGATCGGCTGAATTTGGATTTTGAACAGCCCCCTCTACACTAAACTCGGGTCCTGGTTCAAGCCCATCTCTAGTGCTGATGCAAGACACAGCTTGGTTTTTCAGCTCTCAGTGAGCATTTGCAGTGAGTTACGTGGGGGAAAAAAAACATCTGTTGATTTGAGAGCAGGGCGGACGTGATGTGGAAGTGACAGAGGGTGATTAACACTGGCTCCCCCGACATCATGTGTACACTGCTCAATGGAGGGCTTCTGCATTCTGATGCTGGCCGTCAGCCCTCTGAATACAGGGATTAACTGTGGTGAGCAACACGTGGAGACAAAGCTCATCTCCCGGGACCAGGCAGTACCAGGAAACAAATGTCGAGGACCTGATTCTCCTGTACCTCCACCTGTGCAAAGTGGCTGTAAAACGCTACCCCCTTGGGAGATGCTTGCTTTACCCTTGCTTTTTGTAAGTGTGAACGGCAATGCAAAGTAGTGCAGAACTGAGCTGGCAAAACCTCAGGTTATCTTTTGTCCTTCTACCCCCCACCCTTTTCTGTAAATCATCGTCCGTCGTAGCTAAGATAAGAAAAGGCCACTAGGTCCCAGCTGTGCAAACACAGCAGAACACTGCAGGTCCTCAATCCCAATGGGCAGCCACATTTTGGAGGTACTGTCCATGCACCTTGTACCCGTGTAACTCATTAACTGCTTGGCAGCATCTTCGACTGCCTGGCCAACTGGAAATGTGGCAGCAAGTCCAGTGTCTGTCACAGCCCTTGCAGACAAGCATATTTCATCTTTTTGGCTAGGGGAGAGTAATTACATTACTGAGAACCCTAAATCAGTCTAAACCGAGGGCTAGCTTCTCAGCTGGGGTAAACAGGTGGAGGGCCACTGAATGCAGTGGATTGCATACTCCGCTGATGTAAATCAGGATAGTTGCACTGAAGCCAAGAGGGTGGATTTCCAGCTGATGGAAACTGACACAGCTCCACGGAAGACCAGGGAACTATACAGGTCAAAGGAGGTTCGGGCCCCAAATCCCCTCTGTCATTCAGTCCTAGAACCCCCATGCCCAGGAGCGCGGCTCTCCTGCTCTGAGCTCCGGATTGTCTGCATCCCTTTGCCAGGCTCCCTTGGAAACAGCCACCTCCCCGGAGAGCTTCTCAACATACCTTTTAAATTTGTAGATTAAAAAAACAGCCAAGCCGACAAAGACCACAGACAACAACATCAGCATCGCCGAACTGCTGTGCCCGGCGCTGGAGTCCACCAGAGGCGCTGCAAAGATAAAGGGCAGACGGTTACATTGGGAAGCCATTAACCCGGGGAAGGTCTGGGCCCCAGGCAGCCGAACCTGGTTCTCTCTTTGCAGTCTGCTTTCCTATCACCGCTGGGTGGGACATGATGTCTGAGCAAAGCCAGCTGGTAAGAGACAAATCAATTCCTCTGCCCTCGAAAGAGAAGCTCCTCTTTGAGCTGGTGCTGCCCTGCAACAGCTCCTGATAAAAAGGCAGAAGCAAGCTGCGCTCAGACAAACGTGCTGCTCCCGTGTTAACTCTCGGGCTGTCTCGTCGGAAGCTTTCACTGGGGCTGGAGCAGAGGCATAAAGGTTTTGCAGGGTGATTCGATAAGACTGGTGCTGAGATGTTTTTATTTTGTTAATTTATGCTGGGGATGAGCCCAAAGCAAAACCCCTCCAATCAAACAGCCCCCTGCTGCTTCCCAAATTCCACAGCAGCTTGCAGCGCTGACCCACCTCCATTGATATGGTTTGGGTGGTTTATAATAGAGTGTACGTAGTGCCTTGTGTGGGTACCTTCTCCCACAGCTGGTCTGGGGCAGGATTCTCATGACCTAGTGATCAGTGCACAAGACTGGGACTGAGAACTAAGAACTCCTTCGTTTAATCCCCACACTGACCCTCTAGCTTCTTGCAAATTATTTTAAGGAGCAGCTGAACTTTCCTGAACCTGCAAAGAACATTTGATCCAGGTTCATTATTACAACTCTCCATTGCTTATATAGCACCGTAGACATGGAGGGGTCTACCCAAACCAAGACACTCATGGTCCCTGCCCTGGTTCTTACAATCAAAGGGCTGTTGCTGCCGGCACCCTCTTCTCAGAATTCCTATTGACTTTCACGGACGCACCCAGCCTGTGGAAAGCTCGGCTCAGACTCTCATTCCTGGAAGAGAGCTGGACCTCGTTTCACCTGAATCTAAATGCTGTAGAGAGGGAGGGACTCAAAGCAAAAGCTCAGAACCAACAGCCCTAGATTGTGGGAGGCCGGAAGGCTGTCCAGAATCTTCACCTGGATCTGAATTTTACAGTTGCAGTATTTATAACAAATACTGAATCCTGAACTTGGGGATCTGGGTACAGATTTGACACTTTAATTCCAACTGGCTGTCCACCCCTGACCATCAGGGTCTATCATTGTCCACCAGATGGAACAGTCTAAGAGGGGCTTTTTGCTGTGGTGCAGCCTGATGTTTATACCACTGGGAAGGAATTTGCTTCCTAATAAAAGCACTCTCAACTACTTAAATTAACCAGTGTCAGGATGCCCACTGCCACCTATGAGCAGAGGCAGTAGCTGGAGAGAGGTCCCGAGCCATGGTCTAAGCTAGTTCTTGCCTCTCTGAATGTTTCATGAATGAGGAATGTGAATCTCATTATTCTAATGGGACAAACTCAACGGGAACCAGAAACCTCAATGGGACCCAGAAATGGTTTCCTTTAATGGGATCATTGAGATATTGCACGTCAGACCTGGCCAGGTCATTGCAAGGGATGGTCAGCAAGAGCAAAAGCTAAAAGCTCTCCAGCCTCTCATCTCTCGCTAAGAGCGCCACACCAGGGTGGGCTGAAGGGCTGCTGAGGATTGGAGAGGGTGTATTATGATGTTGTGGGCGGATGGAGATGGATAGCCAGTGCTTAATCTTAATGAGGGCTAATTTGTAGGGATGGTGTCAAGAATCAGAAGGGTAGCCGTGTTAGTCTGGATCTGTGAAAGCGGCAAAGAGCCATGTGGCACCTTATAGACAATGGCACCTTACAGACAAACAGACATATTGGAGCATAAGCTTTCGTGGGTGAATACCCACTTCTTCAGATGCATGTGAAGAAGTGGGTATTCACCCACGAAAGCTTATGCTCCAATACGTCTGTTAGTCTATAAGGTGCCACAGGACTCTTTGCCGCTTTTGTAGAGATGGGTCACTCTCAGGGCAAGTGTTCCTCCGCCACATGCTGCAATTTCCCTCTCCTAAGTTCCATGCTCACCAAAAAAGCAGCAGCTTCCTGTATAGGACTGTTATAGCAAGAATAGAACTGGCTGGGAATTTTGGGGGGAAATGTTTTCTTGTTGGAAAATGATGATTCATAGACTCATAGACTTTAAGGTCAGAAGGGACCATTATGATCACCTAGTCTGACCTCCTGCACAATGCAGGCCACAGAATCTCACCCACCCACTCCTGGAATAATCCTTTCACCTATGTCTCAGCTATTGAAGTCCTTAAATCATGGTTTAAAGACTTCAAGATACAGAGAATTCTCCAGTAAGTGACCCATGCCCCATGCTGCAGAGGAAGGCGAAAAACCTCCAGGGCCTCTGCCAATCTACCATGGAGGAAAATTCCTTCCCGACCCCAAATATGGCGATCAGCTGAACCCTGAGCATGTGGGCAAGACTCACCAGCCAGACACCCAGGAAAAAGTTCTATGTAGTAACTTCTAACATCCCATGATTGACCATTGGTCCTATTTACCACTGATGGCAATTAATTGACCTTTGACTAAGATCATGTTATCCCATCAAACCATCCCCTCCATAAACTTATCTAGTTTAATCTTGAAGCCAGATAGGTTTTTTGCCCGCACTGCTTCCCTTGGAAGGCTGTTCCAGAACTTCACTCCTCTGATGGTTAGAAACCTTCGTCTAATTTCAAGTATAAACTTCCTGATGGCCAGTTTATATCCATTTGTTCTTGTGTCCACATTGGTACTGATCTTAAACAATTCCTCTCCCTCCCTGGTATTTATCCCTCTGATATATTTAAAGAGAGCAATCATATCTCCCCTCAGCCTTCTTTTGGTTAAGGTAAACAAACCAAGCTCCTTGAGTCTCCTTTCATACGACAGGTTTTCCATTCCTCAGATCATCCTAGTGGCCCTTCTTTGTACCTGTTCCAGTTTGAATTCATCCTTCTTAAACATGGGAGACCAGAACTGCACACAGTATTCCAAATGAGGTCTCACCAATGCCTTGTATAACGGTACTAACACCTCCTTATCTCTACTAGAAATACCTCGCCTAATGCATCCCAAGACTGCATTAGCTTTTTTCACGGCCACATCACATTGGCGACTCATAGTCATCCTGTGATCAACCAGGACTCCAAGGTCCTTCTCCTCTTCCATTACCTCCAACTGATGTGTCCCCAGCTTATAACTAAAATTCTTGTTATTAATCCCTAAATGCATAACCTTACACTTCTCACTATTAAATTTCATCCTATTACTATTAATCCAGTTTACAAGGTCATCCAGATCTTCCTGTATGATATCCCTATCCTTTTCTGAATTGGCAATACCTCCCAACTTTGTGTCATCTGCAAACTTTATTAGCACACTCCCACTTTTGGTGCCGAGGTCAGTAATAAAAAGATTAAATAAAATTGGTCCCAAAACTGAACCTTGAGGAACTCCACTAGTAACCTCCCTCCAACCTGACAGTTCACCTTTCAGTATGACCCGCTGTAGTCTCCCCTTTAACCAGTTCCTTATCCACCTCTCAATTTTCATATTGATCCCCATCTTTTCCAATGTAACCAATAATTCCTCATGTGGTACTGTATCAAATGCCTTACTGAAATCGAGGTAGATTAGATCCACTGCGTTTCCTTTACCTAAAAAACCTGTTACTTTCTCAAAGAAGGAGATCAGGTTGGTTTGGCACGATCTACCTTTTGTAAAACCATGTTGTAATTTGTCCCAATTGCCATTGACCTCAAGGTCCTTAACTACTTTCTCCTTCAAATTTTTTTCCAAGACCTTGCATACTACAGATGTCAAACTAACAGGCCTGTAGTTACCCGGGTCACTTTTTTCCCCTTTCTTAAAAATAGGAACTATATTAGCTATTCTCCAGTCAAATGGTACAACCTCTGAGTTTAGAGATTCATTAACATTTTTTGCTAATGGGCTTGCAATTTCATGTGCCAGTTCCTTTAATATTCTTGGATGAAGATTATCTGGGCTGCCCGATTTACTTCCATTAAGCTCTTCGAGTTTGGCTTCTACCTCGGATATGGTAATATCTACCCCCACATCCTTATTCCCATTTGTCATGCTGCCACTATCCCTAAGCTCCTTATTAGTCTCATTAAAGACGGAGGCAAAGTATTTGTTTAGATATTGAGCTATGCCTAGATTATCCTTAACCTCCACTCCATCCTCAGTGTTTAGCGGTCCCACTTCTTCTTTCTTTGTTTTCTTCCTATTTATATGGCTATAAAACCTTTTACTATTGGTTTTAATTCCCTTTGCAAGGTCCAATTCTACATGACTTTTAGCCTGTCTCACTTTATCCCTACATGCTCTGACCTCAATAAGGTAGGTTTCTTTGCTGATCCCTCGCATCTTCCACTCCTTGTATGCTTTCTGTTTTTCCTTAATCACCTCTCTGAGATGCTTGCTCATCCAGCTTGGTCTAAAACTCCTGCCTATTAATTGTTTCCCCTTTCTTGGGATACAGGCTTCTGATAGCTTCTGCAACTTTAACTTGAAATAATCCCAGGCCTCCTCCGCCTTTAGATCCATAAATTCTTTAGTCCAATCCACTTCCCTAACTAATTTCCTTAATTTATTAAAGTAAGCCCTTTTGAAATCAAAAACCCTAGTCTCAGATTTATTTTTGTTTATCCTTCCATTTAGTATGAACTGAATTAGCTCATGATCACTCGAGCCAAGGTTGTCCCCTACAACCATTTCTTCAATGAGGTCCTCACTACTCACCAAAACCAAATCTAAAATGGCATCCCCCCCTTGTTGGTTCATCGAAATCTAAACTTTTCACGTGAATGTATCAGCCTTGATGGAACTTCCACTGGGAAGGTTTCTCGGGTCCATGATGGAATTTCTGAACAAAGCCAAAGAGAGAGACTCCAGTTGTTGGAGCACTCATCTGGGGCATGAGAGCCTGAAGCGGGGTGGTCACCCCGCTCCTGCCCGGAGGGGTTAAAAGCAGCCCCGGGGAAGGGCTGTGGCTGGGGAAAGGCTGAATGGGGAAGCAGCCTCAGCTGTGGCCACGCTGCAATCACACCACAATGCCACCTAGTTTCGGTTGGGTTCTTTTGCTCGCAGTGAGGGCTTCTCCTTAAATTCTAGGATGGAGCTAGGATGCAATTGCCAGCCTCTGTTCTCCCTCTGCCACAGCCTGAATGACTGAGAGACTCTCCTCTTTCCCCAGTGTCCATCTATCTATAGGCCAGTAGCGTGCTGGGCTGTGTCCCTGCTCCTGTGAGAAGTAACGGGGGAAGCACCGCTTACGTGGGACTCCACACTCACCTAACGTCAGCTGAGTGACGTACGCGATGACTTCGACGCCAGGTTTCAGCTCAAACTGGACCAGGTTCTGGTTGAGAGCATTGAAGAGGAGTTCAACGACCTGGTGAACCAATCAGAGACAGGTGGGGTCAAAATGGACAATAGTGCCAGCACCACAGGACCTCTTGGGACGCACGCAGTCTCTGAACGCTAAAACCTAACCCGTCCCGCGGCAGGGAGGGTGAGTGTAAGAGTGGGAGGCATTTGCAGGAACTCAGTGTTGTTCTATTTGATTCTCCCAGCAGGAAAGGTGGAATTTTAAGACCCCGGGAGCGTGCTACAATGTTTTTACTGGAAGGGAAACCAAGAACTGTAGAGTCCTAGAGTTAAAGACCAGAAGGGAACTCCAGATCCTCTACTCTGCCCTCCTATATCTCACAAGAAAGCTAGACATGGGTAGGAAGAAGATCCTTTGGGATCCCTCTCATTTTCTCCCAGTCAACACTCTTGCGGCCTGATCCAGTGCCTGATGGAGTCATTGGGAACCTTCCCATTGAGCTCAATGGAGGTTGGATCAGCCCATGAGTCACTAGACCAGTGGGTCAGCCTGGAGCCTCTCCTTTCCCCCGTTTCCAGGCCTGCAGCTCCTGTAAAAGTAGGGGTGGTATCTAGTTCCGAAGGCTGTTTAACTCCCATCCCACTCCCTCTGCTCAAATGATGGGGGCCCTGGAGTGCCGGCTCCTTGTGGGCTGGCAGTCCAGTATGCTGCAGGGACGTTTGCACAGCAGGGTCACAGCGCACAGATCGTTGCGGTGCAATGGAAGCAGAACTCACAGAAACCTGGGACCTCTGCAGCATTGCATGTGGCCCTACCCTCTATGACAAAATTCAACCAAAGTCAGGGGGATCCCCACACACTTTCCAAACACGCCTTTCATGCCTCCCTTAGGCACACTGAGCTACACGCTTAAGAGACCGACCTCGTTGGTTTTCAATCGGCTAGTGTCATCTCAGGGGGATGACTTTGCCCAGTAGGTAACAAGAGCTTCTAAAGCTTCTCTGTGGTCCTACACATTTCTTAATGCCTCATTGCAGCAGCGAGAGAGAGAGCTGTGGGATGCCTCCCACGAAGCTTGTGCTGTATATCTCGCACACCAGCGGTGCACCAGAGAATACTAGCCTGCTCTCTCCTGCAGCATTTCACTCCGTGTGCCTTTGTAGAGCTGATTTAATCACTTAGTAATCCTGGCGTGAAAGCTCGAGCCGCCTGGTGCTGCTGTTTCTAACTCTCCCTTTGCCTGAATATCGCAGTCCCTATTCATCACCGTAATTACCTATTAATCTAAATGGATGGATATTGTAACTTCCAAATATAGTTTGCATGCGCTGATTGCTATTGCAGAATAAAGAGGTCTCGTACCAAGCGGAAGAGCCTGATTTATTTTTAGTGAGCCTCAGTATGTTATCTCATTGCTTTGCCCTCTCTCCTTCCATTACTGTCAGGTGTGTAGGGTATTGTCCTCAGGCCACAATGGAGAGGGCACGACCCAGTAGGAGACACTACTGTAACAGGGTCTCGCCACTGGGGGCGCTACGGACCATGGCATGAAAAAGGTTACGCAGCTCAGCTTCCTTAGTATCTCTCAATAAGCCATTGGGAAAGCCTGTTTTTCTTTTCAAAATGGCCTTGCTTAATGAGAAATGTACGGGTCTCCAGCCCTGAAACGTGCCCAGTTCCTCATGCTCGCTCGAAGTGCTTTCCAATGCTGCACAGACTCCCCATCTGGGCGAGGGCCTATCCGGACAGGGGATAGGCTTCCAGTCCAACGGCAGCACTTCTCTTCGAAAACCGTAAAAGCCCCAGGAGGATTCTGCGTACACTGTGTGTCCATGCCACTGGTATTCTCTGAGCTTAGCTGCATTCTGTGCTGCGACCCCCACCGCCTACCTGCTCCAGATCGCCTTCATGGCCTTTCCTCCTCTCCGTTGTGTTTTTGTAGGGGAGGATGAAGAGCTCCGCGGAGGTGGGCAGGCCAGGAAATACCGCCACCAAAATCTGCTCATCGGGGATACCAGTCACCTAGGAGGAAGAGCGAGCAGTGGCATTAGAAGGTCACTCTACCTTTTGGTCCTGGCCTCCATTCTTTCATCCTTTTCCTTCAGAAGAACTAATGAAGTGGGGCACAGCGAGTGCCTACCCATTGCCTGGGGGGCTCAGCTTCTGTTATAGGCGACGTAGCTGTAGTGAGCTGCTATGCCCACTCAGTAGGACCTGTTACAGAAGCTCTTGTACAGAACCACTCCTCCTCCTTAACCTTTAGTGCTAAGGATGGGCCTGGCCGTAGACAGGGATCCAAAGAACCCAACCTCTGCGAGGTGTAAATACACATCTCCTATCTTTACAAATCTCCTACAAACACAGACCTGCACATCTCCTATCTTTATAAAAGGCTGACTCAAAAAGCCAGATCCAAGCAGCCGGTTTCAACATACCCACCACTGCACACACAATTGATGGTACCTGAAAAGGAGGGTGTGAACCCATTATGCACCAACAGATCAGGTTTCTGGTCACCCAGATGCCTAATTTTCATGCACAGATGGCTGTCTAGTTGTGTCAGCTGGGAGCTCCCTCACTTTTGTAGGCACCATCAGTTGCACAAGCATAGCTCAGAGGTTGTAGCTGAATATTTGGTCCCAACAGGACACAGAGACAAGTATTCTTAGATTATTTCTGTTTTACTTTGCGCCTTCCGGTGCTTGCACTACCAGAGAAAAGTCAGCCGGCCTTTTTTTGCAGAGTGACTCTGAATTTGGTAAAGGGGTAAAATGTTCCTGTTTCATCAAATGAACCAAGTTTTCTCACAGTGTGAAAATTAAATTGCTGAAATTCCACCAACTGCCAATTTTCCATGTCGTTTTGCTGCCTGTGAGAAACGGCAAATAGGAATGTTAAAATGTAAAAAAAATCACTTTCTAGTTCCAAGAACAGCCGAAAATAAATGTGAAGGAAAAGTACACAACGTTTCTCTTACTTGGAGCCCATTACAATCAGGAATGTTTGCTTTGCTCTATCACCTGAAGAGACATAAAAACAGAGTTCCTGGCTGCTTGATAGCATTAATTATTCCATGCCACTTTTATTGTTTTTTGCAAGAATTCGTGAGTGTTAGCTCAGAATGTCCTGGTAAAATCCAAATGAGGGTTAGTTACACTCTGTCTCAATAAAGTCCCTCTACCTCCTGCTGTTTTAATAGGATGAGATAGTCTTCGCTTCCTATCTCAAATTGTTGTTGATATGTGCTCCACTCCATAGGAGGCTAAATATCAGATGAAAAGACATCTCTCTCATTCCAATACAGATAGATAGATAGATAGATAGATAGATAGATAGATAGATAGATAGATCTTTGACCTAGCATGGATATGCAGCTTCCTATGGAGTGGAACACAACAGCACATAGCAACACTATACAACTGTATGGGAGTTGCTGTGATAGCCGGGCCTACAAATTTAAGTGAGTGTAAGTTCATAAAGTGTCACAAGAACCTATAACAACAAATGTTGTTATAACCCTGCACATTTATATCTGCCCCTGGACATTTCCACTGCTTGCATCCGAAGAAGTGGGTATTCACCCACGAAAGCTTATGCTCCAATACCTCTGTTGGTCTATAAGGTGCCACAGGACCCTTTGTTGCTTCCACAGATCCAGACTAACACGGCTACCCCTCTCATAAACAAATGTTGAGGGGAACAGGTGCAAAGGCAAGGCAGACTGAATTTGTCCGAACTAAAAGGCCAACTCATGTAACCCACGGATTGTGCTAAGAACATGCTTGGTAAACAAGAAAAGTGTTCAGCCAGTAATCAATGAACCAACATTGGTATGTTGGAAATTAGGCTTTATAAGTGGAAAAAATCACGAGGGGATGGGACTATTCCAGCCACCACTTCCCCTTGGTGTCCTCAAAAATTGGCTACTGGAGCAAGCTTTGCCATCACGGCGGCCTCCCACACCGTCCCCTGGGACCATGGGCCTTCATCATCCTGAGAGACGTCCTAACCAGACCAGGCCAGAGAGAGAGAGAGACCCAGATGATCACCTCCACCAGCTTCAGCTGAATCCTAAACGCCAACTAGAATGTGAGATTTCATGCCCCTACCTCCCTATGTGTCCTTTTCTTTGCCTACCTTATTTCTCCCCTTTCCTATCTCTCTCCTTCTTCCTTCTCGCTAATAAGAGTCTGGTTTAGTGTATATTTTGCAACACTGCTGTAAGCTTGTGACCAGAAAGAGGCAGCTAAATGTAATGTCCTAAGCAGCCTGATGCTGGTACAAGTTTGCCAGGTCTCAGAGTGGCTGACAAGACCATATACTGGGCTTGTGTTTTTCCAGCAGTGAGCTTGCAAGTAAGAGTCAACGCCAGAGACAGAAGCTGAATTTTCTATCGTTGCTGTTCTTTGCTCTCCCACTTTTGTGCGTGTTTTGTCTTCTAGGAAACGGGATTGGACTTTAATAACAAGAGCTTCAGCCCATCTCAAATTCTTCTTTTTTCCTCCAAAGGACAGTGACTACCCTCTTTAATACCATCTAAGAGACCCTCAGACATGTTTTGTTTTGTTTTTCCTTCTAAAGACTCTCTCCAACTAAAGGGAAAGAGAGCCAGGGACACTGTTAAAATTACAGCCTTATTTAATACTTCATGTTTCAAATGCTTGTAACTGGTTTTCCTTCTTTTCTGTATCTTCAATAAAAGGTGAAAGGGCTTTTTAATGGTGCGTTTGCCAAACAGCTTGAGATCTCTGTGTGCCAATCCCCGAACCGTTTCATGTTGGACAGCGTCTGGGTTATGTTAACGTCTTTGGGCCCATATATCCCACCTAAATTAATACAACAGACAGGAAATAAGGAATATCTTATTCTATTAGCCACTTTACAAATATATTGGGTTTGTAAAGTGCTTTGGGATACTTAAGGTTGAAAAATGCAATAGAAACTTTAATAGTAGTAATTATGTTGAGTACAAATCCCCTAATGCATTTTGTTTTACAATTGCTCAGCGCATTAACAGGCTGCTGGTGACAACTGCAAAACGATGGCTTCATTATGGCTGTTCTTTCCCATCCTTTTCTTTTTTTAGCTATTCTGCTATGAAACTCTCTGCATTTTAATCGCCTTCCCATTGTTTGGGACGGGGAATGGGGACCAGGCACTCACCTGCACTAGCGCTCGCTTGATCACTTTGCTAATGTCTTGTCTCCACTCGGGGATGTCAGGATTGTGGTAATCCAGATTAGGGGAAAACGACAAGAGCTGAGACTGGAAATACTCTGCGGATATAGAGAGAATAATAATAAGACTTGGACAGTACATAGGGCCTGATCCCACACCCATGGAAGACAGGAAAAGATTCCCATTATCATCCGTGGCTTTGGATTAGGACCACAGTTCCTTTTGTCGAAGGATATTAAAGCCAAAGAGACAGACCCACACACCGCAGGACAGAGATACACAGACAGAAGAACACACTGCGCTTATAAAGGGCCTTTCAGTCCAGTTGTATCCCATGGCACTTTACAGAGGAAAGGGAAAAGGAAAGAAAGGAGGAAAGAAAGTGATCAGAGAGGGGGGTCCATGCTCCCCTCATTGTGCTCTGGGTTTGCAGTTTGAACATCTAACCTCCTGGCCTGCCGCTTGCAAAGCTGCCGCCCAGTAAAGAAAGCAGGGCCGGGATGAAATTTGGAGCCAGCGCCTCCAAATGGGTTTGTTCGCTTGCACTTGTCATGCACTGTGCTCTGCAGAGCAAACGCTGAGTGTCAGGAATGCTTTTTTCCAAAGGCGGGCATTAGCTGTTTGTTCTCCTGGAACACTGCCAGGAATGGTTAATACCCCCGTAAATCAGACACCAATAGTGCTAATGACTATTCACAAGACGCTCCAAAATTACTTCTTCATTAATTGATAGCTAGGGTGGGGGCGTCCCAGGCTGGTTTCAGTGACAGCATTTTTTTAAAGTACCCAAGTCCAGACCGGTCCTCTAGCCTGCACTGTAACCCCCCACCCTCCCCGACTGTTGGCACAAGTGCCTGCCTCCCCGTATCTCTCTGACTCAGCTTCTCTTTTCAAGTCTCATCTAATGTGTATTGCTCCTTCCTGGCGCACGACTCCCTAATGTCTCCCTCACTCTGTTATCATGTGGCTCTGTAATTCTAATGCAGCACCACAAAGTCTAACAGGAGGTACTGGGATGTCTCAGCCTTTGATGCCTTTGAATTCGGCTTTCCACAGCCAACAGCAGAGCTCCCTCAGTTGCAGATGTAATGAGTCCCTGTATGTGTTTGGACTTGGGGCCTTCACCATCATAGCCTAGATGTCTACCATTTGAGCTAAAGAGATAACTCCATTAGGTGGTAGCAGCAGTAGGTTGTTATCCCCTAGAGGACCAGCCACTGCTGGAGGACACAACACAAGCTCTTTCAGTATGTTAGGGAGTCAGGTTTCCACCGCACCTAGAGTTGTCTCCCTGAGGACCAGCGTTGGAGATCTGCTAGCCATGCTACAAGGCATTCCTCAGTGTGAACTTTTAGGGGGCTATTTTGTTTTCTTTTGAGGTTTTGGTTTCCAGGTTGGCTTGTTGACTCTGGGCATTTCAGACCAGAGTTCTTATGGAGGGTGGGATGGATTTGAGCCATTATGATGTCTGGGGGTATCAATAATTAGCATACAGGATCCACATGAAGCGGCCAACATTAAACATAAACTCTTTCTGGAGCAGGGACTTCTGGGGCATTGTGTGATTCATGTGTGTACTGTGAGAGCACCCGGGAGCCCTGAGCTCTGGTCAGCAACTCTAGGCACTGCCACAATACAAATAAAGAATGTCAATAATAATTTCCCAGGGTGGCCTCGGGGTTCAGACATGGACTTTGACTTGGAAGACCTGCATTCTATTCCTTGCTCTGCCACTGGACTGTGGGGTGACCTTGGGCAAGTCACGTCCCTGTTCTGTGCCTCAGTTTCCCCCTTGGTAAAATGGGGACAATTCGATTTACCTCCTCTGTAAAATGCTTTGAGATGTACAGATGCAAAGCCTATAAAAGAGCTAGGAATTATAATACGCAGGTAAAATTAACTTGACAATAGCATCAATGAGGAATGCCACAAATATTGCCCTAAAAACCACAGGTCTTGTCATGGTTTTCATGGCAAGGGCTGTCCTTTCTTTTTAGGTGCCGCAGGATTATTAAATAAAACACACACGATAGAAAAACAAAAGTCAAACAAAGGCCAGGCCTGCACTACAAACCTCGGTATGACTCCGTCGTTCATGGGCGTGAAAAATCCACACCCCTGAGAGATGCAGTTATACCGACCTCAGCCCTGGTGTAGACAGCGCTCTGACGACGGGAGGGCTTCTCCTACTGACATAGCAGCATCTTCACGAAAGTGGTGCCGCTGCAGCTTTTTAAATGTAGACCTGCCCAAAGTGAAACCGACTCTTGCATGGTGAACTCCACCCAGCCTCCTGTTCTTCACCCTTCACCAATGCGCATGGTGTAGCGTTTCCAACGGTCCATCCAAAACCAGACAGCAGGTGCATATATGACATCTTCCGCCTTGGCTCACATACCAGGGATCAAACTGGTGATCTCTAGCACCAAATGCATGAGCTACTACAGCTTGACTTTAAGAGCTCCACTTTGCTAGATGCTCCTCTAAAAGGCTCACATCCTTTGTGCATAGGGCACAGAGGGGCACCTCTCACATATTCTCCCCAGTGGGTTGCAGATACTCAGCACATGTTCAAGCTCTGTTGGATTTGTCTCCTGAAGAAACTTATTTCCCAGTTTCAAAGACAATGGTTTCCCAGAAATTTACAGTGTCTCTGACCACACTTGAAAGGAGGCTGATTAAATACAGATTTACTTCCATAGGCTAATAGTAACTGTGTGCTATTAAATCATGTTAACAGATTATTAAAATCCACTGCATTTCCACAGCGACACAGTTGATAAATATATATTTATCTGGTTGTTAAATCTCAACAGCTAGCTTTCTAGTAGCCACATGAGCATTTATTTAACACGTAATCATTGGAACGAGACAAACATTCAGTGCAACCTCCATCATCTGATGCCCACATATTTCAAAACCTTGCTATCTGAGCAGGGCCAAGTTCCTGATGTTAGCTGGTGATAACGGGATAATGAAAACAGAGGGTGGCACAGGGAGAGACGTCTGTGATGTCCTGGGGGTATCCCCTCCATATTCCTGACCAGGACTCCGCAATGGCCCTGCTGAGAATCCAGCCCAGGATTTGTATTGTGCCCAGTGCAAGCAGGGACAGCGGAGGTTCAATAAGTGCTGTGTGGATTCCCAAGCAGTGCAGATATGAGCTATAAAGCTCATAGTTATGTATATTACTGTGAAGTCCTAGGCCCAGATCCTCCAAGGTGTTAAGGTGCCTAACTCTCATTTCTTTCAAATACCCCCTTGAGTGCAATGGGAGTTAGAGGATCTGGACCTCAGTGCCTTGATTTTTTGAAGTTCCCAGTAACCTGGGAAATAACAGAGTCCAGGGCGGAGTCCCAGACCCAGAGAGAGGGGTGCAGCAATTTAACTAAAGAGCTTTGCTAGATGGATTTTGTGAATGTGCTTTAACCAAATCTCTCCCTCTTGGGATCCTCCCTCAATCAAACCTGCTTTCTGGTCTCCTCTACAATTGGGGCAGCTGGCCAACAGGCCCTGGAGTCAGAGGATCCTCCAAACACGTCAAGCCCTGATAATCCAGGACCCTGTCCCTGGGGTAATCAGGCTTGTCCTGTACTGAGATTCGATATGGAAGCCACTCCCTGCTTTCTTCCGCTGGACTCTGGAAGACCCTCGCGTTCTGCCTGCCCCCTGCTTGACCTTTGCTTGCAATCGGTGGAGCATACCATGCACTGCGATGTCCTTGGTGTCCTGGAGGAGGGCACTCCCAGCAGAGACCTGCACCGTGATGGTGTTTGTCCCCTCGGTGGCGAAGGTGTAGGAGACGCTGCTTTCTAGGGTGATGAGGGGCTGCAAAAGCCAAACACAAGCAATGATGACAGGGCCCCGTTCTAGGACCGGGGTTACAGTATCGTCTTGGACTCACAGAAACGACACATCAAACTGCCCTATGGGGCCATTTTATCCATCCCACCACCAGCTAATACAGCTTTGCTCCTCAGGGCTTTCTGAGTTTATACAGGACTCAAGTCATGGCCCTTCCCCAACTTCCCTTATGGAGACACTCCCACAGCCAGGTACATCTCTGACTATTGCAAATGCTTCCTGAAATTCAGCCTAAAAAGTTCCTTTTGCTGAACTGCGTCCCCTTCCTCCTAGTTATACCCAAGTAGAGCACGATGAGCAACTCCACAGTTGGAGTGACAATATTTGCAGAATGCAGTATTCTAACCACAGCTCTTGGTTAGCCAAGCTATATACAGAGTTGGCCTTCAACGAGAGTTTGGATCCAGGTCGGACCCCCCACACACACACCTTCAATTTGGATGCCATACCCCCCCCCCAAGTGTCTAGATCCAAGCTATGGCAGTCAGGCCTAACTCAAGCTAGATGTTTAACTCTGCCTATCTATCTCAGTAGCGCTGTGGCCCGCGTCACTGTCGTTTCTGAGGACTTGAAATTAATACACGGATCATCACAGCACCCCTGCATGGGAGCCAGGGTGGTGCGGTGGATGGAGTGCGGTAGTGGGGCTCAGGAGACCTGCATTCTACTCCCAGGTCTGCTAGTGGCTGACCTTGGGCAGGCTGCTATGCCTCTGTGCCTCAGTTTCCCCATCTGTAAAATGGGAAGAATGACACTGACCAACTTTGTGAAGCGCTTTGAGATCTACTGATGAAAAGGGCGAGGCATTATTATTATCCTAAATAGAGATGAGAGTTGAACCACAGAGAGGTTAAGTGACAGCCAAAGTCACAGGGGGAATCTGACTCCCTTGTCCCACTCCAGTGCCTTTGCCACAAAACCAGCCCCTTCCTCATAAATAAATCCACCCAGGCCCTTACCCCTTTCCTTCACATCTCTCACATTTTATTCCCATCAGAGGGTCCGTTTGCCTGCGTGGGATGAGGTTAATGCTTTATTCCACAGCAGCAGATCAGTCGTGCCATTTGATTAGTCAAATCTGAGTTTTACTGGGCATGGCTCAGGCTAGCAGCGTTTGCTCTCCTTGGGGAACGCAGCCTTCCTTTGCTAAAGGTGCTTGGGCATCACCAAGCAACTAGCAGGCAGATCTCCTTAGGCCAGATGTTTTGGCCACAGGGGATTCAGAGACAAAGTGAGTGAACTTATGTGGTCACACCAGCCCTACAGTGCTTATGCCTAATGAGCTATACACTCACTCCATAGAAAGCGAAGAACAGGGCGCTTCTAAACCACAGGGAACATTAGCAATTGTCCTACAGGTTACCGGCCATGATTCCATCCCAAAGTAACAGCAGCCAATGTTGTCTTCAAAGCTGCCTTTTTCTTGTGTGTGCCCGTGCTGCATGCTGTATTATTAAAGTTGATTTCACCTGCATGATGGGGTTTTAACATTCCACCAATTCCTTCAATTTAATTCACGCGTCAGGGCCTGGGAACCAACTCTAAATTAAATCAAGTCGTTTAAGGTTCATTTGCGCAAACATATTAGACAGCCGGACGCATTTATTAAACCGAACCTGTGTTAATCCAAGCAAACTGGCCTTTGGGTCTATTGCAAAAGCAGCAGACCAGCAATTCACTACAGTGGCTCTGTCTGGAGGGAGTGGGGGTGGGGGAGAATGAGTCTTGTCCAGGGTGTGCTTAATATGGAAGTTGCTCTGCCGTGGGGCTCTTTGAGTGCAGGGTAAAGTTTGCCGTGCACTGACGCGATCGCAAAGCAGCATACGAGGTGTTAGGTGCGGTGACACTTAGTGGCCGAGATTCACTCTTAGATCTAGGGGCCTGCTGGGTGGAGGGTGGCTGCCGAGGCAGAAATGGCTATACCTTCCCCTCTTCTCCGGTGGAAGGAGGCTGGAAATGGCAGGTGGCCCGAGCACGGAAGGAAGGTGCGAGTTTGTGAGCACAGGGGTCTCTCTGGAACTCTGGCGATATCCCAGTGGAATCCCTGGGTAGCATGGCCCGTCTTTCCTTGGCTTTCACCCCTAGCCCCCACAGGGAGCAGCTGGTATAAATTACCCCCCTCTTTAAGACAGCCGGTGTGTATCTCAGGGGCTGCCCGTAGCTGAACTTTGAGCTGATTTGTTCCTAAGAAAAGCAGCCTTTTTGCCTTGAATTAGCCGGGGATCCCTGACCTACAGCGTGCACATTAAGCAAGGATTGGAGCAGGATCCCACATGCTCCATGACATGACTTAGTGTAGCCCACACACCTTCTGGGTGGGGTGTTCTGTCCCATCTAGTGGCACCGAGACCACTTAGAGAGACAGATAAAATGAGGCTGCGCTATAGCCTTAGCTAACAGGCAATTGGCTTTTAGCTCATGCAGTAGAGGCTCGTGCACTAAGCTCCTGAGGTCCCAGGTTCAATCCTGCCTGCCATTGGGGATCTAACGATTGGGGTCTGTCGGTGTTACATTAGCATAACCCTGCAGTCTCAGGCACTAATGAGATGGAGGCTGGAAATCCTGCAGGCAGGAGGTGTTTTACCCAGAGAGTGACACAGGAGCTCGGAGGCAGCATGGCCGTGGTGCTGCGGCAGAGGGCAGTTCTGGAGCGTGCGGGGATTTCCAGATCTGGGAGCCAATTGGGCTCAGCAATGCAAAATGGCTTGTGCTGCCATTGGCTGCCTCCCTCTTGGTAGTATCCACGAACGGATCCAGATAATGCCGCTCAAGCTTGAATATCCATGGAGCTAGAAGGGGTTGGTGCTGCAGAAAGGAGCTAAACCCCATGCACCTCTCCCTTCTGCCCCCCGCCAAGAAAGCCCCTTCCCATGCAAAGGTTGCTAAAGAGGTGGGGATACTGCTACAGAGGGGGCAGATTTCCCCTTCTGAAGAGAGGGGCCCAGAGCTCTGATCCCAGGAAGAAATGGATGGTAATAGAGTCAGCTGCCCCCCAGAACCTCCCGCCAGGAGTCTGTCATTCTCCCAAGGCCTGGTGGCTTCCCCGCTGCTGACTCTGGCCCTGCAGGCGTCTTGCACACCCTCTGCAGTCTCTCTACAATCTCCTGAGCTTCCCCTCTCCATCACATCCTCCCGGGGCTCTTTGTAGGGCAATCACCCTGATCTCTGCCAGCTGTGCCTCATTCTGTCACCAGGATTGGCTAGCTCCAGCGCCTAATGGCCGAGCCACCCTGGTACAAGGACACAGAGAGAAAAAAACGAGTCGCCCTTGTAAATCAGTCACCATTTCCGCCAGGAAGAGGCTGAAAATGATCCCTGAGCGTGAAAATCCACTGCGCCACCACGATCAGTTGTTTGCATTCTCCCCAGTAACACCCTACCCCCGTAGCTGTCGTCGCACAAGACCTAAACAAACACACCGGAGCTGTGCTAAGGCTGCAATTATCCACGTCGCCCCTCTGCATTCAGAGTGCCCTGCTAATTCACTCTCACACGCCAGAGTTTTGGAGAGAGAGTGGGTGCCAGTGTTGCATCTCTGTATTCCCTTTGCCATCCGTAAGCTGAGGGCATCTATATCGGCCTATACTGTCCATTGGTTCGAGGTTACACTGAACGGCCCAGGATTCCACTGGAAACCAGTCACTTACAGATCTGAGACTCTGCAAACAAACTGCAGAACTGTTAGAGCTGAGAAGAGATCTTCAGCCACTTAATTCCACTTTCCCATCCTTATCTTATTTTTAAAGGCTCAAATGTTCATACCCCATTCTTCACATGACCTCCAGTTTTGCGGGCACAAATGACTGCAGGCACAATTTTCCACCTGCAATTTATACTGCTTTGATGTCTAAGGCTATGTCTTCCCAGCAAAAATAGATGTATTTTTACATCAAGATAGCTAACTTGAGCACTTGCCTTGATGTAGCTCGTCAAAATCAACCCCAGTTGGGGAGCATAGCTATCTCAAAGTAAAAACCACACCCTTTTTGCCGTGAAAACATAGGCTTAGTTCCTGATTGCACTTGTGAATCGGGGATGTAGACACTGAAGTGACCAAACACACCTTCATACATAGTGGTGAACACAAAATTGCAACCACATTACTTCTCTTTGCAATTTATATCTGCATAAATGGAGGGCAGTGTCTGAAACTGGAGCCCACAGGTCTCTCAAACAATGGAACCTGTATTAAAAAACATCTCCAGTAGGCAGTCTCCTGACTTATTCCTTTAGAAACATCTCCAAAATCTCCCGTAGAATTCATTTCAACTTTTCATAAAGAGAGCCTTTGTAGTAGGCAACTGATTTTTGCCAATCCCTTTGCTTAAGAGAGGTTGCACTTTTATCTTTAATGTGCGCTCATGGCCCTGAACAATAGGCATGGTCAGGCAGGAACAATTCATTGGGAGCCTAGCTTGAATTTCTAGACAGCGATAGTTATTTGAACACCAGCCGCTTTAAAGTACTGTGTTGGAATGCAGCATTATACACTGTGTACTGGTATATAATGGAAACACCAATGGTTACTTGAACACCAGCAGCTGTTAAACGCTGTGTTGAAACTCAGCATTATCCAGTATATAGTGGTATATAATTTTGTTAAGTTGCAAGCAAACCCTGGTAATAACAATGGTCTGCCAAGTACAATAATAAGCAGCAGCAAAAATGTAATGACTCCTGCAACACCAACACAAGGGGGGAAATAAATCACAATGGGCAAAGTTCAGATAACGAACAAACCTTTTTAGATCCAGGAAGAAAAACCCAGCAAGAGCACTGTGTTTTCATGGCTACTCAAACGATATTCTGCCCTGCCAAGCCACTGAAGTAAGTACAATATGATAAAAAGGGACCGTACCTTGGTGCTGTTACCAAACCACCAGAAGTAGGTAAGGGTGCCCGATTGACTTGGCCATACCACCGCAGTAAGGTTGACTTCCTTATTCCTAATGGCAACGAAGGGGATGTTCAGATGGACATGCTCCACTGGACCTGCGGGAGGTGATCTCATTATTCCCGGCATCCTCCCTGCGCAACGTTCTACAATGACGTAAAGCAAAACACTCTCCTTTCTGAAGTCAATGGAATTCCACCAGCATCCATTTGGTGCAATGGAGGAGAAGTTTACTTAATGTTAGAAGATGATACCCGATTAACAGCTCTGGAGACTCCAATTCTTTGTTGAACTTTTATAAGGTTGCATCATAGGAGGCAGGTGTGCAAGCTTCCCCCATGCGGCCCAACCACTGTGTCTCAGACTTGGAGCTGGGATGCATACCAGCTGTTAGGGTTTTACAGGGTGATTTAGACTCTCTGCCCATTCAAACCTTGGCCAGCTGGAAGGATGCATTTTATAACGCGGACATCTGTCTGCTAGGAACCAAACTGCAACCCACCAACTTATTGCACAGGTCACCAAACAGCTCTCAGATAGCTATGAATTTCAATCTCGCCAGCTAAGCTGGGTCCTCTAGGTGAAAGGGCCTATAACCCATTACCAACCTTTCAAGCCATGTTGGATGGACAAATTTCCGCCCTGGGTTAAACAAACCTACATAGCAGGGATGGGCAAAATCAGTCCAGTTAGGATTTTATATGGTTGGTCATCATCATTGTATCTGAGCACCAAGACACATCAGAAAGGACCCCCCAGCCACTCTTTAAACTGAAAACAGTCCTCTTTCTTCATGATTTGAACCCCAAACCCCAAACTTATTCAATATTATTAATAATAGTATTCCAGTAGTGCCCAATGTCCACAGTTATGGTCCAATACCACATTGTGCTAGGCGCTGTATAAACAGAACAGAAAGATGGGCCCACCCCAAAGAGCTTACAAGACAAGACGTCGCAGGTGGCTACAGACAGACAGAGGAGCACAAGGAAACTATGCCACAGTACTGGTCAGCATGATAGGGAGTGGTCAGAGTTTTTTGTGGGAATCACAGCAAAGAATGGTTTTAAGGAGGGATTTGAAGGAAGAGAATGAGGTAGTTTTGCAGATATCTATGGGGAGCTTTTCCCAAGTGCAAAGGGGCAGACAGCACAAAGATGCTAATTTGAAAATGTAACTAGTGAGTGATTAATATTAATAATATTTGACAGGGCTCTGAACTTGGTATTCGCTGCGTCGTGAAGCAGACATACCAAAATGCTCCAAGAACATTGAGGTAGTCACGACTCGATCAAAGCCAGGTACTAATAAGAGTCTTCTGAGAGCGCTTGGTCTCAGGAGATTTCCAGAGCAAAGATGTTTGAATAAGTCTGGGCAAAGCATCTAACTTCTTGCTCCTTTTTGACCTAGAGCTACAGGTGGGAACTTTTGGGGATCAGCTGTCATTGGAAGTATTTTCTTCTCTACTTTTGGTAATTATGGGCCTTCTTTATCTTTCTATAGTAAAAGTTCTGAGGAGAAGAGCGAACCGAGAGGTTAAACAGCTAACCTCCCTTGCTTCTGGAATGGTCAAAAAGGTGACGATGCAGCAGGAAATCTTGTCGCAGCAGCAAACGGCCAGAAATAACTCTAGTGCTCACTCCCGGTGCATGACAATTGAAAATTCAGTTCCTCACCACAGAAATAAAAAGAACAAGAGAAAAAAACAGATGGAGAAAACACTAGCATTTTCGGTTGGAACTTCAGCTTTTTCTCCATCTGTTTTCCCCCCCTCCTCTTGCATTATTTTTTTGTGGGGGACTGAATTTAAATTGATAATTGCGATGCGCTAAGCATGCTAGCATGTAGCTGATGATGTCATATCGGTGCTGTTCAGATCCAGTAGTTAGATGGACCACTACTGTTAGAGAGGAAAGGTGGGTTTGTGGACAACGCTTGGCCTGGGGCTAGGTCTGATTCCCAGTTCTGCCACAGACTCCCTGTGTGACCCTGGGCAAATCACGAAATCTCTCTGCCTCAGTTTCTCCTCTCTACGACAGGAAAGTTAACCCTTCATCTACTTGGCTTGTAAACTCTTTGCAGGGCAGGGACTGACTCCTACTACGTGTATGTACAGCACCTAACGCAATGGGACCCCAGGCTTGGTTGAGGCCTTGGGTGCTGCAGTTATCTCCTTTTGAAGGGGGAACGCAATGCAGCCAGACACCAGACAGGGTACACTAGATTTCCAGTCTCCCAGATACTCAGAGAACACGGTTCCAGGCCTCAATATACCCTGAGCAGGGGTGGAGTGAGGAGGTGAGCGGTGAGGCGAGCAGTGGGGGGGGAGGAGGAAGAAGGCAAGTGGCGGGGTGCGGGCCTGGCGGAGGAGTAAGGAGGTGAGCAGCAAGCCAGCAGCAGGGTGAGGAGCGCGGGGGCGGGTCTGGCTGCGAGCGGGGGAGTGAGGAGGTGAGCAGGGGTGTGTGGGAGGAGAGAGGGGCGGTGAGGAGGTGGGAGGCGAGCGACGGTGGGGTGAGACCAGTGGCAGGCGGACAGGGGGGAGGAGGTGGGGGGGGGGGGCCTGGCGGAGGAGTAAGGAGGCAAGAGGTGGGTGGGGGAGTGAGGAGGGACACAGGAGGCGAGCAGCAGGTGAGGAGGTGAGCGGTGGGCACATGGGCAGCGGGTGGAGCCCCCCTTTGGGGAGGCTAGCCCCTGACTCCACCCCTTCTGCCCATGCTCCCCTGCAGGCAGCTGGAGCCCTGAGACCCCCTGTGCCTGGAGCCAGAAGCCCTCCACCCAGAGAAGCCTGGGGGGCCCTCCACCTCCCCACCGCTCGTGTCCAGAGGAGCTCCATGCCAGCCAAAGCCCTGCGCCCCACCACCTGCCTGGAGGAGCCCCGGGTCAGCCACAGCCCCACCTCCCCTCACCTCTCCAGACCCAAGCCACCCAGAGATGTTTTTCATTATTATTTGGACTTCTATTATGTCAAAGGATTTTTAAATTTACTTCAGAATTGTTATACAGACAACCACTTTGACCAAAAAAGCAAAAGAAACAATAATAAAAAAGACAAATATTGTACTTACTTTTCAGTGTATAGTATATAGAGAAGTATAAACAAGTCATTGTCTGTATGAAATTTTAGTTTGCACTGACTTTGCTAGTGCTTTTTATGTCGCCTGTTGTAAAACTAGGCAAATATCGACATGAGTTGATGTACCCCCTGGAAGACCTCTGTGTACCCACAGGGGTACGTGTACCCCTGGTTGGGAATCACTGGGACACAACATCTGCAGAGTGCCATGGCAACAAATTGACGTATATGATAATAAGTTGAGATCATTAATATACTGACCTATAGGAGAAGGGCACCCCAATATTAGTAGGGTGAGGAAATGCAAACAAGGAAGAGGGGAGAAATCTCTACTGAATATGCATTAAACATAGTGGCATCAGAGTAACATGTTATAAAAGATTATATCCAGCCTGCATGCAGGAGGGGAAAGAAATGTAACCCTTGGGAGGTGCCACTGGTGATGAGGAGGACGGTGACGGTGATGAGGAAGATAATGGCTAACACTTCAGGTTGTTCGGCAAGGGTTGGCGTGAGTATATGGATGTTCAGATGTACATTCTGTAGTGTCTCTACCTACCTTGCTGGCTGAGAGTGTTTGTGACTTTGCTAAAGCAATTAATAAACCATTGTAAGTACAGAAGGGTTCCTAAAGTGTGAGTGTTGCAACTGTGCACTCGGGATTCCCAATTGAACAGTAATTTTAATAATACTGGGCCTGATCTTGGGACAAGCACCTGTCAATCCTCAAAGTGATAACTGGGAATTCTTAAGTAATCAATATAATTAATACATAATCTTTAGATCAAGCTACAGGTCTAAAGGGACAGTGATGAGGTCTAAGAGGACAAGGGAGTAGAAGACAAAGTGACTCAACAGGGTCACGTGAGTCCCTGGCTCTAGAATCTCAATATCAAACAGCAAATCCAACAATAAAATTAAATAATCCCTGAGCAATGGGTTGCTATTACCGGCTAACAACTGCTTTTGTTAGCTAATGGCCCAAGGTGAAGCCAAGAGCAGTTAATGCTCCAATAACTGGATGTTAAATGCAGTTGTGATTGATTTTGAGGGAATTACAAGCATGATACAAGATTCAAGGGACATTTTTACTCTTTCACGCACCTAGCTCTGAGTTTAAAACTGATCCTCTCCACAGGCTCTTGCCATTTGGAAACTTTAGACAAGTGTACCCCTCGGGGAGCACAGCAAATGAAACACAGGAGGGAGAGAAAGTGTATTTGCAGGCTGAGGGTGAAGATAGTTGAGCTTCATGAACTTCCGTCAGGAACTTGGATTAAAGGGTATAGCAGTGACTGCAACAAGAGTGCCCAGAGTAGGTGGATTAATGGTCCAAGCACGGGACAGAACACTCCGATCTCCTGAATTCTTATCCTGGGTTCTACACTCATTCACTCTCTTCTGTGGCATATTGATCTGGTCTACACTAGTGGGGGATCAATCTAAGTTACGCAACTTCAGCTAGCTGAATAACGTAGCTGAAGTCGACGTACTTAGATCTATTCATCGCGGTCTCTTCACTGCGGTGAGTCGACAGCTGACGCTCCCCCGTTGACTCCGCCTGCGCCTCTCACTCCGGTGGCGTACTGGAGTCAATGGGAGAGCACTTGGCAGTTGATTTATCGCGTCTAGATTAGACGCGATAAATTGACCCCCGCTGGCAGGGCCGGCTCTAGGCACCAGCAAAGCAAGCACGTGCTTGGGGCAGCACATTTCCAGGGGCAGCATTCCGGCGCCACCGCATAGAAGCCAACTCCATGGGTGCTCCGGGGCTGGAGCACCCATGGGGAAAAATTGGTGGGTGCTCTGCACCCACCGGCAGCTCCCCGCACCCCCCTCGCCCCAGCTCATCTTCACCTCTGTCTGCTCCCCTGAGTGTGCCACCACCGCTCCGCTTCTTCCCCCTCCCCGCCAGGCTTGCCACGAAACAACTGTTTCACGGCAAGCCTGGGAGGGAGGGGTAGGAGGGGAAATGCGGCGTGCCCGGAGGAGGAGGCGAGGCCGGGAATTTGGGGAAGGGGTTGGAATGGGGCAGGAAAGGGGCGGAGTTGGGGTGGGGCCAAGGGTGGGGGGGCACAAAAAAGGGGGGGGCAAACATGTTTTTGCTTGGAGCGGCAAAAAACCTAGAGCTGGCCCTGCCGGCTGGATCAATCGCTGCCCATCAATCCTGTGGGTAATTTAGACAAACCCTAAGAAAGTCACTTAACTACTCTGGATCTCAGCTTCTCAATATGTAAAATGGGGGTTAATGATAGTTACTTCCTTCACTCTCATTTGGGAGGATAAAATAGCTAACGTTTGTCAAATATGAAAAGCACTATATAAATACTCACATATTATTAATGCCCCAGAAAATGTTCCAGGCCTAATGGCTTTGCGATATTTAATCATCATTTCCAACCCCAAACATTCAAAAATCATGAGTCACAGACCCAAAAAATCAGGATAATAAAAAAGAATAATATATTTGAGTTTGTTTTATTTTTCTTCTGATTTCTGAGCCTTTACAATATACTTGGATCCCATTTTCAAGCTTTTTCTTGAAGCCATGAGGCCTAGAAACTTACTTTGTTTCAAAATGAAAGCTGAGATTTTAACATAGTCACATGACCTTCGGAATTGGAGCTTTCAGAAAAGAGCAAATATCAAGAGCAGAGCTTCATAGAAATCAGGATTTCTGTCACACTGAAAAGTCCAATATTTCTATATTCGTTTTTGTCCCATATTGAGACATAGAAAAAGTTTTGTTATTTTAGTAACATGAAAAGTTCCAAACAATTTTGATTCAGAAATATTGAAATGTTTTGTTTCAAGTCAGTTCAATTTAAACTGTATCTGCCTCTGTATCTGTTAAATCAGTTTTTAAACCGGTTCAGTTAAACTGTTGCAAATCTCTGTTACTTTGGTCTCAGAGGGTATGTTTTCACCGAACAGCTAACACCGGCGATCCGCACCTGGGTCTGAGCAGCCAGGTTACTGTAGCTCAGGTGTGAGCATGCCCACAAAAAAAGTCCTACCCATGTTGCTGCATCCTCACTGTTTCTACACTTGCCCATGTGTGTCTGGGGGGACATATCCCATGGTTCTTTGTGCTAAGAGGCTCTAGGATTTCTTCCCAGTCAACAGTGTCAATTGTGGGAGAACTTGTGCCCTTTGGGAGGAATTGTGGGGAAGAGCATTGGAAGACTATCAGCATTCAACTGATTTTGCCTCATTCTTCCCTCAGTGCCAGGCACCCTGGGTGGACTACATATCCCATGATGCACCACACGGCTCAATGAAGTGAGACTGATGTGCATCATGGGAGATGCATATCAGCCAAGGAGTCCACAGGAGAGAATGGAGGCACAAAGCACCCAAATTACAACTCCCAAAGGCACCAGAACATCTTATGTTGATGTAGTTTAATGCTGAACTGACTTGAAACCAAATGTTTTGGTGCAGTTTAACAAACTGAAAGGTTTCAACTCATGTTGAAGGAACTCGTAACAACATATTTCATTTTGATTTGCCTGATGGGAAATTGAAAAATGTCCACAGAACATTTTGAGTTTGTGGAAACCACATTTTCTGTCGAAAAATCATTCTGATGGAAATTTTCCAACCAGCGCTAATCATGAGATTTGCAATAAAATCACGAGAGGTGGTAACATTAGTTAATTATTTCCTACAGTGTATTTTTATGGATCTGTTTCATTACAGCAATAAGCCAAGCCAAGGCAGTGTGTATTTCTGGGGATTTATAATGCTCCTCCAGAAGCTCGTCTGCATCTCTTTGGTCTAGAAACTGATGGGAAGACTGGTGAGATCAGATTCACTTGTGAGCTATGTAGCATTTTCCGCAAAGTTGGAAATACTGATGGAATAAACCACTCTTGTGGTGTTTTATCTTTTTCAGAGCTGTCCAGAACCACAAAGTGCGGCAGCACATGAGAATAACATATAAACATCACAAACAGCAGCTAAAACTACCTGAAGTTTTTCAAACTCTAAGGAAAGGTCTGAGTTGTGTTTTGAGGGATTGATTTATGCTGTCTGAAGTATGTTCACCTATCCCCTGCATACAGAATTGGCCCTTTAAAATCCCTCATTGCAGGTGTGAAAGGAGCACCTTCTTTTACAAGAATGCAGTGAAATTCACCCTGCAGGTCAGGATGCTACTTAAAGGGTCGGGAGTGCATGAGTTCCGAGCCATCTATACAGGCCGGGTTGAGAGAAATCCTAGGGTGACTGGCCTCACTGAAGTAAATGGGAGTTTTTCCATTGGCTTCAATGAGGCCAGAATTTCACCCCTAGAGTTGAGCGCTCACATCTACTTACAGACCACGTGCAGGAAGAGGACAGCAGTGTCAGCTCCCAGGCTGTTTTCTGCGTAGGCCGTCACCTGAAAGATCCCAGCGCTCTTGTAAACGTGCCTGATGCCCTCCTCTATGGGGCTGAAATTAGCATAGGACATGGCAATACCATCGCCGAAATCCAGCTGGATGTTTGTCCTCTGGAGATCGCCCTGCAACAGAGAGCGCTGTGGTTAGGAACTTGGCTGAGAAGGGTGATTGATGTTACACTCCATCCCGCTGCTCAGCTTCACTTCATTAGCGCGACGACAACCCCGGCACATTGCAAAATGATCTCTGCCAAGTGCTGCAATGCCCCCAAACACAGCCAGAGCCAGCTCTTATATTATATCTATTATATATCAGCGAGCCTGGTGTGGTGGCGCGCACCTGTTATCCCAGCTACTTGGGAGGCTGCGGTTGGTGGATCGCTCAGGAGTTCTAGGCTGCTGTGCGCTATGTCAATCGGGTGTCTGGTGCTACTGACAGCCTGGCCAAGCGGGTAGTTGGAGGACTGGCTAGAACAACGCTTCTGATGTGTTGTGATCGGCGCCCTCTCTCTGTGAGGGCTGATGGACTGATCAGTGACAGTGATATATCAGCAATGCCCAGAACAACCTGGACATTAAGAGGTGTGAGCAGGTGTTATCCTCCCACGCCTGGTTCAAGGGGGTAGAACGCCACTACAGTGCTGCTTATGAGGTGCCTGATATGTGCCTATATTGGGGGCAGTTGAGATGGGAGGAGCTGCATAGATGGCAGGTTATGTCTCTGCTGGAGGATTAGCTAGGAGCGCCTTCCAGACTGCACTGAATACAAGAAGAGAAGGGAGTACAAATGAGTGAACAGCAGCAGACAAGAAATCCCAGCATTTTAGGCCTTGTCTACTTGCAGAAGCTGCAATGGTTTCATTTAAATCAGTTTTTAAACCAGTTCAGTTAAACAGTTGCAAACCCCTGTTAGTTTGGGTCTCAGAGGGTATGTTTTCACTGGACAGTTAACCCAGGTGATCTGCACCTGGGTCTGAGAAGCCAGGTTAGCCTAACCCAGGCAGGAATGCGGTCACAGCCAAGCCCTTCCCATGTTACTGCATCCTCACTGTTTCTACACTCGCCTGTGTGTGTCTGGGGAGGTATATCCCATGGTTCTTTGTGCTGAGACACTCTAGGATTCTTTCCCAGTCAACTGTGTCAATTGTGGGAGAACTTGTCTGCCCTTTGGGGGGGAATTGTGGGGAGGGCACTGGAGTGCCTTGAGTGACCTAGCCTGCATCCTCGCTGCAAAGTGGGCAGGTTCCAGCCTCAGTTAAACCAGGGCTCGGGCTCTAATCTATGTTCCCAGATGGGAGAGCTAGCCTGAAATTGGAGCACCTCCAAACCCAGGTCAAAGGTTTTGCTGTTTGTATGGTAGGGAGGTTTGGGTTAAAACGCAGGTAAGCGCCAAAGTTAACTGCAGTGAAGACAGACTCAAAGTGATTTATTTTTAAATTTGTCTCCAATCGGCTTAATCAAAATAAACCTGCTTTAAACCAAAATAAAAGCGTCCGCATGGCCTTCTTCACTGATTTAACTGTCAGTTTAAAATCACCCCTTACTTTACATCCGTGTAGCTCTCTGTGCAGATAAGCACTCACTGCCCGAAATCCTTTCTTTAAGGTGATAAGGACTCCAATTGCATCCAGTATGGACTGGGACAATGGGTAAAAGAGAGAGAATGTTTGAGTACATCCCTGGGATGCTCTACTCCAGAAATCAAACAGATTATATCTCTATATCTATTCAGAGAGAGGAGAGAGATTCCAGCTGAAGACCAACCACTGCTCCTGAGTTTAACTTGCTCTCGTGAGCTTCTGTGAACAGCCTGCTCCCACGCAAGTCAACAGCAAAACTCCCACCTGCTACAATGTGCAGGGTCAGGATCAAGGCTAATGATGTAGATCCACTACATGCTGGTCTAATTAGTGGAGGGAAACTACCATGCAGCTCAAACCCAGTTAATGCTTCTCCCTCGGACTTCACTGGAATAAACTACTGTCCTCACAGGGCTGCATTAAACCCCAAAGAGGCCAGGTGATTAAAAGCACCATTTTGCATTTGCTGTGCAAAACAGGGATAGCTTCCCACAATAGCAACCAGATTTAGGGGTAGATTCTCTGCTCTGATCTGCTCTCTCTGCGCAGGTCATGTGACATGAAGGGAACAGAAGCCTTCCATAATTCCCTGCTTGGGCTGCCCCCCTAATGTGATAGCATCCCCAACAGGCTTAAAGCTGAGAGAGCTGACTCCCTCCCTGCAACCCTCAGGGTGCATTGGGGGCAGACAGGAGCATTGGCTGGAGGTGGGAGGTGGTCCTTTGGAGACCATAACTACCTGAAGCAAGCTAGAGCAGCTCTCAGGATGTGCTAACCTGCACTGAGTCTGGAGCAGAGAATCAGGGAGCCATAGCCAGTTCCCTAGTCCTCATCCACCGAAAAAGGTTTGATCACCTTGCTGTCACCAACCCCCCCTGATTCACTACAGAGCTCTGTGGAGGGAGCGGCCCGCCTGCCCTTCCGGCCAGATGAAAAGTCACCCCAAATTTACAAGCAACAGCCAATCAACTGGAAAGTGGCTTAGGAAACACAACAGAATTTCAAAAGGTGGACAAAGCCGATGACACAGCAGCACGTCCACTCAGGCTTCGGGACGAATCCTTCCTTATCTCTACCACTTACTTCTACTTAGTGACTCTCAGAGCTGGACTTACAGTGCTTGGGAGTGGAATCTCCTCTTCCGCAGCACAGAGTGACTGTGTTAGCTTCCTCCCTGCCAATGTATCTCTACCTTGAGCCGTAGGGATTGTATCACTTAACCGCCAGGTCCATTGCATCCATGGCCTCTCTGCTGGGACTATGAGCCAGGGTGCTGTGCATGCATGTAGCTTTTGTGAGGACGACACTTGGGTGAAATCCTGGCCCCATTGAAATCAAAGGGGAGTTTTTCAGTGACTTCAATGGGTCTTGCATTTCATCTTTGTTCTCTTGGAACATGGACAAGTCCTATCGAATTTGACAGGGAGGAAGCCGACAGGCTTCTGAAGAAATGTAACTGAGTGCTATAAACCCCAGAGGATTTAGTAGAGGGTGAATAGGGCGCTTTGTAACCATCCTATAGAATTCTTTAGCAAGGACAGAATGCTCTATTGTACTCTCCAGGAAAGCTCAAAAATTGGATAGAAAGGTTACTGAAGGAAGGTTTTGAATTAAGGTTGGATTTTTTTTTCTAAACGATCAGCTCTAGGAATTATTCTGGGGAAGTTCTCTGGCCTGTACTATACCGGGGGTCAGACTAGATGATCGCAGTGTCCCCTTCTGCCCTGGGAATCTATGAATTCACTATGGCTCGTTAAATGCTACAGGACTTTTCTGTGAGGGCCTGCACTGAGCCTACAAACTCATTTCACAGGGAGGCCACTGAACATATGGTAAAAAACAGATCTGGTCTGGATTCAGTCCTGGTGACCTCTGAGTGAAAACTCCATCACCCCTCTCTGGAGTTCCATGCTCGTACCATGTCATTTTCTTTTTGTTTTGCTCATTGCTTGGTGGCTGGGTTTTTGGTTTGTTTGTTGTTTTTTTTCCCCTCGCCTGTATACAAAAGGAAGGTTTTGATATGGAGATTAGGGAACAGATTTCTAATAGCTAAACAGTAGCAGATGATTCTTCCACCCAATTACTGGCCTCGCTCTTTAATGCGGAACCAGTGATAGCGCTAATCCGCCTTTCCCCATTTCCTTAGCTGCGGACTGGTATTTGAAATATTGAAAGGTGGCTGCTTGCCCCATGTACAATGGGTTTATGAATATAAATTAAAGTGGAAATGAAGTGGAGGCATTTCAAACGGATACAAATCATTGCTCTCCAGATAGATTCAAGAGGCACTTTCTATAGTTTTGGTCCCGTAAACAACTCAATGGGATGTGGCCGTAGCCTGCCATAAAGCTTGCAACTCTGTCAATGGAATGCAAGGGGCAGCAGATGGGCAGCGGGAATCGGTGGAGATGGATGTTATCTATATGATACCTTAGCAGCTCTTCCCCATTGGAGCTCAGCTGGGAAAGTTTTCCAACCCGAGGGCTGCACTGGCAATTTGTCAGAAACCCACAAGGGTGCAGAGAATGGGTGAAATCTTGGCCTCACTGAAATCAATAGCAAACTCCCGCTGATTTCAATTGGGCCAGGATTTTCACCCCTATCTTTACATATTTTTACCATCTAGGAATAAATATGCAGGGTCCTAAGATTTGCTCAGGCTTGTTCTTGTCTTTTCACTCCACTAGCAATAAAAACCTGCCACCGAGCAGCTTTGTCCTCCCCTTGCAGTACCAGAGCGAAGGCTGCAATGTTAGGGACCTGATTTCAGTGGCGCAGCTCCCACCTGGTGCAGAGTGGCCGGGGGAGCCAGGGGCTCACTTACTCCATTCCCACCTACTTCAGCAAAACAATAAAGAGACTCACACCTATGCTCACTGGTGTGTGCCCGGACCCTAGGTCCAGGCTGCTCATGCCAGGAGTGTATTCTTATTCCTTCTTACTCCATTGCTTAACTGCACAATCAAAGTCACAATCCAGAACTAAATTAATAAAAGTATAACTAAGCTATATATACCTTCATATATATATAATACCCACCACCATGTGCTTATTGTAGGATTACCAGCATGGAGATCTTTTAACACCCAGCTACGCTATAGGGTAAAATCCAAGATCCACCATGAAAGCTTATGCTTAAATACATTTGTTAGTCTCTAAGGTGCCACAAGTATTCCTGTTCTTTTTTCATAAATCTGGGGAAAATTACCTTTCTGGAGAACATGTGACACAGCCTTCAGCTCCTAATGGATGAGCTCAGGTCCAGCCATTCATACTAGTGTGTTCAGGACACCCAGAAATAGACAAACTAAAAGTCACTGGTAACTGAGCACAGAGCCGTTGGACCTAGATGGACCAGACAGCAAGTGTGAAAAATCAGGATGCGGGGGGTAATAGGAGCCTTTATAAGATCATCCTGGTCGACGTAACGATCCCGTTCGAGAACAGGACCCCAGCCTTCCGCACAGCCTGAGCCCGCAAGCTTGAAAAATACGCCCCCCGGCCGACACCCTGCGGACAAAGGGCTACGAGGTACACACCGACGCCCTACTCGTCGGGGCCCTGGGTGCGTGGGACCCATGCAACGAACGCGTGCTGAGGACCTGTGGGGTGGGCCGCCACTACGCGCGGCTCGTGAGACGCCTAATGGTCTCGGACACTATCCGTTGGTCCCGGGACATTTACACGGAGCACGTAACCGGCCACCGCCAATACCAGGAGTGAGCCGGGGAAACCCCGTCCACCCACAAGGGGGAAGGGACCTATTGAGGGACATTTCCACTGCTTGCATCCGAAGAAGTGGGTGTTCACCCACGAAAGCTTATGCTTCAATACCTCTGTTAGTCTATAAGGTGCCACAGGACCCTTTGTCGCTTCTACAGATCCAGACTAACACGGCTACCCCTCTGATATATAAGAAAAAGATCCAAAAATCGGGACTGTCCCTATAAAATTGAGACATCTGGTCACCCTAATTGGACCAGATCATTGGCTTGTGTCATCCACCAGCTTGAACGGAGCTACACACTAATCCCATCTCAGGAGCTGGCACACTGTTATAACACTAGGAAGCCAAGCACATAACTAACACACACACAACCACACACACGCACTCACACACACAGGTGCATTAGTATTTTCTAAAGCCCTGTCAGACATAGTTCTGGCCTGAAAACTAGAGGGAAGCCGTGATTTAACTATATTTCCTCAAGTTTTTGTAATTATCAGAGCTGAGGAAAATGAAAATGTCTTTGTTTTCCCTGAATTTTTTCCCCGAAGGTTTTCAGATTTGTGTCAAAAGAACAATTCCCTCTCTCGCCTGAAAACTGATTAAAAAAAAACAAAAATGGACAACTTTTTGATTTTACCTAAAAAAAAAAACCCCACCAAAAATTCTCCATAACAGAATTTTTGTCATGAAAATTTCCATTTAATGGAAAATCCATTTTCTATTAGTAAAACATTTCAATGGACACATTTTGACCAGCTCTAGTAACAATGTATAACATTATAGGCACAGGGCACTGGAGCTATCTGATCCCCTTTCAACATCTTAACCCTGCCTATCTGTTTATTCACCAGCTCCTTCAATCCCCGAAACCTTGTGCCAGCACAACTCTCCAACTACCTTGCCTGCAACCTTATTCCCGCCTGTTTATCATTCTTTGTCTGCAGCTGTTCCGCTCGAGTTCCCTAATAAATGACTACTAGAGTCCTAATTTTTAGATTGTCTGTTCGTTTCTGAACTCCCACTCAATAATGTCTCTACAAATCTTTATACCTTGTCAAATCTAAACAGATAAAAGAATCCGCCAGGTAGACAAGAAATTCCCATTGTGCAAAAGCAAGAGGAATAAGAATCTATGCAAAGAGACACTGTCATCTCACACTGGTTACAACGAACCATTTAATTGCATTATGTTTTTAAATGAAAAACATGTGGATGCTTAAAAAAACCCCTCAGTGAGAATAAAGTATTAGAAGACAGCATGATACCATAGCTAGGGCACTGAACTGGAAGTCAGGAAAGATGGCTTCTGGTCTCAGATCTCACAGTGATACCAACTTTGTGACTTTGGGCAAATCATTTCACCTCCCTAATACTGTTTCCCCTCCTACCCTTTCTCTGTGAAGACTGTGAACTCTTTGGGGCTAGGATGGTCTCTTTTTATGTGTTTGTCCAGCACCTAGCTCAACGGGTCCTGATCTTGGTTGGGGCCTTTAGAAGATACTGCAGTGCACATAATTCATAATCATGGTATTTAGGTTAAAAGAAATCAATGACAAAAGTTTTACTTGTAAAAATATTAAAGCATCCCTCTGTCCTTTGGGAACCTAAACACACCTCCATTGAATTACAGCAGGAAACCAAAACAGACCAGAAACAGACAGTGAAGCTGACCACCCTGGTTTTGTTGTCTGAGCTGAGGGAAATGCACAAAGATAAACGGACAGAGTACAGAATGCCAAGTACACCTGATTTCTCAAATTCTCTCTCTCTTTTTACCAAGGACGATTAACACTTATATTCTCGTCCCATCTACACAATCTGTCCTGTTATTGCGACACGCGTTTGATAATTTCCCATGTTTCTTTCTTGTGTGCACATTCAATGTCTGCCGGGAGATTTTTAACAAGGAAATTATGTTTTATTAAAGGTATCCACAAAACGGCAGCGTCCAAAATGGTTACAGCTGGGATTTTTAAAGAAGTCTGATGGATTTGGGCCCCCAAATACCATTTCCATGGGATCTGGGTGCCTAATGTCCTTACACATGCCTTTGAAAATTGTCCTGCAGGGGGGCCATGAATGGGTGACCTGCCAAGGCTTTGTGTCAATCCATTGCGTAGTGGTGAAGTTTGCTGGACAAACGCACCCCAAACGAAGGCCTCCTTGCTGAATACAGAGGTATTAGGGGGCAAGCCACAGCAATTGATTATCCATGGGAGGTTGGCAAAGGGGATCAGAGCACAGGTCTGGGATTTCCAAGAGAACCTGCCAAATTATGTGCCAGAGGCTCATGGCAACATGGTGGTTCAACACGCCACTCTGAGTGCTCTGGGGACTGGATCACTGAGGCAGAATCGTCAGCCACATCAAGCTCTCCCTGGGTGCATCTGAATGAGGGAGGTAAAAGTGATGCTAAGTCGCACATCAGCCTCCCCTGATCCCAGGGGACAGCCCCTTAGGGGCTGTTGTACTAATGGGGATTGGCTACAGGGCAGTGATCTCTGGCTCTGCCCCCTCTTACTCCCAGCCCTCTCCAGTCACGACCCCAAGCCCTGGCGTGCTGGGGGCAGAATGGATGGCACACAGCCAGCTGCACTGGCTTCACCCCATACCAGAGGATCCCCAGCTGCCCCTGTGTAACCACCCAGAGGCAGGGCAGTGAGCCCTCTACTTAGCCACAGATCACGAGCAGTGGCAGTGCAACCCACCCGGACCCAGATTTCTCCATCGCGCCCTCAACTCTGATCTCCAGGGAGCCCCTCTATGGGGGAGAGAGTAGCCGAGCCTCTTGGGCTCCATTCAGCCATTGCCCTACCATCAGATAGGGAACTAGGTAGTTGAAACCACAATGGGGATTTTTGCAACATGGTCAAGTCTCTCTCTAAGATCCTCAATGGAGGCCATCAAGGAAAAGGTCATTTTATTGCAACTGTTGTCAAGGCCCCAGGAAATGGCCTTTATCAAGCGGATGTGGGGTTGGCCACAGGATCCACCACCAGCTGCAGAACTGTGCAGCATGACCTAAGCTAGCATCGTCCATTGGTCTCTTGCACAGCACCTAGCACCATGGTCCAGGACTAAGGCTTCTAAGCACTATCGCAATACAATACATGGCTATCATCACTCCCTATAGTACCAGAGCGGAATAGCAGCTAGCCAGAGGTATACTTCCTTATTCAGGGCTTGCATCAATAGTGCAGGAGAACCAGCATCACCCTGACCTGGGACTTCCTTATGACTGTGATGGACAAAAGTGTTGCCTGGTGCCATCTCTACTAACCTCAGACTGGGCTAGTGTTTCAGAAGAAGGAAGAGGAGGAGGATAGTCTCAGCTGGATTTCTCTGCCCATCTGAAACAGACAATGGCTGGATTTTCAAAGAGGCCTACAGAAGTAAGGAGCCCAGTTCCCATTGAAAAATCTATGAGATTTGGGCATCTCACCACTCTTTGTGTCTCTGAAAATCTTCCCCTATGATTATGCCCTATCCTGGCGTGTCTTTCTACAGGCTTGGGCTTGCCAGCCCTGAGGCTGCTCCAGCCAGCAGACACCTTTTCATGATACCTAGCAGAGCTTTGCAGCTCTCCATGCATTAGGACGTTCGTCATTCCACCCACCTTCTGTGAACGGCTTGAAGTGTGGCCACCTGAATGCCATTCTCCTAATGAAGCCGGTAAATGAAAGGCAGGGGGCAGCCCGCACTTCAACGGTCCAACGAGCCCAGAGACCTACCTCTTCCATAAGGATGATGAAGGTGGTGTTGTGCCCTTGCTGGGCAAGCAGCTTCCCGTCGGCGGTGAGGACGTGCAGCCCCCGCGGGGCTTTGCCGGGGCACTGCTCCGCTTTGGCCACGTATTTCTCCCACAGCCCGTCTGTGCAATTGTTAGACACAATCCTCCGGTACCTGGGGAACACAGACAATGCGGGTGGGGCTCGGGAGAGTAGGTTTTATTTTTGCAACGTATGCGTTTCAAAGAGCTGCCCCAGGCGGACAGCCCACACGCACCCCTCAAATCAAAGAAAATCAAAGCCTTTATTAATCCGCAGCAGCCAAACAAATCACGATCCAGCCTTCTCCGGGGACCCTGGCTCCGCCGGTGAGAACAGATTCGTATTGTTGAGCCGACTCTCTACGTACCACTGAAAGCTGGAGAAGGCCTATTCAGCTCCCTGTTCTGTCTCCCTGTCTCCTGCATTATGGCATTTCATTATGCTTTTGCTACACTGTGTCTGCTCCTATTCTGCTCCAAGGCACCCTGAAGGATTTGGCAGGAGCTTTGTCCAGCTCGATTTTAAATGATTCAAGGAGCAGGTTTCTCTTGGCTCCATTCAGAAGCAAAGCAAAGAGATTAGCTGCCTGTGAGGACACTTGGCAATGTGTTGCCTTGTTCTGGGAGATTAACCCTCCTAGTCACTGCCTCACAGGACTGGGGAAGGTGAGCAGGACTCCAGCGGCTCTGCTCCACTCCACTGCAGCCAAGCGGTCAGGGGCTCCCTGGCTGCAGAGACCCCACTTTAATGACAATCTTTCGCCACAGAGTGGTTTCCTGACACCCGTGAACACGGCCTTACAGTAGCCCAACTTTCATTGGAAACCCTTCAGTAAACAGCCAGCATTTAGGAGCAAATTGGTGAGCAGGGCGTGGCACTCATGAGCAACCCTACAACAGACCTCCAAGTAGACATCTTCTGGGGCACACAAAGAATGTTAAAATGACAAACAAGCGTCGGCAGCCCACTATTCCAGAGCGACCCTACCAAAACAAACCAGCGTCTGCAGCCCAGTGTTCTGGAGCGACCCTACCAAAATAAACCAGCCTCTGCAGCCCAGTGTTCTGGAGCGACCCTACCAAAATAAACCAGCCTCTGCAGCCCAGTGTTCTGGAGCGACCCTACCAAAACAAACCAGCGTCTGCAGCCCAGCATTCCGGAGCGACCCTACCAAAATAAACCAGCCTCTGAAGCCCAGCATTCCGGAGTGACCCTACCAAAACAAACCAGCCTCTGCAGCCCAGTGTTCCGCAGCGACCCTACCAAAACAAACCAGCCTCTGCAGCCCAGCGTTCCGCAGCGACCCTACCAGAACAAACCAGCCTCTGCAGCTCAGTGTTCCAGAGCGACCCCACCAAAACAAACCAGTGTCTGCAGCCCATTATTCTGCAGCAACCCTACCAAAACAAACCAGCGTCTGCAACCCAACGTTCCAGAGCAATCCTACCAAAACATACCAGTGTCTACAGCCCAGTGTTCCGGAGCGACCCTACCAAAACAAACCAGCATCTGCAACCCAGTGTTCCGGAGCGACCCTACCAAAACAAACCAGTGTCTGCAGCCCCACATTCCAGAGCAACCCTACCAAAAAACCCAGCATCTACAGCCCAGTGTACCCTATCAAAACAAACCAGTGGGCAGAGCCTGGTACTCATGAGCAACCCTGTGTCAGCCCTCAAAACACATACCGCCTAAGAATATGAGGAATGTCACAGTAACAAACCAGTATGTGCAGACCCAGTGCTACGGGAACCCTACAATAACAAACTACTAAATACAGAGGGTGAAGGCGGGAAAAATTGGGTAAGGACACACTGCATAAATCTCAGCTTCCCAAGGGGTTGTTATAAATAAGAACAGTAAGAGAGAAACAAATTATGTGAAAAATCACGGAAAATACCCTGAGCATGTCTGTTTACATGTTCTGCGGCTGCTCAGATAAATATTTTGATTCGTACTTTAATTTTGGGCCTGAAGTGTGGGCTCCCAGGATCATATATCACTGGATAGCAATGCAATATCTACACGTCACTTATGTTAATGGACTTCTCTCAGTGTCTGAGGAATGAGGCCCAGTTCTACATAGACGAGGCTGCAAAAAAGCAACTCGCAAATAAGGCTGGAAAACTGCCAGGCAGGGTAGAGATAACGCTAATGGCCCAGACTTACCGTAAATACCACAAGGTCACCAAAAGCCGGGAGCCAGCTAGACTTACTTACCCGGTGCTGTTCAGGTAGCTCTGGCCGAGACTGCAGTCTTTTGGCAAGGAGGACGGGTTGAACCAGAAAGCTGGGATGCACTGGTTGTTACTGTGCCTTTCATAGCCATAGTCACTATGGAAACAGAAAGGTAACGAGGAGCATCAGATCTTAATAATTAAGCACTGGAACAGGTAATCTAAGGAGGCTGCGGAATCCCCAACATTGGTGGTTAAGAACAGGTCAGACAAGCACTTTTCAGAGATGGGCCAGGTATAATTAATCGTGCCCTAGTGCACTGGGATGGACTAGATGACCTCTTGAGGTCTGTTCCAGCCCTACAAGTTCTAATATTCTATGTGCCATGGGTACCCACAATTTTTGGGAATCACCTATTTACTAGAGCTGGCTGGGAAATGTGAGCTAACTTCTTTTTCCTGACAAAAGCAAGCTTTATTTTTAATGGCGATACCTTTAGTGGAAGAGAAAATGCAGGGGTTTTGACAAGCCATGCTACTTATGGGGAAACAGAAGAAGGTCTGTTCTTTCTACACTTCCTGCCTTCTAGTCCATCAATAGGTACCCAAACCTGGAAACCTTGCTCGGATTTCACTGTGTCCTTTCTTGATCAAAACTCCCAGGGGTGTCTGCAGGAGTCTTGACTCACGGCGAAGTAAAACCAGAGTAACTGATTCGGCAAAGCAAACATATGCTTAAATTTAAATGGATGCTTAAGTCCATCCAAATTCAGCAACGCACATGCTTAAGCCCCATTCTCTTTGTTGTGGGCATCAAGCATATTGGAATGGATTTAAACACATGATTAAGGGTTTTGCTGAATGGGACCCCAGTAAGTGCCCAAATTAGGGCAGCTAATACTATGCTGAGCAGCATTCAACACTGAACCTGGAAGCATGGGAGACCCTTTCGATGGGCTATGCTAGAGAATGGGGAAGAATGCAGCCCCAGAAAGCTTTTCCGAATGGCAAGCACTGCAGAACTTTGGAAGATTTTTGTTCCACATGGTGGCAAGAGAGGAAGAAAATCTGATTCACTTCTAGTTTTCTTTAAAATAACTCAACCTGTAGCCATTTCATTTTTTGCATTTCCTTTGGTTCCAGGATCTCGCCGCGTTCGCGACAGGGAAGCGTCGCCCAAGACACAAAGTGCCAGGAGCCGATCTTGAATGATTAGCAGAGGAATAAAGATTAACAGCGACAGGGCTACCTGAGTAAACAAGGACATGATTGATGCCTGGCCAAAACAGCACTTAAAACAAACAGTGGAGCTGCCCCAGTAGTCTAATGGTTACACAACAGAAGGTACGTCTTCCCTGCAGCTGGGAGCATACCACCAGAGCTCAGACTCCCGGGGTTGGGCGAGCTTGAACTCTGGTGACTGGATTCAGAGCTGCCACATCCACACTGCTATTTTTACCATGCTAGCTTGAGCCCTGCTACAATGAGTCTGTCTACCCAGGTTTGGAGGCCTTTACTGTCATGCAGGGGGACAGGAATCCAGCTCACTGATCCCTCCCTGAACTTTTAGGGGATGGAAACACGCCCAGCTCCCAGTTGTCCTCCCAGGGATGAAGTCACAAGGCTGATCAGAAGCGCAATGAAGTCAACGGGAGTCTTTTCATTTGTTTTGGGGGGCTTTGGATCAGATCCCCTGGGCCTCCCTCTTTGGCTAGCTGGAGCTAACGTGGGGATTTTTAGATGAAGAGGAGGAATAAAAAAATGATCACAAAGTTCATCTCACAACAAGCCAACAAACTCCAATGCTACGGGAACCACAGACATCACGAAAGCTCCACACGCTTTTGGTTTTATCCATGAGCATGCTAGAGTCTGAACGGAAAGCTTCAGGGAAGGGTTTTAGCAAGATGAATTCACTGTGCAGCCTCACTCTTGCCAGTATTCTTTGGAGGACAAAGATTTCCGAGCTAAATAAAAAGGTTCAGAAATTCCCTAATGCTCTTTGCCGGAACGTTCCATTTAATCATTCTCAGAGGGTCAGCCTGGCACAGCACAGAATGCCTGGCAGTGACTGCGTAATTAAAAATGTTCAGGAGGAGCAATACTTTGCCCAAAAGAAGAAAAGAGCTGCATAAATATTTAATAAAATTAAAGACAACATTGCCGTATGCCCCGAAGGCTGTGGGCTCGTTCATTAACTTCTGGTAATTGTATATTAAAATCTCACATGCTTGCCCACCTTCCCTCTTGCAAGCCCCAGGGTTTGCATAAGTTAGGGAAATAATCAAGTCCAGCTGCTTCTCTGTCTTGCCTTTCTTGACAGAGTAAATAAAGAACGGGGGAGGGGAGAATACCAGCACCTATTTTAATAATGCTTCTCAGTTCCATTGCTTCTGCACCAGGCAAGGGTTTGATTTTTAAAATGATTATGTCTTTGTGGTGTCTGCAAGTGTCTGTAGCCACAGCTATGTCCTCATTGTATCTATCCACACGCTTCACACAGGGTTAGCAAACCCATGTGCCTTCATCTATAATTGTGGTCTTGCCTTGAATAAAAACAACGAGGCGTCCTTGTGGCACCTTAGAGACTACCAAATTTATTTGGGCATAAGCTTTTGTGAGCTAGCCCACGAAAGCTTATGCCCAAATACATTTGTTAGTCTGCAAGGTGCCACAAGGACTCCTCGTTGTTTTTGCTGATACAGACTAACACGGCTACCACTCTGAAACTTGCCCTGAATAGTGACTAAGCCATAAGGACAAGGTGGAGTTCCATGCGTCTTGCCCCTCAATGACTCCCAATCAGATCTCTTCAGCTTACGTGTCAAATATGGATTGGCCAAGATTTCCAAAATGGACTGGTGACTTTGGGTGCCCAACTTGAGATGTCTGAAAGGGCCACGTTTTTCAGAAAGTGCTCAGTGCCATCCTATGAAAACCAGGCCCCTTGAAAATATCTCCGGTTGGGCATCCAAAATGGAGGTGCCCCAAATCACTAGTCACTGTTGAAAGTCTTTGCTGCTTTTCCCGCCCCGTGTAACTGTCAGCCCTGCAAACTCAACCTAGGACTGGAATGCTGACTGGTTCTTTCTGGCCGGCGCACCACTATCAATGAAGATTCAGCTCTCAGAACCCAGTTAAGGATTCTGCTGAGGGTGTACAAGCTGGAATAGAATCCAGATCTCTGTGCTATAGTCTCTGCAGGGCTAACGGGCGAATAAGGCAGTAAAATCTTATTTTAGTGTGTAAGGTAGGTGGAAACGACACTGAATAGATACAGGAAGCGGGACTATTGAGTAAGAAGGTGCCATTTTTACAGTCACTTTCCAAGGTACAACTATTTTAAGGCCAATTAAGCTAGAGTAGCTTTGCACTTCAGCCTTAAAAATACACCAGGCTGAACTCTGGAATGAGAAAGCAGGAACGCTTCGAAGCAGTAACCAACCAGACAAAGATAAAAGCATCTGTGGAGATCAGAGATCAGTGAGCACAGTGGCAGAAGCAAATGATGTGGTATGGGTAAATGATGCAGGGAGGTTCGGTGCTTATTGTAAATTCTCATTAAGGGTGAGAACAGCACCCAATGTGCCACATCTCCTGGGATAATCCAGAAGAGTTTTAGATTTCATTGCTGCATTAGGAATAAATGAACAACTGGTTCAGCAAAATTTAAAAAAAAAACTACCTGATGTCCCTGAACCTTTGCTCAGACCAACCACCACAGATATTCAGAAAAAGGCACATTTTCTTCACATTATTTCTCATTTTGGTTACACCTGGTGCATGTCTAGGTCCCGGCCAAGGATGTACCAGGAAGTCTTGAAAAAAACCTGTGGATCAGATCCTCAGCTAGTGTATATTGGTATAGCTCCACAGATGTCATACAGGAGGCCTGAATGGAATCCAGCCTAAGAAATCATCAGTGAATTTAAGTTGATTTTCACCAGCTGAGGATTTGGTCCTGCCAACTTAACTGAAAGCAGGAAATGAAAACATCTTCCCAAGACAACCTCTTCTTGTTGCATTCCCAGCCCAGTTTAGCTGTCCAAGAGGTGCAGGTAGTTCAGGTATTCATCTGAACTGCTGAGTGTTTGTACATGCCCCCCAAACCTTGTGTGTACCCCCACCCTTTTGAGAATCATCTGCTGTTAATCACCCCTTAGCATCCTCCTGCAGAAATCCCAGGCATGTACACTTTCCCAAAATTTAAGAGCAACATCAGGGTTTTTTTAAAAACCTCAAAGCAGTTTGGAATGTACGATGCCATTAACTCGAAACATTCGTATTTATGCAAAGCAACCGGCGACTTCTGACAGGCCCACACTGCACAGGGTTGTGAAAGAAGCTGACCTGGCTTTTGCTGGTGACATTTCTTAATAAAGCCTCGCTGAAAAGCAATAACAATTTCCCAGGCTAAAATGAAAATCATTGCCCTGTTTCACACGATGCGGCCTCAAGTGGTTACAGAAGTCAAGTAAGGCTGAAATTCCTTCACTATAGGGGCACCCTTTGGAGGGGACTCTCCCTTCAAGAGTACAACGCTTGCAGTCCTTTGTTAGAATGATCTGCAAAAAAATGTCCCTTAGCACTTTACAGCCCACCCTTGGAATTCCATATACATCGAGCCAGCTGGTTCGGAACAGGCACAGAACCAACAGCAGCAGGAACACTAGTTATAATGGGCCAGAATACTTACCACTCGAAGTCCCATTCAGCACAGACACAAGGTTCTGATACAACGGTTCTGGAGTAGTCTCGGCCCAGGGCACACTGGGCTCCAGGCTTGCGTTTCTTATAGATCTTCCTCTCACCCATGACACAAGGCTCACCCTTTGGCAGCGGAACCATAGCGGATTAGAAAGAGAAGAAGAACATGGAGGATTTCTAGTCTTTACTATTATTATACAGCAGGATATCAAAGCATCTTGGGGGATGATTTCCAAAGGGCAGTTAAGCACTCTTTGAAAGTCAGAAGGGATTAATGCTTCATTCCCATGTACACCTTTAAAAACCTCCTCTGTACAAACTTCAAATCAAGTCTCCCAGGCTCCTAACTCCCATTTACACCTTTCTAAACCTCCCCCTACGCTAACTTCATCAAACTCTCCCACCGTCCGCCCCCTTGTGCCTCACCTGTTATTGAAACAGAACAACTATTTTTGCTTTGCAAAGTCATGCATCATCTAAGGTCAAGTACAGAGTCAGTGACAAAGCTCAGAGTAGAACCCAGGAGTCCTGACTCCTCCTCCTCTTCCCACTACCCCTTACTGCCTTGTACCACTCAGTCATTTTCTTCAAGCGCTGTGTAGAGGCTTAATGCTGGGTTTTTCTAAAGCACTACAGAAGGAAGTTTGATGGAAAGTTCAAGCAGATTCAGATTGTTTAGGTGAATTACCATAAATCGTCTTTTCTCTTACATTGAAATAACTTGTTTGCCCCCCCAAAAAAACCAAACCAACCCAACCCAAACCAAAATGCACAATGACATTCCTTGTCTTTCTCATGATTATTGATTGCCAAGATGATCCCATGGTATGAAGAACAAGGGAGTTATATGCATTACTTTTTATAATGATCATGTTTTACCTGTTTTATATTATCCTGCCTGACTGCATAGAGTTAAATTAAAGGAAGCTGTTGCTGGAGATGAGGCTCAGGCAGAAAGATACAGAAAGTGCAGCAGGCCAGCCAACTCTCCCAAGTTAGAGATGGAGGTAACCCAGCTGAATGGAACTTACAAGAATTTGCAAGGGAAGATTGCAGTGTAGGTCAGATCCACACATATTGACTTTCTCTGGCTTCTCCCTGTGCACTGCATGCTATGCTCCTTTGGGTAAATACATAATGCTTTGTTTTGAAGAAGCTGGGTTTGAGACACTTTGATCAGATGCTGTCACGAACCCAGAGGAGAAGGGCTTCCAGGTACCAAACACAGTTGGCCCTGTCATGTTAAGGAGGCTGGTAAGAAGACAAGGGGAGAGTGGGGGACAGCCTAGAGATGCAGTCTATGAAAGGTAGGATGAAGATAGTGAAACCTGAGGTGCACCTGAGAGGGACTAAAAGGGGTACAAGTAGTTTGCCCCGATAGATTAGCAGATGCTTTCCCCTTGCTTCATTTTACATTAGTTTTATCTGTTCTGTGTTGTGGCTCTATTCACCTGGTATGTTCCAGGTTCCATGATGCTCATTTCTAATGCATCTTCTCTTGCTGATTTCGTTCAGTGACATCACAGTTTCAATGATTGTAATGTCACTTCATCACCATGGAAAGGACTGTGACATCACAGTGTGGTAGTTTTGCCAAGGGTCCCAGCCCTACAAACAACTCCCTGAAGTACAAGACTGCATTAACGCCCACTGGCTTCCCAAGGCCCCAAATGAACCTAATATGATAATAAGCCAGGTGATTACAGGAGAAAAAGTTTATATACTTATAATAAAATAATAATTTGGTCTTCTCTGTCCTCTTCCAGCAAAGGGCTCCCAAGAGTTTTCCAAACTTCTGTGCGATAAATAGATAATTTTATATCCATTTTACAAATGGGGCAACTGAGGCACCGAGACAGGAAATGACTTGCCTGAGTCAGTGGTAGAGCCAGAAATAGACTCCAGATCTCTTATGATTTAACTCCAAGACCTTATTTTAAATCAGCAATGAGGAAAAGCACATGCTAGTGGAATGGAACTTTTAAACACTGTTCCGTGTTTAAAAGAACACTGGCATGGAGCTGGAGTTCTTTACCCTTTTTCCTGAGTTCAAAACTATCAGCTGACAGAATTCCCCTGTTGGCGTCTCCCTAGTGACTGATCCAATGATTTTAGGTCAGTTGATCTAACTGGGCCAGATTCCTGGTTACACTAAGGCCCCTTTATACTTCTCTGGCAGTGTAAAGGGGCCTTAACATGGGCGTACATTATATTACAGGCCCCTATAACATGGCCAGAGTGGTGGAAAGGGACCTTAGGGCAAATGAGAATCTGGCTCGGTGTGTTTCACTGTGCTCTCCATGCATTCCAAAGCACAAGTTGTGTCTAACCAAGATTTAATGACATTCTGGAAAAGCAGCAAGAGGAACTATTTAAAATGCGTGGCATCTATAGGTCAGAACCGCCTCACTCATTTGATGAATGCTAGATCCTTCCCTCTGTAAAGAACACAGCATGATAGGCTCCTACCCACAAACACTCTGAGCTTGAAAGGCAGCATTGTGCCCCATAAAAGACTGCGTAGGGCGTCAATAGTACCTGATTGTGCAGGTGCCAGGTCTGGTAGTCCTCTTTGTTGCATCTCCTGCTGAAGATGGATTTGTAGTCCACTTTGACCAGCTGCCATTCAGAGCGGAGACTGAAGTGGCCAAAAATTCTGAGCATTGGAAAAGAGAGAAAGGCATACACACAGTCAGCCATGGGAATATGGAGCCTCCATACAAAAGTGAACCCAAGGGTGGAAACCAACACAGAATCCCAGAACTCATTACAAGAAAAGAACATAAGACCAACCACACTGGGTCAGACCAAAGGTCCATCTAGCCCAGTATCCTCTCTTCCGACAGTGGCCAATGCCAGGTGCCCCAGAGGGAATGAGCAGAACAGGGAATTATCAAGTGATCCATCCCCTGTCGCCCATTCCCAGCTTCTGGCAAACAGAGGCTAGGGATGCCATCCTGGCCCATCCTAGCTAATAGCCATTGGTGGATCTGTCCTCCATTAATTTATCTTGTTCTTTTTTGAGCCTTAACCTTCCTGTGCTTCAGTTTCCAATCATCTGCTTGTAGGTGGTATCCTGTTCTCTGTCCCTTTGTGTATCCTGTCTTATTAGAGTGCAATGGATACACAATGGACATACTCCTCCTGTATGTCTGTATAGCACCTGGCATAAGGGGGTTCTGATGTTAACTATGGCTTTAGACATGCCTGTCATACAAATAATTATAGTAGTGAGTAGCCCCATTAAAGCCAATGGAATTACTCAGGTGAATACAGTTATACATGTCTTTTCAGGATCGGGTCCTTTCTGAGTCGACATGGTCTCACTGGTGTTAAATATTTTGATTGTACAAAAAGGAGAGAAAACCCAAATGTTAAAAATATCACTATTCAGCGAAGAATGAAAAGAAAACAGAGAGGTGCTTAGAACATAAGAAGGGCCAGACTGGCTCAGACTAATGGTCCATCTAGCCCAGTATCCTGTCTTCTGCCAGTGGCGATTGCCAGATGCTTCAAAGAGAAGGAACAGAACAGGGAAATCATCAAGTGATCCATCCCCTGTCATTCAGTCCCAGCTTCTGACAGTTGGGCTTGGTAAACATGATGCAAGATGAGGGCCTGCAAAAACTGCAAACTACCATCTCCTAATTCGTTCAACTTCTCTGGAGCGAGGTCTTGTCAAGTGATTATTGTTTTCCACTGCAGGGCAGGAACTTCCTTTTTGGGCAATTCTTTTGAGCAGGCTGATCATTACCAGTCATTCAGTGACCCATGTCTATGACCCAGCTGGCCCAGTAAGGAGATGTCTGTTCCATGATGTGCCCCCAAGCCAGTGGATTTGTCGCTAGAGGCCCCAACCAACACTGGGGCCTGTTTGTGCCAGATGCTACACAGGCCCAGGCAGACAGTAGGAGCAGAAGAGCTTGTGTTCTAGATAGACAGGACAGACAGTGGGGTACAGCACAGGATTGGCAACTGAGGCACAGAGACGTGGGGGCTGGGATTGTCAGGAAGGCCAATGAACATTAAACCCCAGACTAAGCGCTTTGCCCAAGGCAATGCCAGACGTCTGTGGGCCAGCTTGAATTCAAAGCCAGGTTCCTTGAAGCCCAGTGCAATACCTTCCCCACATGGCCATCCTTCCTCATACCCATAAAATCATGCACATGCCTAAGTGTTTGCAAGATCAGGGCCAACGTGAGGCCAACCGTCTTGATACTAAACATTCCGTGCTGCCCTCCCGTGTGATAAACACTAAGAGAGTTTACTTGGAAGAAGCTCACGTCTTTTACAAAGAAACAACTCACAACAAAGCCACCTTTAATTAATAAATAACATCAGGTATCTATACAAAAGGCTCCATTCATCTGGAATCATTCAGCTAGCTGCAGGGAACCTGCTATTCAATCAAGCAACTACTTCTTATTCCTCACGCCAACGGTTCTTTTCTCCATAAGAAGTGGCTTTTCAATCGGCTGGAGCCATATTTCCCAAGGCGTGAGTGGTGCAGGGAGACGGGGGCGCAGACATCAGTTGACCACTTTAAAAGCCGTAAACAAAGCTACAGTCTCACAGAGGGGAGGCAAAATAAAATAAAATAAATGTGATGGAGCAAATCAATGCATCATCAGAACAAGCCGATATCAGCAGCTTGTTCTGCCCAAAGAGGAGAGTCTCAGCTGAAGAAGAAAAATTATTCTTTAACTGAGGTTTTTAAATACATATATCTGTGATTTGTTAAACCTATATCATTCCCAACATTCAACTAGAAGCAGGTGTCACTGTATCACCTTAGCTAGAGGGTTGATAGGTATTTTTCCAACACACCACACCTTTCACCAACCTAAAATTCAACCAGGCTATTCATGAGTTTAGGAGGGGTTTAAAATTATTTTATATACATAGAAAGGGAAGGATTGCAAGGTGATTTGGAAGTCTAACAGTGAGGGGAAGAAAAACAAAGCTCAAGAGTGTGAGAGGGAGGGATAGCTCAGTGGTTTGAGCCTTGGCCTGCTAAACCCAGGATTCTGAGTTCAATCCTTGAGGGGGCCATTTAGGGGTCTGGGGCAAAAATCTGTCAGGGGACAGTATTTGGTCCTGCTAGTGAAGGCAGGAGACTGGACTCGATGACCTTTCAAGGAAGTTCTAGGAGATAGGCATATCTCCTTTTATTTATTTTTTTATTTAAGACACAAACATCCCTAATCTACACAGCACTGTAACCCTCATCCCAACCTCTTCAGTGTTTGCCACCATCCCTTGCTCTGCCTCATCTTACCCTAGATTGTAAACTCCTAAAGGCTCATCACTTTGCCTCTCCTCTGCCTGCAAAGTACTATGCAAGCTTACAGTGCTGTGGAAACGCAAATATAGGGAGCGGTGCAGGACACAGGATGAATGGCATGGATGGTGAAGAGCCAGACAGGGACAGGGACCCCTATTACAGGGAGTGAGGCGCTGCTCCACCCTGGGAGCAGCTTCGGAAGGGACTGCACCATTGGATTTCTACAATCCCTCCCCCAGTACCTCGACACACAGGGCAAGTATGCGGGCTGTACCTGCCCTTTGGATGGTGCATTTCTACTCCCACCTGCTCAGCTCTGCAGACTGCTGTGAACTCTAGATGAACATGGGGCAATGATTTTCCCTCATTCACATCCACTTTGGTGACGTGTGCTTGAGCCAGGTGGGGGAGCCCTAGGGTGACCAGATGTCCCGATTTTATAGGGACAGTCCTGATTTTTGGAGCTTTTTCTTACATAGGCACCTATTACCCCCCACCGCCTGTCCCTATTTTTCACACTTTCTATCTGGTCACCCTAGGGAGCCCCTAGGCTCTGGGGGAACTCAAACCTTTCTGAGGTGACTGCATTTTGGCATCCTGCGGGCTGGTTTTATTTCCCTAACTGGATGCTGTAAAACCGGCTTCACGCCCACGAATGGCAACATCTGCCGCACACTCAGTAGCTCTGGCAGCAGCAGCTTCCTACCCACCAGCTCTGCATTCAGTAACCGCGCTTGGTGTATGCGCTTAGCTAGTGGCTAAGATATTCTATTGAATCACTGTCGCTGTCCCTCTAAACCGGATTCCCGCTGCATTCAATACAGGTGATTTAAACAAGGGCAAAGGAGGGTTAGCTGATGTAAAAGTCACTCCGTTTAGTGAGTCAGCCACTCAGGTGGAATAAAGTGGCCTAGTCCCGTTGACTCCAACAAAGCGATGCTGATTTACACCAGTTGAGGGACTGGCCTGGGGTGTCTATTTCATTGAATGGTACACACACCCCACCCAAGGAGCTTACCTTGGTTCCTGGGTCTCTGTGTGCTAGTAACTCAGGGAGAGGCACGCTGCCCCTAGGAGGAAGGGGGACCAAGGGCAGGCTCAGAGGCTGCTAGGCAACAAAGCGGGGGAGAGAGGAGAGCCACTATTTCGAGTGATCGGGCCCCCAGAGCTCAGGGGCGTGACAGCAAGGCTCCCGGATGGCCACCAGTGCCTGCTCAGAGGAGGAGCAATGTCGGAGAGAAAGGAGGGGGTTAGAGTCAAGCGATTGTCAAGCAAAAGCCCAAGAGCACGTGAGCAGGAAAAAGCCATTTTGAAGGGGTCTGGAGCCAGCCACTGAAAGGGTAGGGCCATAGGCGCTGACTCCGTGGGGGCTCCAGGGCTGGAGCACCCATGGAAAAAAATTAGTGGGGCCTGGATGCGCTCGAGGAAAGGGGCGGGAAGAGGCGGGGCAGGGGTGGGGATGGGAAGAGGCGGGGTGGGGGTGGGGCATTGGAGGAAGGGGTGGAGTGGGGGCAGGGCTGGGGGTGGAACGGGGGCAAAAAGAGGTGGGATGGGGGCAGGGCCTGGGGCAGAGCGGGGGTTGAGCATCCCCGGGGGGGAAATTAGAAGCCGGCCCCTGGGAGAGCTTGCTGTGGGTGAGTCCTAGGCCTGCATGCAGGGTCTCCCTGAGACCTGGCCCCTGGGAACGTGGTAGCAATATCCCTAAACTTCTTCCTTTCCCTCTTCCAGGCAACTCCCAGTTTATAGAGTTTTGTTGGGAAAACTCTGTACCCAGTCAGGCTGAGTTAGTCTTTCAGCTCCCTTGATAAAACCAGTTACCACCAGGCAGGCACTGCTTGTGCTGCTAGTTCAGGGCTGCCCACCTGCTGCAACTGTATCTGAGCTCTAGGGCAGGAGTTAGGATTTTCAGGGTAGTTATTATCATCTGCACCGGATCCCTGCATCCCTTTATGGTGAGGGCAAATCTTGGAAACAGAAGCAGCCTGAAGAGGACACCTTATGCAGTTGCTGAGGACTCTGGATTCATCTCTGAATTTATGGAGTGGTGAGTGCACCATCTTTTAGTTAGATACTCAGGGAAACTGTTTGGAAGCCCCCTATTCCCTGAACTGTGTCCTCAAGCCAGGAAATAAGGGTTTGGTGATTTTATTACCTACTGCCTATTTAACCTGTAGAGGGACTTACCATCTTATCCGACATGCACGTCTTTTGGGCCGGATTAAACCCAGGCAGCCAAGTTGCTTATTGCTGCTACAGGAGATACATTGTCACAGGTCATCAAGGGCCACGACCAACCAAAAGGACAATCCATTTTTCTCTTGCTATATCAGGTCACGTGACTGGGGAATGTCATGGGTATTATCAGCGTAGGCTCTGGTGACCCTGAAAATAGTGTTTTACCTTGTTCTGTTATATTTATTTCCTCTTTAATACAATTACTCTGTTGACTATATTTTGTGTTTGTGTTATTTCTTGGGCATCTCCAACTATCTGGCCTACAAGTGGGGGTTGCCCTGTGCTTAGAATTTTCCTTCCAGGCTGCCCTGGTGACCCTGCCAGGAAGGAGCAAGGGAGGGGGAGGTACCGCCAAATAAATTCATACGGGAAGAAAATAAGGACTTTACATTACACCCTGCTGAGCTAGGGGCAGTTTCCAGACGAATCCAGGCCTGTCCATCACAACCTGTAAGGAGATTGGCATTAAAGGAGGTAGCCAGGTGGCTAGGATACTACATCATCAACAGAGAAATAAACATTTGCTTGAACCCAACAGACAACACGGCTAGAGAAACCAAGAAATAGCGACTGGCCAGAACAGGGGCATAAGAGCTGTCTCAGGATAAGCCACCGGGGTCTCTCTCTGCACTAACATTAGCGGACGACACAGCAGGGAAAGCAGAAGGCTGCGTTGACCTTTCATCGGCAACAAAATCCACCAGAGCCACTTGCTTTTTGAACAAAAAGAAAAACATTGACATGCTTGCATGGTAATGACAATTAATGGAAAAACCAAGGCTTCCTAAGTGGAAGGGAATATATTAGCATTCCAAAAGCACGACGCGTTCACTACTCTTTAATTAAATGATTTCAAAGAAGATCTTTGTATATAATTGCTATAATTTAAATGGAAACAATACTACACTAAATGTAATTAGAGCAATAGGAACTGGAAGGGATGTTTCCCTCTGTGCTGCTGACATGGTTCTGGGTCACCTGATTCTTATAAGAAGTGTTTTTATTTTTAAAAAAATTTTATTACTAAAAAGCTTCTTAATGCTGATAAACTATCATGATCCAGCCTTCGGTGTTAAGAGCTGCAAGCAGGCAAGCAAAGCTGTTGTATCTCCACTCTGGAAATACAGTCACCAATAATATGTCCCACCAAGATACTTACAGCCCTTTTCCGATGTACAAACCCATCGACATGGTGATGGCTGCATTTCTAGGTACACATGGTCCTGCCTCAGCATGGGGGGATGGACTAGTTGACCTCTGGAAGTCCCATCCAGCCCTACATTTCTGTGATTCATTTGAAGATAAAGAAGCTTATACCCTCTAAGAGTAATTAAGGAAAAGGAATTGTAGGAGACTATCAAAAGAATACATTCCCAAGGGAAGTGGGGAAAGCCCCATCCAAGTGGGACATGTGAAAATAGGCTCAAGAGAACATTGTAGGGAACAGTCCCTGCCCTGGCAGGGGATGACCGCCCTTACTAGGTACTCTAGCACATGAGGTTCTGTAGTGGGTTCATAATATAGCTCAGTTTGGGATCAGAAAGGCTAAGCATTTATTTTAAAGTGTGGTTATGTCCAGGAAAGCAACCATGGCACTGGAACAAGATTTAAAGGTGCTCAGGTATGTAATGGGTTACCAGGTACCTGTCTATCATGTGGCTGATCTAAGTGGGGTTAAGAAAGGAAGGTGATCAGAGGTGAATGGGAGGTTATCATTAAAGAAGGGGTGTGTCCTCTCCTCTCCCAGTTGTCTGACACTGGAAAGGCCCCAGTCGTTGGAATTGATTTGTTATTGTTCTAGGGTAACCAGACGTCCCGATAAAATCGGGACCATCCCGATTTTTGACCATTTGTCCTGCGTCCCAATTTTCAGTCTTCTTCCAGTTTTTTTTTTTTTTCTCAACAACTTCGGTGGCAGAGGCTCTTCCGTTTTGTTTTGTTTTTGGGTGGGAAGTCCCGATTTTCGGGTCTTCTCATCTGGTCACCCTATATTGTTCTGAGTTTGTCTCTTTGGAAATAAAGCAAGGCCTGAGGAAAGGGAAATGAAGAGACATCGCTGGGGGGGGGGTGTTATTTTTCTGTCTCCAGCGTGGGAGTCTGTACACTGAGGGCATGTCTACACTACAAACTTAAGTCAACCTGTGTTAAGTCGAATTACAGCCACCGCAGTTACTACGGTGGTTCACGTCCACACTACCCCTCTTTCTGTCAACGTTGCACGTCTCACCAAGAGCGCTTCTAACAACTTACGAGGAGCAGTGTGGGGGGCTGAATGCCTGGGCTCTCAGCTGCACACGCAGCTCCCTGCTGGGAGCCAAGCGCCCCTTCCCGCCCCCCCTCCCCAGCTCTCGGCTCCCCGCTGCCCCTTGGGTTCCTGGCAGGGAGCTTCACTGCCGATGTCTGGTGGCTGCCAAGTTCCCAGTGAGGAGCCGGGATCCTAGGCGGTAGTCTGGCTCAAAGCGGGGAGCCAGGAGCCTGGGAAGCAGCCCAGCTCGGAGCAGGGAGCTGGGACCCTGCAGGGCATCCCAGCTGAGAGCAAGGAGCCTGGGCGGCAGTCCAGATGGGAGCCACGAGCCCAGGCGGCAGCCCAACTGGGAGTGAGGCCTGGCTCAGAGCAGGGAGCCAGGAGCCGGAAGCCTGGGTGGCAGCTCGGCTTGGAGTGGGGAGCTGGGAGCAGCTGGGCTCTAGCTGAATTCCCTACCCCTCCACCCCGTCCCGGGATAACACCCTTAGTTGTGCGCCTGGCCTGGGGTTCACAGCAGGACACCTACCAGCCTTTCTTGTCAATTTCATGGCTCCATCAGGGAGTCGTGAAATTGACAAGAATGACAACCAACAGCCAATGGAAGTAACGCAGTGTCTACCTGGACATAAGCCCCACACCTCTCGAGAGCGTGAAGTTATGATGTTGGTGTAGCAGGGCACTTACATTGGTGGGAGTAAGGCTGTGGTGTAGACACTGATATAATTAGGTTGACATAAGATGCCTTATGTCGACCTAATAGACCAGGCCTGAGTTACCTGCACCTTTCCATTCAACATAGCAGCTCCATGAGTGTGGACTTGTCTACACTACAGGGGAAATTCGATCTAAGCTACACAATTTGACTTACGTGAATAGCATCATTCAAATCAATGTAGCTTAGATCTACTTACCATGGGGTCCACACTATGTGATGTCGATGGGAGATGCTCTCCCGTCAACTCCCCTTACTCTTCTCGATCAGGTGGAGTACAGGAGTCAACGGGAGAGCGATCAATGGTTGATTTAGCGGGTCTTCACTAGACACACTAAATCAAGCGCCGATGCATCGATTGCCGCTCGTCGATCCCCCGGTAAGTGTAGACAAGCCCTGTGTCTGTCTCGTATCCAGTTACTTTACTCACTAATTTAGCGAATTTTTTTTTCCCCTAAATATTGCTAACTGTCTAGAGGCAATACAGATAAAGCAGAACAAGGTGAACTCTTAATTCTGTCTCACATATCCCCAATAACATTGTCAATCAGGATGTAACTGCAGCACCTTAATTGCTAGCTGTGTTGGAAGGAGATGAAAGATGAGCGCTTGGTTTTAAAGAGCCTACTTTGGAAAGTCAATACAAAAAGCCATCTTTAGATTTCCCATCTGAGCAGGTCTTATCTGGATGTCATTGAGAAGCAATAAATATTGGAGCCCAGATGGCATTTAGACAGAGGCACTTTTCTGACTAAGTACACGTTAACAAGTATTCTCCATTCTGGGCCATAAAACGATAATTTACGGTCCATATAGACATGACAGATTTAGTTTTCCTTCCTCAAAGTAAACAGTTAAAATTCGTGTGGCTTCCCAGCGAACACAAGAGCATCGACTCAACCACCTTCATTCTCAGCTCTCAATTAAGCTACTGCTAAGGAACCACAAATCCCATCCCAATCCCTTCTGTTACAGAAATTAGGTTATGCTTTTATTGCGGGGCTGAATGTCATTAATTTGCGAGCAAATTATTAGAAACCTAGAAAACAGTTCTGAAACGCCTGCAGATTTACGATGAAGTCATTTCGGAAAAGGTCAGTGGCAACACTGTTATAATTAAATCTTTCATTAATTTTTTTAAATACACAACAACTTACAAATGCAGTATAAATTGACCAGACGACCTTGCCGGAAATTATTACAGCGCTCTTTCATGTTGTACAATAATCTAGTAGTCCAGAGAATTGCATTTCCTTGTTTTAATTGACGATGGAGTTTCATGTTTGTTGCATAGCAATATTTACTAGTGGTGGATCGGGCCAGGGATTTGGATGGCTTGGGGGTTATGAAACACCAAGTTTTTGCCCTCCATCGATTCAAAACCCACCCCAGCTTGGTAAGTGAGAAAAAGTTCTAACACCGTCACAGCCAATGAGTTCCCTAGACAAAAGGACTTAGTGGTAACAGTCTGGGTCCATTGCTGCTGGTGGCTGAGGATGGGACAGTAGCTGGGTAGGGCTCTGAATTACAACAGAGTATTCTTTCCCCGGTGTCTGGCTGGTGGGTCTTGTCCACATGCTCAGGGTCTAACTGACTGTCATATTTGGGGTTGGGAAGGAATTTTCCTCCGGATCAGATTGGCTGAGAAGCTGCTGGGTTTTCGCCTTTCTCTGCAGCATGGGGCATGGGTCACTTGCAGGTTTAAACCAGGGTAAATGGCGAATTCTCTGTAACTTGAAGTCTTTAAACCATGGTTTGAGGACTTCAGTAACTCAGCCAGAGGTTAGGGATCTATTGCAGGAGTGGGTGGGTGAGGTTTTGTGGACTGCCGTGTGCAGGAGGTCAGACTAGATCAGTGGTTTTCAAACTTTAGTTCTGGTGACCCAGTTGAAGAAAACTGTTGATGCCCGTGATCCAACGGAGCTGGGAATGAGGGGTTTGGGGTGTGGGAGGGGCTCAGGGCTGGGGCAGAGGATTGGTGTGTGGGAGGGGCTCAGGGATCTGAGCTGCGGGTGCAGACTCTGGGGTGGGGCCGGGGATGAGGGGTTGCAGTGCTCTGGGGTGGTGCAGGAAGGGGCTCCGGCTTTGGGGGGAGGGGCTCAGGGCTGGGGCAGGGGATGGGGACATGGGGTTGGGCCTCAGGCAGCTCCTGGTCAGTGGCACAGCGGGGTTGCTAAGGCAGGCTTCCTGCCTGTCCTGGCACTGTGGACTGCGTCACGTCCTGGAAGCCGCCAGCAGCAGGTCCGGCTCCTAGGCGGAGGCGCGCAAGCAGCTACGCGCGCTCTCGCCCACAGGCACCGCTCCTCCCCCCTCCATCTCCCATTGGGTATTGGCAAAACCAATGGGAGCTGTGGGGGGCTCCGTGGCCCATTGGTTTTGCAGCTTTGAAGAAAAACCTAGTGGCATGTGGACATATTCTCCCCATTAGCAAAGAGTGGGGCGTGTCCTATGTCCTGTCAATCAAAATTCCAGAAGCCCTGGATGTAAAATCCGCTGTAATTGTGTGAACATCAACTCAAATTTGCCATAAAATAGTAATGTTCACTTCTGCAGCCTCGATTTCAAAGTTCTTCCCGAGAGTTAATTAAGCACTGCAGCATCCCTGTGAGTCAGACAAGTATGATCATTTCCATTTCCAAGATGGGTAAAATGAGGCAGAGAGGGGAAGGGGTGTGGTCAGTGCTACCCAAGAAGTCAGTAGCTCCATACAGATTGGAACCAAGCAGTCAAAGTGTCTCCCAGTCCTGTCTTCTAGCCACTGTACCGCCAGTTCCAGTCCTTTCACTCAAGATGTCTCTGTAACATAGTCTCAACAGAAATATATGTGGCTCCCCACCACCTATGGAAGGAGGTAGGAGATCCTCTGTAATGCGCAGATAGACTTTTAATAGAGTTTAAGGACAGAAGAGACCATTAGGTCACCTAATCTGACCTCCTGCATAGCACAGGCCGGAGAGTTTCACCCAGTTACCCCTGCAATGAGCCCAATGACCTCTGAGCAAATAAATCCAAACACCAGCAACCACACCCAGAATGCAGTGTGTGTTCATGCTACAAAATCTTGACCTGGTGTCATTTGTGCCTAAAAAGGCTGCAGCAAAGGAGCACTGGTTCCCGAACACAGGCTTAGCATTTAGGGCTCAACACATGCAAGCGTCGGTGGAACAGTTGCAAACTGAGCCAGTGGGGTTAACGGCTATGAATGGAGAGCCAGAGCCGAGCCGTTCCACATGAATTAAACATAAATTATGACTTTGAAGACAAGCAAATGGGCTGTGTAACCTTCTGATTGTTTTTTATTAGGGTTTAGATGGAATTGAGGTGAAAGGAGGTCACCGGTTACACAGAAACTGGATGGAATGAGAGAGAGACAAAGAACCCGAACCTAATTGAGAGAGACATAGACCAGCAATTAGGGAGAGTGGAAGAGGCGCCCGAGTGATATTATCTCATGATTGGCAAGATGATGCAGGCAGCGAGAGACCGGAAAGGAAGTCTAAAAGATGAAAGATGACAGTTTAAAAGAAGGCAATCGCTGATGAAAAACACTCTGTAATTTTTCTCCAAACAATAAATAGCGTCTTTAAAAGCCACTTTGAAGCTTTTAATTCAGTTCATTTCACCTGACCACAGGGTCAGAAAAAGCTGCTTCGGGGCAACTGGATGACATAAGTCAAAGCTGCCTGCGCGTCTCTCTGCGGGCGGGAAAAGATGAGAAGAAATGGCAATCGTCTTTGGAAAGGAGGAGGCAAGATCTGGAAGGAGTGAGAAGACAGAAACCGTTTTTTACCCAATCAAATATATGGTCCGTTCAAAAAGGAATGGGCCCAGATCCTCTGGTGGAGTAGATCAGCACAGCTCCACCAGGTTCAATAAAACTACCCCGATTTACCCCTGCTGTGGATCTGGCCCATGGTGTCAAGAACAGTCTAACAACTTGAACCCCATTTTTATGGATATCAAATATGTTAGTCAGCTCCATCCAATACTTTCTATTAGAGACGCCCAGCGCCAGCCAATCTGGATTTCAGAATGATTCGGATCCAGGGGTTTGGTTTAGCCCAGGGATCTCAAACTCAAATTACCATGAGGGCCACATGAGAACTAGTACATTGGCCCAAGGGCCGCATCACTGAACCCTTTTCATACAATGATACAAAAGTATAGTCAAAAATGAAAAAAATGAAGAGTAACAGACTATTCTATTAAAAGTCAATGTATTAACTTTTTAAAAACTGTAATGCAAAGAGGGGTTTTAATAAAATATAAACACTCAGTAATGTTTGGAGCTTGGCGGATTTGGCACCTATGGAGGGCCACAGGAAATAACTCCGTGGGCCGCATGTGGCCCGCGGGCCGCGTGTTTGAGACCCCTGGTTTAGCCCATTACAAAGGGTGGGCTGCAAAACTGGGATCTGGGTTCAGCTTCCAAACCCCACAAAACCCCAGTGAAGGTGTTTGGATCGAGTTGTGATTTGGGTCAATCACTATACCCATGTGTGCTCTCCCCCTCTTAAATGAGTTATTCATAGATTCATAGATTCTAGGGCTGGAAGGGACCTCGAGAGGTCATCGAGTCCAGCCCCCTGCCCTCATGGCAGGACCAATTACTGTGTAGACCATCCCTGACAGACATTTATCTAACCTACTCTTAAATATCTCCAGAAATGGAGATTCCACAACCGCCCTGGGCAGTTTATTCCAGTGTTTAACCACCCTGACAGTTAGGAACTTTTTCCTAATGTCCACCCTAAACCTCCCTTGCTGCAGTTTAAGCCCATTGCTTCTTGTTCTATCCTCAGATGCTAAGATGAACAAGTTTTCTCCCTCCTCCTTATGACACCCTTTTAGATACCCGAAGACCGCTATCATGTCCCCTCTCAGTCTTCTCTTTTCCAAACTAAACAAACCCAATTCCTTCAGCCTTCCTTCATAGGTCATGTTCTCTAGATCCTTAATCATTCTTGTTGCTCTTCTCTGGAGCCTCTCCAATTTTCTCCACATCTTTCTTGAAATGCGGTGCCCAGAACTGGGCACAATACTCCAGTTGAGGCCTAACCAGCGCAGAGTAGAGCAGAAGAATGACTTCTCGTGTCTTGCTCACCACACACCTGTTAATGCAGCCCAGAATCATGTTTGCTTTTTTTGCAACAGCATCACACTGTTGACTCATATTTAGCTTGTGGTCCACTATAACCCCTAGATCCCTTTCTGCCGTACTCCTTCCTAGACAGTCTCCTCCCATTCTGCTCAGCAGTTTGTTTTCACCAAAATGCTGTCATAAGCAACAAGCCTGGAATAACAAAGGAGGGAGGCAGGGCATGAGAGGAAAAAGAGGTTTGGGGGTAGAAACTGGTCTCAGCATTATTTTCCCCATGGTTATTGACACCAGAAGGAAATAAAATAAAAAGAGCACAAAATACCTTGTGATGTCCTTTTCAGACAACACACCCTCTGCCTCGACTTTGTAAGTCTTCTGGACACAGGGAGTGGCAGCATAAATTCTGGAATGTCAGTGATTAAAAGCTGTTGGCAAACATTGGGATTCACAGACTATGTCACAAATAAACCATTATTACAACTTAGCTGGGCCTGTGCGTAAGCCACTGGCCTGGAGCTCAAAGTTCAAATCTCAGCTCCACCCCAAACTCCCTGTGTCAAGTCACTTAATCTCTCCGTTTCTCACCTGTCAGATGGGATACTACTCCTTCCTTTGGATGTCTTATCTATTTAGTGTGTACGCTCTTTGGGGCAGATTTCATGGTCCGTGATGCGTTTTTCACGGCCGTGAATTTGGTAGGGCCCTATGTATAGTAAAGTCAGGCACTGATATTGGCTGGGGCCTTTAGGATCTGCCATTCTACAAATAACAAGATGGCTTCCTTATCGGCAAGCTCCACAGACAGTGCTTGACCAAATGTTCTTGGCGGGGGATGCCACTACCCCTATAGGTCAGAAGTGGGGTATGGTGGAGGTGATGGAGTGAGAGGGGAAGTCCCACCATCCAATGCCAGAGTTTCTGTGATGATAGAGAAGATTCAAGCACCTAATGCTGTCAGTATAGCTCCTTTCACCCGTGCTATGGTTTCTTTAAACAATGGCCACATATTTACTCATCCATTCAATGGGCACATTCTTTACAGTGCTGGCATGAGGGCAAACACCCTGCCAATTATACAGAGAGACGCGATCCTCGAATTAGCGAGCGACACCAAGTGCAATTAGCGAGTAATCTGCAGAATGCAATGACGAGGTGGCTCTACGGCTTGAGCTGGATTTCTGGATTAGTCGCAAGGCTCCACGTGCGAAAGGGGAGGGGGGAAATACAAAAAGTTAAGCGATATCAGAATAAGAGTTTACTGAACAACAAATCCAGGCGTTTGAAATCCGATTGTTTAAAAATGTATTTCCAGTGTTTCCAAACCACTTTACATGACAATTGCTTCAAAAGAGATCCCAGATACATGAAAGGGAGCGCGAGAAATGGGGAGTGTGAATTTTTAATGCTGGTTTTCAGACGCGCTTTCTTTCTTTTTTCCTTTGTGGTGCTCATGAAAGGCAAACTGGCCTGACAGCTTAGAAGACTCAAGTCCCCTTTCTTCCCCAGAACAGGTATTGCATATACAGCAGCAGTGGGAGTTTCCCCATGCCACACCACTACTGGGTCTGCAGGCACTGTCCACCAGGGAAAGCAAAGCAATTCAATCTCTTTAGCCCACTCTTCCTTTATCGTCTCTTCAGAGACGCCCTGCCTGTGTGCCATCTCTTGTGGGGGAAGGCACTGGTCTGAGACCGCTTCACTATGCATCTCAAACAGGCCATCGAATAGGTATAAATTATTATTATTATTATTATTTGTATTGTGGTCATACCTAGGGATTCCTATCAGGGATTAGGCCCTCTTCGTGCTACATCCTGTCGGACGGTGCCTGCCGCGGAGGGCTTGGTTACTGCCAGTGAGCACTGCTGGGTAATGGACCGACTCTCAGCAGGCATGCACAGGGTGAACTTGTGCCCTGCAAAGCTCTCCTCAGAGGGGCTAAAACCCCACCAACGCTCAGCGGAGAGTTCAGGGCATACCGCACTCAGCGCTGCACAGGGACAGGCCCTGCTGAAGCAGACAGGCTGCTGCTGCCGCTGTGGAAGCTGGCAGCCAGACCCACCAACTGGGGGGGGGAAGTGAAATCAGCCTCCTGACAACTTTCCAGTTCCTATGCTCAGGGCTTTTCTTTAGTCACTTGGAAACAATGATTGAGAACAACACAACTCAGAACTGTCTTCACCGCCCCTCCTGGGCCTTGCCCTAGCTCCTCTTCACAACTCTCCTCCACTCAGGACCCTTCCCTCTCAGGCCTTCTTGCGTGACAGGTGCAGCAAGCTCCCCTTCCCTAGACCTCCCCTGTCTGATTCTGCCCTGAAAGTGGCAGGAAGTCAAATGACTAAACACTAGACTAGGACTCTAGTAGACCTGGGTTCTCTTCCCAGCTCAGACAGTGGCTAGACCGTAGACAAATCATTTCACTGCTCTGTGCCTCAGTTTCCCCACCTGTAAAATGGGGCTCATGCACCTGACCTCGGTGAAGTGTTTTGAGATCTGTTGATGACAAATGCTGTAGAAGAGGTAGGGATTATTATACATGATTTTCCTGTAGGGCACATGACTAGGAATGAACACATGACCTGCAACTACAGGTCCCACCCGTAAAGGGCCAGAACCGGTGCACTGGGACAGGATGTAAGGCCCAGTGCCCGGTGCCAGAGGGTTGTCAAGTTCTCTAGGAACTCCTGTAGGGTCACATACACCCTCTTTCCTTCTCTCCTTTCCTGAGACACAATAAATAAATGCTTTATGGCTTGAGAATGATCACCTCAGAAGCAGAGGTTGTGCTCACCTGATTAGACTATTCAAACAAATCTATGCACCACTGGCATAATCAATACAAAGCTCTTTCAGTCTAACTAGCTGAATTCACGCAGAAAGTCACAGGTTTAACAATTATACAGCTGTGGGAGGAGAAAAAAGATGGGGGTAGGATACTGGTTAAATTAATGACCATTAGTAACATTTGTGGTCATGAAAGCTAAGAAAATGATACGGCCAATCAAATGTCATGGTTCCAGGTACAGGCTGATCAGGAACAGGGATAGAATAGGAATCCCCATACACACACTCATTTTCTAGCATGGCATAAAATTGACTATCCGTATTAGTGGGATGCTCATTTTCCACTGAAGCCTCCAGTACAGGCTATTTCTAGAGGTGGTTTGAAACCAGATCAGATGAGCCAGTGGCTTGGCTCACTATGATAGAGGCTAATATCTCAAAAACATTTGCTTCCCTAACTCAATAGTCTTATTTTTGGTCTTTGTTCTCCAGCCAAATTATATAATATTGATCCAGGGGGGGTGGTTTGTTGGGTTGTTTCCCTCTCTTTCGTTCCAAGATGACTTCTCTGTTTTCTCGCGACTCATTTTGATTCCACATCAGCTAGCTGAAGAGGAGTCCATGTATCGATACATTTTACATTAAAGACCTTTGCTTCTCTCCTCTTGAAGGCTTCAGCTGTATTTTTCATTATGCCCTCAAAGCAGCCCACAGGTGCGTGTTGCAGTTTTCATAGTTTCGTAACCACAGGATCGTGCAGTGAATCAGAAGGACGGACGTCATAATAGTGCCGGTAAAACCCATTTTAGAAACTAGTCCACCACCAAAGCCAGTTGCATTCAAACAGATAATGCAGTCAGTGGCGTAGCCAGGTTCTAACACCAGGGGGAGCAAACACATAAAAAAAGGCGCCACCCGACCTGACCTGGGTGAAAGAACCCAGGCCAGCAGAGGGACTCCTGCTGGCAGGAGCCCGCGGGTGGAATCCTAGAGCGGCGTTTGAGTGAGCCGCTCAGCCCGCCCTGCTCTGGGATCCCCTCCGTGGGCTCCTGTCAGCAGGGGTCTCTCAGCCCGCTGCCAGCCTGGGTTCTTTCACCCAGGCCAGCAGCGGGCTCTTGGTGGGGCCAGCGGCGGGACCCCTGCGTTATTTTGTTGCTCCACCTCTGTCCACTCGTCTCCACCCTTTCAAAAATTAAAAAGGCGCCACTTTTGGAAAATGTGCTCAGGGGGAGCGGCCGCTCCCCCTGCTCCTCCCCAGCTACGCTACTGAATGCAGTTGCAAAGCAGACTCCGAGTAAGATATAAAGGAAAACTTCATGGAAGGATAAAGCTAGTCTAAGGGGGGAAAAAACAGAGCGGTTTCTGGATAACACCACTAGACAAGTTGGACAAACAGGGTTTTGAGACAATCCACCAATCTATAGAGTGCATTCTGTCCCCAGAATAATGGCATTTTTATGAGACTTGAGAGCTTATGGCAATCTGCCTGGTGGATGAGCGCTACACCCCGCGAAAGCAATGGGTGGGAGTAATAGCAGAGCTCAGAGTTCCCTAAGCCCGCAAGCCAACACACACACTTCCCCTTCACTAAGTTGTATGCCGGAAGCTGCCAACCCCATTTTGCCTTCTACCGATCTAGGGTAGACATCTAGAACCAGCGCTCCTTTCCCCTGGATTCCCTCTCCCTTTTCATTTCTCTCCCCGGCTTACTAGCAGCAATGGCGGAACAGCTTTGTAACAGACAGACAAGGTGGGTGAGAGAAAATATTTTATTAGCCCAACAAGGCGAGGGCTGCAGTCTGATGCATTTCAGCAGCAACAGGGTTCCTTTTCTGAAGTCCTAGGCATTGGCTGCAACCTCTGGCAGGAATATTTGAGCAGTTTCCAGGAAGGGGTGGGGGACTCCAGAAAAGCAACTCAACCCTTGTTTCGGTTTCATGGTATTTGAATACTGGGCTCCCGGGAGCCCCTCCAGCATTCCACAGCCCCTGCCTGGCAGCCTCAGACTCCCCAGCAGCTCTGTGCACCCCTGAGGAATGGAAGCTCTCCGTCCTGCAAGCTGTTCTTTGTTGGAGGAGCCCTGAAATCAGTGGCAGCTCTGCGTGGCCACACGGGTCCCACCGGCTGCAGGTTGCAGGACTGAGCCCTAAGCTGGCTCAGATCACAGCCAACAGAGTTGCAGCCTCACAAAGGCATTTAGTTCTTCTGACTCGGAGTCCCCATGAGCCCAGAATGACCCGGCTCCGCCCTTATGGATCCGTTCTCTACAATTCCTCTTCAGGGAAATACTTAGAAAAGCGGCATGAGAACCATTTCCTAGACTAGTTATAAAGGAGCGGTTTTACTATTCAGCACCTGTGAAAGTGTGGGTAGGAGTTTCTACAGGGGTGGCTCTATGATTTTTGCCGCCCCAAGCACGGCAGTCAGGCAGCCCTCGGCCGTGTTCCTGCGGGAGGTCTGCCGGTCCTGCCACCGAATTGCTGCCGAATCCGCGGGACTGGCGGACCTCCCGCAGAAACGCCGGCGAAGGCTGCCTGACTGCCGCCCTCGTAATGACTGTCACGCTGCCCCCCGCAGCTTGCCGCCCCAGGCACATGCTTCCTGCACCAGTGCCTGGAGCCGGCCTTGAGTTTCTATACACATTTCTGGCAAGCAAGGGGCAACATTTATTTTCCAACTTTTATAAACTTCTATGTACATTATTATACTGGCCTCGATAATTAAAAAAAAATGCCTGTAAAGATTTCAAAAGGAAAACAACCCAGTTCTCAGTAAAGTTGGCATAGACTGTCCAGCAGCACTGGCTTCCTACATTCTCCATGGAACTACTGGAAGAATAAATAATAACGATCTTAGATTTGAAAAACATGTTTCATCTCAAAGGAAACCACACTGTACCTGGGCCAAATCCTTAGCTAGTGTAAACTGGCTTAGCTCCATTGACTACAGTGGAGATACCGATGTACTGATTTACACAAGTGGAGGATCTGGCTGTCCATATGGGTTTGAGTGAATGCAACAGCTTCACCCACTACTGTATTTGGAAAACAGCAGATGCATAACAATGATGCACCATATAACAATGCAGAGAAACCACTATATTGACCAGGACCCATTGAGGAAAAAGTGGTAACCAGAATTGGTTACCCTGAGTGAACATCTTAGGATCCAGCCCTTCATTCAAGCTGCCTACGTACCGCCGACCCCCAAAACAACATTTATTCCATTTTCATGAAATGTTAAGTATTTGGCCGCATTACTTCTTCTTGTGTTTTGCTCTTTTCAGGTAGTATTTGCACATGACAAACCAGCACACACGCTCCACAAAAGCTGGCTTCCCTGCAAAGATGGCAAAATGTTCCATTGATCAAAATGTCAAATTCTCATGGAAACTCACAAAAATCCCAGGTATTGCCTATAAAGCAAAAAATAAAGAGGAGAGTTCTGTGAAGGTGCATCCTTGTTTCCAGTTGGAACATCGCTATCTGAGGGACAAACTACGAGACACCATCACCAACAATGTGATTCAGAGACTGAGCGATTATAAAGCTAGACGTCACCATCGTAATAAATTAAACTGACCTCCTGTGTAACGCAAGCCATAGGACTTCCCTGCATTTATTCCTGTTGGAACGAGAAAAACATGCAACATTGACTTAAAATAATAAGGAAGCTAAGTGCATTGCTCTCTCTCAAATGTGAAGTAGCCAAACCAGAATAAAGTTTCATGGATTCGCTCTTCTGGACCAGATTCGGGAGCTGGGTTATGACTCTCTGCCTTAGCTAAGTGGCATAAAGGAGCTGTCATCCAACTGCACATGCCTAGAAGAAAATGCCACTTGTGTAGGAGAACACTCTGCTGGTGCAACTGCACTGCAGCTGGGTCTAGTGCCCTTTCTGGCATAGGGGGAGGTCTGGCACACAGAGGATCAAGCCCCTTATTGAATACCCTGGGCTAGATCATAGAATATCAGGGTTGGAAGGGACCTTAGGAGGTCATCTAATCCAACCCCCTGCTCAAAGCAAAACCAATCCCCAATTTCTGGCACAGATCCCTAAATGGCCCCCTCAAGGATCAAACTCACAACCCTGGGTTTAGCAAGCCAATGCTCAAACCACTGAGCTATCCCTCCCTCCGAGTCATTGTCTGCAAAGAGCTCCCTTTGGCACAGGCGAATTGGAGGAAGGGCTGTCAGAGAGCCAGTGACACCACCTGATTCCCAAGCTGCCAAGGCCCCAGCCCTGACACACCCCATAAGCCAAGACAGGAGGTGTGGTTGGCATAGAATCTGGCCCCACTGACTTTCTGCCAGCTGAGATTCAACCCCCTCCCTGGGAATTCTCAACTTGGCAGCTACAGCTAGATTCCAGCCCCTGGTGTAAGAAATTGATAGGCTCTATGTACTAGAGAGATCTAATACCTTGGAACCCACACAGCTACAACAACCCTGCCTGGGCTCTCTATCCAACATTCTCCCTACAATACGGTTATTTCGCTCTGCGTAAGATTGATGTATCTGCATTATTTTTGGAAGAGGTACCGCGGTGAATCACAAAATCCAATTCCAATGGAATCACATCCCAACTCCCAAAGCCCTTATCCGATTCCAAACTTCTCATATTGTCTAGTATTCCACTCCAGATTGATGATTAATAGTAACGCTACCAGTGAGCTACACCCACCCCTTCCCGAAATGCAAGCATACAGGAATGAGGGAGACTAGAGCGAAACGTAGTGGGCCTGATCCGCCTCCCTCTTGGAACGGGTGTAAATCAGGAGTAACCCCACTGCTCAGGGCACAGTCATACTGGTGTCAAAGGGGCCAGGGACAGCAGAATCAGACCTCTTACAAAGTGAAATTCGGAACAGCCTTAACAGCCAGAGCAGCAGGAGGCTTCTGTGTTTGCAATGAAGTGTTACTGCAGCATCATCTCCTTCCTGTTGTGATTAATGGAGGGCACTTACTCACATCACAGGGACACTCTTGAAGCAGCACTACACAGCTGTATCACACAGTAAATGTAGAGTGTTTGGATAGTACACTCTTAACTGTACTGCTCTCTGGGAACCTGAGCCCTTACTCAGAGCCAGACTTTCCTCTTGCGGCACCCAGCCCCTGGAGGAAGAGCAGATAATGAAGTGGTCACTGGAAGCTACTACCTGTGTTTATGGGCAATTGCAACCCACTGGTGAGTGTGTTTCAAGCCACTCTCTGTGCCAATCCAGAAGATATAAGTGGTTACAGCCAGCAGCTATAAAGGATTGGCTCTTTAGTTCAAACTGTAGCAATGCCTACAGTTAATTCTGGGGGTCCCTGGTTCAATCCCCAGTGTATCAGCCAAGAGGGTGTGTATTATTTAGTTCTACACACCAGTAGCTTATTACAACATTCGATAGCCTGTTTATTCTCTAGCCGATGTTATACCAGAGGGCTAATGGTCCCTTCTGACCTTAAAATCTACGAATAATCCAAAAGCTCTGTAAATCCTAAAAGGTACCTGAGAACTGTCTGCTGTATTAGAGCTTCTAGGCGGCCCTCCAGCCTCTACAGAGTAACATATTCACACACAGTGGAGCAGGTCTGACCTTGCACCTGGCAGAGGGCTGAAGCGACCGACATACATACGCAGTGCCGTACACTCGATCCCAACACAGCTCATTTGGGACTTACGTCATTAGCTGCGTCTCTATGCCTGGCTCCACAAGGGACCCGTCCACAAAAAGCGGTGTCGATGTGAAGGCATATTTACTCCAGGATCTTCCTTCATCGAAACTCACCCTGGAATTGAAACAGACAAAATAAATAAATGTAAACGCATGGCTCTGGAACCATTACCTAGGCAATTAAACAACTTCTAAGGTTTGTGAGCCACAGCTGCTGGATTTATAAACAAGCATCAATCTTTGCCATCTCCCCATGTTATTAATTAATGTTCTCAGAGTGCTCTGAAGAAGCAAAGCAGCAAGTATTATTACCAAAGTCATTATGGGCCTGTCTTAGGGTTGTCAACCCTCCAGGACTGTCCTGGAGCCTCCAGGAATTAAATATTAATCTTTAATTAAAGATTATGTCTGGTGAGGAAACATCCAGGAATACATCCAATTAAAACTGGCAACCCAGGCCTGTGTTTGCTATGTCAATCATCAGGTCAGATCCAAGACAGCATGTGGTACTGCTAACACCTAAAACAGGACATGTAGAATCATGGAATATCAGGGTTGGAAGGGACCTTAGGAGGTCATCTAGTCCAACCCTCTGCTCAAAGCAGGACCAATCCCCAATTTTTGCCCCAGATCCCTAAATGGCCCCCTCAAGGATTGAACTCACAACCCTGGGTTTAGCAGACCAATGCTCAAACCACTGAGCTATCCCTCCCCCATAGTTGCTAGGTTTGTGTCTCCGTTCAAGACATTAATTTCAGCAGGGGAAAATACACAGCCTCAAATGTGGTGTAGCGCTTAGGGGGACTTGGAGTCAGGAGAGATCCCCAAATCTGCCACAGACCCATGGTGAGTCACAGCCTCTCTGTGCCTCAGTTTCCCCCTCAATAAAATGGGGCTCTGAATACTTATCCCTCTCACAGGGCCTTTGTGGGGTTTAATTCATTATTATTAGCAATGTGCTTTGAGACGGGCAGAAGAAGCGGGCTAAACGCTGAACCAAATTCTCTGCTACATCCTCACAACTCCACTCACGTCAACAGGGCTGCCTGGGAGTAGCTGAGAGCAGAATCTGACCTCTATTGACTAGAAAATGGAATGTGCCCAACCAATTTCAACCAGCAGCCAGCATGGACAGCCATCACATTCAGTCACTGCTGCCGTGGGACGCTACAGGTCAGTGGCTCTGTAGACTGTATCAAATTGCCTGAGCCACAGAGAGGCATGGGGTAGTGTGGTGATGTTCGGTTTCCAAACAATTCAGGAAACGAGACAGTTTTCCTCTGCTCCTGGAGTCTTTACATAACTGGCCTAGGAGGATTCCTGCTTGGAGAGTTATCCCAGAATCCTGCCTGCAAAGAACAACAAATGGGGGAACACAAGGGCTTACTGGCCCCTGAGTGATCAGGTCCCGTTCCAGCTGGGTCACTTCAGAGCTTTCTCTCTGTAATTGCGGCAGGTGCCTGAGTTGTGAAAGCTGACAGATAACCCCCCAGGGGCATCGCCAAAGGGACGGATGTGGTACAATTTCTCCTCTGGTCAACAGGAAATGATTCTCACTTCAAAAGAGAAGAGAAACGTATTCTCTGGCCAGTGGGGGCTTGGGGCGGGGGGGAGAGATTGTTCTGCAGAACTCTCATTCCCGCAGGGCTGAGTCAGCAGCGTTTTAAGGGGTAAATTGATGCTTCTCAAGACAGGCCGATGTAACCAACTGGTCAGTGGGTGAGATTTGTGGCCCTTGGTGCCCAATCCAGAGAGGATAAGGGTCGCATCTACAGAGCCCGGCTTTTTAGCTCCTGCTGTACAGACTGGCGCTCTTAGGAGAGGAGGTCACTGGTTTAAACCTCAGCGTCGGCAAACACAGCAGCCATCACACTGATTATTTTGAAGGGGGATTTACTATTTGAGATAGAGAAGGGGGTGAAATGCTCCATCTAGGTCTTTCAGTGCATAATGGACAGTGTCAAACCCTGTGTTTCCCTCTCAACACCCAGCCAAACTCCCGCTGTAACCAGCACATGATCTCCAACAGGTGAGTAAGGAGGATGTGGCCGTCCCCCAGCTCCTGTTCCGCCTGAGTTGCGGGGTTTGGTGGAAGGGGTTTGGCAGTGGTTAGACTCCTCCCCACTGAAGCCAGGGAGGAGCAGGACAGATGATTAATGATTTGTAGTTCAGTCGCTCCTAGGGGCCCACTCACAGGCCAGGATCCCATCACGGTTGGTGCCGTGCAGCTGCATCGACAGGCAGGGCAATAACGGACTTCACTCCGGCCTCCCCCTCTTACATGTAAGCCCTGGGCTGATGAATCCCACCACATCCCAAAGCCCTGCCCTGAAGATGGCACATTGGGACTGATCCAAAGCCAATGGGCTTTTCCATTGGTTCCAAAAGGCTGGGGATGAGGCCTACAGGCAGCCCAGCTCCCCGCCCCAGGAACCAAGCCAACCAGTATACAGAGCTCCCCGCTTGAGCTCCTCAGCTCCTGCTCCCCACCATGCAGTGGAACCACTATGCAAACACGGAGGAATGGACTGGATTCACCCCCATGAGGCACACCACTGAGATCTTCCCTTTCATGCAGTGGCCCCCAAACTGTGGGGCGCACCCCCATAGAGGAATGCAGAGGAATGTTTGGGGTGCGTGGTGGACCCAGGACAGCCCCCACAGAGGGCAGGGAGGGAGCACCACCCAGCCCTGCTCCACTCCCCCCCAGCTCTATTCAGGTCCCCCCAGCCACAGCCACGGTCCTGTCCCCAGTTGTGACTTCTGGCTGGAGCTTCACTCCTGGCCCCGGCCCCAGCCCTGGCCCCACCCCCAGCCTCAGACCCCTTACGCCTGTCCAGGAGGGAGCTGCATGCCCACTCCCAGCCCTGGCTCCGGAGGGAAGGGAGGCAGAGGAACGAACAGGAATAAGGGGGGGATGACCCTGAAAAGTTTGGGGACCACTGCATTAGCGCTCCAGATACACAAAACGGCAGCTGTACACAAAACAGCATCTGGCACAGGAGAAAGCGCTGCAGACCAAAGAGAAAATGCTGTGGGAGAATCGTATGCAAAGAGCTTATCCCTCAGAAATCTATTTATTTAAATGTATGTATCTCCCCATACCCCTATGCATTTGTAAGCTGTTCGGGCTGTATGCTTATCTAACTTGCATTTCAATTTCGGGGGAACAGCAGGCTTCATTAAAGTCCTCTCAGCTTTTCAATTATCAAACCCTCTTTTCTCCGGGATGCAACTTATTGCACGCTGCCCCAGCTTGCGAACAAACAGATTTCCATGTATACTTTAATCAAGAGGGCTCCTCTCTTGCAGCAGGTGCCTATTGAGTCAAGATGATGCAAGTTCAAAAGCCCCTAAAGCTATCATTTGGAAGGACCTGTTAGAGTTTATCAGCGACAACTCGAAATGACTATGCAATAGAGTGGGCCAGATGTTCACGGGCAGTTGCACGACCCAAACGTCTATGCGGAAATGCTTGTGGGGGGAATCTTCAAAGGCAAAAAGGGCAGTTTGGCCATGGACCCCAGCGTGTGCGCCAAACTCCTTTGGTGAATCTGTGCACAAATCAAATAGTTGCCCACGTGCACAGCCACAGAAACGCAGGTCTGGAAGGGACTTCCTTGGTCATCAAGTCCTGTCCCCTTCTATGGCCCTTTGTAGCAGGGTGGCACCCCGCTCCTGCCCTGAGGGGCTTGAAACAGCCCTAGGAGCTCTGAAAGCTGAGCTGATTGGGGGAAGCAGCCACAGCTGGGCCACACCCCAAACAGAGCCCAGCTGGCCCATATAAAAGGGCTGCTAGGCAGGCATTCAGAGAGTTTCCCTCTGCCTGCAGAGGGAGAAGGGCCTGGCTGCAGGGACCTGAGCAGGGTACCTGAAGTGGAGCAGGGCTGGGGGAAAGGCTAAGGGAGCCGGGGAGCTCCGGCCTGAGAAAACCCCAGGCTGCAGGCCTGGTAAGGCCAGACCAGGTACTGGGGTTGCAGGGGCAGCCCACGAGTAGGCAGAAGCAGCAGGTCCAAACCCCCTTTGCCTGTGATGAGTGGCTGATACTGCAGTCTGCCCCAGTGAGCGGGGGCTTGATGGTGACTGGCAGTGGCCTAGTACTGAGGTGAAGTGGGGATAGTGGGTAGGGGTTCCCCTGGGAGGAGGGAGACCCTGAGGATAAGGCTGTGGGGGCACTGCCGGGGGGTAGCACTCCAGAGAAAGGGGCACTGGGTCCTGGGAGGGACACGGGGCTGGAGCGGTCAGGCGGATCACCAGCCTGCAGAGGGCGCTGCTGAGGCTGGCCAAGCTAATTCCCGACAACCAGCAGGAGGCGCCGAAGGGGTGAGTCCAACCCCGTTACACCTTGTCATCCACTTCATGCAGGTATCACACCCCATCTTTAAACGAGTGAGGTTGTTTCCACCACTCTTCCTGGTGGGAGGCTGTTCCAGAACCTCACTCCTCCAATGGTTAGAAACTGTCTTCTAATTTCCATCCCCATTTGTTCTTGTGCCAGCATTGTCCCTTAGCCTCAAGAGCTCTTCTCCCAGTAGCCTAGGGCCAAAATCTGATAGCGTCTCTCACTGAGTAGCACCTCCGTTCGCAAGTCAATAGGAGCACTTGTGGGGTGAGGTGCCGTTCAGCTTGAGGGTTACGCTGTCTAGGAAGGGGTTAACAAATTTAAAAGGGGTAATGCGGGGACTTGGGGTGCGGGGGGCAGGTGCTGCAGCACGCCCAGGTTTTATGTGAGGCTCTGCTCCTGGCCCCCCCACACAAGGTCCGAGCTGCTGGCCCAGCTCCTGGGGTCCCGGCTGTTGGCCCCACACCTGGGGTCCCCGCTGCCGGGGTCCGCACTGCAGGTCCCATGCCTGGGGGCCTGGCTGCCAGGCCAGCACCCGGGACTCTTCTTCTGGCCCTGCACCCCAAACCTGGCCCTGGCCTCAGCCCCTGGCCACGGCTCTGTTCCCGGCCCCAGACCTGCCCCCAGCTGTGGCCCCAGCCTCGGCTCCCTTACCCCTGTCTGGGTCTCCCCCACTCCCAGAGACAGGGCCCTCCCAGCCCCAGTTCAGGGGCGGAGGTGCGGACAGGGGTAAGGAGCTGTCTTTCAGCACCCCCACCATTAAAAGTATTCCAGTGCCACTGAGCAGAAGCTTCAGTAAAGAGCCAACCACTCAGTATAGATTGTAATTGAATCCAGCAAGTCCCTTAGAACCATCTCCTGGTGTCCTTAGAACCTGCTAGAGCACAGGCTGCTCCTGCCTGTGGCTTGTAGCGGCAATCACTCACTGAGGAATCCTTTATCAACCCCCCCTTTACGGAAAGCGAGGCCAGCGCGAGCTCGGCCCCGATCCTGCAGCGAGCCCTGCGTCAACTGCCTTCACAGTGGTTCTGTTCAGACAGATGGGAGCTCAATGCAGTGCCTTGTCCATTTGACTGCATCATGTATTCCTCATTGAGTGCTGTCACAACACAACGCACCTGTGACAGGCTGCAGGGGCACTGGGTGTGAGTGAACAAGAGATTAACTCCGGCTGGGCTTGCCCAGCCCTACCCCATATACAGGTGCTCCAGGGAGGTGAATAAGAGCGGCAGCCTGGGAGATGGGGAAGGGAGAGCTGGGCTGCACATAGAGGGTAAGTGTATTGGGTCGTACACCAAGCTGAGGGGGCTTTTCTGTTCACTTGCTGAGCCTGGTCATTTATTTTATTTTCTGCTCACAAACACCAACCCCAGAGGGAAAGGCCTTGCTCGCTGCAACCAGTTTTGTGCCGATGAGGTATTCCATCCGCTTACGGCACATTACAGAGGAGGGTGATCAGCGTCCCCATTTTACAAATGGGAAAACCAAGGCACAACCAGGTTAAATGACTTGCTCATGGTCACACAGTGAGTCGGTGGCAAAACCTGGATTAGGACCTGGTTGGAGGGTTGATTTTTGGCTTAACCCACTGGACCATCCTACTCCTTATGCTGACAAGATCTTAGAAAAATTCTAGCACCTTCAGAATATTTTGCTTGTTACTAGCCAGAACGAAGAGGAAAAACGGAATTGAATCTGATCCCATTGCATCCTCTCTTCTCTGTGTGGTCGAAATTTAACTTGCTTGTAAAGTCTGTGTTGCATCCATCTCTTGTGACTAACTCACAGAGACAATAACAGTCTGCTACTACTGCGAAGCTAATGGAGTTACTTCTTTAGTTCAAGTGGTAGAAGTGTGTGCTTTGGTGGAGAAGGTTCAAACCCTACTGGAAGTTATTCCAGAGTCATTTGCCTGGTTGTGGCAAGGAAGGATGAAAGGCTTTGAGGTGAAGAGGCAACCATCGATGATCTTAATAAGGTGCATCCCTGAAACATCATGGTGTGAAGGACAATGGCTTATCCTGAGCCTCGAATCTCCTGGCTTCTGCCTGAATGGTACTTAACGGAAGGATTCTGTGAATTAATGAATCAAGTGGGAGAGATCTTAGCATCTCATTATTGTGGCCGAACACCATTACTTTCTTCTTTTATTTGACCGAAAGCTCTATTTCCTCTTCTGCTTATGCTGCGGGTAGAGACAAGAGTGCTTGTCAGCGATCAGAAAAGAGGGGTCTCTCATTCACAGAAGAATATGAACCTCAGCTCTGAAGATAATTTCTATTTAACTTCCTCTGTAACAACTTCAGAAGTTGGGCAGGTCAGCCCATTAGCCGTACTCCGATGTCACCCAAGATACAAGATTGAAAGTGATGCTAATTTAGACAGCTGTCAGCAATTCCATTTATCTACTGAAGGCACTGAGCCTGCTTCCCCCACACATCCATAGAGGAAGTGCACTCTGTAATGTGTAATGCATGTAATTATTGTATGTTTGTTCAATTAAAAGTTCAGGTGGGCTCCAGCTTTAAAAGGAGACATTCAAGCTCATGGCTTGAAAATACATCAACCCTGACATCTCTTTGTCATGCATATCACTTGGTTGAAAAATAGGGCGGCTTTAAAGTTCCGATCCATATCCCACTCACCCAAATTCTGGTGGAGGTTCTGCGCTAGGGGTCTGGTTTGCCTCACTGTAGATTCCATGCACTGAGATGCTGAGCGCCTTGAACTCCTGTTAATCTCAGCGGGAGCGGAGGAAGCTCAGCCCATTACAGCATCAAGTCCTGTAGTCATGAGGGCCAACTGTGAAGTTCAGACCTACATCCTAACTCCCCCAAAATTCAGCAGGTGGAGGAGATGGTTTGGGTGGTGTCTCTGATGCACAGGCTTCCCAAACTTCTTCAGAGTGAGAACTACATCTTGAACAAAGCAATCATCTCAAAACCCATTCTGAGCTCCCGATCCCATTTGCTCTCACCAATCTCTCTCTGGCAACTGCAGCGGGATCTTTAATAGGGCAAGTAACATTAGCAAAGTATCTCTGCATTTCTGTCAGTCTTTTGTGAGATGAATGTGTTGTCCTTTGTGCATCAAGTCAAACACACTGTCTCCTTCTGTTCTTCATCCATCTCCTTGTCCCATCTGGTTCTCTCTCCCTTTGCTCCTCCACCATCTGGTAATCCTTCCTTCCATCCTCTTGGTCCTTTTTATTATCACCCACAAACCCCTCTCCCTGGCTCCAGTGCCGACCCACACTCACACCAATAAGAAAGTATCCTTTTGAGTAATCCCTTGCCACTGCTGGCCAAATTATGCGTGGAGATTGCAACCAACACCCATTGTAATCAGCGAGGCTGTGCAGGATGTCACTCAGGGAAGAATGTTCATAAGAGCTCAGCTCCCAACATGATGTTTGTTTCTTTTTAAAAAATCTGGTCACTTACTTTGCTACCTAACAGAGAGCCAAACTTGTCAGAAAATCTGACCCAAAGTCTGTAACTCAGGAGGCCTCAAACTTTAACACCTGTTGAAAGCAGCTAGTGACAAGATGAAGGACCAGAATCATGTGATTTCCCCAGCCTTCTGTACGCCACCACAAAGTGCTCTGCAGATGATCACAGTTGGAGAACTACTTCTCTAGTAGCTGAGTAAAAGACTACTTGATCTTCTCCTTAGTGTTCTGGGTACCTATATTGTACAGCCAGCAGGAGGGGGAAGCATCCACTCCAGAAGTGAGAGATCTTAATTATATTTTGGACAATTCCAGTTTAGTCGTCCGTCCTTTTTCCCTGCCCCCACTCCCACCCCTGAGAACATTCTCAAAGCAAGGGAAACAGCCTTACCACAAATGCCGGATGGGCATTGATGTGTGCTTCATGGCCACAAGTGCCCCACCCCAGTCGAGATACCACACGTTGTATTCTTCCTCAAAGATCTGGAAACAAGTCAGGTATAGTGTGAGCTTTTCAAGCCAGCTGAGGCCCAGAGAGCAGCTGGAAAGGTTTACAAACAGCACACAGCTCCCTTTCCCCACATACGGCTGTACCTGTCTCCATGAGTTTCCGGCATCAGAAGATATGAACGTGCTGATATCGGTATATGAGAGTTCAGAGCCAGTGTTGCCTGAAACACAAGTGGGTTTCATAAGTTCTTGTGTGCCAGGAGGGGGAAATCACATTTTTGCAGGAAATCGGGGTAACTGGTTTAACCAATGTTTTTTGTTGTCTTAATTCCAGGATTATATGACAACACCATGGGACAGGTGGGAGGATTAAGATAGGAGAATATTGCAAACAGTAAAATGTTTTAAAGTCAATAGCTGGAAAAGACTGCTTCACGGGCTTGCTTTTACTCCAAGTGACTGTGCATTTGCAACAACATGAGATACACGTCTGGACTGCTCCATGTTAAGGCCTACATTGTCAGGAAAGCACAAACACAACCGCATGTCTATTATGTGCCATGGTTGCAATCGTGACAACTGTCTACGCAAATCAGTCATTTTTCTGAAAATTTTGCACCAACACGTGCCTCTGCATTCTTCTAGCGTTTGCAGTCTTTTGACATGGAAACATTTAATTCTTCCTATCACCATTTCTCATGCAAATTCAAGCGAAAAGGCAAATTCACACGACCCAAATCAAATGATTCATAATGCCTTCACCTCATCAGGGCTGGAGTTCAAGGGTGAAATCCTGGTCCCACTGGAGTCAATGGCGAAACTCCCATTGATTTCAGTGGGGCTCAGATTTCTCCGCAGGAGCCTTCCAAAAAAACAAGTGGTCCAACTCACTGATCTCAGAAGCAGTGCACCTAGCAAACAGCACCTCCTTCTGTGTTCACTAGTGGCTTGCAGTGACACCTCCTGACAATTACCAATGTCTCCCTGTCAAGGGTTGGCCTGTTTCTGATATGAACTACATCTTGGGGGAGCTAGGATGTCAAGTATGACCCAGGGCCAAATGAGCTGGCAATAAATGTAATAATGATCGCAGCATTATCTTAGACAACGGTGACTGTTCTTGATCAGAAACTGGGTACATTTTAGTGTGAGCAGTGCTGATGGAGATTTACCACACTGATAGTCCCAGAGACTGAAGTCTTCTGCTTGTCCAAAGTAGCAGTGTGTAAGTTACCCTACCTCCCCATACCCCGGAGAAGCCGTCTTCTGGAGCAAACTTTCTTTTCAGACTCCACGCAGTTAACCGGCTTTCCTGCCAAGTCTGCCAACAAGGGTGCTAATCTGAGCCAGTTGGGTTTCTGTAGCATGGATGTCTGTACCCTACAAAGCAGACTGAGGGGACTAACTCTGTCACATATACCAGCTGAAAGGCCCTCAAATGATAATGACTCACAGACAATATGAACACTGTTGGGGGTTGAACCAATGGATGAAAGACTCCACAGCACATTCCACAGCCACTGATCCATCAAATTCCCTTTTCCCTATAGCTAAGATATTTTTAAACGAGGGTATAATTTTCCTGATATTTTTTTTTCTAAAGGAGCTAATATTTTTCCCTCTAAAAACAGTAAGAAGGGAGGATTCACTCCTACACATCTGTAGCCTCAATAGGAGCACAATAAAAACAGACTAATGAAAATGTTAATTGCACTCCTGACATTTAATGATGGAAAATGAGGAATTAAAGCCCAGATGCACCTTGACAAGCTCCCATCAGCATCAGAGACTATAACTAGCCAAGTTGTTGTGACACTCCTGTTTCCAAAAATAAAACCTGAGGAACAGGGTTGCGCCCGATATGAGGTGATTCAAGAAAGGTTTTGGTATCAGCATTAGGAACACAGGAATGACCAAACTCCCTTAGTCCTTTGGTCCATCTACTCCAGGGGGGTCTCAAACTTCATTGCTCTGCGACCCCCTTCTGACAACAAAAATTACTACATGACCCCTGGAGGGGGGATGGAAGCCAGAGCCCGCCCAAGCCCTGCCAAAGCCCAAGCCCCACCACCTTGGGCGTGGGGACAAAGCCAGCACCCAAGAGCTTCATCCCCAGGTGGAGGGGGCTGTAACCTGAGCCCCATCACCCAGGGTTGAAGCCCTGGGGCTTCGGCTTCAGCCCTGGGCAGTGAGGCTCAGTCTTCAGCTTCCACCCCAGCAAGTCTAATGCCACCCCTGGTGACCCCATTAAAACGGGGTCGCAACCCACAGTCAGAACCGCTGATCTACTCCATTGTCCTGTGACCACCAAGAGTGGCCAATGCTAGCTGCTTCAGCTGAAAGCAGAAGAAACCCTGCAATAGGCAATTTTGGGTTGACCTGCCCCTAGGGAAAGTTTCCTCTTCACCCCCAAGAGTCAGAGGTTGGCTTATGCCCTGAAGCTTGACTTTCAGACGCCTTCTTTATAGGAACTGCCATACTGAATCAGGTTTTGCTATTGGCATTTTCGTCTCTATGCCTCAAAGTCTGGAAACTAACTGTCCAACTGGGATTTATGGCTGGTAGCAAAGAGAAGCGAGTCCTTTCTTGCTGGAACTCCATCACTACCATTTCCAGATGGTTTTGTCTCTATAGCCCTGATTCATGAATCCCTTCCTTTCTTCCTTTTAGCCTCATTTGGACCACTGAAATCAACTGAAAGACTTCCACTGACTTCAATACAATTTGGATCAGACCCTTGGTCCTGACAAGCATGGAAGGAGACGCTGATATGTGCCTCTTCTCTGCTAAAGAGTCAGACCAATGATCAACAAGGAGTCCGGTGGCACCTTAAAGACTAACAGATTTATTTGAGCATAAGCTTCCGTGGGTAAAAAACCCACTTCTTCAGATGCATTAGTCCAAATTCAAACTGAACTGACCTTTAGTTAGCATCTGAAGAAGTGGGTTTTTACCCACAAAAGCTTATGCCCAAATAAATCTGTTAGTCTTTAAGGTGCCACCAGACTCATTGTTGTTTATGTGGATACAGACTAACATGGCTACCCCCTGATACTTGAGACCAATGATCTTATATCTAAAGTAGCGCTCCCACCATTATTACTACTGGTGGAGCTGCCGCACTGGTAGTGAAAGAGTGGGAACTTTCCCAGGGAAGCAGAGCAAAGATAAGACCTATGAAAATAAGTTTGTGATGGGTAATTTGGATTGTCTGTGCTGATACAGCACAGCTGTTGACCGCGGTTAACAGAAACAGATGTGCCAATTCCCACCAGGTTAAGCCTTTTATTGCACAAGGCAGCAACACAGAAATGATGGTTCTGCCTTTTAAAGGTTAATTGTTATACAAGTGAAGCTTGCATCCCATGCAGTGACAGCTTGAAAAGAAACTCTTTGTCTAGTAATCTAGATCATTGCCTAGGACCTCATTCTCTTGCTGTCTCTGGCATCTTATCTGCTTCCTGGAGAATTCAGTAATCAAGGATAAAGGCCAGTGTAAGAACTGTATCATGAGCCATGACCGTTTATACACACTCGCTGTGGGGAGGGGTGGGCTGTAGCATCTGACAGGTTAGTTTGGATAAACTTTGCAATATGGGGATGTTTAACCCAAATCACCTGAACCTCTTTGATCTGGAACATTGGACTAGAAATCTTGAGGCGAGGACCTTTTGCAAAACATACAGTACCTTCCTTGCTAAAAGCCAGGCCATAAATACTACAAGAGCATGCTTTCACTCAGGATTTTGGTTCAATTTCCATTGCCGGCTGGAATATAGAAGCACAGAAGGGCATGAGAATGGAAACAAACAGAAGAAAGAGAAGAGATGGATCTGAGCCAGCATCCTGCAACTGAACTTCCTGGAACTTTAGGGTGTTTAGATGAAATTCTGAATTTTATGGATTGACCCAATCTAACAAAAGCTCAGTTCAGTTTGAATTTGGACTACAATAGGGCTCTGATTTTATCCAACAGCTGGTGTACACATCCCTTGTCTGCCCCCAGCTCTCACCAACAGATTGAATGGGAAACACGAGGGGTAAAACAAGAGCCCAGACACCCTTCCTTGTATGACCATTAAGAGGAAAAATATGCCCTTGACAGAAAGAGGTGGGGGGAAATTGTGAAAGCAGCCACAGACCTCTGTGGTCTGTAGTGCCGGGGAGTGAGTGAGTAGGACACACTGCGTACCCAGTGCAAATTCACACTGATGACGTGCTAAAATGAAACAACTGCAAGCAAAAGCTACAATTAACAGCATAAAACCTGCTCAGGGTGTAACAGCCAGAAACAACTAGGACTAAACTACATTATGGACAGAAGGTTTAAGCTATTGAAATGCACTGTACTATGAATGCTATGGGCCTTTACTCACTTACTCCTCTGAGCAATCCCATCACAGGCAACAGGACTACTCAAGTGAGTAAGTATTGGCCAGCGTGAGGGTGGGTTCTGCTATGGGTCCGTGGGTAAAAGAAGTACACTAGACTGCTAGCATGTGCGTGAAATTACACAGCAGCTTTTTTCTACTGCATTTGCAAGCTCTCCCCAGTAACAGTCATCCCAAAAGCGCTTTGTTACCCCTAAACAGTTCCCACAGAGCTAAGCATTGTGGGAGCTTCAAGTCAGGCTGAGTTACGACATCCATCCTGATTAGGCCGCCTACGGTGAGCAGGCAAATGAAAACAAAACGGGGCTGCGACGGTTGTCAGATGAATTACAATGGGTCGGCCAATCGGTGGCATTCAAGATTCCAACAGGCTGTCAGGACAATCTGCCAAAGCAAAGCTTCACAGACCAGCCCAGAGCAACCACACAGAATGCACCGTCCGGGGCCAAGGCGGTTCATGAAGTGTGAAGAGAGCTAGAAAGTCACTGTAAACCTCGAACGTCATAAAAATAGCCTCTCGGTTACACTGGGCCAGATCCTCGGCTGGTGCAAATCATTTATGCCAGCCAAAAATCTGGCCCGGCGTGTGAGCCTGATTCTCCTCTCGCTCACCTGGGTGTAAATGAAGAATAACTCCTCTAAAGCCCATGGAGTGGCATTGGTGTAAATCTGGTGCAAACGAGAGAAGAACGAGGCCCGGTGTACATATTTACACACTCACACGAGCACACATACACATCACACATGGACAGGTATATGCACGTCACATACAGGACGCTGATACCCACCTGAAAAACTTCACAGCGCTGTGACATTCGTCATGGTTCCTTGTCAGCCTCACCTGCCCTCTGCTCACTAATCCACCCCCCCCCAGCCAAGATCACCTTTGACATTGCAAACCACTGAACCGCTAAAAGCAGCAGCAGTTTAGTAGCTCCCCTGAAGGAGTCTAGGTAAGGCCTGGCTGAACGGGGGGAGGAGGGAAGCACAGACAAAATCGATACCTGTAGCCACCACAAGCCCGGGAGCTGTCTCCTTGCTGGAGATACTTCCTGATGTGTATGGATTCTCGGAGATTTGCAGATGCAGGTGCAAGGAACAAAAAGGCTGTGGAGGGGAGGAAGGGGAGAGAATAATCTTTAATACACAGAAACTGAGATCAGAGAAAGAGCGAGCGGTCAGCTTCTGAGTGCTGGCTAGTTATGCCGATATCCTTCCAAAAATGGCCCCCTCAGCCATGAGAGGTCTCATAGTCACACAGAAAGGTGTGTATGTTGTGTTATATGTCCCCCCCCCCACACACACACACAAAATGAATTGCATGAAAAAGAGGAACAGTTCTGCTGAATCACGGGAAGGGGAGCTCGTGCTTGGGTTTTGTTGTTGTTGCTTTTTAAAATCAATATGGTGGCCTCATGCAGTTCCCTGTCAGATCTTTTCACATTTCAAACTCTCCAGCCTGTGTGATCCAGGAGGTCAGACAACAGGATAACGATGATCCTGTCTGGCTTTAAAATCTACGTATTTATGAGAACAGGAACTGACTTAACTTCCTCAGCACCCAGCAGTCCAAAAACAGACCAGAAACAAACAGGGAAACATCGGGACCCGACTCCTTTTAAATACGTAGGGCCAGATCCTCAGCTTGTGCAAATCGATGTAGGTTCGCTGACCGCAGTGGAGCGACATCAGTTTACACCAGCTGAGGATCCAGCCCCCGCACTGGGTTCCATTTCGGAGCACTTGATCCTGCAGTCCTCATGCCACTGGCTTCAGTAGGGGCTTTGCCTGCACGGGGGCTAAAGGACGAAGCCCGGAACGGTTTGTCAATTCCACACTGGGAAAGTTCTGCCACTGACCAGCTGGCACTGCAGGGAACCCCCTCTCAGATCGGTGTCAGGAGCCTGCAGCAAGCGCCAGTCTCTGCCCTTGTTGTAGGTGATGAAAGTCTTTATCTGGTCCTCTATCTTCTTGTTAGCCAGGAATATGCCTTTGATCCCTGCTACCTAGGAAAAATGGAGAGAGATGGAAAACCACATCGGGCGAACAAGCAAGAGCAAGGCTCCATCTGGGACTCTCAGGAGGATGAGCTCTCTGCAAAAAAGTCAGCTCAACCCATGCAGCCACTAGAGGGCAGGGGAAAAAAAATCAATTGCGTTATTTCTAATGAGGGCAAGTCTGGAAGGTGCCGACGCAATCTCAGTCTGCAAGAGGAAGGCGGGGTTTGGGATGCTCGGGAGGGACACGCCCCTTGCAAGCTGCCCACCTCTGATGGATCTCCCTGCGTGGCAGCGGAGAGGGTGGCAGGATGGGCAGGCTACAGAGGAATACGAGCAGGCTTGAGGATCTGGGGGTATGTCTGCAGATGTGCTGGTGCGAGGGATGGAGGGAGGGGGAATACACCACCCAGACCACACTGCTAATGGCTGGGGGGGGCGTGCAGGGCCCCTGACACAGGATATGTCTTCATGGCAAAAGCTGTGCACCAACTAACGTAGCTGAGCTCACTCGACTCCAGCTAGCGCGGGTAACAGCAGCAGCGAAAACAGCGCAGTGCTGGCTAGCGAGTCCAGCACATACCCAAGGGCCGTGCTGGGCTTACGCTGAAACCTGCTCCGTGCAGTCTTCACTGCTACTGTTACCAGTGCTAGCTGGAGTCAAGCCATCTGGTCTACGCTAGCCCATACAGAGCATTAGGTATGTAGATGTGCCCTGTGAAAGGCGACACAAGGGCTATTCCAGCCGCTGGTTCTGTGTCCTGGGAGCTGTCTTCCTTTACTTTGCTTGTAAGCCCCTTGGGGGCAGGGACTGTCTTTGTTCTGCGTTTGTACAGCACCTAGCACAACAGGCTCCTGGTCCATTCCCAGGGCTCCTGGGCGCTCTGGCAATACAAATAATACACAAGAACAGCAGCACTCCACCCCGTCCGTGCCAGCACCTGGCCAGGCTTTGGAATTCCCCTCCAATATAAAGGAACCAATTCTTCTGATAAACAGGCTTGGGAACAGATGTCCTCTCTGTATTCACAGGGCAGCAGCAGTGCAAGATTCCCCGCCATGCGCTGCCAACATGCCCCACAGCGATACTGACCATCGTGAGCGGGGATAGGATCTTTGAGAGCGAGATTGGGACCGTAGGCTCGGCTTTGCACAAGGTGTGGGGCGTAGGCTGCAAACAGGGCAAGGCTCTGTGGGGAGGACTTCTTAGGAAAACCTCTCTCCGGGAACTTTCCACCAACAGGAATGTGAGGGTAGCACAGCAACGTAATTTACACTGCAATCAGATGACTGAATTCCTTATAAACAGCTTCTCTTCGGTGAATGAGGAGGAGAAATATCTCTCTCACAAGGAAAAAGATCTCAATGAAACCTAGAAGAGCGACTGCCCGGCAGAGCGGCCGACATCATCTGATGAACGATAGAGACTTGTTTTGAAAATCCACAGGGGGATTCAATACCATCCTATCAAATCCTATACAAAATTGCTGCTTGAAAGACTCTCACTGGATTTTTATCTCATCTCCTGAGGAATTCTTCCTCAACAGATGAATTTAGGATCTCTTAATCACAGTAATTTAAGAGCCTGAGATTTTGCCACATTTGCTCCTTTCTCTGGCTCCAATTCAGGAAAGCATCCCTAGTCACACGGGTGCTTAAGCGCATCCTTAACTTTAAGGACATGCTTAAATCCCACCAAAGTTGCAATGCTCAAATACGTGCTGAAGTGCTTTCCTGCACCAGGGCTTCTGTGGGCAGTCCAAAGGGATTACTCAAGAGAGTAAAGTTATGCACGCGTGCAAGCGTCTAAAGGATCGAGCCCTTAGACTGCAAGCAGTGCAGGTCTTGCACGGTACCAAGGAGAATGATTCTGATTGGAGACTCTGGGCACCACTGCAATCCTTTGTCATGAGGCTTACCAACAACTTGAGAATGGTCAGGCAGGTGGCGCACTGAGACACTGCCCCTGCCGTCATGCCACTCATTCCTCCAAAGGCCCCATCCTCACACTGCCCCTTCCCCCAAGACCCCACCACCTCTTACCCTGAGACTCCGCTCCTGGGCTGCCTCTTCCCCCCAAGACCCCGCCTCCCACTCGCTCCTCTCCGCCCCCTCCTCTGGTAAAAAGTGGAAGGGTCATGGCCTCCTGGTCCCCCCTATTCCAGAGACCCTGCCTAGCACCTAACACAATGGGATCCTGTTCACAGAGAATGCAGATAACAGAAATAACGACTACTAATAACAATGTGTGATTTGACAAGGTTAAAAGAAAAAGTGCCTCTTGCTGCCCAATCTGAGTTCAGTTCAGATTTCAGAACCTTTGGGGCAGGATTTTCCAAAATGCCCAGTGTTGGCCTAACTCTGCTCCCATTGTAGTCAAAGGGAGCCCAAGTTAGGCCAAGGCTGAGTGCTTATGAAAATACAGCCTTTTATTTTTGACGTTGAATCTGTGCTTGATGGGCTAGAGAATCTGGGGAAAATATTAACCTTGTGCTTCACATGAATAAACTGTTTTCTTCCTCATTTGCAATGTAACATGATGGAGGAAGCAACAAACTCCCAAAATTCCCTGCCCACATCTACCCCAGCATGCATTTCATCTATCCCAGCATGCACTGCTCCAGCATAAAACGTTGAGTTCTTCAGGGACCAGCTCCATTTTAGTGCACAGGGAGGACCTTGTGAGGGCAGAACATGTGTTCATTCTGGGGGATATTCCCCAAATAACTGGATGTCCTGGAAGGATGCTAAGAGGTTTACACACTCATCTGTATTGGCAGATGGCTCCTGTCTTATGCAGGGGTGGTGCTACAAGCTGACCTTGACTACATACCTCATAAAGGTCAATGATGATGTTTCCCTCCAGCCCCCGGCTGCTCTTCACGTTCTCCAAGGCAAGCGTGAAGTAGACCCCTCGGGTGTCAGATATATAAAGGTTGTACGTATCATTCTGGTTCCACTCCTGCACGGCTGCAAACACCTGATTCTCATCCGTGCTAATAATATGCATGTCCTGTTAGAGGAAGACAAAAGGCCTATTACCGTGGATCTCTATATTTCTTTGCCCTTTGGGACACATAGTAATTACTGTGACTTATGAAAGAGTTGAGAAGGAGCATGAGTTATAGAAGACGTTAAATAATTTTCCGTTAGACCAAGCCAATAAATTACCACCACCGTGACTTTGCTGGGGTTTTTTCAATGGCCACAGGGTGGGTTAAGGGTCTCCGCAGTCCTTGTTCTCAGTAGCTTCAAGGAGTTCCATCCAGCTTCATTTTTTATTTATGAATTTGAAAGTCAATTTTATCATGCCTGAAAGATTCATGAGCTGGAGCCTGAAATCCTATCTTTGTCCACCGAGTGAGGTATAGCAAGAGTAGTAGGATTGCTAGCTTCCCCCATGCTACAGAAGCCAATAGGCCCGAGTCCTGAGCAGGAGGGGAACCACTTGGAGGAGGATGGAAAGAGATCAAATCTCCACATCTTTCCTGAGACGGCCAACATAGGTATCGCTTTGTGCTAATAGCCAGGGTGATTTTAGCAACAGGACACTTGTCTGTTGAAAACTTGATTGGGATCCACTAGCTCACTTTACCTGGTCCACCAAACAGCCCTCTGTCAACCCAAGCTGGATTTCAGCTGGTGGCCAAGACCTGAATGGCTTCATGGCTCAACACCAATCTCCCTCTTTTAGTTTAAGACTCAAATTTTCCAAACTCCACTGATGTTGTTTAATATTCTCTTGGAGAGGGCTCGTGTCCACATTTCAGAGGGCAGATCAGGCTCTAGGCCCACTGAACCCTTGCCATCTCTGGTGACTCAGCCAAAGCTGGGGCCACTTAGGGCTCATCTAAACAAACAGTTAGTGTGGGGCAAGCTGGGGTGTAAATCTACAGTGCATTAGTGTGACAGGCACTAATTCTCCATGTGGACTCAGGTACCCTGCACTCTATTTCCCTAGTGCACACTCATCTACTCCCATTTCAAAGCAGGCAAATTAAAGTACACCAGGGAAATTCTAGTGCATGGACAGATAGGGGATGGCACACTAGTGCGCTGGAGGTTTACAGTCCAGCTTGCCACAAACTCAACTGTTGGTCTAGGCAAACCCTTAGAGGTGATGGTGTTTTTCATGTTGCCAATAGCATTTTGGCAAAGTAAGGATCCTAATGTATCGATTTTAAATCTCTGGGGAGTGAATTCCCCAAGATGCCAAGGAACCTCAGTGAATTCCCTTTTCTACTTCTGCACCAAGGAACTTTTAAGACTGGCTCAGCCACAGATATTGTGGGACTTTATCTTTGTCCACAAACACACTGTATTTAACTGATGCCCAAAGAGGAGGGAGAGACTATAAGGTAATTTATCTGAGTGTAGGTCTACACTGCAGTCAAATGTGTGAGTGCAACTCAGGTCAGCACACCTGTGCTAGCAATGTAAGAATACAGCAAATCACCCCAGCAACTCAATCTGTCTGACCAGTGCATTATCCACAGCACGAGCCTAACAAATATCCATCTCTGGCAGGGTTCATTAATCAACAGCCGACAGAACAGTTATTATTGCAAGAGATGATTGTACTGGCGACCAAAGGCAGAGTAAACAAGGCTCCTTTATGCTTCTAAAAAGACTTCACTTTGACAATTTGCTTCAAAGCAGTATCCATTTTTAAAATGACAAAAAGCAGTCATGGTTTTACACGGCATATCAGTTCAGAACTAGGGGGCTGCCCCACACCCCTTTCCACAGAGGCCAACAATCCATGATAACATCAGCCAGTAAAGGACATGTATAGCGATGCAGCTACTGCCTCATGCCTCCTGTCATAGCATGGGGCATCTTCTGACGGCAATCCATCCAGTGGCCGCTGTGATGGGGCAAGGCCAGAGGGCTATAGGAAAGTGGTAAGGAACCAGTATGTTAGCCCCAGGCTAAACAAATCCCTGATACCTTATGGCAGTTGCTCCAGGTTAATCAAGACACCTGGGGCCAATTAAGAACTTTCCAGAAGGCAGGGAGGTTAATTGAGACACCTGCAGCCAGTCAGGGGCTGGCTGAAACTAGTTAAAAGCCTCCCAGTGAGTCAGTGAGGTGCACATGTCAGGAGCTGTGGAAGGAGGTTGCGTGTGAGGAGCTGGGAGCAAGAGGCACTAGGAGCTGAGAGTAAGAGGGCGTACTGCTGGAAGATCCTGTGGTGAGGATAAAGAAGGTGTTGGGAGGAGTCCATGGGGAAGTAGCCCAGGGAGTTGTAGCTGTCGTGCAGTTGTTCCAGGAGGCACTCTAAACAGCTGCAATCCACAGGGCCCTGGGCTGGAACCCGGAGTAGAGGGCGGGCCCGGGTTCCCCCCAAAACTCCCAACTCCTGATCAGACACAGGAGGAGTTAACCTGGACTGTGGATTCTACTAGAGGGGAAGATCTCTGAGGCAAGCAGAATCCGCCAATAAGCGCAGGACCCACCAAGGTAGAGGAGGAACTTTGTCACAACTGGTGTCAGGGGTGGGATTGGTGTGCACAGCGTGGCGGAAGAAGGAAGGTGTTTATTTTTTTTTTAAAAAGGGGAGCAGGTTTATTTATTTTTTTTTTTCACCACAATGGAAGAGGTAGTACGGGCACTGATACAAGCCACGGCTGCCCAGCAGGAGGCTACCCATGTCCAGGCAGCTGCCCAACAGGAGGCAGTACGGCTGCAGCAGGAGACCAATCGCCTGTTGATGGACCAGGCCGCTCAAGACCGTACTACGTTGCGGGAACTGGTAAACCAAGTGAAGGCCCTTACAGAGATGAACCATGGCCATGATGGGACGCGGCACATATGGGCCAGCAATTGCCTGCAGAAAATGACAGAGAACGATGACATAGAGGCATATCTCCTGGCCTTTGAGAGGACAGCCCTACGGGAGGCCTGGCCTCGAGTTCAGTGGTCTGGCATCCTTGCCCCATTCCTGTGTGGGGAGGCCCAGAAGGCCTACTATGATCTGCCTGAAGAGGCTGCAGCAGACTACCCCCAGCTGAAAGCAGAGATCCTGGCCCGATCTGGGGTAACGACCGCAGTGCAGACCCAGCGGTATCATGAGTGGAGGTACCAGGAAGACAAAACCCCGCGATCCCAATTGTATGACCTCATCCATCTCGCACGAAAGTGGTTGCAAACTGAGTCGCGGAGTGCAGAAGAGATACTAGAGGTTCTGGTCATCGACCGATACATGAGGGGACTACTGCCAGACCTTCGCGCATGGGTAAGCCAGAACGAACCCTCCACCTATGATGAGATTGTGGCAATGGTAGAGAGGCGAAGGACGGTGAGGGAACTGACCCGACCAGTTAAGGAAGCGGAACCCAGGGTTAAACTAGCAGCACCAAGCCCCAGATTTCGAGTGACTGGGCCACCAGGAGGGCCCAGGTGGAAAAAGAGAGGGGCTGAAGGCCCACCAGAGGCCATAAAGAGTCGGCGCCCTAAGCGCAGGACCCACCGAGGTAGAGGAGGAACTTTGTCACACCGTGTAGACGCTGCTTCTCTAGGATGGTTCCCAGTTTTTAACGGGACATCCCAGTGTTGTGACAGCTGTCTCCAAAAAACTGTTCCAGTCTACCGAAGAACAGCCACGAGGAAATATGTTTGCACGGTGATGGCGGCGAAACACAGCGCCCCGTGGTTGGATCTAATGTAGAGTCCAGTGTGGTTTTGTTCAGATTCAGTATGCAGAAGACAAGGAGCAAATCCTCCGCTGCTGCTGGGATGAGGCATGTGCCCTTTCTGCCCCACGACCAAGAGTGCACTTCTTAATCTGTTAGCCCGTCCCAGCAAATGGTGCACTAACGAATCCGGTTACACCCCGAGGAGTCTATTCTCCTCTTTGTTGCTTTTCCGTTTGATTGGATGAATTTAGTGCTGGTGAAAGCTGGCAGGGGCCATCCAGGGACAGTGCTGGTATCAGAACCACCAGCTTCTCTGATGTACAACGCTACCCCTAACATTTCAGTTCTAGGCATCTCTTGAGCAGCGACTATCAGCCATGCAGCGGTTTTGTGTGGTCTAAGCATTCCAAGGACTAGATTATCTTATACACAGCTTCCGCTGTAGAGGGGTTAACCATACCTCCTTGAGTCCTTGTCCCGTGCCAGGCACAGGTAAAAAGGGTACTAAGGTGATGTCTACACTACACACTAGGGGTGTGATTCCTCAGCTTGCACACACAGTGGAAGTATAAAGAGTAGCGTAGCCACGGTAGCATGTGCCGTGACAGAGAGAAGCTACCCACTGGTTTCAAGAACGGTTGTACTGTACGCAGCTAAGCCATGTCACTGCCAATGTTCCCTCTAATTTTTGACAGGCCGTGTGCGCAAAAAATTTCTTCTGTGCAAATTTTTGACAGGCCGTGTGCGCAAAAAGTTTCTTCTATGCAAATTGTTGTGCTTCTATGCAAATTTTTGTGCGTGCGGTGTTTCGCCGTGTGCGCGGGATTTAGGATCTGTGTGCGCGCGCACACACGCACAGCTTGGTGGGAACAGTGGTCACTGCTGGCTGTCCTGTCACAGCGACACCCCTCTTCACACTCATGCTAGCTCTCATCATGTTGCTATGAGTAGTGAACGTGAGCTGGGGAATCACAGCCCTGCCTTGTAGCGTAGACATACCCGAAGGGTGCTCTAAACTGCACTAGATGGCTACGTTCCCCCAGGGACCACACACCTGCTGGGGACTGCTGAAGTACATGGTATTCTGGCCACTCCCCCTGCCCCTCTCTGCTCTTATATTGCACTGCTCTACCGCCAAAATGCTTCTGAAATAAATGTAGTCAAACTTTATTAATTCTGGGTCACTGAGAATGAAAATGATGCTTAAAATTGTTGATTGGCTCTAGTTTTCAAGACATGCTATTGGGTCAGTATATACGACCCTTGACTTGGGAATGGTGGAGGATAAGTGAGTTATAAAGGGAAGGGATCTCAATTTAAACCAGAAATGACTAAAATACATCTTTGACTGGATCTATGAATAAATCTATGACTGGGTTTGGACAGTACTTGCTTTTTAGGCAAAACAATGAATGACGCAATCTGAAGCTGGTATTGCATCATACATGATATGAATTCCATCATGTTATTCCTAGAAGTCATGGATGATGCAGTCATAACGAAGCTTACATCACTCTGCTGAACAAATTGCCCTATATCAGCTCTAGAAATCATACAGTGTCGTGCTCTCTTATTTGTCAGTGTTTGATTTTGCAAGGGGACACATTTCTGTTTAGCCAAAGTGAGCAGAGATGCCTCGTACTTGTGTGAACAGTGCAGATAACTTCTGCTATGTTTGTGGTGAAGTGACTTTTGCATCACAAAAGCGCAGTATAACCACTATGGTTAAGAAAGCCTATCACCTTTATTTTGGCTGCAAAATTGGAGATCAGGACAAGAGGTGGGCCCCACACATATGCTGCAACACTTGTGCAACAAATCTTCGCCAGTGGTTGAACAGGAAAAGGAAATCTATGCCTTTTGCAGTGCCAATGATTTGGAGAGAACCAACAGATCATACCAGCAATTGTTACTTCTGCATGGTGCCTCCAGTTGGGAAAGGTGTGTCAAAGAAGAAAAAGTGGACTGTGCATTATCCAAACATTCCATCAGCTATACGCCCAGTACCCCACGGAGAAGTACTGCTGGTTCCTGATGCACCAGAATCATTCTCACTTGAGTCAGACGAAGAAGAGGAAGAGGATGAAACTTCTGGTCCTGAACCATCAATGTCACAGGACCCACATTTTCTCCCATCCTCCTCCTCTGAACCACACCCCATAACACAAGGTGAAATGAATGACCTTGTCAGGGATTTGGAACTACCCAAGAGTAAGGCAGAGCTTTTGGGCTCCAGACTACAGCAGTGGAATCTCCTGGCAGGTGATGTTAGGGTTTCCATGTTCCGTGACCGTCAAAAGGATCTTGTCCCATTCTTCTTCATGGAAGGTGATCTTGTAGCCTGCAACAACATCGATGGTGTGATGGCATCCCTCAACATTGTTCACGATCCAGATGAGTGGAGACTGTTCATTGATTCATCGAAGACGAGTCTTAAAGCTGTTTTACTGCATAATGGCAATGTTTTGCCATCAATTCCAGTTGGTCATGCAGTCCATATGAAGGAAACCTATGACAACATGAAACAACTTTTGAGGTGCATAAACTATGACCAACATCAGTGGCAGCTTTGTGGCGATTTGAAGGTTGTTGCTCTCTTGCTTGGTCTGCAGACTGGATACACAAAGTACTGCTGTTTTCTCTGCGAATGGGATAGTCGTGCAAGAGATTCCCACTACATCAAGAAAGATTGGCCACTCCGACAGTCATTGGAGCCTGGGAGGAAAAGTGTTCAGCATCCACCACTTGTTGAATCAAGGAAGATTTTGTTACCACCCTTACACATCAAGCTGGGTCTGATGAAGAACTTTGTCAAGGTCATTGACAAAACACAAGCAGCTTTCAAGTACCTCCATGGAAAATTTCCAAGGTTAAGTGAAACTAAGATAAAGGAAGGTGTCTTTGTTGGTCCTCAGATTCGTGAACTTCTTCGAGATGATGCATTTGACCATGCACTGCGTGGCAAGGGAAAAAAAAGGCATGGAAAGCCTTCCAGTTAGTGGCAATAAATTTTCTCGGAAACAACAAGGCAGACAACTACAGGTTGTTGGTGGAAAACCTCCTCAAGGCATACAAAAGCCTTGGTTGCAACATGTCACTAAAGATACATTTTTTGCACTCTCATCTAGATTTTTTTCCACCGAACTGCGGAGCAGTGAGCGACGAGCACGGTGAGCAATTTCACCAGGACATTGCAACAATGGAGAAATGCTATCAGGGCAAATGGAGCCCATCAATGCTTGCAGACTATTGCTGGACAGGGACAAGAGATGCTCCATTTAATGAATACAAGAGACAAGCCAAGAAGCGCCGAGTAGACACTGAATAGGACTAAACTATGTACATAATAGTTTTTTGCCTTTTGTTTCATAATAAATTTTATTTATATAACCCCTTTGCCAATTTTTAAAGTGTTACATAAACAGGACAGGTGAAATAGTATCATGTAAAGCAACCATAAACACATGAAAAGACCTAGGTTTACAATTTATGATTAAAACTCTTCTACACAATATACATAGACATAAAATGTAAAAACTTAAATATCTTAGAAACAGTAGCCAATCAGTTGTTTTAATTGTCATATTTGAATTCAGCACATCAAAATACATACTAAATAGCACATTTTATCTCTGAAGCAGACAACTTCTCAAAAATTGTAGACCAGTGTATAGAATCATAGAAATGAATGTAGGGCTGGAAGGGACCTCAAGAGACCCCTGACAGTTACAAGAGGTCATCTAGTCCTTCCCCCCATGCTGAAGCAGAACCAAAACCATCCCTGACTGGTATTTGTCAAGCTTGTTCTTAACACCCTCTAATGATGGGGATTCCACAACCTCCCTAGGTAACCTGTTTCAGGCCTTAACTACCCTTAGCGGTAGGAAGTTTGTCCTAATATCTAAACTAAATCTCCCTGGCTGCAGACCAAGCTGATTACTTCTTGCCATACCTTCAGAAGACATGGAAAACAATTGATCACCATCCTCTTTATAACAACCTCTTACATATTTGAAGCCTGTTATCCTGCTTCCCCTCAGATTTCTCTTTTCAAGACGAAATATGCCCCATTCTCTCAACCTTTCCTTATGGGTCATGCTTTCTAAATGTCTTAGGTACGGCCCATGAAACACAGAGCTTCATAAGGCACGTGCAAGAGGCAAAAGCTCCACCTTAGGAGAACAGTTGTTGGTCTTGCTTTGAGCAGGGGGTTGGACTATATGACCTCCTGAGGTGTCTTCCAACCCTAATATTCTATGATTCTAACAGAGCAAGACCTGTGAGAGGTGTTAGATTCAGGCTAGTCAGGTTATAATTGGCTCTAACTGGCACTCACCACTACCTGTAACATTCTCTGATTGCAGGTGGGTTAATTCACTTCAGTGTATTCTTCCCTGGCTTTGTAAGTATCACTCAAAGGCAAGAAAATGTTCCCAACCTGTTCTTTTTTTCCCAAAGCCCCATCGATCAATGTAAGTGAGGAGCAAACACACCAGCATATACTTTTGGGGACTAGCTTTTGGGTCGATCCTCAAAACCTGAGTGACCATAGCAAATGACAATCAGCAGAAGTGAATTCCCCTGTAGCTCTGGTCCATGTCACAAACAAACCACGGCCCCTCCGCTGCGCTGTTTAAAATGCTGCACATCTCAAGACTGTGTTGATAACGGGTTCATTTACCTTTGGTAGTGAGTATTTGGGCAATTTAATCTGAGCGAAGGGTTCCCTTTTGTACGACACATAGTAATTCGCTCTTCCACCAGCCGTCACCTGTATAAAGACAAAAGACAGACACTGAATACCCCTTTGAATACACACCACGCTGATACTCCTCAGCAGGGCTCAGTCACTTGTCTTTCAGCTCAGAGATGCCTACTGAGACTGCAAACATTTGTACAGCATTTCAAGACCCGGAAGGCCTGAGATATGACTTATTAAAATCACATTATTCCAAATTTCATCTCATTTCCCCACACTTCAGTTCTGACAACAGATATGCTGCCAGCCATGGACGAGAGGCAGGAGAGTTTGGGAGTGAAGGACTGGGCCCAAGGAGATAATCCAGGTTCTCTACCACAGACTCCCTGGGTGACCTTGGTCATATCACTTAATCTCTCTGTGCCTCAGTTTTCCCGGTAAAGTGGAGGTAGTAATACCTCCTACTCTTGTCTATTTGCACGGTAAGCTCTTTGAGACATGGACTCTCGTCTAAGACTACATCTACACTACAAGCGCTAGTGTGGTGCAAGTGCACCAAAGCAGCTGCACCACGGGAGCGCTTCTGGTGAAGACGGGCTAAGCCTACAGGAGAGAGCTCTCCTATAGAGTTCATTACTCCACTTCCCGTGAGAGGCGGTAGCTGTGTCAGCAGGAGAATCTCTCCCACCAACATAGCGCTGTATACACCAGCGTTTAGGTCAGTATAATTTATGTCGCTCGGGGGGTGGATTATTCACACTCCTGAGCGATGAAATTGATACCGAAGTAAGTTCTAGTGTAGACAAGATCTTACCATAGGCACGCCTACACTGTAATCAGGTGGTGTGATGGCAGCACATGGAGACCTAACTGAGCTAGCTTTGATCTAGGTAGAGCAAGTATGTACCCAGCGTCCTGGACAGCCCATGCAGCCACCCCACTGCCACAGCGTCACTGCTCTTGTTACTCACGCTAACTCAGGTATGTCTACATGTGTTGCAATCACACCTCCAGATGGCAGTGAAGACATCCCATGAGTCTGTGCCATGCCTAGCAGAATAGCTCCATGAGCTTGGAGTGATCTGCTGTGCAGCCAGAGGGCACTACTATCATGCAAATAATAAACAAGACACGTGAATTCTTTTACCATCTGAAAACTGGGTTCAAAGCTCTCAGATGCTTTATATAGCTAAAATAGTGATTTCTCAGAAATAACATTGCCTTTGAGATAAGGCAGCAGCGGCGGGGCAGAGGGAGAGATGAAAGTAATCAGAATGATGTGATCTTATGGACTGAATGCTCACTACCTGTCAAGGCTAGGTATAAATCCCATACACTGATGAGAAGTAAGATTCTCAGCTTTCCAATCATATGTTCCATTCATTCCTAGCCCCTGATCATTTGTGAGATATTGGATTTTATACTGTCATTAATCCCTCCGTCTTCTGGGGAAGGTTCTTTTTGGCACTGGTCCAGGGCTGACGATGCCCTGTCTCAGACCAGTGCAATTTCCATTCTCGGATACTTTGGCAAGCTTACAGATTTTTAGATAATACAATACACAACACTCCTTTTATTACACAAAACATGATTTACTGGCTTTTTAAGTTTCCAGTAAGCAAACAGAAAGGACATAGATTCTCCCACAGGTAATTTTTCTTTATATCTGGCAGTGATATTTCCGAATGGGCTTATATAGTATATTGCTAGAGCATCAATTATAATCTCAGCAATGATATCATCTATAGACGGTGGCATTTTCCCCTAGAGGAGCTGCCACTCAAAGGTCCTGGTAATACTGGTTGCATGCATCATGAATTTGTTATCTGATCACCTCAGGACGAGGCTTTTCCATTGACAACTTAAGAAGAGAAAAGACAAAACATTGGAAATACAGCAAAACACAGCTAAGTAGAATTCTCCCCTTTAAGTGTTTGTTGTTATTATTAATAATAGCCTAGTACCTAGAGGCCCCAACCAAGACAAAAGAACGATGACTGTGCAAACACATAGTGAGAGACAAAACACAGAAAAGATGGAGGGTAAACACAGACACAGCAGTAAAGTGATGTGAGCATGGATGCACCTCGTCGCCACCTGTTCTTTGCCTGTAGCACTTAATAGTTCCATCTCCTGGGGATACGTTGGTCTAATTCTGGCTGTTGGGCTTGGTATGGGGGTGACTGGCTGGTGTTTAATGGCCTGGGAAATACAGAAGGTCAGACTAGACCGTCTTTGTCCCTTTTGGTCGTAAACTCTATGAATTCCTCAAGGTCCTTGGCAGATTCAGTAATAGACACTGGCCATTCAAGATAAACTCAAGGGTGGCCAAGTAACAGGTCATAACTTCCTGATGTGATGGTGGTGCAAGCACCGTGAGGGTTATTTCAAGAGGACAACCTTGCTGCCTGTCCACCACCCCATCACAACAAGGATTACCCTGGCCACTCAACTCTCACTTTGTATTTTAAAAGCAAAATTCAGACCTATGCTAACTATAAGCTCCTCTTGTATCAACTATACAGAGCCAGCCTAATACAACCATTCTCATTATTCCTTAGGCCACACTAGACTTTCTCCTGCTATCCTTTCTCGTGCTGTTGCCTTCTATCGCATGAGCCTGATCCCCAACTGGTGTAAATCAGCATAGTCCCACTGAAGTAAATCAAGTAAATCAATCAGCTGAGGGTCTGTCCCAGGATGACAACATCAGCTAGTTACTGTGGAGCAGAGAACAAAGGGCATGAATGCACTCAGAGATAGGGGGCCCACTAGTCAGGACTCCTGGGTTCAATTCTTAGCTCTTCTGAGTGGTTGTGACACAGCATAAGCAAGTAATTAAGGTGTTTTGAAATTAGGATAACAATATGTATGTACCTCACAGGTGGGTTATGAGACTCAATCAGTGCTTGTGAGCACTTTAAGGTCTTCAGATCAAAGCTATGCAGGTGCAAAATATAATAATAATTATTCACTAGGGCATCTGCCATGGTAACTGATGGCCAGATGCAAAACTGGAGCTTGAACAACTAGGGTAGTTCCCTCTGCATTAGCTAGACTCCTTTTGAATTTTGTATCTGATGCTTCACTTTGGTGAAAACTTGAAGTAGGGCCCACTGTAGTCTGTAGGTAGCAGCCCTACAAAGCCAGCTAATGGGAAGGCTCCCGCTATCTCCACCGGCAAGAGCTATATAAAGCTTATCTTATCTCAGCTGGGACCTGATTTATACCCATGCTAATAGAGTCACAGAAAATGATCAGCAATCATGAAGTCCTGTAATCACTGTGGTAGGGAATGAATTTAGGGAGGTCCCTTTTCATAGAATCATAGAACTGGAAGGGACTTCGAGAAGTCATCTAGTCCAGTCCCCTGCACTTGTGGTAGGACTAAGTCTTATCTAGACCAGGCGTGGGCAAAATGTGGTGCCCAGAACTGGACCCAATACTCCAGTTGAGGCCTAATCAGCGCATAGTAGAGCGGAAGAATTACTTCTCGTGTCTTGCTTACAACACTCCGGCTAATACATCCCAGAATGATGTTTGCTTCTTTTTGCAACAGTGTTACACTGTGGACTCATTAAGCGTGTGGTCCACTATGACCCCCAGATCCCTTTCCACAGTACTCCTTCCTAAGCAGTCATTTCCCATTTTGTATGTGTGCAACTGATTGTTCCTTCCTAAATGGAGTACTTTGCATTTGTCCTTATTGAATTTCATCCTATTTACTTCAGACCATTTCTCCAGGTTGTCCAGATCATTTTGAATTTTAATCCTATCCTCCAAAGCATTTACAACCCTTCCCAGCTTGGGATCACTTGCAAATTTTATAAGTGTACTCTCTGCCATTATCTAAATCATTGATGAAGATATTGAACAGAAACGGACCCAGAACTGATCCCTGCAGGACTCCACTTGTTATGCCCTTCCAGCATGATTTATTTTAATTTATTTTGATGAACTTTTCCTTTTCTTAGAAACAAACTTGCTGGCATTGTAAATCCGGGAGATTATTGTAGTTTTTCCTACCAACACAGCTTTTTATTTCACATTTGATTAATGTCACCCAATAATTTGCTCTATGCTCATCAGTCATGCTCAGCACAGAATTAGCTGGGTTTGTCTTTTTCCGTCTCCTTTGCTAATGACTGGCTCATTAATCTAATTTTCTGGATTTCTGTTTTACAGGTTTAATTGTGATGCTGGCCAGTGGAAAGGATTCCTTCGAAGAAATGTGTTATTAAACACCTCAGTCTTTCCTGACTTGTGTTTTCTCTTCCCCTTTCCAGGGCTGGCTCTACCTCCTCTTCAAATTTGTTCTCACTTGTGTTCTAGAGGAGGGTTGATTTGCTCTTGGTTTTATTTATTTTGATAGCTGCATGAGAACATGGGAAACGTTCATAGAAAGAAGACATTACATATGCTGGCCTATTACACATCATTGCTCACTTGACAGTTCTATAGCCTCTATCAGAAATGGATGATGACTGGCAAGCTTTCCCACACGTAAACAGAATTATGCAATAATTACTATGGAATCCAATCAGCCCTGAATGTTCTGTGGTGTGAAAAGAACAACGCTCGACTCCTGCCCCCTAATGCTACATTGAAGGAAATGGTTTTCCATCTTTTTTTAAAGCAGAAGAAACTTTGGTTAACCAAACATTACACAGGCCACTTGACAGTAGCCTAGGGACTGAAAAAAAAAATGCTGCTGCCTTTGGCTTTAATGTAGAGGCCTGGTAGTCAGGTCCTAGTTTCCAAAGTTCCACTATGATGCAAGCAGACAGAAGTGGCCCTCAAAGACTACAGATCCCAGCATGCAGTGCTCTATTTTGTTCTGAACAGCCTGGTTACTGGGAACTGTAGTCTTTAGTAGCCACCCCTCTTTGTGGTCACAAGTGGCGTTAGAACAACATGAGGTCCATAGCTCCAAGCTGCCTTGTAACCCCTGCCCTAAAGAGGGTCTATCCTCTTCCCGATGCTCAGATAATTTGCAGAACTGCTGAAGGAACACACACGTGCTAGTAGCCAGGCAGTGGTTGGAGCTGGGCATAGCGCCGGCAAAGGAGCAGTCACACAGCTTTGCTAAGGGGCTGTTTCGTGAGCTTAGGGCATGTAAGGAGCTGGAGGACTAGATCCCAGGTCTGCAAGATTCTGAATGACTGATGCTTCCACACTGCCATCCTGCAATCACAGCAGAGTTGCAATCCATTCCCTGTGAACCCTGTGGGGGGACGACACACCACAGTAAGTGCCAACCACAGAAGATCCGATTGACAGCACCCCCCAAAAACTCTGATTGGCCCCAGCACACTCTTTAAAGACGGAGGAAGTTCCATGACGCTATCTGGCCAACCTGGAAGTACTTGGCCTGTTACTGCAACAGACCCTGCACTCATTCCCTGCTTTGGACTCTGTCTCTGTTCTTTGGCTCCAATTCCTGACTTGACTCCGCTTTAACCCTTGGCTTGACTCCTGATCCCTGACTTGGGCTTGAATGCCTGACTTGACTCCTGGCTCTTACTCCTGACTCCTGGTCTCCTCTGCTAAGCCAGACCTCCCACATCCCCATCATGACAGAGCAGCCCCACTACTCTATTCTCTGGCCTCCCCTCTGCACAGATAATGGAGCTGAATGGTTCATGACAATGGGGAAGGGACACGTGTCTAGCAGAGAAGCAGGACTGCAGTGACCAACAGATGGTGTGTGCAGAAGGACAGAGAATCTAGTACAGACACCGCATTGGGATTGGTCAGCAGGCTAAGCAGGAGATCCTCAAAGGTATTTAGGATTTCACTGGGAGTTAGGCAGCGGAAAAGCTTTAAGGATTTGTGTCTAAGGCTCTATTCCTCTGACTAAACATAACACAAAACTACTATTTTACCAGCCAAAATGGGGTGGTTTCCTGTGCCCCAACTTTTTCATCTTTTGGGGGGAGGGATAGCTCAGTGGTTTGAGCATTGGCCTGCTAAACCCAGGGTTGTGAGTTCAATCCTTGAGGGGGCCATTTAGGGATCTGGGGCAAAAATTGGGGACTGGTCCTGCTTTGAGCAGGGGGTTAGACTAGATGATCTCCAAAGGTCCCTTCCAACCCTGATATTCTATGATCTTTCCTTTTTCTTCAGTGTAGTGAATGGGGACAACTACTATATTATAAAACTAAACTCCCAGCTTCCTTCTGTCAGTCATTCTTTGGATAGTATTTTAGAATACAGCACGAGGCACCTGTTTACCGAGAATTATTGCCTTCAGCGGATCCCCTTGCTTTTTGATCACAGGGAGCCAGCCCTTCCCAGTAATGAAATTACACTATAATGAGGGGGCAGAAGCCCACAGCTCAGAAGTACTGGGAGAATGCCATGGCATTCCCTGAATTATATTTGGGAATGTAGCATAGTAGGATCATGCCATATTAAGCCTACAGCCTGCTATGTTGCCTGCTTTAGTATGGCATTGTGTTTCGTGGTATGTAGGTGTCTATATACACTATACATTATCTATGTATCTATCGAGGTTTTTAAGGCCCGGCTTGACAAAGCCCTGACTGGGATGATTTAGTTGGCGTTGCGCCTGCTTTGAGCAGGGGGTTGGACTAGATGACCTCCTGAGGTCTCTTCCAACCCTAATCTTCTATGATTCTATATGGTAAACACATAAAGGGCACCCTCCTACTGATGTCAGCAGTCAGTCAGCTAACTGAAGTTAGCACCCAGTCACATTACCCGAGATACTGTCCTCAATGCTTTGAATAAAATATAATATGGTAGCTCAGATACAGCTATGCCGTATATAGGGGTAAAATACTTGACTTTTTAATGACAACTCGTGTAGTAACCATGCACACAGTTACACCAAAGACATCAAACAGCACCGGCAGGATTACATCTGGACACCATGCAATTTCCCTGCACAGAAACTGACTTGACACGCACACGATTGTACACTTTCAATCTCCTTTTGAAGGATTTTCAGAGAAGTACTTTACATCTCCTGCTGCAAATGCAGCTGATGTCGCAAACAACATGTCGAGGGAGGAGTGGGGAGGGGAGAAAGAGAAATAAAAGAAACTATGGAATAAAAAGCTCCCTAGAAACAAAATAAAAGACTCCAAAAAAAGGAAATAGTTAATCATTTTTTACCAACAGCTGTTGAGCTTTGAGTTCCAAATTCAATAATATTTGCCATGGTAAAGATGAAACAGTGCCAGGAACAGGGAAGTAGACGTGTCCACAAATAGGAAAGCACCTAACTATACATTGCTCCTATTCCTTTATGGCACTGCCTTATAAAGGGTTTTAACTCGCATGTAGGATGCACTCACCCTCATCTCTAGGATTCTTGTCCTCCCGCATCAGAGCTTAATTTTGTATTTTAAATGGGTGTAGCAGAAGATCAGCTCTAGCAGGCATTATTCACCAGTAAAACAGGTGTAATCATGTTCATCATTTAACAGTCTTCATCCTATTAGTTTCATAATCAGTTTTTAATCATTTCTTCAATAGAAGTCTCAAGGACCAGACCCGATAAGTCAAAGAGAACTCCATTGTCCCACCACGCCGTTCTCTCTGCCATTGATTGTGAAGATAAAAATCAATCCCAGCTAAGGAGGGAGAAGTTAAAAATAAATTGTAAGGATTGATTTCTGTTAAGACCTTTTGTCTCCCAGTTAAAAAAAAAATGGAGGAAAAAAGATATCTATTCGAACTGAGTGTATTTAACTTCCATGAAAATAGAGAGAATGATCTAAGCTGGGGAAATCAAAAGTTTAACTCCCCACCCCATCTAGTTTCATTGCTGTGAGATTTCATGGTCAAAAAAATCCCTCTCTCCTAGGTGGAAGGCTAGTCCTGTTTGTCTTCAAGTGAATTTGTTGCTTGTGGAAGTTGTTACATTGTCAGTCCGAGGAGAGGACATCAAGTAGACACATAACAGGTGCAGCCTGTGCCAATTGTACTGTGGGACCAACGTCTGCTCACCTGATAACACTGGCTTAGATTCAGAAAAGCATGCCTATTCAGGAGAGTATTAAGCACATGCTTAACTTGAAGCACACACTTAAGTCCTCTTGAAGTCATGTGATGAAGTGCTTTCCTGAATTGAAGTCAGAGCCTGTAAGTCACACAATGATATTAATAGGCGATTTTTATTAGTTATTTTTGAGATGTTAAATGTATAGAGCTAGTTGGAAAATGATCATTTTTCCCCTCATGCAAAAGTTTCAACGTACATTCTTTTTGTTTTTGTTGAAAGACTGTCCACATTTTTTCAGGTTTTCATTGTCCACCTGACAAACAAAACTGTTTTGGTTTTCAAGAGAAACCCCCACATTTTTTGACAAAAATTGGAATTTTTCACTAAAAATTCCATCTAGTCAAACAAGCCCTTTTCCAATGAAAACACATTTCAACTGAAAGTTTGTGACCAGCTCTATTAATTTGATCCCTATGCTGGTAGTCATTAAAAAGCCAATATTTATGCCAGAAGGAGCTATCAGAGGTCCTACAGTGCATGAGCCACATTCATTTCGGGGGAGAAATAATTCCGTGGAATTTCAGCTGTGGAATTTCCAGGGCTACCTGCTCTCACTGATACCAATGGAAGTAACTCCATGTAAGTCAACGGAACTGCAATGGTGTAAAACTATTTTAAGTGAGTCAGGCCTTTTGCATGCAAAATGAGTTCAGGTCTCAAAGCACTTCACAATCTTTTTAACGGGTTTATGCGTACAGAGCCTCTGTGAGGCAGTTAAGTGTTTTTATTCCCCCAAGATGGGGAACTGAGGTAGATAGAGACTATGTGACTTTCCCAAGGTCACACAGGAAGTATGGGCAGGGATGGTGTCCCTAGCCTCTGTTTGCCATAAGATGGGAATGGACAACAGGAGATGGATCACTAGATGATTACCTGTTCTGTTCATTCTCTCTGAAGCACCTGGCACTCTCAGAAGACAGGATACTGGGCTAGATGGACCTTTGGTCTGACTCAGCATAGCTGTTTTTATGTGGCAGAGGAGAGAATTGAACCCAGGTCTCTCAAATCCTAGGCTAGGATTCTAACCACCATCCTTCTAGACAAGTATCTGGTGGTGCAGATAGGGGAGGAGAAATTTTGCCCTAAATTTCCCACATTCCACCCAGAATCCTGTCATCTAGAAGAACATCAGTTGACAGAGCAGTTTTCTCTCACACCACCGTTCATCCAGACTGCTAACGGCAAAGTGACTGCTCCCAGCTCACACATGATAATACCACAGACACAGTCTGAATCAGGAAGGATGCTAGCCACAGTCAAATTGCCCCCCTGCCCCTAACATCTCCGTCTTAACTCCCTTATCATCATCATCTGCAACAAGAGCAGGTGATACAGCAGCAGTTCTCAAGTCACGCCGCTATCACAGCAAGAGCGATTGATTAGAGGGAGTCGCTGATCCCGTAGGTGAACACTGGCGCTCAGAGCACCCACCAATCTGAGAATCACTTGATTTGGGGGAAACCGGAGTCGAGAGAGAAAAGCCCAGTTTTAAAGGTGCCCAGGAAACTGAATAACACATGGAATACAATAAAAGGCGCCCAGATATGAGGAGGAATGGCAAGAGAGACAGAGTGATAGATATTAACAGCGATTAACTAGGCAGTGTCTGTGCACTTCGGGGCTAGCCACACAGCTCTCATTAGAATTACATCCTGCATGCTCCTGAGCAGCTGAATAAATATGCCACATGGGCTGCAGGAGGAAAGCGAGCCTATGGTCCAGCTCTTTAAAAAGGCTGGGATAATGATTATTTATTGCTCCCCATTATGTGTCCCTTTGGTTAATGGTGCAGGGAGCTTCCAATTTGAAATGGAAATGAAGCGGATCCTGAGGCAAATAGCAATCCCTACTGATCGAGGATTGAGGCGGGAGGGTCGCTACCACATTCAGATCCAAGTTCTTCCTGTGGTGAAGGGTGTTCCGCTCCAAAGGGCTGGTTTGGCCTACTGGAGAGAACAGCCACCAGCCACAAAGTTCAAATCAGGAGCCAAGCTTCCCCAAGGTAGATGAGGGTTGGATCTGGGGATTTGGTATGGACCCATCTCTAGTTTCTAATCCAGAAAAACACCCACCTGTTTCCTCACTCTGCTGCCCTGTAGAACCCTGTCTAAACCAGAGTTCAGACCATGTTAGCCTTTATTGTGTTTGGGGCTATCCAACCCACACCACGCCCTACCATCCTAAAATGACTCAATTCCCACGCCTTTGCCTTGCCCCATCTCTGTCCTTCAATGCTCATGGATTACAGTTGGTTCAAAGAGAATGGCCAAGTTCTGGTCCAAAGTTCTAAATAGCGCCCTCCCCCCCGCCCCCCGGAGCCCCTGCAGATATTGATAGACGTGGGAGCACAGGGGTATTAACTAGATGATGAGTTAAACTAGCAGAAAATCTGATATGCTAGGAGAACATCATCAAGGAAAACTACACAACCCAGAGTACTTTATTATTATTGTTTTTATAGCTGGTAGGTAATTTTTCATTGAGGTTTTTTGGGGTAGGGGGGTAAAAATGCCTCTTCAGCCAAGTAGAAATTGTCATGAGAAAAATCTCCATTTTAAAGTCTTTTGGGGCTTTACTGAAAAAAACCAAACATGTTTCAGTTTTTGGAAAGCTGAAAAACTTTGGTTCTTGACCACCTGAAAAACCCTGTGAAAAGTTGAGAGGAAAATAAATAGCTACCTTCAAAATGTTTCCCTGGAAATAAAACACTTTTCCAACCAGCTCTGTAATGTGGAAGTCCACAGAGATCTGAAACAGGGATCAGGGCCCATTGTGCTAGGCACCATGCACAGGTATAACAAAAAGACTGTCCCCACCCAAAAGAGTTTACAATGTAAGCTTTACCCAGGAGAATACAGCAGCAGCTCAAGTAATTATCAGCAATCCCAATCTGATAGGCAGCTGTAGATCATCTCCAAGGCGGGATTCAGAAAGTAAAACCATTTTGGTTACAAGTAGACACAGGCAGGATGGACAGTGCACTACAGCTACAGAGAAAACTCCAGAGAAAACTATTCTCTACTTGATGAAGATGTAGTGGAAAAAAATGACACTGATTTTAATGGTGATGTTGCAGCTGAATGACTCACAGACCCCCTTGAAAGTAGTTACTCGAAAGCATGTTAACATAATAATATATTTTTGCAAATGGCTTTTGTTTTGCAAAGGACAATTTTAGACAATGTTAGCAGCGATACAATACGGACCTAGTTCCAGCTTCGGCAACAGCACAGTAAACACATTCATTTAAATGAGATTCAACAGGTGTAACTGAGGGCGGGATTTTGTCTTAAGTATATAATTTATGCATAATTGTCCAAGCTCAGATATGACTGTGCTAGGCACCTTAGAAATAACAGCTCAGTCTGATAGGGTTTAATTCACAGAATCATAGTACTGGAAGGCACCTTGTGAGGTCATCTAGTCCAGTCCCGTGCACTCATGGTAGGACTAAGTATTACCTAGTATTATCATTCATATGAATGACAACTGGAATGTGGCCATTCCTTCTTTAATTGAGTCAATCATCATATATGTTTATTGTGTCCCCTCTTATTCATCTTCTTGCCATGCTAAACAATCCCAATCATTTCAATCTCTCTTCAGATTAAAATTTTCCAAACCGCTAATCATTTTCATCACCCTTCTCTGCACCTCTTCTAATGCTGCAATATCTTTTTAAGGTGGTCACTACAGCACACAGCATTCCAGATGAGGGCAAGCCACTCATAATATTTTCCATATTATTCTCCATATTATGCACCCTAACATCAGGGGCGGCTCTACTAATTTGGCCACCCCAAGCAGCTGCCGCCGCATTGCCACCCTTGCGGGCAGAGTGGTGGAGCTGCCGCTGAACTGCCGCCGCGGCGGGCACAGACTGCCGCCCCATGCTTGATGCCGCCCCAAGCACCAGCTTGAAAAGCTGGTGCCTGGAGCCGGCCCTGTCTAATGTCTTATTAGCTTTGTTTGGAGGTAAACTGAGCCACACAGATTTACTCCTGCTGAGGATCTGACCTTGTTCGCCTAATGATGAACTCAGTTACACTGGATATACACTGGTGGATATCTAGATAGATGTACACACTAGCTGACATCCATATCTAGATCTCCTGATTCATTCTGGGGGTAGAGTGAGATCAGAATCAAAGCCTGCGCACATGTCTCTAATGCAGCTGTTAAAGCGCAACACGTTCTTAAATGGTAATTTGTAAGTTATTTAACGTTCCAAATAATATTAAAAAAATCTGCCAATTAAGTCTAAATGAAATGCAGAGTGAAGTACATTTAAGACACCTCATTTAAAGTGTTGCCAAATATTTTTACTTGGAGTAATTAGTGACTATTAATTTGAGCCCCAAGCGCTCCATTTCCAACGGTTGCCAATTTAAGGCAGACAAATGCTCACACCACGCAGGGTTTCCCATCACCCATACAAACAGTTCAATATCCCATGGCTTGTTCTAGTGCAGTTGAGAGCTATGGAATGATAAACTCTTATCAGATGTGCTGTAAGCCATAAAGGGACACAAAAGCCTGGGAACTCTCTAGGCTGCCGAGACAAAAAGCCAATTCAGTGCAGGCTCTCTCAGAGGCCTGGTGTACAGTAGATGTTTACCAAAATAGGTATGGGTGTCTCCAACTGCAGACACATCGGTTCTTAAGATTCGCTAGTATATTTTCTAGAGGCAGAAGTGCTAATTATATCAGAGGAGCTCTACCCCTCCCCGGCACTGAGCTAGTGATCTCCCCAGTTAAAAAGTCACTTGGAAAAGCTTTTTTTTTTTTTTTTTTTCAATAGAAGAAGCGATTTTGCGTAATTTTTGTGTGGAAAGAAAACAGAAGAACAAAAAGCCCACCAGCTCTGCAAAAAGAGAGAGCTCTTAAAGGGCCAAGCCTGTTCCTTTGTTATCCTATTCTCATCCCCCCATCCGAAACATCAGCTTCAGATCTGTCATAACTTGCTTGGATCATCTGGGTCCATCTCTCACCAAATCATTTATCTGCCATTGCAGGGTTCTTGGGTGCTGGTGCACCTTGGTACCTCCCCTTCTCTGCTTGTGACACATAATAGTTTAGCCTCCCCAGGCCTGTAGTACTATGGTCTAATTCTGGTTAGGGGCATGGGTGTGGGAGTGGCTGCATGGTGATGAAGGCCTGCATTACGCTGGAGATCAGCCAGAGGATCTGGTCGTCCTTTTTGGCTTTGAACTCTGTGACTCTAAGATCACCACCATCCTCGGTGTCTTCATTGCTCAATCCTCCCATTCACAAAAACTGGATCCCGGTCTCCACCTGGATGAAACTTCCTCTGCAGCTTCTCTCTCATAGGGTGGCTGTTCTCTCAACCCCTCCCCCCTTGATTTGTCCCCAAGGAACATGCTGGGGAGCGGTTGGGCTGTTCCATCCAGCCCCTCGCCTTCTCGGGCAGTCTCCTCCTTCAGGTTCTCCCCTCCCCATCCACAGAGTGGTCATTCATCCGCCACCTCCCCCAACCTCCTTTCCCTTTGATTCAGCCTTATACCTTCCTCTCTTCCCAAATCCCCCTGCCTTCCTCTCTAGTCACTTTGCCTTCCAAGCTGATCTCCTGTCTGACCACCCCATTAGCTTTCTGCTTCCTTGTGTGAATGTCAAGCCTGAATCAATCAACTCTTCTATTTGCTTCAATGGCCGCTCACTCAACACTGTCTTCACCGGACACTGCTTCTCTGCTCTCTCTATCAAGGTCACAGTTTGCCAACAGGTGCTCCGTGGCATTTTCCAGATATCCATAGCAGTCTGCACCTCCACGGTGCCTTCCATTTGAGGAATTACAATCTACCCTGTAAGGTGGGTAAGAATAATCGTATCAGATAAGGAAGCTAAAGCACTGAGAGATCAGTTGACTTACCAAGGCCATGCAGTAAATTTGTGGCAGGAAGGTATTGTTCCCAGGCCTTCTGACTTCCAGTCCCATGCCTTACCTAAAAACTACCCTTCCTCCCGCCGGGAAGAAGAAAACATGCTGTATAGCGCAGGATCTACCTAGCCCCAGCCTGCCACGCCATGTCCGTCCCACCCCTCTCAGATATTGTGTTGATGTACCTGAATAAAGACATATTCATCCTGGACAACAAGTGAGTTGGTGTCGATGGAGCGCAAAAACGGTCCGCTTCTGGTAGTCTCCGAGCACTCCTGGATCCGACAGGTTATATAGTGGGCGTCTGTAATAGGAGCATAGGCACACATGAGAAATTACTGCCCAGGAGCTCATGGTCCAAAAACTTTATAAGCAGCTCAAAAGAAGGGCACAGGATGGAAATGTCAGCCTGGGTTACAGTATCCTGGATGATAAAGTTAAATGGGGTTTGCCATCCTCATGCTTCAGGGCATCAGATGATCACCTGATTAGGTCAGGAAGGAATTCCATCCCCCATGTAAACTACTGCACCCACTTCTATCCAGGGTCTAAACTCTATGTACTCCTTATAAACACATCAAAAATTCATTAGGCCCCCAAGACGTAGAAAAAGATTTCCCACCCACCCAGACAGCTCTCCTTCTATCCACTACATAGGCCACTACAAACTCACTCATAACCTCTCCCTAAATCATCCGAGCCCTGGGGAGATAGACGAGCCTTGCAGCGTACCCTGAATGTCAGCAGATATGGCCTCTGATGGTCGAGGAAGGAAATCAATTCCAGGGTCTAGCCTCTCATATGAAATGCGCTTCCACCTTCTGTTCAACCCAGGAGGTCATTAGCTCAAGCCTCTTGGCTGACCCCAGCTTTTGTGGTAATCCAGAGAGAGAGAGAAAGCTAGCAGCCAATCGATATCGGGTTTGGTCATGACAAATCTTACAACTTCCTCCAGAAGTTAACTGACAGCTAGCACAGATCACAGAGCTCATGCAAGACATGCTCTTGGCATGAAGCACCATGGTATTCTACACCAGCTGGAGTGTCCAAGGAGTTTTAAGGCACAGTTCCTTGTGCACTGACTTCAGGGGTCTATTGCCAAGAGGACAAAGACACGGGAAACTATAGGACAAAACAAAAGGATGCAATACCTTTTTGGCAAGGACAGTTGAGACAAAGCGCTACCTGGACATCCAGGAGTGGCTGGGGGTCTAAGAAGACCCTCATGCTGCTGAATCCAAGGAGATCAATTCATTAAGGCCTTTGGGTGACCGTGTCCAAAGAACAAATGCAATTATGATTTGGGAAGTGCTGATGATTCATTTAGTGCTGTACAGCACATGCATAGAGATACAGTCCTTCCCCAGAGAGCTTACCGTCTAGAAGACATAAGAATAGATGCAAAGAAAGGAGTTGTTTTAGATAAAGGCCCCAAATTTATATTCCTCCCCATGCCCTCAACACACACTTTCATTTCTGTGTACCTCATTGAGTAATCAATTTGGCTCTATTGACTTCAATAGAACTATCCTGATTTAAACGAGCTCAGGATCTGTTCAGAGCCTTTAGGAAGCAGCTCTAGGACAAGATGGTGGGGCCATCACACTGGGTCCAGAACATCATTCCATGACTTGGGGGCTGCTTCTGAGAAGGCCTGGGAGCAGGAGGAGGACATGAATAAGTATTACAGGGAAGGACCCATCTCAGTAGGTAGATTAATAAACAGGCACTGCGATGCGGGGAAAATCCAATAAAAGACTGACACAAGATGTAGGCAAGTCAGTATGGAGCCATGCAAGGCATGGTAGTTATGGTCAAGAGTCTTAAACTTGATGCAAGTGGAACTGGGTCAGTCAATTAAGAGAAGGCAACGATGTGATCTGGTCAGTGGAGCCCTGCCTCCTTTCTATTACCTCAAAACGATCCATCGACATTAAGCCTCCCAACACCCTCATGACGTGGGTAAGTATATCACATCAGTGTGTCACATGGGGAAACTGAGGCCGGGTCCAAGATTGCAGAGCTGGAAATATAAGGCAGGGGGCCACAGTCCTTTCCTCAACAGCAAGGCTTCAAAAGGAAAGCTCTTCGTAAGCCACCTTTCTTGTCCTAGGGACGCTGTGAAGAACTAAGTTGATGGGCCCTGGCCATTAGTATTCAGGCACAGGCCAGCCAGTGCCATAGAAAAGGAAAAAAGAAACCAAGTAATGATTAATGCTGTAGTAAACCTTCCAGGCCACACAAACCATTACTCTGATCCCTTGACAGCTCTGCTCTTGACCGGCTTACTAAGCTTGTGAGGGGCAGGGAAGGGAAAAGAAAGGAATGTGAGGTCAAACAAGAAGGGTTTTCATCTTGGACCCAGGAACTGTATTCATTCCATGATCTAAATGCTTGCTCAAGACAGCAGAAAATGCTAGCGTGTAGGGATGCTCAAAAAAGCACCACAATCCAGAGCACAAGAGGAGAAAACCAAACTTGCTAACCTTTCATTGGAGCTGCTGCTGGGAATGGACCTGCCTGTCAATAGGCCCAGACCAACGACTCCCTTGAGAGCTGGCTGCATTAATGCAGCACCATGGCTCTCTCACTGATGTGCCGCCTGTAATACGGGACTGCCCCTGCAAAGTGAGTTGGGCAAAGTCATCGCAATTTTGACCAAAGGAGAAGTGGAACTCAACAGGTAATTGAAACAAAATGGCTGCGTCAGGATACTAGCCAGATGGAGTTTAGCCATCTCCTGGGTACTGTTATAGATTGTTGTGCTATTAGCTATGTGCTATTGTGTTATTATGTATAGTCTAAAAGAGAAATTGCGGCTGGGACAGAATGAGAGTCTTCATTTGCGGACGAATGTGGTTGAGAGGAAGGATGACATTATGGTGAAGTCACTAGACTGGGAGACGCGGGTTTTCTTCAAGACTCTGACACAAAGGTACAGAGAAGGGCAACACATGTAATTAGGGGGATGGAACTACTTCCATATGAGGAGAGATTAAAAAGACTGGCACCGTTAGAAGAGAGATAGTTAAGGGGGGGCTAAGACAGAGGTCTACAAAATCATGAATAGTGTGGAGAAAGTGATTAGGGAAGTGTTATTTATCCCCTCACATAACCACAAGAACCAGGGGTCACCCCATGAAATTAATAGGCAGCAGGTTTAAAACAAACACAAGGAAGTACTGCTTCACACAACACACTGTCAACCTGTGAAAACTGTTGCAATGGGATGTTGTGAAGGCCAAAAGTATAACTTGGTTCAAGAAAGAACTAGATAAGTTCATGGAGGATAGATCCATCAATGGCTATTAGTGAAGATGGTCAGGGATGCAACCCTGTGCCCCCTAAACATCCACCTGCCAGAAGCTGGGACTGGACTACAGAAAAGGACCTAGGGGTTACGGTGGACGAAAAGCTGAATATGAGTCAACAGTGTGCCCTTGTTGCCAAGAAGGCTAACGGCATTTTGGGCTGTATAAGTAGGGGCATTTCCAGCAGATCGAGGGACGTGATTATTCCCCTCTATTCAGCACTGGTGAGGCCTCATTTGGAGTACTGTGTCCAGTTTTGGGCCCCACGCTACAAGAAGGATGTGGATAAATTGGAAAGAGTCCAACGGAGGGCAACAAAAATGATTAGGGGGCTCGAGCACATGACTTATGAGGAGAGGCTGAGGGAACTGGGATTGTTTAGCCTGCAGAAGAGAAGAATGAGGGGGGATTTGATAGCTGCTTTCAACTACCTGAAAGGGGGTTCCAAAGAGGATGGATCTAGACTGTTCTCAGTGGTAGAAGATGACAGAACAAGGAGTAATGGTCTCAAGTTGCAGAGGGGGAGGTTTAGGTTGGATATTAGGAAAAACTTTTTCGCTAGTAGGGTGGTGAAGCACTGGAATGGGTTACCTAGGGAGGTGGTGGAATCTCCTTCCTTAGATGTTTTTAAGGTCAGGCTTGACAAAGCCCTGGCTGGGATGATCTAATTGGGTTTGGTCCTGCTTTGAGCAGGGGGTTGGACTAGATGACCTCCTGAGGTCCCTTCCAACCCTGAGATTCTATGATTCTATGATTCTATGATACAGGGGATGGAGCACTCAGAATTGCCCTGTTCTGTTCATTCCCTCTGAAGCACCTGGCACTGGCCACTGTCAGAACACAGGATACTGAGCTAGATGGACCATTGGTCTGACCCAATATGGCCGTTCTTATCTTTCTGTGTCACTTTGGGTAATTCACTTACCCTTTTTTTGCTTCCGTTTCTCAACATGTAAAAAAGTGGCCAAGCAGGGAGAGAGATGAGGCTGAATTCTTTAGTATGCGTTGAGATCCTTGGCTAGAAAGTGTCCTAGAAAGGCACAGTGTTATTTATGTCATGTGTGTCTAACTGGGCGTGTACGGATAGGACAGAATTTGATTATACACAGCGTCATTGTACTCGAAGCAGCACAGAGGGTTTTACAAAGCAAGAATTTCACCAGCCATGTAAGTAAACTTGACAGTCACGTAGCCAGCCAGTGGTGCTGGAACTAGGGGTGCTGCTGCACCCCCTGGCTTGAAGTAGTAATAACAAACACCAAATACATGGTTTCCATCATCAGCACCCGCACGATAAAAATTAGTCCAGCACCACTGCACCCAGCAATCCTCACCTGCCAGGGACCAAACTGGGAACACTAGCCTTTACACTGCTTTACGAAAACCCCAGTTGAGGGACAAAATGAAAACAGCACTGGGAGAACACCTGCCATGATGGCACATTTCTTCTAGACAGAGGATGTTTTCTGCACCCTTGAGTTTCAAGTACTTGTAGACTTCTCTGCAAAAAGCAAGGACACTTAAAATGGGAGAAAATAGAGAGTTTCCAAGGAGTGAGGCGAACAAGATGCCCTGGTTTTGGTTCATACCATGCAAAGCCACTTCACAGCCCTTGAGATTCATTTGGAAAGTCCAGCTGGTGAGAACCCAAAATGGCAAAGGGAAAGCTCAGATAAAACAATCACATCGGGTTAAGCTTCAAGTATTGCACATAGGATCTTTTGGCCCTGAACGCCTGCTGCCAGCCTCAGAGTCTGGGCCTCTCCAGAGTCAGCAAAAGGTTTTGCTCTGTGTTTCGATGGAAGATTCTTGGGACCCCACTGATGTTTCTATTAAACTTAGCTAATTGTGTTTCCATATTCAAGCCCAAGACTGGCCGGGTTTTGCAAAGTTCCAGGTTCTATAGCACAGCTCTACTGAAAGCCTCTGGCAGGAAGGAAAGGAGCCCCTGGGAAATGAAAAGGAGAATATAATGAAGTGCTGCCTACAAAAGATGAAAAATGGGCCCTGAAGGTAGCAGAGACTCCTCTAGTAGAGGTTCGTTGTGCCAAGCGTCGCTGGAGACTTCAGAGTAACAGGCTCTAGCATGGGTTTTGGGCAGAGGTACTGAGAATTTCAAGGTGGCAGAGGCTACAATGCTGGTTCTGAGCAGTTGCACCAGGAACTTAAGTGCCATGGAAAATGCACTGTTAGTTCTGGGCAGTGCCACTGATAAATAAAGTGTAACAGGAACTACCACACTCACTCCAGCCCCGGCACTGAGAATTTCACAGTAATAAAGCATATAGTGGTGCATTTCCACTCCAGCACTGTGCACTCATCGCAAGTGCGCGTCCTCCTGTCTAGATCTGGGAAACTAGCTCGAGCAGCATTAGGGGCTCGCTTCTGCTCTCTGCTCTAGTCTCTCTTTCAGTAACGTGCTTGTCCCTGGGTTTACCACAGGAGCCTCTGCTCTACTCCCCATGGCTACTTCACCCACTCGTAGTCTCTTGCTAGACTCCTTACTCCAGGACAGGATCTCGAGGCTTACTCTCCCACTGGACTTCCTTCTCCTTGATGGCCTACATTATCCCAGGGAGTGACAGCAGCCCCCTTTCGGCTTTCTGTCTCCTGGCTTTATAGTGCTGTCCCAGCCCTTCCCCAGCTGGGCTTCACTCTTAATGAACCCTGACCCTCCCACTCACAGGTGATGCCTGGTAATCTAATTGGCCTCTCAGGCCCTCACTAACTAGCAGGGCTGGATTGGGGTGCACACCCCAGCACACACCCTCCCACTCCAGACTGTCCCCCATGTGAGCATGGATGCCTTCTGCCCTGGAGTTGCTGGAGCTGGGCCTTCTCCAGGCTACCCAGCATGAGCAACAATCGGCCCTTTTCTTCCATACCATCCCAGTTCTTCTCCCCCAGGAACTCTTGGTCCTCTGTAGCTGCTCACAAGCCCAGCTCTGCAGCGACTTTGCATCTCCTGAATTCTTTTTGCTTGCTCCAGCAAATCCCCCAGCGCCCTTTCCGTCGGGGTCTGTATTCCTGTCGTGGACTATTTCATTTCTGTGCTTGTCCCTGTTTCTGTCTGGTTCTTCTCCCTCCCAATCTTTTAACTCTGTGCAACCCCCTACCAAGTGCACGGAGTCAATGTCTGCAATGTCCACAGTCACCACCACCACTTCCACTTTGCCTGTCTCCTGCATACTCCTGATACAGGACACAATCAAATTTTTTTTCCACATTGCTGGGGCCCATGCCTTCCCCTTTGCTACCCTACAATTGCCTGAGCGGGCAGTGTCTTTTTATACAGCCAGCTTCTCAGCACCCAAAACAAGCCCTCACCCTTGCCTTGCCAGTAGGCCATGGTTCTGCATCCTTCTGTCTAGCCCCTCCTCTCCTGGGATGACCTTCTCCTCACAGTTCATATAAGGGTATGCTCTTCTTATGTACCCTTGCCACAGGCAAAACATACCCTAGGTTGTGCCTCTGGTCTCCTGGCCCCTGTATACCTTTTCCTTCCCTGCTTCCTGTGACCCCTGGTGGTTTCCTTTCTCGGGATCTCTCTGAGCTACCTCTGTTGCCTCACCAAGATCGCCAGCTGCCTGCTCAGCTCACCTTGCTCCTCCTTCTGCCTGTGTTGCGTCTCCAAACGTTGCTGGAGGACTGCCTCCACAGCCCCTGGAGCTCCCCAGGGAACTCAGGTAACCACGTCTGCCCCTCCATATGCCAGCTTGGGAGTATAGACCTGAAGGGTTCCACACACTGGGGTTCCATTTTCTTACCTGAACAACCCCATCTTCCTGTTGTGTCTGGGGGGGATAGTCTGCCCGCATTTCCTTTCCAATTGTAACAGGGTCCCCACTCACTGCTCTCTGCATGTGTCTCTTTTCTGGTAACTTGCCCGTTTCTGGGTTTACCACAGAAGCCTACTCTACTCCCCATGGCTACTTCTCCCCCCCCACACACACCTTTTAGGCTCTTGCTAGACTCCTTACTCCACGGTACAATCTCAGGGCTTACTCTCCCCCTGGACTTCCTCTTTGACCCTGACAATCACCCTCACCCCAGGGAACGACTGTAGCCACCTTCTCCTGAAGCCCCCTTAGTGCCTTCAGCCTCCTGGCTTTACAGTGTTGGCCAAGGCCTTCACATAACACTATATGTTATATGTCACTCTTAATGAACCTGGCCCTCCCTCTTGGAGTTGATGCCAGGTAACCTAGTTAGCCTCTCAGGCCCTCGTTAACGCTATCAGGGCTGGTGTGCAGTGCACGCCCCAACACAGGTGGATAAAAACAACCTTCTAAGGTACATATAGTGTTATGTCACCCACAGATGGCAACATCTCAGCGTGCATGGCACGACTCTCTCCAGCTCTTTTCTGCACCGAGCACGGGAAGAGCAATGGGAATGCGTCTAGGGTGGTATTTTTAGAAGCCCTTTGCCACAGTACATTCACCCACACAGTCGGTTGGATATTCTTATCCCCCCACACACTGGGTTATTTGCTGATGGTAAGTAACAAAACAGAAGGGGTGGGGGGAGCTCAAGTGTTGACATGACAACCAGCTTTCTGCCTACTGGGAAATGTGTCATTTCGAGTGTGTTACACTAGTAATCAAATTTATACAAAGAAGGGCACCTGCTTAACATTCACAGAAAGGCAGGGTTTTTTTCTCCCTCTGCCTATGTTCCGTTTTGTTTCTTATTTAGTTTTATTTAACGCAATGAAGCGCATGAAATGAAATAAATCTTCAAACCATGCAGACTCTGGATACAGTAATGAGCCTAATCTCATCTCCCTTCCCGGGGCAGACATTCTATCCCATGGCCGGACAGGAAATGAAAAGATAATTTACTAAATATTGAGGATTAAACATGACTGGCTATACTAAGAAGTAGCCCCATTCAAGCTGGAGGTAAAAAGATGGCATTCACTGCAATAAGGCAGGAAACAGATATTTCACAATGCAAAAGGATCAGATTAAAGACACACCTGAACCAAAAGCTCAGATCTGAACGTGCGCAGACTTTGAGGAAGTCCAGAATCCACGACCTCCAAGGCCAGAAGGGACCATTATAATGGTGTTAGCCAACCTCCTGCCTACCACAAGCCAAAGAGTCCGGGAGCAGGACTCCAACCTGGGTGTCCCACCTAGCAGGGCAGAGCATGAACCACTAAGCTGTTGGGCAAAAGGAGGAGTCTGGAGCTATCGGAGGATGGTTTTGACCCTCTGATCTCTGGGTTTGGGGCCTGGCACATGCCTGGTTCACTCACCCCTCTATTTCTGTGGATATTTGCAGACTGGGCTCACCACTGTGATCAGAAAGCACGATATGTAAACACAGTGGGATAGGGTTGGTGGAAGATCAGACTGTAAACCTCCCATGGGATTTGTGGGTGAAAGGGTCCAAAGGGTTTCCAGCAGCTTGAGGGCTCAGCGAGTCCCATCTCTAGTCTGAAAGAATACCTCTCCACACTGACTCCATGAGGCTAGAAGGCCTCTCCATGCACCTGGTTCTCAATCCTCCCCTCAAGGCAAGGTTGGGAGGCTTTCTGGAGGCAAGCAGGGAGGGGGACAGCCCTCCTGTCAGGGAGAAGGAAGGATCGGAAGTTAATGGAAGGTTGAATGGCTTGGGTTAGGTTTGCCACACTCTGGTCTGACATTGTGCTTAATCCTGCTGCGTGCTTGCAGCAGGTGCTTTCATTTCGACCAGAGAGAGAAGGAAAACGGGCACAGATCATAGAGGTGGGTCCTGAGCTGCAAAATCTGGCTCTGGACTTTGTCTAAGGGTATGTCAATCTCGGGGTCTGATTGCAGCTCGAGTAGATAGACCTGAGCTGGCTTGAATCCTGCTAGCTTAGGTCCCAGAGCCATGGTAACCTGGGCAGTACAAGCTCACCTGGAACCCTGGGTAATCACTCGTGGCCCTAGTTCACACTGAAACCCATGCTGCTGCCTCCATTCAAGCTAGCTCGAGCTGCAATCACACCCCACACCAGCAGTGCAGACATCCCCTTAGTCTCTGCCGCTGTGGCTTGGATCGAGGCTTATCTCTAGCCATTCATTTTAAACTACGTTAATAAACAGGCTTGTTCTAGGGCTGCAACAAGAGCCAGAAAGGACAGTTGAGACACCGACCCCTTTCTTGTCCTGGAGGTAGGAGATACACAAATCTCAGGAGATCTCCAGTCCAGTACGGCAAAGACAAGAGGCTAGGAAATATTTAGATACACATACGGGTGCTTGTGCCCAAATTATATCACAGAACCTTTAAAGATTCGGTCCTCGTTAGTTGTGATGAGCTTGTGTTACCAGGAGGTTAGCTCCTGGGGTCCAGTTTGGTTGCATCGTTGCTCTAGGTGACGCATCTCATTAGAAATGGAACACAAGAACTGCCGCTGCAAATAACATTGCAAAAAAATGTTTTGCCCAGGCCCACCTGGAAGACTGAGCCAATCAAGGATTTGGACTGTCTTAAAATGTACGTGGACTTTATAATGCACCACACTGCTACTTTCTCAGCTCATTTGTGTGTGAAGCAACGTGGACACCTAGTGGCTTGGAGGGATTGCGACAGCGTTGCATTTTCTATTTTCATTAGCTAGTGAAAAAATTCTCCTACCAACTTTCCCTACTTAGGATTCCAGAGGACCCATCCACCTTACGGGTACAGGATAGCAGGACTCCTTGTAAATGCCTGCTAATCAATGGAGGATCTCAAAGCACTTTACAGACATTAATGAACATGGCCTCACAACACACTTGGGAAGTGGGTATGTTTTCACCTCATTTGACAGATGGAAAGATAGGTACAGAGAAGTGAAGCGATTTCCCCTGAGCCAGTGGCAGAGCTAGGAAAGGAGTCCTGCCTCACCGCTCCTTGCGCTACCAGCTTAGAAGATGCTTAGAGGCTTGCAAGGGAAATACACAGGAGGAGATAAACTGGAGATCTTTCTCCAGTAGTTGGGTCCCCCTCTGATGGGAAGGATGATCAATCGAACCTGTCAATGCACAGAAAGCTGAAAAGGTCAGACCCATGTGGCAGGTGAACATCAGTCATGAGAGATACTTGACACCAAGGCTCCTAATGACTTCTGCTGCAAACCAAAAGGAAAAGGGAGGAGAAGATTCAGTCTCTCCCTTGTGAAAATAGGACATGAGAAAGAAAGCAGAGTCCTTCTCAAAATCTCCCTCAGTAGCTTTAGTCAGACATCCTGAGACCTCTGTTCAGAGACGTTCGTGAACCCAGTTTATCCCCAGTCCTGACACATTTTGGAAAAGCCTCATCAGCACCTTACTGTCTGCATCTATCTCAGGACCCCACCCGCGCCAATCACTGCACCTTACTGGAAGGCAGCAGAATTGCTGCACTAAAGATATTACCAGTCCAAAGCCAACCCACCAGAAAGGGGAGCCCACAGGGGCAGCACTGAACAGTCTGTGCGGGGTCTACGGAGTGCCACCATGCACTGTACTCCTGCAGCTGGTTAGAAACCCTTATGCTATTGGGACAGCTGACTGGTCCTTGCTTTTTTGAATGTAGGCAATGCACCCACAATACATTTCCCCAGCAGGGCCCCATTAGCTCAGCAGGGCCATTGCCAGAATAATGGGCCAGATCCCACATAGCAGCACCAGGAGCTGGACCCTCTCTCTCTATATGCCTCTATTCAGGGGATAACTAGCATCCCAATGGAGATCTGAGTCCCTGCTCCCCCTGAGACTGAGCGCTTGGTGAGGGAAGAGGGGGGCCTGGGGAGGTCAAGGATATGGCTCTCCCTTGGAGACGGAAGAATTGGCTGGACACAGAGGGAAGTATACCGCATCCTCTTCAAGGCTGGTGCAGCACACCTGCCATGGTGTGCCGCCCGGTTGCTCCGCTTGTGTTAATACACCCAGAATGATATTAGCCTTTTTTGCAACCATATCATTGTAACAGGTTCTCACTCCCTGCTGGTGCCCCACCTCGTGTCTAGGTCTGAGAATGTAGCTCTCGCTGCATCGGGTGCCCCTTGCTGCCTATTGCTTGCTCAGTGGAAGTCTGTCTTCTGGCCAGGCCACCATTTAGTCCCACTGGACAAGCTGTCCGTAGGCAATCTTCTGTTCCAACTCCAGGTCCTGTGCCACCTTGCCAGCGGCTGTGGGAACTCAGCCAGGTTACCGCCCAGGGACCCTATGGCTAGCAACCTAGGTCTACTCAGTCTCAGACCCTCTTGCTGTTTCCCTGAGCTCCTTCCTACCACACCCCTCTACCTCCTGGCCTATTTCTGGGTTTTACCACTGGAGCAGCCTTGGCTCCCTGTGGCTACTTCGCCCCCATCAGTCTCTTGTAAGACTCCCTAGCTCAGGGCAGGACCCCAGGGCCCACGCTCCCCTCAGCTTTCCTCCTTGTCCCTGGCCAACGCCCTTTCTCTCTAAGGACTGACTGCAGACCCGCTCCATGCAGCCTCTTCCTGCTCTCACTTCCTGGCTTATACTCCTACCCCAATTCTACCCCCAGCTGGGCTTCACCTGCCATTAGTATGTATCAATCCCTGGCTTCCCTCCAGGTGTCGCATAGAAGGTTCATTGGCCCCTTCTGGCCCACATGAACCTGGTCAGGGCTTGTGTGGGACGGACACCCCATCACAATCACATTGTTGACTCATATTCAGTTTGTGATCATCCATAGCCCCCAGATCCTTTCCAGCAGCGCTGCCGCCCAGCCACTTATTCCCCATTTTGTAGCTGGGCATTTGAGTCTTCCTTCCTACGTGTAGTACTTTGCACTTGTCTTTATTGAATTTCATCTTGCTGACCAAATCTCCAATTGGCCGAGGCCGCTCTGAATTCTCTGATTGTTTAATAACTTGTCCCAGTATCTTTCCTGGTACAAAGTTAGACAGGTCTATAATTCCCTGGGTCCATTTTGTCCCCCCTTTTTAAGGCTGGGTACCATGTTTGCCCTTCCCCAGTTCTCTGTGACCTCACCCGTCCTCCAAGAGTTCTCAAAGATAATTGCTAACAATTCTGAGATTGCTTCAGCTGGTTCCACACCTACCCTAGCATCAATTTCATCAGGCCCTGATTTCATCAAGGAGTCGGTCTAGCAGAACTGGGGTGCTATACACAGAAGTACAGCAAGGAGGTCTCACCTAAACTCATCCCCCCACCCTGCTTAAGTTCCTTGGGGCAGGGACAGCCTTTTCATTCTGTATTTGTACAGCACCTAGCACAAAGAGATACCAATCCAGTACTTAGACACCTGGGTACTATAGTAATACACATAACATCTCCTGTGGGTTTGTCTCTCAGAAGAGGATCCCTGAGCCACTCTGCATCTACAAGAAGCTGTACAAAGGCCTCCACAGAGAAAGCGTTCTTGCACGGTGCTCTAGAGGTGGAAGGGCTTGGAGTCAACCAGGCCCATCATTCACAGAACCTCATGAACATTTGCAGAGACTGAACACTGTGATAGACAGTCCCTGTCTCACAGGTCTGGCGCTTTACATAGACAAGAGATACAAAAGGTGGGAGGGGAAACAGAAGGAAGATGTCTTGACCCAGGTCACACAGCCGATCAGTGAGACCCTAGATCTCTCATCTCCACCATAACACCGTCCTCAGCAGATGTACCGTGTCTCATTTCCATGTGTAGAATGCAGGAGATCTTAGCCACATTCCCAGAACTATTCCGGTCCACACTACACATGTAACCGGGCTGTAGCGGGGTCAGGACACAACTGTATTTTCACTCACTTGGTTGTGGCTCTAGCATCGGCACCGCACCTGGTGCAAATCAGTGTAGCTCTGCTCTCTTCACAGAAGGGAACACTGGGATCACCTACCCTGCCTTCTGCAGCAGGCTGGATAGGGAATTTCACCCAGACATTCCAGGATAAGTGGAGTTAAGCCAGCTCACACTGACAGAGGCTCTACCATGTAGTCTAGATGGGGATTGTATTGTTTCCCTGGAGTGCAATCGCTGGGAAGTCAATGGCTATTAAACACACAAGCTAACATTAAACATCACACTTATAGCAACACAGCTGCCTTTGTAACGGGCTCCGCTGGGGGAGAACACGGCTTTGGAGAGCCTATGCACCATCCCCCCGTTGGGACCCACGAGAAGAACTCCCATCAGAACGCATTATCTCCTGATAACGCCTGCAGTCCTTGGGGACCGCTGTTTGCCACGGCCCCATTTTGCTGGCTCGGCTGTTCAAGCCTGTCTCGCTGGAGAGTATTCAATACCATCGATGGCCAAGCTCAAAATGCTGAATTTCTACATCACAAATAAAGCAAGCAAGCAAGACCCGCAGGAAGAGGGCTGTCTACAGCGCAACAGAGACAGGAGGACACCTACCTCCCCAGCACGCGGTGTCCAAATAGCTGGGTAAACCAGCTTACAGTGAGTTTGAATCCATGCTCCAGCAGCAGTTTGAAGTGTGTGGGGGGATAACCTGGCTGCTTCACCAGCGTGCTGCCCCATTGTACTGTATTGTTGATGTGGAGCTTTTATCGCCTGGTGATTCATTCAGAAGGGGATGGTACCAATCGCCCTGCTGAAGGGCAGAGCGATGCCAGCGGGAGGTCTCAGAAGAAGTGTCGCTTTAAGGAAATCACACAGACGTACCGCAGGGGATTGAAACAGAAGGAGGCCCATGGTGTAGCACATTCAAACGTCACAAGGTCTGCATCCAACAAAATGTAACCCCCGCTCCCTCCCCAAAAAACCCGCCCAAATCAACCACTTCCAGAGGAACCCAGTGGACCTGGGGACTGAATTCCCCATCCACCACCCCACAGCAATTGCTGTAAAAGGTGTGTGCTGTCCCCACATGCCCCCTTGTGGCCTGGGGCACTGCTGGTATGTCCATCTTAATTTCCCTAGTTGCGGTGTCAGTAAGTGGACTGTAAAAGGATCTGGACCAGAGGAAGCCAAAACCAAACTAACAAAAAGTCTGTCTCCTTTAACAAAGTGTCGGGAAAGGAGCAACTGTAACAAGAGTTCATAAAGCCTTCACGCAGGACTCTGGGTCAGGGCTCCCAGGCTTAAAGTCCACAAACAACGTCTTTACGCATGGTCAGGCTAGTCTCTGGAGCCTGAGATAGCCCATTACAGCCTACACAGCGTCTAGACCCCAGTCCAGCTTCCTGCTTTAGTTTAAACACGCCAGTGCTAGGACACTGCATGGAGCCTCTTTGATTACACCCAGGCTGTTCCGCTTGTGAGCTCCTGGCTGTCTCTAAAAGGGGTTGTACACTTCCTTCCTATACAGTCTGCCTTTCTAATACCCCTCCAGCCCCCCGCCAAAGGGACACAGCATTCTGCTGTTGCATAGCATTGCACTGAGGTGTTAAGCAGCTGCCAAGCTCCACCCCAGAGGTGATTGCATTGCAGCACTGTGATTCCTGTACATGATTTGTAAAGCATTTGGGAGATCCTTACAAAAGAAAAATGCGATGGAAATGTAACTTTACTTGTTTGCAATACATCCTATCCACCTGGTTAGTAATTAATCACTCATGAATCCAGTCCACTCCAGAAGTGTCTGGCAGCATTTCAATGACGGAGGTAGGTGATTATTGTTTTCCTATTTAAGTCAGAGTGCCAGCACTGCGCCTGCCGAGGTTGGGAAGGAAGTGCCCATCACCATGTACTGCACAAACAGGGAAGATCCACTGAGTGTGTGTTTGGGGTGGAGGGGGGGTTCCTTTGTGAATTTATATGGCGATCCGGTTCTCAAAGACAAGTAGGATTGTAAGCAATTTGTAACACGTTGTTATCCATTATGAGCCAGATTTCCCGACACAGTCCAGCTGCTTTGTGCCACTCTGCAGACGCAAAGAAGCCATCCAGCATGATGCCGGTGAATTTTCCCCTATGTTATTCATGTAACGTAATTGATAATGACACTTATTATCAGCTCAAGCACTCACGTCCATCAGCTGTCCGGGCTTCCATGTGCACAAGGTCAGGCTCCTTATCCAAACCCGTTACAGACCTGGGGAAGGGGAAGAAAGAGAAGGCGACCAGTGAGATTAAAAGCTGTGACCGCATGTGGAGAGGGCTGGTAATGCCAAGACAGCTGCCATCGCCCCATTATAACAGGCCACCTTGGAGCACAAGTAGATTGAACACATGAAGGCTCCACCTAAGCAGCAAGCGGCAGTAACTATGTCGGGTTTGTCTGCACAGGAAGGCGTAGTTCCCAGCTCAAGGAGACTCACCCGCGCTAGGTCCGACTGAGCTACCCCGCTAAAAATAGAAGTGTAGCAGCGATGGCACAAGTGTTGGGAGGTGCTAGCTGTCCTGAGTATGATCCCACCGAGACTCTGGGCACGTACTCAGGTGGCTAGCCCCGCCCGCCGCTCGTACCCCCATGGCCACACGTCTGGTTTTAGCACACTAGCTCGATCTCCTTGAGCTGGCAGTTACACCAGCCAGCGTCAATGTAGACATTCCCTTAGAGTCTAAGCCAAGGGTGATCATCTTTCATCCTTTGGAGCATGCGCTGATCACCACAGAGGTCAGCGAGGAGCTTCCTCTGGCGGGCAAAGCACTCACAACTGGTTACGTGCCTTAGGGTTTCCTTGCCTTCCTCTGAGGCAGGAGGATGCTGGCTACTGCTGGAGGCCAGGGCACCCACCTGCATGGACCTTCATTCTGACCCATTATATTAAAGCCTACACTTCACACAGGGATGGGCCCAAGGTGGCCGCCGCTTTCCGCAGCTCCCATTGGCTGGGAATGGCAAACCACGGCCCCTGGGAGCTGCAGGCAGCCATGCAAATGTAAACAAACTGTCTCGTGGCCCGCCAGCAGATTACCCTGACGGGCCGCAGGTTGCCCACCACTGCTGTAAACCCTGCATATGATGGAAACCACTTCAAGCCAGGGGTTATGGCAGCACCCCCAGCACCCTTAGTTCCAGCACCTATGAACTCACATATTCCCAGAGTTGGTTAGATGCTGATCAGTGCTGGCAGTGCAGAAGCAATTATGTTATATGACCTAACATGGAGGTGCAATAGATGAAATTGTCATTGTTTGTACACAAAAGCAGCCATGTCCATTTCAGCTCCATTCAGAACATGTGGTCTTGAGGCAAACTATATATAGAGAGAGATAAAATATTTGCACCACCCTCCTCCCATTAATTATTTTCTCAAGCAGCGCCATTGATTTCAATCGGACTATTTGAGAAGTAAGGTACTAAGTGAACCTATCAGATTTTAGCCCTGTGTGATCATATAATTAAGCACTGTACCAAAATGTGTGCCACACACAGGTGCAGAGTTACGGTTACACTAGAGATGGTGGGAAAACGAAATTTTAACCAAAAATGTTTGGGTTTTTTTTTCAAAAATTTGAGGGTTTTTTAGACAAACGTATAGAGTGGTTGAAATCTGTCCAGACATCAGCAAAGAACGTTCAGACCATTTCTGCACCTCTCTCTCTAGCTGGCACACACAGCCTTAGCAGTGTCATTTCCTGATTGCTACCTTGATGCTCTTGTATTGTAGTTTGTGGCCTGGAATGTGCTGATGGTTTAGGTGGCAAAGTCATGAGCAATCAGACTCGGACGCCTTCTAGACGACGATGGGCCAGATCCTTAGCTGGTGTAAGGCTTGCATATCTCCATTTACTTCAGTGGCGCTATGCTGCCTTACAGTAGCGGAGGATTTGGCCCCAAGCGCTGACGATTGTGCTATGGATCATTCAAGCGGTAATTTCACATAGGTTTGCAATAACATCTCAGATTTTATCTGGGGCACGGAGGTCAAGTGCTACTGCAGCAGGAGTCAGTGAATTCAGCCCCTGATCACATGACAGAGGGGAGCAAGCTTCTGGAACCCTCCCCTATGGCATGTCACTATGGCCAGGAAATAAAGCTAATGCTCTTCCCAATGTACCTGTGCATCACACCTTTACCCAAGGTATTAGTGATTGTAGAAGCACTTACCTTATCTGGCATCAGGCCCTGCCTCAGTTTCCCCTTAATAACAGATCTTCCTTCATGCTAACAATCCTTTATCGGGGCTTCTCACCCAACAGCTTCCTGCTCCCTGCAGGTCACTCTCCCAGGCCATCTGCCTGGGAGGTCTGCAGAGCTTCCACTTTCTTGCTTCCCAGCTGGCCTCCTCTCTGAATTCCAGCCTTCTTAGCTGGCTCCTGCATTCTCCAGGCCCTCTGCCTGGGATCTAAGTACAGAGCCTCTATTCACAGAGCTCTCCTACTCCTCTGAGACACTCCCTGCCCTCCCTTACTCCAAACAGGTTTGGTTCTGAGTCTCCAACTCCCACCACAGGCCTCATTCCCTTCACCTGGGGAGGTGGGCTAAGCCTGACCCAGGGTGCAGCTGAGACCCACCCCTTTAAAGGACTGGCTCACCGATGACTCTGATCTCTATACAGAAAACATCGGACTAATTTCTGCAGGCTCACTGGAATGTTATGCATTTTAAAAGGATAAAACCTGAATTAGTAGAATCTGATCATTCCTAAAATGTAACACTGATTACACCCACCGACAGCTGGGGAGTGCCCCAGCAGATTTATAACGCACGTTACACTAGCGCCGGAGAAGAACAAGTCTTCTGAAATATGCCAGTCTCCCCTGGATTTGCTATGGTATGGGATCTAGTTGTTTCCTTAATTAGCTTTGACATCTCTGATGGTTCTATTCATAACAACAAAAAAGAGCAGTAGGTACAGCAGCTCCTAATTATGCATCCATTCCTTTCATGCCGTGCTGCAAACGCAAACGCTCCCGAAGCAATGTCAGGCAACCCTGAAATTGTGAGACCCCCCCCACACAGTGACTGCGAGAGGACAACAAAAACTGAATAGGAGAGCTGCGCTCCCGTGGGAAATCCAGGCACACAGCATCCTTATCCGCCCACCCCGAACCCAAGTCCTCCTCCTGCCTCAAAACCGCTGATGGCAGCAAGAGTTTACCGAGTCAATACCATTTCGCTGTTTTCCCTGTGTGTGTTCCCAATGGCCAGGCAGCTGTTACGGCTCTGTAATGCTGCCAGTTCATGAGTACTGGTATTTCCACACAATGGTCTCCACTCGTTTTTTGGAAAAGCTTTAAGCCAACAAGGTAACAAATTTGTCACAAACCCATGGACTCTTGAGCTTGGCAGTTGTCACCCGTACTGCGTAGCGTGGACACTCAGAATTCCACGGACACAGCAGGGATAGAACCCACATCCTCCGGCTCTGAAAATACTAGCTCCTGACAAAGGAGAATCGCCACTAGCTGAGAACAACGTAGTACCTATGACACACCAACAAGCAGTTCCAATTCCACCCAATAGGGAGCAGTTGACTCTCTCTCTCTCACCCTCCCCACTTCCCACCTGTAGCCAGTTCATCACAACATTTTCCTTTTTCGGCATGTATAAAATGGCTCCCCGCACTGTCCTTCCATGCCTCAGTCTGTCTGAAGGAAAGGCTCGGGTCTGGCAATGAAAGATGTGCCACGTCAACAGCATCCGTAGGCGCCTGTTCATTTCTCTTATCCTCCATTTCTTTTTGCTCTGTCATACTTGGGCTGGTGAACTAGGGCTAAGACAGTCTTCTGTATCCCCTAACCTACTTCTACAGACCTGTGTAGTTCTATGGAACCTGGCATGACCCACAAGGCAGGGTTTCATAGAATCATAGAATCTCAGGGTTGGAAGGGACCTCAGGAGGTCATCTAGTCTAACCACCTTGATCAAAGCAGGACCAATCCCCAACTAAGTCATTCCAGCCAGGGCTTTGTCAAGCCTGACCTTAAAAACCTCTAAGGAAGGAGATTCCACCACCTCCCTAGGTAACCCATTCCAGTGCTTCACCACCCTCCTAGTGAAAAAGTTTTTCCTAATATCCAACCTAAACCTCCCCACTGCAACTTGAGACCATTGCTCCTTGTTCTGTCCAATGCTCTTGAGCCGATGGCCTTCTGCCTTTCAGATGCATACAGAGAGGAGGAGGAGGATTTAATTAAATTCAAAAGCATGAGCCTGGCTTGGAAGAATTACAGTGTATCCCACCTTTGTATTCCTGGCAAGCGTTTCCACACCCTGCTCTAGGCATAGCTCCTCTCCATGCCTTGTGCACACAGAGAATTTGTAGCACAGGTTAAGAACCAGCAATGCATGCATGCCCTATAACCCCAGAGGGGCACTTCCACCAGGGCTAGTTGTCCTACCCTGCTTTGCTCATTTATCACAGCCCATCTGAGAAAGAGCTGGGGAAAGAGGCTGCAGCCAGAAGTGATGGTAAAGGTCACATTCCTGACCGCCGCTGACGCAGGCTTCAGAACTGGGAGCCCGCAGCTAGTATTGCAGCTGGATCAGGATTATTAGCCAATTAATAACTCAAACTGACTTAAAATCCCATTAGAAGGGACATGATGGTTGCTTTTTTTTTTTTCTTTTCAGCCTTGACAGCTCTTGGCTCTCCAGAGTCTTCACTCCCCTGCAGTTTCCTTTGGGTATTGAATTAAGTGTTCTTGACGGCTGAAGGACTGATAGTACCTGAAGCCATCTCCCTAGCTGTATCTAGAGGGCAAAGCACTGTGCTTGGATGCACATTTACTAGGTTATTTGCTAACATTTCAACCCTGACCTGAAGGGACAGGGAGCGAGGGTGGGCCACGGCCGTTAAACCTCTTAGTTTCACACTTTTCTTTAAACTTCTGCTGCCAAGAAGCTTCCAAATGAACCGTGCTCAGAGCACGTACCACATGGCTCAGACCATATTGGGAAACAAGTCATATACATGTCACACGGAACGAAGAAACAGAAGACCAAATGCTCAAATGTGCCTGAGGAGAACTTGCCTTCTTGGCCTATATCTATTTAAAAGGCCACATGCCCGTCAAGTGAAATGCCATGGAAGTGATCAATGTGGTATGGATCATTATACTCATTTTACAGACATGAGGGTTAAGGGACCTATCTACAGTGATACAAGGTGTCAGAATCAAGAACAGAACCCAAGACATCTCAATTTCCAGTGCTACAGTGCAGCTACTATATCGCTGGCCATACTAAGATTTGGAGACATTTCACTGAGCAACCACGCTCATAGCTAATACCTTCTGGACTCCAGAAAAAGACAGCACCTACTAATAGTGGAGAATGAAGCAGGTGGGAAATCCAGTTCCACATTGGCCTCCTATAATTACAGCACACAGAACACTGTTAGGTAGTCGGTGGGGTTGGGCAAGCAGGTCACATGAGCACACAACCACATTTTGAACCCAAACTTTTCAAAGTTGTTATTCTGCACACGTCATGTCACAAAATGCCATGAGAGGGCCTTGTACGCAGGTGATCCACAGCACTCAGAGATGCCAGAGGATTTGTCAATGGCTGGCCAAACTTTGGGTTTAGAAGCTCAAGGTGAACTTCTTTAAGATCAACCTCCCATCGTATTTACTTTGCCTGCTAGCTAACTGAAAAGGATCTCTTCAGAGAACTTTTTCTCAGGTAGGAAGGCACAGAGGCAGCTAAACGGTAGGTCAAGCAGAAAAATGGAAGAAGGAGGAAGAGAGACTGGAATGATGCCCTTTCTTCTTTTGAATCCACAAGGAAAGATCTAACACAGAGCAGCACAAATCTCTCCACTTTCACTGGGCTGGGGTTGCGTGAATATTTCCTCCGGCTGCAGTCTCTAGAAGTCTGCTCTCCCCTTAAGTTTCATTGGTATCTCAGCATGAGGAGAAACTCATCACGAGTCAAAAACAAACTTCACCTTGGTTTGCATCAGTTCCATAAATCAGGCCATGAGTGCTTGGAACTGGGGCACAGGCCAGCAAACCTCAGTGACCCACCTGGTTAGGAATCAGGTGCCAGGTGAGAGTTTTGCCAGTTACCTGCCTGGTATCTGAACCATCGAGGTTCCTTGGCACAGCACTAGTCTAAAAAGAAATAAATTGCGAAAATGGGAATGAAACTTCAACAAGATGCAGCCTTAGAAAATCAGCCATTGTAGGGTGAGGTGTCAGAGAGGAGGAACTAATCACTGATAATGGAAAGGGACAGGAGGAATGGATGTGGGCTACTCAGAAGGATGTTTTGCCGTAGATTAGGACTAGAAAGAAAAAGAAGAATACACATTTATAGTGCAATCATGTGTGAAGGGCCGGCGCTTTCACTAGGCAACCCTAGGCGGTCGCCGAGGGCGGCAGGATTTGGGGGGCGGCATTTCGCCAGCCTTGGCGGCTTTTCGGTGGCGACTCCCCGGCGGCGATTCGGCGGCAAGAAAAGCGGCCGCCGAAACGCCGCCAAGAATGTCGCCGAGAACGCCGAGCTGCCGCCGAAACGCCACTACTGAGCGGAGGTGAGCTGCTGCGGGAGCTGCCTTGGGGAGGGGGCTGCCGTGGGGGATGGGGAGCTGTCACGGGCGGGGGTTGGCTGCCACGGGGAGGGGAAGGCTGCCATGGCCGGGGGGGGCGGCTGCCGCGGGGGGGTGGGGTGCTGCCGTGGGCGGGGGAGGCTGCCGCGGGGTGGTGGGGAGCTGCCGTGGCGGAGGGCTGGCTGCTGCGGGCAGGGGGGTGTCCCTGGGCGGCGGGCAGGGTTAGCTGCCATGAAAGGGGGGCTCCCCCAGCGGGCAGGGGTTGGGACTCCCGGGTGGCAGGCTGGATTAGGTGCCGCGGCGGGTGGGGCTAGCTGCCATGGGGGGGGGGTCCTCTGGTGGGGGGGATGGGTGGGCGGGGTTAGCTGCCGCAGGGGTGGGGACGCGACATTAGTTGGGCGGGGGGCGCAAGGTGGAAGCTTCGCCTAGGGCACGAAATTTCCTTGCACCAGCCCTGAATGTGTGGGGTGGAGGGGAGAAACAACCCATTTTTTTAGACAATCCCGATCGAATTAATGGATGTTGGCAATTAGTCTGCTAAATTTTAACAGTATCCTGCCCCAGAAGTGAGTAAACACTGAGGTATTTACAGGTGGTGCAAGGCAGACAGCATGTGTGTCTCATCCGACCAAGATACGGACCAGACACACGGACACAGTCAGACGTGGGTGAAGCAGCTCAGCACGCTAATCCAAACACTTCCTGCTACGTAAGATCTTACTGCAGGCCAGCTGGTGAACTGTACATCCAACCCTAACACACACTGGGCCTCTTTCTCCACACCACCTTGTGTCGCCATTTACACATCTGCACAGTGCTGGCATTTTGATTTAGTAGCATGTTTTGCATAAGTGCAACTAACTTCACACGTGGCAAGGCAATGGTAAATCGGACTCTCTGTATGTTTTACTAGTATTAACTTCAGTCAGATCCATAACAGGATCTGGCCTATAGAAAATAGGACATTACCCTCTGGGGCTGAATAACAGGAGACATTCTATTAACGGTGTGAGACTGTGGTATGGTCTCCCAAAGGATATGGCAGAAGCCCCATTACTTGGCGCATTTCAAATCAAGCTTGAAAAAAAAGCATAGGGGAACGTGCTGGAAGGAACTATCTTGCATTGGTCTCCAGGGAACGGATTTATAGTTTTCTTCAAGCTCTAATTTCCAAGACTCTACAGTTCTGGACGTCTTCAGGAGTAATCACTAGGACGGTAAATCTGCAAGATAAGGCAGGAAGTTGTCGGGTGTCTACACTCAGCTAATTTTTTCACTTCTGAACAGAGCCAACACTAGCTTGCTTGTTTAAAGCTTCCAAGGAATCTGGGTTTTTTCTCCCCATAGCATTAATGAAAAAGGCACTGTCCTTCACAGAAACTAAACAGCAATTTAAAGGGCTGTAGATGATTCGAAGAAATCTGTGAGAAGTGTTCTCTCACCAAACAAATCTGCTGATGTGTTTTTCCTCAAGTTTCCTAATTCTTTATTACCGGGGGACTAAGAAACTGCATGAAAATATGATTAATGATTTATCTGCTCCTGCTGCTTATTTCCCATCTGCAGTCACCAGGATAGACTACAGTCTTCACCCTTTCAAATTCCTCCTGCCTACATTGCATTTATATTTCTTAACCTGCTGGGTGTATTCCGATGAATATCACTGAGTTCTTGTAAAAAAGAAAGGGGGAAAATCCCTTCCTCCAACACAGGAGGTATTTTAATGGACCAGGTTTGTAGATGTAGCCTCATAATTTCCCAGCTGTAGTACTGACTGAGATGATAGCAGGTGAGGAGTAAGAACTGCAAACACATGAGTATTTTAAAACTATGATGAGAGCTAATAAAAAGTCCACTAGGGACTTTGCTATTGCATTTCAATTTTGCATGGAAGCCGCTACATCCAGATCCTCTAAGGCGCCTAACTCCAACTGCTTTCATGGGGAGTTAGAAGCTTAAATACGTTTGAGGGTCTGGGCCTCTGACATTACAGTGATGGATGACAGTAACAGATAGATTAGAGAGATCAAGATTTTTGTGAAAAAATTGTCACTTTTCCCATGAAACCATTCTAAAAACCAAAGTTTTCTGACCAGCTCTATATTTGGCCCAAAAGTGGGCAATTTTTAATAAAGCTATTTGTGAAAAATGTGACCCTCTTTTATCAAAAATGTTCATTTTTCAATCTCTAGTGCTAAGGAAACATGGCAGACTCTTAATGGACAGATCTGCTTCCTGCGTGAATTCAGAATACTGCTGCTTACTTTATGGTCAAGCTAATCTGTTTTTTCACTCCCATTTGGTCTGCTGCTCCTAGGTGTTGAGGGAGAGGTTGGACGGGGGTTATTTACAAGCCAACCCAGATGGATTCTACCACTAGAACAAGGAAGCCTCGGAGGGTATATCTATACTGCAATTAAAAGCCCGCAGCTGGCCCGGGCTCGGGCTAAGGGGATATTTAAATGTGGTGGAGACATTCAGGCTCAGGCTGGAGGAAAGAAAGGGGAATTTTTGCAGGACATTTGTGTTTCCTTCTAAATTTTCAATACATAAAAACGTTGGTTTCAGTTCACGTTTTGAAAAATGAAAATGAATGGTTTTCATTCTTCATTTCTCCTCCACCCCCTTTTCTCTCCCTTTGGGGAACCCCCCCCCCAAAAAAACCCATAAACTGAGGGCTTTTTTGGGTTGCTGGAAACCAAAATGAAACAGACAAACAAACGAAACCATTTCAAAATTGAACAAAAATTTGTTTCATTTCGTAGAAAAACTGGACATTTCCATGGAAAATTTAAAAGAAAACAGAAATATTTGATTTATTTTTTTTTTGGATAAAATACCATTTTTCAACCAACTTTACCTTGCAGTCAACAGCAGAGCTCAAGCTCAGATTTTTTTGGATCTATTACCCGCTACAGCATGGATTTATTGAGGGACTGTAAGCCACCTCTCTGTGGCTCAGCTGGTCTATCACTAAAAGGAGCATAATGCTTAATGTACTGTTATGAGGCCCAGTTAGTTAATGTTTGTAAAGCTCGTGGGAATCCTCATTTGAAAGGCCCTGTAGAAGTGGAATTGCTGTAGCATTACTTGCCTGGCTATTCGGGAACCATAAGCAACCCTTGTTTCAGAACAGTTTAGACTAGTGCAGCAAATGTTGTGTGCTCTAAGTACATAACTATAATTCCATCCGTCCTCGCTCTACATTCAGGGATTCGACCCAGTCTCTAGTTTCTCTCCATGCAAAGGAATATTTGGAAAGCTCATTAAATCCAACAGGGTTTGTAGCTTGGCACGAAGCATTCCAAATCGGATCCACTGCACTTTAGAATACAGACATCTAAAGATGCTCCCTGGCCTGTGTGTTTAATTCCCTTCATTTGTAGGAACATTTTCTGATTGCAAATAGGACAAGGCTGATACACTAAGGCTCAGTGATCCAGCTACTAACAGAGTCCAAGACAGAGCGGGGTGTCCCTGAAAAGCTTTAGAGTGGGAACATCATTTAATAAATTAGTGCAGTGGTATAGGGATAAAAATACAGCTTAAATTGTCCAAAGAGGGGATGCCAGCATGCCATTTGGCACAGATGGAACGTATAGGATACGTTGCAAGATGAGCCCATATGCTTATGGGTAAAGCATTGTACATTGTATTAATTAAGGAAGGATGGCTTGCCACATTCCCTGGTGCAGAATATCACAGAGAATCACCCTGGGACAATGTCAAACTAGCTGGAAATTAATTCGCACTTCAATTTATGCATTTCAGAGCGAGGCAATGTGAAGCCAGATTTGTGACTCGTCTCGTCTCTTCCGGTGGCTGTTTCTCTGAACTTCAGCCACTAACCTGAAGAGAACAATAGATTATTTCATTGTTTAGGCCTTTAACCAGCAACCAAGCGAAAGAGAGAGAATAAACTACTCTGGGCCAGAAAGTGTAAATGCATCAATGTGTCTCCTGGCCCCAAATCATGCTCAATTACCAGTTTATGCCAAGTTAAGAGTGAGACACTCATTTGTCCTGACAGCCTTAAGAGGAAAGGCAAAGGAGCAGTAAACAAACAAAAAGGATTCTGGCAGTGAAGAGGGAGCAGCAGACAGAGTCTCTTCCTAGAAACAGCTAATCAATGCAGCAGTGATGGGTAAGAGTAAATGTTACTTGGGGGGGAGGGTTGTTGCAGAACATCACACATCTGACAGCAAGAAGGTTGAACATTCAAGGCAGGAGACGAACCCCCAAATATCGGTGATGGACTTGTGGTGGAAATACGCACAGCCTCATGTGAGCCATCTGTTCCTGAGATGGACAACGATGGGAGCGAGGAGCTCGCTGGAGGAGGGACGCCACCAGGCATAAATGCGCCTGTGTACGTAGTTGCTGCGCAAGCGAGCGGTGAAAAAGATATGGGTTCAGGCCGTGTGGGAGGCCAGCTGGGGACTCCAGCAGTAGGCAGACCACCATGCCCGGGGAGCTGAGATCAAAGACACCCCGCCCCCAGTTCTTCCTGGCTGACAGAGGCCCGACATTCTTTGGAGGCAAGCAGCTACTTGGACAGAGAGCAGAGGGAAATCACCCATCAGCATTCAGTAGTAACCTCACCTGCAGGCTAGTTCAGGAGAAGTATTACTAGGCCTACAAGTGAGCTTCATCCCGTGCTCCTCGAGCCGGGAGGGAGGACATTGCACTACAGCCTGGGCAGGCGCAGGGAGAGTAAGAGATGACACACCAGATTTGTGGGGCTGCAGAGCACCCTGGGCAGAGGGAGAAGCAGACTGGGGGTATGTCTACACGGCAATTAGACGCCCGCCACTGGCCCGTGCCAGCTGACTCAGGGTTGTCTATCTGTGAAGTAGATATTTGGGCTCAGGCTGCAGCCCGAGCTCTGGGACTCTCGAGTCCAGACTCTAGCCTGAGCACGAATGTCTGCGCTGCAGTTAAATAGCTCCTTGGCCCAAACCCAGCTGGCATGGCCAGATGTGGGTTTTTAATTACAGTGTAGACGGTCCAGTCTATCTATGAGCTTAGATGGCCCTCCTTAATGTAGGATCTCACAACCATTATTGCCTGAGAGGTCCACACTCCCTCACTGGAGACAAGAGAATTTGTATATGTATATTAGACCAACAGGCAGCAATCCCCTGCAGGGCTGGGTTCCACAACTTTGGGGCAGTATGCACACCCTCCATATGCTTACCTTATCAACACAACACCCCTGTGACGTATTATCCCAGTCACATACAAATGGGGAACGGAAGCACAGCCTAGATGAAAGGTCCATTAAAGTCTAGGGGAGTTTTACCTTGCCCAAGGTCATACTGTACAAGCAGTCTGCAGTTAAGCAAAGAGTTGAACCCAGATCTGCTAGAGTCCTAGGTGAGTACCCTATCCACTACGCCATCCTTCCCACCTGAGCAGGCCCCTGGCCTATGTGCTATGAGTTGGGGAGCTCAGTGCCATGATTACAGCTTATCCAAACTGCCTACAAACCTAGGCCATGAACCTTGTCAGAAGCAGGTCTTTGGTTCCACACTACAGATTCCCTTAAACTGAGTTACACGCATTCAGCTTCACCTCTGAACATAACCCAAGCCATTCAGGGCACATGTCTGCCTAGTGCCCATAAACCCATGGCTCATTATCTCCTACCCATACTACAGCTTCTATGCTATAATTAAATAGCTCTGATGATCCACCATCTGCTAATTCAATTACTGCTGTACAATCATGCAGGCTCAATAGCAAAAGCCACTGGCTTCCCCACCTTGTTCTAAATAACAACCTGCTAAGGGGAATAATTGAAGGAAACTCATCTAACCTACATTACTTAAAGGAACCTGCAGTGTAGCTAATAGGATACTCCTTCCTCATCTTAAATTCTCATGTAGTTTCATGCAGGCTACACTTAATGGTGGCAGGATTAAACTAAGCTCATTCTATAGAGGAGGCTCTGGGGAATACCAAGGGAATGAAAGGATGGGCGTTTCAATGTCTTCTCTTCCTGAGAATGAATTCTGCCAGAGATCACTTCTGATGAATCGTCATTTTAGAGAGTTTGTTAATATCCAAAAGGCAGAATTCATAAAGAAGGATCTCTCCTTATCTTTCACGGCCATTACTGAGCGACACAAATGGATTGCATCTAAATGAGTTTAGGAACATCTTGTCTGTTTGGCCCTGATAAGAGACTGCTTACTACACAGCATGGGTCCGACTCGGTCTGTTAAATAGAAGAACTGTTGTCTAACTTAGTGATGGGCAAACTTCCAAAGTCTTCAGTCAGTTCAGAAAAGCTAATCAAAATCTATCTGAACCTTCTTGGTCTCAAAAGGGAAATGTCTCTTGTGATATTCTGGCTACTTCCTAGTTATAGTCAAACTGGGAAACAGCACAAGGAGAGCCATAGCTTGTGGTTATGACTGAGGCTCTGATTTCAACCTAAAATCACCCCTGGGGTATTTACATATTCTGATTATTAAGGGCTGATTCTCCATTGCCTTGCTTCTTGTGTAGTCCTTTACACCAGTGCAAAATGAGTGTAACAAAGCTATCGGGCCAGAACTTCAAGGGAAAGAATTGCCAGGAGGATACTGAGAAGGGAATTTATTTACAAACCTAAGCACATGTTCTGGGATGGGGTTGGCGGGGGTAATGTTTGCCCAGTTCCAGTAAAAAGTAAGCCAAGTTTTCCAAAAACAGGAGCCTACCGTTAGAACTCTAAATCCTTATTTTATGTTGGATGTTCAAAAGTTCTCGGTAGCGGCCTACATCTGCTCTCATTGAAGTCGAAGGGAGTCCAATGGGGACAATTGGAGCAACACTGCGCACTTATGAAAATTCCACCCCTAAAACAAATGAGAGCTGAGCATCCAGGAGCTCCCCCGGAAGTCAGCTGGAAGCTACAGGGTGTTCACCCCTTGTGAAAATCGGCCCACTCAGGGCTTGTCAACACAACATTAGTCTGCACTAGAGAGGTTAAATTCTAGCGCTCACCAGCATGTTGCACGCTGACTGGCTCGTGTGGACCTAGCTGGCGTGCATTAAAAGTTCCCCGGTGCATGTTACTGGAGAACGGTTTGAAATAAGACGACATTAACATGCACTAGAGAACTTGTAATGTGCGCCAGCAAGGGCTAGCTAGTGCACCGCACACTACTGTGCACTAAAATCTACTCCCTTCTAGTGCAAAGGCACCGTGTAGACAAGCCCTTATTAGCTAAATGGGCATTTAGGAGACTCTCTTTAGACTCCATTTTTGAAAATCTTGGCCGTAAACCTACCACACAATGATACGTAGGAGAAACAAACCAAAGCCACTGCTTTGGGCCCGGTCTCCATGGGGCCAGCTGGCCTGTGTGTTTCTAGACTGCATCATGCCTCCCGCTCAGAATGCACATTCCCAGGCGGCAGCTGACATGTCCCCCTTTGCCAGTGCAGAGCCAAGCTCAACGAGGCTGTCCATCAAACAAGAGGAGTAGGACATGCTTGGACCGCTTGGACTCAGAAACAGAGCAATTAACGGTGTGCATCACAGAGGTTAAAGTAAAGCTAAATCGGGCAAAATAAGGAATAAGCCCAGATCTTGCCACCCAATGGAAGGTGTGGACTGTGCTTCTATAGACACTCCAGCAGAACGGCCTTTGGTTTGCTCTGTCAAGCTCTGATGATCCCCATCTGCCTGAGGCAGATGCATTAATCAATGTATTAATTAAGGAGGGTTGGCTCTCCGTGCCTTCTACTACAAAATATCACCAATGATCACCCTGGGACAGTGACTGACACACTGGAAATTAATTTGTGCTTGAGTTTGGGTGCGTCGGAGAGAGGGCAAGTGGAGTCAAACACTGCAGGGAATGGGGGGAAAGGTCCTCAGACCAGCAGGTGCAATTTTCAGGCTCCAGGCCCTAAATTCTGGGCCCCGAGGATGCCTGTGTGATCCGACGTGTAGAGGACCCTCCACAGCCAAATCGCTGTCTCTCATGCAGAAGCTGCCTCCATGCCAATATTGACCTCTGACCCCGCACTCTGTGGTCTGCAGAGCTACCCAGGGAAAAGGATTGGTGGGCATACATCAGCCTCCCACTGCTCCCACATGGCTCAGGGCTGAAAGGCTCCCTCTAGGGCAGTGAGCTGCCTCTCCCATGCAGCAGGTGCGAACAGGAGAGACCCTGGTCCATGAGGCTATTGGGCCTGACTGCCCGATCTCTCCCAAGGAGAACCCCTTGGAGATTTCTTCCCCAGGGTCTTCCCACAGGACGGGCTCATCAGGCCCTCTGTTTTCAGACACATGGGTGTCCACAGAGAGGATCTTCTATGGGTGAGCAGAGTTACTCTAGATTACCATGGGGGTGAATGAGAGCAGACCCTGGCCCCAGGAGCATGAAGGCCCTTCACAGATATGAGAAGGTAGTGCATTTCTGAGGCCGCAATTCTTAGCCAGGGCAGAATGGGTCATTCAACAGAAGGCAGCAAATTTAAAACCAATAAAAGGAAATATTTCCCACCCCCACCCACCACACTGCAGACTATCAGCCTGTGGAACTCAATACCACAATATACGGTACCTCAACCAAGAGTTTAGCCGAATTATAAACCAAGGATTGGATATCTATATGGATGAGGACATCCAGAGTTATGTTAGTATGAATTTAATAGAAGGGACATAAACGCTCATGCTTCAAGACATAAGGGGGGGATTTAGGAAGAAAATTTCCTTATGGGAAGTTATTCCAAAATCGCCCACTTCGCGTTTTCTTGCACCTTCCTCTGAAGTAGCCAGTACTAGCCATTTTTGGAGACGCGATATTGGAGGAAATGGACCACAGGGCTGATACCATATTGCCATCCCTGTCTTCCTTTTAGGAATTACATATGATTTGTGCCATGGAGACGTATTTAAAAGGATTTCCCCTAGCAATCACACTTGTTTCTTGTAGCCATTCTGCTTTCTTTGGTAAAACAACTTTAAAACAAGAAACCTATAATACTTCCAACAGTGTAGAGTACATGAGACTTTGTGAAAAAAAGTTCTAAATGGGATTTAAAACACACAATATTTATCCCAGAGACCTGGCATAATGCATTTAAGAAGAACATCATAAAACTACATATTCATCCAACAAAAACCTTTAAATTCTTTTTCAGTGCATCAGCTGCTACTCAGAGCTTGAATTGTTAGGGCTAACTCACATATCAAATTCCTTTTATTCTTAGATTCTTATATTCCTTTTATAGATTGAAGCTGTTATTCATCTGAGAGGATAAAAATGCACCATAAACCAGCAAACATCTTTGGTTTTGGCCCCTACATAAACTGCAAACAACTTTGGTGTATTATCTAACCAGTGTTGTTGAGTTGTTGTGGGTTTGTGGCTGGTTTTTGGTTTGTTTTGGGGGGTGGGAGGGAGGGTTTTTTGTTTGTTTTTGTTTGTTTGTTTTGCAGGCTTCCCAGATGAAACTATTTCTGCCAAGATTCTGCCTTGGGCCAAATTGGTTAGAAAACCCTGGACCACATTTGCAAAATGGGAAATGTAGCAAAGACATAATCTGAACTGAAACTGACAACTTGATGTTCATTTCCAAGCGGTCTCTCCATAGCAGCCCCGGATGGTTTTTCAGACACAAAAAGTGAAGTGGTTTCCTTTCCAGAGAAGCATCGAGTTCTCCTGGGTTATCTCCCTGGTCTCCATCAAGTGCTGATTCATCATTACAGCAGTCACATGCCCCGACAGTCTAGACCCTACGTAAACAGTGGGGAGCTCCTCAGCTGCTATAAACTGGCATAGCTGCATTGATGGAGCAATGCCAATTTACACCTTCTGGAGGATCTGCCCCAGGGCTTCTGCCACATCCCAAGCTTTCCTAGAAAGGGTCTCTCTCTTCCTATGTTTGGCTATATGGCGGCTTACTAATGAAGGCACACCTCCCACCAATAAATGCAGATGTCCAACGTTTCCCAGCATGCACACATCGGACTCAGTAATATCAACATTTGTAATCCTATCACACTTTACCAGGAACAACCCTTACAAGTTGTGGGGGGAGAGTAGGAAAATTTCAGGTCTGTGAAAAAATGTGTATGGCCAAAAGGAAAATATAAAATAAATCTTCCCCCAAGGTTATTCCAAATATGCCAGGCACCATCATAAACATCAGATCACAATAATGCAAGAGTATTGGCTATGCTATCTATACTGTATACCATATAAACTAGAGACTGGGCGGCATTGTTTGCTCTGTGCTGACTACAGCAGAGCAAGAGAATTAGGAGTCATGATACATTGGTTTGATTCCCACCTCTGCCACTGACTTACAAGGCAATTTTAGGCAAGTCTGATCAGGCAAGATTCTTTGAGACATTAAGACCTTGCAACACCAAGTCAAATAAGCTCTGAAAATCAGGCCCTCCAACCTCTCAGTGACTCAGTTTTCCCACCTTTAAAATAGGGAGGATAATTCTAAAGATTGTTTTATTATCAGAGTGGTGCGGTGAGGTTTAATTCATTCCCGTGTCCTTTGAAGGAATCATAGGAACAGAGAAATGTAGGACTGGAAGGGACCCCAAGAGGTCATCTAGTCCACCCCATCCCCATGTTGATGCAGGATTAAGTATACCAAGACCATCCCTCTCAGTACATGCCGGGTGCTGTTAAGGAAACATTGCAATAAATGCAGGTAGAGTTAAAAATATCTCCCCAAACCCAGACCTACCTTTACAGAAACTAAGGACAACTCAGGCTAAACATTTCACATTAGGGCTCTAGTGGCTTGAACCCAGCACTCCAGGATTATGATAGCACCCGTCCTGTGATGGAAACCCAGCCATACTACGCATAAATGCAGGGATGGAATTATCCCATTTATCACGTAGCATGAGCACAAAGTTATTTTAACTCAGAAATTTCTAATGCAGGATTATTTAATAGTCAATTGACATTTATAAAACGATGTTTTCTTAACGCTAGAATTGGCTGTAAAAACGCAAGTGATGTTTTCCCAGCACTATATAATGACACCATCTGGTAGTTAGCGATTAGTGGGTTTGCAAGAGACACACAATTTTTAAATGATCATTTTATTGCTGGCTAATGTATCAGGCATGCCAAGTAAAGCTCACCTTTGGTACGTCCAATAGGCCCTCATTGGACGATAAAACTGACAAAGTCCCAGGGCTGTCCTCATTGGAGTTAGAACATTTCCATGCCCCATTGGACACTACAAAGAGACCTGAGAAGTGATCTACAGATATTTGCTTATTTCTAGATCCAAACCCAGATCATAAATTTTAGAAGCATTCGGGTAATGCTCTCCCCACCGCCCGAGTTATCTTCCTCATTCATACAACTCAGTCAGCATCTTCCTGATGGAGCCGGGCTACCCTTGCCACTGTTTCTGCCTCACCACAAGCAAAACAAGGACTGAAAAATCTCACAATAAAGCCAGTTCTCATGAGACCATCAGACAAGCATCCACACTCTTGGGCGTTTGTCTCGAACAACCATGAACTCCCCATCTCTGGTACCTCTGCACAGCCTCTGTCCAACCACAGTTCACTTCTTCTCACCCCAAAGGCCATGTTAACACCACAATGAGCTGGCCTGTGGATTTGTGCCTGCTGCCCTCTGCTGGATGGGCTCAGAACTGCTCATCTGTGTGTCACAGACTCTACACAGCCCAGAGATTCTCCTTTAGCTCAAGTGGAAGAGGCCAGTTTCACCCCTGCTGTGGAGTTAAAAATGACTGTGGAGTGGGGTGTGTGAGCAACAACCACAAAGTTCTAAGGTGGCTAGAGCTTTATTTCAGTGCCACAGAAAGAAGAGAGAGTAAAATCCGACGGAGGGAGAATGAGGAAAACAGCTGGTGCATTTAGCACTGGTTTTTATAAATTCAATACCGTTTCCCCTACTGCTTGTTAAAAACAAAGCGAAATCTAAGATAAGCGAGATCTGAAACGTTGCTCTTCGAAGAGAGAAGCGTGTCCTATTTTCCTCCTCTCCTCATCCCTCCCCAACTTCCCTGCTGGCGTTTTCCATTCAGCTCCTTCATAATTAGTGTACACTTCAGTGTCCTTTACAGACTGGGCTCGTTCCGGGTATTGACCTTCTCGGTGCTTCAAATCTCCCTGTATCCATCGGAAACGCTAAATCCAATCTCCCCAGAGCCTCTTCCGGCTGTTCTTGGCTCCAATTTGACAGTTTTGCCCAAATTATTTCATGGCATCTCTTAAGACCGCAGAACAGAGGGAGGGTGGCAAATGACTAAATATGACATGTGAAGTTGGGGGCAGGGTAGATCCCCATCAACTGCCTCTTATTCCTTGCTGTTCCCCAAGGTGGAGAGTGGCAGAAACAAATGGGCCCACAGGTGAAGCGAATGCTGGGGCAGTGCCGAGAAAGTGCTCTACTTCAGACATAGAATGTGCCTTCCACACAGAGCATTTATTGCTGTGTGTGTGCCCCGAAAATATAAGCAGGCCCTCCGGAGATGGACGGATGGGAAAACAATATGTTCAGCTGACCAGCCAGTAAATGCACGTTACCTTAAGGAATTCCCTATTTTAGGGATTTAAGTGCTAACAGGATGAAGGAATGTATAATCTATTGAAACCTCTCTTAACCCTTTACTGACTGATTTTTTTTTAGTCTCTCTGATGTCCCAGTACGGCCCCATTATTGTAGTGGTTGAGCACCACATAACCTTGAATGTGTTTTTATCTCACAAAACCCATGTGAGTCAGGGCAGAGCTATTGGCCCCATTGTGCAGATGGAAAACGGAGGCACTGAGAGGCTAAGTGACTTGCCCGAGGCCACATGGGAAGGCTGCGGTCACGCACAGACTTGAAGCCAGGTCTCCCAAGTCCTAGGCTAGTGGCCAACCATTGGACAATGTGGCCTCGCCACCTTTTTGGTACCAAGGCCCCAATTCAACATATCACTTAAGCAGGCACTTACTTTTAAGCACAGGTTTAAGTCCCATTGACTTCAAGTGCTTAGCTGACTAGGGATGGGATTACTTAGTACTGTGTAAACCACGTTTTACTGAAGAAACTATTTCCCCGATATTTTACAGTGTACGAAACATGATGTGGGAATGGTTTTTTGTATCCCTCCATCTGGAAAGGCAGGTGCCTTAGTTACCATGAATTCAACTGAACGAGGCTCAGAAGAAGCCATGAAAACTTATAAAACTGAATTCAAATAGTCTCTCATTACGTAAAAATGCCACAGATTTAAAGGTGATTGTCTCGGGCCACTCCAGGGATAGGGCCACAATGAAATATGGGAAACTCTGCTTCCCATTGCCACCAGCTCCTAGTTTTAGCCCCATTGGGGTCCTGAGACCTTAAAGACCTTAAAGACATAAGGAGGTCACATGTGGATACCACCTTCCTTCCCAAGGTGTGCTAATCAATTCAATGAGACAACACGTACGATAAATTGCTACTACATAAATAAGGGTATCAAAAACTAGTCCTTTATAACGCAATAGCCCAGATCTGAACTCAGCCCCAAACCTATGGGCTTGCAAAATTTTATGGCTTGTCACACAGGAAGCCAATTCAGATTATCTAAATAGTCCCTTCTGGCCTTAAAAATCTATCAATATGGAAACTCCTGGGCATTGGACAGGTGTAATTATTTGGGAAGATATCACACAATAGAGGGGAGAAAGATGAAACCTCTCTGGGTTAGGGGTGATTTATTCTATAAAATGGCAGGTTATAGTATTGCAAATGCATGGTGGCTCTGGACAGTTGAAAGTGCTGCTACAAGTCAAGTGGATCTTGACAAAGCTGCTGAAGATTTCACCATCTGATGTCAGAGGCTTATCCGAGCCCTGTCAATAAAAGATTCGGAGGATCCCAAATTCGCAACTACTTCTAAGAACTAACATAGGCATCTCTTTGTTGCTGTTACTTCACGTCTCCTGGAAGCTTTAAGTAACACAATCTGATGACTTAGCTTTTTACGCGATGGTGGAACCCAAAGAGCAGCAGCTTATGTTCCTCTGAAACTTACAAGGCCCTATATATTCATGTTCTACCCACTCCATGTAGTAATAAAAACAACCCACAAGCTCCCAAAGTTTCATTTTTTTTCTTCCCCACACACAGCTTACAAGCTCAGAACAACAATCACAGCTTGCAGCATAATAAAAAAGAACTCAAACAGCCAAGAGGCGTTATTATATTGCGGGGTTTCAATATCCCTGACCCGGACATTACGATAAGGTGGTTCAAATCTTGCCCACTGTGCGAACAACCTAATTTGTTCTCTTGGAAAGTTTATCATCACTGGGATTCTGCTGCCTCTGAGTGGAAAAAAAGCTTTCTTGCCACTTTCCAGTAATCAGTGAACCTCTGTATTTCTCAAAAAAGGAGGAGACATCTGAAATGGGAACTCCACATAATGCAGCCTGCTCACGTTTTTGGGTTAGGTCCCTTTTATTGCTCAGATAAGGTTGTCACCTTTCTATATAATGCTGCCACTAATTAGGGTGGTGGACTTTACCTGGTCCTCTTTAATTATACAGTACAGCACTGATTTAGCTTCTCTTATATAAAGGTGATGGCTTCCTCTTTGATGAGAGACACCCACAACTTGCTCCTATCCAGAACCAAGCAAAAAAGCAAACCCTATTCCCTCCTAAACTGTCTGTACACACTCCCCATCCCAACACTTCTTGTCAGCCTCCAACTCCCATGGTCCTTCTGGACTACAAGTCCCAAGATCCACTACTTGTGAGATGAACAAGGCCGCGCTATAAAAGGACAGTACGCCCTATTACAGACAGTATTTATTAAAGATGATTAAAAGTTAAGATAAAAAACATGGGGTTTTTTACATTTCAAAGTTGTTTCCATTTTTCAGGATTTCAAATGGAAAGATTTTTAAAAAACATTTAAAAAGCAAAATCTAACCAAAAATGTTATTGATAGGGCTGATCAAAAATTATTCCTCTGAACTGTTTTTTGATTTAAAAAAATGGGTTTTTCACCAAAATGAAAAATCTTTATGGAAGGTGTCTGCTTCCCACACAAAATTTTGACTTTTGTTTGAAAAAAAAACAAAGACTTTTCGGCTTTCTGCTGAATAATGTTCAATTTTTTAGTTTTTCAACAAAAAAGTAGACCCTTTCTGTGGAAATTTTTAACAAAAATAGAAGATTTTGTTTTCATTTTTTGAAATACTCTCCATAGAAAAATAACAGTTCTCAACCACCTCTAGTTATTGAAACATTTCATTTACTGACTATAACCGAGAGATAGACACTATCTTGGCCAACACTGGGGATTGAACCGGTGACTCCAGAGCTAAAAGCGTGAGCCTCATCATTTTAAGATTAAAAGCTAGCCTCTCTACATGGGGGCTGTCAGAGTCACATCCTCAAGAGTGTAACACATACACTGGCCGGTAGGTTACATAAACATCAACAGAACAGAGCAGGAGTGGAGGAGATGGGGTGGAATTTTGAAACGGAAGCGGTTAAGATTAGGCTTCTGTGAAGGTTAACTGAGGCAGGGTGAAGGCAGGAGAACCCCCAGGTTTGGGGGCCAAATAAATGGAGACAAGGAGCTGTTTTTAACCAGAGATCATTAAATTACATCGAAAGGGCTTCTTCCTTTGGTCCTGGGGCCAATCTTGTTCCCAGATCAGCTTCAAAACGCCTGTCAACAGCTTAATCCTCCATTGATGGAAATGCTAGACTCAGGGAGTAAGAGGGCACCAAGTCAACCATCATCCCAAGGCAGGTAACCTTGAGAAAAAGGAATATGTTTCAAGAGGGTCTATGTTATTTAGGAGCCTAAATCTCATTTTCAAAAGGGATGTAGGGCCAGATAGCATTTAGACTCCTAAAGATGCCGATACGTGCTTTGTGGGCTTTTCAAAAGAACCTAAATGCCTATCTGCATCTTTAGGCACCTTTAAAAACCCATCCAGCTAGTCCCACTGGGAATTCAGCACCTAACCTGCATAGGTGCTTTTGAAATTCCCAATAGACACCTATCTGCATCTTTGGATACCTAAATACCTCTGAAACGGTACTTCGGCAGCTTGGTCCCATTGATTTTCAATGAGACTCAGGCTCTGATGTACATAACTCTATTTTGAACCTGGGACTTAAGCTCCTAGGTCACCTAAGTGCTATTACATTTTTTTACCCCTCACCACCAAACCCCTGAGCCATGTAGGGTTTGTCTACACTGCAAAGAAAAACCCACGGCACTGGGCCTCAGAGCCAAGGTCAGCTGACCCGGGTGCCTGGGCCTCGAGCTTCAAGGCTAAAAATAGCAGTGTAGACATTCCCACTTGGGCTGGAGACCCAGTTCTGAAACCTGGAGAGGGGGAGTCTCCCAGAGCCCAGGCTCCAGCATGTCTACACTGGTATTTTTAGCCCCGCAACCTGAACCCCATGAGCCAGAGTCAATCGACCCAGGTTCTGAGGCTAGGCGTCGTGGGTTTTTCTTTGCGGTGTAGAGATATCCTTATTCCCCAGTTATCGATGATAAAAATACAGTCTAACACATCATAAAAACCTAGCATGCTCTTTAATTAGCGCATTGATTCTGTTTAAAATCCCCTCCCCGCTGTCATCCGGGACCCAACAGAATGGAAGGAGTTGATAACAGCGTTACTCACAAGATTTTGTGTTTTTTTTCCTTAAAGCACCAGCTCCTGGAGTCAGGTGATTATGTGAGACTCTCAGCACTCTTTAAAAAAAAAAGTAAATTTCTTACTCTCAAGGTTGTGGCTTGAAAGGCTTGAAAATATGACCCTTCCCCCATGACACCAGAAGATGTATTAAAAACGCCAAACTTTTTAAAAAGAAACTCCTAGGTCAATCTCAGGATTTTTGGGACCAAACTCATAAATTTTGAATACCCGGGTTTGTCAGAACAGCAATAATTCTAGATCCTGGGCCCCTCAGAGCCTTCTTCAGTGTGCGATGAACACAAACATGCTACATTGTCTGCATAACACAAGAGGAGCTTGATGGACTACTCACCAGTAAAACCTGTTTGGAGTGATCCGCTCATGCATTAGCTGCCAGCGTCTTCCAAAATCCATAGAGCTATACATCTGAAAGACAAAAAGAAATAAACAAGAGCATAAATAGCAGGAAAAGGAGAGTGATTGTTGCCCCAACAGGGATTAAAATCATCTCCGAGGTCACAGTTCTGGGCACCACACTTCAGGAATGTGGACAAATTGGAGAGCAACAAAAATGATTGACATGTAAGAAAACATGATCTACGAGGAAAGATTGAAAAAAACTGTGTTTGTTTAGTCTGGAGAAGAGAAGACTGATGGGAGACATGATAACAGTCTTCAAGGGCACAAAAGATTGTTATAAAAAGGAGTGTGATAAATTGTTCTCCTTAACTGCTGAGGACAGGACAAGAAGAAATGGGCCTAAATTGCAGCAAAGGCGATTTAGGTTAAACATTAGGAAAAACGTCCTAACTGTCAGGGTAGTTAAACACTGGAACAAATTACCTAGGGAGGTTGCAGTTGTTGGAGGTTTCTAAAAACAGGTTAGTCAGGGATGGTCTAGCAAATACTTAATCCTGCCTCAGTGCAGGGGACTAGATTAGATGATCTATCAAGGTCCCTTCCAGTTCTCTATTTCTACGATTCTATTAACCACACTGCTAGCAACAGATTAAGACACTATGCCCTCCTCTCAAATTTTACCTTTGAGGTTCAAAACTAGTGTTAACTTTCTTCCCTCCTTTCAGCCCCCCCGCAACACCCTCTTCACACATCTCTGTGCTTCCTGATTTACGCTGTCAACACACTCACTCATATTGCAATATCAAAAAGCAGGTTTTTCCAGCCTACAGAAAGCATCTGAAATCTCACCCCAAAATGCCTATTCTTTAAAGATTTCTAGCTGAATTTTGCTACTCCTAAGGATCAGGTTAGGAGGGTGAAAAGCCTATTTATTTTTATATGGAGCAATATACTTTTTTTATGCAGTCTGAAATACTATGGTGACTGATTACATATAAATTCCTAAAATTAAATTAGATTAAAAATAGATTAGATAGCTCAACTATGAAGGCATAGGTAACAACTATAGCTGAAGTCACGTTGTGAGTTGCATATAGGCAGGAATTAAATCCTTTCCTTATGTATGAACTACAATGTGTAATAGGCCCAAATGTACAACTCTTAGGGCAAGGCCTACATCTTCAGAAAAGCTAGAAGTGAATCTATTCAGTAATTTAGGTATTAGAGGCAGAAAACAATGGCTCCTTTTTAAATTTAAACGTGCGGTCTAATGTTTCTTTGGTTTCCCATTGCTAACAAATGGATGAGTTGTAATAAGTCCAAAGTTTCCATCTAGCTCTAGACTAAAAGTCAGATGTAGGCTAGTTTTATAAATATCCTACCCACCATCACAATCTATTCCCTTTCTATACAAGTCTACAACCACCCACCATCCAATTACTTAAAACTTACAGAACACAGGCAAGCTTTACTCCAGCCTTAAATTACTCAGGTTTGTAGGAAATATGTCTGATTTTAAGAACTATCTATTAGCTTTAGTGTAAAGCAGACAAGTACGAAATAGCAGACTCTTTTGAACAGGGAGAAAATAATAAATTCTGTTTGACTAGAACACAATTATGTTGATCTTTGAACGTAGAAAATGTGTGCATGGATAAGAAGTGTTAGTGAACTGTTTGTATGACAGACGGAAGAGGGAGATATTATAGAGATGGAGAGACTATATGTTGGTAATCTCAAAACTGTAGATCCTTAATGGAAAAAGGATATGGTTGGAGTTAAGGCTGTGTGTTTGAGCCCTGTTTTTGAGTAACTGGATTTGTGGACTGGAGGCAGGTCCAGCTTCGTAGTGGAAGGAATTACATCCTGGTGATGCGTAGGACGGAATTGTTGATATGTATTGTTATGTATGATTGTGAAGATAAGTAATATGCAGGAGTGACAGAAGGTCCCTAAAAGTGGGGGGGGTCATCGGGGTGGGAAGAGGCGGGGCAGAGCCGGGGCGGGGGTTGAGGGAAGGCGTTGAGTGGCGGCAGAGCCTGGGACAGAGTGAGGGTCGAGCACCCCCCAAGGAACTCAGGAAGTTGGCACCTCTGGAGGTCTGGCATACACATTGATTTCCTTGAAGTCTCTATTTTCCTTTTTGTCCACGGGCACTTCTTTTCTTTTACAGGCCCACAACAGCATGGCTCTGGACAGCTCAGTGGCAATAAGCGCCTCTCATTTGAACTACTCATCTGCCCTACAGTGACTCATTCAAAGAGCTTCTTTCTGTCCATCAAGCCAAGAGCCACAGACCAGCTGCTGCGTATTTTTTTTTCTCCTTTGAATTAGATCTCAGATCGACTGATGGTAGAAGGATTAAATTGAATTTGTAGCCTTTAGGTAGCTTCAGATAAGAGATAAGAAGGATTCTATTCATTTGGGGCTCTTTGGTTTATTTATTTCTCTCTTTATGTTTAGGGTCCACCATGAATGTTAAGCAAGAGTAAATCATTGAGATGAGGGACTGTCTAGTAGTGGAAGAGACACAGCAAGCCACGGAAAGGTTTCTTTGGCCCACTTTGCTTCCTCACAGCTTGCGTGCCATTATTTATTGATGCAAATATAAAGGTCAATGTTGAATTACTGAATAAAACACAATAAAGTAAAGGTTTGTGCAAGCATAAAAAAAATCACGCAGGCCTGTGTCTTCTGTTCACCTTGTTTTGGGAGATCAGAGGTGCGCTTTAGAAGGGATGACAAATTAAGTGGCAACTACAATAGATTCCAATAGAGATTAATTAGCCCTGAGGTTGTATACAGGGTAAAGAAAGAAAATAGGGTCTGTTTGGCGCAAACTTATTTATATAAATTCTCCCACGTCCCTTTAAGAAGTAATAATAGTTAGCACTTGCGCCTCCCCTTTCACCCAAAGAGCTCGGGTCATTTTGCAGACAAAGATTAAACCTCAAAGCATCGTGGTCCAGATGCTCAAAGCTACTTAGGCACCTACCTGACATTGAGCCTCCATCCATCCATCCAACCCTGTTCAGCAACGCGCTTAAGCCCATGCTGAACTTTAAGTGCTTTGTTGAATAGGGATAGACTTGAGCATGTGTCTACACGGTTCTCTGAACTGGGACCTTTATGAGGTAGGGAAGTATCAGTCTCCCTGTTTTACATACTGGCTTTGACTCATCTGACACAGGAGCTCAGAGTGGTTAAGTGACTTGACCAAGGTCCCGCAGTGACTCAGGATGAGACCCTGAAACAGAAGGCAGGAGTCCATACTCCCAGTCATGTGATCCAAGGCCCAGATTTTAAAAACAAACCAACTCAGCACCAAGCAGCCACCATTGGGGAACCTAAATGAAGTAGCCACATTTCCAGAGCACTCAGCCAATCCCATTGAGAACAACAGGGGCTGAAGGGATCTGAACACTTTGGAAAAATCTGACCATTTCCTTTAGATGCCTAAAATGGGAGCTCAATGTTAAAAAAAATAAAATAATTGTCCCTCAACTCACAGTGTAGTCACACCTAGCAGGACGACACTTCACACGCAGACATCCCCATACTAGACACGTCACACCTACCGACCCCGACTGTACGGTGCTGTATTTCATAACCAGCAGAGCAACCCAGCGTAGAATAAATCCCAGCATTCCGTGCAGAATGTTGTGTGTCAGACAACGTGTCCCCTCAGCGGGCCACCTCCTCAGCTGGTGTCAAATTTACTCATCTGGTGCCAATTCTACTCAAGTAAGTATATTTGATATACCAGCAGTCAGACAGGTATTCTACTCTCTGGGAAGAGGGAGTTTTGGCTGGCATGCCCAGAGAAGGGGGAGAGCCAGGAAGGTAGGCAAGACTCAGGAGAAAGCAGCAAGGGATAGGATAGGGCAGACCTTGGCTGCTGTGTAGAAGGTCCCTGAGCTGGAGCCCGAGTAGAAGGTGGGCCCTGGTTCACCTACCAGCCACTGGTGAAGTGGCACAGACCAGGCAGTGGAGAGTAGACTGCCTGGGAAAGTTTGCCCTGAAAGATTATGATACCATGGAAGGGGAGGACGATAGTGGCATGGTCGGAAGGCCAAGTCACAAAAAATGAAGCTGAAACTCCTGGAGCAAGTGGGGCCACAGGGCGAGAGAGGACAGGTGAAGAGGCCACAAGAGGAGGGTGCAGAAGATAATTCCCAGAGTGGCCAGGAGGAGGCTCCACCTGTGGTGAGTGAACCCCCACGACAACGGGGCGATACCCTCTGTGTTTTGTAGCACACTGTGCACACTGGCAGTGCTCTGTAAATAAGCAGGTCAGCCGTTTCAAAAGAAGGAGGGATTGTTGTTTTCCTCCAGCCAAATTCCACTTGAAAAATGTCACCATCACAATTTAAGAAAGCAGAGTTTCAGGGCAAACCCTTTTTGTTTAGGTTTTTTTCTTCCCCCCATTAAATCATGCAAAATTACGAGACGCTGATTTTGTTCATAACGTGCCCACTAGCTTCAGAGCGGAAGTGAGATGCTCAGCCACTTTGAAATTCTTCTCCTGGAGAGAGGGTGGGAGAGTGAATGATGAGAGAAAAAACATATTTACCTGCATACGTGCCTCCTTCCCCTATAGACACATGTTCTTTGTGTGCCGGGAGGAGAAGCAGGGCAGAAGAGCAAAATGAAGGCTGCAGATGTAACTGAAGATGGAGGAAAGAAAAGAAAAGCAGCCATGGCTTGGATGTACTTTACCTTGGTTATCACAGTACGAGGTGCATTGGAAATGCCATGGATAGAGTGGATAGGAGTGGAGTTTTCAGCAACATACTAAAGACACAGGATGTGGGACTAAAGATAGCTATGGTATATCTAGGCCTTCTTGCCCAAACACAAAGGTAGAATCAGGGTCAGAAGCCCTAAGCAAACGGGAAGAATATGTTTCCAAATAAAATCCAATGTTCTTTAGTACTAGGAAACCAGGTGATGAAGTGGCCAGTGCAAACATCTGGAGAGAATCCATCAAAAGTGTTCTGACCAGCTGTCAACCCTGGAGCACAATCAGATCTGGCAAAGCCTGATATCAGATAAAGCATGCAAGAACAGCAGGACTATGTGCACTTAAAGTAATAATTTCTGTATTATACACATAATTAGGCTTCCCACTAGATGTAAATACAGTCAGCTGATTGCAGAAAGCTAAGTTCATATCAGTCCAGTAGGACTCTTTCTAGAAGGAGTTGGCTTTACAATTAACAGCAGAGCAAGGGAGAGAGTAATGGAGGCCGGGGATAAAGATAGAAGAGGAGGGACGTCTTTGCTGATAAGGAAAAGACTGGAACAATTTTTTGCTGATACTATTTTTGAACCTGATGCTGCTGTGGTGCTCCTACTGCAAGTGACGGTGCAGCGTGTCCCATTAAGATGCGGGTTTGAGTTCTCTAGCTTTGCTCATGGGTTGAGGTACCCTTCGGGGCTGCCACTTTTCTGACTCTGCCCTCCTCTGTCTAAGGGCTGATCTACACTCGGGGGAGGGGGGGGGTGTCGATCTAGGATACGCAACTTTAGCTACAAGAATAGCGTAGCTGAAGTCGACGTTTCCTAGATCGAAAGTAATTGTACTTACATCGGGTCCATGCGGTGCAGGCTCGCTCCCCCGTCAACTCCGCTTCCGCCTCTCACCATGCAGGACTTCCAGAGTCGACGGGGAGCGCTTCTGGGATCAATTTATCACGTCTAGATGAGACGCGATAAATCGATCCCCAATAGATCGATTACTACCCTTCGATTTGGCGGGTAGTATAGACGTACCCTAAGTAATTTTGCCATAATGTGATGCCATTGGTATCATGATACTGAGATGGCGTAAAACACATTTTGGACCATGTTTTAATAACTGAGGCCTAGAAGGCCTACTTTAATTGTAAGCCTAACTGGTAACAAAGTGGGTAAAGGTTCATGGATTGTCACAATGGTTTGTTAGATAAAACTGCTTAAGAGAAGATATGAGGCGAGACAGAAAGATTGAATTAATTTGAACAGAAAGGATTTGCTGGTACTCCTCTTGTTAAGGTCATGAGTGGTAAATAAGAGGAGTAAAGGATCAGTGAACCGAAATTGGTATGTCGGAAATCAGGGCTAATTGACGGACAAAATAACAGGAGGATGGATTATTCCACCCATCGCCTTCTTGGGGCCCTTAAAAAAAGAGACTTTGAAAAAAAAATTTTGCCAGCCCTAAGTGCAAAAGAAGGATTGTTGCCGTGATACCAGAGCTTACACAAACTAACTCATTCATAGCCAGAACTGGGGGGGGGGCAATCAAAATTTGGGGGGTTGGTGTGATTTTTTTGTTTTGTTTTTTAACCAAAGTTTCAAATTCTGATGAAGAAAATAGATCAACAGTTTCTTGGCGATTTCCCTTGCCTTTCCTTGGAAACTTGCAAAAGTTTCGCCTTGTTTCTGTGTTAATAGCTAAAAGGATGACATTGGGAAAGTGGAGGGGCTGAGGCTGTCTGCTAACACACTGCAAAGTCGATCCCTGGAGAGCATATGAAAACCCAACTTTTATGAGAATCAAAAAAATCACAAACACTTTTTAAGTGTGAGAACACAGAGTACAGACATCTGTGTAATGTAACTGCAGGTGGCAACATGGCATCTGGGGGGAAAGGAGCATCACATGATAAATTCAAATTGCAATGAAAAGGGTTCAATAGATGACAGAGAGGAGCTTCCGCGAAAGGCAGTTGTACCTGTTGGATACCACAATAGAAGCATTTTGCAGCATCTTAGAACTCTATTCTATGCATTAATAAATGGAAGTTCCCTGCTCTATCCACTGCAAAGGCAGAGTGATTTTTTTCCCTATAAAAACTAAACATAGAAAAGCTCTATTAAAGTCTCCACTAGTCAAGAAATTTAGGACTGGGTAAAACATAGCAGAATGTATTGCAGGAAATAACTGTGCTCTAGTAGGCGGATGGATGTAATGAACCAACTGGGGTTTTTTTGTCCATCTTTGATTTCTACCGTGTGGTTATAACATAATATCTAACCCATCCCCTGCTGATGCAGGATTGCTTCCCACAGACTGGTTTTCCTGTTCCCTCAAATTCCCCAGCCACTGAATCTACTATTAGTTTGCCATCATTGCCAGCTTCCAAAGAAATATTTTTCTCTCTTTTCTGCATTTCTGATACCAGCAGTGCTCCCCTCCCAGACAGAAGCCAGGGACAGAAACGACTAAGCAGAGAAGGGAAGAGGGAAGAAATTGAATCCCTGCTGCTTAGGGAGAGATCTGCTCACACCTGAGAGGACCAAGACAGCTGTTTCTCTCTCACTGTGTCTTAATAAACTAGACCCTTAAGAGAGGGAATGTTACCCAAAGCACGTGTGTGTACATTCATCGGCAAGTCAGAAGGGACACTGAGGCCCAGATAGCGCCATAGACCAACCTTCTTCCAAGCAGTAATAGCTGATTATTGTCTCACAAACTAGCATATTGTCCAGGCATGTTCCTTCCAGCCCCACTCATGGAAATATTTGCTCACACTACCCTGCCTTGTTGATTCTAGATCTGAAATTTTAACATGCCTCCTAAGCTGGTGAGGAGCAAGATGAAAGTTCCCAGCTTCGCTAATATCTTCTCTAGCCTTGTTGCCACTGCATTACTGTTTAGGTAGAGCTTCTTTGACTGGCTTCCCTGCTTAACAATAAACAAAGCCCATAAAAAAATCCTACTTCCAAAGAATCCAAGCCAAGAGGTTCTTGTGACAGCAGCTGGCAGAGCTAAGAGTTGAGAATAAGCAAATCTACAAGTGTCCTACGTATGGTCTTTGTTTACATGGAATGATTAAAAAACCTAGTAACTGTGATGAAAACAAGTGGGCCAATTTCTCTCTCCACTTTGAACTGTTTTTCCGTTGATTAAGGACAATGTCAGGAGCCTTTGTTATAGCCAAAGCTGTCTCCCCTTACCGCAGAGCAGCCAGCTTGCCTTAGGAAGGGACTTTCAAAGGAGAGAGGTTTGTACAGAGTAGATCAAGTTGGAGCATCACCTAGTTCCTGGGTTTGTTACACACTGGAGAGTCAGATTCTCTTTGCTGAAAAGGGTTTTAAAAACGTTCTGAGCAGAGATTGGCACAGACGGAGCGAGTGGGTGAAATTCTATGTCCTTTGCTATACAGGAGGTCAGGCTTGACGATCTAGTGGTCTCTTCTGGCTTTAAAAAGCTATGATTTGAATATCCCTATCTTGGGGGGGAGGACGTTTTGATCTGAGTCCAGCTCTGAACTCAACAGCTCAGGCCCAATCTCTGTTAAAGCCCGAAGCCTTAGAACATCCCTGACACCCTCAGCAGAACTTTAGGGGAATTTGTTCCATATTTGAACTGCAGGGATCAAACGCAGCTCTACTTTCCAGGGAAAAGGGATGGGTTTAAGGTTCTGCATTTTGTGTGTGTGTGTCTGTGTGTGTGTGTGTGCTTGGCGATTTTGCTTTGAGATTTGGAGTTTGTTTGAAGCTAAAAATTCAAAGCAACACCTGGTCAGGGGCAGGAAGAATGGATGGTGAACCTCATGTGGATTCAGGCTGGAAAGAAATGTTCATACAAATGCCTGCACTCCTCAATAGCTCTTAACTCTAATTGGGACTGAGTATTACACCCAGCCAGAAATCGGCTGTGTTTCTCCTGACTCGATTTGTAATGTCTGTGTCCTTCTACATATGGATCCATTTTGGTTGGAATAAGAGATCTAGCCTCACCAAGCCCCTCGCTCTGTCTGAATCCTGCAGTGACATCAGAGTTACAATGCTACGGTGACGTGTGCTATAGAAAACCCTATGTGGAGATGGACGGATAAACAGAGCATTCCTCCAGTGGCCCTTCGCAGTCTTGCCTTACACCAGCAGATTGACCCAGGAACCTTCCATGTAGCTGGCTGTGTTCCAGGCAGCCTTTCCCTACACCATGAGCTCTCAATTTGGACCCCACACTGTCGCCCCCAAGGCTGTGAGTGTCATGAACAGGCCCGAGAGGTTGCAGGTGCCTCCATTCTCCCTTGCCTTATCGCTGGACAGGAGTGGGGGTTCCTGGATCTTTTTTTCTGGTGTAACATGGGGTGGGGCAGAATATGGAAAAGGTCAAGAACCCCTACAGCCCAGTTTAGCAAGGGTAGGTGTTTGCTCTGAAGCAATCACAAATTTAAGGGCGATGCCGTTGTGTCCAATCGCATGAAAACCCATATTTAACATCTCACCATCCCCACGAAAGTCAGGCTGTCTTGATTCCAGAAGTCCGATCAATGTAAGTGCATTTGAGAGGATCCTTCAGCAGACACATTGTTATCCCCCTGTGGCACAGCACAGAAGGTGTATTCTGCAGGAATCAGATGGCCATATAGTCTTTCACAAAGATTGGGGCTGCTGCTCCCATTCCCAAAGCAAAAAAAATAAATCTCTTTGTCGGATTCAGGGCAAGTCTACACTGCAATCAGAGGTGGGACTGCAGCACATGTAGCTAGAGCTAGCCACTCAAATGCATACCCCGTGTCCCACGAAGGCTTGTACAGTCTGTGCTGCTGCAGCTTCACTGCTATTGTTATAGATCACAGCTAGCTCCAGTATATCTACAGGTGCTCCAGTCACACCTCTGATTGCAGTGTAGACATTCCACTGACTCCCATACAGAGAGACTTCACCATCAGCACCATCACTGTGTGACAGAAAAGGATGGCGTGTATCACATACGTACACACACCCACATAGGGTCAACAAAACCAGTGAAGGGAGAACCTAAAATATTTCAGTCATTCTGTTCAGATGACAATCCAAACGTCTGGACACTTCTCCAAAGCTTATCTGAGCTTATTTTGGCATTGAAATTTGGGCTGGAAATTGCCCAGGATTTCCGGTATTTCTTGGTCCCAATCAAGGGGCGTTTACCGAAGAAAGGAAGAATGGTTCAGTGGTTAGGGCACTAGCCTCAGGTGATCCAGGTTCAAGTCCATGCTCTACTGCAAGTTTTCCATGTGATCTTGGGCAAGTCATTTAGCCTCTCTTGTGGTTTGGTTCCACCTCAATAAACTGGATAATAGCAGTGCTCTACCTCACAGGGGTGTTGTGACAATAAATACATTAACAATTGCGGCACTGTGGTAAAAGGGGCCACATCAATACCATTGAGCGAGACCACAAAACTAGCCTCTCTCACTGTTTGAAACCAGAGATTGCATGGAAATGAAAAAAAAAAAAACTAATGTAGTTGAATTTTTAAGTTGCCATTATAAAAGCTTTGGGCCATTTTGAGTTGTGGGCAAAGCTTTAGATTGGACTCTGCTCCTACTTTACCATAACTGATATGCCCATACCTCACTGGCACTAACTGGTGCAAGACATTTCATATCACACACAAAACTTGTGCCCCTATGTGTGTGCATGAATGTTTCTCCAGAATGACTCCCAATCACTATAACAGATTGCAGCATTAGAGATGGCTATGTTCATCCCATCTCATTCTTCAGGTCTTCATTGACAGAAAGTACCAAAACCTTTACCTTCTCCAGCATCTGGAGACAACTGGATGCTGGGTATTCATAGCAGGTCCATTACTGCATGACGATGTCTATAGAGGAAACAAATTTCAGCAGATGTTTATGGAGGCCCTGCCCCAGTTTCCAGGAGGGTTGTTTGAGAGAGAAAAGAACTTTGCAAATTCCCTGATGACAGCGGCAAGGAAAGGCCGGCAAAGAACAAGAAAAGGTAAAGCCAGATGATTTCCATGGCCGACCTGAGCAAAGCCCAGCAACACAGAGTAATACCAGCTGCAGGCAACACCACAAAGAGCTTCCCACATCCAGAACAGGGAGTGAGGTGTCAAACCAACAAAGAGCTTCTGAGATCCAGAATCTAGAACAGGGAATGAGTTGTCAGCACACCGAACGTCAGGGATCGAGAACAGCGAGTGAGGGGGCAGTGCACAGAACATCAGGGATCCAGAATACAGAGTGAGATAGCAGGACGTAGAGCTTTCCAGATCAAGGATCCAGGAGAAAGGGAAGCAAAAACAATTGTTAGTAAAACTTCTCCCTTTGCCAGGCCAGAACTCCAGGAACAACACATCCAGTCACATGCAGCAAAAGGCTGTGTCACGCTGCTATCTGCCACAGCAACTACGCAGTGTCTCTTTCTGCATAATCAGCATGTTAAACGCGAGGCCAAGGACTGACTCGTCTTTGAAGGCTGCTAATTCCTCTCCCCACAACCACCTCTTCCCAGTTTAAACTATCAGCAGGCAGAGTTTGGGGCAAGGGTTATGATAATCAATTCCAGTGACTCAGAGGGTGTATCTGATTGGGCCCTGCTGTTCATCGGCCTGCCAAAAAATGCACGCTCTCCAAGCCAGGCAGAAGGGCCCTAATATTTCCCGTGGGGATCTGCCCCTTTGCCTCCCTCCATTGCCCTCTCCTGTTTAAACATCCAGAAGTTTAACAAAGAAATAGAAACTATATATCTAGTGGTAAGATTTCCCATTTAAATGTGCTTTATTGTATGATGTATTCCTTTAATTAAAGTGTGAGTATCTGGGTGCATTGGTTACCATTATAGAGCCATTCCTCATGCTTATTGAGAGTAAGTCTGGATGGAGCAGAGCAGGGTGAGCTCACGCATTAGCCGGAGTGGGATGTAAAGCTACAGCGGTGTTGCTCGGGAATATCACACCATTTTTCACTCCACTGGTGGGATCATCAGCAGAGTAACCGCTGTACGCACTGGGCTGAGGTTCACCAGGCACGAACCAGCCCACGAGGAGTGGAAAATGTTGCGGGGGGGGGGGGAGAGTTGTGGGGGCTCAAAGTCCTCTGCCAAGGAGCCTCCTATGTGAGCAGCACAGCATGGAAACTGTGTATTGCTGGCCTGCAAGGGGCTGTGACCAAGGCCATCAGAGATGCACTGATTCCACATGTCCACTCCACAACGTCCACGGCAGGGATGCTATGGAGAACACAGCAGAAAGCAGAGCTGCTCTCAGACAGCGTAACCCCTGGGGGTACGGTCCCCTCCCTCCCAAATCTCATGCAACCCGTTTCAGCACAGTGAGCCTCACAGGGACAGGGATTCACAGTCCCCTTCACAAGCCGAGATAAATCCAGCCCGTTACCTAGCCGTGAATTCTGGATGAGTCAGCAAGGTACTGACATTCTTTCCCCTCTCCCAGCTCTCCTCACGAAGTCATGATAAGATTTCCTGAATGATCTTGAGAGCCCCTGTATGCCCCACAGCTTGGGGCCCTAGATGGGTGTGTGGGTTCCTCGACGGGTTATTTGGGTGACGAACTGACCTAGCTTAGCATGTGTATTGCACACTGGCAAAGGAAGCGGCGGGGCCTGCCCTGCCGTTGGAGAAGCATCTTACTTACTTGAGAGGAGAATTTGGTTGGGATTGTATCAGACTTAGCTCCTGTCACCTCTCTAGTATGACTGAGCAAACAAAGGCATTCTCTTAGCAGGCTGTCCGAGAATGGGCTGCACCTTATACTCAGGTGCACCGGTGAAAGAAGGAAGGTGATATTTAGCTGTACGTTCCATGTACTTGCTGCTGTTTTGGGGAGCTTTGAATACACATCGCATCCCCAATGTACCCTGCTCCATACTCCCCCTATGCTTTTCTTGATGGATGAGACCATGACCTTTCCTCTCTCTCATCACGCACAGTACCAGAGAAAGCTGTGAAAAACCTCCAGGGCTTGGCTTTGCCCGGAGATGTTAGCAGGTCGTAGGCGGAGAGGTTTGTGAGCAGAAGCGCATTCAGGAAAGGGTGACATTTCTCTTTTATTTGCACTGTTGACACTCAGCGGCAAGGGGAGGATGTGCATGCCTGTCGGGAACTCAGCTGCCTCCTGGCTCAGTGGCCTTGCAAGCCAATGAGCTCAGCTGAGCCCAAGACACCTGCACTAAGTGACTGTGCTCCCTGGCTAGCCAGAAGGGCCAACAGATCACCATGTCAGCCCTGTAGCAACAGCAGCCCAGTGCCAGACCTGCTTCCTGTCCATCCCTTGCTCCACCCTTTACCTGCTCCGCTCCAGCCCTAGTCCCTGCCTGCTTCTGAGCTCCTGATTCCTAACCCCTGTCTGTGACCCCTGGCTTGTCTCCTGACCCCGACTCCGGCTCTAGCTCTGCTCTTCCGCTCTCTTCAAGCTCCTGACCCCGATGCCAGCACCACCCTGGGGTTCTGTTCTGGCTCCTGACTCCTGGCCCTGACCCTTGGCTTGCCTCCTGACCAAGCCTCTGGTTCTCCCCTCTGCTTCGACTCTAACCACTAGTCCAGACTCTTGCTCCCTCCACCAGGTCACACTGCCTACCCTTGGGTGTCTGACAATGCCTAGAATGCAGTGCTGAGTTCTGGGCATCTCAGTGCCAGAGAGATTATACCAATTTGGAGGGAATTCAGATAGAGACAATAAAAATGACCCAAGAAAAGAGATGTCAAGTGCTGAATGTATAGAATGTGGCCCTGCAGAATTACAGGGAGCTACACGTGTCTCCAAGTAAGTGAAGGGTATAAACACCAAGGGAGGGGAAGACGTGTTTAAGGTGCACAATTAGACATCACGGGATACAATTAAGAGGAAGAAACTTTTTTGGCAAATACCAGGAAAATAATCCAAATGGTAAAATCTATTAGACTGCAGAGTCGTCTCCCCTGCTCCATTTTTGGTGCCCATTGAAACAGCCATTGACAACACAGTGGAGAATGTGCCACACAGAATAACATTGCACTGGGGAGAAAGTAGGGGCAAAGGACTAACCCTAGCAGACCTTTCCCGTCTCTACTTTCTATGACTGTTCAAGACTATCCAGGATAGGTGTGATTCTCATACGCATTTTGCAATTTGTCCATGATGTTTTTGCAACTCATCTTTTGCGGCCAATGGCAACAGCACGTGGTCCCTGGGGACAAAGGGACAAATTCTCAGCTGTGCCTTCTAAGAGGTGCAACACAAAAGGAGCAACCCAGGAAGAGGGAGGGCAATGGTAGCTCTTGGCCACTTTTACATCACTCTGAATCTGCCTGCTGGGTAGATATACTAACTTGTGGCAGCAGCTGCTTATGAGCCATAACACTTAGTACTATGGTCAAACCCCCTACATCTAACATCCCCTACACTGGGGCCTGATGGGGGTGAGGGAGCAGTGTGTAGACATGTCCGCTGCACAGCTCTTGCGTTGGAAGGAATTCTTCTTGGGCTATTGTGGCCCCTTATGGTCCCTATACGCAATCGGAATGGCAATTAGCTTCTGAAGCAGAGGCCAGGAACTGAATCAGCAGTTTTAAGGACCAGATCCAAGGCCCCTGGAAGTTAATGGGAGTCTTGTGCTGGCCAAGGTAGACTAGGCGGATTTGCCAGGAGGCAGTTTGTGCTAGTGAAATAACTTCCTTTGTACTTAGTGAAGATAGTAAAAACAAAAAAAGACCTTGGCTAATTAATCAGCTATTTGGCTTCCTATAAAACTGGTGAAAACGGGTCTTTATAGCAGCCGCAGTGATCGACTCCAAAAAAACAGCCCTGGCACCATCTTCTACAATTCATTCCTTTAGCCCTTTATCTTAACCTTGCCATGTCCCTTCCCATAACATCAGAGAAGCTAAAGATTAAAGAGACCCCTTTCCCCCCAAAAAATTTGGATTCAATGGACAGGTCCACTCACCAAAGCAAACTGGTTTCTTCAGCTCAAATTCCCCCTTCGTCTCAGGATGAGTCCGGCCTCCAGCAGGGACTATGCAAACTGAAAGAGAGGTTCTCCAAAGCTCTCCTTATTACCGTCCTTGTTTAGCCTCCTAATGGGGCAATTCAACCAGCAAACTCAGCCAAATTTCCCCTTCGCTAGCTTCCTTGGCAATCCATGCACTGATGATAGATACCTACGGAAGGCAAACGCTCTTGTCTACACATAGTCTCTCATTCGCACGTACGTGCAAAGCCAGGCCAGACCTCACATTTAGGACGGATATGCATCTCTGGAAAAGCTAGTGAAGATGTTGTTTCCTAAACCCCGGCCACTGACTAGTATTGGTGTTATCCTCATACGTGTCGCACATTTTTATAACTATTCTGGCTACCAGATCCCAACTACGCACCGGAGATTGACACCGCCACCCCACCCAGTGTAAGGAGGGTTTACCCGAGGAACCCAAATGAGCAATGTAAGGCTGCAAGGGCCAGACACTATCAGAAACAATTTAGGTTGACAGCTGGAGCAGAAACTGTCACTGCACGGAGGCATCATTGCCAGAAAAATCACCAGCTGAGAAACTAGCTTGTTTCCAGGATCCCCTTGGGCTACCGCTATACACCACTTACACTGTCATCTTGGATTCATCCATCAGCAGTTCCCTGCGACCAAACAATGGGATGTCTCACCTTCAAAGTAAATCTCGAACATGCAGATCATGCAAGAAAAATGAGGTTCCTATCTAATGTCGCACTGCGTCCCTCCAGGCATTTATTCTGTGCGCGTGACTGGGGTGTCTAAATTTAAACTGGTCTGCTCCGTCAAATTCAATTTCTAACCCCAAACCCTACACAACGTCTATGGCAAGGACTATTATAGACTATGTCGCCCAACCCGATATAAAGTAACCCTCGCTGGTTGAAGTTAATCAGCGCCCATGTCGGTGCTATAGTATGTAGCTGTTAAAAGAGAAGGCAGCACAGAGAGAATAGATAAATCTGGTCATACTGCCATTAGAGATCTAGTCTATTGTGTTTCACAGGGAGTGCTGGGGCTAATTTTGGAGTGGTCAGTCTTTCAGGCTTGCCAAATTCTACTTTATATAGACATGAGCAATTCTCATGGACTTACACACATATCTGAGCTATGGATCTGGTCCTATGCCAATGCCCTATTATGCCAGTTCAGAGGGAATTTAGAGAAATATGACAAAAATGACTGAAAAAGAAAGATTCTAAGAGTCTAATGCATGTAGGACCAGAGTCCTGATCTTCTATAGAAACTTCTTGTGACACTGCTGTGATTCCACCAATTGGGAGAAGAGAGACATACCGGATGCACTGTCACTACAACCCTTGGTAAATTGTCCCAGTGGTTAATTACTCTCACTCCCATCACACCCCGTTTGTCTTGTCTATTCAGACTGTAAGTTCTGTGGGGCATGGACTACGTATCATAGAAATCAAAGAAATGTAGGACTGGAAGGAACCTTGACAGGTCATCTAGTCCAGTCCCCTGCACAAAGGCAAGACTAAGCATTATCTAGACCATCCCTGACAGGAGTTTGTTCAACCTGCTCTTAAAAACTTCAATGACAGAGATTCCACAACCTCACTAGGTTACTTGTTCCAATGCTTAACTACCCTAACAGTTAGGAAGTTTTTCTTAATGTCCAACCTAAATCACCCTTGCTCCAATATAAGCCTATTACTTCTTGTCCTGTCTTCAGTGGATAAGGAGAACAATTTATCACACTCCTCTTTATAACATCCTTTTGTGTATTTGTAGACTGTTATCATGTTCCCTCTCACTCTTCTCTTCACCAGACTAAACAAATCCAGTTTTTTGGATCTTTCCTTGTAGGTTATGTTTTCTAGACCTTTAATTATTTTTGTTGCTCTCCTCTGGACTTTCTCCAATTTGTCCACATCTTTCCCAAAGTTTGGTGCCCAGAACTGAACATAGTACTCTAGTTGAGGCCTTATCAGTGCTGAGTAGAGTGGAAGAATTGCTTCTCATGTCTTGCTTACAACGCTCCTGCTAATACATACCAGACTGATGTTCACTTTTTTTGCAACACTATTACACTGTTGACTCATATTTAGTTTGTGATCCATTATAACCCCCAGATCCTTTTCTACAGTACTCCTTCCTAGGCAGTAATTTCCCATTTTGTATTTGTGCAGTTGATTCTTCATGCCTAAGTGTAGTACTTTCAACTTGTGCTGTTCCTACCACAACGGGGCCTCTAGATGCTACTTGAATAATAATGGAGCCTCACTGAAATCCATTTGCCTCCACATGGGCACAGGAGGTGGCCCATATGGATCCGGTTGCAGGATTGTGGCAATAGTTGGTAAAGTGTTTTGGAAGTCTTTGGGGTGGAAGAGTTATAGAAATGGTTATATGGAAACTACATCTATTTAAAGAGCTTTGCCATTTGTATTGCTGAATAGGCTTCATCTGACCCCTGGAAAATGCATTCTCTTAAGAAATATCTTTGCTCTACTGGATCTTGGGTGCTCAAGCGTGTTCCAGGTGTGCAAGTCATCCCTGCTAGCATTTTAATTTTTTTAAGGTGTTTGATTAACCCAAAAACAATACAGCTAGGAAACGGCTTGGCTTCTTGTGGTTTAATGTGAGTGTGTGCGCACGTCCTTCATCTCTTTCAGGTGACTGTCTACCTTCTGAAATGCCTGCATCAAAGCTCCCGGTCTTCTATTCAGTCATCTTTGATGGGATTAAGGCATTGCTGTATAGAACTGGCCTGCTGCCACTTAGCAGCAGAATAAACGTGCAGTGGTCCTATACAGTAGGGTTTTATATTTGCAAAGTGATGTGCAAACGTTAATTAACACCAGCCATTATTATTCAGGAAAGGTTGTCCCCATGGGGCAGATATTCACAAGATCTCAGCCCCCAGCAGCCCCCATTGCTCTGAATGATGCTGGCTGCTAAGCCCTTTTGAAAACCTGGCCCTATGTGTTAGCAGAGCACAAGGCAATTTCTCAGCTGCATCCCTCCAAAAAGCTCTCTTGGACCAATGGAATTAAATGGGGCCTCCCTCTGTTCCTGTATTTCCTTGGTTACAGCTTTCAGATATCAGTGGGTACTTCTTCCCCCTGGCTGTGCCTAAAGCCTGATGCTTCAGAGAAAGAATCAAAATAAGCCTCCTATGGAACTCTCTAAAGCCCCACTCCTGAAAGCCATTCTGCACATGCTTTTCTCCCATTACGCATGTGATTAACGTGTTTGCAGGAGTAGGGCCTGGCTGTGCAATACTGTGAGTGGAGAGGGGAAGAAGAGGATGAGAGGGGAGGTTCTTTTCTGATGTTCTTGTCCGTATTTGATCACTTTGCACCCTGAAGCATAGGGCTGGATCTGTTTAATGCCCTGATTCATCAGAGCACTTAAGTTTGGGCTTAAAATTAAGCCCGTGCGTAACCGTTTAGCTGAATCAAGGGGAGGATTATCCCAGCTATAGTGAATATTGCATTGTATAGGCAGGGCAATTTGATGACAAGTTTCTATGACAATGAATCTGATTTTTTGTTACACATTTACTGTAACACTCTCCCTTTCTCCTGCCCCTGCCCTGCAGTGGCTGGTAAATTTGCAGGGTTAATCCTGTTCTTTGTTCCATTTGGGCCAGTGATAATCAATCAGCAGATTTCCAAACCCTAACAGCGAGTCAAGTCCATTGAACGCCAGCAGCATGGGCAGAAGCCTCTGAAACTCCGAGGGGTCAGTGTCAACAGGCACCACAGAGCGGAGTCAGCAGCTGAACTGTGCTCTTCCTCGGTGTGGTGAAGGCGACCGTGTGGGTAACATTGCATGGCAGGTTTCAGAGGACACAGTCAGTGATGCCATCAGGCCATGCAAGACTCAGTACAGAGCTTGGAATCCAATGTGCAGGACAATGAAAAAGAAAAGAAAACAAGAGGAAACAGCAGAAAACATTTGGGATTCATTTTGTAACCCGGGAGCAGCCTGCAAACTGACCCATCTGCTTGGGGGATGAATTCTGCTGGGGATTACAAACATTCTTCTAACTCAGCAGAATCCTGCTCACAAGAAAGCAAGGAACAAACAGGCCATTACGGTAGTTGGAAAACACCACTGGGATGAGACATTTAACCCTGGTGATATTTATTCACACACAGGACTTGAACTGTTCACCAGAGTTGGGGATGCCTATTCCTCCAGGGCACTCTGACAGCAACCTGGGGTCTTTTGTGCCATCTGTGTTGCGCTGATCATATTAGGATCAGCACCCAAATGATCTGTTTTCCACAGCTGCAGCCATCTGGGAACACTCGTGGACCTCATTCCTTCTCTCCTTCTGTTGCTTTCTATCGTACTTGTAATTTGCCCATCACCATAACATCTAGGCACCAAATAAACCAGCCACTGGGAATCATTTATTATGGTCCATGAATAAACTGGTATCTCCACTCCAACCACTGGTGGAAAAGAACTTCATGGAACATGTTTAACTAACTAATTGACTGTTAGTTAGTGGCAGAGTGTGGTTAAGTCTTAAATGTGTTACATTGGATATACCTCCATATTGTCCTTTACAGAACAAAAACCTGCTGATCAAGGTACTACATAATGAATAAAAAGCAGCAGGAAAGAAAGTATTTTCTATCTAATTCAAGTTTCACAGTCAGTTACTTTAGTTTTCAATCACAAACTATCACCAGACCTGAACTTCACCATTTGCCAGGGCAAAACGCATCAGGGCACTTCGAAAGTTGAGTCAGTGTTGCGTAATTTCATTTCTCATCTCCTATTTAAACTGCCATCCTAACCATAATCAGAAAGATAAATGCAGAGTCATCATTCTTCTTCCCAACATTAATATCCATCAGTGCTTCAAATGCAAACAATTGTGACATTCAACTTTATACAAATTACCAGTGCACCAACTCCACTTAATTAAACTATTTAAAAGTTGCTTTTGTTACACATAATGAATGAGATATTAAACTGCAATGAAACATGCAGCAAGACAAATACACCACAATGCTAACAATTAAGACTCACTTCACTTATGGCAATTGACAACACAAGTGCTCCACACTTCATTCAGCTTGTGCATTCTAAATGAACTGGTTAGTGAGAAGGGTGCTTCTTTCCTAATGAGTTTTGTAATCAAGGCATCTATTTTAATTTCAAATTGGCTAGATTGGGGGAAATTGCTAGACTAAATGACTGGTGCTAATTAGGATTATAAAAATATTCATCATGCCACAAAAGTAATGTAGGGTCTTGATTTCTCTATATTTGCATATGGCTCTAGTTTAAGGGGGGGAGGGACTCTTGATACATTGTCTCCTTTTTAATGAATTGAACAAACACTATATATATATTTTAGTCGTCCTTTCATTTAAAGGGTCTGATATATATTCATGCTTTGTAAATGAAGTTAGGTGATTTCAAATCCTCACTTGATTACTGTATTGAAGAAGAGGCTTCGGTAAGTTGCCTTTAAATATTCTGGATCTCTGGGGTTTCTTTTTACACAGCTAACAGTTTGGTTTGTCTGTTTTATTAACTCTGTGGGCTAAGCCCCGGAAGAGCTGGTGGCAAGTAGCATGTGCAGCCAAGGACACACATTGTTGTCATAGAACATGATGTTGTCAGAAGAGTACAACGCCTAGAGAGGAAGGATAGGCTTGCAGTTAAGGCAGAGGAATTCAACTCATGTCTGGGATCAATTCCTGGATTTAACACAGCTTTCCCATGCAGCCTTGGGTAAATCACTTAATCTCTCTGTGCTTCCACACCTCATTTGTACTGCGGGGATGATACTTCTTTTTGTCCGTTTTGATTGTATGCTCTCTGGGGCCAGGGCTACTTCTTACTCGGTACAGCACCTAGCACAATGGGGGCCTGACCCTGGCTGGGGTCTAGAGGCGTTGTAATTTAAACAATACGAAGAGGGCAGTTCTTACTGTTCCTCTTAGCGGAGAAATATGCATATGTTATTTTATTCTAGACAGGATGGGGACTACAGGATTGATTAGGAAGGCTGAAATTCAATACATCTCTTCCATTTTCCCCCTTGACAGCTAAAATCTACTTTCCCCCCCTCATACGTAAACATGGAAACTCTAGCCAGTGAGATGTGTTTTCTCCCATTACCCGACACACTCTTCCATACCATTTTCTTCATGTGCCAGACTTCCCAGAGGCCTGCAGAACTTTACAGATGACATGATTTAAATCCACTTCCCTACCTATCCGGGTGTTCTCCAAACATAAGCACCTGGCTGTGATGATCCTGTTTAAATACAAACCATCTGTCGCTGCCCACATTTTGTGAAGACCCCCCTGGATAATCCGAGATAAGGCTGCAATCTTAAATTTCTCGTAAACTCATTAACTTTCAATTTTAAGATGCCTTAAACTTAACTATGCCTTCCTATTGACATCAATGGGAGTTGGACTGGGCCCTAAATTTAGACACAAGATATACTGTGTAGCCACATAGGGGAAAGCCACAAAAACAGGGGCAGAGAGAGAGAGAAGGAGGTTGTCAACTTCCAGGGAAGCAATGGGCATGCAGCACCTTTAAAAATAGGCCATTTTATATGGTTTTAAGTGCCTAATTCTAGGTACCCACGGCTAAAAATATTGGCCTTCCAAGTGTTTAAAATGAAAGTTTGCAGACTGACACTGCAAAATAGAATGGGAGCACCAGAGCAGGGCTGATAGCGCTCATTGGGCTGGCCTGATTCAATCTGACCCCGAATGGCTCTTTGAATGAAAGTGGTCACCATCCAAATAAGCGTGTGCTCCATCCCTTCGGATGCCAGAGTTCTGGAGACAATTGATATCCAAGGATTTAAAATAAAATTGACGGGGCCAGATCTTCACCTGGAGTAAACTGACTTAGCTCTGTGGAAGTAAGCGAAACTACACTGACTTGCACCAGTATTTCCTTCTCCGGAGGGAACAAAACACCAACCACTTCCATTGACCCAACTTCCAAATGGCTCCAGCAATCGTTCACGAGGAAGGTACTGCTGGTAATGGGTGCTACTGCCATCCTTGAGATTGGGAAGGGAGAAAAGAGTGCAGAGCTTTATTTGTCTTCTCTGGAAGGTGCTCAGATGCTATGGGTGATGGACGTAGTATAAACTTTGGACTAGGCTAGACTAGGCTATTTATCTGTAAGGCCAGGAAGCAAGAGTACAATGGTCCTGCAGATGTCAACGAACTAGGATTAAAACGAGCCCTGGTGCATACCACCTCTCTACACACTACTTCCCACCGGACTCCAACATTATTGAGATGAATTACAAAAGAATCAGCACTTGTCTCCCCATCCGTTGGCTCACCCCACCATACAATCAATGATTCCGCTGTTGGGATCCAGGCAGAGGCAGAAAGAGCTTCGTATCTTTCTCATTAAATAAACAACACACACAGCTAATTATGATGAAATGAGTTTGACTTCAGCTGCTACTTTGCCCCACAGGGCAGCCTTCTGTCTGTCTCTTGAACACCTCCAGGGCTGCACTGCTGACGTAAGGGGCTGGGAGGGGTGTCTTGTTCACACTCTGGTGACTTTGTGTTTAGCTTATTAAAAGTATCCCACTGTACCGCTGTCCTTTCAAATGAACTCAGCCCTTCCTAATCTAGGGAACCAGGTGTGACGGGTTGGGATCACAGAGACCTGCTTGGTGCTGCCACCTGGTGTGCCAAGGCTACTTCTGCCCCTGCTTCCAGGCCTTTTCCAGCTTGGGACTCCCGAATCCTGTCTGTTTTGAGCCAGATTCCCCTGATCTGCTGCAAACACAGACCCTCAGGTCAGAACCAAGTCCACTAACAGCTGTAAGGCTCCTGGAAGCGCTCTTGCCTTTGACACCCAGGTGCCCAACTCCCAAGGAGGTTCAAACCCTTAATAAATCCATTTTACCCTGTATAAAGCTTATACAGGGCAAACTCATAAATAGTTCGCCTTCTATTTCAAAGATAGAAAGCTATGCACAGCTGTTTGCCTCCCTGGGTAACAACTCGCACTCCAGGTAACTTAATAAGTAAAAAGTGATTTTAATAAGTACAGAAAGTAGGATTTAAGTGATTCCAAGTAGTGACAGACAGAACAAAGTGAATTACTAAATAAAATAAAATAGAACATGCAGTTCTATGTCTAATCACCCTGTGTACAGATAAAAACCTCATCAGGTCCAGTAAACAGGCTATCTTCCTCCTAGCCTGGGTCCAGCAATCACTCACCCCCCTATTGTCTTTGTCCTTTGTTCAGTCTGTTTCAGGTGTGTCCTTGGGGGGTGGAGAGCCTCTCTCTTTAGTCAGCTGAAGACAAAATGGTGGGGTCTTCCCAGGGCTTTTATAGCCTTTTCCCCCCACTCCCTGTGTACATTATGTTGCCCTGGAGTTTTGGGATCACATGGGCAAGTCACCTGTCCAAGCACCCTAACCAGTCCAGCCAGTTGCATTCCTGACCAGGCCCCGATGTGGATTGGGGTCTGCACCTTCTTTTGTCTGTTAAGTGCTTGTACTTAATTTGCACATTCTTTTCTCCAGACCTGGTCCCATGCTCTTACAAAGGCTATGCATAAAACCAGCAAATATAAAACCAATATTCATAACTTCAACTACAACAATGATACATGCATACAAACAGGAGGAATAGATTCAGTAGGTCATAACTTTCACAGAGATATGTTACATGGCACATGTAGCATAAAACATATTCCAGTTACATCATGTATATATTTATAAGCCTCTCCCCATAAAGCTTTATGGGGTACACCGTCACACCAGGATCCTGACATGTGCTGCATTAGGCTTGTGGATCGTAGTTCCCTACTGCTCCGAGGTTATGGGGAACTCCTAACTGAGTTTGATATTGACTGCCAGGTGCATCTTGATGACACAGCAGTGTATTAGCTTGATCATCTAATTGAGCTGCTCGTACGTGATGATATGAAGATACCCACTTTGTTGTTTTGCTTCATGATGAAGATTAAGGCCTGTGGAGGCAGCAGCCCTTGATTACGGAGCTCTTTATTTATAGAATTCTCTCACATTAATAATGTGGTGGCAGGTGAATCTGAGATGGGCTGTTATTGAACCATTCTAACTATCTATCTATCATCTGCTTCTCCCTCCAGCTTTTCCTGCCAGGCTCGTCACTGGGGTATGTGAGGACCTTATATGTTGAAAGTTTCTTTTTCTAACAATTATGATTTTAAATATTTTAAGTGTCTCTCCCTGCTTCCCTACAGGGCAGAGGGGGAGAGATTGGGGCTGCAAGCTCGGTGCTTCCCACTCTCCACACAGGTGACATACTTAAGGTCTGCCTACACTGCAGCTGGAGGTGTATTTTCCGGCATGCGTAACTTTGATCCAGTTAGCAAGCTAAAAATAGCAGTGTATCCACAGCAGCCTCGGCTAGCTGCCAGTGTACGATCCCGTCTGAGTCCCTAAGCTAGTACTCGGTTGGCTAGCCCATTCTGCTGTAGCTACACTGCTATTCTCAGCGCTCCGCTCGATCAAAGCGAGCACGTGTATGTCTCCCCAATCTGGAAGTTACCCCTCCAGCTGCAGTGTAGATGTACTCTTAGACTGTAAGCTCTTCGGTGCCGGACTATTTTTCTATTCTGTGTTTGTACAGCGCCTAGCACCCCAGAGTCCTCGATGCTACTATAGAACAAAGAATTAACAAACACTAATGGTAGGTGCCTTCACTCAGCCCCATGTAATGCATTAGTCAACACAGCCGAGCCAGTGTGGCAGAGGGTAGCAATTGGCTATAAGTAGGGGCCAGTGGCAAACTGGAATCCCTTGGGAGCAAGCGGTGGGAGGGGGCGGGCAGAAAGGAACCATGCCTCTTAAAGGCACAATTACTTCCCTGGGCTCCTTGTAGGTTGGAGCCTCTGTACACTGCCCCTTATTCTGGGCTAGAAGGGATAATCTAACCCACAGACTGCTGGGGCCACTGGCCCAGCTCCTCAGATGTATGTAGGTGTATTAGGCAATACATATGTGCTAGCCATAGTATTAATATAAATGTTGGGACATTATGTTAACTGAATGTACTATACTCTCCCGACAATTGTGTCCACCCATGTCAAATATCTCATAACACCTTGCATGAGCTGAAGTAAGCTTTGGAAAGTTCCAAAGGAAAAGGACAAGATATATGAATGTTCTACCTTGGTACAAGCCTAGGACCTACACGCCCCTTGGTACCTGAAATACATGTGTTCAGACCAAAGATGAGAAGCACACCATGGTACCAGATAAGATAGAAAGCTGATTAGTTAAATCTGAGTTTCAACTGATGTGCACAGTCCCTGGTAAACAGATAGAGTGCAAAGATGGCTTTAGAGGTGTGACTTTGGGAACACACCTTCTGCATAAGGTGAACGTAACAATGCTGCACAAGATGGCTTCCCGGAGACTGGTATCCGTATCATAGAATCATAGAACTGGAAGGGACCTCGAGAGGTCATCTAGTCCAGTCCCATGCACTCAAGGCGGGACTAAGTATTAACTAGACCATCCCTGACAGGTATTTGTCCAACCTGCTTTTAAAAATCACCAATGATGGAGATTCCACAACCTCCCTAGGCAATTTATTCCAGTGCTTAACCACCCAGACAGTTAGGAAATTTGTCCTAATGTCCAACCTAAACCGCCCTTGCTGCAATTTAAGCCCATTGCTTCTTGCCCTATACTCAGAGGTTAAGAACAACAATTTTTCTCCCTCCTCCTTGTAACAACCTTTTATGTACTTGAATACTGTTATGTCCTCTCTCAGTCTTCTCTTCTCCAGACTAAACAAACCCAATTTTTTCAATCTTTCCTCAGAGGTCATGTTTTCTAGAGCTTTAATCACTTTTGTTGCTCTTCTCTAGACTTTCTCCAGTTTGTTCACATCTTTCCTTAAATGTGGCACCCAGAACTGGACACAATACTCCATTTGAGGCCTAATCAGCGTGGAGTAGAGTGGAAGGATTACTTCTCGTGTGTTGCTTACAATACTCCTGCTAATACATCCCAGAATGATGTTTGCTTTTTTTGCAACAGCATTACACTGTTGACTCATATTTAGCTTGTGGTCCACTATGACCCCCAGATCCCTTTCCGCAGTACTCCTTCCTAGGCAGTCATTTCCCATTTTGTATGTGTGCAACTGATTGTTCCTTCCTAAGTGGAGTACTTTGCATTTGTCCTGATTGAATTTCATCCTATTTACTTCAGACCATTTCTCCAGTTTGTCCAGATCATTTCGAATTTTAATCCTATCCTCCAATGCTCTTGCAACCCCTCCCTGCTTGGTATTGTCCGCAAACGTTATGGTATTGAACCTTTTTCCTGCACTATATTATTATTATTGCCTTTTAGCAATAAATCTGACTGGTATTGGTTATCAGGTTTCTTTCATAACAAACCAAAGAGTCGTCAGGCAACTGCGTATACAATTTATCAACAGGTGCCTAACTCCCATTGAAATCAAACCCCTTTAAAGACCTGGGTCAAATGCCTGTTGTTTCATCTGGTCCTTGGAGGGGGACTGAGGTACAGACTGTCCTATAGGGGTGTTAATATTTGACTGAAACTTCTGCTTGGTAGAAGGCTTAGCTGATTGTACTACATTTTTGGATTTGTCACTGACTAATTTTCAGGGTTCTCCAGAGGCCAGCAGCTTGTTTTTATGCTAATCCGAAAGAAAATTAATAAAATAACATATTAATCTGAATGGGGTTTAAAAAAATCAGAGTTGAAATGGAATTTGAAGACTCATTGACATGTGCCCAGTTCTAAGCGGTTGGGTTAAATCTCCCCTTTGCAGTTCCTGCTGCTGGGAGTCGGATTGCATGTATTTGGTTTGTTTTCCAATGACCATCGAATGCATCTTTAATCTGCCATTGATATGCAGTCATTGCAAATAAATCTGCGAAGGTCAAACACGCTTTGACAGCCTAGAGAGAGGGTTGAGGATTAAGGACTCAAACTGAGAGTGTAGGTGTCGTGTGTCCGCCCCCCCCCCCCCCCCCCCACACACACACACATGTGCAACAGGCCACTGACTTCTTATTCATGGCTTCCTTGTTGTATTAGCTATGGATGAATATTCACAGGAGGATGCAGGTTAACAACAAGCTCACCAGTCCACCAGCCCTCATACATTTAAAGCAAAGGGCCCCTGGATAACTGTAAGAGATGGGCAACCAGCACAAAGGCCAGATGTTCAGTACAGACCAAGCTCACCCCAGAGTCTGGTTGCGTATTTGAACCTGATAAACTGGTTTGTGATCCTGCAGCACCCAGATGGAGGCCTTGGGGAAGGCACAAATGTCCTCACTTTCCTCGCACACAAGAGGTGTTTGGAGCCTGCACCCTCACTTGGCTACTCTCCAGTGCATGCCTGGGCCACAGAGTGGGATAGTGCAGCGGGTCTGGTTAGCCATGGTCCCATCTCCTCCCTGGATCTTTCGAGGCAATTTACACCATTGGGGTGTAAGGAAGAGGCAGGGACTGAGTCCAGGGATTGTGATTGTACCTGGTTGTTGCATGGGATTTGCACGCTGAATCATAGAAACGTCGGGCTGGAAGGGATTTCGAGAGGTCTTTTAGTCCATTCACCTGTGCTGAGGTAGGACCAAGTAAACCTAGACCATCTCTGGCTGGTGTTTGTCCAACCTGTTCTTAAACATGGGGATTCCACAGCCTCACTAAAGTAACCTGTTCTAGAGCTTCCCGATCCTGAGCATTAGATAGTTTTTCCTAATACCCAACCTAAATCTCCCTTGCTCCAAACTAAGCCAATTCCTTCTTGTCCTATCCTCGGTGGACATGGAGAACAATTGATGACTATCCTCTTTATAACAACTTTTTACACATTTGAAGCCCATGTGGCAAATTGCCAGCACTACTATGATGGGTCCCGCGCTTTCTCTTCTTGTGGGGGGGTTTCAGGGTGCCATTTCTTGCCCCTGAACTGGGATATCAGCTATCCCACTAGTATCCCAGAGAAGGGGAGTGGAGAGGGAGGGACCCGGGCCCGCCCTCTACTCCGGGTCCCAGCCCAGGGGCCCTAGGATAGCAGGTAAACAACTTATACTAGTGATTCTTTCCCCTGGGCTACTTCCCTCTCCTGACCTTCAGCTTGTGGGGCTTCCTGCCTTCCCTCTGCACAAGCCAGGTGTCCCTTTACCTAGGGTCTTGGTCTTCTTAGCCCGCCGCAGCACTTCTCAAAACTCTCGTCTGCTTTCCTCCAAACTGCTCTCTGCTCCACCACCAATCCACTCTGCTTCACTCTTCCAAACTGCTCTCTGCTCCACCACCAATCCACTCTGCTTCACTCCTCCAAACTGCTCTCTGCTCCACCACCAAATCACTCTGCTCCAACTCCTCCAAACTGCTCTCTGCTCCAACTCCTCACCACTCTGCTCCAACTCCTCACCTGGCTGATTGAAGCAGGGGGATTTTATCAGGCGACTGGCTTCAGGTGCTCTAATTGGCTTCAGGTGCTTTTAATTGATCTACAGGGAATAAGGCTTCTCCTCATACGAGATCACTCTCCTGCTGCCTTCTGGCCATGCTGTATCACACCTGTTAATATGTCCCTCCCCAGCCATCTCTTCACTAGCCTAAAAGTGCCCTGTTCTTTCAACCTTTCCTCGTGAGTGGGAAGCTCCTTACCCCAGTACCTCTCCACAAGGGTGTGGCAAAATCTGGCCCTAAAGAAGTCCAGAGTCCTTTTCACCTGATTTGGGGCCCAGTCCTATTTCTGTTGCAGTCAATGGCTGAACGCCAATTTCCTTTCATTCTTTGGAAGATTTAGTGGGAAGCTTTCCCCACTTTGTTTCCAAAGCTGCAAGGAATGAACCTCAGGAATTTTTGTTGTTTTATTTGTTGGGGCGGAGAAGGTTCCTTCCATCTTGGGGTCTTCCATAGCTTGCATCCCCATAGTATCCCACCAGTGCCTGTCCATTTGCATCGTCAATGATGTCAGCACTGGACATGGGTGTCTACACTGCAGTTAGACATCCGCAGCTGGCCCGGGCCAGATGACTCAGGCTTGCGGGGCTCAGGCTAAGTGTAGACATATGGGCATAGGCTGGCTAGGACCCTGCAAGGTGGGAGGGTCCCAGAACTTGGGCTGCAGCGCAAGCCAGAATATCTACCCCACAATTAAACAACCTCTTAGCCCAAGACCCACAAGCCCAAGTCAGCTGGCATGGGCCTGCCACAGGTGTTTACTGGCAGTATAGACGTACCCTCAGAGTAGGATCTGATTGTTTGCTGCCGCTGCCCTGATGCCAGGGAGAGCACTGGAGAACTTGATGTTATTTTTCCCTACAGCTACCCAATTTTTGGCTCTTTTAAATGTTTTTTTTAAAACCAGGATGTGGTAGATTTCATAGTTACTGGAATATACGTGTTAAGAAATAAAGACATCTTAACTATTTCTCTCAAATAATCGGGAAAAAATGTCCCCGGCGGATAGTAATATATTTTAGGATAATCAAATCTCTGATTTTTAGTAACTTGAGAAATTCCCTTTAAATATCATAACCATGGGACCATCTGCAAATGCCCTTTGTTTTTAAGATGGCCATACATGTATTTCAGCTACTGTGTGTGCTGTACTTTCCATGAAAGGAAATCTGTGTTTCTCCCTGGGTGGTTAACCCCTCTCTTGGATTATACACCTGTATTTTTACTAAAGACGAGCCTGGACCAAATTCATAGAACCAAAATTATTAGTCGGAACCAAATGCATGATCCCAGCCCACACTGCATGCAGAAATTAGAAGAAGTTCACATCCAGAGGGGGTCGGATTCAGCTTCTGAAAGTCTATGGCAGCTTCTGCAGATTTAGGGCCTATGCATTCAATCAGGGTCTTTCCACTGACTGTAACAGGAGTTGGATCAGGCCCACAGAGATTCGCAGCAGAAAAGCTGCTGCAGAGAGGTGGAGGCAGCAGACAGCAAGTGCAACCTCCCATCCACTGTGGAGCCTGTAAGAGGCAACCCTGGGCAAAATTTCAGGCATTGCTGGCTGGGAAGAAGGCAGGGCCAGGGCTGATGGGGAATGCACTGAGCAGAATCTGCCAGCCAGGCTCCCCTGGAGTCCTGACTGCAATTTAAAGCTACCTTCCCCACAGAAGAAAACGCTTATGCAGAACCTGAGTTAACCACGGCCTAGGATGCAGGGGACCAAACTGGCTCAAGGAGGAGGAATGTACATGTCTCTGTGCCGGCTTGGGAGAATCTGGCTTATGAAGTTTACAGAGTCTAATTTGATCTGCTTTCATTTTTCCTTAAAGAAAGGTAGTGTATGATTGCTGGGTCAAATCTTCAGCAGGTGTGAACTGGCATAGGTCCCCTGGACTATCTGGCCCTCAATCTTTAATCTGATTCCAACAATACAACCATCAACTGCCCAGGTGACCCTTGCCTTTCAAACCTCAAACTGTATATATATTTTGCTCTGTGCAAGTTAATCTTTACACCTAAACAGGTGAACATTGTGCACGGGGTAGCTGGAAATTCAGTTCCGGCCATTAGCAGCCTCCTTGGAGAGATGCCCGTACAAGGCTTGGTAGAGTTGACAACTCTCCATCACCAGGCTAGTTTATGCCAAGTTGTCGGCAAGAAAGAGCACTGGGGAACAGTGCCTCCTGCAAAGAGCTGTTTTCTGACTGGGAAAAGCCCTCGGTGCTCAGTGTTATAATTCCGAACGCTTTACACTAAGCAAAATGCAACCCCCCAGTGGAGTAGTATGTGGCGTATATCTTGCATATACACAGAGCTTGAGTCTCAGGCCAGGTCTACACTAGGGGCGATGGTCGATGTAAGGTACACAACTTCAGCTACGGGAATAACGTACCTGAGGACGCCACAGGGTCGACTGCTGCCGCTCCCCCGTCGACTCCACTTCCGCCTCTTGCCGGGGTGGATTACGGGAGTCGACGGCAGATCGAGTGGGGATCGATTTATCGTGTCTACACTAGACGCGAAAAATCAATCCCCGAAAGATCGATCGCTACCCGCCAATTTGGTGGGTAGTGTAGACCTGCCCTTAGTTATTCCTCTCCGGAATTTGGGGCAAGCTGGGAGGTCGGGGATGGGCGGGAAGTGGCATTTTGTCAGCTTTACACTACTTGTATTCTGGGGCTGTGCAGAGACCTGCTCAGCCCCTGGGGTAAATTAGAGCAACCTCAGGAATGCTCTAACCCACATTCAGCTTTCAATGGCTCCCAGTGGGCCGAGGGAAGAGGAGAACAGCTGTGGAGCTGTACATTCTGACCACACCACTTAAGGCAGGCGGTGGGAGCAGGGATAGCATTGAGCCCATATGCCAGTTCTACACCAGCTGGAAAAGCCCCAGGCACGGAGCATATTCTAGGGGGGGTCTTTTCCACCTACTTGGAGCTCCTTTACCCTGCTAGTGCAGCACACAGGGGCCTTACTGAAAGAGAAAAGCAGGCCCCCTGGGTGAACCGAGGAGCAAATGTTCAGCCTCCTTGCAGACACATGCTCGACACATTAAATCCAGTTTATCCCATCCCGTGTACCTCATCAGCTGTCTCTTTTGTACAGGGCTGCGTCTGTGTGAAAAGAAGCGCCGTTTAAAAACCTTTACCTCCAGCTCAAAAGCGGCATCAAACCATTCAGCGACATCAAACGAGTCTATTGGTCTTTCAATCCAACTTCAACGTTTCCGGTTACGTTGAACATCTGAGCTCACAAGAGATTTGACATTTGGCTAAGTCTCCCATACAATAACCCCCTGGCACTATGAAAGAAGTCTATTTACAATGGCTTTGAGCCTGTAAATGTCACTCAGGCCAGTCAGAGGAGTAACAACATACACCTGGCAACTGCCATAGCATTCTGATAACAAGGGGATATAAAGGTTATGTTCAAGTTACTGTTTGAAGGTGCTGCCGTGGTAGTGTATGTGACTTATTACAGTGTATACTAAATAGCTCCCAGGGCGAGCTGACTGGAAGGAAGAGACTAGAAAGTGACGACGCACCAGTATTTGAAAAGCAGTGCTGCCAAATAGTTTGGGTCCAGTATCTAGGTAGTATTGCCCCATAGCACGAGAACCCAGGAACTGAAACAAAGCAGCATAGTGAACTGCACAGCGGCTGAGTGAATGGTAAAAATTAAACGCCATAAGGAGGGGAAAATAAAGTGGATCTTTAAAGTTCTTTCCATTTCAACAATCTATCGTTAGACATTGAAGATAGCAAAGGTAATTTTTTTTTAAAGGTTTTAATTGCAGTTCCACTCTGAAAAGCAACTGGAAGAACGGCATGATGGGCTTTCAAGTGTATTGCTGCTGAGTGATTTCCAGATCACATGTGTTCGGTTTCCAAACAGAAAGAATCCCCCACCCTCCCAAAAAACAGCCCTTGCAAACGCAATGCAGGCTCCAAGTACCAGATTTTCAGGAGAGCTCAGGAACCATTTAACCAAATAAGTGGTTAGATCTTTAACACATCATATCAAATCTGATTCTAGGATTCCTTTCATCTCTCTTACCAGCACCATTAATAAAGCTTCCACAGGCAAAATTATGTTCTCAATAAGAACAGAGCAACACCACTGCCTTTGGTGGGTTTGCACAGGAGTAACTGGTTGGCAGGGCTGGCTCTGGCTTTTTTGCCGCCCCAGGCAAAAAAGCCACCAGCCGCCCCGCTCCACCAGCCGGGGTTGCTTGCCCGCGGCCCCGCTGCCCCAGCCGGGGTGCTGGCTGGGAGCGTGGCACGGCTGTCCCCTGCTGCCCTGGCCAGGGCGCCAACTGGGAGCGCGGCATGGCTGTCCCCCGCTGCCCCGGCTGGGGTGCTGGCGCCGGCTGGGAGCGCAGCACGGCCGCCCCCCACCGCCCCGGCCAGGGCACTGGGAAGAGTGTTTTGTTTTTGTTTTTGTTTTAATTAAAAAAAAAAAAAAAAACCCTCAGCGCCGCCCCCCTCCAGGTGCCGCCCCAAGCACATGCTTCGTCGGCTGGTGCCTGGAGCCGGCCCTGCTGGTTGGGATCAAAGAATATCAGGGTTGGAAGGGACCTCAGGCGGTCATCTAGTGCTACCCCCTGCTCAAAGCAGTACCAATCCCCAACTAAATCATCCCTTAGCAAGCGATTCAGTTGAGGATGCCCAAGGAGGAACAGAATCCAGCTTTGCTACCATGGAGCTGGTTTGGCTCTGAAAGGCTAACGCAGCAAAAACTGGACTATGTCACTGAAGTCAGCAGATCGGTCTCAGAATCAACCCAGAAAGCAGGTCTGCTGAGTTTAATGGTGCCACATAGTCCCTTTCTAAATATATGGTTGTTCTTCTTGACAATGTCTCTGTCACCAGACTCGGGGAAATAATCACTTGAATCTGAAATGAGTTGGTCACCTTTTGATCGAGACTGTATGCCAGAATCCAGTCCTCCTGCTTGGGGTGGAACAGCAGGCTCTGGATGTAAAAGTTCAGCCGGTACTTTTGATAGGTGGCCCCTTCATCGGAGCTGATCAATATGCTGCTCTCAATCTCCGGGTCACCCAGGAGCATTATCTAAATAGGACAATTGAGAGAGAGAGAGAGAGAAGGAAACAGAACAGGGTTAATGGGAAAGTCAGAATCCATGTAAGCCGAAACATATTTGTATAAGAACGAACTGGCAGCACTGCCTTAAAGAAAATGGAATCAGAAACTGCTCAGCATTTCATTATCAGCCTTAGACCGCAAACAGCTCATTACGATTCCCTAGGGCAGGGGTGGCCAACCTGGGGCTCCAGAGCCACATGCAGCTCTTCAGAGGTTAATATGCGGCTCCTTGTATAGGCACCGACTCCAGGGCTCGAGCTACCGGTGCCAACTTTCCACTGTGCCGGGGGGTGCTCACTGCTCAACCCCTGGGCTCTGCCCCAGGCTCTGCCCCCTCCCCGGAGCCTGCCGTGCCCTCGTTCCCCCCAGATCTCTTGCATGCCACAAAACAGCTGATCAGGAGGTGTGGGGAGGGAAGGGGAGGTGCTGATCGTCAGGGCTGTCGGTGGGTGGGAGGCACTGGGAGCGGGGGTGAGGGGGGAGCTCATGGAGGGCTGCTGACATTTTACTGTGGCTCTTTGGCAATGTACATTGATAAATTCTGGCTCCTTCTCTGGCCCAGGTTGGCCACCCCTGCCCTAGGGTTTTTGTTTAAAAAAAATGGAAATTTTTGTTTTGATCCAAAAGCCAATTTTGGTTAATTTTTTTTCCCAATGAAATTTTTTTTTACCATCTGTCATTTCATGCATAGTCTATAAGAGCTTTGAAGTTTATCGTGGACTTTTGACTCCTTCACCTGCTCTTTGCCCACAAATCCATCTCTAGCAGGACAACTTCCACTACCCCAGACCTCTGAGTTGCTTCTAACAGCCACCAGGTTTATTTGTTTCCAACCTGCCAGAGAAATGTCCCCCACTTTCTCCCCAAATGTCAAATTCTCTCTCCAGATGTACAGTCTCAAGTTCCAAGATGGGCAGCATTTGGATTTAAGGTCCCATCTCTTGCTACCGTGCTGAGCTAGAAGTGGAAGTTTTATGCCATTGGAAAGGGGAGAGTTCCCCGCCTGGCTGTCTGTGTCAGCTGTGCGGTCGGCATTTAGGCACCAGTTTGTGCGTGCGTCATACTTACCCTCCATACTACCATGATTGTTCACATAACATTTAATGAAGCCATTTTTCCCCCAGTGCAGGAAAATGAAATTGTTCAGTTTCTGCAAGTAGGGAGATCATTCATGCCTCTGGTTTTAATTACAAAGTGAGACCAGTATCATAAAATGTCTTTCTTCTATATTATCTTTTATCTTTCCCTATGTCAAAGTTGCCCAGAAAACCCTTCGGAAAACCTTAACTCAGCTTGCCATCTTATTAACATCTTGAGAAAAACAAATCACATCACAGCAAATGTCAATACAATGAAATAAAACAAACAGTGGGGGCTAAACTACAGATATGCTAATCACAGCAGGTTATTGATACAGTAGCTGATTCAAAAAAACACTACAGTACTTGCTTTTCCATTGAAAATCAAATCTAGGATCCACCTCTTAGCTGCAGACCTGAGATTCAATACAATTTTGTTCTATACAGTGTCTCCATATAAACATTGCTCCCGAAAGCTTTACTGAGTTAAACAATACAAGACAGTTTAGGGGCACGGGCAAACACCTAACCAGCTACCATTTAATCATACAAGTTCCGTTAGAAAGAATGGCAAGAATCTGTATTCGGTCCCAATCAAGCATAGCACTTGAACAGACCTTTAATTTTGCAATAACATCCCACCTGAAACATGAAGTGCAACTGACTCGAAATCAGAAGTGTAATTGCATAGCATCCCTTTTCATTGCACAGAGCTCCGTGAGATGCAGAAAGGGGGCAATCAGGAAAAATGATTAAAATTTAACTTTTTTAAAAAATTCATTCTGATTGAATTAACCAATTTTGATTAACAGTGGAAAGGACTTTTCTGCGGATGGGTTGTTGTTGTTTTTAAATACGTATATGATTTTTAATCTGAAAGTTTCCATTTTAAAGGCAATTTTTAAAACTACTGTACTACCCATCATCGGCCAGCTTGAAGGGAAAACAAGTGCTCTGCAGAAAAGTCCCTCACCAAGCTCAGAAATCCACTATCCTGAGATGCTGTTGACTATTCATGGCACGTCTCTTTTGGTATCCACAGAAGAATATTCTACTTGCACAACATCATAAAGCAATCTTTACCTACTGGTACTTTGCTGGCAACAGAAGGGTACTTAGTACTGTAATCTGCTTGCCACCCTGGGCAGCTGGCTAACAGAAGACATCAATACATTGGTAATAGAAGCTCAAGAACCTGCGGCTACCAACCAGGAAAAGGAACAGATCAGACTCTTAATCTTGGATTTTTCCCCTTTCTAATCAAATTAAAACATATGCTTCATTTCCTCTGGACAAGAAAGGCTTTGTGTTTATTTCCCATTTAAAAAAATACTTTTGCTATCACGTATAGCTTCAGCTGGGAAGTTCTGTGCTCCCAGCGATATCTATTTGCATTCAAAGGGTATTGCATGTGTAAGAAAGACATTTGTAGTGTGCATTAGTAACATTTGCTTGCATCTGCAGAATGGTAAGAGAGCAAGATACTCCAGGTGGACCTTACATTTAAAGGCAGGATACTTGGGGAATAAAGAGATTTTCCACAGTGATGTCAGTAAAGGTTACCAAGCTAACAAAGCCATATATTTAAAGTTCACTAGCAAAGTCTTGTCCTGAGCTCGCTGGATAGAAAGCTCAGGGCAGCTAGATATTGTCTGCACCATATTTTTCAACATGGTAGACATACACCAGGATGCACAGGGGTCCTGATCCTGTTTCTTATGTGTGCGGTCACCGTATGTCAATGGGGCTATTCACAGGGGCCAGGGCTGGGGAACGGGGTCTGAAATGCAGGTACAATTGTGCATTTGATTTGCACGTGCCTTTGCCATGACTGCGCATATAGCAGCATTATCATAAGGGCATAACCAGAATAGCCAAAGCAACAATAGAGATATTGAGACAGGCTTTGTCATAGCATAAACTTCAAAGTTCTAGGGGGATCAGTGGGACCCTTTCTCCTGATATCAATGGACTTTGGATCAGGAAAACAGAATGTGGGAGGAACAAGGAAAAGAATTGCGTGCATCCGATCCACAAGAAACGCCCCCCAACCTTCAAATTCACCCTCGGCTCAAGTACTAGCTCCACTCTTTCAGTTCCCAGCAGTTCGTAGGTAGCACCTGAACGCTGGGAACATACTGAAGGGTTATTTGTGGCTGGCGTATTCCTTGCACCCCCTTTTCCCTACCACATTGTGGAATGTCTCAGGAATGGTAAGTCTACTCCTGGCCCACTGTGCTGGCTTGAGCAAGCTCATAGACTCATAGACTTTAAGGTCAGAAGGGACCATTATGATCATCTAGTCTGACCTCCTGCACAATGCAGGCCACAGAATCTCACCCACCCACTCCTGGAATAATCCTCTCACCTATGTCTCAGCTATTGAAGTCCTCAAATCATGGTTTAAAGATTTCAAGACTCCTTAATCTCCCTGCCACATCCAAGATAATAAAAATGAGCCCATTTTCACTCATTGGCAGGTGACAAGATCGCATTCCTTCCTAATGAAAACCCCAGTGTTTGAGATTTTGTCCGGATACAAATCAAATGCGGTCTCAAAACATGCACAATCTCAAACGCTCCTACGTTTTCGTGCACACCACATCACCTTAGAAAAAGGAAAATTTCTGGAGTGCAAAATGGCCCAGCACAAAATTACAAACCATGTCTCCCTAAGCACAGATGCTCTATAGTCATCAGGGGGGTGTAAACCTTGGACTTTCAATATGAAACACATAGCCTCCTACCACTTAAGTTGAAGGAGACATGTTCAGTATGGGTAAGTATGGTCACTGGGGCCAGGTACCAAAGGGAGACAAGATCATATCCACTACCCCACTGGGTCACATACCAAAAGCCCTCACTATCCAATCCTTCATCAATCCAATGCCCACTGAAGTCAAAGACTCTTATAACCTTCAGCTTGCTTGGACGAGATCCCAGATCCCCTCATTCAAGTCCCATCTGAAGTCTCACTTCCTCCCACAAGAAGTGAACTATAAAAATAAACCATCCAAAGACTCTTCTCCTCCTCTGGGTTTCATAAGAACATAAGAATGGCCGTACTGGGTCAGACCAAAGGTCCATCCAGCCCAGCATCCTGTCCACAGACAGTGGCCACTGCCAGGTGCCCCAGAGTGAGTGAACCTAACAGGTAATGATCAAGTAATCTCTCTCCTGCCATCTCTCTCTGACAAACAGAGGCTAAGGACACCATTCCTTACACATCCTGGCTAATAGCCATTAATGGACTTCATCTCCATGAATTTATTCAGTTCTCTTTTAAACCCGGTTATAGTCCTAACCTTCACAGCCTCCTTAGGCAAGGAGTTCCACAGGTTCCCAGTGCACCCTGCCTACCCAGAGCCTCCTCCACTCCAAGCTCTTTGGGTCAGAGACTGTCTTCATTTGTACAGCCCCAAGCATATTGCCAGCACTTAATAGTGAGCAGGGGAGGAGAGATGGTTTGCTTACATTGGAGGAGGGGCACAAATCAATGCTCTGAGCACCCCACGTCTTGCACCAGGGGCCGTCATGTCAAATAACAAAGCCACCAAAGTGTGGACACTTAACCAGCAACCTTAGTGAGAAAGAGGAGGAAAATGAGAGCTGCAAGAGAGACTGCTGACAGCTGGCCTAGCTAAGGGCTCATTACATAGGCTGCTTTCTCCCCTCTTTCAACCCTCCTGCTTCTGCAAAAGACTATATCATCCTTTCTATCAAAAGGGGTGGGGATCGCACCGAAGTATCAATATTACTACTCAGGGTATCGTCATTATAATCCATCATTCCACACAACATTGGCCACAGACAAAGCAGCTCAGAAGAAATAGGAAGTGTGATAATGGTAGCAAATAAAAGGCCGTTCTGTGTTTTTGCAGCTGGGGCCAGTTCAGTTTGGTGGCGCTTTAACTGGGGGTGGGAGGAGGTGGGCTGATAAGGAGGAAACAGCAAGTGGGTGATTTGGGGTTTATTTTATTACCATTTTTCCACCGCAAAAAAACCCCAACAACCACCAAATAAAAACACTTTTGTTAGAGGGAAAATAGCAGCACATTTGTCAAAGGGCAAAACTGCCACTTCTCATTATGGGGCCTTGACAAAGGATCCGCCCCACTAGCGATTTAGATTAATCGCTTTTCATTAAGAGCCAATAAACAAACTCCAGCCAGAACGAGCTCCTCTGCTAGTTCCTGGTGTTGCCATTTATAATTGCTATAAGGAACCGCAAAGGAGCACCAGCGAGTTGTCAAATGTAATTTATAGGTTTTTAAGATCTAATCATTTTCTATAATATTAGATTAAATAGCAGCCTTTATTAAAGAGGAAATTACATTTCACCTTGCTGCATTCTAGAGTATATATTTTTGTGCCTTCTGTGGTTTTGAAATGGGACTGGACGGGAGGAGTTGATTACTGCTGAGGGGAAGTCCTTGAAAACGTACTTGAGCCGAGGACTGCGACAACATGGCATTCCTCCCGATGCTGCAGCTCCAGAGCTCATCTCATTGAATGGTGAAGACCCGGTCTAAATAGAAACCTGAATGAAGCTCCGGGGCTGCAGCAGGAAGGCAGGTACAATAAGCACAGAGGTTACTGGTATGGAGAGTGTCCTCTCTTGTGAACGCCATCAGCTGGATAATCATATATGGGTGAAATTCAAGACCCCACAGCACGCAAGCCCCATTCAGGGGTTAAGCCAGGCTTCAGATACTGTATAGGGTCCGGTGCTGGCCCTGTGCCCAGTGTGAATTTCGCCCACGTAACACTCCAACAGATCTGGAAGACAGTCAAGTCCTAACTGCTTGCTTCATTTTGGACGGCAGGGCTTGTTTACAAGCTTGGAGAGCTCGTGAATAAAGCCAGCCAACGCTGAAGCTGTGGGTGGGTGTGATTATTCTGTTCAGAGCATCTCTGCATAAACACCGGATGAGAAAGGCTCAGGCTGTCAGAGCAGGAACCGGAGAACAGGGAGTCTCATCGGGGGCCACAGGATCTCTTCCCAGGGCAATGTGGGGCTCATCCCTGTGGGCTGAGATTTTCAGAGCCCATCAGGAGAGTTAACCGCAGAACTTCTACAGACGTTCATGGGTGTCGTAGGGCTAAATCCTCAGGTCAGCAACAAAAACCCAACCCAGGGGCTGTATTGTTCAAACTAACCACTGGCTTGGGTGGGAAGCAGGGAGGCACTCCACATCTGGCATGGAGGATAGAGCAGGGCCAAATGCCTCCATGGGCAATGGGGGACACTACAAATGCTGCACCTTCTAAAAGGGCGAGCCCAGCGATTTCCCTCACTGAGCCACAATGGGCTTGGAAGTGGGAGGCAGTCACATCATGTCACTGGGCCACTGAAATATTGAGTGCCACTGATGACACTAATGTAACAATACCCCTAGGTGGGACTGGAACCTACGGAGCTGAGGGTCTGAAAGCACGAGCCTCTAACACTTGAGCTAAAAGCCCAGCTGCAGTGGGAGACTCATAAACCTCTTTACAAACGCTAACCACTAGAGGGGGACAAAGTGTCACATGGCATTAGTACGGCTTTCACCAATACTCGAGTCCCCTTTGGCTCCCATCACCTTCCATGGTGCAGGAGTGAACCCGCAGCGCATGGAAGCAACAAACTGTAGCTCCCTCTCACCTGCCCTGCACATCAATCCAGCTCTGTATCTCTCTTAAACTGTATTATCTGTGTCACTAATGGCACAGCAGAGCATTCGAGCTGAAAGCTTTCTCGTCCCCTTCTCATCTGGCTCTCCTTCCCCAATAGAAGGCAATGAGTCTGTTTTGCACACAGTGGAATCTTTGATTACAATGCCTTTGGACTGAAATTGAAACAACCCGCCATAAAAGGTATTTTTATTAATATCAGGTTTTGTGCAACCCTTTTATTTTATTTCCCAACCAAACATACATTTTGATTGTAAATTACCAGATCACGTCTCTTTAAATGGGCACAGAGAAGTTTTATAGGTGCAATATCTTCAGCAATAGCACCACTGAGTTACATTAGCAGGAAGCATCCTAGTAAATGACTAAAGAAGACAGGCTCAAAATAAATGCCTTTTGTTCCCAGAAATAAATAAACGGCACTAAACTATTAATTTACAGCCTTCTGATTTTCCTCTTCACTTGTAATATGCTTTTCATGAACTGTGTCTATTTCAGAATCTCCAGCCTCACTTTTATTTCCCAACATAAAGTGTTGTTGGGGGGAAAAAAAACAACAACCCTTCCAAATCTGCTGAGCTAAAGAAGAGCTCTGTTCCTTGGCATCATGTCAGTAACTTCATCATTAGCACTGCATTGCACTGGTTTGTGATTAAAAATAAGGTCTGTCTTGAGGAGTGACTGTAAAAATGGCACCGTTTATTGCCTCTGATATTTCCATATCAGATGTGCTCATCTTACGAGTGAAAAGATGGTTTTCTACCTGGACCTTCAGGCTCAAAGTCAAGCCTGGCTCTTTGTGGAACTTGCTGGAATTTTTCATACAGACCGTTTTCCTGCTGAAAAAATATGGTTTTATCTAAGGTGAAAATGGGGAAATCTCCATTCCAATTGACAGTTTGGTTTCATTTTGGCTTAAAATGCAGTTTTGTTTCAGCTTCTCAGTTTAAAAAAAAAAAAAGATCAAATGAGTTTTTAGTGTCAAAACGTTAATTCAAACCAAAGATTAGTTTTGTTGCAACATTAAAGATCATTTACATTTATAGAAACCAAAACAAAACAGAATGAAACAACATATTTAAGTCAAAGTGATACAAAAAATGTTGTTTTTCTTTCAAAATATTGATCCAAACCAAAAAAATTCAGTTCTAATCACATCAAAACCTCCTGCAGGAAAAGCAATATTTTCCAACCAAAACATTTCAAATGACTATTATTCTATTGAAAATGTTTGTTTTCTGACCAGTTCTTCCCTTCCTTTTCCTCCATCATCATCGGTATATAAAGTTCCCACAAGCCAAATCATGCCTTCACTTCTATTGTAGCAACCTTACTGTCTTTGGAACATGTGATACCTCTGCAGCCCTTCTGCCTTCCATAGGGTTTGCACAGATGTAACACATTACACTTAAGGTGGCATCTGTCCAATATTTTTGAATCGGTTGTATTTAAAAACCAATTTTAGCCCATTTAAATAAACCAGTACAAAGCCCTGAGGCGGCACACATCGGTTTAAACGTGTCTGTAAATTTACCAACACAAGCTACATCGATAGAAATCTGCTTTTTAAATTGAATTGAGAGATTCCACACAGGCTTTTTGCACCATTTAAAAGCACACCTTCACTCAAGTTGGCGCAACTTCCATGTTGAGACCAGCCCTTAGTTAAAACATCTATTGAAGCTGTCCAAGAAGAAATAGACTCCTGCAGGAGTAACAGGAGAATAAAGTAGCAACAGCTTACTTTAATCCCTAAACTCAGCAGATCTGATTCTGAATACACACAGGGAGCAGAGCTGCCGAGTAAGAAAGCACCACAGTGACAAGATCACTTTCCAAAGAAGACCCGACTGGTACTTGTGAAAAGGGCTGCATTGCACCAAAGCGCTGTTTAAACAGGTCAGGTAAAGGGCCAGTAAACCTTCGCCTGTAGCCCTGGCAGTGTATCCCAACCCTGGCTAGGAAAGGGTGAGACGGTATTTCGGAAAATTCTGTTTCTATGTCCACTCAGTCTTTGCCTCTTCCCTGAGGATAACAGCCATAGCGATGTATTCTGTGATGTGGACACCTGTCCTCTGGGCAGTACACTGAGGCTCTCAAACTCATTTGACATAGCCCACCAAACAGATAGTAACAGCTTCTACTCAGCTACTAACCTGGGCTGGATTCCAAGCAGCAATCTAGAGGTAATAGAGTGGGGATTTTGCTAGTCAGAAGGGTAAACACCAGGGAGGGAGAAGAGCTAAAGCTAAAGGACTATGTTGGCACCAGAACAAATGAATATAAATTGGTTGTGAATAAATTTAGGCTGGAAATCAGGAGGTTTCTAACCATCGGAGGAATGAGGTTCTGGAGCAGCCTCCTAGTAGGAATAGTGGAGGCAACCAACCTAAGTCGTTGGAAGATGGAGCCTGATAAATGTATGGATGGGGTTATATGATGGGGTGGCCTTCAATCGCTTGGCACTAGACTCAGTGATCCAGGAAGGCTTTTCCAGTCCTATGTTCCTAGAGGAAGTATTATTGACATTTGTGATGCTATTTTCTTTAGCATGAGAGTCCCAGCCCCATTTCTCGGGCTCAATATCTTGCTTAGAGTTGAGACAGGGATTTCCCCAACAACTTGTGGACATCAATCTCCTGGTACAGATCTGCTGAGAGCTGATGAATCCGGACCTACGCTAGTCTAGCGTCTTGTAACTTCACTTCTTATTGCTTGAAAATTACCATTAATAAGAGATTTAATTAATGAGAATAGCATCAGATCACTAGCTCTGAGAACTATAACACTGTAACCTGAAAGCATGAAGTGCACTGCACTCACTTTATAAGGTTTTATGGAGCATGTGTTATAAAAGTACCTCAACCATAAGGCTTTTTATACCTTGGCACTCACTTGGATACAATCCCATAAAATCCAAGCAATCTTTAAGTGTTAAAGGTGACTTTCACCACTGTATTTATTACTGAATAATGAAAAACGGGACAGACACACGTACAAATTGAGCAATGAAACACAGTGCAACCAGTTTCCGAGGCTTCGGCAAGGGGTCCACGCTATACGAACCATGAAGAAACAACCAAACAAGCCTCTCAAAACCCATTTGGGACTCCACACGAACCTCTCACAGAACCTCATTTCCATGCAGATGTTTGTTTTAATTACACACCAGCATATAAACCAGCAAACTTTGCAGCATCACAGCTCTGGGGCTCAATGTCGTACCTCAGGTGTCTCAGGGTATCTGCCCCAATGGGTCTCACACCAAAGACTAAGCTTGAAGCCTTTCGCAATCAGGGGCTTCAGTAAGAGGGTTCAGGCAGAGAGCACGGCACTCCTCCTATGCTAATTACAAAAGGGAGCCCATACACACACTCTCTCCTTTCCTTAGCTTGGGTAAGCAGTTCTAACCTGGGGGGGAGTGGTGAGAGCAACCCAATATTCACACTCCTTGGGCAACTGCCCATAATCCAGTCTCCACATTTTTCCTGTGGTGCTTGAACATATGAGAGAGGGGAACACTGGGACAGCTGTTGTGTGTCCCACCCCAGACCTCCCTGGTAAATGGGCATGCCAATCCTATAGGTGCCGCCCTGCCTTCCCTTGCCAACCATGGCTCTGCAGAGACCTATCTCAGTTTCCCCTTCTCTCCAGGCACCCACACAGGCTTTCTCCAGGCTAACACCACTTCATGCCCGGGGCTGGCTGAATAACATCCAATTCAAAACAATCCTCAAAAGTCCCCAAGTAAATTCTGTCACCACAGCGTCCAAGTTTCATACTCAGCCCTGGCATCCTCAGCCAGTCCTGGAGCACTTCGGTCTGGTCTACTCTTTGCCCACCAGGCGCTTAGCCTCCTTCAGCTCTCTTGCCCTCGCTCTTGATGCAAACAAATCTCTTCTGCGGCTATCCTGGCCCTGCCCTGGTTACTCAGGATCTCCTGCTCTCTGCAGCCTCTGCCACAGCTCCCACTACCAGCACCCTTACCTCCCTAAGTTAAGAGAGGTTAATGGGTAGCCTTCCTTCCCCAGCTGCTGTCTCCCCCTTTATAAGGCTCAGGTGCCTTCCCTTAAGCCCAACTGGGAACCAGGTAATCAATCACAAGAGCACCAGACCCTGCTCCCTCTTAAATGGGCCAGTCACTCTGTGACACCCCCTTTGTCCTATGGCCATAAAACATTTATAAGGCCCAACCACTGAATAGGGACAAAGACTCATGTTCTCCTAGCATGTGTTACCCAGAGGTGGGTCACACCTGGGTATTCCGAGACCATGGCATCTCACTTTTCATTTGTTTTGTGCAGATATTCAACAGGATGGAGGAGTGGCCAGAGACTTTTGGGATTCCACGGGTGAAAGGTTTGGTGGCAAAAGAGCCATCGCCCACCACTCTTCTGTGGGAATGGTTTCAGGGGAAGGAGTGATACCATCTCAATGCTTTCCCCCCTAATCCTGTTACTTGTCTGAGGAGAACTCAGTTAAGGCTAGTCAAACAAAGATGGATGCCGTCCCGTTATCCATGGCTAGGAGGCCATCCATCCGCACAACCATTGTTCCCATTCACGTGCTGACTTAAGCCTTGCAGTACCCCTGTAAAGCAGGTCACCATGGTGATCTCCATTTTCTTTCTGGTTATTTGTTTACATGTGTACAGAAGCAATAGGGCCTGTCCAGGGCTCCAGGCGCCCGTACCATACATTTAAATAGAATCCAAATTAAACAACCCACACAACACAAACCCCACACAACACAAACCTCACCCCCTCACACATCCAGCAGATCTAACGCCCAGAAAAACCCCATTAAACCCCACCCTCTGCAGCAGCGCATGCACATAGATGCACCTTGTGGCATGCCCTGAAGATCAGCAAATCAAAGCTAGTTTGGACCAAGTGAGGGAGTCAGCCCCTCATGGAAGGCATGATACCTCCTTTATACAGATGGGGAAAGAGAGGCATTAGATTCAGTGGCTTATCTGAGATCAGAGGCAGGAATAGAACTGAGGGATTCCAGGTCCCTCTTCCAACCTTTACATGAAGCCAAATCCCACACTAGATCTAATTTTAGGGTGACCAGATGTCCCGATTTTATAGGGACCATCCCGATTTTTGGGTCTTTTTCTTCTATAGGCTCCTATTACGTCCCCCCCACCCCCTGTCCCGATTTTTCAATCTTGCTGACTGGTCACCCTATCTAATTTGTACAGTATAAACATTTGGAGAAAAAGGAGTCAAGCTAGACATTCTGCAAACCAGAAACCTTTGGTATTGTTTTATTTTTAGGCAGGTCAGAACGACATGTCTCCCTGCTTTATCTTGTCTTCTTGGCACTGGACACGTGTACTTTTCATGTTTAATTACAAGGCACAGCAAGCATTCGCTTGTTAAATTTCAGGTGCTGGTGGGGCTGGAAGTCATCCAAGAAGCATGTATCTGACCTGGCAAAGAGTGACTTACTGGCGCCGGGCATGTGATTGTTGTAAAACCTTTTTACTGCTAGCCACATAACAGATCCTACCCAACATCAACTGCTCTCATTTTGTATTAATCAAAGTGGCCCATCCCTCCACCTGAAAATGAATAGTGACAAACAGGAATTTTCTCCATGTGTCCATAGAGCCTCATAGAAAGGAACTTTCATGCTACAACTTGATCTTTCTTCTCGTGTTTTCCACCATTAGTAGTCGTACTGTTCTGGGGTGCTTAGAAATGGGGATCCTTCGTCTCCACAGACAAAGTCCCTCTTCACAATTCAGAATGGCTGTACATGGTGACTGGTTGTATTTGGCAGGTCCTCTCTAGCAACTGGTGCACTGGTTGCTGGAGATGACGGCCTGTTACCATAGCATATCTCAACAGCCCCTTCCTTGACTGTGCTGAGGCCCGGCCAGGATATAGAGGGAGACCCTGTGTGATGACATTACACAGCATAGGTTGTGTTTGGATGTGGGAGCTAGAGAGCCAGAGAGAATCATGGGGTCTGTTTGTGTCCAGCAGCCTCACTAAAGAATCCCTGAGTCCAGTTTCTTCTCCACTATAGCATCACCCAAAAGTTGAGAAATTCCTCCTGAGTTCAGAGTGAGAGAAATATTGGAAAGTACAGATGTCAGAACTAAGAAGAGCAGAGAAAATGAAAATCAATTCATCCAAAAGAAAATTCATTTGAACCTTGGAGAAAAGATTCAGTTCCAGTTTTGGGTAGACTTTGATGCTTGTTGTCTTCAACCCTGGACAGCTCTTGCATAAAAATTAGCATGTGCACACCCTGATTCCTGCTCAGAGACCCCTTCTGATCAATGGGAAGCAGCTGTCAAGACAGACGGGGAGAGCTGAAAAATCTAGAAAGAGCTATGCTAGACTTTTCTTCTTACTTTTCCATTTAACATCAAATAATTTAGCACTGAACTAGTGGTACAGTAAAACCACTGCACGAAGCGCTGTATAAAGACATACATTTACATTTTCCAAAAGTGATTTCAAGGTGACACATCTCCCCTGGTTCCAGCTCAGAGGGTGAGCTTTTTCAAAAGCACTGTCATCCAGCCTATTCTTTCAGTTGCGAGATGTTTCGTGCCATTGAATGTGTCTCCTCTGAAAGCCCTGTGGATGCTAGGTTTTCCCTGATATCGGCATTGAGATGCCCAGGAATGGCTAACCTCACGGAATGGGGTTGCACTTTAGCAAATGAGGGATACTTAAACAACCACATGTGCTTACATGTAACTGTGCACTAGCCAGAAGAAGAGATTTGCAACGTTTCTAATCAATGTTTTGCCTTGATCTGTAGACTGGTGCTTTGCACAAGCTAGATCAGCGGGGTTCTTTTGTCACTCTCTGTGCTTTTACATGCAGAAGCCTTAATTGCTGTAAAATCCCAAATATGGTTTTGCATAATGCAGAATCACCAGCCTTCTCTAACAGTAGCATTGTTTCCAAGCCGTGGGTATAAGGGAATAGGTAGCATTTGTAGTTATAACAGATATATAGTATTTGAATCAATGCACATTTGTGCTATTCTCCATAGAACACAAGAGCAATTATCGTTGTTGCAGTAACTTACCAAGGTAAGCAGAGAAGATTGTAGAAAATAATGCTACGGGGTAAGCAAAGCCTATGTGCACTAAAATTCACGGAAGGGAAGGTACATTGAAAACACCATTTATATAACAAAACTTCTGTGGTTATAGGCCTGGATCTTGCAAACACTTACGCATGTGAATAACTTTACTCATGCTAGGTGCTCCATTAAAGTCAAAGCTATTTGTGTGAATAAAACAACTCCTGGGTGTAAGTGTCTGTAAGATGTGGCTCATATACAGTAATTTCATTTGAGGATTGCATAATGTTTCATAACCATTAAATTGATAGATTTTAAGAAAATAAAAATTGCATTATGGGTCATCCCAGAGACTATTAAACCTGAATAAATCTGTAAATACCTCCATGCGTCTCACTGTTTATTTCCTTTTTGCACTTTATTCAGTCTGGAGAGTGAACATAAACAGCAGTAAGTGTCAACTACGGTCACCGATTCTTAGAACCTGACTATCTATCGTTGGCATGTCTCCCAATACTGTCAGAGACACATGCTAGTTCTGCTCAGGCTAACAAACTATAGAATGGATGCGGCAGGGCAAGCTAGCCATCCAAGTGCAATCCCACCTGATCCTCTGGGTGCAAACTTGGGTGGACAGCCTGAGACACCTCCAGCGCTAGTGAGGCCACACTGCTATAGCACGCCGGCTTAAACAGAGCTAGACCGTGTCTGTCTACCCATGTTGGAAACACCCCCCAGCTGCTGCACAGACATAGCCCTAAGCACTTCTATGGCATCTAGTACCTAAGTGCCTCCCAATCTTTGATGTGTTCGCACCACCACCACTGTGCAGTAGTAGGGAAGTGATATTATCCCCATATCACAGACAAGGAACTGAGGCACAGAGAGGCTAAGACTCACATCCCCAAAGGTATTTAGGCACCTAACTCCATCTGAAGTCAATGGTAGTTAAGCACCTAAGTACCTTTGCAGATCTGGGCCTACATAACGTGCCCATCACTGCAAGTCTGTGATGGAGCAGAGGGTCAAACACAGATCTCTCGCATTCTAGGCTAGTGCCTTAGCCACCTTCCTCTTGAGAATTAACAGGATGCTGTTAAGTTTTGGCTGCAAACACTGCAGGAAAATGTTATTTATTTAAAGAATATGGAAACATTTCTATTAAACTTCAGCCTTGTAAAATCTTTTTAAACCATTCTGTGTTTTAAGACAATCTTGACCTGACATTGTCGAAGTCAGTCGACTTCGACAACATCCTAGTGAACTAAATATGAAACCCATTTTTTTTTTACAGATAGGTAAATCGGAGATACACAAATGAAGTTAAGTGACTTGACCAAGGTCACAAAAATAATCAATGACAGCACTGGGAATAGGACATAAGAGACCTAACTTCAAGTCCTTTACTATAATCCCACCATATATCTCCCATATTCCAGTGTATTAACAAATTATATATTGGCTAGAGTCCAAAACCTACTGATTTTGGATGCACAACCTTGAAAGCCAACCAGATACAATTCTGCCTATATGAATACATCATATATTGTCTGCTTCCCCAATTCTTGCATTGTTTAATTAATAACAGGTTTCAGTGTAGTAGCCGTGTTAGTCTGTGTCAGCAAAAAGAAAATAAGAAAGAAATACTTGTTAATTTAATTTAATTAATAAGGGACAAATGCACAGAAACAGAATTTTTGGATTTTGATAATGTTCCCTTTCCTCCATTAGTCACACCATTCTGGCATCTTTGTGTTTATTCTTCAACATTGGAGTAGGGGCTATGTTATAGAGCAACTTGGAAAATTATTTCATGAACATTTTCTAAACTGATTAGATTTCTCAGTGTTTCTTCTGGAGCCACTTTCCATTTTTTGTAAATTTTTGGGTGATAATTTGTAGTCAGATTTTAATGGGCATTGTTTCCCAAGTGTTCTGTTGATTGAAAAGCAAATTTTCTTACTGAAACTAGATTTTTGGTAAAGGAAAAATGTAGAAAGTGATTTAGACAAATTTCAGTTAAAAAAGCATGGGAGAAAATTTCACAAAGGAAAACTTAAATAATGGCCACAATTTTTCACCAGAAGTTTTATTTCTGGCAAAAATACCTTTTTTTAAACCAAAACCCAACTTTTTCATGTAAAAAATATTGACCAGTTCTGCCATGTTGTTATGACATACTCTTAGTGTTCTGCATTTTCAGTTTTTACCGATTTTCACCAATAAATTACCAGTTTTTTTAATTAAAGGAGTTTGATTTTTACTAATTTACACCCATTTATCAATCTACTCAATATTTTTTCAGGTACTTATTTTTGTTAAACTCAACGCTTTACGTGATTGTTGTGTCCTGAAGCTGTGAGACTGAAGCAGTTGCATAGTGTGAAATACAGAACACACTCGGCGGACGTTGGAAAAATCAAACACCATTAATATCGCACTATGATTGGCTCACTAGGAGACGCTGCCCACCTATTTCTTTGCGTCTGTTTAGTGCGATGCTGAATTGAAACGCTCGATCCTCCATAGATAAAGATAAGGCAAATCTGGGGCAAAACCACAAATTATGCCTGAATACCAGCAAGAAAATCAGTGCTTAGAAATTTTGAAGTAAAGTAAAGATGGGAGTGAAGAGGATGCCTTGTGCTGCAAGTTTTGCAGCACTGAGGTCAGCGCGAGCGCTGACAGAATAAAGGAGCATGTCGAAAGCAAATGACACAAGGAGCTTAAAGAAGAAAGTGAGCTTCAAGATAAACAGTATCAGGAGCTTTCACCAGGGCTTTAACCACAGAGATGACACAACACAACGGTGTCAATGAATTTGTGTGCGCTCTTTGTTTCACCAGACAACCGCTGTTAATTGCAGAGGGGCCTACTTGTGACTTTGTGCGACAATCCCATCCAGCCGCAAAACACCATCCTAATTCAGACAACCTCACTCGTAAGTATCTGAAAGCAAATGACGATGCTTTAGTATCTAAATTGATGGAACGAATTGAGGGAAATGTGGTGTCTAGTCTGATTTTTCAACAAATTGAGGGAAATGTGGTGTCTAGTCTGATTTTTGACGAGTCTCCTGATGCTTTGGACCGTCTGACTCTTTTTTGTTTTTCATTTTTTTGATTTCAAAGCGAATAAACCCACGTTGTTTTGTGCTGATGTGACATTCATCCCCTCTGCTGACAGCTCTTTTGTCGACGCAGCAATCACCGACATGTTTGAGACATACCAACTCGCTTGGGAAGAGGTGGCCACAACTAACACAGAGTCTGCTTCCTACATGGCTAAATTTGCACGAGAGATTAAACTCAATCAGAAACTAGAGCTGCTACGTATTGCCTGTCCTCCTCATCTGATTAACGGTGCGCTGTCAGCAGCTGCTGCCACAGAAGCAATGAAAGACGTGAAATCCTGCATCACTGGATTCGGGGCCGTTTTCAAGCAGGCGAACAAGTTGCAGGCTTTGTTTTGCACAGTGCGAGACAAGTGCAGAGCCGACTGCTGATTACCTAGCCCTGTTGTGCCACTTCGGTGGGGGAGCTTGTACTTCGCTTCCTGCCATGCAAATCAGTGGTTCTCAGCCAGGGGTCCGCGGCCCCCTGGGGGTCTGCAAGCTCTTTCAGCGGGGCCATGGAGCCCCGCAGTTGAAACCCGGTACCCCAAGCCTCCCCTGTGGGGCTGAACCTGGGAGTGACCCCACTCCCCGCTGAAGCTGGGAGCAGCGGGGCTGAAGCCAGTCCCGATGCAGGCAGAAGCCCTGAGCCCCTGGGCAGAGTTGAGGGGGCACGAGGGTGTTGCCCCCCCAACTGCAGTGCCTTACCCAGAGTGGGGTAGTCCCAGGGGCAGCTCTACCCCCCACCTCCTCCTCCACTCCCCCAGCCCCCTTCAGGCCCCACCCTCTGGCCAGGTCCTAGGCGAAGGGGAAGCCAGAGCCAGGCAGCTGCTCCTCTGGCTGGGGGTGTCATGGAGTGGGCAGCCGTGGCATTCCCCCGTCTGCTGCTGGTGCCCGGGGTTGCAGCTGCTCCTCGGCTCCCCCTTTGACTGCTCACGCAGCCGGTCAGAGCATCCTGGGCGGGGGACCCGGCTCCAGGGCCAGCAGCGCCCTCGGGGAGCAGCCACCGGTGGGAGAGCCCTCTCGGCCCCCAGCCCCTAGCTACCCCTTTCCCTGCACTTTGAGCTCCTTCCTGCCCAGACACAGCCCCCTAGCTACTCCCTCCCTGCACCCTGAGCGGTTTTCAGACTTTTTGAGCTGAGCCCCCCCCCCCCCCCCCCCTCTTTGAGTTATATTTTTTGGTTGCGTCCCCCCACAGCCCAGACAGGCTGGGTGGCCTGCTGAGGTGAGTTAGGGAGTGGAGGTGGCATTTCCTCGCTGGACCACGCCGGCCCTTGGCCCCCCAAAATAGAAATCAAACTACACCTATGTCCAAGAGTCCCACCCCTGGCCCGGAGCCCCAAGTCCCTCCTTCTCTGCCGGGCCCTGGAGTTTTTATAGCATGTGGGGGTGGGGGGTCTCAGAAAGAAAAAGGTTGAGAACCCCTGATGTAAATAATGCATGGACTGTGTTAATGCGTCTCCTGGTTTGTTGGTTCAAAGCAGAAACTCCGAAGAGACTGGCAAATAACCAAAATGACCACCAGATTCTGGGCATCAAGGTAATGTCCATTGTTGAAAACGTGGAGACACTGTGTGACCCACAGAAAACACTGGAGTTTTCTCCAGCTGCTGCCAACACGTTTGCCTATAAAGATGTTTACCGGACCCTGACAACCAAAATCTCTGCTGAACTGAGCAGAAAAGCTGCAGGAGAAACATATGGTGAGAAAACCCAGCTGTTTCCAGAAATCCTTCCGACCCCAGAACACGAGAGAATCAAAAAAGCATTCAAAACTTTAATCACAATGCTCAGCGAGGAATAGGAGACTCCTGGGGCCCATAATCAGAACCCCAAAGTGTTTGATGCCGAAGATTCTTTTTGGAATGTCATCCAGGTATGGCACCCCTTCCTCAAGGTGATTTTCTCAGCAGACTACGACTGTTATGCCAGATTGTTTCAACTATTTGCCAGTAAAAATGAAATTTCAAATCTGAAAGGGGGATTTACTATTTATGCACAAACACAAGAAAGTATTTTTTCATGCAACGCACTGTCAACCTGTGGAACTCCTTGCCAGAGGGTGTTCTGATGGCCAATACGGTAACGGGGTTCAAAAGGGAGCTAGATAGAGTCATAGAGGATAGGTCTATCAATGGCTATTAGCCAGGATGGTCAGGGATAGTGTCCCTACCCTCTGTTTGCCAGAAGCTGGGATTGGGTGACAGGGCATGGATCACTTGATGATAACCTCAAGTATCAGAGGGGTAGCCGTGTTAGTCTGGATCTGTAGAAGCGACAAAGGTCCTATGGCACCTTATAGACTAACAGAGGTATTGGAGCATAAGCTTTCGTGGGTGAATACCCACTTCGTCGGACGCAACACCCACGAAAGCTTATGCTCCAATACCTCTGTTAGTCTATAATGTGCCACAGGACCCTTTGTCGCTTCTTTGATGATAACCTGTCTGTTCATTCCCTTTGGGGCACCTGTCATTGACCACTGTCAGAGAACAGGATACTGGGCTTGATGGACCTTTGGTCTGACCCAGTATTGGCGTTCTTATGTTCTTATGCCTAACCCTGTCAATTAGAGCCCTGCGTGGATACAAATTTATATCCATGGACGCGGATATCCACGGATAGAAATCTGTATCTATTGAACCGCAGGGCTCTCCCAGGAACCGCAGCAGCGAAAGGAGCAGAATGTGGGGCTGCCGCTCCCAGGAGCCTGAGCCCCACGCCAGCAGCTCCTCCTGTGCGGCTGTACTGCCCCCAGCCCCGCCCCCTGCCCCGGTTGCTCCTTATGGACAATATCGGAGTCGAAAATGAGGGGCGTGGCCTCCCATTCCATCTTATCCCTCATCAAAGTGGCAGCACTGAGTCTGTGGCATTGCGTATCTGCTCAGAAGCATCAGGCTGTGAGTCCCTAAACACAGGCTCATGACTTCACTGCAGGCCCTCAGGAACCGATGGGCCAGGAGAAGGCCAGCTTGCATCAACACTCGCTGCTTCTGAAGTGGCTACACCCTGGCCCAGTTCACACGCCACAACCCCAGGGAGGCAACCGGCGCTGTTTTACTTGCTGACTCTTCATGTTGTGGTGCCACATGGAGTGGAAAAAAAGTAGCTTTGCGCTGACAAAATCCCAAGCCAAGCATAAGATCGATGCCTTTCTTCATTTTATTTTTCTTTCGCTGGGAAAGGTGGCGGCTTCCCCCAACTCCTGCTGTTTAACTAGAAATCCTATGTATTAATTATTTACATTACAGTAATGCCTAATATTCCCCAGTCAAGGATCAGGGCCCCGTTATGGTAGACACCGTACACCGAAGTCACACGCCATCCCTAACTCAGAGAGCTCACGGTCTAAGCGGATGGAACTGATCAATGGGGTAGAGATGGATTTGGAGGAGAAGGTAACGGCAGCAATAAAACAAACAGAGGCTGGCAGAAAAGCAGACGTCCTAGCTCACCACTTGCCTACCCGGAGCCGGAGGGGAGTGATCTGGAGGGATGACAGCAGAGAGAGGTAAGGGAGGTGGCAGCTTTAAAAATTGTTTTCCCCCATGCAGAGGGGAAAGTGCCATGATGGTGGGAGGAGGAGAAGACAGGCAAGCAAACGGGACTGGCGCTAGACCAGGTCAGGAAATATTTCCCCTCCCCTGTGAAAAATGTTGATGAAAATGAAAATGTCTTTGTTTTCCTCCATGTGAACATCTCCATTTCGATGGAAAGTGTATGACCAGATTTCGCTGGCCTCGTTGGCCGAGTGAAGGCGGGGAGAGGGGAGTTAGATAGCTCGGTGGGTTAGCAGATCAGAGAGCCAGGTTAGGCGAAATGGTGAAGGCCTTATAGGCAAAGGAAGAAATGTGGTGGAGGAAGCGGAGCTTCTGGAGGCACGTAACGGGGCCAGGAGGGTCATGGGGTCAGATTCCCTTAACTCCCTCCATAAACACAACCCATTTCTGGATATTTTCCTCCCGACTACTCCCAAGGGCACTGAGCCCACCTACCCCACCTGGTACAGGGGCAGATTACAGGTCATGGGGCAGAAGGAGGGGGTCACAGTGGATCCTGTAAAGCCTCAGTCCCAAGCAAATGGTTTTGAAGGAGGTCCCAGATGTGCGTGAACCAAGCCCTGGTCACTGCAGTATCTTCCACCACTAATGAAGAGTACGAGGGGTATGGCTACATTGCGGCAGGGGCTGCAGCATAGGCTAGCCACCCAAGCACAAGCCCACCCAAGGCCCTGGGTCCGTTCTCAGGCACTGGTCTCCAAACTTTTCCGGGCCACGCTCACCCTTACCCCTGTCCACACACACCCCCGGGAGCCAGGGCTGGGAGCGGGGTCACAGCTACCGGGCAGGGGTGGGATGACACAGACAGAGGACACAGCTGGGGACAGGTCTGGGGACAGGGATAGGAACAGAGCTGCGGCCAGGGGCCGAGGCTGGGGGTGGGGCTGGGAGCCAGGGCTGTGGCAGAGCAAGGCTGGGAGGCGCTCCCTCCCCAGCCCCCATGGGCTGTGAAACCCAGCGCAAATGGCAACACCAATCTCCTCTCCCACGGGGAGGAGCATGAAAGCTGGCAATAATACTAATGCTACGGTTCAATCAGAAAATCAGAGCCATGTTTCTCCTGGCTTTATCCACGTATCACTTGAAAAATAATCTCTCCCCTCCTCTCTGGATGCAGTAATGTCTGTTTGCATACAGAGGAGCGGGGCATTTCAAGACGGATGGTGCAAACGGAGCTCTGGCTTGGGCAAAAAGAAACCATGCAGGTTTCTAAGTCCTGGAAAGGTTCTTTTCTGAGATCCAAACCAGGATTTTGGAACACAATCAAATAGAGCCTGCCCCCAACACATCCATCTCAGGTTTTCCAGGAGACCCAGTGCATGCTGGGATAGAGCACTTTCTAACATTAAAGGGCTGATGATAGCCATGCTGATGTAAAGCGACTGCAGCTGCATCTTAAAAAGGGGGCAGGCGCACAGGTGAGGTGGAAGGGGAATAGCTTGTAAAGTGCGCATAAATTGCTCAGTAACAGCTCTTTAAGACACACTGCCCCATTATTAATATTGCTGTAGCTATCAATTTAACTCCGAGAGGACCCCACTAAGATCCGGGACCCACTGTGCTAGACATTCCCCGTCCTGACACACAAAGCTCTGCCTGCATTTTAAAGAGGGTAAACTGAGGCACAGCGAATAAGCAAATTGCTCAAAGTCACACAGGAAGCCTGTGTCAGAGATGGGGGATTTAGTCCAGACGGCACTGGGCTGGGATTCAGGACTTTTCCTCCTGGCCATCCTTCCTCCCTTGTGCTGCAGCCTTTGCTACCCTAAGCACTTTTAGTTAAAGGACATCCAGCAAGAATGAATGTGTTTCGCTAGAGATGAGAATTTTCCATATGAACAATACCGAGTTTGTTTGGTTTATTGCATTATTTCTGGAAAAGAATTAAATAGAAAGATAGTTTGGGGTTGGGGTTTTTTTTAAGAAACATAATTGTGCCCTAGTGTATTAATTTCAATCTCCAGAAATCTAGGGCACAACCGTGCTCCAATCCCCCAAGGACCGACATCCCTGTTCCCAGAGCCGCTCTCCACCCCATCTATTATTTTTTTCCCTCCTTTTTAATAACAGAACATGCTGACTCGTTATTATTGATTGATTATTCTGCTGACTGCAAAGCACCGCTTCCCCTCCTGGTTAATTCAAAACTACCTCATTTTTCATACTTCATAAATTAATATAGTATTGGAGCTGAAGCAGTAAAGGAGAAAGCTGCATTACAGGGGGAAACAGGGTGGGGGGGAGGAAATCTTCTAAACCTTTCCTGCGTTAAGAATGTGCCTCTGAGTTAGACCCCACTGATGGGCTGGGTAATAAAGCACAGCCACACGGATACTTACTGGCATTTCAGCATTGTCAATGTAACCATGATAACTCTTAAGCCTCAATCAAGGTAGCGCTGACCCATCCCAATAATCAAAGCAATGGCCAGACTAAGCATCTGTTGCCTTCCTGATTCATGCAACGAATGTGGGAAGTTTCTCCAAGAGTTGTATGAACAATATGCCTCTCCCCATCACATGTTGTACTGTTATGCATCAGGGGCAGAGGAGTTAAAGTGTTACCCTGCTCTGTTCCAGGAGAATGGGTCAGGAGGCCATCTGGCGTGGTGTTAATGCGCCATCAAATCTGGGCTGGAATCAACACATTTGAATGGAAAACCCTACAGAGAGACAAGGGGAACCCCAAAGAACGAAGATTAACACCTAGGTGTGGATGGGAAAAAGAGCTGGGTGTGGCTCGAAAGCTTGTCTCTATCCCTCTCAGAAGTGGGTCCAATAAAAGATATCCCCTCATCCGCCTTGTCCCTCTACCTAGCTGCAGAGGCAGCGGAACGTGTGGACACAGCAGGGCTGTGCCTGGAGAACAATGATGGACGATGTCGGGGGCTGCGTTAAGAACTGGACTCCCAGATCTTGGGGCTCAGAGGCAAAAAGACAGAGAAAGAGAGCCAAGGATGGCTTCTAGAGCAGACCGGCTTGGTGGAGTCCTGGCTTTGGCCACAATGAATGGTCTTAACCTTTGCTTTGCTGCGCTACCCAAAGGGCTTTCCAGTGCTGCATTCCAGTTGGCTATTTGCTTTTGAAAAGGCTGCTTGGTATCACTGCAGCTATTTACAGAAGAGCTCTGCACCTTGAAGGAGAGGAAAAGGTCTCTTGAAGGAGTCTGGCTTGGCTGGACCAGCTGCAGGGAACCATGGACAGACACAGGGCCTGCTGAAGCCCAAAGGCCCAGTTTGGGAGTGGTGGAGGCCACAGAGCTACCTGGCAGAACAGTGGGACTCCTTGAGGTCTAGCACAATGGGGTACTCCCAGGAGACCGGTAAAAAGGCCGGGGCATAAACCGGACCAAGTCAATTGACCCGGGCTCTGAGACTCGATGCCATGGGTTTTTTATTGCAGGGTAGACATACCATCGCAGTCCGATAAACAAGAAGGAATATGCAGCGCAGTTGCCCCATGCACAATGGCTGCAACAGCCACAAAATAAGAGAGAGCACATACAGGGCCCAGGGCAGCTCTGAGGGCCAGTCCTGAGTGCAAGCCTTGCAGCTGTCTTGGCCAGTCCTGTCTGCAGGGTCCCTCTGGGGACCAGCCGCTCCCAAGACTCCACCTGGTGTGGCTACTGCTGGCCCACTTTTTATTTTTTTAAATGGAGATATGCCAATCTCCTAGAACTGGAAATACCTTGAAAAGTCATCGAGTCCAGTCCTCTGCCTTCACTAGCAGGACCAAGTACTGTCCCCTGACAGATCTTTGCCCCAGACCCCTCTGTGGCCCCCTCAAGGATTGAACTCACAACCCCAGGTTTAGCAGGCCAGTGCTCAAACCACTGAGCTATCCCTCATTCCTTTGCCACCATAAGGCTGTTTCCCAGCCCAGCTCTCGGCCTTTCAGTTCCAGCTGCCCAGCCTTTTCTCCACAGCTAGCTCTGGGCCGGGGCCCTCTGAGCTTTAGCAGTTCTTCCCTTGCCTGAGCTGGAGGGATTCCGGTGCCTTTGACCGGCCAGTAACACAGTGCTCAGCAATGAGCCGACGATTTGCTTACCTACCTCACAGGCGTGTTGAGAGGATGGACATCCATGGATGACTATGAAGTGCTCCAATGCAACAGTCACAAATGCTGTATAATTAGCTCTCTAGAACACAACAGCAAGAACCATCACTCTCCTCTGCCTCTCCAACCCGGGGGTGACCCATTTGTGGTTGGCTATCAAGAGTTGTCCCACTGACGTCAAGTTACTCGGGTGTGCAAGTGGTTGCAGGATTGGGCCCTAAACCAGGCCCCTCTACACTTGGGGCGAAATCCACCCCTGTGCACGACTCACCCCCTCAAAATAGCTCACCGGGTATTTAATTTTTTCTGCTAAATGGGTGATTGTTTTGTAGCAAGAGCTCCCGGTGCGTTTCAGTGTCGCCTGCAACTTTGCCAACCTCTTGCACTTCCCAAGGAGCTGCTGGCTTTCCGCCCTCCTTTGGGTTTGATCTTTATTGGATTAGTTTTAGTTTTATTTCCTCTGGCATTTTTTTGCGCAGAAAGAAAATTCTGTGGAAGAGGCGAGAATTATGTGTAAAACAGAAGGAGGGAGCAAATCTCTGTAACCTTGCAGAGTGCAAGCTGACACAGAGGGAGCATCAATGTGTCTCGCCTGTGCCATTTATTACAGGAATAGATACATTTTTAATTGCCATTGTAGAGGTTGGCTCTATATTTGATTCCCACTTTCAAGAGGAATCAACTGGAAGAAAACAGAAAGAAAGGAACAGGTATAGGACGATGTAGACAGAACAGAGAGGCAGTGTGGTCCAGTGACTTGGGACTCAGAAGACATGGGTTCTAGTCTTGCTTCTGACCTATTATTTCACGTCTTATTTGCGCGTCTTTTCCCCCACCCTTTGACTGTCTTGTCTATTTTGGTCTGTCAGCTCTTTGGGGCAAGGAATGTCTCTTGCTATGTGTTTGTACAGCACAGTTCGGCTCTGATTGCAGTTAGGGCCTCTAGGACTTACTTTTGTATAAATAATAGTAGAGCTACACATGTGAGAAGTGCCACTGGTTTGAATTGGACTATGCATGCCCATTATAGTGCAATTATATTATTGCATATTGGACCTGAACAAAAATTCCAGATCCCAACAACTCCAAATGTTGAGATGATGTTCGGATCAGGGCTCTAGCTGGTCTCTGATTTTTATTAACATGTATTGTAAACTGCAGCAGGGCTCTCTGGATCTAAAAGCAGGTGCTTTTACTGCCTGAGCAGACAGACTGGGATGTCTTAGCTCAGGGCTGTAATAGACCCATAAGCTTCAAGGTCTGGCTCAACAAGAAGAGGGGGACAGAGCCTCACATTGTAAATCGCCTGGGAAACTCATCCTGAACTTCCGAGGTCCACCTAGCTCAAATCTCCACATGGACTACCACATGGCATCCCTGGGGAAGACATCACCAGCAAGGATACAAAAATGGACCTCTAGCTCTAAAAGCATGACCCTATGTTGCCTGAGCAAAAGGATCATCATCCAAGACTGCAGCAGGCTCATAAACAGCTACCTGCCCCAGCCACAAGAGGGGGACAGAAAGTTACCCTGTATCAGCATGGGTTAACATGTACATCTATTATACATGAATATCAAATGAAGTACTTAAGTTCAACCTATACAGTTTGTTAAACACATACAAAAAACCCTACATTGAAAGAACAGGAAGGTTGGAAAGTCAAGCCCTCCATAGGAGTTAGAAAATGCCATAATTGGGAGCATTCCTTGCTCCTAGATGTATACCTTTGCATTGGCTCTATTAAAAAGCATTTTATTTGAATGGAGATCAGCTCACCAAGCGATCCCCATTGCTATGTACAACTGCCCTGTCCTCATCATTATTTACCACTTCACCAATCTTGGCATCACCTACAAATTTTAATCAGCAGAGATTTTATATTTACTTCCAGATCATTGATAAAAATGTTGATCAGTGTCGGGCATACTACCAATCCCTGCAGAACTGCCTAGAAACACTCCCATCCAATGAGGATTCCCCATCGATGACTACTTTTTGAGATCTGTCAGTTAGCCATTTAATGTGTGCTTAATTGATACTGCACAGTGCTACTTTTCTTAATCGGAATGTCGTAAAGCAGAAGGCAAACACCTTGCAAAAGTCTAAATATAATACATCTACCTTTTAGTATATTATAGTTACTTTATCAACCAAACTTGTAATCTACTCAAAGAATGAAATCAGGTTTGTTTGACAAGACCTGTTTTCCATAAAACCATGTTGATTGGCATTGATTATATTCCTATCCTTAAATTCTTTAGCAATTAAAACCAAATCAGCTTTTCCATTATTTCCCCCAGGAGTTATATCAGGCTAACTGGCCTATAGTTACCTGGGTCATCCTGCTTGTCCTTTTTGAATATTGGCACATCATTAGCATTATTCCAGTCATCTTCAATTTCCCAGTATTCCACGATTTATTAAAAATGAATATCAGTAGGCCAGAAAACTCCTGAGCCAGCTCTTTTAGGACCCTTGGTGAAAGTTATTCAGGTCCGTTGATTTAAAAATGTTTGTACATACCGATGTTGTTTAACATCCTGCATGGTTACTATTGGACTGGAAAGTATTTCAGCATTCTCATGTAATACAACCACTCATCCTACTCTTTTCCAAATATAGAACCAAAATACTCACTGAACACTTCTGCCTTTTCTGCATCATTATTAAAACACTTTACCATCTCCATCTAATAATGGGACTATACCAGTGTTAGAATTTCTTTTGTTTCTCATGTACTTAAACTCCTCATTGTCCTTAGTCCTGCCAGCCATGGATTTTTCCCTAATGTCTTTAGCTTCCCTTATCAATTTTGTACACTTCATAGTCAGGGCTATGTAGTAAATGTGGCTGCCTGGAGGATCCTCTGCCTTACTTGTTGCAGAAGTTTGAAAGCACATAGTGACTGAGACAGAGGAAGGCAGGAAGAGAAAGGGTGGTCTCCTGGTTAATGTAGTTGAATGCTATCCTGTGAAACCGGATTCTATCCCTGCCTTTGCCACAGAGTTCCCATGTGATTCTTGGCAAGTCACTTATACCAGGCTTTTCAGAGGTGGTTATTAATTTTGTGTTTCCCATTTTCTGGGCACCAAACTTGAGCATCCAGGACTCACTCACAGCTGCAACTAAAGTCTGTTGTTGTGCAGCTGTGCTTTGAACACAAAGTGGCATAAAATGCTAAGTACTCCAAACATTTAAATCAGGTCCTAGACATCTCAATTTGGGCATCCAAGATTAGAGGGCACTTTTGAATGTAATCTCTCTGGCCATCTGTTCCTCATCTGTACAAGGTGGCTCGTACCCTCTCGTCTCAAAGGAGTGTTACAGAGGTAACTTCATTAAGGTTAGTAAAGCATTTGGATGCTAAAATAATGAATGCCATAGAAGCACCTATGAAGAAATTAATGATTCTTCAGAGCAGGGTTTGGGCTAGTGGGGCCACTGGATAATCGAGGTTCTAAAGGAGCACTCAAGGAAGATAAGGCCATTGCAGAGAAACTAAATGAATTCTTTGCTTCAGTCTTCACTGCAGAGGATGTGAGGGAGATTCCCACACCTGAGACATTCTTTTTAGGTGACAAATCTGATGAACTGTCCCAGGTTGAGGTGTCATTATAGGAGGTTTTAGAACAAATTGCTAAAATTAAACTAATAAATTACCAGGACCAGATGGTATTCCCCCAAGAGTACTGAAGGAACTCAAATGTGAAATTGCAGAACTACTAACTGTGGTATGTAACCTATCATTTAAATCAGCTTCTGTACTAGCTGACGGGAGGATAGCTAATATGACACCAATTTTTTTAAAAGGCTTCAAAGGTTATCCTGGCAATTACAGGCCAGTAAGCATAACTTCAGTGCCATGCAAATTGGTTGAAATTATAATAAAGAACAAAATTATCAGACACATAGACAAACATGATTTGTTGGGGAAGAGTCAACATTTTTTTAAAGGGAAATCATGCGTCACCAATCTACTAGAATTCTTTAAGGGGGTCAACAAACATGTGGACAAGGGTGATCCAGTGGCTATAATGTATTTAGACTTTCAGAAAGCCTTTGACAAGGTTCCTCACCAAAGGCTCTTAAGCAAAGTAAGCTATCATGAGATAAGAGGGAAGCTTCTCTCATGGGTCAGTAACTAGTTAAAAGACAAGAAACAAAGGGTAGGAATAAATGGTCAGTGTTTAGAATGGAGAGAGGTAAACAGTGGTGTCCCCTAGTTATCTTTACTGGAACCAGAGTTGCTCAACATATTCATAAATGATCTGGAAAAAGGGGTAAATGGTGAAGTGGCAAAATTTGCAGACAATACAAAATTACTCAAGATAGTGAAGTCCGAAGCAGACTGTGAAGAGTTACAAAGGGATCTCACAAAACTAGGTGACTGGGCAAAAAAAAGTCAGATGAAATTCAGTGTTGATAAATACAAAGTAATGCACATTGGAAAACATAATCCCAACTATACATATAAAATGATGGGGTCTAAATTAGCTGTTACCATTCAAAAAAGAGATCTTGGCATCATTGTGGATAGTTCTCTGAAAACATCCACTCAATGTGCAGCAGCAGTCAAAAAAGCTAACAGTGTTAGGAACCATTAGGAAAAGGATAGATAACAAGGCAGAAAATATCATAATGCCTCTGTATATATCCATGGTACGCCCACGTCTTGAATACTGTATGCAGATCTGGTCACCCTATCTCAAAAAAGATATATTGGAATTGGAAAAGGTACAGAAAAGGAAAACTAAAATGAGTAGGAGTATGGAACAGCTTCTACATGAGGAGAGATTAAAAAGGCAAATTTTTCATCTTGGAAAAGAAACAACTAAAAGGGAATGTGATAGAGGTCTATAAAATCATGACTGGTGTGGAGAAAGTGAATAAGGAAATGTTATTTACTCCTTCACATAAGAACTAGGGGTCACGCAATGAAATTAATAGGCAGCAGGTTTAAAACAAACAAAAGGAAGTATTTCTTCACACAACGCACAGTCAACCTGTGGAACTCTTTGCCAGAGGATGTTGTGAATGCCAAAACTATAACAGGGTTCAAAAAAGAACTAGATAAATTCATGGAGGACAGGTGCATTCATGGCTAGTAGCCAGGATGGGCAATGGTGCAACACCATGTGGACACATGTGGACTGAAAGCTTATCTCCACTACCAGGGAGATCCACGCCGCTGCAATCGATGCAGCAGGGATCAATTTAGCAGGTCTAGTGAAAACCTGCTAGATCGATGACAGAGCGCTCTCTGGTCAACCCCGGTACTCCAGCTTTCCAAGTAGAGTAAGGGAAGTCGACCGGAGAGCGTCTCCCGTCAACTCAGCGCCATGAAGACACTGGGCTAAGTAGACCTAAGCTACGTCGACTCCAGCTAAGTTATTCACATAGCTGGAGTAGCGTAACTTAGGTCGACTTACCCTGGTAATGAAAACAAGCCCTGAGTGTGCCTAGCATCTGTTTGCCAGAAGCTGGGAATGGACAACAGGGGATGGACCACTTGATTGTCTGTTCTGTTCATTCCCTCTGGGGCACCTGGCACTGGCCACTGTCAGAAGACAGGATACTGGGCTAGATGGACCTTTGGACTGACCCAGTATGGCCATTCTTATATTCTTGAATAGTGTACAGTAAAGAAGGTCTGGGGAACACATTGAACAAAGAGGATAAGAATAAAATATTGAACAGCAGCTCATTCAGTGAGCACCCCCATCCTGTGCACTGAATGAGGCAGGGGACCTGTGGAATAGTATGTGATCATGTAATTAAAGATTATCATAATGCATATGCACAAGGAGGCTGAATTAATTCTGGCTTTTCCTAACTACTGGGGGCTTCACTGTGCAACCATAAATGTTTTTTTAATGTAATTTTGTGTATGTACCCGCAAACACACACTTCTTCTCTCTCTCTAAAGATAGATAGATACAACATCTCTTGCTCTCTCTCTCTCTCTCTCTCTCTCTAAAGAGAGAGACAGACAGACAGACAAAGTGTGTGTGTGTGTGTATATATATATATATACACACACACACAAACATAATTAACAAAACTTTCTGGTGCCATATGTGAGAGTTGTCTTAATTATGTTTAAAAATAAATACAAAAGAGATAAGTGAGTGACTTTTTTAATACTGGTTGTTCTTTCAAAGAAAGATGCTACAAGAATCTGTTTTTCCATATTTAATGTACACCATGTACTATCTCACTCCAGCACCTCACAAAGCTCTGGGGTTACAATGACCAGTTTGGGGTGGATGGAAATTTGAGTCACATTAACTTGAGTTCCAATCCTTCACTGAGAGCTGTGTGAATGGTGCCCAGTCCGGGTGTATAGGATGATTGGAGCCAAAGGGGGACCTCTAGGGGCAGGGATCCACCTTCACAGCTCTCAGTGCAGGATCGGGGAGTAAATGGCAACAAAATTAAAATCTGCTCTAGAGAGAGAAAGGATGCCAGAGACCACGAAGTAAGGAGGTGCCCAGAAACCACAGAGATGGAATAAAATAGAACAGATGAGACAATAGAAAAACAGATGTCATTTCAATAATAATAAACAATGCTTAGCATTTCTAAAATATTATTAGTACTTATTTATTGGTTGTGTATGCCTTCCAGCCAAGGATCTCAAAAGAGCTCTACAACCATTAATGAATTTAATCTCCAAGGCTTAATTTACAAAAATAAAAATGCTTAAAGCATTCATTAATATAACAACAAAAACAAAGTGATTTAAGGCGTACTAAAAAGAAATCCATATTTTAAGAGAGAGTTCTAATAACAGTACTGCTTTGTCTTTACATACGAGGATCTCAAAGCATTTTACAAACACTAAAGAATTAAGGCTACCAACATCCCGGTCACACAGAGACATTATATCTCCTGTTTCTAGAGAGTCAAACTGAGGCAGAGAGCGTGATGGCTCCAATCCTGAAAGGGATTTAGGTACCTAACTTCCCTTTGAGGATCTGGGCTGAAAGGGACTTGCCCAGGCTCACATAGCAAGAGGCTGAGAAGAGGAGTCCTGGATTCCTTCCAGTTCCCTGCTCCAGCTACTACTTTACAATTACATTGCCAAAGAGCCTCAGGGCCACGTTCCTCAAGCATATAAGGCCAGGGTTACCCTACATCATTAGGTGAACCCAACTACATCGCTCAGGGGTGTGAAAAATCCACACCCCTGAGCGACATAGTTAAGCCAACCTAACCCTGTGGACACAGTGCTAGGTCGACAGAACTTTTTTTCCATTGACCTACCTAACCCCTCTCAGTTTAATGTATCCATAGCCTATGTAACTCTTGTTAGGAGAGCAATTTCAAGGGGACCTACTCATATGAGTGAAGCGAGTCGTATGCTTAAGTGTTTGCAGGGTTGGACCTTAAGAGACCAACACTTGAAGAAAGAAGGCTGTTCTTGTCATTAAGGCTCAACACACCTGAGTCTCATTCCCGGCTCTGCCACAGACTCCTTACGTGACCTGCGGCACGTCACTTCATTCCTCTTTCCTCAGTTCCCGATCTCTAAAGGGAGGGTAACACCACTTCCTTCCTCCCAATCTTGGGGCTTGTCTTAACAAAGAATTAGTGCGAGGCAAGCTGGGGTGTAAAACTACCCTGCATCAGCCTGTCATGCACTACCCGGCCGGGTGGACCTTGCTGCCGCGTACTAAAGCTTCCATGGTGTACTTTGATCCAACCTGCTTGGAGACAGGAGTAGGGCAATACGCACCGGGGAACTTTTAGTGCGTGGCAGCAGGGTCCATTCAGACAATGCACAAGGGGGCCATGATCACAGTCAGGGCTTCTAGGAGCCAACAATATACCGATAAAGGAGGGCTTTGGACCGTATTAAGGCTACAATTTCGATCCTACAACAAAGGACAGACTCTCCCCATTGGAGGCTCTTACTGTATAGGCACTTTTTTTCAGAGCACTGCCGCACAAAGGAATGTTCCAAGGAGAGTAATGGGTGCAGCAAAGGAGTGCACAGAGGGAGGACGACAACTCAATTTGGATCCCAGGTAATATAACCTCCCTTTCGTGGTGGCTTCACAGCCTCAGGCCAGTCGGTAAATATATTTCACTGGGCCAAAGGAAAAGATTAGCAATAAAAGACAGTGAAAGAAATGGTTCTATTATTCCTTCCCTGTGGCTCTAACTTCCCCATTGCCTTTCTGTTATAAATACGTTCTCTTCAAGACCACAACAGCGCGTCAGTTCACGGCACACACGGTTTATCACAGTGTCAATAGAATAAGGAAAAAGGGTCCAGAGAAACCTTCCATCTGCCAAATGGCTGCAGAGCTCAACTCCCCACCAACTGCTCGGGAGGCAAATGTCAGACAAACGAACAGATCATAAATGACTAATGGGCACACTGGCAAGGGACGGCAGCAAATCTCGGGCTGGGGTAGAGAGCACAGAGCCTGCATTTGGAACCGCAGCCTTGGCATCCTATCAACCAGCTAGGACGCAGGGGGCGGGGGAGAGGAAATAAGGCAGCCCATGGGATTTCCATTGGGGACAGAGTGGGGGAACAAAGCCAAGATTCAGAAGCAAAAGTGTGATGCTATTATTTATTATTTGTATTGCAGTTGCACCTAGATGCTCCAGTCAGTGATCTGGAACCCCACGGTGCAGGGTACTGTACATGCACAAACAGAAAGATGGGGCCTGCTCCAAAATGCTTACGATGTAAGAACGCAATGAGCAATAAAACTGAGGTCCAGCTCTCTGTTATTTAAGGTCTCCTGCCACTGCTGAAAGAGGAGAGTGGTTAGCCCTGGACAAATCCCAGTTGGGTGCCTATTTATTCCACCTCCCTAAATTTATTTCTGAAGTTGTCATCACATACAGTAACAGTATTCTGCTCCATTGATTACCCTAAACTGCTGTATTCAGTGTTGCTGCATGCTAGCTGTTATTCCACCCGAGAGGGCTGCTTTTCAGTGGTGGGTTAAAAAAAAAAAAAAGCCTACGGCTTTTAGCCAGTGATAACTTTCTGGGCTTCTGTCTTCCTCAATACAAGTGAACATTTCGGGGTCTGATAGGATGGGGCTGTGGGACCCAGACATTTACAGGGGGAGGAGAGAGGTTCTCTTTTCCTCTACTGCCCCAGTGCTGTGGGTTACTTTGCTAGACAGGCTTAGTATCACTCTCTCTCGCACTGGAGTTCTGTTATAAGGATCACTTTGGGACAACCCTCATTTTGATCATCGCGGTTTAACAATTTCTACGGGTGAAATTCCCCAGGGTGCAGAGAGCTGTCCAAGGCCTATGTGTAGGGTGACCAGATGGAAGGACCCAAAAATCGGGACTTGTCCAAGCAAAAAAAAAAACCCACCGGAGTTCTCCAAGCAAAAAACCCCCCCAAAAATGGAAGAAGCCCCGATATCGGTTGGGACGTGGGACAAAAGAGTTAAAATCAGGACAGTACCGATTTTATCGGGACGTCTGGTCACCCTACCTATATGCCACTTAAATCCTCAGGACAGAGCCAAGGGCTATGTCCAATTGAAACTGCAAGGAGCATTCAAGGAGGCAGAATATAGTTACCTAAGTGGTGCCCAGCCAGAACACTAGGATTATCACCCCCACTTTTAGTAGGGTGCCGTGGAATATTAAATGGCCCCAAGTAATCAGGACCTCAGGTTTATTCACTGTTTATCTGAACAATATCTACGGTTAGTTGTTTTTTCTACTTTTTCATTTCTCCCTCTATCCAATCTCATCTGAAGCCCAAGGGTCAGCGCTGGTGGAAATTTTTCCATCTCAGTTTTTTCAGTGGAAAACTGGGTTTTCAACTAAAGGAAATCTCTCACGAGAACGGTCCGCTTTCCCGGGGAAATGTTATTTTGTTGAAAAAAGGAACACCTGAAAACCCAAAGGATTTTGATTCAAAATGGCACCAGGATGCCTTATGGGAGTTGTAGTTCAGGTCCCTTAGGTTCGGACTCTCCCCTGTGTGCTGGGTTTTATGGACAGACTATATCTCCCATAATGCACTACAATGAGGACCTCCTCTGATGCACTCCTTGCACCAAGAGGGGTGAAAGCCAAGAGCTGAATGATCACTCCAGTGCCAAACAGTAAGGATGCCTATTAGGGGTTAAATATCCACACAGCCACAGGGGATTCACCAGTCACAACCCAAGCAATTTGTTGAAATGTCCCTTGCCGTCCATTCCTCCTTCTATGCCCATTGTGATACAGGAGGGCCAGGGAGCAGCAGTGTAGAGTGTGAGAGGGGAAATATATAAGCCCTAGGCTAATTAAGGCGTGGTTCCCTGGAGACTAGGGAGGGTGGCTACAGGTTAATTGGAGCACCTGCAGTCAATTAAGGCCCTCTCAGGAACCTGATAAAACCCCCTGCTTCAGGCAGACAGGGGAGGAGGAGGAAGGAGTTGGAGCAGAGTGATTTGGTGGTGGAGCAGAGAGCAATTTGGAGGAAAGCAGAGGAGAGTTTGGAGAAGTGCTGTGGCAGGCTAAGAAGACCAAAACCCTAGGTAAAGGGACACCTGGCTTGTGCAGAGGGAAGGCAGGAAGCCCCACAAGCAGGAGAGGGAAGGAGCCCAGGGGAAAGTATCACTAGTACAAGCGGTTTACCCACTAACCTAGGGCCCCTGGGCTGGGACCCGGAGTAGAGGACGGGCCCGGGTCCCCCCCTCCACGCCCCTTCTCTTGGATACTAGTGGGACAGCTGATACCCCAGTTCAGGGGCAAGAAACGGCCCCCTGAAAACTCCCCACTTTCCCAGAAGAGAAAGTGTGAGACCCTCATAGTAGTGCCGGCAATTCGCCACACCATCCACATAACAACTGAGTTTGAATCCCTCCATTCCTTTCTTGGGCATGTTCTCGCTTACACATAAATGCTTCTCAACACCCAGCCTTACAACAGTCTCCAACGCTAGCTGTAGATCCCCACACAAGGAAAATCCCCGCAAGCTGCCAAAAATGTCTGGTTAAAAAAAAAAAAAAACAAGTAGAATTTTTATTTGGAAACAGATCATTCAATTCTAAACTCCACAACAATTCTGCCCCAGCACAGACCAATTCATCCTGCTTCCCCCACCGCTCACCACAACCCATTCATTTCTACTTTCCAACAACAAATGCCCCAGTCACAAACCCCCTGCACCCCAGCCCTTGATTCTGCCACACACATCCATGCACATAAAAGAGCGGCTGGTATAAAGTGATGGCGCTCCACTGAAGCTGTCAGAGCTATTCCAGTTTACTCCAGCTAAGGGCCTTGGCCCTACGTCTCTGGCTCAGATGCGTTACGCAGCTGACCATTGTTTTCCCTGTGCATCACATTAGAAAGCGAAAACAACTGCAACCCCTGTTCCCACACTGCAGTAAGTATCAGCCTATAATAACGTGTAACTACAGCCCAGAATGCATCACACACACAAAAAGATCAACATAGACGTGGCATTCCTGCTGCCCATCAGAGAATACCTGCAGAGCAATCAGGAGCCTTTGGCCATATCATGAACCATGGAACAGGAAATCCAAGGAAGGCAATCCCTATTGGGGGGGAAACCTTTGCTTTTTCCACAGTGCTAGCCTGTTTGTCCTTTGAATCATATTCATCTGCAGCAAAGGCTTGTGTAAGATGATTCTCGAGCTTCTCGGAAAATGATCAGCGAGTCGTAAGGACCATTTCAACCTGTATGTAATTGAGTCTGAGCCAGATGCCCCCTATTGTGGGCTCTCATGCAAATAACTGGGTGGGTGTAAGTATCGGAGTGAAGGATGCGTCCTAGAATATGCTCTGCTAATTACAGCCTCTTAACGGGGGTGGAAATCTCACAGCAACGGGCACTTTGGCTTCCCATCATGACTGGAAATAATAATTATGTAAGAAAACCATAGCTACTGAGGACTTCACAGCTGTCCATGGGCAACGCATCACGACCACCTGGAATTCCATGGTGACAAAGGGAACAGTTCTCATTGCAAATGCACAGGCCCCACCCACTTGAGCAAACGGAGAAATCGCCCGAGTTCCTACCAATACGGGGACTATGATACAACAGTCAAGCAGTTCTGACTGCAGCCAGGGGAGGGCAGCGGTGCACGCATACCAACCAATTGTTGATAACATTTCTCAGCTTCAAAGCGCCATGAAAACATGTATCAGTCCACCCCCACAACTCCTCTCTAAGCAGAGTAAGTAGCAGGATTCCTACTTCACAGGTGAGGCAAAGAGAGAGTCATTGCTCAAGGTGGGATTAGAATTCAGTAGCTCCTGGATTCCAGTGCTGCACTCAGACCACTACCTCTATGCTCTAATTGTATTTAACACGTGCTGTCTGCCCGTCTGTCACACTACGAAGCAATCGTAGGGTGTATTTTCCAAATACCCATTTCCATTTCTAGAAAACGTCTCCCCAAAATATTGCTGCATCCCACTCCTTTGAAGTACGAGACATAGCAGCAAGCAGCACTGTGGCCTAGTAGACAGATCAGGGGACATGTGGCTTCTAACCTGATTGCCAATGACTGAGTGTAGAGACTCAGGCAAGTCACTTAACCACTCTGGTGCCTTCGATTACTGATCTGTAAAACCAGACTGCCCTAAATTTACAGATTGGAAAACTGAGTCATTGTCTACTGTACACTTACCTGAGTGCGCCAAAGATCACACACTCAGGTAAGTGTACAGTAGACAACGCTGTAAGGCGGCAGTGGATCCAGGGCCTTGGGAAAGTCACTTAACCTCTCTATGCCTACGTTTTTAGCCATCTGTGAATACAATTTAGGTATACAATTACAGAGGGCACCATTTAGAGATTAACAACAGACAAATGAACATGGAGTATCTTCCTCTACTTAGAAACACTCTGACACAGCAATCACTGGAGAGCAGCAAATGTGGAGTGTTTAAACAATTACGGACCATTGAGCAAACAGGGGTAAGTTAATTTCCACACTCCCCCAGTAAATTAGGTACAGTACGGATCACTATTCACCACTTTACCGATGAGGAAAACTGGGGAAGAGAATCATAAAATATCAGGGTTGGAAGGGACCTTAGGAGGTCATCTAGTCCAACCCCCTGCTCAAAGCAGGACCAATCCCCAATTTTTGCTCCAGATCCCCAAATGGCCCCCTCAAGGATTGAACTCACAATCCTGGGTTTAGCAGGCCAATGCTCAAACCACTGAGCTATCCCTCCCCTCCCTAAGCCAAGTCCTAATTCACAGTGACACCGGGAATTATGTGTCACATTCTGAGTGAAGGGCTACTAGCCATTTAGTGGCTACATTTTGAGTCAATGACAGAGCCAGGAATAGGACTAAAGTGTTTTAAGAGACATAACTGCTTGATCATTCTTCCCTCACACACTAGCTCCTGCTGGCACTGTCTGTTCTACACTTAAGTGTCTAAATACCTTTGAGGATCATAGCCTCGCTCCCACTGAAATCAATGGGAGTCAGATGGCTTAATAGCTTTCAGGATCTGGGCCTTACCCACTTGTGTGACTTGGGCAAGTCATTGCCCCTTTCCGTGCCTCAGTTTCCCTACCTGCAAAATTGAGATAGCGATATTTACCTACCTTTAAGCTTTATGGGTGAAAAATCCTACATGGCTGTAAAGCAGAGTTGGCTGAAATTATCTGACAATTTGAAATTTCTATACACTTTTTTTTTAATGGTGAAAAATAGTCACAATTGCTCAACTAGCAGAAAATGTTACTCTGGGACAATGCAGATCGCAAAGTAGGTAAGAGCTGGAGACAAAGCATTCTGTCAGCGATCCCCCTATGGTACAAACTTGCACAGGACAAGAGGAGAATCCAGAGTCTGACTGTCTTTAAGAAATACTGCCCAAAAAAATCCAATCAACCGAATTCCCCTGAAATGAATCAAACTAAACAAAAGAAAATTAATATCCATATTTTAGAGAGAGAGAGAGAGAGAGAGAGAGAGAGAGAGAGAGAGAAAATTAAAAATTAAAACCAAAAGTCCTACCCCAAGCAGATGTTTTACCCCAAAAAGTAGGGTGACCAGATGTCCTGATTTTATAGGGACAGTCTCGATTTTTGGGTCTTTTTCTTATATAGGCTCCTATTACCCCCCACCCCGTCCCGATTTTTCACATTTGCTGTCTGGTCACCCTACCTAAAAGGGAGAAGTGTCAAAGACCCCATGAAGTTCATTAGGGACTTTGCAAGCGGTTTTACGTGGAAGGCACTGAGATGTTATGGTGATGAGTGGCAGGATAAAATCCTAGGAGAGATAGATTTTTAAGGCCAGGAAACACCGTTACACCATCTGGTTTGATTGCCTGTATAGCACAGACCAGAGAATTCCATCCAGTTACTCCCGTACTGAGCCCCATAACTTGGGTTTGACTAAAGAATGTTCCCCCCCACCACCACCAAAAAAAAGGCATCCAATCTTAATGGATGGATAGATAGAAAGCATAATTTGTTATTGCATGTAAAGCTCTTGGAGGTTGAAAGGTGCCATGTAGTTGCAAAGTATTGCTAACATTAATGATTATTATGGGAGTTAGGGGGCATCCTGATATTAGGAGACCAGCACCTCCGAATGACCTGTCAGCATAACAGCTCTAGACACTGTGGAATAATGCAACTGAATTCAATAACTTGCCATTATGCTCCCCAAAACTGGGGACAAAAATGGGGGGATTTGATCTTCTTGCCTTGTACTTTAGTTAAGCTCAGGGATACGTTGCCGAGTCAGGTACATGATGTTTATATACCTGGCATTCAGCTGAATGCATAATTCCTATTTAGCAGTAGAACAGAAGTATTTTTCGGCTTCAAAGGAATCTGACAGGTAATTCCCACTCTAGTTCTACAGGGCAGCTGAGAAGTGATTATCCTTCTCCCTAGTAAATCAATTAGGAATGGAAGTATGTAGCAGGGTTCTCCTCCTCCAAGTAACTGTTAATCGTCTAAGCACTAATGAGCAGACAGCGTTAGCAGCAGTGTGCAAACTAATCAATAATCACAAAAGTGTGAGCGTCTCTGAGTCTGACCAACAACCTGGGAGGTTCAAACTCAGGGAGAAACTAATACACACTGTAAAAACATTTCACCTGGGAACGGGGGGGGGGGGAGAGAGAGAGAGAGAGAGATCATGTTGCCCTCTTGTGACAGGTAAACAAAGAGGTTGTAGGGTTTACTTGCATATGGGAAGTCATTGCCTCTAGCTCAAATGGTTAAGGTTGTGTTTTCATATTACAGTAGTGCCTAGTGGCCCCAGTCAGAGACAAGTTCACCATTGTGCTAGGTATCGTATGAACACTGAACAACAACAACGCTCCCTGCCCAGAAAAGTTTACAGTCTAAGTACTTGGAACTGCTTCCTGTAACATGCATACATCTGTCTCTCATCTGTAGACAAGGCAAAGGAGAGGGTGGCTCACGGCGACATGATCCTGGGAAATGACAAATCCAAGACAGAGACAAAGGGTCCTGTGGCACCTTATAGACTAACAGAGCCACAGGACCCTTTGTCTCTTCTACAGATCCAGACTAACACGGCTACCCCTCTGATACTTGAAATCCAAGACAGCAACTGAGATTTTCAAGGCACTTTACAAATTCTGTCCATAGAAATCACTTTGCCTTCCACTGATGTGGAGCCAATTTGGGGTTGAGACGAGGTAGCTGTTTCACCATGGAATCATAGAATCATAGAAGATTAGGGTTGGAAGAGACCTCAGGAGGTCATCTAGTCCAATCCCATGCTCAAAGCAGGACCAACCCCAACTAAATCACCCAACCATGTGCAGCAACAATGCACTACCATTTAGGACAGGATGCAACTGAAACGGCAAGGAGTACACATACTGGATGGTGTGGTATAACTGTTACCCAAGAAAGAACTAAGCTGTAAAGCCAGAAGGGTTTCCGAAGATGTTCGGAAACGGTGTTGCGTCCCAAGGCTGTGATTAGCCAATGATATAACTCTGATGATGTAATACAGTAGATCCTGCTTACTAGCAACAACTTTTGCTTACTAGCAACATTTTGCCAGCAAATGATTCTGGCCCGTGGACTTTGATATTAATGGGATATGGATATTGGCAACAGGCATTCCATGCTGCCTGTTAACTTTATTAGAAGAGAGGTCCTACCTGTAATCAATTTGCTGGCTCCGAACCTGTGCAGCCAAGTACTTCTTTTGCATGTCATGGCTTCCAAACATGGGGACCATCTCTCGCTGACAAAGTTAGGGCTCTGGGGGCCCTACGTGGGCCAGGTGCGAAGCAAACGCGAGTAGCTGAGAAGTTGGGTGTCTCGAGATCCATTATTTGGTGCATTAAGAATAGTGCTTCACAGGCTTATGCGATCAGCACAACCCAGGGCGACAAGCAGCAATGTGATAGCAAGGGCGGCTTTTTATATGTAAACACTATCCTAAAATTGTGCGCTGCTGCACTGTGTGCCCCACAAGCGGAGCATCCTCTCTACGGACATGCAGCACAGCAGGCTGAGATCTAAATTTGCTCTACTCATTACAGTGTACCAATTCTGGAAGGTTTTGATGGTGCCTTTCTTCATTTTATTTTTCAACATTGTATCAAGCAGATATGAAACAGTAGCTCAGCTTCTACAATCATCCTTGCTCTGCACTAGTACATGCGAAAACAAAGCCATCTGCACTAGTACACCTGAAAACAAAGCAATCTTATCTGGAAACGGCCAGATAATGGTGCCATTTTGCTGGGAAACAAGTGGCTGCTAATAAGCAAAGTGTACTGTATCTGCAACCTGATATCTTGCTTCAGATCTTAGGTGAGTGACATTGCTCTGGAAACAGAATGAACTGGAATAAGCTCTCCAGCTTGCTTCATAGAGCCATAGCTTTTAAGGCCAGAAGAAATCATTGTGATCCTCTAGTCTGAGCTGCTGTATAGCACAGACCAGAGAATTTCACCCAGTACCAACACTGTCTCCATATCAATCCCGTGCACTAGATCTCGCCAACCAGTTTTGAATCAACCTTATCTGATGCTTGTGTGGTTTCAATTACACTCAGTTGAATTAAGTCTCTTAATGAGGCCAGTTGTCATTTTTTCTGACTTGCCTTTGGACTCTCAAAAAACTACTCCTCCGAGGACAACAGATGGGACCTTGTGGGGGCAAGCAGTGATAAAATCTATACAGCAAAATGCAAACAACTTTGTCCCATTTCACTCAGAACATTAGACTCATAGACTCAGACTTTGTCAGAAGGGACCATTATGATCATCTAGTCTGACCTCCTGCACAATGCAGGCCACAGAATCTCAACTCCTGCAATAATCCTCTCACCTATGTCTCAGCTATTGAATTTCTCAAATCATGGCTTAAAGACGTCAAGATGCAGAGAATCCTCCAGCAAGTGACCCGTGCCCCATACTGCAGAGGAAGGCAAAAAACCTCCAGAGCCTCTGCCAATCTACCCTGGAGGAAAATTCCTTCCTGACCCCAAATATGGCAATCAGCTGAACCCTGAGCATGTGGGCAAGACTCACCAGCCAGAAACCCAGGAAAAAGTTCTCTGTAGTAACTTCTAACATAGTCAAAGGTCAATTAATTGTCAAGATCATGTTATCCCATCAAACCATCCCCTCCATAAACTTATCAAGCTTAATCTTGAAGCCAGATAGGTTTTTTGCCCCCACTGCTTCCCTTGGAAGGGCTGTTCCAGAACTTCACTCCTCTGATGGTTAGAAACCTTTGTCTAATTTCAAGTCTAAACTTCCTGATGGCCAGTTTATATCGATTTGTTCTTGACCAGGTGAAGACAATTTTCACGAGAAGTCAGCCTCTGCTTTGAAAAAAATAAAAAAGCTGCTATATACATATTGGTACGGTAGTTCTGGCTGATTGCTATAGAAATGTGCCTGCCATAAAGATTCCAGACAGAGAAATAAACATCAGCCCTGAAACCTTTGTGGCCTGACCAGTGATGGAAAAACAATAGTAAATAATAATAATAGCAAAATACAACTCTGGAAAGTGAAAGAGAGATGAGACAGGCAGTTTGAAAATGATCAAATGTAATAGTCTCCGAGGCTGCCTAATGTGCAGTACTGATACAAGCTTTTAGCTAGAGCAATCTTGGTCTGACTTCCAGGGGCAGCTAAAAGTGCCAGGGCTCTGCTAGCTCCTTGAACCACCACTATGATGACTTCAAATCGACAAGCACTCAGTAGTCACGCTCGGTCTGTGTTCTGTGAGTCAGCCGCAGCCCTAATTGCATCAGGTGGGAAGCCTGGGCAGAGGGCTTGAAAGCTCTGACATCATGTTCTCTCCCACAAGTTCCCCTCAAAGCTTGGGGTCCCGGCCCACAGCTCCACACGGACGCATATCAGCCCCCTGACGTGACGTAACCAGCCACAGGTGTCAGTTACATCTTTTCCTCCAACTCGTTTGCTAAATTAAGGAAACATAGAAGGAAGCGGCGTGGAATCCAAGGAAGGGATGTCTTTCACTTGCTGTCTCCAGTACTAAGTGGCTGATAATAAGGCAAGGAGAGGTGCATGAGTTCAAATCAGCAGAGGCAAGAATCTCACAAACATTTGTGTGAATTCAGCTTATTTGGAGTTAGAACAGCCAGCAACCAGTAAATTTACCTCCCTTATTTCTCTAACAGACTAGACACTTTCTGGGTGAGATTAAGGGCTTGATTCTCATCTGTATTCCTGCTGTGTAAATCAAGAGTAATTCCACTGAACTTCACGGAGTTACACCAGTGTAAATGAGCCAGATTCATGTCCCTGGGGGGGCCTCATGATTTACTGCTGGATTTTGCTTTAGGATCAGAATTCTTTTTAAAATGAAGAGACCGTGGTAATTTTGTTTCTATGGCTACCAGATCAATGGCTCTCCCTTACCTTCCTCTTGTTCGTTGGACTGACATAAAGGTAGCTCAGCACAGTCTTCAGGCCCACTTTGTCATTTAGCTTTTCATAGGTGGTGCCATAGTCCGTTGACCTGAAGAAGGGAGAAAAGGAAAACAGAAGGTTATTCAAACGTTGGGGAGGAAAATTAGCATATGAACAGAGGCTGCAGCCTGCAAGTTCTTGTTCCTAAACCTGAGGTTTCATGTTTCATTCCAGGGAGAGGATGGAAAGGAGAGGAGAAAGACCTTGAACCCTTTGGGACAGAGACTGTGTCTACATCTACTGCTTCCCATTCTGCACTGAGAATCACACAGGCAAACCCCTGTGCCCAGGCAGATCCCCACTGATTCTGGGTGCACCCGGGTGGTTTTCAATGGAGGATCAGGGCTATTTGTAGGTTCCTGAGAAACCTGGTCCCATGCAGCACCCAGGCACTGCTGTATGACTTGTATTTAAAACAAATAGAACAGATGAGTCCACAGCAAAAACCTTGAACACATTCCCGCCCCCCACCCCCAAGAGCTCAGGATCAAAATCCATCTCCAAATTGTAGCAACTGAGCTCATGTCTGAATCAAATGTAGCCATACTGCCATCGCTAAAACTGTCGCCCCCATGCTAATCTGTGCCAGGTGTTTTATTTTTCTGCCTTAGGTAGAGAGAGTCAGGCAGCTCCCACGAGAGACAGCAGATGATCTGGGGGTGACGCTGCCCATTCGTGACTGGCAAAAAGCACTGTTTCTGTCACAAAGGGGTTCCTGCAGCTTTCTCCTCCTCCTCTCTGGGGGCATTTGGAATCAGTTCCCCTTGTTTGGTGCTTCTCTGTGTTTTCACTCCGCCCACTCCACACACACACAAACCAATGTCCATGTAGTGTGTTATCCTGTCTCCAACAGTGGCCAATGCCAGATGCTTCAGGGGAAGATGTAAAATCCTCACTATGCACCTAATTGTGCAACATTAATGGCCTGGGGAGAAATTGCCTCCTGACCCTTTATGGTGATCGCTGCTCAGTGTATGCCCTGAAGCATGAGGATTGGAGGCCTTGGGATGTTCTCCTGTCCCTTTCCTCCCCTCTCTTCCCCTTCATCCTCCTCATTATATATTTGAATAGAAAATATGTAGGAACGCAATGCACTTGCTAGATGTACGCTCACTCTGAGACCAGCTGTAGCACAGGTGTTCGTTATCATGATTTCAGTGTCGCTGGTTCTGGTTTTGAAATGTCAGGGAGGCGCTGTGATCAGTACTCTGATCCCTATGTATCTGCTGCAGGAATGGGCCATGCACCTCTCCCAATGCCAAAGTGAATAGCATTGCTCCCCTAAAGACTATAATAGAACTGCTACAGATTCCCTCCCAACTGACTGTAGAGTCTGATTGACTCCACAGTCTATCCTCAGCCTGCCTTTTTTACTGCTCCAGTGTGGATAATGCACCCCAGCATCACATTGGAAGAGGCCCAGGGGTGTCCACTGCAAAACATCAAAACAAGATGTCAGGAGCCAGGCTCCAGAGTCAATCAATGGTGGAGTCCATAAGGTGGGAAGCCCAGTTATTGTTACCAATGGGGCTATGACAACATCTCATCATGCCTTCATTCCTTTTGCAAGCACAACTCCCGATTTTTGCAGTTGGTCCCATCTTAAAGTGAGCTAAACCAACCCCCATAACTTGAACACCCACAGATCCATGATTAATCAGATTCCAGTTTGTATGGCTTGAGTTCATCTGTACTAAATCTATCTAGGTATCAATACCCAGATCATCACTGAAGTAGCTGGCTGACTTCTCCCTCCCAGCAAACGTTGAAACTAAAGTAGTCTGATGGATAAAACTGAATAATCTAGAAACAATTAGCTCAGCTGTATGGGGCACCCAGTTCATGCACATTCACTGGGGCAGGAATCTTCAACCTATGCTAAATGCTTTGTAATGGAAATAGGATGAACACTGATATATCTCTTTGGTCTAGCCCCTGCCAGCAGTGCTGAAGCTCTGAACAAGCCAGATCCATGATTATACAAGGGACAGATACAATATCTCATGGAGTGGAAACCTGACAATGGCAGAAATCACTAATTTCAATCAGTGTTCAAATAGAATGCACATAGTAGTTTAATATTCCCACAGGGACAGTTTTGTTTGTTCCCATCATCACTTGCAGATCTCCCAAAATGCTTTGCACTGGTAAAGATGTCCTAATGACCCTTTCTCATTAGCCCACTATCAGTCACTTGACTTGCCCTTTCAAAGAATAAGTAGAGAGGAAGTATGATCATTATTTCTTTAGCTTTCCTTGGGCTCTCTTTATTACAATGATGGCCAACAACGGCTTTGCAGAAAGTCTCAAAGGACATCACAGTAATACTCTTAACTTCCATAACATCTTCCGTCAAGAGCTCTTGAAGCATTTGACCAGAATTAATCAATTCAGACTCACAAGGTCCCAGTGGCTGCATCGGGAAACATCCCCATTTTACAGATGAAGAAACTGAGGCATTGGAGCGGTGAAGTCCAAACATTTCATACTAGGGTGTCTAAAGTTACACATCTAAATACATATTTAGCCAACTGAATAGGAGGCCTATATTGACAGGTGCTGAACCCCAACAGCTACTTCCAGAAAAGTTTCCCTTTTCTGGAAACCAACCCACTTATGTAGGTGCCTAAAAGGAGTAAGATGTCTAACTTTGGGCACCCAAGTCTAAACATTTTGGCCCAAATGACTTGCCCAAGATCACACAGCAAATGGTGAAGCTGAGAACAAAAGAAGAGCGCTGACTCCACCTTTAACCACTAGATGGTACTCTCACAGCTACTGGCTAGTCACCTGTGAAGCCCCAGACTCCGATAAGCAATTTAATGGGCTTGTATATACTTATGCTCACTCAGGGTTAGCTTCACCAAGAAGACCGATGAGCTGCACACTCAGCACCGCAATGGACGAATTTTATGAGCCCAGTGCCCTAGTAAAATTCACAACCCTGAATTAGGCCCCCAGGCTCCCTATGCAACGCATGGGAAGAGTTAGCAGCAGGAAACCGCCTTAATAACCCTTAATCTAGTTAGGATACTCCTCTGGCATGTGGGAGACCCAGGTTCTCCCCTCCCCGCTGATGTGGAGAAGGGATTTGAACTTGTATCTACCAGGAGAGTGCCCTAACCACTGCATTGAGCTAAAGTTTATCCAGAGAGCCAGCTCTTCCTCTTCCGTGCAGGGCTCCGAGCATGTCTACCAAATCAGGACCCAAAGGCAACATAGGCAGGGGAACGTCTAGTTCGTGAATCACACTGTGAGTTAAGCACCAAACTGCTAGGTGGGGTAAGGACTGAGATGCTGGGTGCATGCTCAGCTACTGAAATGTAGGCACCTCAGCGGGGACATTAACAGTGAAAATTTAGGTGCCTAGGGAATTTAGACACTTCCAGGGCTAAGCAGCAGCTGAGCGGGGGGAGGAAGGGTATTGTGAATGCTGGACTTAGACATCTATGTCCCTTCATGAATCTAGCCCTCAGAGGCTATACTATGATACCTCCATTTCTAACTTCCATGGTTCAAAGACCATTCACTTGAAAGCAGCTGGTGCCCAGAGGTCCACATCCAGAGGTGCTTTTACTGTATAAATTTCACAAGGGATAGCTGAGCGAATGACCAAAGACAGTCAAAATGGGGTACAGTCCATTGATTCCATTAATGTGTTGCCTTTAAAGGGCCAAATAGTAGTTGATTTTGTTTACTCCAATTGTAGACACAGGAGGTGGAGGAGATGGTGAATCTAGTAGCTCAAACACAAGGTACTGAGAGTCAGGATTCTTGGGTTTCCAACTCCTGTGACTCAGTTTACTGATCTGCAAATTGACTATAGCAATAATACTTAAATATTAGCAATAGCTACTTAAATATTATTATATACAACAAAGAATTTATTCAGGACTAATTAGTCGATATGTGAAAATAACTGTGATAGAATAAATATGATGAATAACAATAATATGATTAGCAATGGTGGAAGTTGTCATGATTAGAGGAAAGACACAGGCTTTCAGTAAAAGGTCGGAAAAGCTCATTCTCCTGTACATTCCCACACACTAATCTCACAATTAGAGCTGGGGAGAAAATTTCACACACTACTTTCTTTTTCCTGAGAAAAATTCAGATTCAGGGACATGGGAACCTTTAACAAATATGTGTACATTTTGACACATTTTTCATTTTGAAAATAATTTTTAAAAAAATCAAAACAGCCAGTTTCAACGTTTTCAAAAGAAAATATTTTGATTTTTTTGTTTGAATTGACTTTTTGATTCAAAATTGCCTTTATTATTTTTATTTTAAAAAGATGAGTTAAAAAGCTCAAAATCTAAAAGAAACATTTTGATTTCGTCATAGCAAATGACTTGGTTTGACCTGAAATGCAATTTTTTTCAAATTTTCAATTTGATTAATTTTTTTTTAAATCATTTTCATTTCAACCGAAAATGATTTTTTTTAGTAACTGTAAAATTGCCAAATCCAGCTCTCCTCAGAACCACAGTTTCCAACTTTCACGCGGTAAATAAGCACCCCGACTTTCACAATAAGCCAAAAATCAAGCTAATCCCATTTCAAAACAAGGCCAAAACAAGCCAATCCCTAAGAACCCCAACACTCTATGTGATTAGATTCTCCCTGGCATGCAGTCTGGGACTATGGTGGGCCCGCTGGGCACCTCTGACTCTCTCCTCCCCTTGTTCCTGCTTGCCCCCCCTTGATTTAAAAAAAAACCAAACACAGCAACAAGCTATAAGCCCAACAAGCTACAAGCCAAAAACTAGCCAACAAGCAACTCACAAGCCAATAAAGCCAAAAAGAAACCCAATTTCTGCATTTTTTTTTCACGGGTTTGGTATGTCTGCTCAGAACACCTCATGATCAGTTTGCACCGCAGTGGCCAGTTTATCCACTCTCAACACAAAGCTGTTGGGAGATCACCAGCGACAAAGCAAAATGTTGCACCAGGTAAGAGAGATAAACAGGCCCTCACACATCTTCATGCTACAGTTCTGGTTGGGATATGCTACCAAAGCAGAGCTTTATATAACCTCCAAAGAGGAAAAGGCCAGGGTCTCCATGGAGTCCATTAGGCTCTTATTAACCTATTTTATATGGAAGATGCTCAGATACTATGTCGACGAGCCGTAGTACAAAACTCTAAGACAGACTGATCTGTGTGGAGTAGCTGTCATTGTCCTATAAGGATGGGGGGAGGGGGAGCTGAAGAGATCAAAGGTCAACCTCCATTTTGGAAGATGGGGTCTGGCCTGCAGGGGGCAGTAGTTGCTGCAAGCTCCAACAGGCTCTCATTGCGGTATTATGGGAAGCCGGCATAAAAATAACTGACTTGTTCAATACAAGCCCTTGTGTTGCTTTAATGCAAAGCACAATGTGTCCATTCACCCTTGTATACCCCAGGCCCAATGCCACCTGTATGGCTGAAGCAAATTACATTGAAGGAAGAATATCGACTGCTTTCAAGGGACAACAATTGCATTGATCCAGTCCAAGGGAGACATATGAACCCACTATTCAAATCAATCAAAGTTTTCCTTCAAGCTACAATGGCACTGAAACAGGGCTGGCCTTACCATGAGGTGTACTGAGGCGGCCGACTCAGGTGCCAGACTGTGGGGGGGGGGCGCCACTAGGACCCAGAGTGTAGAAAATTGTGTCTGCTGCTGGTGCATATGTATTCTCTCTGCTCTAGATGCACAGAGATGGTGGAGTGCTGTGCTGGAGGAAGGAGGGCACAAGAGACATAATAGGCAGGCAGGAGAAAAGGAGAGAGGGAATAACAGAAAGCAGCAGGAGCTGCAGGGAGAGAGAGGAGGAGGAGCCTCTTATGTACCTCTCTAGCACCCGCAGGAGCCTGGACTGATTAACACCAGCTTCTCAGGGAGCTTCCTGTTTCCTGCTGCTTCCCTGAACCCACTTGAAGAGAACAGGCAGTCAACTGAAGTAGTAGGAGCCAGTTAGGCCCTTAAGACGCTGATATCTTCCCTCACTCAGGCCCTGCTACCAGCCTGCTTATTTGTCCCCTTCAACTGAGTGTTGAGAGCCACTATAGCTGGCACAGAACAGCAGTCATGAATGAAAGAAGAAAACTCCTCTGTGGGGCAGCATTCAGAAAAAGAAAGAAAGCAAAGGAAGCTTTTCTATCTAAGCAGGAAGGAGCTCTCCTGAGATATAGACACAAATGTTCACGGTGAGCCTTCCGGCCCCAGTGAGGATGTGAGTGCTGAGGAGATGCACTCTGACTAACTGGAAGATCAGGCAAGTGACCTGGCAGCTACTGTAGCATCCATATCTCCATCTCAAATGGATGTAACCATGCACATTCCTGAAGAAAAGTGTAGATCAGAGAAGAGTGTGGTGGAGGCGCAAGAAACAGCTTCTGCTGACTTTAGTTCCTTAAGTCTAGATGATCCAGGACTGTGGACCCACTTGAGCAGTAGCCTGAGGGACTTCCTTGTACTGCATGGGCAACAGCAAGTGAAAAACGTCATGTTCCCCAAAGACAATGAAAATAGAAGTTTCCATCCAACATATTACTGGCATGAAATCCCTAATGGTGACAAAGTGGAGAGGCCATGTACTCAAAAACCCAGAATGCTGCATACTGTTTTTTGTTGCAAACTCTTCCAGTCTAACGTTCCAGCCACATTGGGTTCTATAGTAACAAAGGACTGGAGAAATCTGGCATGCCATGAGAAGGCAGCAAATCACCAGAGAGCATTCCATAGGTGGAAAGAGCTTGAGATGAGACTAAGGTTAAAGGCCACCATAGATGATCAGCATCAAGAGAAGATTGCATCAGAGTCTCTTTACTGGCAAAATGTTCTGAAAAGGCTCATTGCCATTGTGATAATGCTTGCTACCCAAAACCTAGTACTGCGTGGCACTTCAGATAAGCTGTATGTGCCAAACAATGGAAAGTTCCTTAAAACTGTGGAGCTGATGGATGAGTTTGATGCTGTACTCCAGGAGCATCTAAGAAGAGTCACCACCCAAGAAATGAACACACACCACTACCTTGGAAAAACAATTCAAAATGAGATCATACAGTTACTGGCAACAAAAGTCAAACAGAAAATTGTGGCAGATCTGAAGTCACCAAGATATTATTTTGTTATTCTGGACTGCACACCTGACATCAGCCATACGGAACAAATGACTTTAATGGTGTGTTTTGTAACAACAGAACCTAGTGAAAATGTCCCTGCAATGGTGACTGTCAGAGAGCATTTTCTAGAATTTATTGACATTGATGATACTATAGGAGCTGGTATGACAAATGTGCTTCTTAAAAAGCTGGAAGATATGGGAATTGCGATAGCTGACATGAGAGGTCAGGGCTACGATAATGGTGCCAACATGAGAGGAAAGAACAGAGAGTTAAACCCTCAAGCTTTTTTGTCCCATGCAGTTCTCATTCATTGAACTTGGTGGTCAGTGATGTAGCATCAGCTTCTAGTGAGGCTGCTGAATTTTTTAATGTAATTCAAAGCATTTATGTATTTTTCTCTGCATCAACTCATCGATGGCAAATTTTGAAACAACATCTGGGAACATCCTCTCTGACACTGAAACCACTGAGTGCCACATGATGGGAAAGTTGAGTGGAGGCGATAAAGCCTATCAAACACCAAATTGGGACGATAGATGATGCCATAGTTGCCATTATGGAGGATAATGCTATGACAGGAACTGTTCGTGGGAGAACAGTGGCAGAAGGAAGTGGAATCACCAGAAACATACATAACTTCAAATTTCTGTGTGGCTTAGTGTTGTGGCATGACATACTGTTTGAAATAAATGTAAGCAAGAGGCGCCAAGGTGTTGACCTTGATATATCTGGAGCAATGGAACAACTGGACAAAGCAAAGTCATACCTACAGTCTTACCGGTCAGATGAGGCATTTCAAAACGTTCTGAAGAGTGCACAGAAGTTGGCAGAGGAACTTCACACTGAAGCTATTTTCCCACCCATTCATGAATACAAGAGTCACCCAAGAAGAAAACATTTTGATTACGAGGCACAGGATAATCCCATACGAGACCCCAAACAACAATTCAAAGTTGAATTCTTTAACCAGGTGCTAGATTGTGCAATACAGTCAGTTGAAGAACGTTTCATGCAGCTCAAGGAACACAGCAGTATATTTGGGATGTTGTATGATATTCCAAAACTCCTCACTATACCTGAAGAAGACCTACTCCAGTAATGCAGGGCACTAGAGACAGTGTTAACACATGATGACATGCGCGATATTGATGTGAATGATTTAGGTGATGAACTGAAAGCCCTTTCAAGATACATTTCAGCAGGATCAACTCCAAAGGCTGTTCTGGAATATATGTGAACAAATAAGATGACCACCCTCTTTCCAAATGCTTTTGTTGCTCTGCGCATACTTCTAACACTTCCTGTAACAGTTGCCAGTGGAGAACGCAGCTTCTCCAAGGTGAAGTTAATAAAAACACATCTACGCTCCACAATGACACAGGAGAGTCTGGTTAGCCTTGCAACCATCTCAATAGAGCATGAGCTGGCCCAGACTGTGGACCTTCAGGAAGCAGTTCAAATCTTTGCAACCAAGAAGGCACGGAAAGCACCACTTTGATTATTCAAACAGATTAAAATGCCAGTGTTTACTATGCAGACAAGAAAAGTTGCATTTGCTGTTCAGGCATTTGAAAGTTAAGTGTTGCTTAAAATTTTTGAACAAGGCATTTTAAGTTGTTAGTTCTCCTTTATTGGGGTAGGTAGCAGAGCAGTACCATGAGAGGAGTAGAACAGGAAGAAGGCAGAATTGAGACTTTTCAAAGTTTTGGCCCAAGCGAGGGGGCACGGGTGCGTCATTTGAGCTCCCCGCCTCGGATGCCAAAATGTTGTGGGCCGGCCCTGCGCTGAAACCTGTTTACTCCCCCTGGAAAAAGCAGATTTATAAGGTAAGTCACTTATTTGGAGCTTGTAGATTCTCCTGTAACCATATGGTAGTCAAAATGCAAGAGAGAAAATTACCTGCTTGATTCAACTGCCCTGACAAACTATTAAGCATTTAAATCATGATGCACCTGCTCCCAAACTGTATTAGAGCGGGGCTTGTGGATTTAATATGGAGTGAGAAAGTTCCCTCTGGCAAGCCCAGTCGTAACTCAGTGTAACGAGCACCTAAGGAAATCAATCCAATTCCCACATTTATATGAGCGTGGGCTTCCTCAAAACCCTACAGACAAATGGGCCTGAGCCAGCACCTTCTAATATTGCAATAACAAGCACTCATCCTGGGGAAATGAAATGGTGGTGGCAAGAGAGAGCGGGAGACAATATTGGAGCAGACAACGACCCACCTGGGACAGCCAGGCAGGAGCCGTGTGATATGAGCCTGTCTTCAGAGAGGACACGGTTACGCCAGCTGACTCTTGTCAACAGAGCTGTCCCATCAGCTGGGTCTCCCGCCCCACCCCCACTCTGGCAGGGAGAGAAAAGGAAAACGGAGGGGTTTTGCTTGTTTCCATCTTGAACCCTTCGGCTGAGGAAACAGGGTATAAAAGATGGATCGGCCCCTCGGGGACGGACGAGCTGCAGACACTGCGACTTGTTTAGCTGGGAGTGCGTGTGTGTCTGAGTCTCCCTGTAAACAGAGGTCTTCTCTCTCCCTCAGGGTGAGTCACAGTGTGCTTCTGCATTTTCTGTCTCCCCTTCCCTGACTGTCCCCTCTGAATGTGTCTCTGTCAGAGATGAAAGAATGTCTGGGGACGTGGTGAAATGTGCAGCGATACCTGCAGAGCTTGACACCAACACTCACAGATAGCCCCAGTTCACTCATCTGTGGCCCCGCCAGGGCTGGCTCCAGGCACCAGCCTACCAAGCACATGCTTGGGGCGGCACCTGGATGGGGGCGGCACTCAAGGTTTTTTTGTTTGTTTGTTTGTTTTTTAATTTACAAAAAAACCTAAACTTCCTCTGGCGCCCCGGCCAGGGGAGTGGGGCGGCCAGCGTGCTCCGCTCCCCGCCGGTGCCCCGGCCGGGGGAGTGGGGCGGCAGGCGTGCTCTGCTCCCCACCGGCACCCCGGCCGGGGCAGCGGGGCGGCAGGCCTTCCGCGCTCCCCACTGGCAGGGGGAGCGGGGCGGCGGGCATGCCACCCTCCCCGCTGCCCCTCCCCCCCCCCAGCATTTTAGCGGGGCGGCGTTGTTGGCGGGAGGGTGTTTTGGCCGGCGTTGGGGGGGGTAGTGGCGCTTGTGGGTTGTTGTTTTTTTTGCTTGGGGCGGCCAAAAAGCTAGGGCCGGCCCTGGGCCCCGCAATCCCTGTAGCTACACCAACATGGCCCCCTAAGCGCACAGAGGAGCAGGGGCAATGCAAACCCTGCTGTCTCTTGTCTATACACAGGGATCAGCAATGGTGTGCACCCCTTGCTGGCCTTCAGCGGCTGAATCGGGGTTATACCAGAGCGTCGGCCAGGCCTTCATTTCAGAGCGCACGAGGGATGGAAACACTTGCTACATACTTATAAGTCATAGAAACCAGATTCCACCCAGTTTGGGAGGCTGAGACGCTGAGGGCTACATGCAAACCTGGGCATTTAAAATGAAGAGTAAATGCACAGAACCTGGCGCTTTAGACAGCTGACCCACTGCCCCATTTCACAATGCTGTTGTGCTCCTTCCAGCCCTTGTATGTCCCTCCTGCTCTTTCTCACAGCTTATTTCCACAGAGGCTGTGGGCTATTGGCATTCTACTTGCCCTACCCAGGTGATATTTCCCCCTGGACCCAGTAGTGCAAGTAGAAATCATTTCTTGCTGGTACTGTGCTCAGGGGAGGGACACAACGGGGAGGGCACGTGACCTCCCCACATGACCCTCCATGTGAATCCTCCCCGCCCCCAGCCCGGAGCCCCCACGCTCTCCCTATCCCCTCCTACAACCCCCTTTTTATATACAAACATCAACATGCGTAACTACTCACTTCCCCCCCCAACATATGTAGTACTCAGTCTGTTTATATGGAATATGGAAGTTGGGTGAGGAGCCATTTGAGCATATGTATGACTTATTAAAAGACAAAGTTTAAGTAGAACTATATCCTAAACTGCTTTATCCTAAACTGTATCCTAAACTGTATTATACCCAAAAATTGCATTTCATTGGGGGATTCAACTTCCTTTATAGGAACAGACTCCTGAAACTCTTACCAGTCCACAAAAGTGGTCCATAGTCATGCAAATAGTCCCATTGTCTTCAATGGGTTTGATCAAATGATTAAGGGTTTACAGGATTTGTAAATTGTTCCAAGTTTGTAAATTGTTCTGGATGAAACTGACAATGCCTGAGCTGTCAGATCAGAAGGAGCCTCATTGGAATAAAGGTAGGCAGATGTGTGATAAGTCTTAGCTCCATTGCTAAGATGAGGAACTTATTTTCAGCAAAGTTCCCGGGAGATTCCTGAGGCAGCTGGTTTAAGGCCATCAGCCATCACTTACAGTTCTCTCACCCACAAAGCTGGAAAATGAGGCATTTGTTTCCTTTGTTTTGCTGCTCCAGTTCCAGTTAACAAATTGCATTTTAGACTAGTTTAGCTGCAAAGAAGAATTCTGGGTACACAGGGAACAACACCTGATTCCTGTCAGGCCTCAGAACTGAGCTGACATCAGACTCCAAACATCCTCTGGCCAGTGCAAGCAGAGGCATTCCTCTAATGATTTGGACTTGATGATGACGTATGGATGTCATGGATAATTCAGACCAATGGGGAGAAAGAGAATCAAAAACACTGTTTAAACACCTTCCATCCCCCCACTCTTCCCCTCTTGAGGACTCCTGACCAACTTAACAGCACAATACATATGCTAACAAACTTAAACAAAGCCTTTGTTTAAGTTCATTAGCATATGTATTGTACTGCTAAAGCTGTTTAAAGAATGAATGAATGCCCTCCTTAGCCACCTTCTGCTCCTTTAAGGAGCAGAGTGCAGCCCCACCCCCGGGGGGGCTAGCCCCAAGTCGTTCGGGTACCCCATACCCACTAAAAATCTCTTGTCAGTACTGAGTCCTGGAGGGTACCGCCCTACTTGCAGTCCTGCCTGCACCAATTAAGACTCACTTGGGATCTAGGGGCTGGTCTACACTGGGCGGGGGTGGGGGGGGAGATCGATCTAGGATACGCAACTTCAGCTACGAGAATAGTATAGCTGAAGTCGACGTTTCCTAGATTGAAGTAATTTTACTTACATCGGGTCCACGTGGCGCAGGCTCACTCCCCCGTCGACTCCGCTTCCGCCTCTCGCCGTGCTGGAGTTCTGGAGTCGACGGGGAGCGCTTCTGGGATCGATTTATCGTGTCTAGATGAGACGCGATAAATCGATCCCCAATAGATCGATTACTACGCGCCGATTTGGCGGGTAGTATAGACGTATCCTGAGAGGGGCACACTCCTTGTGCTGCTCCTCTGCCCAGGGGTGAATTTCACCTTCCACAATTCGGATACTGCAGTTACCAGTGCTCAAGCCCTCCGGGTCACTGTTACTGCAGGGGAGAGAATTGGTTCAACGTCCCAATCAATGCTCTGTGACTTGGAAGTCAATAGGAACTAGGCCACTGGGTTACGGAGTGCAATGGTTCACTCGGCTTCGTCCTTGAGGCCCCTTGGTTTGTTCCTCTGATGTTTCAATGTGTCCTGTGATGTGCTGCTGAGCATCCCTATGCAGGTGACACACAAACTGGGGGAGTGGTAAATAATCAAGGGAACATGTCACTGATTCAGGGCAGTCTGGATCTCTAGGTAAACGGGGCACAAGCAAAACCTTTTAATACAGCTAATTGTAACTGTATACATCTAGGAACAAAGAATGCAGGCCATACTTATGGGAAGCAGTGATTCTGAAAAAGATTTGGGGCTGTGGTGGATCATCAGCTCCCAATTATCATGAGCTCCCAATGTGGCCAAAAGATTAAATGCCATCCTAGGATGAACAAACTGAAGAATCTCAAGTATGAGAAGAGAGGTTATTTTTCCTCTGTATTTGGCACTCATCTGACCACTGCTGGAATCCTGTGTCCAGTTCTGATGCCCTCAATTCAAGAAGGATGTTGATAAATTGGACAGGGGTCAGAGAAGAACCAAAAGAATGATTAAAGCATTAGAAAAACATGCCTTACTGTCAGATTCAAAAAGCTCAATCTATTTACCTTAAAGAGAAGGCACAGTCTACCAGTATCTACAAGGGGAACAAATATTTAATAACAGGCACTTCAATCTAGCAGAAAAAGTTCAAACACGATCCAATGGCTGGAAGTTGAAGCTAAACAATTTCAGACTGGAAATAAGGTGTAAATTTTTAACAGCAAGAGTAATTAACTATTGGAACAGTTTACCAAAGGCTGTGGTGGATTCTCCATCACTGACAATTTTAAAATCAAGATTGGGTGGTTTTCTAAAAGATCTGCTCTAGGAATTATCTTGGGGAAGATCTATGGCCTGTGTTATGCAGGAAGTCAGACTAGATGATCCCAATGTTCCCTTCTGGTCTGGGAACCTATGAATCCCCTCCACCCACTGGGGCCTGGGAGTTCTTTTCCTCACTTCAAAATATCATTGCTTCTCCTCCTTCTGTTGGATGACTTCTTGGATGACCCAGTCATGTGTAATGGGAGCTTTTTTAGCCCTTAGCTGCAGCAGGTACCTGGAGCCAATTCCTTAGCAGGAAAGCTTTCCCCCAAAGCATTTTAGCTAAATAGGTGTTATCTGAAAAAAAATCAGTGAGTCTAACTGTCTGAATAAAACCCATTTCCCTCTCGATTCATCCGGTTTCCCTTCCTTGGTATCTCGGATATCACAATTCTACCAGTTCTCACAATACTTTCCAGGGTAGGCGAGAGCTGAATTTCTAATGTCAAAAACCAAACAAGTTTTTTGGTGACCTCTTATTTGTCCTCAATTCCAGTGATTTAAAATTTTCCACTTTAATGAGTGTGCATGGTCTCCAAACAAAACCCTGCAAAAGTTCCTCCTAAGCAACCGGCTCATGATACCAAAGCAATTCCCTCCCCCACCCCCCCCCCCCACCCCCATAATGACAGCTTCAATCACCAAAGGTTTCCAAGACTTGAAGATGACCTCTGCTGCTAAGCTTCAATTTATACATTGCAGCGGATATGGGCAAGGCAAAACTGGATGTCATTGTGCATTAGCCATTATGATTCATAGCTCAAACTGAAGAAGATATAAGCCGTCTGGGAGCATTGGGTTTTTGTTTTGTTCGGGGGGAGGAGGGTTGACAGCAAAGGTATCCTCTGTGCTCCTTCAGTCTGAATCTTTGCAAGGAGACTAGATGGCTCATGGGATTGGCAATAGGATACAGAGCCTTCTACCACTAGGCTAATGATTAAAGCCCTACCACAAGCTAGCAGTGACCAAAATATGTTCTGTTTGATGGTTCTTCGTGGTCGGTTGTGACAACTGAGCCAACAAATGTACCCGAACTGCAAACTCAGCTGTAAAAAGTATGTAAAAGTTTAAAAAAAAAAAAAAGTATAATAACCTATCATCACAAATGTTGATGGGAAAAGGTACGAAAGGGAGGTGGAATAACTCTAAGTTAGTCTAAACAAAAAGGCCAAATATAGGATTCAAGGACTCTGTTGACATTATGCTTGTTAAAAATAAGATATGTGGAGCCGGAATTTAATGAGCCAAAATGTGTATGTCGGATATTAAGTCTAATTGATGGACAAATATTCAGTTATTCAACCCATGTCTCCCTTTTTGGGTCCTGAAAGAATGAGATTGTGTGGGAAAGTGAAAGAACAGAAAAGACAGAGGATACTGGAGTGTGCTTCACCATCATGGCTGCCAGCCCCACTCTTTGCTGGGACCCCGGCCTGCATTATCCTGATGCTGAAAGGTGACCTGACTAGAATGGGACAGACAGAGAAACCCAGATAACCTTACCACCACCACCCCTTCCGGCTCCAGCTGAGTCCCAAACTCCATCTGGAACGACAGTTATTAGTGTCTTTGGTATCTCTAAGAGACCATCAAACAAGGGGGCTTTTCCTAATAAGACTGGACTTTAACAATGTTCCTCTCATTCTTTACATCCATGTGCGGAATGAATTTTGTTATGTGCACCAATATGGAGGTGATGTGTGACGGGAATGGGGCCGAGGGGTTCGGAGTGTGGGATGGGGCTGAGGGTTAGGGAGTGAGGGGTTTGGGGGGTGGGAGGGGGTTCAGGGCTGGAGAAGAGTGTTGGGGTGTAGAGGGGTGAGAGCTCTGGCTGGGGGTATAGGCTCTGGGGTGGGGCCGGGGATGAGGGGTTTGGGGTGTGGGAGGGGAGCTCAGGGCTGGGGAAGAGGATTGGGGTGCGGAGGGGTGAGGACTCCGGCTGGGGGTGCAGGCTCTGGGTGGGGAAAGGGGACGAAGGATGGATCCTTCTTTTCTGTATCTTTAATAAAAGGTTAAAAGGATTTTTAATGGTGTGTTTGCCCTGGTGCTAAGCAGTCTGAGGTCTCTGCATCCCGAGCCCCGAACCTTGTTAAACATTGTTTAATGCTGGACGGTGACAGTGGTATGTTAACACCTTTAGCCCATTTATTTCCTCTAAATTAATACAACGTCTCTGTGGTCACAATTCTGAACCCATTAGACAGCTGTCCGCACCACAGTGGGCACTAATTGGCAACCTTAGTTTGACCAAATTGGCAAGGAGTCTGACCCTCAGAAGTTTCAGAGTGGTAGCCGTGTTGCAATGTTCCCAGTGTGCCAGGTGCTTCAGAGGGAATGAACAGGACAGGGAATCATCAAGTGATCCATTCCCTGATGGCTGCAATCAGTGCAAATTCTCACTCAGACAACACCGGAGACATCCGCTCATTTCCCACCAGCCACAGAAACACTGCTAGATGGCAATGACTGTCATTCTCTATAGACCGGTGGCATGGGGCATTTGAACCAAAGACCCAGAGCTAGGAAGTTCCACATCCTATTGCTATTATGGTAGGATCCTCTCCTCCATTTCTTCTGGCCACTATTGTTATTACTCAGATATGAACGACGACAGTTCATCATTACTCATGCCTCGTCTATTTGGTTTTAAAGGTTTGATATGTTTATGCTCCTTGCAATTCGGATGTGTTTTAATTTTTGAGGGCATGTGTTACGCATCCTTGGAAGACAGCGTTAGTGACTTGATTCCAAACACACAATTGATTTCAGCACATAGGTGACTTGATAGCACACTCCGGATATTTGTTCTAGAGCAGGGGTCTCCAAACTACGGCCCGCGGCTTCGATTTGTCCAGCCCCCCAAGCAACATTGCACTGGGCGGCAGGACCCCGGCTGGCAGGAGCCCACGGCAGGAACCCCAGAGCAGCGGTGGGCTGAGCATTTTATATAGATTTAATTTTTTCCACAGTCGCTTCGGCCCGCAAAGCCCCTTCAAAAATCTAATATGGCCCTCATTTCATAAAGTTTAGAGACCCGTGTTCTAGAGGATGCTTTATAATCGAATAACCCTGAAGGATAAAAGGAAACTTTCATGACAACCTTCTATTAATTAATCAGATATTAATTAGAAACATTCTCCCTCCAAGGGCTTTTTTCCCCTCTTTTTATTACTATTTTTGAAAATGATGCCCTAATGATTCCCTTCGCTAATTTATCATTTAAATCTGAAATATTTTGGTGTGAGAGAATTGCTTTCACTGTGGTCATGGAAGGAGAATCCATTGTAGTGCCCATAAAAGGCCATCAGATAAATGGTATCTAAATCCAAACTCCCTTAAAGCGGGGCTGAGAAAGGAGTGATAGGGGCATAGTAATAGGCACAACCTCAGGCATTCTGGAGGTTCAGAGCTGAGAAATAGCCAGATAAGGAAGTTTAGTGCTGGTGAAACATGATACAATCACCACCCTGGAAGGGAGAGATCTCCATTTATCCCCAGGACAGGTAGAGTCCAAGCAACAGCAGGCAAGCTGCCCTGACACTGTGCTACAGACCTAGAGCGATCACCAGCTAGAGAAGATCGTTCATTCAAACTTTGGCTTCCCTGCTGAGGCTGCTAATGGGTGTCCATTACGGTCCACTGCAGAAGTAGCTTTGGTGAGGAGGATGCTAGGGACTTGTACCATGTGACTGTGGCTCATTGGGCATACAACTTGGACCTGAGTTTCTTCTAGGTGGTGTTGAGCTCCCTCTGCTGATCTGAATACCATGGAGGCAGGAACATTAGAAATACCTGGCATTGGATGAGGTTAGGTATTAGGGCCAGGTCCCAGGATGAGGGTAGGGTGAGGTATTCCGTCACCCAAGTTATTGATGCCTATCAGGAAACTTACACGGACATGTGTCACAGAGTTTGGGCGAGTCTCTTCATCTCTCTGTACCTCAGGTCCCCATCTGTAAAATGGGGATCATAATCCTTCCTTCAACTATTTTATCTATTTAGATTATAAGTTTTCGGGGGCACGGACCCTCTTTTATGCCATTTATGTACATCTCCTAGCCCAACCAGGCCCTGATCTCAGTTGGGGCCTCTATGTGCCACTGTAATACAACTAACAATAAAGACCCAGATCTCCAGTTGATTTAAGTCAGCGTAGCTCCACTGAATTCAAAGGAATAACATCAGTGAAGCTATTGCAATTTATGCCAGCAGAGTTTCTGTCCCATTAAACCCTGCGGCAACACGAGTTTGCAGAGAGTCCTACATTCACAAGGGACTGTCAGTACTTTGTGAACGTTTTGAAAAACATATAAGACAGTGCAGAAGTTTAAGCATGCAACTGAAGGGGGAGGCCCAATTTTTGAATCTGGAGCCATGAACACCCATAGATACATCCCAGGCCAGTGTAGCCCTGAGCAGGGTGCAATTGATCAGTTTTTCACACAACGTTTTCCCAGTGAAACAAAGTCTCTGGCAAAAGACCTGTCTTGCTACGAAAAACACATACCTATAAAATTGGCCCATCTCTGAATCCCTCAGAGTCACCAGTTGCAATTACTGCTGAACAGCATGTGACCATCAACCCTGCCATGGGAGCTTGAGACAGAGCTATCTCAGACTGAATTTCCCTCTTGTAAAGCTTTCCCTGTCATCTTTCACGCCCAGCGCTCGGAGACTCATCTAACACGAAATGCCTCGGCCGGGAGAATAAAAGTGTTGGATTTTTTTTTCCCCCAGACAGAAGATCAATAACTGGGAACAGCTTGAAAAGTCAATCAGGCTCAGGAGGGTCCCCAAGGAGACAGCTGGAGACTTGTCATTGTAATGAAGGAATCACAAGAGGCACATAAGGATGTGTAGAGCCTATCCCTGCTCATTAGAGAGGGAAGCTGAGACTTAGTAGCACCAGGACAGGAAATCCTAGACTGGAACAGCCTGATATCCTTATCTCCAGCGGTGGTCAATCCTGGGTACCGGAGGGGATGGTTGAAAACTCCCAGAATTGAGTTAATGACAATGCTACACTGTGGGGAGAAATGACTCCCTGTCACTCCCTGAAGCATGAGGACCAATAATCTGGGGATTTTTTTAGGCTAGCTGGTGTAACTACAAACAATTCCTCTTCTTAGTCATGCCCCAGCTCAGCAGAAGCGGGATCAATTTTCTTGGGGACAGTCTGGTTAGAATAGTCAGGAGGGAGTTAAACTAATAACACAAGGGGAGGGAAAAAAGAGGGAAGATATGAGCACGCAGCACAAAACTGAGATGCGGAGAACAAAATTAATCAAGGAGCCAAAGGACATGAAAAGCAGAAATTCTTTAACTGCCTATACACAATGCTAGGCGCATGGGTAACAAACAACAGGAGTTTGAATTGCTCATTTTGAGCATAAATTTGATCGAGTTGGTATTACTGAAACCTGGGACGACATGATTTCCACGACTGGAATTTTAAAATCAATGGTTATAACCCATTTAAGACTTAAGTGGGTAAAAGAGATGGCACTCTATGTCAAAAATGCTATTACCTGTTTTTGAGCCTCAGACAATTCAGAAGAAAGTGATCTGGAATGCTTACAGATTGATGTTCTAACAAAAAAAGCACAAGATGGGGTATTAGTTCGGGTCCGCTACAGATCAACACGAGGGAACAGCCATAATCCCATAACCGAGGAAAACGGCCATACTGGTTAAAAAAAAACTGACCTGGTTTAGAGGGGAAGTGAAGGCAGCTATACAAAAAAATAAGTAAATAGAAGAAAAGGGAATTTGACAGTAATGTCTATACATCAAAAGCTAGTGATTGAAGAAATTAACATGGCACACCTTAAATGGGTTAAAAGGTGGCTAACTGATAGGTCTCAGAATTTAACTGTCAATGGGGAATCATTACAGGTGGGTTTCTAGTGGGGTCCACGGGGATCTGGTCTTAGCCCTATGCTATTTATCAATGACCTGGAAAAAACAAAGTCATCACTGATTAAGTTTGCAGATGACACAAAAATCGGCGGAAGTGGTAAATAATGAAGAGCACAGGTCACTGATTCATAGCTACCTGAATTGCTTGGTAAACTTGATTCAAGCAAACAATGTGTGTGGTAATACGGTTAAATGAAAATCTAGAAACAAAGAATGTAGGATATACTTACACAATGGAGGACGCTAAGATTCTGAAAAAGATTGGGGGGCGGTGGGGAGGGTAATCATCAGATGGATAATCATCTGAACATGAGCTCCCAGTGTGGTGCTGTGGCTAAAAAGGCTAATGTGATCCTTTAATAATAGGGGAATCTCAAGTAGGAGTAGAGAGGTTATTTTACCTCTGTATTTGGCACTGGTGCGACCGTTGCTGGAATCCTGTATTCCATGCTGGTGTCTGCAATTCAAGAAGGATGTTGATAAATTGAAGAATAGAAGAGTCACAAGAATGATTAAAGGATTAGAAAACGTGATGTATAGTGATAAGCTAAATAAACTGAGCTCTTTGAGTCTAACAAAGAAGGTAAATGGGTGACTTGAATATAGTCTATAAGTATCTATATGAGAAACATATTTAATAATGGGCTCTTCAATCTTGTCGACAAAAGTATAACATGATCCAATGGCTGGAAACTGAATCTAGACAGATTTAGACTAGAAAGAAGGTGTAATTTTTTTTAGAGGGAGTGTAATTAATCATTGGAACAACTTACCAGAGGTCTTGGTGGATTCTCCATCACTGACAATTTAAAATCAAGATTGGATGTTTTTCAAAAAGATCCGCTGTAGGAATTATTTTGGAAATTCTACGGCCTCTGTCATAGAGGAGGTCAGACTAGATGATCACAATGGTCCCTTCTGGAAATGGTATGAATCTATGAATATGTAATTCTAAATGGAGTTTCCAGAGATCAATGCCTGTGAGAAGCATACAGTGTCCATATTTACCTCTTCTTTAGGGAAGGACAGTGTAGGCACAGTGGTTGGAACAGGTTGACTGTGAGCCAAAATATCAGGGTATTCTTCCTAACTCTGCCACTGACTCCATTTGTGATCTTGAACTAGTTATTTAGTTATTCCATGCCTCAGTTTACCCACCTGTAAAATGTACCTTCCTCAATGTGGGGATGGGGAGGGTTATTGAGAAAAGGAATGGTCTTGTATTTAAAATACGTGACCCAGGGACCTGGGTTAAATCCCTGGCTTTGCCACAGACTTCCTGTGTTACCTCTGGCAAATTCCTTAATCTACTTTATGCCTCAATTCCCCACCTGTACAATGGATATAATCATTCTCCACTGCTCCAACTCTTTTGCCCCAGTGCTGCAAGGATTTATGCATGTGCTTAATTTTCAGCATGCAAGCAGTACCATTCAGGCCAACTAGACTACGCAGGACTCTAGCTCAATCCCAAGGTATGGACAGGAATCCCTAGGGGAGATTCTCTGGCCACTTTTATGTTGGAGGTCAGGCTACATGATCATAATTGTCTTTTCCAGTCATAAAAGCTGAGAATCTTTGCACAAGCCGAGCCTTTGTCTACATGGCTCTTTAGACAGTAAGGTTTTTGCTCAAGGGTCTCTCTTACTAGGAGTGTGTACAGCACCTAGCTCAACCTCATTTGGGACATCTGGGTGCCATTGAAATGGAATAACCAATAGTATCATTTGGTTCTGGCAGAATCCGCACTGGATAGCAAGTTTAAAAATGAGTACCTTTCCTGAAACAGCTGTTTACTCTTATTTCAACCCAGCATGATTCGGGCACGGCCTCTTGACAGGTTTAACACAGAGACAAGTCACGTTCCCCCTCTGATTTTCCGCCGCATGAAAAAGAAAGAACATTTTAATTTACCCCATCCAGCCCAGTCCATCGTAAGCAAGCAAGACAATGAGACTGTATGAAGCATCTGGCTACACTCCCGCAGGGTGCCATTAAGAACCATGGAGTAGTGCCTGCATCAGGAGGTCGACCAACCGTCCCTTTGCAATGGCCTGTGATTCATCAGGGAAAAGTGGCAGCTCATCCATTTCCTTCTCCTCTTCACCTGCCTTACCAGAAGGCACGCGTCTCATTTTTAAGTTAGCTTTCAAATGCAGGGAATGAATTTTCCTTCTTCTTCTTCTTCAGGTTGGATTGCAGAGCAAATAGATGAGCCTGGTGCCATTGCCCGGCGCCCCCTCTGTCACTCAATGCAAGGCGTGGGCTGCAGGTTGCCTTGCTTTTCATGTGTTCACCCCGTGGGCTGGGTTGAGGAACAGGGAGAAAATGAAGTGCAGACGTGCAAGGAGAGGGAAGGAATTGCACCCAGCAATGCCTTCTAAGGAACCTACCTAGAGATGGGTCCTAGGAGATGTTACTAATCAGAGGTAAGAGGAAGAGCACGAGACAGGGGAACTGTCTCAGTCCAATCCCACACCCACTCGGTGGATGTAGTAGAGACAAAAGATGCACAGGGAGGTCAACGCAATATAGACCACCTAGAGAGGGAACGTTGGGTTTCCACGGCTCAGCGTGGAGGGGGAGGGGAAATGAGGGCTGCCCAATGGGTTCATGCATACAGCAGATCCACTGGGCCACAAATCATAGAATCACAGAATATCAGGGTTGGAAGGTGTGATGTTATGAGTATAATATAATATCTCATTGAAAGGTGACAGGGCCAGGAAGAGTTAATGAACTCACAGACTGACCTGATCCATGGCCGAACTGTAAAGACTGGTTAGGAAGATATGTAAATTAATAGTGCTTTGAAATGCAAACCTGCATTATAGAAGAGTAGATGTTTACTCAGGTCTTGTGATGTAAGCAAACAAGTCTTGTCTCTTGCTATAGCTTTGATTCAAAGATCAAAAAAGGAATATTAACATTTAGGAAGATATTTGAATGAAATCGTATATTGTCTATGTCTCTTTGAAGATTGTGATAACCTGTGTCTGAACTGTGTAATGGATAAATTATCCTGTGCTAATTGCCATGATGGTTGGAAGAAGGAAAGTTCAGCCTATTGTTTTCTCAGGCCAAAAGGCTGCTGGAAATGTTTAAAGACCCTGGGACAACGATCCTTCTTCATCTCAGATCTGCTTTGGGTTTCAAGAAGGGGAAACCCTGAGCCATAAGGATTGAGATCCCCAGTCACTGGACTGGAGTCACCCTGAATATGGACATTGGACTATAACCTATGGACTATTTCTAAAAGGACTTTTGGCAACTACAAGCTCATCTCTGCGATGTATCTGAACCTCAAGAATTGAATTCAAGTCTATATGTATACTGATCTATTAACCAACACTCTCTCTCTTTTCTTTTTTAATAAATTTTAGTTTAGTTAATAAGAATTGACTAGAAGCGTGTATTTGGAGTGAGATCTAAGTTATTATTTGACCTGGATTTGGGGCTGATCCTTTGGGATTGGAAGAACCTGTTCTTGTATATGATGAATAAAGATTTTTAGTAATCATCAGGCCCGGTGTGGTGGCGCGTGCCTGTAATCCCAGCTGCTTGGGAGGCTGCAGATCGCTCAAGAGTTCTAGGCTGCTGTGTGCTATGTCAGTCGGGTGTCCGGTGCTACTGACAGCTTGGCCAGCGGGTAGTTGGAGAACTGGCTAGAACAACACCTCTGATGTGTTGTGATCAGCGCTCTCTCGGTGAGGGCTGATGGACCGATCAGTGACAGTAATCATCATCATATCTGACAGTGTGTGTCTGGATGGAGGCCTGAGGCTGGGTTCTTTAAGGGAACTGTGTTGTTTGGACTTCTTAGTAACCAGTGAGGTACTATAGAAGCTGTTTTGTGCTGGCTTGGTAAATCCTAAGTATTGGAATATCCACCAGCGTTTGGGGTTTGTTTGCCGCGATCTGTTTGCAGTTCACCCTGATTGAGTGACCTCAGCGGGCTCTTACGGGCAGCACTGTCACAGAAGGAACCTTAGGAGGTCATCTAGTCCAACCCCCTGCTCAAAGCAGGACCAATCCCCAATTTTTGCCCCAGATCCCTGAATGGCCCCCTCAAGGATTGAACTCATAACCCTGGGTTTAGCAGGCTAACAAACCACTGAGCTATCCCCCCCGAAATGGTGGGGGAGAGGGTGCAACAGGCAATGCATGTTCCTCTTCCTGGGTGGCTGGAACAGCGGCTGTAGGGCAGCTGCGTGGGCACCCAGAGGCAGTAGCGTAGCCGGGGGAGGGAGCAGGGGGAGCGGCCGCTCCCCCTGTGAGGAAAAGCGGTGCTAAGGTGCCGCCTGAGCCCGGCTGCGGGAGCCAGGCTTGGGGGGCACTTTAAAGGGCCAGCGGCTCCCCGCCAGCCTTTTGAAGCGCCCCCCCGACCAGCCTAGCTCCGGCTGCGGGGTTGGGGGGGTGCTTTAAAAGGCCGGCGGCTCCTGCCGCTGTGGGAAGCTGCTGGCCCTTTAAAGCGCACCCCCCAGCCCTGCTGCCGGAGCTGGGCTGTGGGGCGGGGCGCTTTAAAAGGCCGGCGGCTCCTGCCGCTGCGGGGAGCTGCTGGCCCTTTAAAGCGCCCCCCCCGCCCAGCCCCGCTGCCGGAGCCAGGCTCGGGCGGGGATTTAAAAGGCCCGGGGGCTCCGCAGCAGCTGGAGCCCTGGGCCCTTTAAAGCGTCACTGGGGTGAGTACAGGGGGAGCGGGGAGGCACCTTTTTATAGCGCCACTCCCCCTGTGCTCTAAACCTGGCTACGCCGCTGCCCAGAGGGTGAGGATCGCTGCACACTGGCCCTTTAAACCAGTGTTCTGTCCGTTATGCACTGCCCATGGCTCGTTCACACACCCTACGCCAGGAAGCAGATTTAACCTCCCTGAACCAGCAGGGTACCTGCATCAGCAGGCGCATTTACCCTAAATGAAGGGCAGGCACCGCTCCAGTGCCCCCCTGGTTCTGCCACAGGAAAGCAGCGAGCCTCCCCTCCTGCTGCTGGTGACAGCTGTGTTTCTGTAGATCTTCACAGGGAGCCCACAACTGCACTGGCCCTTTTATGGCTCCCAGAGGACACTGCAAACTTGGGTCTAATTTGCTGCCCGCTACCACCCCTAGGTCCACTGTTCCCTCTAAGCTGTGTGCGCGCACACAGATCCGAAACACCGTACGCACAAAAAGAAAACCAGGCTGAAATATCATTTACGGGGGACTTTTGACATTGTTCGTCCGCCATCTATCAACACAGCCAGATTCTACTAGCTGGCAAGGTGGGGGAAAGGAAAGGAGGGCAATGAATTGTACCCTTCCTTCCCGCCAGCATTTCGAATGTGGAATGTTAATCACGTTGGGACGGGTTGGGACCCACACATCTCCTTGTATAAGTATTTTACTCGCTGGGGCGCATTTGCTTCATGGCGCACAAATCTGAACTCTGCTTCAAAAATTTGCACAGAAGAAATTTTTTGGCGCACCCGGCCTGTCAAAAATAAGAGGGAACATTGCCTAGGTCCCGTCTCAGAGCTGAAGTCTTGTCTTCAGAAACTGCGGTGTCCTGTTTGCAGCCGGCACCCCAATGAGGAAAGATTTCTGTTGCTTCCTTGAGCCACGTATGGTATTTCTGCCTGACAGCTGTCCAGTGGCTTTCCCAAGACAAAGCATCCGTCTCGGTCCAGCACTGTGTGGCCGTGAAGCCACATCACAGTAGCCAGCGCTGCCCTGAGCCTTATTTTCAGCCACTTCAGAGAAGCCCGCGACTGGGCCACGAAGAACACCATTCATGTCCTCATGAATGCTGGCAGAGAGGTCCATGTGGATGAATCCTGATGGGCCCCACGGAGAAAGCTTACGCTGCTTCTGCTACCTTTGGGCCAGTTTGATGGAATAACTGAGGTCTCCGAGGCTGACAGTCGAGTACTAGTGTCACTTTAGCTCCAGTTATTCAGGAAAAGCAAACAAAGCACAAGCAGTTTTGGTCACCAGGGCTAGATCTTCAGCTTGTGTAAATCGGTGCCACAAAAGAGTTCCATTAACTTAGACCAGCTGAGGCTCCAACCCATAGAGAGCCTGTTAACAGTGTGGACAGTGTGACCTCTCAGCTTTTATTTGATGGTCCCAATTCCCCCTCCCCCTCCACCCCCTCTGGATTTCGTCTCTGTGGCTGATTTTAATCACCAAGTTAAATTTTCCACCGGGTCAATCAAACATCAGCCTTCCTATCACAAACCAGAGCTCCGTGCAATCAGCAGCGTCTTTCCCAGGAATGCTTTAAAAAGGTCCCTCTCCCGGAGGTGCGAGATTCAGACATTAAGGGGCACTTGCATTTTAATGAGCTACAATTATTGATCAATAAAATAGGTATTGCAATCGAACTGCTGCGTGTACAGACAAAGAGAAAGGAGAAGAGATATTACAAAATGTTTACACGTCTAGTACACATCTGCTAAACTTCAAACAACGTGTTTGTACTAATCAGCATGGTGAAATAACAGCTGTCTTCTTAAGCGCATGCTAAATGCGTGCTAGAGTGTGTTATCTGAAAAAGTTATTTCTTCTCTTGGGCTTTCCTGCATAACTGACGTTGAAGATGGAGCAAATAAATAACGATGGGTTTTCGCTACAAGTCATTCTTTTGCAGCAATTACACATTAATAACTCGAGCACATGGTATTTTCAAGAATTTCATGTATTAATCTCCCTTCCCCCCCGCGCATGAGGGCAAACGATAAACATGTTGCTTTTGTAATCCCATTGTGCCACCACTTATCAGCATCCCTGCAGCCAAAAAAAAAAAATGGATTGCTGGAAATGGGATCTCAACCTTAATGACACCATCAATAATTGTTGTCACAGCCTAATATCCATGTTGCAACTTACCGGGAAGATAAAGAGGCAGAGTTCTCCATAATGTGACTTCCAGACAGTCCCCCAAAGTGATTTCTTAACATGCTCCTAAAGACTACCTGCATATCTCATTGATGGGGAGTGACCAAAAGCCGTCAGAGTTGGCAAGGATCACTGGGCTGTGATTTCCCCCTGACCATCACAGGTAAACAGTGTCAGACGCAGACACCAGCATAGAAAGCTATAAGAGCTCCCTGCAGCAACTCACTCCGTTGGAATATTTCATTGAGCTACTGGGTTTGCCCAGATTGCTGCAGCTTCATGCATCAAATGGATCGAGTTATTCCCTAGACTCATCGATGCAAAATGTCCTGAGGTGTCTTTGGCCTCTCCCAAGCCGAGGGTGTATTCTAAAACACCGCAGAATAGTTACCGTATGTGATACAGGAGGGCCAGGGAGCAGCAGTAGTAGAGTGTGAGAGGAGAAATATATAAGCCCTAGGCTAATTAAGGCGTGGCTCCCTGGAGACTAGGGAGGGTGGCTACAGGTTAATTGGAGCACCTGCAGTCAATTAAGGCCTCTCAGGAACCTGATAAAACCCCCTGCTTCAGGCAGACAGGGGAGGAGGAGGAAGGAGTTGGAGCAGAGTGGTTTGGTGGTGGAGCAGAGAGCAATTTGGAGGAAAGCAGAGGAGAGTTTGGAGAAGTGCTGTGGCGGGCTAAGAAGACCAAGACCCTAGGTAAAGGGACACCTGGCTTGTGCAGAGGGAAGGCAGGAAGCCCCACAAGCAGGAGAGGGAAGGAGCCCAGGGGAAAGTATCACTAGTACAAGTGATTTACCCACTAACCTAGGGCCCCTGGGCTGGGACCCAGAGTAGAGGGCGGGCCTGGGTCCCTCCCTCTCCATTCCCCTTCTCTTGGATACTAGTGGGACAGCTGATACCCCAGTTCAGGGGCAAGAAATGGCGCCCTGAAAACCCCCCACAAGAAGAGAAAGTGCGGGACCCTCATAGTAGTGCCAGCAATTTGCCACACGTACCTCCGAGACAGTCTAGACATTGTGAGCAGAATTTATACCTACAGCGTCTTCTAAAAAGAGCCTATCTCCGTGGTCCTAACCCAATTTGTACCTGTGCCTGGATTCTCAGGATTTATAGACCCCGAAACATAGTTGCATATTGTCTGGCAGGCTGGATGCGGCCAGTATCCTGGAAGAACTTGCTCCCGTATTAATGAAGTGAAGTAACCTGTTGGACGCCAACGTCCTGGGAATTTTTGACTGATCCCCCTAAATGCCAACTTAGCACCATGGGTATGTATTTGTACAAGACCAGCAGCATGCTCAGAACGGTATAGCCAAGGCCCCTGCCCGTAAGAACTTCTAATCCAGATGAGTTCTGCCCTCCTCTGCGCAGTGGGAGCAATGCCAGTATGTTGTCCCTAATTCACAGTGGGTTCACTGAACGCATCCGCTCCTGGCCTCTCGTCACTAAAATGAACAAAAACGGCTGAAGTATTGGGTCTCACCGTTTGTATTACAGCAATGCCTATGACTAGGTCTACACAGCCCAGAGCAACTAGCCTCCCAGCTCGGTCAACACACTTCGGCTAGCACTGTAAAAAATCGCTGTGTAGACAATGCTTTAAAAGTTGTGGCTGAGGGCTCTGAAACCCACCACCCCACCCCCACGCCCTAGGCTTCAGAGCCTGAGCTCCATCCCGAATTGCAACTTCCAACTGCTGTCTACAGGTTGTTTTTTTTGAGATCTAGCAGTAGCCCCGCCAGCCCGCGTCCGTCGACCTGGGCTGCGAGGTTCACTGATCGAGATCGGAGCCCCATTGTGCCGGGTGCTGGATGAACACAGAATAAGAGACCATCTCTGCCTTGAGGAAGAGAGACAAAGGTGGAGGAAAGGAAGTATTATTAGCCCCATTTATTACAGGTAAGGAGTTGAGGCACAGAAAGGCTAAGGCCCAGATTTTGAAGCGTATTTAGGCATTGCAGTGTTCAGCGTCTCAAGGCCTATCTGATCTAGGAGCCTTAGTTTAATTTCAAAAGGGATATATCTTAAATCCCACTGACTGTCAATGAGATATAGGCTCCTAAGTGCCTAAATCCCTGTAGAAAAGGAGACTTGGGCTCCTAAATCAGGTGTTGCTGCACTCAGCCTTGCAACAACACTTCTGAATCAGGCATTGCGAAACTGAGCGCAGCAACACCGTAAATACCTTTAACAACCTGGGCCCAGGTGACTTGCCCCAGGTCACGCAGGAAATGAGCCCAGATCTCCTGAGTCCCAGGCCAGTGCCCCACCCCTAAGACCATCCTCCTTCTCCAACCTAAGACAACGTTGAGGAGCAGTTGAATTGATTCCAAACTGCTGTCCCGTCCATCTGTGGACATAACCGCAAATGGGCTTTTGTTTGCAGGGCTGTTTAGAAAACTGCTGCTCTTCCTACCACCCCCCGTATCCTCCTGAGAGCAAGGCGCTTTGCGCACCAGCCACACAACCCAGCAGTCACTATGCTCCTATTTAATTAGCATCAGCCCTGCCATCAGAGAGCAGAAACAATTGTGACTGCTAACATGTCTAGGGCTCTCGGGTGACCGCTCCATTGCCAGCTGACTGTTTCACAGGATCCGTACCTTGAGTTGTATTAAAAGCAACCAAGCAGCCGAGGGTAACTGACCACCCAATACTTCACTCAGACAAAGTCAGTAGCGTAGCCAGGGGGGGAGCAGGGGGAGCGGCCGCTCCCCCTTGAGCAGAAGCGGCGGAAGCGGCGCCTTTTTTTAGCAGCACTAAAAAAAGGCGCCGCTTCTTTTTAAGCGCCGCTTCTTACACTCACCCGGCGGCGCTCCGGGTCTTCGGCGGCATTTCAGCGGCAGGTACCACCGAAGACCTGGAGTGAGCCGCTGAAGTGCCACCGAAGACCCGGAGCACCGCCGGGTGAGTACAGGGGGAGGCACCTTTGTATAGCGCCGCTCCCCCTGCGCTCCGGACCTGGCTGCGCTACTGGACAAAGTAACGGGTGTAAACTGCTCTCCTTTGATTTCCCATGTTCATGTTTCCAGAAAACAAATGTCTGAAAGGGAGGAAGTTCCCTGTTAAATTTCCTATACCAGCCTCTCACTTACAGAGCCCCTTTCCAGCAAGGAGCTGAAAGCCCCTTGCAGACGTTAATTCACTAAGACTCTCAATATGCCTGGGAGAGTGGCAAGTTTTATTACATCAGCCAGGGGCGGCCCTATGATTTTCGCCGCCCCATGCATGGCAGTCAGGCGGCCTTCGGCGGCACGCCTGCGGGCGGTCCATTGGTCACGCAGATTCGGTGGAGTTTCTGCGGGAGGTCCGCCGGTCCTGTGGTGTCGGTGTCCCCACCGCCGAATTGCCGCCGAAGCCGTGGGACCGGCGGACCACCCGCAGAAACGCCGCCGAAGGATGCCTGACTGCCGCCCTCACGGCGACCGTCACGCCGCCCCCCCGCCGCGGCTTGCCCCAGGCACGCGCTTGCTGCGCTGGTGTCTGGAGCCGCCCCTGACATCAGCTGGGAACAGAAGCCAGAAGTCCTGACTCCCCGTGCCCTGCTCTAAACAATAGACTGCACCATCTCCTTCCACACACACTCTGGATTTTGCACCAGCACTGGATAAACTCTTGGGAGGGAAATCATGGAATGAGAGCCTCTTTCTCAGTGCTGCAGGTTGAGGCCTGGTCTACCCTGAAAGATTAGATCAACCTAGCTACGTCGCTCAGGTCTGTGAAAATTGTGCGCCCTGAGTGCTGTGGTTAAGTAAACCTAACCCCCAGCATAGGTGCAGTTAGGTCAATGCAAGAATTCCTCCATTAACTTAGCTACCACCTCTCAGAGAGATGGATTACCGACATTGTCACAAACCCCCTTTCCGTCATTATAGGACGCATCTATATACTGTGACGCTACAGCAACACAGCTACAACGCCGCAGCTGTGCCGCTGTATCATCTGTTACGTAGACGTGCCCTCAAAAGTCACTCCCTTGGTGAGCTGAGGTCTGAGGGTACTGCTGTGTCACCATGCACCGTTGTCACCGGTATCGCCCCATCCATCCAGATCACACTCAGCAAACACATTGCCCCCTCGATGCATTACCCTCTCCTGAGCAAGACCAATCTTCCCACTTACACAAGAAAAAGGGAGGGGAAAAAACACAATCCAGATAAGCACGACACACTTCCAAGGATTCCTTTGCTCATGTATACACAAGGTAAAGCTTCCCACACAGTGATAACCCCACCACGGCTGCGAATTTATAACGCAATTCAGCCATCACGCGATATTTGTATTACAATAACAACGTGGAAGAACTTGTTTCATATCAGAAGACTTAGCGAACCAGATGAATAGCTCTGACATGATATCCATGGGATAGAAATTCAATTAAAAATTGCAAGCGGCACAGGAGTGGTAGTTATTGTTCAACAGATACCACGGGGCCTTTGCTGAAATACAGCCATTAGCGGCGCTGGTTGAAAAATTCTGTTTTCCGTTATGGCAATCTGTTAGCTTGTATAAAAGTTCAATTAATAAAAACACAGAGCTGCTCTCGCACTCAGGGAACATAATGAAGCCAAGGGCTAGTTGCATATTTTATAATTATGGATTGAGTGCGTAGTGCAGAGGAAATTAGAGAGATGCCACAATCATAATAAAAATGAACAATCGCTCTTGGCTAAATGCTGAGGGTGCAACTATTGCATCCAAAACGCAGTGCCTGGACCACGCCTCGCCCACGTCGCTGCTCTATGGGACCTTTAAAACTATTCCAAATGCCATGAGCTAAATCCATCCCGGTGTAAGCCTTTGGTGGAGCCGCACCGAGCTAGAAGGGACCCCAGGGGAAGAGGTTGCAGCACCCAGGGGCTGCTCTAACTATTTTGCCACCCGAAGCAGTCACCGCCATGGCGGCAATTCGGCAGCGGGATCTGCAATTTGGCGGCAGGTCGAGAATGGGGCGGCAGTCCGAGTCCCATGGTGGCAATTCGGTGGTGGGAAGAGTGGCTGACCCGCCGCCGAATTGACACCGTGGCGGGCGAGAATGGCGCGGCAGTCCAAGTCCCGCGGCAGCAATTTGGACCTCAAATAAAAAAGAAAAAAATCTTCTCTGCCCAGGTTTGCAATATCATGTGACAAGAATGACAGCCACAAACAGAGACTGAACCTGGGACCTCCAGAGCTAAGCACGAGTCTTTACAACGTGAGCTCACAGGCCGAAAGATATAAAAGACTCGCACCTTCTGTGGATAAGTCTTATTTTCTGAGAGGAGACTCAGTCTATGTCTACACTACACGCTAGGGTTCTGATTCCCCGGCTTGTATATATGTTCTCACACTAGTTCTCATCAAGCTAGCGCGAGTATAAATAACAATGAAGCCACAGTAGCACTGGCAGCAGCTGGGTAAACACCAGGGAGGAAGAAGAGTTATTTAAGGCAAAGGACAATGTAGGCACAAGAACAAATGGGGATAAACTTGTCTTGAGTAAGGAGGTCCCTTCCAGTCCTCTGCTCTTAACTATCACACACTGACCAGTGGGTCACCTGAATACAGGCAGCAGAAAATGATCAGTGCTGATGTGAGAGGAAGAGCTGCTGATCTTTAGGAGCCAGCTGTGCTTGCAGATTATAATTGTTTTGTTTTTTCTTCTCTCTCTCTTTTTTTTTTTCCTTCCCACATTCAGCCTAGAAACTTGTCCAGATTGGGCCCAGGTTCTTGAAATAGACAAGGAAGTGGAAGTTCTAGGCCTTCTTTTCATAGGAGCAGCTGGAAATGAGTTCCTCCAGCACAAGGATCCCTAGAGTCTAGTGCAGCTACTGCTGCTAGACTCCCCAGAGGGACTAGGGAGGGGACAGGGTTTTACACCCACTTGCCCTTCCAAGCAGACCAGCTGAGCTGACCCCACGCCAAAGGGCGAGGGGGAAGCACATTGTTACCGGAGTGCTCTACAGGAGTGATGTCTGTATCTAGTTAGTTAATAAAAAGCGTGCCAGGAAACGGTGCTCAAGATCGTGCGGCACAGTGCATCGGCAACGGAGGACCTATAAAGGTCCTGGTGGTTGTGCCCTGCAAATGGCTCCGTTCATGCATACTGAGCCCAACCCCAAAATGTTGTAGCAACTGAATGAACTCCCCTCCTCCTGCTTATGTAGGTATTGTCCGTGGCTGGCGCTGACAAAGCCCTGGCTGGGATGATCTAGTTGGGGTTGGTCCTGCTTTGAGCAGGGGGTTGGACTAGATGACCTCCTGAGGTCCCTTCCAACCCTGAGATTCTATGATTCTATGATTCTTGCTAGGGCCATGCAGCGATTTCACCCTCCGCCTCTCCACTTCACTCTCCCCATGGAACAAGAGGAGAGGGCCTTCTAATAATTAACCTTTGCAGAAATTGCTATACAGAATTATTCATATTTAATAAGATTCCCTTCTGGAGCAAAAGATAGGACAGAAAAGGGAAAAAAGGCACAGGAGAGAGATAGGGGCAACTCAAGCTATTTCCCAAGACCAGGTCTCTACACTGGGCTTTGCTTAACAAATGCCATCATGTGCCAGCAATGCCCCTCTGCCATGTACACTGGCCAAACCGGATAGTCTCTACACAAAAGAACAAATGGACACAAATCTGACATCAGGAATCAGAACATTCAAAAACCAGTAGAAGAACACTTCAGTCTCTCTGGTCACTCAGTAACAGACCTAAAAGTGGCAATTCTTCAACAAAAAAACTTCAAAACCAGACCCCAACAAGAAACTGCTGAAATGGAATTAATTTGCAAACTGGATACCATTACATTAGGCTTGACTAAAGACTGGGAGTGGCTGGGTCATTACACAAATTGATATCTACTTCCCCATGCTAAGTTTCCCCCTGCTGTTGCTCACACCTTCTTGTCAACGGCTTGAAATGGGCCATTCTGATTATCACTACAAAAGTTTTTTTTCTCCTGCTGATAATAGCTCACCTTAATTGATCAGTCTCTTAGAGTTGTTATGGCAACCCCCATCTTTTCATGTTCTCTGTATATATATATATCTTCCTACTGTATGGTCCACTCTATGCATCTGATGAAGTGGGTTCTAGCCCACGAAAACTTATATCCAAATAAATTTGTTAGTCTCAAAGGTGCCACAAGTACTCCTCATTTTTTTTTGCAGATACAGACTAACACGGTTACCACTCTGAAACCTGAGTTTTGGTTGACAATTCTCCCACCTTCCAACGCTAGCAACAGTGGGAACGCTAGCCGAGATCAGCTGCTGACATTTTCACCCCCGTGTTGGCTAGACATGCTCAAGAGCAATGTGAATAAAGAACGATATTGCAACTGCTCATCATCCTCTCCACTCACCAGCCACCCACACCCCAAAGCCCTCCACGCAGGCTCGACAGCATCCTAACAGGGGGGGGGGGGAAGAAACCTTGCGCTCTGTTTCAATCGCCTGCCCATCTCTCCTTCAATCCCCAAACATTGATAGAAAGGATTAAAGGAAGGGTTGCTAAAATAAAATGAATCTAGGATTCAAAACCAATTACCAAAGCATAATCTTGCTCAGATGGGCATGCTAAGAATAATTACTATCCACAAGATGAATGCCTGTTCTAGACACATTACAGAAGACTGCATAATTAAATATAGCAACTGATCCTCATTTATCTCCCAAGCAATTCACATTTAAAGGTTCACCTGCATGGGCTGGCAAGACACAGCATTTGCAAAGCCACATGGGAATTTGGAGGCAGTGCAAAAAGTTTGTGAAATAGCAAAAAAAAAAAAAATCAGCTTGTCACTAGCAAAGGGGAAAAACACTGTTTTGAGCAGTATGTGTCCTTTAAAATAATAACATTCTTGAGAGAGGCAGAACGGGGCTCCAATGACAGCTTACACTTGGTCCAAATAAGGATTATTTCAAGGAAGAAAAACCAATGCTGAAACAAAAAGGCGACACCGTGCCAGATCTGTCCATGGAAATCCACCATCTGCAGCATCCAAAGTCAGGATGAAAACAGCTGTTGGGGAAAAAATTGGACCGGCGATTGCCGCACGTCAGCGCCCCTTATTCCCGCTTAACAGTGTCACCATATGGGCTCGACTGATCGTTGGCTGATACAGCATAGATCTGAGGAGTGGTAGGCACAGCGAGGACAATGGGACACCTTTGTTTCTGCGCACCTCCCTGCTAAACGCCTAAGAGCACTGCCTGGTTGCAGATATGACAGCTATTGTGTTGTCAGAGGCTGCGCACACACTGCCCTTTCTCATGGAGACGTTACTTTTGTTCTTTCTTCTTGTACACTTCCTTAATCGAAATTTCACACTGAAACTACCCGATTGGCTTTTGTGTATGGAAAAGCATGACATGCAAACCCAGGCCCCACATACCTACAGACTAGAGAGGCCACCTGGATTTGAAGAAAACAAAAGACTACTCTGGCTTCTACATGCTACAACACAAAGCATCCACAGAGCCAATTTAACCAGATCCCTGGCGAATCCCCGCATGGAAAGCCCCTCGGTGGTAGCAGGTATGTAGCAGGTCCTATGTCTCCCCCTCTCACCCTCAGCCCCTGGGGAAAAGGGCTGGTAGCTGAGGAGCTGGCATGTCCAGCTCTGTACTGGCTGCTGGCACGGTCTCCTTGGCACTATAGAAGCCAGCACATCATAAACCTCTAAGGGGCACCAGCCAGGCAGCCCCAGGATCGAGGAAGAATAAAGCCAATCTTTGTGCCTTCGACTCCTCATAGAAGAGCTGGACCTGAGGATCTGGCCCATACATTTTATCTGAGCCATTGATACTCAGTTGTTTCATTTTGGGTGGGGCATTATACGCCAAATAAGGGACATCCCTTAAAATACAGGATACGTGGTTACTCTGCCACTGGTCAAAGCATTTGCAACATGGCGCATATATATGCCTGGCAAATACTGAGAGAGTTTTAGCAAGAGCAATTCTTTCCCTAATCCTTGAACTCAATCAAGTTTTACAGAGAGGCAATCCCCCATCTGAGGTCTGGAGCCAAATGAACAGTGATGGAAATGATTTGCGAACATGCTTGTGAAACCTCTTGTTTCTGTTTTCTCTGGTGAGGCCCATTCCAGTTGCTTTTCTGCAGACATTTGTGAGACATTAGCGTGAACGTCTGCTTAGGAGCCTATATTTATGGGAACACAGATGTCTCGGTTTGCAAATGAGAATATTTGTGCGACAAGGGCTCACCTGGTCTCCTGTTATATACACACAATTACTGGTGTGACTATGACAAGTGGAAATTGACTGCAAAATCTGCTAGATAGCCAATAAACCTGGTTTATATCTGTCTCTCTCAGTCAAGAAGGAACCCAGTTATTGTTTAATTTGGAGTCTATGTGTGTAGCTAAGTATAAAGCTCTTTCTTGTGCAAAAGAGGAAAGAAAAAGATTTAAAGGTTGAGATTTTCAAAGCCACCTAAGTAATTTGGATGCCCAATTAAATTTAATGGGAAGCAGGTCTCCAGCCTCCCTTCAGCTTTGAAAAATGCAATTAAACTGTCCTCAGATTTCCGAGGCTTGTTTATCTCCTGAAACATCTCTCTTCTTAAAATGCACCTCCCCCACTCCAGGAGCGATTCAGTGCCCCAATGGCACCTTTAAGCACTCCTCTTGAGTACTGAGGTTGTCCAAAAGTGCACCATGTGACTAAAGTTACCGATCATGCAGCTTGAGGGCAAATGCTGACTATCAATCACATTCAAAGGAGCACTCGCCATTGACAGTGGTGAAAAATCCCCAGGCTCTTTTGTGAAAACTCTTTGTCGTGCAATTGTATATATATATATATATAAAAAAAATCAAGTAGAAATCAAGATCAGTTTGAGGACAATTCACAAATAGAATAAAGGCCTAGCCCAATTAATGAATTATTTGCAACAAAGACTTTGACCAGCTCATTGTTTAAAGACTCTATCCAGAAAAATACGAGCATGGAGAAGTCTTGCTAATGAGAGCTTTGATGCTTGAAGTAATAATATAGTACTTTGGCACTTACATAATACTTTGCATACAATGATCAAACAGAGCTTTGCAAATGCGAGTGAACATTATGATTGCTATGATACCAATGAGAAAACCAAAGTATAGAAATACTGGCTTGTATTTCTGGCTGTGCCGCTGACCTACAAAGGCAAACAGCATATTTCTACTATAATATGTCGGCATTTAGGCTCACATTTTAGAATGTCCACTCATTTTAGGTGCTTCAGGCTTAATTGTCCAACTTGATACAGCTGGATAGAGACCCAAAACTTAAGGTGACCCAGAATTAGTGGAAAATTTTCAGAATCTGGGTCTTAACTTCTTTGGGTCTCAGTTTCCCAACAATATATATAATAGAGGAAGAAACACTTATATACCTCATTGGGTTAATTCAAAAGTGTGCATACAGGGCTTCTGAGATCCTTTGATGAATTGCCCTACAGAGACGCAGACTATTTTCTTATTGGGCTTGTTCTTACAATCAATGGCAGACTCAACAGATCTTCAAATAGAAGCAGGATCTGGACTATTATAATATCAAAAAGAAATCACTGACAGAAAAAGCACAGATCAGTGGGAACGTGGTCTACAGTTTCATAGATTCGAAGGCCAGAAGGGACCACTGTGATCAACTAATCTGACCTCCTGTATAGCACAGGCCAGAGAACTTCCCCTAAAGAATTCCTATTGCACATCTTTTAGAAAAACATCCCATATTGATTTAAAAATAGCCAGTGATGGAGAATCCATCATGACCCTTGGTAAGTTGTTCCAATGATTACTTACTCACACTGTAAAAATCTACACCTTATTTCCAATCTCAATTTGTCTAGCTTCAACTTCCAGCCAGTGGATTGTGTTATACATTTCTCTGATAGATGGAAGAGCTCATTATTAAGTATTTGTTCCCCAAGTAGGTACTGATAGACCAATCAAGTCACCCCTTAACCATTTCTTTGTTAAGCTAAATAGATTGAGCTCCTTGAATCTATCACCAGTAGGCGTGCTTTCTAATCCTTTAGTCATTCTCATGGCTCTTCTCTGAACCTTCTCCAGTGTATCAACATCTTTCTTGAGTTGTAGGCATGAGAACTGGACACAGTATTGCAGCAGTGGTCACGCCAGTGCCAAATATAGAGGTAAAATAAACTCTCTATTCCTACTTGAGATTCCCCTGTTTATGCTTCCCAGGATCGCATTAGCTCCTTTGGCCACAGTGTCACACTGGGAGCTCATATTCAGCTGATTATTCATTATAGCCCCGAAATCTTATTCAGAATCACTATTTCCCAGAAAAGAGTCCCCCCATCCTGTAAGTATGGCCTACATTCGTTGTTCCTGAATGTTTCAATAGACTGGTGGTAATATTTGGCCGGACACCTGTATCCTAATCAAAAGAATGAAATCAGAAGGGAGAAAAACATGCTGGCACTCAAGGCTCCATTTAACCTTCTTTAAATACATTGTCAGAAACCATACATGAACTGCTAATAGAATTACTTCTTTTCATGATGGATACAACCTCTCTTTGTGATGTAAGGTAGCAGAAGTCACCTACTTTCACAAGAGGCCCCCTCAAGATCTAGGTTATCAATTTTTTAGCACAAAGTAAATTGAAAACATTTAAGCAAGACCTTGGAAATCTCTGTCACTCCACTCTTCGCTTAACAGGCAAGTTCTTAAGCAGGTAAATCTTAAAAGCAAATGGCATTTATATTTTATAGGGGGCCTCTCTAGTCGGCACTAGTGAAATCACAGCTAGAAGACTGACTCTGATTCTGATCTTAGTTACACCAGGTTAGCAATCTGAAGTGACTTCAGTAGAGTTATTCCCAATGTACAGAGGAGACTCAGGGGCCACTGTGTTTAGTTCTTGGTACCTCTGTACCAGGAAGGTGTCAACAAGTTAGAGGGAAATTAAAGAACAGCAACAAAAATGATTATGCATTGGGAAGGAAGGGGGAATTTATGTGGAAAAAGTAAAAGAACTGAGTGCATATTTGGCAAAGCATTGAGTAAAGAGATGGAATAATAGCCTAGAGGTGTATGAAAGGTCTAAGGGTGTGATCCATTCCTACTGAGATCAGAATAACTCCTATTGGCCTCCACAGGAGATGAATCCAGGAGATGGAAAGTTTGGTTGAATGTCGTGTCCATTTTAATGCCTTGGAGGATTATTAATAGAGCTGGTCAGAAAATGTCTGTCAACATATTTTTTCTGGTGGAAAATATAGTTCCTACTAAATCAAAAATTTCAACAGGAAAATTTAGATTTTAATGAATTATTTTTTTAGTTTCCATTGGGAAAATATACATATTTCATTTCAGGTCAGTGTGACCCAAAGAGAAGATAATTTGGTTTGTCAAACTAAATCTAAACATTTCAGTTTGGATCAGTTTGGCATTAATCCAATTGAGCTGCCACAATGCCTCATGGGAGATAAATTAATGTGCCTCAGGCCCCCATCCTCCTCTATGGGATGGGCTCCCTGGCTGGACTACATCTCCCAGGATGCATAGTGGTCTCCCCTCCGGTTGAACTATCATAATCTAAAATTCTTTGAGGGTATCAACAAATGTGGCCAAGGGTGATTCAGTGGCTATAGTGCATTTGAACTTTCCCTCATCAAAGGCTGTTAAGCAAAGTGAGCAGTCATGGGATAAGAGGGAAGGTCCTCTCATGGATCAGTAACTGATTAAAAGATAGGAAGCAAAGGTAGCAGTAAACGGTCAGTTTTCAGAATGGAGAGAGGTAAATGGCTGGGTCCCCCACAGATCTGTACTGGGACCAATGCTGTTCAACATATTCCTCAATGATTGGGAAAAAGGGGTAAACGGAGAGACGGCAAAGTTGGCAGATGATTCAAAATTACTCAAAATAGTTAAGTCCAAAGCAGACTGCAAGAAGTTACAAAAGGATTTCATAAAACTGGATGTCTGGGCAAAAAAATAAAAAAATGGCAGATGAAATTCAGTGCTGATAAATACAAAGTAATGCACATTGGAAAACATAATCCCAACTACACATACAAAATGATGGGGTCTAAATTAACTGTTACCTCTCAAGAAAGAGACCTTGGAGTCATTGTGGACAGTTTACATTGTGGACAGTGAAAACATCTGCTCAATGTGCAGTAGCAATCAAAAAAAGCAAACAGAAAGTTAGGAATCATTAGGAAAGGGATAGATAACAAGACAGAAAATATCATAATGCCACTATACAGATTCATGGTACACCCACACCTTGAATACCACAGCCAGTTCTGGTGGCCCCATCTCAAAAAAGATATATTAGAATTGAAAAAAGAACAGAGAAGAGCAACAAAAATGATTAGCGGAGGGAACATCTTTTATATGAGGAGAGATTAAAAAGACTGGGACTGTTCAGCTTGAAAAAGATGACTGAAGTGGGTATGAGACAGATCTATAAAATCATGACTGGTGTGGAGAAAGTGAATAAGGAAGTGTTATTTACCCCTTCACATACACACAAGAACCAGGGGTCATCCAATGAAATTAAGAAGCAGCGGAAGGTTTAAAACAAACATAAGGAAGTACTTCTTCACACAACATACAGTCAAATTGCAGAACTCATTGCTGGGGATGCTGTGAAGGCCACAAGAATAACCGGGTTCACAAAAGAATGAGATAACTTTATGGGAGCTAGGTCCATCAATGGCTAGTAGCCACGATGGTCAGCGTTGCAACCCCATGCACTGGGTGTCCCTAAACCTGTGAATAATTGAAGCAGGGACCAGATGATGGGGGGGTGGATTATCAATAAACTACCCTGCTCTGAAGCAGCAGGCACTGGCCACTGTCAGGATTCTGGGCTAGATGGATCATTGATCTGACCCAGTATGGCTGTTCTTACGTTCTTAGCATGTCAGTTGTAGTCCAGCTGGGAAGCCCAATGACAGAGGAGAATGGGGGGCAGGAGACACCAAACTACAGCTCCCATGAGGCACTGCAGGAGCTCAGGGGGATACAAATTGATGTTGCACTGACCCAAAATGTAACTTTTAGATCCACCAATGTGAAAACAAAATGTTTAAATTAAAATACGAAACATTTCAACACTTCCAAAGCAAGATATTTTGAGAATGTTCCCTATTGTGGAAAAAATTGTGAGATGTTTCAACTTTTTGTCATCATTCGGGATGAAAACGAGTTTTGAAATATCAGAATTTCCTGCAAGATGGAAATTCTGATTTTCAACTCACTATAATGATTAGACCATGGAATTCTCTTCCACGGGATGTGGTGGAAGCCCAATTACTTGAGTGAATCAGAACTGGACAGGACAAATTTGACTTTTTTAGCACAAAGAGAGCAGGCACATGCAGGGAAAAGGCTATTTACATAGTAACTTGTCAGATTATAACCCTCTCTGGAACATCCCCTGGTGTGCAACCTAGAGATGATAACCCACAACATCAAAGCTAGCTCATGTGGAAGGAGCACTCACATACACGAATACCATAATTTCACCATTATTTCAATGAAACAAACGGAAATCAGTGACCTCTTACATTTACTTAATTAAAAAAAGGCTCAGGTAGAATAGAGATGTTTGCAGAATATAAACATATTTCATAGCACCACATCTTTATTTTTATCACATTGGGTAGCTTTTCCTTTCTAAAGGTAACACTGAGAAAGGATAACTATGGGTTGCAAGAGTTACTACAGCTTTGGGTTTATGACAGCAAATCATTTTTTAAACTACTTGCAACAAAATGTTGCTAGGCAGACAGAAGCCAATAAAAACACTTGTAAATGCCCTACTGAGAGACAGAGACAGAAGGAGAGAGAGAGAGAGTCTGGTGCTGGAAGTAATATATGGAAGTTGGACTTTAAAACCCCAAAAATGACATAACCAGTTTTTAACAGCGGTGAATTACAGGTGGTCTTTTCAGCTTAATGCTTTGGGGTGGGGGGTTTACAATCCAGTACAAATACAATCCAAATACCTTATTGTGTATTGTGGGCAGCATTTTAGGGTACCAGCTGCACCCTAAAATGCATTAGAGAAGCAAAATAAAACAGTTACAAAACTAAAATATAATATAATATCTGGGAAAAAGACATTAAGACCTACAGACAAAGGGAGAAGAGAGCAGTTTTCAGAACTAATCAATAAGGTCAGGATATACACGCAGGCTGTTCCAGACAGTAGGAACAGCAAAGAAGGGTCTTGTGCCAAAAGCGGCAAGATTGGCCTTGAGCATGCATTTAAAATGTGAAATTTTGGTTCTTGGCTTATGCAGCTGCCTGGTCTCTGCACTGGAGGAAAAACAACAACTGTCTCCCATGTAAATCTATTGCTCTCAGCAGTTTGCAGACTCCCAGTTCACCCAAGGGTTGAGAGGCAAACACAAGAGGTGTGTGAATTTTGATCCTGCTCCCATTAAAGACAATAGGATTTTTTCCATTAACATCACTAGGCCAGGATTAGGCAATGAAGGATGATTGTGGGCCATTCTGGTCACTGGATTTTAATGAACACTGCAGCTCCTCTAGGCCTGATCCTGCCCCGCTGAAGTCAATCGGAGATTTGCTGCACCAGCAGCAAAAAAACCCCCTTCTCATTGCTGCACTCATGCAACTCGCTGAAGATCTGGTTCTCAGGGTGTTGAATTCCCTCAACTTCAGCAGACATCAACAGGAGCTGAGAGCACACAGCACAACTTCTGATTTCATAATAGCTCGCTCGTTCCTAGCACCTCCCATGGGAGTGCTTTACAGACATTAAGGAACCGTGTGTGGGAAAGCCACTGTGACGTTGGTCAGTGTTGTTATCTCTGATTTACAGATGGGGAAACGGATACAGAACGATTAAGTGTCTTCTATTGCTACTACTGAGGACCTCAGATCCTCTTAAATACGTAGACATGCAGACTAAGGTCAGCCAGGAAGTTTGTGGTAGAGGTAAGAAGAGGGATGGGGCCTCCTGATTCTCAGTCCTGTTGGACAATTTTGTGGGGTCCTTTAGAGAGGGAGAGAAGCCCAAAAAAAGAGACCCAGTCAAGATTTATTCCATCCCTCAACTCTGTGCTATCAGCTCCTTCCTTGACATTCTTTATGCAAATCTTTTTAATGCCATTGAGGGGAAAGAGATTAAATGGAGAGAGAAGAGAGTCTAGGCTTCTTTTTACAATCAGCTGAATTGCAGCTGCAATCAGAGACTTAGTGGGTTTTAGGGATTGTCTTGCAAGTTATCATGAACAGCTAGTGAACAGGGGTCCGCAAACAGGGGAGTTTGGGAGGGAGTTGTAATATAGTTGCTATGGTTAGAAAGGGCCGCATCACCAGTGCCAGCGCTGCTCCTGTCTCCTCCACCTGCGCCTGTATCCAGACAGACAACCTACCCATGGATGCCTCTACCCAAATCCTGGTATGGATTTGCAAAGACTGTGCCCCACATTTCCCAGTCACAGAAAGCCAGGCTGGGGGACGGACGGACCATCCAGTGTGCAAGGTGACTGCTGGTGGAATTTCTCAAGAAGCAGGTGGGAGAGCTACAGGAGGTGTCTAGGCTGAGGAGCATCCGTGCCCACAAGGAATTCCTCGAGAGTATTCACATGGAGACATCCAAGGCTGAGGAAGCTAACCAGCTACAGAGGACTGCTGTCACACCACCAGGGGAGAAGGATATGGCTCTGTCACAGGGAGGACACTGGCTGCTGGTTACTTCTGGCAGCAGGCAGTGCTCCACCACTACTCCTAACCCACCCACCATGCTAATGGAAAACCGATATGCTGCCCTGGCAACAAGCAATGAGGAATCACCCCCAAAGGGGGAGGAGGAGAAGCCATGTACCCCCAAGGCTGGGAGAATCACAGCACCATTCCCAGGAGGAAACGTAGGGTAGTGGTGGTTGGTGACTCTCTTCTGAGGGGGATGAAGGCACCCATTTGTCACCCTGACATGGCATCCCAGGAGGTGTTCTGCCTGCCAGAGGCCCACATCCAAGATATTATGGAGGGACTGTCGAGGATCATCTGGCCCTCTGACTACTACCCCATGCTACTCATCCATGTGGGCACTAATGATACTACGAGATATGACCCTCAGCACATCAGAAGTGACAACAGGGCTCTGGGAGTATGGGTAAGGGAGTTGGGAGCGAAGGTGATGTTCTCTTAGATCCTTCTGGTCAAGGGTAGGGGCCCCAGGCAGAGACAGATGCATCCTGGAGGCAAATGCCTGGCTGTGACGATGGTGCCACCAGGAGGGCTTTGGCTTCCTTGACCATGGGATGCTGTTCCAGGATGAAGGACTGCTAAGCAAAGATGGGGTCCAGCTATCAAGGAAGGGGAAGAGCATGTTTGGATACAGACTGGCTAACCTAGTGAGGAGGGCTTTAAACTAGGTTCAAAGGGGGCAGGTGACCAAAGCTCACAGGTAAGTCAAGAACATGTAGACCTGGGTGAAGGTTCGGAATTTGTGAGGAGCATGGGCTGCTATAGCAGGGATAAGGGAGACACAAGACAGAACTGGGGGAGGGGAATCAAATTAGTATCTTAGATGTCTGTATACTAATGCAAGAAGTATGGGGAATAAGAAGGAAAAACTCAAAATGCTAGTAAATAAACACAAACAATGTCTGTGTGACATTGTTGGCATCACAGAGACCTGGTGGGATAATACACACGACTGGAATATTGGTATAGAAGGGTACAGCTTGCTGAGGAAGGACAGGCAGGGAAAAAAGGGAGGAGGTGTTGCCTTATATATTAAATATGTATCCACTTGGACTGAGGTTGAGATGGAAATAGGAGACAGACTTGTTGAAAGTCTCTGGGTAAGGATAAAAGGGGTAAAAAACAAGGGTGATGTAACGATAGGGGTCTACTGCAGACCACCAAACCAGAAAGAAGGAGTGGATTAGGCTTTTTTTAAACAACTAACAAAATCATCCAAAGCACAGGACTTGGTGGTGATGGGGGACTTCAACCAGTAGCGTAGCCAGGTCTTGAGCATAGGGGGAGTGGCGCTATAAAAAGGCGCCTCCTCGCTCCCCCTGTACTCACCAGGCGCTTTAAAAGGCCCGTGGCTCCCCGCAGCGGCAGGAGCCGCAGGCCTTTTAAAGCACCGCCCCAGCAAGGCTCGGGCGGCGCCTTAGCGCCGCTTTTCCTCACAGGGGGAGCGGCCGCTCCCCCTGCTCCCCCCCGGCTACACTACTGACTTCAACTACCCCAACATCTGTTGGGAAAATAACACAGCAGGGCACAGATTATCCAATAAATTCTTGGAATTTATTGGAGAACATTTTTTATTTCAGAAGGTGGAGACAGCTACTAGGGGAGAGGTTGTTCTAGATTTGATTTTGACAAATAGGGATGATCTGGTTGAGAATTTGAAAGTGGACGGCAGCTTGGGTGAAAGTAATCATGAAACGGTAGAGTTCATGATTCTAAGGAATGGTAGGAGGGAGAACAGCACAATAAAGACAATGGATTTCCAGAAGGAAGACTTTAGCAAACTCAAGGAGCTGCTAGGTAAGATTACATGGGAAGCAAGTCTAAGGGGAAAAAAATAGAAGACAGTTGGCAGTTTTTCAAAGAGACATTATTAAGGGCACAAGAGCAAACTATCCCACTGCGTAGGAAAGATTGGAAGTATGGCAAGAGACCATCCTGGCTTAAACAGGGAACCTTCAATGATCTAAAAATCAAAAAAGAGTCCTACAAAAAGTGGAAAGTAGGTCAAATTACAAAGGATGAATATAAACAAATAGCACATGTATGCAGGGGACAAAATTAGAAAGGCCAAGGCACAAAATGAGATCAAACTAGCTAGAGACATAAAGGGTAACAAGAAAATAGTCTACAAATACATTTGAAGCAAGAGGAAGACTAAGGACAGAGTAGGCCCCTTATTCTACGAAGGGCAGAAAATAATAAAAGAAAATGTGGAAATGGCAGAGGTGCTTAATGACTTATTTGTTTCGGTTTTCACCAAGAAGGTTGGTGGTAATCGGACATCTAACATAGTGAATGCCAGTGAAAATGAAGTAGGATCAGAAGAGGCTAAAATAGGGAAAGAACAAGTTAAAAATTACTTGGACAAATTAGATGTCTTAAGTCACCAGGGCCTGATTAAATGCATCCTAGAATACTCAAGGAGCTGACTGAGGAGATAACTGAGCCATTAGCAGTTATCTTTGAAAAGTCATGGAAGACGGGAGAGATTCCAGAAGACTGGAAAAAGGCAAATATAGTGCCCATCTATAAAAAGGGAAATAAGGACAATCCAGGGAATTACAGACCAGTCATCTTAACCTCTGTACCCGGAAAGATAATGGAGCAAATAATTAAGCAATCAATTTGCAAACATCTAGAAGATAATAAGGTGATAAGTAACAGTCAGCATGGATTTGTCAAAAACAAATCGTGTCAAACCTATTTGATAGCTTTCTTTGACAGGGTAACAAGCCTTGTGGATTGGCGGGGGGGGGGGGGGGGGCGGGAAGCAATAGGATGTGGCTTCAGTAAAGCTTTTGATACTGCCTCACATGACCGTCTCATAAACAAACTAGGGAAATGTAACCTAGATGGAGCTACTATAAGGTGGGCACAAAACTGGTTGGAAAACCGTTCCCAGAGAGTAATCATCAGTGGTTCACAGTCATGCTGGAAGGGCATAACGAGTGGGGTCCCACAGGCATCAGTTCTGGATCTGGTTCTGTTCAATATCTTCAGCAATGATTTAGATAATGGCATAGAGAGTACACTTATAAAGTTTGCGGATGATACCAAGGTGGGAGGGGTTGCAAGTGCTTTGGAGGATAGGATTAAAATTCAAAATGATTTGGACAAACTGGAGAAATGGTCTGAAGTAAATAGGATGAAATGCAATAAGGACAAATGCAAAGTACTCCATTTAGGAAGGAACAATCAGTTGCACACATACAAAATGGGAAATGACTGCCTAGGAAGGAGTACTGCGGAAAGGGATCTGGGGGTCATAGTGGATCACTAGCTAAATATGAGTCAACAGTATAACACTGTTGCAAAAAAAGCAAACATCATTCTGGGATGTATTAGCAGGAGTGTTGTAAGCAAGACACGAGAAGTAATTCTTCCACTCTATTCCACACTGATTAGGCCTCAACTGGAGAATTGTGTTCAGTTCTGGATGCCACATTTCAGGAAGGATGTGGACAAATTGGATAGAGTCCAGAGAAGAGCAATAAAAATGATTAAAGGTCTAGAAAACATGACCTAAGAGGGAAGATTGAAAAAATTGGGTTTGTTTAGTCTGGAAAAGAGAAGACTGAGGGGACATGATAACAGTTTTCAAGTATGTAAAAGATAGTTACAAGAAGGAGGGAGAAAAATTGTTTCTTAACCTCTGAGGATAGGACAAGAAGCAATGGGCTTAAATTGCAGCAAGAGAGGTTTAGATTGGACACTAGGAAAAACTTCCTAACTGTCAGGGTGGTTAAGCACTGAAATAAATTGCCCAGGGAGGTTGTGGAATCTCCCTCATTGGAGATTTTTAAGAGCAGGTTGGACAAACACCTGTCAGGGATGGTCTAGTTAATACTTAGTCCTGCCATGAATGCAGGGGACTGGACTAGATGACCTCTCGACGTCCCTTCAAGGCAGCAAACCTGCTTGTATTCTAGCAATGTCGCATTCGGCTAATCCAGCCAAGAATCCCTCTGATACATGGGTGAGTTGAAAGATGAGTCAATTCTAGCAAAAATTGCTGACATTACCATCACTTGCACTCTTTAAGTCAGGATGGGATATCTTTATAAATGATATGCAGTAGTTCAAATAGTTGTTGTGTGCTTGATGCAGAATTTACTGAGTGAGGCTCTCTGGTCTATGCTACATAGGAGGTTAGACTAGATGATCACAGTGGTCCCTTCTGGCCTTTAAACAGGATGTTTAGAGGATTTAAACCTCTGTTCCTCTGTTTCAAACAGGAACACAGGAATTGCCATTGTGGGATCAGGTCATTATTATTCAGTAGCTCATCGACAGTTGCGTCTTGAACCAAATCCCGTGTGTTAACTAGGATTAAACAGAGTAGCCTCACTTCTTGGATTCTCTAAACCAGCTGTTCCAAAATGCATTCCTGCACAATGCGTCATGAAACTGCTTCTCCAAACCTTGTCCCATTGTGGCATTTGCCCAGTTTACATGCAGATACCTAAAACCACACACTTTTACCATTTTATTAGACGTAGTGGTTATAGACGTATTATATTCTAGTCAACCAGGACACTCCAAGTCTTCCTATAGCCCCTCCACCTCCCAACAATGTGGGCTAATTAAAACCACATTCTGGCCCCACACCATCCCCTTCCTTTTTCCATTTGGTTTATGCTTCACCGTTAAATATTCCATTGTCTATTGTTTACATAAAAACACAGAGTTTGGGTTGGAGTTCTGATCTAAGCAGAGCTTTTTGCTTCCCAAAGAAACTAAACCCCAGAACGCAGAACTGCTCTGGACTGGCTAAGTTTCATACTCACCCTTGTTATCCCCAAGAGTGGCTCAGTTAACATGATGCTGGCCGTACATCAGCAGCTCTGACATCAGCACGTTTCTGGCACTGTTCTGACATCAGCTGGCTGACTTCTACCCTATGCAGGCTCATATTTAGCCCGGAAACAGGTCAGAAATGTCAGATGACCATATTTCACACTCTCAAGCCATTAGACTCATCCATTCCTAGCCTAGCCTCTGTTTGCCAGAAGCTGGGAATGAGCAACAGGGGATGGATCACTTGATGATTCCCTGTTCTGTTCATTCCCTCTGGGGCACCTGGCACTGGCCACTGTCGGAAGTCAGGATACTGGGCTAGATAGACCTCTGGACTGACCCAGTAGGGCCATTCTTATGTTCTCATATTCCACCAAACAGAAAGTGCATTTCTGCAATACCAGATGTTTGCTGATGGGCTCTTAATGGAGCTAATGCACTCCAGAGATTACGTGAACCCAGTCTCAGGTTAACACTTGTTATGCTGCTGTATGCAGCACAATCCGTTACCACGTCGGCTTCTACATCTCATTTGCATAATGTACTAACACGCATATACCAAAAAGATGTAAGAGAGGACCTCAACCAGCAAGGAAATGAACATCCTCGATAGAGAGTATTCATTAACTCTCAGGAGGTGCTCAACTTCCAGAATCAGCTTCAAACATGGAGACAGCTGCGCTGTCCCTTCTTCGGCATGCGGCCAGCCTGCTAGATTATAGATTATCGTTTTCAGTTTTTATTTTATTTAATTTTTCTTGGGACTTTATCAGTGTTTACTGTGGCAACAACAAAAAGAGGTGAAAATCAGTGCAAAAAACTATTCATTTCTCTGGGTAAATATCGGGTTTATTTTGTTGGGCGGAAAGACGGGGGAAAATATTCAGTAGATTAATGCTTTGATGAATGGAATTCAGTGTTATTTGCTGCAGAACTAAAACAGAACTCAAACCACAATGCCACCTCTGAGCTTTAAAAAAGTCTCTCTCTCTAATCCCCAAATAAAAAACGTTTCATTTGAATAAACAGTTTACTCTTGTAGACTTAGAACTATTAGCTTATAAATATTAACATTTAATAATAATTGCCAGCTACAGGCCATATGAGATGTCTCCAAGAAAATCATCCCCATCATCACATTTGGCCAATTGTGGAATATTGTAATTGGGGAAAAGTCCGTTCCTGACCCCTGCAGCACACAGCCCATGCCCAGACACAGGAGATGTGGCCTCCCCTGTCCTAGCACCAATGATCCAACAATGGCTTTTAACCATGACCTCTTGTGGCAGTGAATGCCACAGATCCAGCTATAGTATTTGCATCAGTGGATTTCTCATGGATGCACAAAGAGAGATTTCCTTTCATTGCTTCCATGAGGCCTGATCCAAAACTACAGAAGCCGTGCAAAAACTCCCATTGATTTCAGTGGACTTTGGATCTGGCCCACAGTTACATCATCACATTATGTCCTTGTTCTCCTCTTAGAGGATGACCTCTTTAGACCCTTATACAACTCAGTGGCATCCTCTCTCTCTCTTCTCCCTTCCAGGTTGCAATAATCTGCCTTGTGCGAGTCCTGCCAAGACCGTTTCCAACTTAGCTGTACCTTATCCAGCCTGCTCATTGATGGGCATCAAATCTAGGGCATTAACCTTACAACACTAGCATTCTCTAGACTGTCAGCCAAGGGCCTGATCCAAAGCTCATGGAAGTCAACAAAAAGGATTCTTTGGCTCAGCCCCCTGATGAACACATACGAAGACGTGCACAATATAGATCTGCAGTTCCGAAGGGATTAACATGAAAAAGATTCACGCAGCCCTGTCTGCATTCCCTTCATGCACCAGGAAGCTACACTGCTCAGAGTCGGGGTGTCCATTTGCAGCATCACTGGGCCAAGATGCATGAGCGCTCATAGCTAAGTTCCAGAGGAGCAAAGGAATAAACTTTGGGCTCGTGCCTAAGCCTGGATCCCAGTGCATATGAGCTGCGCCTGTAGCCAGCTGCATTAGGAGCAGGGAATGAAGGCAAGTAACTTTTTTAATGGAAACGTGTACTTGCCCAACGTTTTGCAAGGAGTTGGGGCCAAAGTTGACCTTATAACATTTTTTTTCCCTGGGATCCTCTCTGTTTTCAGATTCCAGCCAAGAGCAGTGGTACAGACCCATGGACAGAAATACTATCGATGTATTTCCAGCTGCAGTCGGCAGAAAAAGTCTGCTCTCTGGAGATTTCGCTTGCGCAGAGGCAAAGGTGCATTTGGAAGCATCCAGGATTTGGGATCCTTATCTGACCATTTTCAGCATAATGCCCATCAGTAATTCGTTCCCAAAAATAAGCAGCAGGAAGGAAAGTGAGATTTTTAAAAAATAACAAAATAACCACGGTGCTTCATTCATCCTCACGCTTGATGGCTGGAGACAGCAGGCCAAATTCGATAGGGGTCTAAGGTGGTGCAATTCACAGTCTTCAGGCCCCTCGAATGGATATAAACACAGACTCCCTTAGACTTTCTCATGATCGTGTGGGCTGATGCTCACTTTTCAATGTGCAACTGAAAACATTCCCATTCTCTCTCTCTCTCTCTCTCTCTCTCTCTCTCTCTCACACACACACACACACACACACACACACACACACATACACAGTCCTTACATAGCATCTCTGAATTTGATTTTAAAGGAATTTATGGAGGCGCAAACCAGTCGTTAACAGGCTAGAGGAGAGGACTGCAGCAGGAAAAGCAACTACCAGGCACATGTAAGGTGTAAGTTACAATAGCCCCCACACTACACTAATTTACACCTTCTACCAGCTCCTAAATTCGTTAGCTATCCCAGATCAGTCTCATTTTGGAAAGTAGGCACCAATGGGTTTAAGGGCGCGTTCACTTGAGCATGAGACTCTAATTCTGATTCTCCATTGAATCATAGAATCATAGAATATTAGGGTTGGAAGAGACCTCAGGAGGTCATCTAGTCCAACCCCTGCTCAAAGCAGGAACAACAGCAACTAAATAACTATGCATCATTGTTTAAACAGCTGCAAAGGAAAGTGCAGAGCAAACCAAAAGTTACCCATCAGGCATAACAGGGGTTTACACCCACTTTGCACTGCTGGGAATGTCCAAGGTTCAAGGCAGTGGCGAGTGATGATACGAGATTCTAAAGTTAGTGTAAGGGACTCATCAGATTTACACCACCACCTCCAACGGTAGCCCTCTATATCCATAACTTGCTTGTGGCTTGCTTACATTGTGGGTTGTTGATCTCTGATTCTATGCAAGGAATGAAAAATAAAATAAAATAAATGCCCACCCCTGCAGCTGTCCATTGGGAAGTATCAAAACTACCATATTAACTGGGATTCAATGAGGCCATTAAGTTAACGTGCTTCCCAAAGTCAGTCTTTGCCTTAGAAGTTTCCCCATGTTTCAGTGACCAAGAGAGTCAATAAAACACCACGGAAGCTCGTTGTCAGAAGAATTACAGCTGTATACCTGAGAGAAGCTAGTCATTCTTAAAAGGGGGCTAGAGCTTTCGAGCAAGACCAATTTAAGTGCCCGCTTCAACAGCAGTTTTGTAGCATCACATGTAGCATCCCTGCATTGTGATCAGGAGCCAGACGCTGGCTCCTGCAAACAATGGCCACTATTGTCTTATCAAGCCTACCCCTTGCAAAGGCACCTTCTGCTAACTTTAGAGCAGCACTTTCTGAGCTCAGTGGTAATTGGCTGATTAAGTACGCCTAATGCTGCCAGAGTGTGAGCTGATTGCATAATGGTGCTAATTAGTAACTGCCAGAGCTCACTCCAGTGATCAGCCTTTATGAATGTCGTTTATAAAGGTAAGAGGCCCCACCACTGCTTGCTGCAGCATTAGTAATGGCTTCTGTCACCCAGAGCAAGAAGCAACCAGCCTCCCATGGAGGCTGTGCAAAGGGTAGCACAAAGGAAGTTCAAGTGGCAGAGACTTTTTCATCTTGCACTCCCCACGCGGGTAAAATGTCTCAGCTGGGGAGTGGTGTTGCTCACCGTGGGAGCCGAGTTATGCAGTGAGATTGCACCTAGTAATTCCGGAAGAGAAAGGAGCTCCAATAGCCCTTTCCGCCAGTGCCAACATGAAAGTGAGTGTGTACCTTCAGCTGGGGGTCCTCTCACAATATACCCCCTCCCAGCCAGGCTCTGGAGGGGAACAGAGAAGAGGCAGACAGATTCCAGATGGCCGAAGCATTGCATTGGGTAGCAGAGGGACAGCAAAGTGCCCAGTGTCCACTCTGACTCGGGCCTGTTGTCACCTCAGTCGCTTCTCTAGGTTGTGCCACTGCACGGTGCATTTTTCAGACATATTCTCGCTCTTCTGAAGTTTACGATGGGGTGCACTGGTGCAGCACTTTGAATCTAGTCTGGCTCTATTTTCCATGCACGGCCCATGCGCACGTAGCTGACACTGTGTATGTGTAACCCACACACCTTCTGGGTGTGGTGTTGTGTCCCACCTACTGGCACCAAGACCACTTAGAGAGAGTTAAATGAGTCTGCTCTACAGCCTTAGCTAATAGTCAGTTGGATTTTAGCTCCTGCAATAGAGGCTCATGAACTAAGCTCCAGAGGTCCCAGATTCAATCCCACCCGCCGACAACTGGGGGTCTGTCGGTGTTACACATGTGGTGTGCGCGAATGTGCAAGGCTGGCTTTGCTGTGTTAAGTTAAGTTTGTATTCCTCATAGGCATTACCTTTCCTTTACTGGTTATAGCTGATAGAACCAATGGTACCTTAATGCTTCCTGGCACATTTATTCTCTATGCTGCTGGAGGCGTGCTGAATATGTAACACGGTCCACTGTAGCTTACTGTGTAGCTTTCACTACGGTATGGCAATAAACCATTGTAGCTTAAACATTACGTTTCACTCGTAGAGCCTGACTCACCTTAGCCATAGTGCAGCTGGCAGTATACTGAGCCCAGGGCTACACTAGGGGTGGGGGGTCGATCTACGACACGCAACTTCAGCTACGTGAATACTGTAGCTGAAGTCGGCGTATCGTTGATCGACTTACCTGGCCATGAGGACGGCGGCGAGTCGATCGCTGCCGCTCCCACGTCGACTCCGCTTCCGCCTTTCACGGAGGTGGATTTCCGGAGTGGACGGGGAGCGCTTTCGGGGATCGATTAATCGCGTCTAAACGAGATGTGAAAAATCGATCCCCGATAGATTGATTGCTACCCGCCGATCCAGCGGGTAGTGAAGACAAGCCCTGAAGAAAAGACAACAAGCCCCAATGCACGGTCCTTGCAGTGTCCTATACAAGGCATTCTGGAAGTGTAGTGCTTGTAGGAAGAGAGAGCTGACTAGCAGCAAACGGCTTCTCAAATATTTGCTTGATGTCCATGTCCATGTCACAGTTACCAGGCTAACCACACCTCTGGCCATTCCTGTTCCCAGGCCTCAAACCATCACCTTTCTTGGGCTGGAATCATGTGATTCTCCCACTCTCAGACCAGGCCCTGGGCTGCAATCCCCTATATACCAACTGTGATCATATCAGCAGGCCTGACTTAGGTTCAGTACCTTCTGGTCTCTTCCCTCTGGGAGCAAGGCATCTCCAGAGACCCGACAGAACTTCATCAAGTACATTTGCGTATTCAGAACTAAGGCATTTCAGAGAAAATGATCTTCAAACAATAAACAGCCTATACACATTCAAACCTTTCCCCTGAGAGCTGGGGAAGGCGGTTAGAGCAGCGGTGTCCAAGACGTTCGCCACTAGCCACATGTGGTGAACAGGCTATTGAATTGTGGCTAATGCATGAGCAATGCGTGGGTGTATTGAAGACAGCAATACTGAAGGCCGGTTGCGTGCTTTGATATACAGCTTGTAATGTGGCTAGGACATAGTAATTTTGTGTTAGTCGTACCTATTCAGATTTTTTTTTTGTAATATCTACTAATTTTTGATATTTGAAATGTCGTTTGCAGTATGTTTTTTAATCCTTTTTTATTATAATGTGGCGAATAAGAAAAATTCAAAACCACAAGTGTGGCCAGCATCGAATTTCTATTGGACACCGCTGGTTTAGACCTTTTCGCACGATCTGTACCTGTGCTCCACATCAGGCTGGTCTTCCCCCAAGCATTCCTGAGAGATTTGGAACCATTCAGTCTCCCTTTGCTCTCTAGGCTCCTCGCCTTGGCTAAACAGCTGTCTGACTTCATAGAATCATAGAATCATAGAATCTCAGGGTTGGAAGGGACCTCAGGAGGTCATCTAGTCCAACCCCCTGCTCAAAGCAGGACCAAACCTGGTCTGGAGCCTGCAAGTAGCATCCTCACTGGCAGCAGCTCGGCCACCGTCTTGCAATTGCCCCGCATTTGGCTGGCTGTTTATCTAGAACCATTGTGTTGCCTTCCTCCTTGTTCTTCCAACAGTCCCGTATCAAGCTAGATATTCATACTTCTGTATGAATAACCCAAGACAGCAATTTAGTGACTACCTCCCCAACCGCAGCACATGCAGTATTCATACAATTATTCTAATTCCTGATTCTTACATTATTACTTAGCAGCTTTACATCTACCACTGCCCAATCCTGTAGGGTGTGCAGCACTCTCAACTTCTGCTGGAATCACTTGGCGGCATTCAGGCCCGAGGACTGTAAACATCAGGAATGTTTGGGTGATAATAACTGTTCACATTTACAGACGCTGTTCTGCAAAGTAATTAGTCATCAAAGGTCCAGAAACAAGCTGTGATAGCCTGCCTATAAAAGAGCTGCTCTAATCTTTACAATCTTTATACACAAGCAGGCATCCTGAATATAAAAATGTATTATCGTCCTATTATCTGGGCATTTTATGGGAGCTAGCTTGCTTCTTTTTTCCCCCTCTTAGTTAGGAACACATTCAAAAAGGACAGCCCGGCATATTTTGCAGAGGGGAACATCTGGCAGATAAATAAATCAAGGGCTACCTTCAAAGCTGGGGGAATACAAGCAGTCTGTAAATATTATTTGGAGAAGTGACCATTTGAAACTCTTCAGTTATTAACTTCATTAGGAGTGCTAATGAAAGTACTGCAGAGAAAATGACAGAGAGACCAGGATGAGAGAAAGATGGAAGGATGTGAAAAGGTCTAAACCAGCAGTGTCCAATAGGAATTCGATGCTAGCCACACTTGTGGTTTCGAATTTTTCTTATTTGCCACATTATAAACAAGGATTAAAAAACATACTACCAAAAAAATAACATTTCTCCATTCTCCATATTATTTATGATCATTATAAAATGGCAGTGCCCGAGGAAAAAAATAACCACAATGTAATAAAACACCAATGTAAGCAGACATAATCCATGTTAAAGCCCTACTGAACAAAGCAACAAAGTTTTACGATTTGGGGCTCAGCCTAATTGGGAGGGGAGAAAAAAGAAGTTAGGACAAAAAAAGGACTCTCTCTCTCTCTCTCTAAAAAAAAAAATCATATAGTCTATGAGCCATAGTCCTGGTCAGGGCCCCTGGTTATTCCATAGGTTTCAGACTAGCAGCCGTGTTAGTCTGTGTCAGCAAAAAGAACAGGAATACTTGTGGCACCTTAGAGACTAACACATTTATTTCAGCATAAGCTTTCGTGGACTTCATCGGATGCATAGAATGGAACATACAGTAAGAGGATATTTATACATTCAGATACATGTAATATCCTAGTTAAGTACCCTCACACCTTTGTGTCAACTGTCCGTAATGGGACATCTTGATTATCACTTCAAAAGTTTTTTTTCCCCTGCTGATAATAGTTCCTCTCAATTAATTAGCCTCTTACAGTTGGTATGGGTACTTCCACCTTTTCATGTTTCTCTGAATGTATAAATATCCTCTTACTGTATGTTCCATTCTATGCATCCAAAGAAGTGGATTGTAGTCCACAAAAGTTTATGCTGAAATAAATTTGTTAGTCTCTAAGGTGCCACAAGTATTCCTTTTCTTTTTGGTTATTCCATAGAATTTGCCATAGAATTCCCCTGTTACAGAATTGTGCACCAGAATCTCAGCTTTGACTCATTTTTTAAAATACCTTTCTAAATCTTATGGCAATGTAAACCAATACAGGGCTGAGTGCCTAAGTCTTCAGACAGCCCAAAATAATAGCACTGAGAGGTGTGAACTACACCATTCAGCTCCATTAGGCCCCCCTTGGATGGCTGTAGAATATGGCATTTTTGTGCAGCTCAGTGTGGAATTTTGTTTTCAGCATCCTACACTGTGAAGTCAGTATCAAGAGACTAAAGGACCAGGGAGTGGAGCCAGTCCACCCAGAGAGCAGAGCAAAAAAACACATCCTCAAAAATTAATGAATTCATTGATTATAAAGCCAGAAGGGACATTCTGATCATCTAGTCTGACCTCCTGTACAACACAGGCCATAGGACTTCCCTGTATTAATTCCTGTTTGAACTAGAGAATACATTTCAGAAAAACATCTAATCTTGATTTTAAAGTGTCCAGTGATGTAGAATCTACCACAATCCTTGTCAAATTGTTCCAGTGGTTAATTACATTGACATTTAAAAATGTGGATCTTATTTCCAGTCTGAATTTGTCTAGCTTCAACTTCCAGCCATTGGATGAGGTTGCACCTTTGTCTACTGGATTGAAGAGCCCTCTATTATCAAATTTCTGTTCCCCATGTAGGTACTTTTAGACTCTGACCAACTCCTTCCTTACCCTGCTCTTTGATAAGCTACATAGATTGAGCTTCTTGAGTCTATGCTCTGAGGCATTCCGATCCTTTAATCATTCTCATGGGTCTCTTCTGTACCCCACTCCAATTTATCTTTCTTGAATTGCAGATATCCCAACTGGGCGCAGTATTTCAGCAATGGTCGCACCAGTGCCAAAAACAGAGGTAAAATAACCAATCTACTCCTACCTGAAATTCCCCAGTTTACACATTGGAGAATCATATTAGCCCTTTAGGCCACAGTGTTGCACTATGAGCTCATGTTCAGCTGATTAATCACCATGACCCCCAACTCATGTTCAGGGTCGCTGTTTCCCAGGATACAGTCCCCGGCGCTAAGTACGGCCTGCATTCTTTTTGCCTATGACTTTACATTTGGCTGTATTAAATCACATATTGTTTGCTTGCAACCAGTCATCAGCTCTGTCCTCTTCATTATTTAATATTCCCCCAACGTTGTATGATCCACATATTTAATTGGTAATGATTTTGTTTTCTTCTGGGTCATTGATAAAAATATTAAATAGCATACAGCCAAGAACCAAACCCTGAAGGCAGGACTGGTGCAAGGAAGTTTCGCACCCTAGGCGAAACTTCCTTGCACCAGCCCTGCGCCGCCTGCCCCCCCAATGCCACGCCCCCCCAGCCAGCTCCCCCGCCCCCGGGAGCTCAAACCCCACCCCACCCCGCCCGTGGCAGCTGAGCGTGGAGCCGGGAGGCAGTGGGGCGGCTCGCCGCAGCTGCCTCCCAGCTCCGCACTCAGCTGCTGAGCGTGGAGCCAGGAGGCAGCTGCCAGCCACCTCCCAAATCCTGGCACCCTAAGCAACCGCCTAGGGTCGCCTAGTTATAGCGTCGGCCCTGCCTGAAGGACCTCACTAGAAACACACTCACTCGACGATGATCCCCCATTAAACAATTACATTTTCAGACCTATCAGTTAGCCAGTTTTGTGACGTTGCACTCCATAATGTTTTATGGAAATATGTTTTTGAGTGTAAATATGATATAATTGGAATATGCTTTATGCAAAAGGTCTCTTGTAAATTATTACAAAGCTTATAATCTATTGAGTGTGTTCATCCTACTTGTCTGAATGTATCATTTTTATATCTGAAACTAGGAATACATAGCATAACTCTGAGGTCCTACTGTAATTATGAAAAGTATGGGCTATTAACGGTGGTTAGAATCTTGATGGCTCCCATTGACTAGGACAATTGACTGCAGATGGCTCTGTTTACCTGCAAGCCTCCTGGAAGAATGGATGGGGGCTCACAGGACATGTGAACATGTCACATGATACTGGACTGCAAACAGGGGAGTTTGAGAGGAATTGCTCCAGGTAAAGCAGGAGCAAATACAGGACCCTTGGGGTAAGTGGCTGTCTGTAGTGTGTGTTTGGGGGTACTTGTGTCTGTCTGTCTGTTCATTCGTTTGTTTGTTTGCAGGACCGTGTGCTGTGGCTGGCAGTTGGAAGCTGTGAGCTTCTACACCAGGGGGCGGGGCTAATCAATCAGGCAGGCCAGGGCTTTATAAAGCAGTGAGCAAGCTACCAGGCAGCTTTGCGAACAGGAGCTGCAAACAGGGGAGTTTGAGAGGGAGTTGGGAAGGGGAGCGCGAAGGGGGCAAGCTATCCTTGCCATTCCTAACTCCTTTAACCCAAACTAAAGGCAGAGGCTGAGCAACCAGGGGGCTGCAGACGGGGGAGTGAGTATCTGTTGTGGGGACAGTTTGACCGTGTGCTTGATTGTTTGATTGTCTGTTTGAATAGTGTGAATTGGGAGTGCTTTGTTCCAGGCTCTTCTAAAAAGACAGTCAGCTGCGAACCAGCTGAGCAGCGAATAGCAGAGAAGCAAACAGGTGGAGTTAGCCTGGGAGTTCGCCTGGAGAGAGCCTACTGCGGCATCCCCCTTGCAGGTTTCCCTGAGTAGCTTCTGCCACAAGTGAGGAAACTCTTCGAAGGAAGGGACTATGGATGCTGAGCAATCCGCTGTCGTGACCTGCACAGGATGTGCCATGTTTGTCTTTCTTCCACAGGATAGAAGCGACTTTGTCTGTACAAAGTGCAAGCTGATCTCCATATTGGAAGAGAAGATTCAAGGTCTGGAGAAACGAGTATCAACCCTGCGTTCCATAAAAGAAAATGAGGAGTTCCTGGATAGACGTCAGGATCGGCTTCAGCGGGCACAGTGTTCTGAGGATTCAGAGCAGGCTACGCAGCGGGGACAGAAGGCCAGTGAGGATAATTGGCGGCATGTGACCTCCAGAAGAGGAAAGAGTATGAGACAAGTCCATGTACCAGAAACGCATATTCAGATGACCAACCATTTTCATGTTCTCTCCACAGGTACTAGTGCAGAGAGTGGAGTGAATGATACATCTGAGGGAACAGAGCAGAAGGAGACTCCACTGACTGGAAGGCATGAGATGCACAGTCCTAGGGATGGGGGTTCCACGACCACCACTCCCAAGAGGAGGAGGAGGGTGGTGGTGGTCGGGGACTCTCTCCTCAGGGGGACTGAGTAATCTATCTGCCGCCCTGACCGGGAAAACCGAAAGGTGTGCTGCTTGCCAGGGGCTAGGATTCGTGATGTGACGGAGAGACTGCCGAGACTCATCAAGCCCTCAGATCGCTACCCCTTCCTGCTTCTCCACGTGGGCACCAATGATACTGCCAAGAATGACCTTGAGCGTATTACTGCAGACTACGTGGCTCTGGGAAGAAGGATAAAGGAGTTTGAGGTGCAAGTGGTGTTCTCGTCCATTCTCCCTGTGGCAGGAAAAGGCCGGGGTAGAGACGGTCGAATCGTGGAAGTCAAAGAATGGATACGCAGATGGTGTCGGAGAGAAGGGTTCAGATTCTTTGACCATGGGATGGTGTTCCAAGAAGGAGTGCTAGGCAGAGATGGGCTCCACCTGACGAAGAGAGGGAAGAGCATCTTTGGAAGCAGGCTGGCTAACCTAGTGAGGAGGGCTTTAAACTAGGTTCACCGGGGGAAGGAGACCAAAGCCCCGAGGTAAGTGGGGAAGTGGGATACCGGGAGGAAGCACAAGTAGGTGAGTGCAAGAGGGGAGGGCTCCTGCCCCATACTGGGACAGCAGGACAGTCGGTGAGTTATCTTAAATGCCTATACACAAATGCAAGAAGCCTGGGGAACAAGCAGGGAGAACTGGAAGTCCTGGCACAGTCAAGGAATTATGATGTAATTGGAATAACAGAGACTTGGTGGGATAACTCACGTGATTGGAGTACTGTCATGGATGGATATAAACTGTTCAGGAAGGATAGGCAGGGCAGAAAAGGTGCGGGAGTTGCGTTGTATGTAAGAGAGCAGTATGACTGCTCAGAGCTCCAGTATGAAACTGCAGAAAAACCTGACAGTCTCTGGATTAAATTTAGAAGTGGGAGCAACAAGGGTAATGTCGTGGTGGGAGTCTGCTACAGACCACCAGACCAGGGGGATGAGGTGGACGAGGCTTTCTTCCAGCAACTAACAGAAGTTACTAGATCACAGGCCCTGGTTCTCATGGGTGACTTTAATCACCCCGATATCTGCTGGGAGAGCAATACAGCGGTCCACAGACAATCCAGGAAGTTTTTGGAAAGTGTAGGGGACAATTTCCTGGTGCAAGTGCTGGAGGAACCAACTAGGGGAAAAGCTCTTCTTGACCTGCTGCTCACAAACAGGGAGGAAATAGTAGAGGAAGCAATAGTGGATGGGAACCTGGGAGGCAGTGACCATGAGATGGTCGAGTTCAGGATCCTGACACAAGGAAGAAAGGAGAGCAGTAGAACAGAGACCCTGGACTTCAGAAAAGCAGACTTTGACTCCCTCAGGGAACTGATGGGCAAGGTCCCCTGGGAGAATAACATGAGGGGGAAAGGAGTCGAGGAAAGCTGGCTGTATTTTAAAGAATCCTTATTGAGGTTGCAGGAACAAACCATCCCGATGTGTAGAAAGAAAAGTAAATATGGCAGGCGACCAGCTTGGCTTAACAGTGAAATCCTTGCTCGTCTTAAACACAAAAAAGCAGCTTACAAGAAGTGGAAGATTGGACAAATGACCAGGGAGGAGTATATAAATATTGTTCAGGCATGCAGGAGTGAAATTAGAAAGGCCAAATCACACTTGGAGTTGCAGCTAGCCGGAGATGTTAGGAGTAACAAGAAGGGTTTCTTCAGGTATGTGAGCAACAAGAAGAAAGTCAAGGGAAGTGTGGGCCCCTTGCTGAATGAGGGAGGGAACCTAGTGACAGAGGATGTGGAGAAAGCTAGTGTACTCAATGCTTTTTTTGCCTCTGTCTTCACAGACAAGGTCAGCTCCCAGGCGGCTGCACTCCACAGCATGGTATGGGGAGGAGGTGACCAGCCCTCTGTGGAGAAAGAAGTAGTTTGGGACTATTTAGAAAAGCTGGATGAACACAAGTCCATGGGGCCGGATGCACTGCATCCGAGGGTGCTAAAGGAGTTGGCCAATGTGATTGCAGAGCCATTGGCCATTATCTTTGACAAATCATGGCAATTGGGGGAGGTCCCGGATGACTGGAAAAAAGCTAATGTAGTGCCCCTCTTTAAAAAACTGAAGAAGGAAGATCCGGGGAACTACAGGCCAGTCAGTCTCACCTCAGTCCCTGGAAAAATCATGGAACAGGTCCTCAAGGAATCAATTCTGAACCACTTAAAGGAGGGGAAAGTGATCAGGAACAGTCAGCATGGATTCACCAAGGGCAAGTCATGCCTGACTAACCTAATTGCCTTCTATGATGAGATAACTGGCTCTGTGGATGAGGGGAAAGCAGTGGATGTGCTATTTCTTGACTTTAGCAAAGCTTTTGATACAGTCTCCCACAGTGTTCTTGCCAGCAAGTTAAGGAAGTATGGGCTGGATGAATGGACGGTAAGGTGGATAGAAAACTGGCTGGATGGTCGTGCTCAACGGGTAGTGATCAATGGCTCCATGTCTAGTTGGCAGCCGGTATCAAGTGGAGTGCCCCAAGGGTCGGTGCTGGGGCCGGTTTTGTTCAATATCTTCATCAACGATCTGGAGGATGGTGTGGACTGCACCCTTAGCAAGTTTGCAGATGACACTAAACTGGGAGGAGTGGTTGATACGCTGGAGGGTAGGGACAGGATACAGAGGGACCTAGACAAATTAGAGGATTGGGCCAAAAGAAATCTGATGAGGTTCAACAAGGACAAGTGCAGAGTCCTGCACTTAGGACGCAAGAATCCCATGCACTGCTACAGACTAGGGACCGAATGGCTGGGCAGCAGTTCTGCAGAAAAGGACCTAGGGGTTACAGTGGACGAAAAGCTGAATATGAGTCAACAGTGTGCCCTTGTTGCCAAGAAGGCTAACGGCATTTTGGGCTGTATAAGTAGGGGCATTTCCAGCAGATCGAGGGACGTGATTATTCCCCTCTATTCGGCACTGGTGAGGCCTCATTTGGAGTACTGTGTCCAGTTTTGGGCCCCACGCTACAAGAAGGATGTGGATAAATTGGAAAGAGTCCAACGGAGGGCAACAAAAATGATTAGGGGGCTGGAGCACATGACTTATGAGGAGAGGCTGAGGGAACTGGGATTGTTTAGCCTGCAGAAGAGAAGAATGAGGGGGGATTTGATAGCTGCTTTCAACTACCTAAAAGGGGGTTCCAAAGAGAATGGATCTAGACTGTTCTCAGTGGTAGAAGATGACAGAACAAGGAGTAATGGTCTCAAGTTGCAGAGGGGGAGGTTTAGGTTGGATATTAGGAAAAACTTTTTCACTAGTAGGGTGGTGAAGCACTGGAATGGGTTACCTAGGAAGGTGGTGGAATCTCCTTCCGTAGAGGTTTTTAAGGTCAGGCTTGACAAAGCCCTGGCTGGGATGATCTAGTTGGGGTTGGTCCTGCTTTGAGCAGGGGGTTGGACTAGATGACCTCCTGAGGTCCCTTCCAACCCTGAAATTCTATGATTCTATGATTCTATGACTCCATCTTTAACCTGGTACTTTTCCATGTAGAAGGAGAGGTGGGAACCCAGAGAGAGACAAAGGATTCCCGCCTTGTGCCAAAGATATAAAAGGGGGTGGAACAGAACAAAGAGAGCTACCAGACATGAGAAAACCCCCTGCTTAGCACCCGAGATGTCTGCTGGAACTAACAAGAACCGTACCAGGGGAAAGGATTGGGCCCAGAGTAGGAAGGAGTCTAGTCTGTGAAAGAAGCTTATTGGAACATCTCTACGGGTGAGATTTACTTGTATTCAGTTTCTTAATGTATTAGGCTTAGACTTGCATGTTTTGTTTTATTTTGCTTGGTAACTTACTTTGTTCTGTCTGTTATTACTTGGAACCGCTTCAATCCTACTTTTTATACTTAATACAATCACTTTTGTTTATTAACAAACCCAGAGTAAGAGATTAATACCTGGAGGAGCAAACAGCTGTGCATATCTCTCTATCAGTGTTATAGAGGGAGGACAATTTATGAGCTGTATAAGCTTTATACAGAGTAAAATGGATGTATTTGGGGTTTGGATCCCATTGGGAACTGGGTGTCTGGGTGCTGGAGTCAGGTAATCTGCAGCTTTTGGGGCATGGACCAGACCCTGGGTCTGTATTGTGGCAGGCTAGTGTGGCTGGATCAACAAGACAGGGCTCTGGAAGTCCCAAGCTGGCAGGGAAAATGGGCTCAGAGGTAATTTCAGCACATCAGGTGACAGTCCGAAGGGGGTCTCTGTGACCGAACGCATCACAGTGGTGTAATCGGTAGGATCTGTGCACAGCTAATTGCTTTGAGATGCTGCTAGTGATTTTAAGTGCGTTTTAAGTGTGATGGCTGGAAGAACGTGCCTAGGGCGGCAAGCCGCAGGGGGGGTGGGTGGCCAGCTGCTAGCTGCGAGGGCAGCAGTCAGGCAGCCTTCGGCGGCATTTCTGCAGGAGGTCCGACATCGCGGGACCGTCAACCTCCCCCAGAAACGCCGCCGACGGCTGCCTGACTGCCGTGTCTGGGGCGGCACAAAACAGAGCCGCCTCTGGTTAGGAAGGCATCCAAACGTGATTTAAAGACTGAATGATAGAGAATTTTCTGTGTCCCATGGTAATCTGTTCCCGTGGTTAATTATCCTCACTCAGTCACCATAAAATAGCCTTCTTTCTCATCCTTCTATCCTCTCACAAACGCATACCTATATGGCTTGTTGCTGGAAATGAGAATTGACATAAAATTCATGAACCACTATTAGGGTAATAAAATTAATGCCAATCAACAGGGGGTTATGAAAAATGGATCTTGTCAACCTACTTGATATCTATTTTTTAATGAGATTACAAGTTTTGTTGACAAACTGCTTCATAGAGTTTAGGGAGAGAAGGAACCATTAGATCATCTAGTATAATACAGGCCATTAGGTTTCACCCAGATACCCCTGTATTGAGATAAACTAAAGCATTTCAATCCTCAGGAGTCTAAACTTTTATGTGCCACAGGCAGATAATGGGAAAGACTGAGATGATCAGAGCCTGAAGCCCCTGCAATGGTAGGTAATTGATTAGATTAGATATGTCTGGATGATCCCAGAAGCCATCTACACCCCATGCTGCAGAGAAAGTTTCCTGCCAATCTGACCTGGGGAAAATACCTTCCTAACCCCAAATCCGGTCTCAATACCTCAACTTCTGTAATGCATTTGACTTGGTACCACACAACATATTGCTTAAGAAACTAAAAATATATAACTTCAACATGCCACATGTTAAATAGATTGAAAACTGCCTAACTGATACAATAACATTTTGGGACCTAACTGGGACTCATCTTCTCTAGTGGCAGCAGGAAGATGTGGGGCTTGGATTTTAACCCCCCAGAAATGACATAGCTAGATTTTAATAGCGGGGAATCTAAGAAGATCTTTTCATGTTAATGTATGGGGCTCTGCAGTCCAGTACAAATACAATTCAAGGCCTTATTGTGTACAGAGGACACCCTAAAATGTATTACAGAAGCAAATAAAACAGTTACAAAACTAAAATAAAATATAATAGCAGGGGAAGAGACATTAAGACATACGGGAAAAGGGAGCTGTTTTCAGAACTAATCAGTATGGTGGGGAGATCCAAGCACAACGTTCCAGAGAATAGGGGGAGCAGAGGAGAAGGATCTTGTGCCAAAAATTGTCCTTAAGCATGAATTTAAAATGTGGAATTTTGGTTCTTGGCTTATAAAGCTGCTCGCGTTCCTCCTGCCAGGTCACTGCACTCCCAGAAAAAACAACCAACGCCTGTATAAATCTATTGCTCTCCACAGCTTGCAGACTCCCAGATCACGCAAATGTTGAGGGGCAAACACAAGAGGTTTGTGAATTTTGATCCTGCTCCCACTGAAGACAATAGAATTTTTGCCATTAACTTGAGTGGGGCAGGATTAGGCAATGAAGGCGGGAGACAAGATGTTTTGGTCACTGGATTTTCATGAGCGCTGCGGCTCCTTATTTTGGATCTGCTCTTGCCCTGTTGACGTCAGCTGGAGATTTGCCATCCATTTCACCAGCAGCAAGATTGGATGTTTTCATTGCTGCACTCGTGCAATTGGCTGAGGACCTGCTTCTCAAGGTGCTAAGGGCCCTCGGCTGCAGCTGGCATCGAGAGGAGCTAAGAGCACTCAACACGGCTCCTGACTGTAATAGCGTGCTCTTCCCTAGCACTTTCCATAGGAGTGCTCTACAGTCGTTAATGAACTGTGTGTGGGGAAGCCACGGTGGAGTTGGTCAGTGTTGTTATCTCTGATTTACAGATGGGGAAACAGACACAGAGGGGTCAAGAATCTTCTATAAAATGCTACGGAGGCTCTCGAATACCATGGTGATGATGGAGGCCCATATAAGTACATTTGCAGTCAGACTAAGGTCAGCCAACAAGTCTTTGACAGAGTTAAGAAGAGAGATGAGGCCTCCTGATTCTCTGTCCTTTTGGACAGTTCTTCCTCTCTTATAGGGTCCGAGAGAGAGAGCGAGAGAGAGAGAGATACACACACACACACACACACACACACGATTCAGTCAAGATTTATTCCATTGCTCAACTCTATGCTATCAGCTCCTTCCTTGACAGTCTTTATGCAAATCCTTTTAATGCCATTGAGGGGAAAGAGATATAAAATGGAGAGAGAAGAGATTCTAAGTTTCCTTTTGTAATCAGCTGAATTGCATCTACAATTAGAGACTTAATGGGTGTTGGGGATTGCCTTGTAAATTATCATGCAGGCAGCAAATCTGCCTATACTCTAGCAACGTATTCGGGCAATCCAGCCAAGAATCCCTCTGTTTACTACATGGGCAAGGGAAAAGGTGAGTTGGTTCTAGGGTGACACAAATGTGTTGACATTACCATCACTTGCGGTCAAGACTTGATATCTTCCTAAAAGCTGTGAAACAGCTCTCACAGATATTATGGGCTTGATGCAAAAATGATTAAGTTAGGTTCTCTAGCCTGTGTTATGCAAGTGGTCAGAACAGATGATCGTGAGGGATAATATGGATAGAGAATATGGATAGTGAAGGATTATCTGTTGTGACCTACATAGGATGTGCCATGTTTCTCTTTCTCCCAGAGGATAGAATCAACTTTTTCTGTATGAAGTGCAAGCTGGTCTCCATACTGGAAGAAACGTTGAAAGGACTAGAGGCCCAAGTAACAACCCTGCATTGCATTAGAGAAAATGAAGACTTCCTGGATAGAAGTCAGGATTTCGTACTGAGGGCACAGCATGTCTAACAATCGGAGAGGGCAGTGCAGGGGGGACTAAAGAACATGGAAGAAATTTGGCGGCATGTGTCCTCCAGAAGAAGGAGGAGCAGAACCAATATATCCCTGTGACGTTGCACTCCATATGCTTTATGAAAATATGCTTATGAATGTGAATATGATGTAACTGGAATGTGCTTTATGCAAAAGGTCGCTTGTAAGGTATCACTACAAAGCTTATAATCTACTGAGCGGGTTCATCCTGTTTGTTTGTATGTATTATTTCTATGGAGTTAGGAGAATAAAATATAAATTTGTATTACTGATGTAAACATATTACGTGGAAGCATTAAGGGTGCTTCAGAATCAATGAACTGTAAATGGCTGTTTACTCGCAAACCTTCCTGTGTACGTGTGGGCCAGTCCAGAATGAATGGAGGCTAGAGTCTCACAGGACATGTGATCATGTCATCGGATACTGGAATCCACCTTAAATCTGGTACTTTTCCATTTAGAAGGAGGGATGGGGACCCAGAGAGACAAAAGATTTCTGCCTTGTGCTAAATCTATTAAAGGGGGTGGAGCAGGACAAAGGGGGCTGCCAGTCATGAGAAAAACCCCTGCTTAGCACCTGAGATGTCTGCTGGAACTAACAAGGACTGTACCAGGGGAAAGGATTGGGCCCAGAATAGGAAGGAATCTAGTCTGTGAAAGAAGCTTATTGGAACATCTTTGAGGGTGAGATATTTTGTTTATGTACACACTGTATATCTACATTAGAGAAGGAAGAGTCGGGAAGTGCACTTTGAGCAGAAGGTACTGGATTTTGTGATGGCCCTGAGTTCCTGGGGGAGCTTGTTCCACGGTCTCAGCCCAGCCCCAGAGAAAGCTCTGTCTGCTGCACAGACAAGCTTCAGCCTTCCAGCAAACAACTCCGTTATGCCTGAGGAGCAGAAGTGTTGATCACAGTCCTCAACACCAGCCCTCTAGACTCCTTTAAGATATCCTCGGTGCAGACCATTGAACCCCTTGAAGATAAGGATGAGGCCTTCACCATGACTCAATATCCTACGGGAAGCCAGTGGTGGGAGTGGAGGACAGGTATGATGCGTTACTGGTAGCCTGTGTTGCGAGGAGAAATGCTAGTGTTCTGTACTAACTAGAGTTTCCCAAGACCTGATGACTTCATGACCATGTATACTGCATTGTTATAATCCAGACGGGAGGTTACCAAAATATGTATAACCAAGACGAGGTCATCATCCATGAGGATAGGATGGAGTCTCCTGTCTGACCACAGATAGCAGAAAGTGTTATTTGCGGATGCTGCTATGGGAGAGCTTACAGTCGGGAACACTCCTCAACTATGGACTGAACTGACCGAATGTGGGGGTGTACCACAAACCAAAGGACAGGGCACCGTAGACGCAAACTCTTCAAAGTACTTTCTCCTGCCCATCAGCATAACATATCTTGCCTAGGTCCAGCTTCAACCAGGTGTTTTTCATCCATGAGCTCATCGTGTCCAACCACAAGGCCATCAGACCTCTTTCTAGCGGTTGACCCCCAGTGAGGATAAGAACCTGCTACTTACACACACCTAACAGAGTTCCTGCTATAGCTCCATTAGATGTGACACTCCTGTATTCAGACAACTGTGGTATCTGTTCATATGTAGCCACAATTTGTGATGCATGCATACACAACAGTTCTACCAGTTTTCTTATAGCATTTCTTCTACCAGTTTTCTTATAGCATGTATTTATTCTGCCTCTCTAAATTCCTCTTGCTGTTTCAGTTGGATACAGTATTTTTCCTCGGAGGAATTCTTCTTTACTCCCCATTCTAAGCTGGTGCACAGCATTGCTGTGTGCTGTTAAGAAGTCACTTTCCACCCCAGCTGTGGCTCCAGTAACTAAAGATGCATTGGTCAAGCTGTCTTTAGTTGGGATTGTTCACATAAGTCACATGGTATTTTTTAAGCTCTGCATGCACTTCCTTCCTGGACACTTGCATTTGTGAATTTAACGTGGGGGTTGCATAACTACTTGTACATATGCTCTCTGCAAACACTAATGCTGGGGCAACTCCACTGCACACAAAGGACATCAGCGTGGTCAAAACAAATTCATCTTAAAATGTGCCTATTTGCAGAAAGTTTTGCAGTCTCTATTCAGCTCTAATTATCATGTAAGATGAGGCAACTCAAAGCACAGCGCTCTAAAGGCAGCAATGGAATTACTGTTCCAAAGGATAAAAAAAAAAAAAGATGGGCTAGCCAATTCCTGTTAACAGATGCAGTGCTGCTGAAACAGCAACAGTAGCAACACCCAGAGGATCTGCAACAGCAGGTTCTTGGCTGCAAATTCCCTTCTGAATGCCATCTTGCTGCTTCTTTTCAGAAACAAGCCGACAAAGCATTACACACATGCTGTACCTGAGATATCTGGCAAGGGGAATTCAGAGGGGGTGGGAGGCTTCAAAATATACCATCTTTTGCCAAAATGTTGGGAAGTTCTCGGGACTGCAAACTGGGGACTAAGTCAAACTTTAGATATCTACAAGGGGCTATCAGTGACAACTTTGGGAGTTGTGAAGTTATAACGAAGAGCACCTATGCTAGAGTCTATTAACAAATACAAAACACTGCATTAAATATAGCACATTTCATAGTATGGTTTAAAAGCTCTGGCCTTCTGCTTTCCTAGCTGTAAATCGGTGATAACAATGCCATTCTGGGCCTTTAAAATAGAGCTGAGTGAATAACTGATTTTCCAGTTCAGCCCCCAACTCACTACATCTGGAGGAAGGGGGGGGGGAATTGATTGGTTTCAAACCCAAACTAAATTTTTTTCAGTGTTTTTTTCACCAAATGAATAATCAAAAAATAAATTAATTTAGGATCCAAAGAAACTCAAAGTGAAAGGAAAGAAATCAAAACAAAAATGAACTTTTTCAGGCTTTTGTTTCATTTCATTTTAGTGTATATTTTGATGCAAAGTGAATTTTTTCCGTTTTTTTCTTCATTTTTGGGTGTTTTCAACCTTTTAAAAATAAATATAGCTAAATTTCTAAATAAAACATTTTGAAATGAAAAGTCAAAATGTTTCATTTCAGATTGAACAAGCCATTTTGACTTTGCTGACAAAAATCCATTTTTCTTATCTGAAACTATTCACCGAATTAAACCTAAATTCACGAACAGTTTTGGTGTCCTGGAAAATGCATTATTCAATTAGTTTACCATTAGCTGAAAAAGACCTTCGAGCGCCATTTCAAAATTACATCGTGTCAGCAGGGCATTCCCTTCTCGGCAGAGCAAATTCTGGTGAAGAGCAGTGAGATCCTATAAGACAGGAATCTCTCTTCCTACAGGGCAGGAGGAATTTTAAAGGTCGAGGGCTCTACTTTTACTAACTTTTGAAAAGTATTTTGAGATTCCCAGGTGAAACTTATTTTGGTATTGAGTCCCTCACATTGGTCACATCCTCCTGTCATACGGAGTAGGCATATGAATAGGAAAGCTGGATAGTTGCCTTCACAGTTTGATACCCAGATTTTCTGAATTGGCAGGCACTTTGCATGCCTGATAATGCACACACAAACAACCCTATTACACACATACTTGTGATTAACACACGTACAACTGGTCCTTTGCGTGTCCATTTTATGTGCAAATTAGTCAAGAAAAATGTATGTATAATACCCATCACCAGGAACTGAAGTCAGGACTTCCAGCACTGAGAGCTCCAGCATCAACAGAATGAGCTAAACAGCCAGGTTCACAAGTGGAGGGCTGTAACTGACCCACATTGTTTGGGGTTCAGGCATAGAGGGGGACACGTAACACCCACTGACCAGCAAGTTACACATACATGCACATAGGCGCCTCAGTGTATTAGGAACAAAATAATCCAAGCATACTATGACACCACTGTACCCCAAAGCAATACCCTGGCACCCCCATACTTACCATGGTGATAGAATGAGGATATGTTTTGTACAAAGTAGTGGAGTTCCTCGGGGATTGGTTTTGGGACCAATCTTATTTAATCTTTTTATTACTGACCTCGGCACAAAAAGTGGGAGTGTGCTAATAAAGTTTGCATATCACTCAAAGCTGGGAGGTATTGCCAATACAGATAAGGACTGGGATATCATACAAGAATAGGGTTACCAGACAGCAAATGTGAAAAATCGGGACAGGGAGTGGGGGGTAATAGGAACCTATATAGGAAAAAGACCCAAAAATCAGGACTGTCCCTATAAAATCGGGACATCTGGTCACCCTATACAGGAAGATCTGGATGACCTTGTAAACTTGAGTGATAGTAATGGGATGAAATTTAATAGTGAAAAGTGCAAGGTCATGCATTTAGGGATTAATAACAATAATTTTTGTTATAAGCTGGGGACGCATCAGTTGAAAGTAACAGAGGAGGAGAAGAACCTCAGAGTATTGGTTGGTCACAGGATGACTATGAGTCGCCAATGTGATGTAGCCGTGAAAAAAGCTAATGAGGTCTTGGGATGCATTAGGCGAGGTATTTCTAGTAGAGATAAGGAGGTTTTAGTACCGTTATACAAGGCATTGGTGAGACCTCATTTGGAATACTGTGTGCAGTTCTGGTCTCCCATGTTTAAGAAGGATGAATTCAAACTGGAACAGGTACAAAGAAGGGCCACTAGGATGATCCGAGGAATGGAAAACCTGTCGTATGAAAGGAGACTCAAGGAGCTTGGTTTGTTTACCTTAACCAAAAGAAGGCTGAGGGGAGATATGATTGCTCTCTTTAAATATATCAGAGAGATAAATACCAGGGAGGGAGAGGAGGCTCAGTACCAATGTGGACACAAGAACAAATGGATATAAACTGGCCATCAGGAAGTTTAGACTTGAAATTAGATGAAGGTTTATAACCATCAGAGGAGTGAAGTTCTGGAACAGCCTTCCAAGGGAAGCAGTGGGGGCAAAAGACATATCTGGCTTCAAGATTAAGCTTGATAAATTTATGGAGGGGATGGTATGATGGGATAGCCTAATGTTGGCAATTAATTGATCTTTGACTATTAGTGGTAAATATGCCCAGTGGCCTGTGATAGGATGTTAGATGGGATGGGATCTGAGTTACTACAGAGAATTCTTTCCTGCATGTCTGGCTGGTGAGTCTTGCCCACATGCTCAGGGTTTAGCTGATTGCCATATTTGGGGTCAGGAAAGAATTTTCCTCTAGGGCAGACTGGCAGAGGCCCTGGGGTTTTTTCACCTTCCTCTTCTGCACGGGTCATGGGTCACTTGCTGGGGAATTCTCTGCACCTTGAAGTCTTTAAACCATGATTTGAGGACTTCAATAGCTCAGACATAGGGTAGGGGTTTATTACAGGAGTGGGTGGGTGACATTCTGTGGCCTGTGTTGTGCAGGAGGTCAGACTAGATTATCATAATGGTCCCTTCTGACCTTAAAGTCTATGAGTATCATTCTAAAAGCCTTGGGTTGTTGAACGCTAATATGCTGTTGGATTGGATATGTTGCCATTGTATGTGAAGTCATGAGGTTGTGCTACATGTGTGTTACTGAAATATGCTGTGAAGTTGGAAACATCCACAACAAGCATTTCAGATACAACAATGGAGAGGCCAGACAGCATTGATGGCCCATTAAGGGGAATATACACACTCACAAGGATTACCCGAGGAACCGTGTACAGTGGAAATCTCAGAGAGAGCACGTACACAATGGAGACTGTTTGACTCACATCACAGCAAAAGATCTTTCCGGGAAGCTGGAAGAAGCTATTAAAGAGGGAAGTGACATCATCATTTGGCCTCACTCCCCCCACAACTCAACACGTGGAAGCACGTCCGGAGGACAAAGACTGAACTGGGGAGGTGGTCCCAGGCGGAAGGGATTTCTAGTCTATGTATGGAAGATCTGTGACCTGCCTGTATTGTCTATCAGGGTGAGACTCCGCTTAATGTAAATCCTGTCTAGTCTGTGGAACTCAGATTGCGATTTTACTTATTTCTTAGGTAACCAACTTTGATCTGTATGCTTGCTACTTATAATCACTTAAAACCTATCTTTCTGTAGTTAATAAATCTGTTTTATATTTTTTACCTAAAACAGTGTGTTGCTCGAAGTGCAAGGGAAATCTGCTCAGGAACAAGGGTTGGTGCATGTGCTCTCCACATTGAGGGAGGGTCGGACTGGGTGATAAACTTACACTGGTCAGGCTTCTGACCAGGGCAAGATGGCACAGCTCTGGCCTTCTAGAATGGGGAGAATTGCTGGATTTTCTTTATTGTTGGTTCATGAGTGGCTGGAGAAAGCATTCATGTCATCTGCTGGGTGTGTCCCTGTCTGTGGATGGCTGTGTGAGCACAGGACCTGGAGGGGTTTTCAGCTTGTCACAGCATCACAGTGTGAGAGGGAGCCCAGGTTGGTATGCCAGAGGGCTCTGCGGTCCCCCAGTTCCAGGTCGAACCCATCATACATACCCTTACTATATTGAGATTCTGATGCAGAACTTGCTTGCAGCCCAGACCCACCCATCTTCAGAGAGTAACAGCTACGAAAAAAGCAGAGTGAATAGGAGCGGAAAGCTTTTAATTAACAGCCTAGCTAAAATGCCATTACAATACGCAGTTTTGTTTTTATTAATTTGCTTGGATTCAGCAGGAATTCCACCAAGGAATAGAGATGAGCAGATGCAAAGGGAAGCACATTAATAAATCATGAGTGTAATTAAAATTTGTAAACTAATATCTTCTGGGAAGTCTCGGCAATTAGTCTCGGGGCTTTCTTGGCAAACAAAATATTAATACATCCAAAAGGTTCATGTTTTATAAAACCACCATCCTGGGGAAAGGTCATTGATAGAACAATTAGGCGACAAAACAAATGGACCAGCCGGCAGCTTGACTTGTGGAAGACAAACGAGTTTCCTGGAACGGGACGGCTGAGGCAGCCTAACAGAGGAAGGAGGCCAGTGCTGGAATGCAGGTCTGTGCGCCATCATTTTACAACATGCAGATGGGAATGATCTAATTAGCATGTCCACTGGGTCACCTTTTCTTGAGTGATAAAACAACTGCTGAGTTTGCACTGTCATTGTGCCCCTCCATCCAGCTGTGACACAACATTAGCCTTATTGCTTGCTGAAAGAAGGCAGCTCCAGAGAGGATAGATATGAGCCCGCCTGTTCCCTTACAGAATGTCACAGGGAGGGAACCAATGGAATCCCACAGAAGTCTATCTTAATCCTAGAGAACACCACAGAAAATGTCATTTTTTATTATTATTAGTGTTTCAGTATCATCTAGAGGCCCCAACACAAAACTGCCCCCCCTTGTGCTAGATGCCCTATGCACAAATAGTCTGAGCTGGTCCCTGCCCCCAAAACTAAATAGGCAAGACAGACAAACGGTGGGAGGGAAACAGAGGCATGCAGAAAGAAACTGACATTCCCAAGTGACAGCAGTGGCAGAGATGGGAATAGAATCCAGGTTTCCTGGCCCCTAGCTGAATAAATCATCTATCCACTAGCCCAGGCTACTTTTCTATAGACATTTTTAAGCATCCTTTAGAATTCTACAGTAGCGGTAGAATTCCCTATTACATTCAATAGGATGGTTCCAAAAACCCATAGAAAGGTTTTCTATTAAATTTGGTCACACTATATTAAGGTTCCATTTATATAAAGTGTTAATAAAATAATTCATAGATATTATAAGCATGTTATAGACAGGACTGATATATGTTATGGATCGTTATATGCAACCTATTGATCTGTTGGACTCTATTATAATTGATTAACAATTTAGTAAAACATCTATTCATCACTTATTAACCCTTTATAAACAGAAACTTAATATAAAGCATGACTTTATATACCATAGGATTTTTCCATAGCCTTGACTTACGAGGAAACAGCAAAAGAGCTAAATACGTGCAGCATGGGTAGAAGACGGGGAGACAAAGTGGGGGTTTGAGTACATCCTTCAAAGCTTCCCAGGATGCTAACACCAAGGAGGGAGAGGAAATATTTGGCATGGCACATAACATGTTGTAAGTAGGAATAATAGTAAAAAATGGAGAAAAGAAATATTGAGGCTGAATGACAGGAGAGTGGGATGTGCTATGTAGCCTGTGGCATAGTCTGCCTAGAAAAGTGGTAGAACTTCCATCTCTTGAGACAAACTAGACTAGCGAAAGTATGAGAAATTGTCTTGTAAAGAACCATCCTGCCCTGACAAGGAGATGGATGGGGTGGTCTAATAGATCTTCTCTCTGGCATAAGCCTGTGGACTCTTAAGATATAGCACTAGACTTCTTGGGTCAATAGCTAACCGAAAGCTCAGTCTCTCCGCCAAAGATAACCTGGTGGTAGCCAGTCGGATGAGGAAAGGGAGATCTCAGAAGAAGCTGAGAGTCAAATTACTTTACAAGTATGAAATCTTTACTCAGATGTGAGAGGTTAGCACTACGGTGTAGAAAGGTGATGGGGGCTTTGAAGGGAGACAGCAGTGATCATCCTTGTATGAACTGTCGCGGCCCTCCAAATGTCCATCCTCTTTGTTAGGGCTTTCACTCAGCTGGTCTGTTCCCTAGTGCAAAACTCAGCACCCATCTCTCCAATCTTTGATGGTGCAGCTGTCCCCTTCCGCTCCACCTTCTTGACGAGGAACCAAATTTCTGACGCATACCGTAACAAATCCATGGTCGAATAAACACAGATGCTAATGGTCATCACCTAAACTGCCCACACGTAGCATGGGGAATAGAACTTGACCCTTTGTTCCAAAACCAGGTTTTGAACAACTAGCACTAAAAGAGGACCCCAATTGGCTAGTAGCAGTATTAGAACTCTTTGATGAACTGGCTGACAGAAGGCGACTCATAGACTTTAAGATCAGAAGGGACCATCATGATCATCTAGTTTGACCTCCTGTACATTGCAGGCCATAGACCCTCACTCTTGTACTAGGCCCCTAACCTCTGGCTGAGTTACTGAAGTCCTCAAATCTTGATTTAAAGACTTCAAGTTACAGAGAATCCACCATTTACTCTAATTCAAACCAGCAAGTGACCCATGCCCCATGCTGCAGAGGAAGGCAAAAAAATCCCAGGGTCTCTGCCAATCTGACCTGGGGAAAAATTCCTTCTGATCCCAAATATGGTGATGAGTTAGACACTGAGCATGTGAATGAGACCCATCAGCCAGACGCCATGGAAAGAATTCTCTGAAGTCACTCAAAACCCTCTCCATCTAGTTTTCCGTCTCCGGCTGTTGGAGATATTTGATAATAGAGTCACGGATGGGCCATATGTCACTGTAGGAAATTTCATCATACCATCCCCTCCATAAACTAATCAAGCTCAGTCTTAAAACAAGTTAGGTTTTTTGCCCCCACTACTCCCTTTGGAGCGTTGTTCCACAACTTCGTTCCTCTGATTGTTAATTTAATTTCAAGCCTACATATATCGATGGTGAATTTATATCCATTTGCTCTGGTGCCAACATTGGCGCCTAACTTAAATATCTCTTCTCCCTCCCTGGTATTTAGCCCACTGAAGTATTTGTAGAGAGAAACCATATCTCCCCTCATCCATTGTTCTAAACAAGCCAAGCTCCTTAAGTCTCCTCTTGTGCAGTAGGCTCTCCATTCCGCTGATCATCCTTGTGGCCCTTTTCTGCATCTATTCCAGTCCAAGTTCATCGTTCTGAAACACGGATGAGGCCGCATTATTTGATGTGTGACTATAATCCTCTGGAAAACAATGCGTGTTGGAAAGTGGCAACGTGATATACATTATGAGTTTGATAATAAAAATGTATATAACACTACATCCCCTGGCATTATTATAATCTTGTCATGACTGCAGTCCACAAGTTTCATTCTGATACAGCAAATTAAAGCAAAACTGCAATATTGTAGTCAGAAATATGTAAGCATTATCTGCTATACTTCATAGCCCAAAAGAGGGAGAGAGATTGAGATCTATCTTTTTCTGCATTTTATATTAAGGCCCAATTCTGCCATCGTTACACGAGCTAAGTAGCACCTTACTGCCACAAGGACAGCTGGCCCTTTAACGGAGCTGGGGGCTCAGCCTCACCTGAGTCAAATTTAATCTACCTCCCCGATAATAGGGATGAAAATCCAGGGATTAGGTGGCAATCAAATGATCAGCCTCCTGATCCCTGGACTCTTATTCCCAATGTGCCAGCTCGCCTTATGACACCTTGCAAGCAGTCCTACTGAAATCAAGCTGTGTGTTTAGTATATTTATTAATGATCTGAAAAAGAGTGTGAGCAGTGAGGTGGCAACATTTGCAGAAGAAAAAAAATTACTCTTATTCTGAAAGGACCTAATGGCTGCCATTCAGGGGGAGGCCCCTATGAGCCAAAGACAATCACAGACCTTGCTAAAACCAATGAATGTGCGGTGAACTCTCTTTTAGACTCAGTGGAAGGAACAGTTAAGCCCCTTTCTGTGGTAAAAAGAGGTACAAACAATGGAAGAACTGCCCAAGAGACTTGGCAGGTCAGAGCTAAGCCAAGAAAGCTGAATATTTCCTGTTTATTGGTTTTATAGCCTGTAGGCTTCTCTGTACTATGGAGACTATACTGGCATAGCTACATTGCCATAGCTATGCTGGCATAACCTGGTAGTGTAGACACAGCCTATACCTACATTCTTCCATCAACACTGCGGCATCCACACAGGGGGATTAGGTCAGCATAGCTATGTCAGGCATGGATGTGGGTTTTTCACTCCCATGACCACGTAGCTATGATGGCCCTACTTTTAAATTAGCCTTTGTGCATTAAAGGGCATTGGAGAACCAGTTGTGAGCATGACCCTGAGAATAAGCAGACAGACAGGGCTTCTTGGACACAGAGCTCACCAGAGTGGTAGACACTAAGTCCAAAGCAGACTGTGAAGAGTTACAAAGGGATCTCACAAAACTGGGTGACCGGGTAAAAAAAAAAAAAAAGGCAGATGAGATTCAATGTTGATAAGTGCAAACTAATGCACCTTAGAAAACATAATCCCCGCTACCGATACAAAATGATGGGGTATAAATTAGCTGTTACCACTCAAGAAAGAGATAGTAGATAGTTCTCTGAAAACACCTGATCAGTGTGCAGCAGAAGTCAAACCTGCTAAACAGAAGGTTAGGAACCATTAGGAAAGGGATAGATAATAAGACAGAAAACATAATGCCACTGTATATATCCATGGTATGCCCACACCTTGAATATTGTTCACAGTTCTGGTCACCCCATATAAAAAAAAAGATACATTAGAATTGGAAAAAGTACAGAGAAGGGCAATCAAAATTATTAGGGGGTATGGAATAGCTTCCATATGAGGAGGGATTAAAATGACTAGGACTGTTCAGCTTGGTAAAGAGATGACTGAAGGGGGTATGATAGAGGTCTATAAAATCACAAATGGTGTGGAGAAAGTGAATAAGGAAGTGTTATTTACCCCTTCATGGAACACAAGAACCCGGGGTCACCCAATGTAATTAATGGGCAGCAGGTTTAAAACAAACAAAAGGAAGTACTTCTTCACCCAATGCACAGTCAACCTGTGGAACTCATTGCCAGGGGATGTTGCAAAGGCCAAATCTATAACTGGGTTCAAAAAAGAATTAAATACGTTCATGTTGGATAGGTCCATCAATGGCTATTAGCCAAGATGGTCAGGGATGCACCTCCATGCTCTGGGTGTTCCTAAACCTCTGACTGTGTGAAACAGGGACAAGATGACAGGGGATGGATCACTGGATAAATTGCCCTGTTCTGCTCGCTCCCTCTGAAGCATCTGGCACCAGCCACTGTCAGAAGATAGGATATTGGGCTAGATGGACCATTGGTCTGACCAAGTATGGCCATTCTTATGTAGACATGAGGATTTCTCAGCAAGGAAGCTGCTGTTTGTTTCCAACGTGTCCATGGAAACAGCATTTTGTGGACTTTTTTTAGCAAACAAACAAGGTTATACCAAAGAATATACCCAACTTGCATCATTAATTTCTCCTCCTAATGGAAATAACCTTACAAAGCCCCAAATACCAGCTAACTAGATGGGCCAAAGGGACAACATTATTTATATTAATCATGACCAAAGGAGGATGCAAAGAACTCCCGGAGGACCTAAACAAGCTAAGTAACAGGCAACACAATAGCAGATGAAATTCAGTTTTGACATATGCACAGTCAGGAAGGAATAATCTGAGCTACTCCCTCTTGCTTAATAAAGCCGGTGTGTTATGGTCACTGCTTATCATGCCGATCATAAATATCTCAATGCTACCTTGTGATTCCCATGTCTGTTCTCTGTTCTTGTATCACAACGATGTCTCTTGTCTTATATTTGGATTGTAAACTTTTTGGGTCAGGAACCGTCTTTTTGTCTACCATAGTACAAATAACGCCTAAATTCTAAATTAACTAACAATTCAGAAAAGATACATGGCTGAAATTATAGCAAACTCAATAGAAATATCTGTTCAATCCATAGTGGTAGACAAAAAAAAATGGGAGGCTGTATAAAGAATGGGATAGAAAATACTGAAAATATTGTCATGGCCATGGTACACCCTCATTTGGAATGTTATGTTCACTTCTAGTCACCCTGTCTCAAAAATAATCTAGCAGAAATAGAACAGGACCATAAATGAGCAATGAACATGGCTAGAAGATTAGAAGCGTCTATATAAAGAAGAATGGGAAGGACTGGGAGTGTTTAGTTGAGAGAGGAGAAAATAAAAAAAGGGACATGATAGAGTTATAGAATATAACTAATGGAATCAAGTGCTCCTGTTTACCCAATCTCTCAGTACAAGAACAAGGGCACATGCAGTGAAACTGAAAGGCAACAGACTTAAAAGTGATGAAAGGATTTCTTTTTTCCATAATACATAGTTAACTTGTGGAACTCTATGCCATAAGATATAACTGAGGCCAAGATTAACAAAAAAAGAGAGACATTCATGTAGATAATCTGAATTTCCACCTTTGTACTAGATGGGGGAAAAAACTAGAAGTGAAAACTAGAAGTGAAGTGCTATGAACCATCAGGCTTAAAGATATAAATCAACCACTGGTCAGACTCCCTACCCTCAACAGAAAAGTCCAAATTTCCAAAGAGAAACAGAAAACCATAATATTTTGATTCTGAAGGGTTGCTGCAATGCTCCATGGGTGTTGTAGTTCAAGCACCTCAAGCTTCCGTACTTCTCTATGGGCCAGGCTCCCTGATTGGACTCCATCTCCCATCATCAATGTTTCCCCTTCTAGCAAGGGGAGGTGGTGCATCCTGGCAGTAACATGGCCACAGTGCATCATGGGAGCTGAAGTCTGACTAGCAGCCTGGCCCGTAGAGGAGAATGGAAGCATGAGGTTCTACAGCAGCATTTCAGAATAAGTTGATTAAATTTTTTGTTTTTTTCTTCTGAAAAAAAAAATCACTAAAAAAAAGTCCATGGAAAGCAAAAAAAACCCAAAAATTTGGAAAAAGTTTTCACAGACATTTTTTAGCCACCCTGTTAGATGTTTATCTAGATAATGAGAACTTCCATGTTTGCATCTATAGCCCTGTCTGCATTATAAGGTAGGGTGTGAGGCCCCTGCTCATGAACACTTACTCATGGTAACTTTCCTTGAGCTAGCGTGACTATACATAGCAGAGTAGCCACGGTAGCGGACACTACCATTGCTACCATGGCTACACTATTTATACTCTTGCTAGCTCAAGGAGAGGGAGCGTGAGTATGTATACATAGGAGGGTGAACCACACCCCTAGCTCATGGCCTGTAAGTGATAGGAACCCCCAGGCTTCAGAACATCAGCTTGAAATCATAGGCGCCAACTCCATGGGTGCTCCAGGGCTGGAGCACCCACCAGAAGCCCCCCCAACAGCTCCCCCCTCAACCCACCAGCCCCTCCTGTCCACCACTGGGCTCCACCGATCAGTGCCTCCCTCTCCCTTCCCACACCTCCTGCCCACCGCAATCAGCTGTTTCGCAGCGTGCAGGAGGCTGGAAGGGAGGGGAGAGGAGCGAGGATGCGGTGCACTTTGGGAGAGGGGTGGGAAGAGGTGGGGCAGGGGTGGAGTGGGTGCAGGAAGAGGCAGGGCGGGGTGGGGCTTTGGGGGAAGGGGTGGAGTGGTGGCGGGATCTGGGGCAGAGCTGGGGGTCGAGCCCCACCCACAGCACTTTGGAAAGTCGCCGCCTGTGCTTGAAATGCTGCTGTCGTGTTTCAGTGTGGACACTACCTATGCCAATGGGAGGGGTTCTCAATGTAAGCTATCCACCTCTCCAAGAGGCAGTGGCTATGTCAAAGGAAGAATTCTTCCATCGACCTGGCCTATCTACATGGGGACTTAGCTGGCTTAACTGTGTTGCTCAGGGGATGGATTTTTCACACCCGTGAGCAACACCGCTGGGTCAATCTAATTTTCTAGCGTAGACCAGTCCTAGGTTAGGTCAATGGTGGTGTTTTCTCGCGCCTTCCTCTGAAGTAACTGGTACTGGCCAGAGAACCAGATATTGGAGTAGGGGACCCCTGGACCAATCTGTTCTAGTAAGGCCAAGAGCCCTATATTTTTCACAAATACAACACAACAACAACATATAAAACAATTTTTTTAAAAAAAACCCTCTCCCTGCAGCAGCAGCTCCTATGGCTTCTGTCCCGAGGGGCTAGGCCCGACTCCTCACTGTGCAGCCTAGCACAGAGGGTCACAGTGTCACTCAGGTTTGACCATCCCTCCATCATGATGTGGGGGGGGGGGGGGTAGGAGTGACCAGGCCAAATCTGAGTTAGTGGCATTACAACCTGGCACACAGGGTCACAGTACCACTCACTCCAATTTGGCCTCGTGCCCCTATGTCATCATGATGGGGAAGCAGCCGGCCAAAGTTCAGTGGTGCTGCAACCCCACACGCTAGAGCACAACACCCTGGCCTGGGCCCCAGCCTTGCAGGACAGGATCTGCCATGGCAGGGTGAATGAGGCGCAAGCTTGCTCTGCATCACACCACCCCCCAGCAAAGTCCTCCCAGGACCTGACCCGACCCCTTTCATCTGCCTTTTTCACCCCCATGGCATTGCTAAAATGGATACAACATTAAAAAAAAAAAAAACCACACACCACAGTATTCCCAAAATAAAATGAAAAATGATAGAAAAAAATAAAAACATTCAGCAGGCTTCAGCAATGCCTCTATTCCTTCATTTGAATGCTGAGTAGCATTTCACAGAATCATACAATATCAGGGTTGGAAGGGACCTTAGGAAGTCATCTAGTCCAACCCCCTGCTCAAAGCAGGACCAATCCCCAATTTTTGGCCTAGATCCCTAAATGGCCCCCCCTCAAGGATTGAACTCATAACCCTGGGTTTAGTAGGCCAATGCTCAAACCACTAAGCTATGCCTCCCCCCTGCTCTGCTTTGACTTAACCAACATCAGACAGTTAGCAGAGCAGCATCCAATACGACTGCTCATTTTTTATTTTTTTTTAATTACACTAAGGACATTTTCCTATTGATTTACTTGTCTTTGTATTTAGATGCAGGGTTAAGAATAGCTTTTCTATTGCAGTGCAGTTTTTCATTAAAAGCAGCCTCTCGTTTTAGATTCCTAAGGACCACGAGGGAATTCAGTGGCAGTTTCTGATGCATGAGGAATGAAGGATGAAGCCCATATTTGGAGACAATATTCCATGGTTTCCTAGTCTCACCTCCTCTGAAGCTTTAGTACGTGGTTTACTGCTGTCTGCCATATGAGTCCTTCTCTTCAGAGCCAGGATCAAGAAGTGCTGTTGTTTAGGAGAGCAGAACTATTGTGTAGGTGCAAGAACATGCCTTAACCCCAGAAAACAGAAAAATCCAGGAGTTCCCATACATTCTTGTGATGATTATTTTAAACCGCGAAGGAGCTCACATATCATGATGTATGTGAGTATTTTTCATCTCATTCTTACCATTTAATATGCCATTATTAATAAAGATCACGCATTTCTGTAACACCTTCCATTAAAGGAACTCAAAGCACTTTACAAGCCTTAATAAAACCTTTTTATTCTGCATTTTTCAGATGGGAAAACTGAGGCACAGGGGCTTACCCAAGATCATCGGGCAAATCAACTGGGAATAGAACCCAGGAGTCTTGACACCCAGTCCCCTGCTCTAACCACTAGAGTTCACCCCTGGCCGGAACTTGGAACATAACCCAGGAGTCCTGACTCCTAATCCCTAGATCTAGCCACAAGAACCCACTCCATGTCATTATTTACCACTCTAATCTCTGCTGCAAACTAGATGGACTATCCGGGACAATACTAAAACGGGTTTCACGAAGTCGTCTACGTTTTTAGCATATTTTCTTTATGAGCTATAAGACCTACTTGGAAATATTTAATTTGAGCTGATGGCTAATCCCCACCTTCCTCTCTCTGAAAAAAAAAAAAACTCCAAGAAGAATGTCACTATCACCTTTTCACACAGCTCAAATACGGCTGCAATTTCTTGGCATTAAGACAGGATTTGCTGGCTTGTTACATTATTTATGCAGAGCAGATTGCGTGGTAATTATGCTTAAAGTATAATTACTGTATCATTTGTACTTGTTAGGTGCAAGGCAAAAGTTTTCAAGGCTTAAAGACCCTGAAAAGTACGAGGTAAGTGAAAACGGCTGTGTTCCCTCTTCGTTTCATGATTATTTATACATTTGCAGATTACCATGGTATAGTGCAATTAGGCTTTAGAGTTGCCAGGCAAGTCAAGAAGTTTCAAGAGCTATTATGAACAATTAACTCCTAATGCATTAACTGACTCTGCTGCATGGTTAGCCCCCATCCAGTAATGCTCCTGAAACTGACTTGCAAAAGTGACTTTAAAGTAAATAGGAGAGCAAAAAGAACGAGGAGTACTTGTGGCACCTTAGAGACCAACAAATGTATCTGGGCATAAGCTTTCATGGGCTAGAACCCACTTCATCTAGAACCCACTTCATCAGGTGAAGTGGGTTCTAGCCCATGAAAGGTTATGCCCAAATAAATTTGTTAGTCTCTAAAGTGCCACAAGTACTCCTCGTTCTTTCTGTGGATACAGACTAACATGGCTACTACTCTGAAACCTGTCCCCATGTAGGAGAACAAAGACGTCAAAAAGGCGGGGTGGAAAGCAGGACAACAGAACGTCTGCACGGAAGTGACACACCCAGTAACAGTTACCATGGACTGACTGGCAGCCTTACTAATAATTCTTGTTGCAAGTTAACAATAAACACACTATAATAGGTATAACAGTGAAGTATAGTCCTGGCCCTTGAAAATTTCTTTTGCCCTGTACGGTGCATACCATTGAAAAACCACCTAGCTCGGTTTAAGACTCTGGTTTTCTGCAGAACAGGTGGAAATACAAAGGTCAAGATCCCCAGCAGATGTAAATTGTCTTGAATGGAGCTAAGCTAATTTGCACAAGTTAAGGATAGGACCCACATATTTACATGCTGTCTGTAAGCCTGTATGTATATATATTATTAACACACACTTATAATTGTGTGTGACACATACACAACCACCCACCCACCCCCATTTGTACATGGCATATATATAAAACATCCAAGTTGTAGTTCCATGAGCCTAAATATATTGTGTGCCTATTTAAATTTCCCTATAATTGTGTAGCAGGATTGCAGCTGTCTCTGCAATTTGAATCTGTTGAGAAGAGAGAATTCAAATGCTTGCATAAAACACGGTCATTAAATGGCCATAGAAGAAACAAAACACAACCAAAAGCAGTAAACTCGCTGTATAATGGCTAATCTATCCAAGTCTGTAATGGAACAACACAAGGGACATGTGAGCTGAGCCTGGAACTCCTGATTCTAATTCCGGTTCGGATTCCCCTGTGCGACTTCAGACACGCCTCTGCTCACCTCCACCTATGTGCCGAATTGTGATGCCACCTGCCTGTTTTGCAGAGGGGCTCCAAGGTGGAGGAGAGGATTGGTTGGGATGGTTAGTTAGCTGTTTGTACGGTAAACATCCTTTGCAAATTAAAGTTCTCCAAAACCTAGTCCTAATGGAATCAATGGAAGTTTTGCTGTAAGTATCCGCAGGTCCAGGATTTGGGCCACTATATGAGGAATACAGAATAGGATTGGATGCAAGGGGAAACCTCGTTGGGTCAGGGACCACCTTTTAGTTCTGTGTCTGTAACAGTGCCTAGCACAGTGTGGCCCCGATCTATGTCTAGGGCTCCGAGGTGCTATGGTAAGACAAATAAGAAAACAACAGCTGTATGCAGAAGTTAGGTGGGCACTCTCACTTAGCCAAGACCAGTCTCCCTGTCATCAAGTTTTTACGGGTCTGAGTTGGGTTGGGTTTTCTTTTCTTTTTTTTAAATGTCATTCCCCGATGTACTCTCGCTAATGGACTTTTCTTCTGGGCATCTTTATTATTTGCATTACAGCAATGCCTAGAGTTCCTAGCTCAGATCAGACCCCATTGTGCTAGGCACTGTACACAAGCCGAGTAAGAGACAATCCCTGCCCTGAAGAGTTAGCGATCTAAATAAGATAAGGCAGACACACACACAAAAAAGAGGATTATTGTCCCCATTTAACCAATGAGTAACTGAGGTTCCGCCATGTGTGTGAAGGCCCACGGTGAACTTATGGAAGACGTAGGACCAACACCCAGATCTCTTAGGTCCCAGTCAGGTATCTTAACCAGAACACCACCCATCCATCCCCTTACTGGCGTAGAATTAGTGAGCTCACAAACAAAGACTGTTTTACCAGAGCAGCTCACAAGCTCGTTCCGATTCCCCCAACCTTTCCAAAATCAACCAATTCAGGTTCTCTGGGTCTCAATAGTCCATATGACATGAGGCCCAGCAAGCCGCTCCTGGCCATTCACTGTGATTTCCATAATCCACTTACCTCCACAGCGAGCTTTCAGTAACGCTCCCCAAGTTGAAGTCGTAGAGCTTTGTTAGAATGAGAATCACCTGCAGGGGAGAAAGAAAGAGAAAAGAATCCTCCTTTAAGATTTTGTAACTATGTATATAATGCATATGAAAATCACCCAAAGGAGAGCTTAGCATTTATCCATTAAAGTTGGGGTATTATAGGATCAAGTAGGTAAAAAGAAAATCATTAGCTCAATGCATCCATGTAACTAGTAACATTTATTTTAATCCTCGGGATGTTTTGCATTTGAAATAAAACATGCCAACAAGAATTCCTTTAACATTGTTAGCTGGCTTCTCTACAGCTGTAGTTATTCAAGGTCAGGGATGGAAGGAGATGGGCCTTGTTATCTAAGTAGCCCAACCAGAAACCACATTTGGCTACTCCTCTCTTGATTCTCCAAGGTGCTTGACAATGAAACTCCTCAGACACAATGAAGATAAATGGAGAAAGGATTTAAGCTCTGATCCAGTCTGCGCACCCATTCTGAGCGCTATTCTTTTTTATGAGACTTTCCCTAGGACGTAAGAGTTCACACTCCCAACTAGGATCAGACTGCTGGACTGGGGCCAAAATTTGCCTTGCTCACATACAAAGGGCTTCACAATAAATGATGGGCAAAACCTCAGCATTACAAATAAAGAAACATTACCTGAACCATACATAAAAGAAACATAGCAAAATGGGACAGCCATAACCCTGAGCAATTTCCAGGATTATTTACCTTTAGCAGAGATGTGTTCAAAGCACAAAATGCAGATTCAGGTTTTGAACATGCCAAAATTCAAGCTAAGATTTTGTTTCACTCCCTTTTATAGTCAGCACGTAAGTCCCATTAAAGTCAATGGGACTTGCATAGACTCATAGGACTGGAAGGGACCTGTGCACTCATGGCAGGGCTAAGTATTATCAGACCATCCCTGACAGGTGTTTGTCTATTCTGCTCTCAAAAATCTTCGGTGATGGAGATTCCACAACCTCGCTAGGCAATTTATTCCAGTGACAGATAGGAAGTTTTTACTAATGTCCAACCTAACCCTCTCTTGCTGCAATTTAAGCCCCTTGCTTCTTGTCCTATCTTCAGAGGTTAAGAACAACAATTCTTCTCCCTCCTCCTTGTAACAACCTTTTATGTACTTGAAAACTGTTATGTTCCCTCTCAATCCTCTCTTCTCCAGACTAAACAAACCCAATCTTCCCTCATAGGTCATGTTTTCTAGACCTTTAATCATTTTTGTTGCTCTTCTCTGGAAGAGAAGTATGCTTAAAGTTAAGCACATGCTTAAGTACCTGGCCAAATGAGGGCCTTGGTCAGCTGTGCTGGAAGAGAAGTTAAAAGGTGTAACGAGGTTGCTGGTGAGCTCACACCCCTTAGCACACCTAGAGATAAGATGCCAGCTGTACCCGCCCCCTCCCCATAACATTACTTATTTTGAAATCTCACCCTTGTTTCCACATTTGCCAGGGCTCAAAAAAATAGGCCCTTCTTCAATTTTTTTTGGCATTTTTTTTTTAAATGAAAACATTTAGAGCCATTTTTCAAAAACCCGGTTGCTTTCTGTTGAACAAAAAACATTTCTACAACGGTCTAGATAAAATGTCGAGCAAAAATCAGTGAAACAGTCAGCCTTTTGCAAAGTTTTCATTTTCAAAAAAAAAAAAAAAAAGACCATTTTTCCCCTAATAAAAAGGATTTTCATTAGAACAATGTTGCCCATCTCTGCTCACAGGAGCAAGCACTACACTCCATGGCATTTTCAGGGCCAGGCCTTTAAATCTGGCCTTACCCTGCTTAACAGCCACCTGGGGCAATGAGCGAAAGGCTGAAGGGAAAAGTGCAAACGTGTTAATCACTGTCACAAAACCCAGGTTGCAGTACCGTCTTATTGACAGCATATCACCGGGAAGAGATCTATGGGAACTATAAAAGACCCTGGGGCACATGCTACCGCCTAGGTTAATGGATGGGATGTCTGTTTCAAGCATTCATTCATCTTTATACTGTGGTTACTGTTCTCTCTCTTGCTCTTGTTTGGCTCCTTTATTTCCTCCAGGGTAGAACTTAAGGGGTGCGGGGAATAGAAGTTAAGCAGCTTCTGGCTGGGAATGTGAAGGAGCAGTTGCTGGACAGATTTGAGTCAGGTTAGGTCACTCTATAAGTCAATGTGATACAGTAGGGAAATAAGAAAAATACCTTCATGCTATAAATTAAAAGCTTCTACACAGCTTTCCACACAAGGTGAGAAACTATCAGCAAGAAATGGCGACCCAGTCACCTGGCTGCTGGACAAGTTTGCCTTTCCTGATTAACATCCCACAATCCATCACTACATGACGGGTGATGGATGCAGTGGGGTTGGATTCCCACTTTCACAAGGATACCCTGGTTAGACTGGCATATTTTTAGGATGCTTCCTATTGCCCTGGGGCAATGCTCTTGTCAGATCTGAGAAGCAGCACCGCCAGTACTTAGATGAGAGCCCTTAAAGGGTAGTGCCATTAGTAATCCAGGAGGTGGCGCTCTTCCCTCTAACTCCTGAGTCAATGCCCCACACAGCACTAGGGGGCGCTGTGGTACTGGAAGGGCGATCTTTCTCCTGAGATGCAAAACCACTCAAAGGTTTGATTTTTCTTATAGTGCTATGTTGCTTGTTTTCCAGTTTAGGAACCCAATCCAGCTTCCATTGATGTCAATGGGAGCTGGATCAGATCTTAGATGTATGAGCTATATTGAGCCTCAGCATCCTGGACAGATTCCAACAGGGTAATTACATTCTGCCCATTTAATTTCCCCTGTAATTTCAAACGGATGCGGTGTTCATACTCTCTCTGTAAGGACTTGGTTCCTTACCCAGCTCTTGCTGGGTTTTATGCATATTATAATTGTACCTTACAGTATGTAATTTATCATTAGCAAAACTTGCAAATACTAGGCCAATGCTGGCTATGCACGAATGGGCCAAATCCAGCTCTGTCATCCTGGTTTAAATCTGGAGTAAAGCCATCAACGTTGGTGGAGCTATTCTGGATTGACACCAGCGTAACAAAGCAGAATCCAGCCCTACTACTGCCTTTAGTGTCTGGAAACCATGCTGAAAATAAGACAAAGCAGAAATGTAAGCATCCCTTAGAAGTTAAACCTCACAGAAAATAACAGGAGTTGCTTGAGGCATTAGTGATATACAACAGAGTCCCTACAACATATCTCACACACACACACACAATACTGGAGGCACGCTCATACTACAACCACAAACGAAGTGGCTTCTGCCAGCTCAAAACGCAGCTCTCACTTATGAAACAAGCCACTTCAGAGTCAATACGTGTAACACGTACAATAGGCTGGGGAGTTTAAAAACCAGGGAGGATCGCAGGGAGTCTTAATATACAAACCTTTGTGAATAAAGCTGTGAAAGTCCCTTTCTTCATGACACTGCCTTGTGATTCTAAGGGAGCAAATGTAACTACCAAAGCAATGTCATATATACAGCCAAGACATACATCACAGACTGAAGGAAACAGCCAGGGTCCCAGTTTGTTTTCAGACAGGATTTTAAAGGGCACGGTACCTAGCAGTTAACTTCAAGAGACTTCAGAGCCTGTTTAAGACTTTGCACAACCACCACCCTCCTAGGCAAAGAGGACTGCACAACACATTTCTGAAATAATGTGTCTGCCAGAAAAGTTACCATAAGAACATAAGAACGGCCATTCTGGGTGAGATCAAAGGTCCATCCAGCCCAGTATCCTGTCTTCCGACAGTGCCCAATGGCAGGTGCCCCAGAGGGAATTTACAGAACAGGTAAGCACCAAGTGATCCAGCCCCTGTCGCCCATTCCCAGCTTATGACAAACAGAGGCTAGGGACACCATCCCTGTCCATTCTGGCTAATAGCCATTGATGGACCTATCCTTCATGAACTTACCTAGTTCTTGAAGTTCTATAACCCTGTTATAGACTTGGCCTTCACAACATCTGGCAAGGAGTTCCACAGGTTGACTGTGCATTATGTGAAAAAAATACTTCATTTTGTTTGTTTTAAACCGGCTGCCTATTAATTTCATTTGGTGACCCCTAGTTTTGTGTTATGAGAAGGAGTAAATAACACTTCCTAATTTTCTTTCTCCACACCAGTGATTTTATAGACCTCTATCACATCCCCCCTTAGTCATCTCTTTTCCAAGCTGAAAAGTTACCATTTGGCAACAAGGCATTTCCAACCCCACTTTGGGAGGGATTCCATGTACTTCCCCAACACCAGACTCAACAGTCCCCAACAACCTGAAAAGCGGAAGGCAATAGAGAGAATTTCCACTGGGGACTTCAGCACAGTTGTGCAGCACACAGTCACCAGGCTGTCTCCATCCTTCCCCATCTGGAGAGCGCTGTGACCAAAGCATGTTTGGTGCCCTATGCGAGATGGAGTTGGCACACTCAATCCATTCGCTACCGGGTAAGTGTTGGAGCTGAGCGAAAATGGAAACTTCCATCCTGCGCAAAATTTTGATATTGAAATTATATTTTTTTAGATGAAAAGTTGAAATATCAAAATTTTTCACCACACACAATTAAAATTTCACTTCTGTTTATTGAACTGGGTGTTGCAGTTCATTTACTTGATGCCCCCATTTCCCCCTGGGGGATGGGCTCTGTGGCCAAAGTAATTTCCCATGATGCCCCCCAGTCATGAGACTCCCATGAGGCACCATGCAGCTCAGTCAGAGGGGAGACCACATTGCATCATGGGAGATTGTAGTCCAGCCAGGGAGCCCAGCCCATAGGACAGAACAGGGACATGAGACAGCCAAACTACAACTCCCATGAGACAATGCAACATCATGTGAAAACGCAGTTTAACATTGAATTGACTCAAAATTAAATGATCTGAAGTGAAATAGTCCATTTTGGTGTTCCTAATGAAAAAACTGAAAAAAAATTCCCAACCTGCTCTAGCAAGCAACTACATCACAAAAAACTCCTACCACTATTGTTAATTATCTGTAGTACAGTAGCATCTAGGAGCCTCAGTCATGGACCAGGACCGCGTTGTGCAAACACAGAACAAAATGACAGTTCCTGGTCCAAAGAGTTTCCATTCTAAGGGCATGTCTACACTACAGCCGCTATACCGCCATAGCAAAGATGCTTCCTGCATCGATGGAAGGGGTTTTTCCATCAGTGTAGTTAATCTACCTCTCCAAGAGGTGATAACTTGGTTGACAGAAGAATTCTTCCATCACCCTAGCTGCCTCTACAGTAGGGACTACGTCAACCTAACTACAGAGCTCAGGTCACAACATTTTTCGCAACCCAGGGAGACATAGTGAGCTCAACCTAACTTTTACGTGTAGACCAGGCCTAAGTATCAGCCCCCTCTGTTGACAGTCCCAACAGACAAGACAAGCAATGGAGACTGAAATCCTCTTTTGTCCACTAGAGGGGGCTCCTCCGGATCAGGGTGAAAGCACATTGGCAGGGACAGCATGAGGAAGCTTGCACTGCTGCATACATGGCAAGCATAATGTACTTCTCCTCAAGACCGAGGCTTTCAGTCTCCAAGACTGGGCGATCTGGTAGCTTTTACATCGACCACAGAGAAAAAGAACCCACAGAGAAAGAACCTGGAAATGGACCTAGATCTACCACAGCCATCTCAGTTTTGGTCCATATGGAAAACACCAAGCACAGGGGAATTCCTATTGTATGGAAGAAATACTAGGAATCCTCGAAAACGTAAATTATGGAAGGGCTCACGAGCCCCTGAGCACTTTCAGGGCCATAAGAACCTTTCCTGGCCATAAAATTGGACTATGAAGGAAAATTACTTTAGTTTATTAAACCTTCCCCCGATCTTTCCACCTCTAAATTGGTAAAGTGCTTTGCATATACTCCCACAGATGTATGGCTCTTTGGTTCCAACAAATTACAGCGTAAATGCATTTGATTCCTTCCGCGGCTTGATAAAGAACTTCAGAACAACTGAGAAGTGTCAAGTCAAAGGCAGTTACTCTCATGTATCAAGGAGACATCCTCATTAGAGAGAGATGTGCGATCACTTTAGGTAGAGAAGCTGAGAAGCCAGCCTTGATCCGCAGCATGCAATTCATCCCTATCCTCAGCAATCGGCTTTATCAGCAGAGAGATTAACATAGCTCATCAGTAGCCCTGTCCACATATTTGCAGAGTGTAATTAATAAGGAGCAAAGGAAGGCGTGTTGTGCAGGCAGTGCCTTGCTGTAAAAAAAAAAAGAGAGAGAGAGAGAAGGGATAGCGTTAGCTATGAAAAACGAGAGCTCTCCCTCTCACTCTCTTAAGTGTTGGGGTACATTTTTTCATTTCCAAGCCAAATACTCATTTTCCATAACATTTGTAACCTTTTCCCTCAATGCTAGGTGAGGGAAGCTTGTCCGCTATTGTAATTCGCATTTCCCGGACTCTGATGAAAGAAGCTGCACTGATGGGTAAACACAAGGGGCTGATGGAAACACGGGCCAACGGGCAGTGCTCTCCATGGACCTTCTGCAATTGAGGGGAAAACGGTGCTGGTGTTTCTGAGCATCAACTAAAATGGACCGATGCAGTCCCAGGCTGTTTGATTGCTTGCACTATAGTCTTAAAGGAAGAAAAAAAAGTCAAGCCAATTTATCCACTGACTTCAATGTGGTTTCAGTGGGGATTAATTTGGTCATTAAGCCGGTCTCTACCATCAATAGAAAGCTGCACGGTGCACAATCCACGGACTGCTCTAGCAAGACACATAAACATCTGCTTAACTTTAGTACCTTTGATGTCAATTGCTTCCATGAGACTCCTCTCATAATCAAAGTTAAGGTTGTGCACGAGAGGTTTGCTAGGGCCCCCAGCATGGATAAAAGCACACAGAGTCCAACCCCACACCACAAAATCTCATCCATTGTTAAGTCACTTAACAGACTCCAAATTAAGGGCTGGGGAGCTTTGACATGAATTTGGTCTCATTGTATGGGTTTGCATCAAGATCAGGGGAAATTCATGGGTTTGGGGGGGGGCAGGGTTATGCAAAAACAGCTGAAATGGGGAGGATCCCGCTGAGGTTTGATTTGTGATTTTTTTTTCTTCCTTCCTCAAAAATAATGTTCACACGACTCCCTCTAGACAGGACTGTGAAGTTCCTCCTAGCCCCACACATATCCCCAGTCATAGACACCTGCCATATGCGAGGACACCGCACTCGCTTATCCTGGATGCTTGGGTGTACTGGTTAACATCTGAACAATACAATTTCCTCCTGGGAAGAGAGGACAGAAGTGCTAAGTATTATGATGGTACCTTCCATCCGAGGAATTCAAAGCACTTTGCACAAACATTAATTGAGGCATAGCCCGTACCACCACTGTAAGAAAGGCAAGAAATAGCCTCGTTTTACTGATGAGGAAAACTGAGGCGAAGAAAGATTACGTCACAATTTGCTCAGAGTAACACAGCGAGTCTGGGTACAACTGGGAAGAGAAACTGAATCTCTCAAAACACCAGCCCAGTGCTCTCACCGCAAACCAATCCTTCCTCACTGGCTTTGGTGAGCCTACTCAAAGAAGCTGGTGTCTGAGAACTCTATTGGTTGAGGTGTTTCATTTCACAAGAATGAAAGGGACTGATAACACCTGAGGGCCAGTTCCTTTCCTGGTGTAAATCACCATGGCTCCAGTGGACCAAGCCAATCTACTGCCGCAGAGGATCTGGTCCTATATACATGTTTAAAAAAATGTAAGAAAAAAAAATCAGTACATGGCTGGCAAAAGAAACCTCCGAAAATGAAAGAAACGAGTCTAGAGATCAGACACAAAAGCTAAATATGTTCGAGAGACCCTGCGATCACCAAATTGCTGAGACTGTCAAATGTGTCCTCAAAACAAAAACTAATAAAAGAACTAAAGAAAAATGCCCTCTTTTAATCCTCTTTGGCCTGTGCTGCTTTTCATTTTTTTGGTTGGAAAATAGCCACGTTATTTTGTTTTGTTTTATCCCTTTTAATGCCAAACAAGTAGTGGAATAAGCACTTGGGGCCGGATCCAAAGCCCACTGAAGCCAATGGGAGGCTTTTCACTGAGTCCAGTGGGCCCTCGGTACACTGTCAATGGAGAAAATGTGGCTTGAAATTCCAGTTTCTGAAACGCAGAACAAAACAAGGAAAATTTGCTGTTGTAAACAGAGAGAGAGAGATTGAGCTTTTTAAACTGCTCCTGAAAAGCGCCAGCTTTGAGGGGTGCAGTCCCCATCCACATTCACAGGACAGGTGCAGAGCAAGGTTTTCACACATCTATTCCCACCTCTAGGGCACCAGAGGGCATTTGTCAGGCCTATCCATCCAGGTCCTGTATGTGGACAACAAAGGTGTTAGCTAGCGCAACTATGATGTGGACCAGTCTCAACGTCACTGATCTATTCGCTCTTGTCCTGTAGGCTAAACACTCCAGGAGTCATAACTGCAGTCACTTTTGGCCAGGGCTGGTGACCCAGAGGTGAAATGCTCTGTCACCTTTCGTTCTGTATGCGCTTTGGGACAGTCATTTATTAGGTGTTTGTACAATGCCTAGCACAAGCAGGCCGTGACCTGGCTGTGTGGCCTTTAGGCTCTAATGCAATATAAATGTTAAATAATAATAATGAAATCATTACTCACGCCTTGGGGATCTGACAGTTGTCCTTATGGCTGGATGTCATAGGCCCTTAGAAATTCACCACAGTATGGGGAGAGAAATCAGATTCTCCTGCTTTGGAAGCACAGGCCCCTTATGCTACTCTGTTAGCAGCTCAGTCATTCACACAGTGAAAACCGCTGTGATTCTCCCTAGCCCAGACTAGTGGTGCGTAGTATCTGGTTCATTACAGCATGAGCACAGTGGGATAGCTGGCTTTGTTGCCTCCTTAGCAAGATGTCTCTGGCTCTCCAGTTTACTCCGGTTCCAATACCATGCCTAGTCTGTGGAAGCTACGCAACCATTTGGCGGTCTTTTTCTGCTACTAATATCTTGATGCCAAAGAGCATAAACCCTTTCAATTTCTCCTACACAGAAGGGCATCGTGAGACAGCTCCTCCCTATCACTCAACCTGCGGATGCACCAACAGGGGTTTGTGATTCCAAAGGTGAGGCAGGGCCAGGCCTGGTCAGTGATGACTGGCAAATAGGCCAAGAGTCAGAGTCTCAGGTCTTAATAGTCAGACCCTGTAATGGTGCTCCCCGCTTGTGTCCCTCCTCGGGCCTAGATCTGGGAAAGTAGCCCATGACATTGGGTGACCCTTCTGCTCTCTGCTTGCTCTCTGACCATCTCTCTTCTGGCAACCTCATGCCAGGTCCCCATTTAGTCCACCCCTGCCAGGGATACAAAGTCCAACAGGACAATTGTCCAAATGCCTTCTCCTTACAATGGTCAGCCCAAGCTCAGGGCTATGTGCCCTATACCAGTGGCTGTCAGGCTACACCAGGTTCTAGCCCAGGGACCCTATAAGCGGTTCAGTTCAGGTCTGCTCAGTCCCCATCCCTGGGTGGCAGGATTTGGGGGGCGGAATTTCAGAGGCGAGAACGCAGCTCCAGAGGAGGAGCTGCCACCAAAACACCGTCAATTATGGCGGAGGAGTGCTGTTGCTTAGGGCGGCAAAAACCCTGGTGCCGCTACTGCCCCTCCACTTACCCAGAGCACCCTCCCCCTTCTGTACAGGAGCATCCTGTGGCCTTTTCCACCTCTCCGTGTTTTTGTGAATGGCCAGTTGCCCTCTTCACCTCGCAATGAGCTTACCTGGCCCCCTCCTTCAGCGAGCAGTTCATTGGCCCTCTCTCTCTGTCATTACTCATCGGGGACTGGTGTCATCATCCAGCTCTTCCCCAGTGCACCACTAAGTGTCCACAGACAGCAAAACAGCCTGTCCTCCACCAATTCTGCAGCAGGAGGACTGGGAAACCCTCCTCCACCAGCCCTTAATGCTGCAAGGCAGAAGCAACCCAGAATACATTTGGCTATTGGAGTACGGCCCAAAAGCATTAAAGAGTCAGTACAACAGAGCTGGTAGGAGGGTCACCCAATTCTGCTGCTGAGGTAGGATATTTGCTCCTGCTTAGGGTGACCAGATAGCAACTGTGAAAAAACGGGACAGGGGGTGGGGAGGTAATAGGCGCCTATATAAGAAAAAGTCCCAAAAAACGGGACTGTCCCTTTAAAAACAGGACGGATGGTCACCCTACTCCTGCATGATGTTAGGATGCACTATGCTATGTTTGGGGCAGGATATTGGGGGGGAAAAGAGGCCCTGGTTCTTTCTAGTCATTGAAGGGTCCATAGCATTATTTGCAAGAAGAATATTAATTAATCCCGGTATCCTGATCAAATTTCAGAAGTAAATCCTGCTTACCGCCCTGTAGCTTCAAACGCTGCTGTTGCCCACCATTAACGAGCTGCTGCATTAACACCCCAGAGGCTGGGCTGGCTCCCTAAGCATAGCTGGTTTGTAAAGCATTTTGGCATCCCTCTAGATGAAAAGCACTCCATAAATGCTAAATATTATTCTAATTGTTGGGCATCAGGGTAAGCTCGTCTTTGGGGAAGGCATGGTGTATTAATCAGTCTTTTAAAGCTAACAGCAAAACACCGGGCACAGTGTATATCTCAAGCCAATATAAACAAACACACTGGGGGGGAAGAAAACACAACAGCTCACAAGTAGCACAAATCACAGAAGTCAGAGATGGAAAAGACCTATTAGGTTATCTAACCATTCTTCTGACAAGGCATGATTTTTCCCCATAGTATCTTTGCTGCTTCTTCTAAATGGCCCTGCTGTGAGCAAACAAGCATTCCCACAAGAAAAGACATCTAGACAGCTTAAAATAACAGAAGCCCGCGCTTTATCTTTGTGTAACTCAGTTAAACATAAATACAATCTCTACTAGCTGGTGGAGATATGATTTAAGGGTCCTCTGTCATGCATTATAGGAGGCGATGGAAAAGAACTCATCATTTATTTTTATTGATTCAGCAACCCACACTGGATCATATCTCCCAATCCTTCCCCTCTGCTAAGATATCATGGCCAAAGTCTTGGGCAACTTAATTCTTTTTTTTCTCCCTAAAGCTGTGATATGTATCTCACTCCCTAAGTTCAAGCAGGAAACCTGACAGGGAAAGAAAAAGGACCCTCATTCCAATTATCTTTCAATACCCTCTGTGAGCAGGCAGAGCGTGTGCTGAAATTTAACTCTGTAGAACCACAGCCCAGCTCGAAAGGTAATTTAACAGTTCCCAGTGCTAGGACCTGAGCTGGGAGAAGTGCTGAACTCAAAGTTTGGGGGCCTGAGCTTCAGAGTAGCGCTCTCATTAAAAAGAAAAATAGTTGATACAAGGCAAGAGAGCGAGCGGCACTTCAGATGCGATGAACTGCCAGGGCAAGTAAGGGTCTGAAGACCAGCCTCATTTCAGAGCAGTAACTAAAGCTTGTTGGGAATTTTCCATCTAAGTGATTTTTCGATGAAAACACGTAGTTTCCACTAAATTGATTTTTCAAAAAAAATAAGAAAAAATTGCTTTCTGTCAGGAAAATCTAAGCGAGATATTTTGTTCTGGATAGTTTAGAACTGAACTGAAATATTTCATTATGTTGAACTAAACAAAGATTTTTTTTCGAATCAGTTCAACATTAAACAGTATCTGCCTATGGTGCCATAATGCTTCATGGAAATTGTAGTTTGAATGTTTCATACCCCCATCCTCTCCCAAGGGCAGGACTCCTTAACTGGACTACATCTCCCATGATCCACTGTGGTCTCCCTTTTGACTGAGCCACATGGTGCATCATGGGAGATGTAGTCTGGCCAGGGAACCTATCCCATACAGAGGAATGAGGGCATAAGCAGCTGAACTAAAATTCCCAAGAGGCACCATGGCGTCATAAATATATGCAGTGCAATGTGAAACTAATTCAAAGCAAAATGTTTCAATTCACTTCAGCAAACCAAAACAAAAGGTGTTTTGACATTGCTGAATAGAAATTTTTCTGAACTTTTCATTATGCAAAAATGATTTGCTGTTTCAACTTTTCATCCTAATTCGAGATGAAAACAAATGTCTAAATATCAGAACTTCCAGTGAGATGGAAATACTAAGTTTTGCTCAGCTCTAGCTGTAAGTCCTCATTGTTCTGATCTGATTTGTCAGTTTAAGTCTTTAAAAAAAGAAAAAACCTACTTCACTAGAACCACCAAGGAAGCCAGTGCCCTCTTCCTAACTGAGTTTATACTCGATCCTCATCCTCTCCTGTGCCTTCCATCACCTACTAGTCATTCCCCCTTCCTCAACACCTTCTTCCTCTTATGGTTTTTTCTCTGTCTTTGTGGCTGCCCTTTCAGCATTGCCCTCAATAATTCTTTCTGCTGCCTTTGCTATCTGCAAGAATCTCACAGAGCACAGTCCTTGGTCTCCTCTTCCATCTTTGCATTAGAGCTGGTCAGGAAATGCTTTTGGTTCCCATGAAAAATACATATGAAAACAGAAAAGTTGGCAGTCATCAACATTTTTCCTTCCAAGATTTTAGGTTTTCCTTGAAAAAAATGAAAGCCTTTTCCCACCCCCCTCTCATTTTTGGTAACTCAGAACCTAAAAATTTCAGCCAAACACGGAATGTGTTTTTCATTTGGTCAATGGATGAAAACCCACATTTCTTTTTGTAAAAATTGGACATGACCCATGGAAATCTCCATTTTGATGCAAAAGCCATTTTTGGTCAAAAATGTTTTAAATGAAAAATGTACCCCAGCTCTACACCTTACCTTTGGTGGCCTCATGCACTTTCGTGGCTTTAGTTGCCATCTCTGCACTAATTACTCAAATACTTCTCCACACCCGGCCTATTGTATTTCTGACAGCTCCTTTTGGGTGCCTCACAATCAACCCAAGCTCAACATGCTCAAGACTTTCAACTACCCCTGTCCTTCACTGTCATCATATTCCCTGTCATCCAGACTCTCAACCCAAGAGTCATCCTTGTATTCCTCTCTCTCTTTGGGTTCTCACATCCAGAGAGACTGATCAGATTTTATGGTTCCCTCCTCCACAACATCTCCAAAATGTGACCTTTCCTCAGAAAGAGTGAGTGAAAGAGAAAGGGGAAAGAATGGGGCTTTCGGTTTTTCACAACAGCATCACTTCAAACCTGTTCTGTCCCCACACACTGAAGCATGGAACCAAATCCTGGCATCGTACTCAGGCAAAATTCTCGTCAATTTAAACGGGAATGTAACAGATTGTAAGGTGCTAGGACCCTGCATAAAATTTACACATTCTTGCACTTATTCATGCCAGCAGCCAGAACAGACATGCTCTGTTAACTCCAATTCAGTACTTGAATGGATTTGAGTGTTTCCATCTGGAGCAGCAGGAACTCGGGGCAGGATCAGAGGGTTCCAGCACACAGCAGCAGTCCTAGAACAGGCAAATTCTGGCAGCAAGTTGTTGAAGTTAACAATAAAGGAAATCCCAGGAAAGGGACAAGTTTGGATCCCTACTTTGGGAGGCAGGACTCTGTTAGAAGCAACATGGGCTGCCAGAGTAAGGACTACTTCAAGCTCCAGGCTTGAATAATGTGGCAGCTTTGTTCAAATTCCCCAGTGTTAATTCCCTGATCTATCCCAAACACCTTGGGGAAAACAGGCCCCATATATTTCTAAACAGCTCTTTACCTCAACAGCAAAACTCATCTGAGGAAGAGCTGGGATCAGCACAGAAAACACATACTTCATGCAATTTGAAGGTGAAGTATCTGGATTAGGGGCCTATTTACGGCTCTCTGGAGGCTCACAGTAACATCAGCCACAGTCTGCAGGCACCAGCTGTACTGCACAATGCCATTCAGTTTTATTTTTCATAACATCTATTATAAAAAAGTCTCCCAAAATGCTTTTACAATGTTACTATAAATAACACAATTACTGAGTTAAATAATGAACAGCCGCAGAGAGAGGTAGAGGCAAGAGAAAGAAGGGCTGTTCTCAGAGAAGACTGGATGTGAAATGGAGAGCTGATGAGGCAGAGAGACACAGGAAGGCTCCTGAAGCCTCTGACTGCCAGGCACTGGGACTAGACAACAGGAGATGGATCACTTGATAATTGCCCTGTTCTGTTCATTCCCTTTGAAGCATCTGGCACCAGCCACTGATGGAAGACAGGATACTGGGCTAGATGGACCATTGGTCTGTCCCAGTGTGGCCCTTCTTATGTTCAGAGAATATTCTGCCACTTACGGTGGCTGCACTGTGTGAAGCCACAGAGAAGAGACCAGTGCTAGGTAAGCAGAGGTAGTGGGAGCAGAAGGAAAGGTCAGATGTGTGATGTAGGCTGGAGCAAGTCCACGGAGGGACTGAAAACCAAAGGCAGCAATTTGGAAACATATTCTGAGATATGGGTGATGAGTTTGGGCAACTTACCCCCATATGGGTCATCAGCCTAGAGGGAAACCTGGGTCTTCAGCACTAAAGGGCCCGACTCCAAGCCCACCGAAGTCAATGCAAAGACTTCCATTGACTTCATTGGGCATTGGTTCAGCCCCTAAAAGCAGGGGCATTTACAGGTTGAGCTAAAAAAACCAAAGTCTGGATTTTCAAAAATATTTAGGTGCCTAAAGATGCAGATAGACATCTAGTGGGGATTTATAAATGCATCTAAGCAGGCCAAGCATCTCACTCCCATTGACTGATTGATTTTGTAAATTCCACTGAATGCCTGTCCACATCTCTAGGAGCCTAACAACCTTTGAAAATCTGGCTCCAACACTATTAGCAACTAGCAGTAGTAGGTTGTTATCCTCTAACTGATCAGCCACGAGAGTGGGACAACAAACAATTTTCCAGTATGTTATATATTGCCCCAGTTAGAAGGTGCTCATTCTGAGTGTCCAAGGCTACCACAGTTCTAATGTTATGTTGGGTGCCGCTTTTACAATGACCTCCTGCAAGGGTTATCAGCAAGGTTTGAGCCCAGGACCTTCAGCTCTGAAAGCACTTGAGCTATAAGGAGCAACTCCATTAGCTGACAGCAAAAGTAGGCTCTTATCTAATAGGCCAACCACTGGAGGGGGACACTACACACAGTTTGTCAGTTGCACTTCTCTATACTTGAGAGAGAAGCAGTGAGTCTGATTGGGCACATTCTAGCACTTTGACAGCTGGGACTTGAAGCCACGAAGAAAGATGTTGCAATACTCAAATCACATATCACTATCAAATTGGACGGAGATAGACATTTGGCCACTGGTGTACAACTGACATCACTCAGATTTTAAAAGAATGCCTCTTTATTACATAAGAACATGGAATGGCCATTTTGGGTCAGAATAATGGCCCATCTAGTCCAGTATCCTATCTTCAGACAGTGGCCATAGAATCATAGAATATCAGGGTTGGAAGGGACCTTAGTAGGTCATCTAGTCCAACCCCCTGCTCAAAGCAGGACCAATCCCCAATTTTTGCCCCACATCCCCAAATGGCCCCCTCAAGGATTGAACTCACAACCCTGGGTTTAGCAGGCCAATGCTCAAACCACTGAGCTATCCCTCCCCCCAATGCCAGATGCTTCAGAAGGAATGGACAGTGATCAGTTTTCAAGTGATCCGTGCCCTGTCATCCAGTCCCAGTAACTGGGTGCCCCTAAGACTCTGACTGCCAGAGCATGGGGTTGCGTTTCTGACCATCTTGACTAAAAGCCATTGATGGACCTGTCCTCCATGAACTTACCTAATTCTGTTATATTTTTGGCCTTCACAACATCCCATGGCGACGAGTTCCACAGGTTGACAGTGTGTTGTGTGTAGAAGTACTTCCTTATGTTTGTATTAAACCCGCTGCCCATTAATTTCATTGGGTGATCCCTGGTTCTTGTGTTACATGAAGGGGCAAACAACACTTCCCTATTCACTTTCTCCACACCAGTCATGATTTTATAGACCTCTATCATTACCCTCCCCCTCCTTAGTGGTCTCTTTTCTAAGCTGAACAGTCCCAGTCATTTTAATCTCTCCTCATATGGAAGTTGTTCCATACCCCTAATAATTTTTGTTGTTCTTCTCTGTATTTTGTATTGTTGCTAGCATCTGAGCAGATCTCGGTTAGATATCACAACAACTGAGGAGAGCTGTTTAATTTAAAAGAACTGTTCCTACTCACCACTGAATCATCTCCAGCAATAGGACCAATGAGAGGCAGAGATAGTACAGTAATCATTTTAGGCCTGATTCATTTAAGTAACTGGTGACTCAGACAACGCCAAAGTCTTTGGACCAAAAAAACATCCTGTTACAAAAAAATCAAGCACCACATATATGATTTCAGCTGCTTTTTGCTTGGTTGCTCCCTTGCCTCATCTGACAGAAAAGGTGCTGGCACAATTGGGGGCTAAATTAAACAGTGAACGCCTCGGGTACTCCCACACCAACTCCAAGCGATGATGATCGTCACAGACGAAAATGTGAATGTAACCTGAAAGCCAGGGATTGAAATCCAGCTCTCAGGGGGGTTTGTTAATGCTCCAGTCACTGTCAAGCATGAAATGAAAAGCCTATTTATATTTTAAAAAGCCATTGTGCTGCTCCAGTCGTTCTCTGATTAACTTCTCAAGCCAGTGGCAGTGAGCAGAGCATGTACAAATGGGGCCCCCTCATTGTCCGGGGCTTCGCTTAGTCCATGTGGCACTGTATCACTGCTACCCCAATAGGCCAGAGTGGAATAACTGCATTGTGATTCATCATCCAAAAAGACAGGAAACTCATTTTTATTATCCTCCCCCGAAAGCAGAGTCCTGCCTTTAATGGCAAGTAGCGTAACGTGAGATATGGAGGAGTCGCAATTTTCAGAAAAGCAATCTGGGTAAAAGTCTGACAACTAGAGTAGAGGAGTGGGAATTGGGGCTCCTGGCTTCTATTACCTTCTCCGACGCAGACTCAGTGTGTGCCTCAGTTTACACACCCACCGGGATATTAATTCATGTTTGGGAAGACGTATAAAAGCAAAATACTGTTCTAAGGAAGTATCATTATCCCTCCAGCAGAGCCAGTCAGAGCTGGGAATTCACAGAGGTTATGGAGAAAGAAGAGATATACCTGTCGGAAATAAATGCTTGCAGTTGCTTTGACTGCCTGGCTAAACATATCTTGGTTTCCACTCTCAGTGGTTTCTATACGGCCCCGTTGCCATAGTATCGGAGTGCCTTAGTCTTTAATGTATTTTTCCTCACAACACACACCATTGTGAAGTAGGCATTATCTCTGTTTTACAGATGGGGATCTAAGGCACAGAAAGACTAAGACCATGTCTACACTTGGAGCCGGGGGTGCGATTCTCAACTCAAGTGACATACTGGCACTGCCTCTCATCAAGCGAATGTGCTAAAAGGAGTAGTTTAGCTATGGTAGCACAGGCAGTAGCAGTTCAGGCTAGTTGCCCTGAGAATGTTCCCATGGGATCCGGAGAGTTTGTACTCATGGCAGCTAGCTCATGCCGCTGATCTCCACTGCCCGTGCTGCCATGGCTACACTACTCATTGAGCTAGTGTAACCCGCACACCTCCTGGGTGTGGTGCTCTGTCCCATCTAGTGGCACTGAGACCATGTAAAGAGAGATTAATGAGTCTGCTACAGCCTTAGCTAATGGCCGTATGGCTTTTAGCTCACGCAGTAGAGGCTCATGCATTTAGCTCCAGCGGTCTCCGGTTTGATCCCGCCCAACGACAACCGAGGTCTGGTGGTGTTACACCAGCTAAGCGTAGATATAACCCAAGTGACTTGACCAGGGTCTCGGTGGTTGACCAGAGAATTGAATGTGGGTCTCCCCAAGTGCCAGACTAGCATCCAAACCAGGACCCCATCTTTCCTCTCCTCTCTAAAGCATCCAATTACCAGTTCATCAGGGGACAAGCAAGCGGTGCTTCTGGAAGAAGGACAGAGACAGTACAGTTTACTGGCAGAGGTTCCGGCTGGATGTTGTCTGCCAGAAATTACTAGACACTGTATAGAACGACCAATTTTTTACTTCAGTACTTGCTAAAGGAAAGGGAGGGGAAAAAAAGATACTTGCATAACTACATGCAAATCTGACCTTGCGTGAAAGACATGCTTTCACAGATTTGTCCTCAGAAGGAAATACACCATTTTCTCAGGAAAAATTAGATTTTTTTTTTTGCAACAAAAATTATAGATTTTGGTCTCAGCCCAAAGTTGCATTTTGAGAGGGGAGGGGGTAAATTTGAGCAAAATTCATTCATCCGTTTCTAAGCTCAGTAAGAAGAAAAATACATTTTCCCCCACTTTGAAAATATCTAGTGTTAATGTCTACGCCGGGAGATGTGGAGCGGCACAGTTAAAGCTGTCAAGGGCAATTTTTCTTACAGACTTAAGTACGCTGTTACTTAAAAAAAAATGGTGAGAAAAACAGAGGAAGTTGAATTCCAATCTGCATTAATGCAACATTATGGCTGAGACTTTCAAAGTCGTAAAAGTCGGGAAATTCAGACGTACAGGCTCCCACGCGACGGATGCGGATTACAGAAAGGGACACTGGAGAAGCAACATCACAGGATAAAGTCAAATGACGGGGGGCCAGATTCATCGCTGTCCTACAGCCTTATCGTCCCAGCTGGGCTGGTTCAAAGGAGCAGTAGTGTCATAGGAACGTAGGAATGGATGGGACCTCCTGAGTCATTGAGGCCAGTCCCTGGGTGCAACACACAAACAGATCGCATAATTCCATTCATAAACTTAACAAGCTCCATCTTTGAACGAGTTAGATTGTTTGCCCCCCATTATGCCTGTGAGGAGGCTGTTCCAGAACCTCACTCCTCCGATGGTTAGAAGCCTTCTTCTAGTTTCCAGCCTGAATTCATTCATCACCAGTTTATCCCCATTCGATCTTGTGTCAGCATTGTTCCTTAGCTTAAATAGCTCTTCTCCCTCCCTGGTGTTTACCTCTCCTACTCCCCCTCCCCCCAGGAGCAATCAAGTCCCCTCTCAATGCTCATTTTACTAAGCTAACCAAGCCAAGCTCTTTTAGTCTCCTCTCGAGGGTAGGCTCTCTGTTTCCCTGATCATCCCAGTAGCCCTTCTCAGCACCTGCTCCAGGTTGAATTAATTTTTATCCTTTCCCAGTTATAAACGTAACCCTCACCCCATTATTGCAGACCTGCTCAAGCCTGAAAGCACAGGAGACGGGGGTGAAAGTCGGCCAGTACAGCGTACCAGTAAGAATCCGGCACGGGCCCGTACGCAGATGACGTTAAAGCGCTGCCGCTTTTGCCGCTGCCCTTTTTGCTGACCCTACTGGCAGGGCTGCCGACGGGAAGGGCTGGGGGAAAGCGGCAGATGCCCCCGGGGCTGGGGATTTAAAAGGGCCCTGGGCTCCCAGCAGCGGCCGGAGCCCCGAGCCCTTTTAAATCACCACCAGAGCCCCAGGCGGCATGGGCCAGGCAGTGCGAATGGGCTGGCTGGGGGAGGCTGCCCCCCCCAGCCCTGCCCCTTCCGCCTGAAGCCCCATCCCTTCCAAGGGCCCAGAGCCGGGCCCCCATACTGGTAAGTGTTTAATATTACTTTCACCCCCAGAAAACTTGCAAGAGTTCATGATCTTGTGACATTTTTTTCTCCAGACCTAATAGACCCTGATCTTGCAAAGCAATTCATTGGTTCAATTCAGCAAAGTGCATAAGCACAGGCTTAACTTTAAGCAAGTGCCTAAGTCCATCTTCATTTAGTAAAGCACTCAAGCATGTACTTAACTTTAAGAATGGGCCTACGTCTCACTGGGACTCAAAGACATGCTGAACCTAAAAGCAGGTGCTGAATAAAGATGGACATCGGCACCTGCTGAAGTGTTTTGCTGTGCCAGGACCTACGCAGGTGGCCTCTTTAGATAGGACTCCACACATATGTAAGGATTTGGCCATACAGTTCACACTGCAAGAGACAGGCCACTGGTTTGGATGAGGCAGTTGGCACGGAGTGGTCTGGAGGAAGATATGCAGATTTGGAGGACTTGACCAAAGGGACTGAAAACCTGTCCTTCTCCAAAGAGCAGACTGCTCTTTGGAGGAGGACAGGTTTTCAGTGCCCAGGGCAGGCAAGCTGGCTCCACTGATCAAGTCCACTTATAAAATAGGCTAGGACCTTTCACCATCACCAAACTGCCTTTAAAAAAAAAAAAAAAAGAGTCCTAGGATTAAGGCCAGGAGGTACCGTTAGCTCATCTAGTCTGCCCACTTGTATAACACAGGCCATAGAATTTCACCCAATGAGCCCTGTACTGAGCCTGGCAGCTTGTCCCGCACTGAAGCACATATTCCAAGAAGGCATCCAGGCTGGGTTTGAAGACTAAGCTCACGAAATGAGGCATTGAGAAGATCACGTGAACCCTTTGATCTCGGTGCTACAGGCCCACTGCCCACTCACTCCTCATGGGATTGGATCTGCATATCTTCAGGGATGACCAGATTCCCCGGGACATTTAAAAAACACTAATGTCTATATTTTAAAGACAAGAACCCAGAGTCTTCCATCCACACATTCTCAAGAACTTTATGAAATGAGGTAACTGTCATCACCCCCCTGTTTACGGAGTAGAAGATGAAGGAAGAGAGCAAATCAGCAGCAGGCAGGACCAGAACCCAGGTCTCCTCATTAGCATGCATCAGCTTAACCCACTAGAGCCCAGCTACCCCTCCCTGAAAGCCAGCTGTTAGGATGCGTCTGAAATTTGCTAGCAATTAGCAGCTCAGTTCTCCATGGTAAGCATACAGTAGTGGGGGCAGACACAGGGCACCGTCTTGTCTCATTATCTCTAATGGAAACCTGCACTGACAGCTAAATCAGCAAACTCCATGCATACCAACAATGCTTTTTGCATCGAAAGGGGAGGGGGTGGCCAGCTCAGAGCTGTCAGGGGTCCAGAATCGAAGCAGCTGCTCTCCATGCAGACAGGTGGAAGCGGTCTATAAAGTCTATAAAGGGTCATCTCCCCTTTAACCCTTTGACCGCCGGCCCTCCCTCGCGTCTGCTCTGATGCTGTTGCCGTTGCCTAGGCACGAGGCGGCGAAATAATGAACGGTTGTGGTGGGTGGGGGCCCTTCGGCGGCACACAAGGAGCACGTTTCCTGGACGTCCCTGGAACACTCAGTGGTGCAGCAGCACCTAGTACATTCGCAGGACTGTAGGTACGTCAGCAAAGACAGAAAGCCCAAAAGGCTGACGCACCAACCTAACGTCCTTTGAGGAAACGGCCAGCAGCCTGCAGCCATGGGCGAAATGACGGGGGCAGTGAAGAGGCACCTGCAGAATTGCCTTCCCACCCACCTGTGGCTCTCTTCTTTGTCCTTCAAAAAGCAAAGGCAATAGCCCCGATGAATGGTGTCACCTTGAAGCTCACCTGTCCATGTTATGCTACTGAACAGCAATGTATTATTGGCAAAGGAGGCAGTGTGGTCTAGGGGTTACAGCAGGTGGTGGGGATTCAGGACTCCTGGGTTCCATTTCTGGCAGTACCAGTTGACCAGCTGCCTGACTTTCACCTCTCTGTTTCCGAATCCGTAACACCGGGGTACCACATACCTCCTGGATTCAATCATGGCTTATAAAGTTCTTGAGGATGAAAGGCCCTCGTGATGTGCAAAACCCAGTCCAATCCCTGCTTCAGCCTCACTTTCCCATCCTAGAGAAATAAACGAGCTAGGGCCCACCATTTCAACGTTTACCCCAAGAGTCAGGTGACCATACGTCCCATGTTGGCCAGGACAGTCCCTTTTTTAAGCCCTGTCCTGGCCATGCCGACTTTTTTGGCAAAAGCGGGTATTTGTCCCATTTGGTCCTGCCGATTTGATTAGTTGGCAAGAGCCAAACGGGAAAAATGCCCATTTTTGTCAGAAAAATGGGGTGCGCTCCAGCGGGGATGACCTGCAATGCCAGCCTCTTGAAGAGTGGGAGGCGGGGGGCAGGCGGGGTTCCAGAGCCCAGCAACCCCAGCCTCACCGCGGGGTGGGGACTTGGGCGAGTGGCCATGTGTGGTGGGGTGGGGTGGGAAGACTCAAGCCAGCCCTGCATGGTGTCCCCGCTCACCATGGGGCTTTTTCTCCTTCCCTCCCATGCCGACCCTCAGATAAACCCATCATGGCGTTGGACACCATAGCCTTCAAACATGAAGCGTGGGTGGAGTCGGTTAAGTCCTAGCACCATATAGATTCCCCAGCTTCAGGAGCTTCTCCATCACAGCTGTGAGACACCCGCCGGTGCCATTAACAGGAGACCTGCCAAGGTGGTGCCAGATTTGAAGCGAGAAATCAGCAACGGCACATCAGAGACCCTGGAGATGCACTAGGCAAACAATTCGCTGTCAAAGGTGCATAAGCCTGGATGGGACAGGGCTGTCAGTGAGGGGATCTGGCTGGGAATGAGTCACACAGTTTTATTTAAGGGCCTGATTTTGGCACTTTGGATGCACGATGTGGCTGCGGAACTCATTCCCGCAATGTACCTCTGAGGCCAAGGTCTTAGTCAGATGCCAAACAAGTGTGCGCATTTAAATGAGCAATGAGACTATCCAGAGTTCTAATAGCAAACAAAACAAACAAGAGCCTTTGGAAGCAATATCAACCCTCATGCTTCAGGGCTTAAACCAACCTCTAACTCTTGGGAGACCCCCGTAGAAGGGCATATTAGCCCACATCTGCCGGCAGTGTGGTTTCTTGAATCTTCCTCTAAAACATTTGATGCTGCCTGCTGCTGGAGATAGGCTACAGGATGAGATTGGCAACTCTTATGTTCCAGACAAAATCCAGAAAATGATTAGCTTTCTCTAGATAGCACAGAAGGGAATGGATGTGCAGCGAGACGAGTAGACTGGCTAAGCAGAATCTTACCTGCTTCCTATTAAAACGGATAGACGCCCTGATAGCTTCACCCATCTCCTGCCCATTACCAGCGTGGGTGATGAACAGCTGGGCACAAGGGATGCCGCTAATAGCCATAGGTTGCAGTTCACAGCCAGGTGTCTTGTAGACACCAACATAAAAAGGCAGCAACCTCCCTGACGATGACGACAATGCTGATGAAAATATCTGTGAGAGCGAGAGGCAGGAATCCAACTCAGAGGAGGCTACGGGCATGTGTTATGGATGGCTGTAAGCACCGTTTACAAGCCACAGATATATTCATGTACCTGGCCTAGATCTGTAGAGAAAGTCGGCATCAACAGTCAACATCCCCTCACTGTTGTAGCTCACCTAATCTGGCATTTTTAAAGCACCGTACAGGCTCGCACGAAGGGTTACTGCAATTGTTGTTCTAGATTCCAGTGGAAATAGCAAGCAGCGGGCGAAGGGTCTAAGGGAAGGTGTGGAAGAGGTCTATAAAATCACAAATGGTGTGGAATAAAGTATTATTTACCCTTCCACACAATGCAAAACACAGGGATTACCCAGTGAAATGAATAGGCAGCAGATTAATACAAACAAAAGGGCGTACTTTTTCCACAGACACACAATTAGCTGTGGAACTCATTGCCCTGGGATGCTGTGATGGTCAAACGTATATGGGTTCAAACAAGAACTGGATAAGCTCATGGACGATAGGTCCATCAATGGCTTTTAGCCAAGAGGGTCAGGGATGCCACCCCATGCTTGGGGCAACCCTAAACCTCTGACTACCAGGAGCGGATCACTCCATAATTGCCATTCTGTACACTTTCCCTAAAGCTCTGGTACACCGTCAAAGACAGGATAAACCACAATAAACCACAGTCTGATCCCGTATGGCAACTCTTACGTTCTTATTTCTAATACAGCGCATCTTTATTCGCAACCCAATTCTTTCTTTGGCTGAATTTCACCCTCCCACCAACTTTTTGATACAAACAACCACAGGCTAGTCACTGCTCCAGGTTCTCTATAGCACCCAAACTAATTTATCACCCTGTGTCTTACCCTAAAGGGGTGAGAAGTCTATAAGGCTGAGTTTGCAAAGGGAACCCTGCAGTCTGTTTTGTGAAGGACTTCTGATGGACACAAACTTCCAAGGATGAAATCTCCTTCCCCCCCACCCCCCAATCACCAGCCACCACTGCAGGACTCTCTGTCCACTTCAGCCAACACCACCAAGTCTCTGAAGCAGGTACTTTATTGCCTAATATAATTCAGTGCAATAGAGACTCCTTGTGAGTTCTCCATCAGAGCTTCTGGGAGTTCTCCATCAAAGCTCCACAATGCATGGTGAGGTGTCATGAGTGGGGAAGCCTAAGGGTAGCACTGGATTTGAAATGAAAATCTAGTCTGTATCTTCTGGGTCTGCCATTCTTGTTCAAAGGAGCCTAGACTGGACAGAAAGAGTGGTTATCTCCAGGTCAATCCAGATGGCAGTGGGGACAGACCTAGGTTACAAGACTTGTCCGGCAATGGGAGTTCAATACAACTTCTCACATCACGTTGTGTGAGCAGAAAGACTCCAGGTGCTTAAGCAGAGAATTAGAAAATGGCCTCCTAGTGGGAAGTTCCTTGCTTTACTAAGGCCATGTCTATACTGCCACTTATGGCGCTCAGGGGTGTGAAAAAAACCACACACCCCAAGCAACATAAGTTTCCCCAGCATAAGTGGTAGCATGCACAGCGCGATGTCGGCGGGAGAGCAACCGCTGCTCGTCGGAGGTGGTTTAATTATGTAAAAAGGAGAGCTCTTTCCCATCATCATAGAGCGGCTACATGGGAGATCTTACAGCGGCACAGCTGCATCAGTTCAGCTATGGTGCTGTAAGGTCTCTAGTGTAGACATGGCCTTAGTTCCTCCTACAGCATATCTCGGTGCCCCTCTGGGAACCGAAAGACCAAGAATTCAGAGTTCCAACTCAACTCCACCAGGGGCCATTCAGAGTCCACAAGTTGGGGTGCTTTATTGAACCTCCTAAGCTTTTGATGTCCAGCTATCAGTAGGAATAACCCCGCCCCAGCCTCTCATGAGAGCTCCCAGGAGATCGGTATCTAGCACAAGCCACCCCTAGAGTCATCCTATGCCTGACAATCGGCTTTAATGGTTGCTGTGTCACCTCTGTGCAACATGGGTGGATTGGCCAACACTAAATGGAGATCAAAGGCAAATGGGAGCAGATAGCAGCTCCCTTTTTAAAGTCACCTTTGCCCTGAGGAAGGAAAGGCGCCACCATGCCTCATAGGCCAAAGCCTTGTCTTTATCCACAGAACAGGTACAGGATGGGCAGTGGCAACCCAGACCTCTGGCTCTTCCCCTAGTATGCCCCAGGCCTAATCAGGCGGGATCCCTCTAAAGCAGAAGTTCTCAAACTATGGGGCACGTCTCCCCAGGGAGGTGTAGGAATGTACCAAGGGAGGTACAAGTTCTGTGCTGCTTTTAAAAAAAGAGCTCTGCCTTCAGTCCCGGGCAGCTGGGGCTCGGGCAGAAGGGCTGTGCAAACCCGGAAGGTGGGGATAAAAGGGATAGCTGGAGCCCCACCACTCGGGCTTCATGTCTCCTTCCCCCACCCCTTCACTGGGAGGCATCCCAGGCTCTCCTTCCCTCACTTGGAGGTGGTGGGGCTCCGGCTGTCAGCCCCAGGGCAGCATCAGCTGCTGCTCTCTGCTCTGCCCTCAGAGCTGGGTGACCGTAGATGGACTTGTGGGGGTGGGGGGGACAGACATGAACGACTAGACACAAAGAAGGGGGGGGCCGATCAAATACGTTTGTGAGCCACTGCTCTAAAGCAGTACCATGTGCTTGCTCATTGACCGTGTCGGTAATGGGGGCTCTTTGTCTAACACCGTGGCTCTCAATGTCCTTCTGTCCCTACAGTCTTTCTGCAGCTGAAATGAGCTAAACCGTGCATTCAAATACAAGTGTTGCCATCGTGTCCCTTAGCTGTTTTATAAAACTCTCCTCTCCTGGGGTGTGAGGAACACCAAGCTGATTGGTTCTCGTTAGAGTGAAGCCAAAGGCGGAACCATTTATCTGAGCCCGTTTAAATCAGCAGGTTCTCACTGAGCAGGATCTGGACCAGATGATTCCTGGGTTGGCCAAAGAATTGTTATTTATTGTTGTATGGGGATCTAAAGTAGCTGCACAAGAGAACCCTCAATGCCTCACAAACTCTTAAAAATAGAATCAACACAAGTCATCATAAACAGGCGCCAGCAAGTGCCCAAACAGCAACACGAGTCGAACACAATAATTACAGATTCCCGTTGTAATCATTGAATCCTGGCACGCTATTTTAACCATGAGACTGACCTGTGGAAAGTGGGTCAAGCTTCATGAATTGTCACAGTGACCTGTTACATAAAAGTGTTTAAGAAAAGACTTAAGAAGGAGACCAGCGCAGACAGACCCTTCACAGCTACACCCAACTCTTGCAGGTGCCGTGAGTGCTTCACATTCAAGAACACTGGATTTACATTATAATGTAAAGAAAAAAAACCCATGTCGATTCATAGAATATCAGGGTTGGCAGGGACCTTAGGAGGTCATCTAGTCCAACCCCCTGCTCAAAGCAGGACCAATCCCCAATTTTTGCCCCAGATCCCTAAATAGCCCCCTCAAGGAGTGAACTCACAACCCTGGGTTTAGCAGGCCAATGCTCAAACCACTGAGCCGTCCCTCCCCCCTTTTCAAGAGTGCTACAGCACCAGAAGGGCACGTGATATTTTTAGATCAATGGCTTAGCATTCGCATTCAATACGCCAGGTGTATATGATTCATTGAGAGATCCTCATGAACATCATAAACCTGTAATTTTATTGGCTGAGCACAATTTAAAATACACACAGACAGCAGTGCTACGCAAACCACAGTCCAGCCGCAACACTTGTGAATTACAGGGACTCGGCAAAGAGCTGACCAGTTGCTTGCCACAGCTTTTTAATCATCATCATCATCATCTTCATCTTCATCCTCGCAGCACAATAGACATTAGAGATGCAAGAGGCCTCTCAGCTCACCCTCAGTGCAGGATTGTTCCCTAGCGGACAGTTCCTAAACTAGCTTTCAAAGGCCTGAGCGATGCGGCTCCCACCAATTCCCTCAAGTCTACCCCAGAGCCTAACAGAGTCGTACTCTCCGGATGTTTCTCCGGCTGTTCAGTCTCAATGCCCCCCTTTCTTAGTTTCATCCAAATGGGTCTCTCAATAGCAACACCCCCAAGGATCACAACAGACCAGCTCTTCCATCAATAGCGTTTGCAGCCTTCAGATATTCGTAGATTTCTGTCCCTGTGTCTCCTTACGAGTCACTTGGCCTGATCTGTATTTAGCTCTTCAGCTATCTCCTCATTACATCATGCTTCCCAGGCCCCTGTGCATTTCTGCTGCTCGTCCCTGAACTCCCTGCAGTTTGTATCTTCTCGGTGACGCAGTGCCCAGCATTTGACACAATATAGTAGGTGCACAAGAATACCTGGCACTTCTATAGTGCCGTCTGAGGATTGGAAAGCAGATTACATAGCTGAGGATCTGCTCCTTTATCTATGAATTAACCCTCACAAGATCGCTGGGTTGAAGGAATTACTAGGGGGACAGATTTCACAACTTGGGAAACTGAGGCACGGAGCGCTTAAGCACCATTCTCAAGGTCCCACAGAAAATCAATGGTGGAGCCAGGAATAGCAGACAGATTTCCTGACTCCCAGGACTATGCCTTAATCACAAGATCATCTTCTTCCCCTTTTTCTCAGAGTAGCTAGAGGAACTAAAGTTGGGAATGACATTGCTGGCAAGGAGACGCTGTGGGAGCGGAAGCTGTTCTGGAATGATGGGAGAAGAGCAGAGGATATAGCAGCCCAGCTGGAGCCAAATGTAGGAGGAGGGGCAACAGGAAGATAGCTGTGGGCTGAAGACAGATGCTCTGATGGAATTTCTGCTGGCTCATGGATCTGGCCAGGCGGGGAATAAGCCTCTACTGTTATTTTAGTACTTCAGCTCCTGGTCAACCCAAGGGAGTAGACAGCCACTGAAAAATGGAGAAAGGACGAACCAAAAACAATTAACCAAACTTCGTAAAAACCTCAGAAAAGTTTTGGGTGGATTCTTTTTTTAGCCAAACCAATTCTTCCATCCCTGCGTCGGAGGGATTTTTAAGTGTAATGACAGCTTCCGCAAGAGCCACTTGTGACTAGAGAAAGCTTGTCCAAATGTCAGGGTCTCGGTTTCCAGTTGCGAAGGCCTCATCAAAAGAAGTAAATCTTTGGCCTGTATTTGCACTGATGTATCAGGCTGTGGTTGATCAACTAAATGCACATGTATTTGCGACTCCCTGTCTGATAAATGCTGTACATGGTCAGTCTGGCCCACACTGAACCGCTGGATATAATTGGAGAGCTCCATCTCAGCCAGAGTTAAGTGGAGCCAGAAAAAATAAAAAGTCGACTCTGGGAATAACATACTTCCGCTCTAAGGGTACGTCTTCACTACCCGCCGGATCGGCGGGTAGCAATCGATCGGGGATCGATTTATCGCGTCTAGACAAGACACAATAAAATCGATCCCCGAATGTGCTCCCCATCGACTCCGGAAATCCACCTCGGTGAGAGGCAGAAGCGGAGTCGACGGGGGGAGCGGCAGCGATCGACTCGCCGCCGTCCTCACAGCCAGGTAAGTCAATCTACGATACGCCGACTTCAGCTACGCTATTCACGTAGCTGAAGTTGCGTGTCATAGGTCGACCCCCCCATCTAGTGTAGACCAAGGCTTAGAGGGATCCCTGCTTCCTTGGTACCTCTGTCTCCAGGGAGCAAAGCAGGAAGGGCCAAACAACAGGTGAGTTTGGAGGTGGTTACTAGGCAGAGAAGACCACAGCTGGGCTAGGCTTTGATTAAGCCTATAACTTCAGTAGGCCCCGACAGCTCCATGAGAGAGAAGAGTCTCCCTTAGAATGCAGTTGTACCTGGGGTGTGCTTACACTACACCTGAATCTTAGGAGAGTAAGGTGTCCAATAAACCCAGTCAACACTGAATCTGCAAGTAGCCAATGGTTTGTCTCTCTCATTTGAGGTATCAGCTATTAGTCACAGGCAGGATGGAAAGGTTGGCAAGGCGTGGAAGGGGAGCGGAGTCCCATGGGAGTTCTGCCTGAGCTAGGAGCGGAGGATCTGCCCTGTTGGTGCCACAGTGGGACTATTATATATTTCATATTGTTTTGTGCTTTAAAAATTAAAAAAACAGTCGGGTCTGTATTTTAAATGCCCTTATACAGCTAAATGTAACCAATTGGACCAAAAAGAACAGAACCGTCCCTAATGAAACAGAGATGCCAGGGTGTGTCAGAGAAGCCAGCAATGAAAAACTGCTCCATTCCCCGCGGACTCGCAGAAACCGAAGCATTAAGATGCAGCTCATGGCAGCGGGCTGATTCCGCGTTGATTGACTTTCATTCGGCTCTGGACAGAGACAAACAGAACTAGAGGCAATGAGCAGTAATCCATGTAGCCTTTGTTTCTATGGCATCCCGCAGTGACACCCGCCCGAGCGTGCCCCCCCAGGGGCAATGTTTCCAAGCCCAGCCTATGTTGTTAAACACCCTTGATACACGGCGTGCCAGACACAGCTTTGGATGCCAAGTTATATTTAGTTTGTTTATTAAAGCTCCACTCGCAGTATTAGCTCCTTGGAGCTGCTGAAATCAGCTTGAGTGCAAGGAGAGCTCAGATCATGCGTGGAGGGAGGGAGGAAGGGGACTGGGAGATTTGCAGGCACGTGCCATAGAGGGGAACAATGCAGCCCACAAGAAAAGCAAGATTCCAGGACAGGTGTATGTACAGCTCCTAGCACACCAGGGACCAGCTGTCTCTTGGTGCTACCATGGTAAATAATAATCAGAAGAACAACAGCTTCCTCTTGTGCCATGCTTTTCATCACTAGATCTCTAACTGCTTTACAAACAAGATCAGCATGATCATCTTCTTTTCAGAGATGTGGAAACTGAGGCACAGAGAGGGGATGTAACTTATCAGGCTAGTAACAGAGCCAGGAATGGAACACGTCTACCGAGTCCCAGTCCAGTGCACTATCCACTAAGCCACACTGCCTCCCTCAGTAAGTAATTACAACTGTGTATAGCAACTATATTGGCAACCTTTAGCACGGCCAACCCTCAGAGCAATGCCACAAATGTTAGCTAATACATCCATAGCACACACCTATTGGATCAGTAAATAGAGTTACCCACAGAGGCAGGGAGAGGTAAAGCAACTTCTTAAAACGCCACACATCCAGTGAGTTAGAACTGAGATTAGAAGTCAGAAAAGCCTGGCTGCCAGACCTAACCACTAGACAACACCCTCTTCCCAGTTGTGACTGGATCCTGATTTCTACTCATGTCTCCCACATGCGTAAGTATTTACCAAATAATTAGGATGTGAACAGACTTTCAGACAATCATTCACTTACATACTGCTCACTTCAGCTATGCATTATTCAGTGTGTGTGTGAGAAAAATCATATGGTATTGTTTCTGTTCCGTGGCTAGATGGGATTTTTTTTTTAAAGAGGAGAAAGAATGCTAAACACATTTCCTAATATGAATTTTCATGCTATAGTCTGAAAATTTGGGATTTTGTGAACATTTTCTTGCATGAGCGACAGGCATCCAAATACACACAACAAATAAGGAGACCCTGTGAACAGCAGCAGAACTAACTGTGCTCCACCCGAGAAGGGACTTCACTTCCAGGATGCTACTCTACCCAGTATGGTTCTATAAGATTCCCTTTGGAAGAAAAGTATCAGAGGGGTAGCCGTGTTAGTCTGGATCTGTAGAAGCGACAAAGGGTCCTGTGGCACCTCATAGACTAACAGACGTATTGGAGCATAAGCTTTCGTGGGTGAATACCCACTTCTTCAGATGCATGCAGTGGAAATGCAAATCCTTTCCACTGCATGCATCTGAAGAAGAGGGTATTCACCCACGAAAACTTATGCTCCAATACATCTGTTAGTGTCACAGGACTTTTTGTCACTTCTTTGGAAGAAAAATTACTATATAGAAGTGAGATTATTTTGCTACTAGAAAGACCATGAAGAAAGTTTTTTGACCTGACTCCTTTCCTTCTGGGAAAGATGAACCACCAATAACTATGGAGGAAATTCTTTGGGGGCAGTAGCAGCAAAAGACATTAGAGATGACAACTGCCATGTCAGGGGCACTACACTGCAGGGAAAAGGAAGAATGGCCAGATAATGAAATTACAGAGCGCTGAAAATGTCAAAGAATGACAGCACATGGCCATCATTCACTGATTATGAGAGGCATTAACATGCTGATATCCCATTCTAATGACAAAGATGGCAACAAGAACAGTAAATAGTCCAAAACGAATCTGTGCCTGAGACCAGGAGCTTAATGAAACTGGGAAACTGATGGAAAATTAACCCCACACTCAAATGTGCAGTCTTAAAACTGAAAACTGCTGGGCCCTTCAGGGATAGAAATTGCTTAGGTTCTTTGTTTCACCTCCCTTGGCTGTGATACACTACAGATATGTCCTGTAATGGCAACATGCCACTTTAAGCATAGCCATCATCATGTAATCTCATAACCAACACCAAGGAGCACATTTTTCAGCCAGCAACAAAGAGGCAGGAATAATGACTAGTGGCAAAGCCACACAAGGGATAAAGCTGATCATAACATGATCCACTTGACCTGTTTCTCCCCGCCATCTGCTCCCGGGTCTGCAGAACTCGCTGGGAGTTTTCCAAACCGCATAAAGGAATCAGACTCCATACAGTATTTGCTATGAGAAGAGGCGACTTGGCTAACTAGCTAGGACATTGCAGATTCAATATCTGGTTTGCCTGGGTTCCTCTTTGCCATCGACAATGGTTCTCTCTCTGAACCAGGTCAGCACTAGCTAAAAGTTATGACCACTAGATGGCTGCTCAGTGGCCCGTGTGAAAGAGTTGGTTTCAATCCAGTTCCTCCTGGAGAAGAATTTTCCACATCAAGACAAACTCAGCACAACTGACACAAATTGCCAACCTCGCCGGCAGGCTCACGTGAAAGAACAAGGGCTGAATGAGCCACATGGACTCACGCTCTCGCTGGACTTTAGAGGGATGTTTTCTTCAAGCCCCTTTTGGAGAACATCATAGGGTAAAGGAAGAAAGACCTCTCTGACAAACATGTAAGGCAAAATTCAAACCTCATGTGGGCAGAGGCAGTTCCACTGGAAAACCCAGAGTTGGCCAGATCAGTGCATTTCAGGCCACATATTGCTCCCAGTTCTGAAGCACTAATCTCTCTTGCACCTACTTTACTCCAGAAGGTGAGCATAGGATGGGGTCGCTTAGAATAGACTACACACATGCAAATACCGATGAGAAAAGAAATCAGGCAGCAGTGAAATCAGTGCATGATCATAGGTCTGATTAAATCAGACCTGTCTCTCTCCTACACAATGGGGGTTTGGGTTTGTTTTTGTTTTTCTTTACTCTAAAACAGGGCAAACTAGAAGAACAAGAAGCAACAAAGGGTCCTGTGGCACCTTATAGACTAACAGAGGTATTGAAGCATAAGCTTTCGTGGGTCAATACCCACTTCTTCGGATGCAATAAGGAGGAAGAAGAACAAGGAGGATCAGCTAAAGAGCAAGGGCTGTGGAAGAGACAACATAATGGTCCCTGAGTCTTCTTATACTCAGTCTGGGTTGAAATCCTGGCTCCACTGAAGTCAAAGGCTAAATTGTATTGTGTATAAGAATACGGTCATACCACTTTAAATCAGTTGTGAGACCCCAGTGGTGCTCACTGTGTACTATGTTTTAGAAGCCACCACAATCCAGCAAGAGCAGCAGTGTGTATATGTAGCTAAGCACTGCATGTTGTGTTTGTTCACTAAATAATGGACTATTTGGTCACCACAATCCACATGTGGTTCCTTCATATGATGTTTGTCATGAAATGATAAAAAGACAATACTGCCATTAACTTCAATGGGGTCAGAATTTCACCCCAAGTCTTTGCCAGTCACCCTGATTATAAGCAGGGTAACAATTTAACTTAGCCAGCCAACAAATCAAAGCAACAGAAAAGCATCTTTCACCTGCAACCCTGGGACCGACCTTTAACCTTTCCCCAAAGCCTGCCAAACAAATGGCTTTTGCAGCACCCAGAATCATGACAATGTAGGAAGGGACCTCAACAGACCATCAAGTCCAGCTCCCTGTGCTGAGGCAGGACCAATTAAACCTAGATCATCCCTGACAGGTGTTTGTGCAACCAGCCTATTCGCAACCTTAACCACCCTAAGAGAGAAAGTTTCTCCTAATAACTAACTTAAGTCTCCCTTGATGAAGATTTAGCCCTTTTTTCTTGTTCTACCATCAGTGGACATGGAGAACAATTGATCACCCTCCTGTTAATAAAAGCCCTTAACGTATCTGAAGATTATCAGGTCTCCTCTCGGAAGGTCATCAAGTTTGGCCTATATCATACAAAGGCTGGCAGCAAGATCTAGAGTCCTGGGGCATTCGGAGAACAAACACTCAATATATTTCATAACCAGGGGAATCGCGCTCTGGTGTCTCTGCTGACCAGAGCTGTGGCAGGGGTCACTGGGACCGCACGCAACTGTCTCTCAGGTTGGCAGGTCTCAAGCCATGTAGGGCTGCATAGGTCATGGCCAACACTTTAAACTCCACCTGGAGACCAATGGGCAGGCAGTGCTGATCCTGGAGCTCCTCTTTGTTCCCAAAGCCCCACCACCTTGGTAAACTGAATCAATGATAGACGGCTGGTCTGAAGCCGCAGCCCATGTTCCCAATTAAGTCTGTGGGGCTTCCTTTGTCAGGATCAGAGAGGTGCTGAGATAGTGCTTCCCTACCAAAACACGCACACACACACACACACACACACACACACACACGCTTTTGACACCTTAGTGCAATTACATGTTTAAAATATCTTCCCCCTCTGCCACAGACCTGGGAACTTCCTCTGAACAGGAACTGCCTGTGTCTCTAGAAACAGAACACACTGATTTGTGCGCGTGTTGTTTCTGCAGAGTACATGGACAGATTACCCAGACTGAATAATGCATGGGGGACAGGATCTTTATCCGGGTGGAATAAGCTAAATTACTTCGCTTTAGAGAGTCAAATCAAGCCCATTCCATCAGGCTGTATAATCAAAGAGCTGCACAGTGCTTAGCTGTCCCTCTTGCTCTGGTGCTGTCTCTTTGGGAATGCAGCATCTGGAGCTGAAGAGCTTGGAGTTTTCAAATGCTGCATAAAAAGAAGGGACTGGAACAGAGGGTGGGCATTCATGTAGTTCACACAGCTCCAACATTACAGGGGGCGGGAGGGGGGAGCATGAAGTCAGCTGTGCCACAAGACCCAACCCGAGCTCTCAATGTGATGGACATGCCATGCTGGATCACCTTTGAAGTGGAAAGGTAGGCTATTAACAGGGCTCTTCTGTTAACTCACACTGTTAGCGGATGCAAGAATCCTGAACAAAGCTGCTGAATACATTTGGTTGACTTGTGTTAGGTGCGGCTTGTTAACACTGTTTCCATTCTATTCATATTTCAGGAGGATGTTAAAAAGCAGCTATTAAAGGTAGGTATTTTGAAATCTGCAGGTCTGGATAACTTGTATCCAAGAGTTTTAAAAGAGCAGGCTGAGGAGCAAACTGGACCATTAATGTTGCTTTTCAGTAAGTCTTGGAACACTGGGGAAGTTCCAGAAAACTGGAAGAAAGCTAATATGGTGCCAATATTTTAAAAGGGCAAATGTAATGACCCAAGTAATTATAGGCCTGTCTGTCTGACACCAATCCCAGGCAAGTTACTGGAGTGGCTGATATGGAACTATATTAATAAAGAATTAAAGGAGGGTACTATTATTAATGTCAAACATGGGTTTACGGAAAATGGGGATACCATCTGTAACCGTGCCTCAGAGGGTCACTACTGAGAATGCCAAACTCAGGACAAACTAATGAGAAACAGAACAAACAACCCCAAACTGGTGGTTATTATTCCATAAGATATACCAAACCAGTTACACAGCCTAACAAAAAGTCATAAAAATAGTGTCCCTGGGCATTCCAGTTCTTATCTCACCACCAAAAACACTGGATTTAGAGATGAGTGGTTCTTTAAAACCAGTCTCTTCAAATAACAGATTCTTCTGATCCCAAAGGACCAGCCACACACTCAGTCAATATAACTTAGATCTTACCCAATGCCAATCCTTTAGTATCTAAAAATCTAAAGGTTTATTTATAAAAAGAAAGAAAGAAAGGTGAGCTAAAATTGGTTAAAGGAATTAAATAGAATAATTGCAAAGTTCTTGGTTCAGGCTTGTAGCAGTGATGGAATAAACTGCTGGCTTGAGAAGTCTCTGGTTGCTTCCAAATCATTGGAAGGGCCTCAGTCCCTTGGTTAGAATGCTCCCCTTAGTAGAAGTTTATAGTCCAGGAGAGAGGCTGGAGCAGGATAGAGGCAAAATGGAGGGGTTTCCAGGGCCTTTTATATCTTCTGCCATGTGGAGGGAACCCACTGTTTCAAACAAAGCCCTCAACACAGCTAGTGGAAAATTACAGGTGACAAGATAGTGTTTGGAGTCACATGGGCAAGTCACATGTCCATGCATGAAGGTTTGGACACAGGAGAGGCCATTCATTACCTATACCTCAAACAGGACATTTGCGGGACAGTCCATTCAGTGTAGATGGGCGTCTCCCATGGTCCATTGTCCATTAAGTGTTTCTTGATGAGCCACTTAATTTGAGAGTCCCTCCAAGATGTGCTGGCTAACTACCTTGTGGGCATTACCTCCGGAGCAAACATTCGAAAGCCAGGTATAGAGCCAATATTCATAACTTCAAATACGAAAGATGATACATGCATACAGATAGCATAATTATAACCAGCCAATCATAGCCTTTTCATAGCCATCTTACATGCCACATTTTGTACACGGTTTGTTGCAAATATAGAACAGTGGTTGCTACAATGATCTATATGGTCACATTTTAATCAGATAACGTCACACCATCAAACTAACTTGACATCTTTGTTCACGAGATTACATGTTTGGTTAGTAAAGGTAATAGTGCTGATGTAATATATTGAGACTTCTGTAAGGCATTGAATTGGTACCACATGACATTTTGATTAAAAACTTACAACAATATAAACTTAACATGGCCCACATAAGATGGATAAAAGGCTGATAAGGTCTCAATCTACTTGTAAATAGGGTATCAAAAGATGTTTTTGGTGGGCCCGACAGGGATTGGTTCCATGCTATTTAACATTTTTCTCAATGACCTGGAAGAAAACATACAATCATCACTGATAGTTTTCATATATTACACAAAAATTGGGGCGTGGTAAATAATTAAGACGACAGGTCACTGATTCATAGCGATGTGGATTGCTTGGTAAACTGGGCATGAGCAAATAATGTGCATTTTTAATATAGCTAAAGTTAAACATATCTAGGAACAAAGAATGTAGGCCACATTTATAGGATCTGGGACTCTACCCTGGGAAGCAGTGACTCTGAAAAAGATTTGGAGGTCATGGTGGATAATCAGCTGAACATGGCAATGCTGTGGCCAAAAGGGTGAATGCAATCCTTGTATACATAAATAGGGGAATCTTGAGTAGGAGTAGTGAGGTTATTTTACCTCTGTATTTGGCGTTGATGCAACGGATGCTGGAATATGGTGTTCAGTTCTGGAGTCCCCAATTCAAGAAAGAGGTTGATACATTGGAAAGGGTTAGGGAAGAGCCATGAAAATGAATAAAGGATTAGAAAACATGCCTTACAGTGATAAGCTAAATAAATTGAGCTCCTTCAGTTTAACCAAGAGAAGGTAAAGGGGTGACTTGAGCAATGTCTATAAGTACCTACATGGGAAACAAATCTTTGATGCTAGAGAGCTCTTCAACCTAGCAAAGAAAGGTATAAATGGTTGGAAGCTGAAGCTAGACAATTCAAACTGGAAATCAGGCAGTGATGGAATAAACTGCTGGCTTGATGAGTCTCTGGTTGCTTCCACTGCTTTTTCAGTGAGAGTAATTAGCCATTGGAACAATATACTAGGGGTCGTGGTAGATTCTTCATCATGGATAATTTTTAAATCAAGATGGGATGTTTTTCTAAAAGTTATATTCTAGGAATTATTCTGGGGACGTTCTCTGGGCTGTGTGATACAGGAGGTCAGACCAGATGATCACAATGGCCCCTTCTGACCTTGGAATCTATGAACTTCACCAGGATATAAGGGAGATGGGACCTAGGGTCTAGAAAAAAGAGGGATTTTCAGGAAAACCTTGGGGACACCGGTCTGGGCAGAAAGCTGAGACAGTTAGGTTGTGTTATTGTTATTTCAACTTCCACTAAAACTAAACCCCAGGAAAAAGCTAAGGCCCAGATCCTTGACAGGCACTTGACTCCCACTGATTTCAATTGAAGGCCTGTGCCTAAAATACCTTTGAGGATCTGGGCCTAAATTTGGACAGTATGCTGACTGAGCATATTGTGGTGAGAACAGGATGGGAACCCCAGCTGCTCGCCTTTGGGGTTATAGGAATTATCCTGCTCCTAAAGGAACTAACCACCAGTACAGGAAGGTTGCTGTGTCAGGTATCATATTCCCATCTGGCCTCATCCCTCAGATCTCTGCTCAGAGTGAGTGTTGGGGTCTGTTTAGTGTCACTGAATAAACAGCTTCCCCTTGGGCTCTGCTCCACAGCCCATCAGAAATACAGGGAGCTCTCCTGCTCTCCCATTTCTGCACACTGGTGTAGCCTTACACAATAGCGTTTCCTGGTTCCCCATGCTCTTGGAGAAGGGACCTCGTTCCAATTTGCACTGCTGCTCTCCCTGTCCGGCCCACCTGAGTCTGTTTTTCTCCTCCTTCTTCCCAGAGTTTGAAGTACAGATGCAATCACTGTAGTCTCAGTGTTATCCTCTAGAAATTAACTTGGTCATGGAAAGAAGTGTAAAAATACAATCATCAGCATTAGCTACACTGATTTAGAGGTGCCCGGACGCAAAAGAGATTTGTATATTCCGGGGAAAGGCTGAGAACACACACCTATAAATATGTATGGCTCTGTGAAAGCGGCAGGGTTGTTACTTAAAGAAAAGCCGTGAAATGGAGACTAGCGCTTATCTGCCAGAACGATATGCCACGTCCGTCTCTAAAGCCTACAGGCCCGTGTGTCAGAAATAAGTCACAAATGACCACGCAGACTCCTGTTACTTGATCAAGCGTGAAGCGAAGGATTGAAGGAATCATGTGCTGACACCCACATGCATAATGCCGCAAATCAGGAATGCCACCGGCATATCTGAGCATTGGGAGAAAAAAAACCGTCATTAGTGCAACCAGCAATGGGTGAACACCAACAGGTTTGGAGGTTCAGCTTGGTTTCGAATAAGCACCCGGGGATTTGCTTGTCTGAAGCCCTCTGCGCCTACAAAACCCATCGTCCCCATGCACAAGGGAGGTTATGAAGCAAGAGCAGGGACTTGCTGAAGTCAGCACAATGGGAGCGAGAGAGGAAAGGTTTGGCGCAGAGATTCATTCAGAGTTAGTGCACAGAGCTCTTCCTGGAGGTCTGCACAACACAACATAGGGGTTTTGGGGTGCTGGGAAGGGACGTGGGTCCATGAAATGATCTCTTACAAAGTGGTTCCTAGAGTGAAAGTGTGGGTGGAAGCGGGGGGCAAGAGAACCTCTGAGTTAGGACAAAAGAATACACCACAAGAGTCAGGGGCAGAAAAAGAAAAATCCACCTCATAAGGGAAGCTAGCTCCAAGGTAGCTCACTGAACTGGGCCTGATTCGGCTGTAAGTTACACAGGTGTCAATCAGGAATAACTCCACCAGCTGCATCCCCTATGAAGCTGCTATAAGGAAGGGGGAAATTAAGCCCCCTGAGACTATAATGCAGAGGGGCGGAGCCATACATTGCAGCGCAGGTGCCAAACTTCCCTCGTGCTCAGGGCTATTAGGATCTGAGGTTCTGCTTCTGACCCATCCCTAATACAAAGAGACTGAACCAATGCCTGCCCTGTGTTTAATCCAAAGAAATGAGCAAAAGTCTGGTCTCATTTTTTAAATCCAGAGTAACACCACTTAGTGTAGGAATGTTACTACTGGGTTTGCATTGGGGTGGCTGAGAGCAGAGCGGAGCCCCATCTTTTTCCCCCTCGCCTCTGTCCAGAGCATATTCTTGTCCTCAAGACAGTAATTAGCTAGATCTTAGTGAGCAGTGAATAGGTTTGCGGGGGACATGAACTGGGCATTCTGATAGCGTAGGCTGGATGGTGGGAATCACAGCTACCAAGGTCAGAGCAGAAGAGAGGACAAGGCCAGGGGACCAGCAGCAGGAGACAAAAGGTGGAAAGGTGGCCAAACAAAACAATAATAACCCTGTAAGAATGGGGCTGGGGCCCACGAGAGGGTGAGCAAGGCAATGAGCAGAGAAAAAGGTGAGATTGTGGTCCAATGAGCCATGCCTGCTTCACAGCTAGGATTAGGCTGAGGCAATTCTGTCATTAGCAGAGAAGTCAGGGCTTTCTGATATACAGCACCTAACAAATTGGTGGGGAATAAACGCAATTTATGGGGATTATAATGTAGTCAATTTATCCCAATAAATGAAGGCGACACAGTAACTCACCAGACAGGTTCTGGTTCTTACTGTCATTTGCCAGGATAAATTTAATGATACAGCACAAGTTCCTGTACATGACTTTTCATTTCTGGGTAGCTTAGGCTAGTCAGACGCAAACCACAATGCAAAAGTCTCCTTGGCGACCCAGAAATGACACATCTCCAACCACTTCTATTTTTATTGCTGCTGTTCTTCATTTTTTCTGTGTTTGTACGTGGTGCACATGAAAAGTAAACGACTGACAGCCAGAGAGACTGAACCGTCTGCTTGCCATCAGAACGCATGGGCAACTTTCCTCAACATCCGGCCCTACCAATATGCATCATCCAAGCCCTAGAGGGACCCATCTCCAGGGGATAGAGCACAATTCACTCTCCATCACCCATGCAGTCCTTGGCTTTTCTGCGGAGACTGCCAGCAAGGATGCCAGTGTGTGCCAACTATGGAGATGTGTTCTGCCATATGCAATACCTATCCTCTGGGAAATGATCCAAGACCATCCAACTCAGCTGATCTAAGGTTGCCTCAAGTTTGGTTTTCCACAAAACACTCCTGTAGAGATGGCATTTGCTCCTCCTGCTTGGGGGCTCTCCGTCTCATTTTAGGCCCAATGGCTGGGATAATCCAAGGCACACGAGGGAGGTAGGCACTCGACTCCTATTTTATTTCAATGACACCTGGACACCTAACTCCCTTAGGCTCATTTGAAAAACCCAACCTACTTATCTTGGAATTCTGGATGCCTCTTTTGGGCATGGTCCAGCTCCCAAGGAGGTTGGAAAAAATGCACTCAGTGACTTGAATGAAACCTGGATCCTTCCTGCCCCTTCCAGTTTCTATGGCTCCCCCTATGTCTGGGGCATCTCTTCTCAACTCCCACCTGCCAAGCCTCCTCCCTCAAGTACCTTATCAAAACCCAGGTGACTTAGCAAATACATTAAAATAAAACAAACAAGAAAAACAGCTTTTGTTCCATTGCAGGCATATGGATCAGCCTCCCCTTCAACTTTGCTTCCCTGGGCGCATGTCCAGTGTAATCAGTAAGGCACTTTAGGGTTCATCAGTGTGGAAGAAGCTGCACCACAACAATTGCATTGTGTTGCATTTTCTGGACTAGCCATCCATTCGCACACGCCCCTTGGCTGACAAGCCCTGGCCATGGTGAGGAAAGTCATGCTGGTGGAATTACAGAACCTGGGAGAAGGGGGCAGGAAATTTTTTTTTAAAAAAAAGTCAAAAGGAGTAGTTTGCAGTTATCTTTTTCTGGGATACGGGTGTCATTAAAGTCTTGACAAAAAGTTTAACGCCTTTTTCATGGAAAAGATTATAATGAACCTAGGGAACGGCATCATATAAATCCATAATTGTGATAAGCCTGAAAAAAAATGCAACCTGTTCTCATTACATATGCAAGAGTAATTCTGTGATTTCTCTTTCTTTCCTTGTGTTGTAACTTCCCCGGAGGCATAGGATGGAGGAAGACGTGGTCTAGCAACCACTCCTGCCTCTGATCAGCCAGCTGACTTTTACCATGTACAGAGTCCTTTTTAAGGTTAAAGACTGACCTTATCAGAGCTGAAAACACAGGCAAGATCCTCAGCTGAAACAAATCAAACACACATCTATTATTTGTATTACATCTAAAAGGACCTAATTGAGATGGGGAGCCCGTTGTGTTAGGAGCTGTATGCGCAAACAGTGAAAGACAGTCCGCGCCTCCCATCTAAATAGATGGGGTGACAAAAGCTGAGAAGAGAAACAAAAATTTGCCCAAGCTTATATTGGCAGTCTCAGCTCAGAAGAGAAGCCACATCTCCTGACTCCCAGTCCAATGCCCATTCCATTAAACCACACATTTTCCATTGGGCTCAGTGGACCACATGTATTTATACCAGTTGAAGATCTCACCCATGTTATAAAAAGCTGAATGGGAATAGGAGATAAGGCAAGAAATAGATGATGCGGATGGGTCAGTTAAGTGGGTCATTTAAGAAGATAAGGTAAGTGAGGTATTATCTTTTATTGGACCAACTTCTGTTGGTGGAAGGGACACCAGAAGAAGTTGGTCCAATAAATGATATTACCTTATCTAACCTCTCTCTCATATCGTGGGACAAAACACAGCTACACCACTACAAACATTTACAATGACCGACTCTTTACTTGCCTGCTGTTGAAAAAATATTCTGGGTAGAGTCTTCATTTTCCTTCATAGAAAAATGGCTACATTCTGCTCTCTGATACATCAGTGTAATTCTGAAGGAACTCCACTGCCTTCATTTAAGTCTTTCCAAGAATAGAGGCCTAAATCTTTACTCCCATTAGACCTTGCAGAACCAATATAGCCATAGGAAAGCAAACTGGATTCTACTCTCCTTTGTGCGTCATCAACAGAATTTGTTTCGTTGCAGAATCTTTATTCCTGGGGATGATGTAAAGTAATGGACGGGAAGAACACAACTTTCTGATCAGATCAAAGATTGATTTTGTAGTTCTGACTACTACGGGGAAAATGTTTGGTTTACAAAGTGAACAAATTTAGTGCATCACATTGGATGTGTCAAATGTAACGGATGTTACTAAGTAATTGTTTGTTTAGATTGTGGTAGTGCTCATTGTGTGCTAGGTGTTTCACATACAGACAAGGTGGTACAACCCTGGTCCTAGGGAGATCGCAATCTAAGAATGGGTGGAGGTTGGGAGAGAAAGAGAACATACAAGTTGTTACTTGGCCATACATTGACCAAATAAGATCATCTACATTCACAGAGTCAGCGCAGCAGAAGAGGGTCTTGGGGAAAGGGTACAGGCTTTGTGGATGAGCTCAGGGAGGTTGTAACATGCTGAGGGGATAGCACAGAACCATGGAGACAATCATGGGAGAAGCGAACCACTGGATGGATGAGGCTGGTAGTATTAATGGAGTCAGTGAGGTGGAAGGCAAGACAGGGTCACACAAGTATGGAGAGGCAGATCTATGTAGGGCATTGAAAGTAGTGAAAAGAAGCACGAGTGTGATGCCACAGGAAAGCCAGTGGATAATTTCAGAGTGATGGCGAGATGATTGGAGTGATAGGCAAGGAGAATAATTTTTGTACAGACTGGAGCAGGATGGAGGGAGATGATGTGAGGCCAGGAAGAGGAAGTTGCAGCAGCTGAACCAGGCACCAATGAGGGATGGAAAGAAAACAGACAGCTCCTAGATGTTGTGCAGGAAGAAATGGCAAAAAACTTAGACACGGTTTGAGTGCGTGGGTCAAGGGCAAGGAAGGAGTCTAGGTTAACCCCAGATCACTGTCCAGAGTGAGGAAGGATGGCAGCATTGTCAGCTGCAAAAGGGAAAGGGGGGAAAAGGAGAAGGCTGGGGTGGGAAGATAAGAAGTTGGGTTTTGGCTACACTAACTTAAGTTGATGGTGGGTCCAGAGAGATGGGTGTCTGGTAGAGAGATGACAAGCAGGATGGGATTTTTACAGTCACATTTATGAATGCAGCCACACTTTGTAACAGAGACACACAGATTGAATGAGAATAGGAGAGGCTTCCACTTTTTCCTCCCTTGCTGGATAGTTTGACAGGAAAAGCACAGCTGAACCTTTCACATGCAACAAAAGACCTGACATTCACCAATATAATTTACTGCATGAATCCATGGGGAAGCATAGACTAGTGGATCGGCCAGTGGCCTGGGCGTCAGAGACCTTGGGTTCTTTGCCCAGTTCTGCCACTCACCCACTACATGACCTTGGGCAAGTCACTTTCTCTGCCTCTGTTTCCCCTTCTGTAAAATGGAGATGCTGATACAGTCTAAATAGAAAAGACAGACAATGTAAGCTCTTCAAAACAAGGATGGTCTTTCACTATGTGTCTGTGCAGCTCCTAGGACAATGGGGCCTCTGACAGAACTGGAGCCCCAGAGCAACAGTAAACACAAATAATTGTAACTAGCACTGGGCAAATAGATTTTTTTCGCTTCGCTAGCAATTCTGGAAAAAACAATAAATAAAATTGTTTCAGGTCAAACCAAAAAGAACACATGTTTTGGCAAATCAAAAAGAAAAAATATATATAATTTGAGGTTGACCTAAACTTTTGTTTTGGGTTGAACACAAATGTGTTGGTTTTTTAAAGCGTTTTTAACCTTCAAAACAACTTTTCCTTTTGAAATTTCCATCAATTTTTTTAAAATTGGAAAAGCAAAATGTTTCATTCAGAAAACGCTGCAATAAAACCATTTCATGTTCTCTGATCTGAAACAATCCATGCTTGGCCATGCTTCCCTCTCCAGCTACTGCGCCATCTCCCCTCCCATTTTCCTAGCCCGTCACCTCTCTCTTTGCATCCCTCCATTGGCTCCCACCTCTGATCAGCCAATCACTCCAGCCTCCAACTGCCCACTCGTTACATTTTCAAACAAGTGCCTGCGGGCGGTCTCCCATTCTGTCCCTCACACTTAGGAGGAGCTCCCTGTAAATATCCACAAAAGCAACTCATTGTTCTACTTCAAATCCCACCTTAAAACTCCCCTTTGCGATGATATCTGCCAAAAAATTGAGAACGATTAGACAGCCGGTGCACTGAGACCACTGCCTGGCATGTTAACCGGTATTATTTCTTTGTTTCCTTATACTCCCGTCTGTCTCTATTTGCTGTCTTGTTTTACACTGAGATTGTAAGCTCTTTGGGGCAGGGACCATCTTTTTGCTCTGTGTCTGCACAGTGCCTAGCACAATGGTCCTAGGTGCAATGAGAATACAGATAATATACAAGTCATATCCATCACAGGACTCTATAACCCATGTGATGACAAAACAGGGAGAAGCCAATGAGGAACCAATTGCTGCAATAAATCTCAGGGCTTTCTTTGAAGGGGAAGCTCGTTGTTAGCCAAATGGGTGCATTACTCAGATTGAGCCTATCGGGGGAAGACAGCCTGTTGCCTCCGAGTGGCTTATATGCTGCACCTTCACTTAGGGAACTTTAGAACCATTGGCCAATGACAATCATACCACCTCTCACATAGCGCTTTCTGTCCATAGATCAAAAAGTGCCTTACAAAGGAACTCAGCATCATCCCCATTTTACGGGTGAGGAAACTGAGGCACGGGGCGGTGAAGTAACCTGCCCAAGGTCAGAGTCCTCACCACTTTGAAGCTACTTTAGGCAGGTCTGCCAGTGCAAAGCGACTATTAACCTAGCAATCCAAGCAATGGCAGATTCCCCTTCAACAGAAAACTTTGGGGCCAACTTCTTCCCTGGCCACATCACTGTGATGGGGACTGAGTGTCATTGCATAGACAAAAGCAAGCCATCCAGACCTTTGCAACAAACACTGGTTTAACTCCTGGTTCTGTTGGAGCCCATGACAAAACTCCCATGGACTTAAATGGGGCCAGGATTTCACCACGGGTGTGTACAATTAAGACACTGCATGCGACACTCCTGAGCAGCCAGGAAAGTGATGACAAAGGATTGCAACAGAACATGAGCTCATCTGAAACCTTCCTGATTTATGGGCATCTGCGCACACTTCACTTTATGGAGAGCGAGAAATAAGAAGTTTAAGAACCAGGAAAGCTCCTGGCTTTTCCCAGCAAGAGAGTTTGCGCAACTCCAGGGCTGGCATGTAACAAGCAGAACCGTGACACTGTCTGCCCGTGAAGAATACCGTGCAGTAGATTAAGGAAATAAAGGCAGATTCTCTGCCTATTATGGAATTTAACCAGCATCGGAGTCTTCAAATCCAGATTATGAAATGGAGAAATGACAATGGTCCAAAGGGCTACTGGCCCCAGCTGTCCTATGGTCTCCTGACTGGAATTGGACTGAGAGTGGAGGTGCAGGGACTGAATGCTGAGGACTCTGCCCCAGTCTTCACAATTAGTTGGGTTCTGAAGGTGTTTCTGAGACTCCGCTCTTACTTCTAGGCTGGTTTGATTTCCCCCTTAGATAAAGTGGACTGGCAGCTCCTGGTTAATAGGTGTGTCAATCTTCATCTCACTGTCCTTCCCTTTGTCTCTTAAAGCAGAAAGGAAAAATAAAGCCCTTTTCTTCCAGATGGCTGCCTATAGCCCTCTACTAAACTAACTCCCCTCCATTCCTGTGTAAAGGATAAATATATATTCCACCTTAATACGTTTCAGGGATTTGGAGAGCATTAGTTTCCTTGACTGAAATGTTCAGCCGTACTCAAGACATCTGATTGTCTTGGGTCAGTAGTTTAAAATTTGCCCAGAATGAGGAAAGATTTTCTAGCGAGTCCTACTTGGATTCTAGGGCTACCATTTGTTTCTAGCATTAGTGATCTGTATTAGAGTCCTTCCATTTTTTAAACATGTCTCTCTTTCCCTTTCCATATTCCTCACACATTCAGTATCTTGGCAACTCAACATTCCTTCTAGCAGTTAAAATAATCCATCTCTGGAAAAGATGTAGGCTTAACTGGCATTGGTATATGAACATGGATTTACAGTGCTGCCAACTCTTGCAATTTTATCAGGGGTCTTGTAATATTGTGGGGGGGGGGGGGAGAGGAGGTAACAGCCCCAGCTCCTGGACTCATGTGATCATGTAAGAATTGAGGTTTAAAAAATAAATAAATAAATAAATAAATAAATAAAATAAAAGGTTTCCAGACTTCATGATTGCAGAGAAGAACCCTGAAGGTTAAAAATCCAGCAAGTGAATAAAGAGAGCCCCATATTTATTATTATTTTTAAAATCTCATGGCTTAAGCCAATCTCATTATTTTTCATAGAATCATAGAATATCAGGGTTGGAAGGGACCTCCGGAGGTCATCTAGTCCAACCCCCTGCCCAAAGCAGGACCAATGCCCAACTAAGTCATCCTCAGAGTTGGCAATATTAGATCCAGGAGAGATCAGACATGCAGATTATTTAAAGCAACAGCACACTTTGCAAGTAAGAACCCCCATATATTCTGGAGCAAGATCGACCAAATTCTATGGCAAGGTCCCTGGATTCTGTGGCAGCTTTATATATTTTGATTGTGACGGGGCAAGGCCAGAGGGCTATAGGAAAGTGGTGAGGAACCAGTATGTTAGCCCCAGGCTAAACAAATCCCTGATACCTTGTTAACCAAATGGCAGTTGCTCCAGGTTAATCAAGACACCTGGGGCCAATTAAGATCTTTCTAGAAAAAGCAGTGGAGATGGCTAGGTTGATTGGGACACCTGAAGCCAATCAAGGACTGTCTGGAACTAGTTAAAAGCCTCCCAGTGAGTCAGTGAGGGGCGCATGTCAGGAGCTGTGGAATGAGGTTGCGTGCGAGGAGCTGGGAGCAAGAGGCACTAGGAGCTGAGAGTGAGAGGGCGTACTGCTGGAAGATCCTGTGGTGAGGATAATGAAGGTGTTGGAAGGACTCCATGGGGAAGTAGCCGTTGTGCAGTTGTTCCAGGAGGCACTCTAAACAGCTGCAGTCCACAGGGCCCTGGGCTGGAACCCGGAGTAGAGGGTGGGCCCGGGTTCCCCCCAAACCTCCCAACTCCTGATCAAGCACAGGAGGAGTTGATCTAGACTGTGGGTTCTACCAGAGGGGAAGATCTCTGAGGCAAACAAAAAAATCCGCCAATAAGCGCAGGACCCACCGAGGTAGAGGAGGAACTTTGTCACAATATATATATATATGAGCAATACGATCTGTGCAGTAGAAGCCCGTGTGATATTTATTTTGATTGCACATTACATTTGTTTTACTCTGCTGCCACGTTTTCTGGTTTCCATAGCCTATAGATTTTTGTATTGATGTAGAAGTTGATGGGAGAAGCTGGAACTTTGGGAAGGCATGAGAGGCAGTTTCGGATAAGAACATTAGCAGGGCATTTCCACTAAAAATGATCAGCATTAAAACAGTTAACCTTGTTGATGTTTAAATGGTCATCTACAGGTTTCAGGGTTAACAGCTTATTGAAATAAATGGATCAGATCAGACATCTTATAACTAATAGTTCAGGCTGCCTGTATTCTCAGACACATTTTATTCTCAGTTCACATTCTGAAGTTACCTTCACAACCAATAAGGGCTAGAATGTATTTATTTTTTTAAAAGATGAAGCTTGGATTCTGGAACACCAATTCTGTGGCAAGGGATTCTGTGGATCCGTGGAATGGATAGATACATGAGGCCTTGATTATTACATCAACTTTGTACCTAAGGCAAAGCTTTTCTTGACAATCATTCCCCCTAAATAAAGTCTACCACCACCCTGACGCATGCCCTATAGAACTATCGGCTATTACTACAAAGGCCATACACAACACACAGGGAACCCGATTGTTGTGCTCCAGGTCAGTCATTCTGCCAAGTCCCTTCAGAAAACCTCATACTGAATACGTTCTGCAAGACACACGCAGACACCAGCCCTTTGGATGTCAGCCTCCCCGAATGGATGACAAGGGCAGTGCTGTATTGTCAATCTGTACCATGTAGCGACTCTAGCATGTGCTCTTCCGTGCTCTTCCGTGGGGGGGAGGGATAGCTCAGTGGTTTGAGCATTGGCCTGCTAAACCCAGGGTTGTGAGTTCAATCCTTGAGGGGGCCATCTAGGGATCTGGGGCAAAAATTGGGGATTGGTCCTGCTTTGAGCAGGGGGTTAGACTAGATGATCTCCTAAGGTCCCTTCCAACCCTGATATTCTATGTGCAGAAAACCTGCCCAGAACATGCTGTTCAGAGCTGCAGCATTAACAAGTCCACTACACTTCTGAGTCCGATCAGAAGCTCTTCAGGCACTGCTTGTTGCCATCCCATGGAGATGCACAGTATGGACTTTTCCCATCCTTCTTCCCCTCCTCAAAAGGTTTTGATTCCCTTTTGCACTATGAGCTTCTTGGGAAAAGCCAGCTCCTGTCTCTCCTGGAGAACCTCACCACCTTCAAAGCAGAGAGCCGCAAACCATCAGGGACAATCAAGGAGGTTGGCTAGGATATTAAATCCCAAAGGAAAAGGGGCTGCCAGTTCCTGACAGAGGCCCCTTTGGAAACAGGAGGAAGAATGAAATAGCGCCATTCCAACGTTAGGGATGACGGCAGATAGATCGTACTGTCATCAGGAGGGAGGCTACTTAAAAGGCTTTTCTTCTGGAGCTAGAACATCCACACGCACCATCTCTACAGACAAAAGGATGGTCGGTCCAGCAAATAAGGCAGCAGGGTTGGGTCAATTCCCAGCTCCGCCACTTGTGACCCTGAGCAAGTCACTCGGGACCAGATGTTCACGAGATATTCAGGCACCTCAAGACGTCTAGTGGGATTTGTTTCAAAATCACCTAATGCCCACTGATTTCAATTGGAGCTAAGTACCTAACCCACATAGACTGGTTTCCAAACCCCCTAGATCCCCAAAGGCATTTAGGCTCCTAACTTTCTAAATACCTTTGAGGATCTGGGCCTACGTCCCTATAGGCACCTAAATACCTTTAACTGGCCCTTCGACCTCTCTGTGCCTTAGGTCCCCCTCTGTGCAATGGGGATAATAGCACTGGCCTGCCTCACAGGGGTGCTGCAGATAAATCTATTAAGGAGCGTGAGGTGCCCAGACACCAGGGTGATGGGGGCCATATAAATAGATGTCTAGAAAGGAAAAGCATTTACGTGACACAACGAGACCAGGGTAAATCCCAACGCTGACCGTCCTCAGCGGTAACCTGCAGCGTTTATGAAGCCTTTATCCTCATGGTGGGGACGGGGACGGTGGATTCATAGCACATCTTATGTCCATTCAGCAGGACTCCTCAATGATGCATCCATGGTGCGCGCACTAAGTAATAAGAGCCTGGATTGTTCAGCGATGCTGAGCCGTGCAGCTCCTGTCGACTTCAAGCTCGTGTTGACGGCGGCTCAGCTCCTCTAGAAATCAGACCTTGGTATTTATCATAAGAACCATCCCATGGCCAAATTGCACATCGGAGGCAGATGTTGAATAATTAGACAGAGACCAAACACTCCATAGTTGGAGCTCTGCATGTACGACAGTCATAACCTGCTTTGTTTGCATCTGGAGAAGAAAATGTAGTTTTAGTCATAAGTAAAGGGTGGGATGGGGAGAGAGGTATCCAATTTATTGTCCTCCTACCTAGCTTCTCCTTCCTTCCTCTTTCCGCTTCTGTAGATCTCAGGACAACCTCTGAAATGGAGACAGTTTCAGGAACTTTTATAATAAGAAACAGGCTGTCTCACAAATTCTCCGGGTGCCCTTCCCCTGCCTTCTTGGTTCAGCATGGGTGCCACTCATACTACAATTACCCCAGCACCAAGTTCTCCTGTGCTGCGCCCAGCTTTTCTCAGTTCCAAGCCTGTTTTCCCTATGCCAATTCCCAGATCCCTTGCCTCTGTCCCCAAGCCCTCCCCCACCCTACAGCAAACAGCAGCATGACGGAGGTTAACACGCCCGTCAAACTCGACTGTGATGAATGACGTTAATGATGTGCCTGTCTTTTTAAATAATTCATAATCCTAATAGTGATGTGCCTCAGATCTTGCCCTAACTGCATTAGCCAGTGCGGAGAGAACTCAGCATTCCTGGAGTCGCTCTTGTATAGGTCACTAGTGGCCACGCTTGCTCTAATCAGATGCCAATAAAGAAGAGCTTAGACCCAGCCAGTGCTAAGAAAACAAAGAGGATGGCTGAGCCCTGGCTCTTCCCACTTTGATGCTGCGATCAGACAAGGTGTACTGAGGCCGTTGTTCTTCGAGAGAGATCAGTGAGTCGTGTTACTGGGATCTCGTGCACGTGTGCAAGCGAGACATCAGTCTGATAGGCATCGCATCAAACGTTGGGCCAGATCCTCCACTGACTCCAAAGGAGACGTGCCGAGTTACACCCACTGTCGATCAGTTCCAGCGACTGTTCAAAAGACATTTGGCACGAAGGGGCAAGCTAGCATCCCACATCCCGGAAGGTCTAAATATTCTTCACTTCCGAGTGGGGAACCTAACTAGCTGCTTGTCCCTCCAACCCATAGCATGCTCGGCTCCGGGAGAAGCACCTCGGTGGAGACGGCTGCTTCCCCCACAGCTATGGCCGGCATTTGAATTTATTTGATGGATGTTTTGTGCCACTCAATTTCAGCCTCTATGCTGCTCACGAGTGGCTGGTTGTGAATATTCGAACGACACGCAGGGTCTCCTCAAGCCATAAGGTGGGGGTTCTATTCCCTGACTGGATGACTGCAAATGTTACAAACCGGGTGATGGCCTAGACAAGTCACTGTGCTTAGATTTGGTCTAGGAATGGGAGATCAGTATGTGCTGGGAATTTTATACCTTATCTTTCCACAAGGGCATTATATTCTGGCTCCATGCGTGGACTCCTACGGCCTCCTACCACGGTCACTTATACATTCCTCTCTCTCCAACTTACGTGCATGGCTTCCATTGCCATCTTATTTGAGCACCTCACAATCTTTAGTGCATTCATCCTCACAACACCTCTGAGGCAGGGCAGTGCTGTTATCCCCATTGCAAAGATGGGGAACTATGGCACAGAAGGGCTAAGTGACTTGCCCAGGGTCACACAGGAAGGTGGTGGCAGAACCCACATCGCCGAGGTCACAAGTTTTGTCCTAACCACTCAAGGAGGGGACTTGTCTAACATAACTGCATGAGCACTTCTTTAAGAACTAATACAGGTCGCAGTGTAAACAGGAGCTTCCCCCCTCCCCGAACATCCATGTGAACAAAATCTCAATCACATGAAAGGTCGTGGACAGGAGTTTCGCCCAGTTCAATCAAACTTGATGCAGAATTCAATGCAATTCCTTCTGAACTCGTTTTCCCACCACTCTTCACCCAACTCCCCTCCCCTCTTTAGCAACCACTGAATACTGCACAAGGCTACTAAAAACCCTTCCCCTTGCAGCAGGAGTGAGGAAGGGAAGCATCTGTGGATGCCAACTAAAACTCGGGCAGGTCATGAAACTGATCCATCCAGGTATTTCTAATGAAGCTTCACATTAGCATCGGAGCACCTGTCCCCAGCAGGAGGATTTTTTGGGAAGATCAGCATAAGCCCTTCTTGGGTGGAACACAAAGGAACTATGAAGCATGTTTACCAAGGAATGCCAATGCAGTCAGTGCTCACATGGGCACCAAAAACTTCAGTGGCACAATAAGACTGCCAGTAATGGACACAGGCTAAATATCCAGCCAGCCCACCAAGGCCCCAGCTAGATATCAGTCACTCACTCAATCTGCAAGGAGACTACGTCCCTTTGGGATTCACCTTGACAATGATAAAGATGATCGGGCTCACCTGACCAAAGGAAACTCATTAAGTTCATTGTAGGCTTCCAAATGGAATCCGCTGGGGTGGTGTTGGCAGGATGGGAATAAAATATATTTTTCAGGCTCTTCTAAACCATAGTTGGCTCCTTTCACATTGAGACACAGATCAGGAATGCCCTCGTTATCCATTTCTACTTAGGAAGAAGTCTGGGGTTGCTCCTACTTGGACCCCACCATGACTAGCCTTCAGTTGTATCAGGACACGGATGAAAAGTTATCCTTCAACACGGTCACGTTACTCTGTTGCAATCAAAGCAAGCCCATCTGACCAAAGGGCACAGTGCTCGTGAGCGCTGAAGTGGTTTGCTCTCATTGCAAGGTAGCTCTCAGGTCTTGATTTCGCTGTTGCAGAGGCTGTAAAACGGTTTTCACCATGGGTTTATGACATGAGTTATTATAGCAGCGGGTTTCAGAAGGTTTACCATTTCTGCCTTACAGGGATCGCAGCAAATGGAACAGCAGCAACGCATGTAAACGCTTGGGGAAATGGCATTATTGATTCAGTGTGGCAAGAGTAGATAGGCAGGAATGACAGATAGAAATGAGGGCCTTTCAAAGCTATTCTGTTATCATGGCCCTTCACCATCCTATTTCATATAGCCATATCCTGCAGTATGTTCTAGGATCCCCCTCATTAGTTGTTTCAGAAAGTTAGCTTTCTTCCATTCATTGGTGCAATAAATCCTCTCAGCAGACAGTCAACGGGAAGGTTGGTTTTTAGACATCTAACCATTATTGACCACTTCGTCTCACAGCTGCTAAAAATACCATCCTGATTACTGTTTATGGTCCTCTATCCAGAGAATATGCAGCATCAAATACATTGAGGCACAAGGACAGGTTTATCTCAACCCTGACCTGGAGGCACCATATCTAGACCTAGTTCCCTTGTCAGTTCATAGATGGTAGTTCAGTTTCCACAGTCCCTGAGTTCTGCTGAGAGTGGCATCAAGGGTGCCAATTACATTACATGGTGCTGATGATTTGGGCATGATGGATACCTAGGAACATGAGAGGTTCAACCACCTGTTCTCTACCATCCTGAGCATTCCACCCATGGACACATTTTGCCCTAGAGTTTGAAGCCTGTTTAATGCTGCCACGTAACAGCTGCTGCGTTCCACCCTAGAGACCGCTGCATTTTAAAAAGTTGTGCTAATGCAGCAAACCCTCCCCGCGCCCCCCAGGGACTAATCAAACTCACACCCTAGCAGAGATGGTCTCCAAAGGTCAAAGCAAATGAAGTAATAAATAAATAATAGTAATAACGACTTCATTAATAATTCATAATGAGAATAGTCGCAGTGTAGTGGAAGTGAAAGGCATACGTTAAAGTCCTTGCTTGGCACAGGGGGGAGCTGGGTCAGAGCTGGTTGCTAGCACAGCGTTCTCTGCATGAAGCCTGTAAAGCATTTTTTTCAGCTCCAGCTGGAAGGATCAATCCTCCCACCCTCACTCAGCCCTGTGCAGAGAGCCAGTATAAGGCCCCGGTCCCACTGAAGTCCTTAAGACAGTGCTTACGCCGTGCGTCAGGTCTTGGGGCTTAGCCGTCTGCACTCGGAGGAATTTCACTCCGGAGTAGTTGAACTAATTTCAGTAGAACACCTCGCACGAGTAATTGCAATGGCCAACCATCTTAGCTGATGCCTCCGAGATTGAGCCAGGGACCTCCAGCGCCAATGGCATTAGCTGCTACAGCGTGAGCTAAACCTCTCTAGCAGAACCCTGCAACAAGACCCATCCCCTAGGAATCAAGTACCCAGCCACTAAGACACACTCAGCCGGTTACATAGAGTGAGCAGGATTTAGTTCTAAATTTACTACTCCGTTCGGAATACTAAACAACTTTGGTTCAGAGCAAAAACAAAGATCTTTTTTTTTTTTTTTTTAAAGTGGGCATCTCCCCAAGCTCCCCTGGCAAACTCCATCCTCCCGAATCAGGGGCAGCAGCCAAGTGACTGGCATGTTTGCGTGATACCCAGCCGGGCCCTCATGTAAGAGTGGCTTTTTCACGTCACCTTACAAGGAAGAAACAGGAGAAGGGTTTAGTGCTGAATAAAGACGATAAAAAAAGAACCGCTGCCTTCGTGTCAAGGCTCATCCAAAAAGGTTTCTGCCGCCCTGAGTCATGAGGATATTGAGATCACCACCTACACTATACATTTTGAGAGATGGCCTTGCAGGTGATTCAGCCCTCCTCCCCCACGTTGCCAGCATAAGGACAGTGAGGGGGTCGTGTAGGCAAAAGGGCCTGCTCGTGTGGGCTTTTAAAAGCAATTCTCAGTAACTTGGCAGCTCCGTTTACCAGCTTGATGACAAATGCAGGAAGCACCGAGCTCCAGTTTAATGTCACATGAAACTGACTGTTGTGAATTATATGGCAAGAACGTCAAGCAAAACCCAGAAAAAGAAAAAAATTGCATGTGATTTTCAGGCTTGTGATGCTGAAATTTTTGACACTATGGGCCATGATGTCAAAAACGGGCATTTACCCTGGCATCCATAATACACATGTATTACTGGGCAAAGCTAGTACTTTGTTCGCACGCATGCGTGCAATTCCATGTTTGTGCATGAGCATGCTTTACGGGTGGCTGGTTATCAGACACTAATGGCTGAGGAAGTGCAGCTATTTCCAAGTCCAAGTACAGGATGACGGTGTGACCTCTCAGATAGTATCTATCTAGGCACTTTTGCCACCCCCATTCACCATCACCTCTGAACTCCTGCCACGTGTGTATGCACTTATCCTCACAATAGCCTTGGGAGGTGTGAAAGTATTAGAGTCCCTGTTTTACACATGGGACACAAGCACAGAAGGACTAACACTGGCATTATCAAAGGAGCCTATGGGGTTAGGTGCCCAACTCCCTCTAAATGTTGATTGCATTAGAGTGCCTCGCTCCCTTAGGCCCCCCTTTGAACATCCTGGCCAAGTGAATTTCCCAAGGAGATCCAGGAAGTCAGCGGCAGAGCAGGGAGGCCTTTGAGCCCCGGTCCCATTGAGCGGTGATGGTTGGTAAATGCTTTTTTAAACATGACAAAGAATCCTGTGGCACCTTATAGACTAATAGACGTATTGGAGCATAAGCTTTCGTGGGTGAATACCCACCTCGTCAGATGCATGCAGTGGAAATGTCCAGGGGCAGGTATAAATAAGCAGGGAAGAGTCAGGCTAGAGATAATGAGGTTAGTTCAATCGGGGATGATGAGGCCCTCTTTTAGCAGTTGAGGTGTAAACACCAAGGGAGGAGAAACTGCTTTTGTAGTTGGCTAGCCATTCATAGCCTTTGTTTAATCCTGAGCTGATGGTGTCAAATTTGCAAATGAACTGAAGCTCAGCAGTCTTAAACACGGCGGCCACTAACTCAGGCGCTACTTTCTGGAATTAGTTGGTGTAACATACCTGGCTGTCTATTTCCACTCTGGACACTTCCTGGAATCATCACCTGACGGACCTCGCCTCATTATGCCGCACTGACCAACGGATGCCACCGGGCCCGGCGCCAGTATCAGTGCAGAACCTCAGGCCCTTGTGAGCAAGGCAAGAGATCCGTTTTAGGTTGGAGCTCGTTAAATCTCCCCCTCTGTGGAGGGTCCAGGCCTGCAAGAAGCCCAGGCAGTAGATGGAAGTTGGGGGAACGCTCAACTGCTGGTAGGATTGAGCTCTGAACCACCAACAGAATCCACGTTGCTTCCTGTGCTGCATTCCCAGGAACCCTGTCCCGTGAGCGTCGGCAGCTTGCAGGTCCTTGCACAGTATTGCAAATGCATCTCTTGCTTCCTGCTAGCAAAGAAAGCACCTGCCAGCCACTAGATCAGCCACAATTTAGGACTGTGAGGCAGCATTGCCTCTTCTGCTTTGCATTTTAACTGTATAGTCCACAGAATAATCCTGAAAACACGGTGTGGGGAAGGGGTTGCGTCCCAGCCTCGAAGGCTGTGAGCTCAATTGCTATTTGGTCTCCAGTTCTGGCTTTAATTGAGTCCGGTAAGCCATCCCCTCGGAGAACGCAAGGCAAGGAAAACCACTTTGCCAGTATTGGCAGCTCAAATTGCAGAATTTTTGCAGAGGAGCAGTAGATAGGTAGCTGAGAGGGATTCTCAGAAACTTTCATTTTCTTCCTGTTCCCTTTTGGATATTAAGTTTAAAATACGCTTGTGGTTTCTGGGCCTTTTTATTTGCTCTATTTTTTTTTTTAAACAAACACCGGCCTTAACTAGAGAAAGCCTATGGCTTGACACCGGCTTTAACTATTATTTGCCTTGTTGCAATAGCAGCTAAAGGCCTCAACCAAGACCTCCCTGTGCTAGGTCCTATAGAAGCACATAGCAAGATCCTGTCTTACTCCAGAACAACTTCCCCATGTAGACATGCTCTAAGGGACTAGCCAGATCTCTTATAACCCAGTCCAGTGCCTTAACCAAAGACCCCTCCTCTCTGTGGCTTACATTTGCTTTTCCTTGCTACATCTTTACACTGGCATCCAGACCTGGACAGTTTGCATCCCCCCATACACGTGCAAAGCAACCCTTGATTGAAAAGAAAGTTAATTGACTTCTGGTAACAATGTTATATCGACATCTCTTTCATCCTGAGCATTTTATAAACTCAAATTGATGCACAAACTATACACAGGGGTTCAATTCATCCGCCACTGAAACGCAGCTCTCTCTAGGGTGAAATGTGGCAGCTGTTTAACAGAGCACAGCATTCCTACAAAACAGGGAGTGAAGAAGAATACTACACCCAATTGAGACAGTAGAGGGATTTTAGACAGGCCCATGTTGGAATCCGGCCAGAACACCAGAGCTAAGAGCCCCACTAGTCAATGCCAGAGTCACTTTAATGATTGCCTGTCTAGCTAGGTTTTCATGCAGCACTCTTCACATTTGCACCTGGGTGCCCCTAAGGAACACACACAAAGATTTATTCAGCTTTCTCTTCCCTAGAGTCAGCAGGGTCTGGACCTTGTTTATTTCTTAGTTTCTGCAGTTTTTCTGTGATGGGAAGGCACGACCGAAGAATGGATTTTACACAAGTGGTCAGGGCCTCGGTTTAGCATCAAACCCAAAAGATGCAGTCCAGCAGCACCCTTCACTGCTGACTCAGAAAGGCATCTGTGTGACGGACCAACAATATCCTATGCAAGCCTTATGGAATTAAGATAAACATTGTGGAATTACCTTTCGTGTCTTTGGGGTCCATTGTATTAATGCTACTGGATGGGTTTTGTGGAAGTGTTTGCATGTACCTTCTCTAGGAGACTGATTGGCGCAATTTTGGGATGGTCAATGAACTTTTTGGAGCAACACCTGTGAAATGGATGTCCTAGGTCAGAGCTTTCCAAACTGTGTGTCGCGACACGTTAGTGTGTCGGCGGAAGTGTGTAGGTGTGTCGTGGGGCGGCAGACGTGCTCCGCTCCCGGGCGTGCTCCGCTCCCCGGCCGGGGCAGCGGGGCGGCAGGCGTGCTCCGCTCCCCGGCCGGGGGAGCGGGGTGGCAGGCGTGCTCCGCTCCCCGGCCGGGGCAGCAGGCGTGCTCCGCTCCCCAGCCGGGGCAGCGGGGCGGCAGGCGTGCTCCGCTCCCCGGCCGGGGCAGCGGGGCGGCAGGTGTTCCGCGCTCCCCTCCGGCAGGCGGAGCAGGGCGGCAGGGATGCTGCCCTCCCCCCCGGCGTTTTGGCGGGGCGGCGTTGTTGGGTGGAGGGGTGTTTCGGCCGGCGTTGGGGGGGGGGGGGGCGTCACTTGGGATTGGTTTTTTTTTTTTTTTTTGCTTGGGGCGGCCGGCCCTGGGTACTGCTCATGCGCAGTATGTGTAATTCGGGCGGAATTGATTCCGCGTCACTTCCGGTGTGTCACGAAATGATGCATGTCTAAAAAGTGTGTCACCAACATGAAAAGTTTGGAAAGCTCTGTCCTAGGTAGTATCTGGGGAATGCAAATGACCGACTTGGAATCCACCCTTTCAAAGCTATGCTCTGGGGAGGAAAACCCATTGTCTACCCAGGATTTTTGCTGCCCCAAGCAAAACAAATGTTGGCCGCCCCCCCCTTTTTTGTGCCCCCCGCCCCAAACCCCACCCCAACTCTGCCCCTTCCCAATCCCTTCCCCAAATCTCCGGCCCCGCCTCCTCCCCAGGCGTGCCACATTTCCCCCACCCCATTGCTTCCTGCAGCCCCCCCGCAACTCCCCGCCCTAGCTCATCTCCACTCCGCCTGCTCCCCTGAACGCACCACCACTCTGCTTCTCCCCCCCCCCCCCCGCTTGCCTGAGAGGGAGGGGAGAGAAGCGGAGACGCGGCACGTACAGGGAAGCAGGCAGAGCGGGGGGTGCAGGAAGTAACGGGGGGCGCAGGAAGTAACAGGGGGGTAGAGGAACAGGAACCGCTCCCCCAAGCTCACCTCCTCTCCACCATCGCCTCCCCCAAGCGCGCTGCCACTCAGCTTCTCCCCCCCTCCCTTCCAGGCTTGCCACGCGTGAAACAGCTGCTTCACACGTGGCAAGCCTGGGAGGGAGGGGGAGAAGCGGCGGCACGCTCAGGGGAGCAGGTGGAGGTGGAGCGGAGGAAAGCTGGGGTGGCAGGGGCTCATTTCTAGGGGCGGCATGGCCGGCACCGGAATGCCACCCCTAGAAATGTGCCGCCCCAAGCACCTGCTTGTTTTGCTGGTGCCTAGAGCCAGCCCTGTTTCTACCAATTACTTGCTCCTGGAAACTCCAGATCAAAGACCCCTGAACTGTATAGAGGATGGACTCAAACATGTTATGTGTGTGCATGTTCTGAACTGAAGCTGTGATGAATGTGTACCACAAGGAACCCCACCTTGGGTGGGGATCTGAAGGATTGCTCCTGCCAGAGCCCATGAGGAAGAGGGGTTAATTCTGGTAAGCTTCTTAGGGTGTGTGTAGTTTCTTTTATTGTTTTTAATAGCTGGTTCTCTCTCATGTTTTTTACCTTGGGAACAAACTAAGCTTGCATAGGAAGTGCACCTGGGTACCTTATAACCATTGACAATCACTCTTATCAGCCTCAGAAGAGAAAGCTAGCAGGGGGTCTTTGGGCAAACTGGCTGTGCTGGGAAAGGCAGGGAACAGTGCAGCCCGGGAATAATCCACTCAGCACAAATAAGAGGGGAATATGGTTGCAGCTGCCCTGAACTAGGACAATCCCACCTACTGAAACACCAGCATCTCTTCCTATCACCCCCTGGGATTTCCTCAGTATCCTCCCATGCAAGAATTAGCCTGCCCCTCCTTAACTGGTGGAATCCACTAGGATTGGATTTCCAGAAGGCTGTTGCTCCAACTGGTGAGAGATTTGAAGGGCCTGATTTCCAAAGCTGCAGGCACATTTGTATGCTTAATTTGTGCGTGCCATTACTATGGCTTTGTGCACAAGCAAAGCAACTGCATGTGCAAATGACTAGGTAGGCATCTAACTGATCCTTTGGGCATACAAGCACCCACGTTTGCACACTCAATCATAGCCACTGCTCATGCAATTTAGGTGCTCAGTGGCGCAAAGTTTTGAAATTCAAATCCAGCTTGCTATCAGAAGCATAGAGTGCTACTGAATATTCTCATGGAAATAGAACAGTCCCCCCTTTCGATGAGGTCATGGAACAAAAGAACTAGGGGTGTCCCCATGAAATTAATGGTTGGTAAAGGTATAACAAGAGGAGGCTTTTAAAAGAGCTAGTTAATTTTATTGCCAATAAATATTTGCAGTTAAGATAAGGGTAATCAAATCTCATGCTTCAGGATGTGAGTTAATTTCCACAAGAGTCAGAAAAGTCTCTACCCCTCCCCGCCATGAACAGCACTGCACAACCAGTAAAGGGGATTACTGGGTTGAAGTTACACCGTCTGATTGTTGATCAGTGCAACGGGCAGGAGACTGGATTTCAAGGACCAGTACAATGAACCAGTATAGCTAATGCTATGTCCCTAGCAATTTTTTTTTTTATTATTTCCATTATTTCTTTCTCCCCCACTTCATTATAACCTGATTTTGTTCCTCAGAAGGTCAAGTTTTGTTTTCCTAGCTGTAATCCAACAAAGTTGCACTGAATTACCTAAGGGCACTTCAAACGCACTTTGATAATTTTGGTTTTAATTAGCCTGGCTATCTATTATCAATGTTAATGCTGAGAGAATATTGAAAGCTACTGCTAAAAATGTTGATTTGGCTGCTATACAGGCCCTTAATTCCCTAGGACTAGCCAGGAGAGCAGAAATTTCCTTTAAACCCAACCTTCCCGCTGTGCCCTGAAGCAACGGTGGAGCCAGGCAAGGGGAAATTAAGCAATTAATTGGCTCTTTTTAAAAAATAAAATGGAGAGTAAATTATTTAATCCATGTGCAAATTAATCACCCCAGCCAGAGACCAGCAGAGGGTACGCGGTGTCTGCTTCTGCATGCAGCTCTCTAGCACGCCCTGCTGTTCCACTCCAGGGCTGCCCATACAGCTTCAGACTTCTGCCCCCATCCTGTTTTAGTCCAGAGCCCCCCCGTCGCACATTGCTCTTCCAAAGTAGCACAGTCCTGACTCTTGCCATCGACTCCTCCATCGGGAGCACCGGATTCCAGTGTTTTTGTCAGGTTTCCATTATGTGCTCAAAAGGGAGGGTGGTGGGGAGAAAGCCACCAAATTCTTGGACACGTGGGAACTTAGCCAGATTTGAGCTCCTGACATAAGATGTTTCTTCTGAAATTAATGCTCAAAGGAGGAAGGATGGGCCACTGGTTAAGATGCTAGCCTGAGACCTGAGCCGACAGCAAGTGACCGGACTTAAGAACCTAGGAGATCCCATCCAGTTTTATGTTCTTATTGTGGCAAATTGCTGGCACTACTATGAGGGTCCCGCACTTTCTCTTCTTGTGGGGGGTTTTCAGGGCGCCGTTCCTTGCCCCTGAACTGGGGTATCAGCTCTCCCACTAGTATCCCAGAGAAGGGGAATGGAGAGGGAGGGACCCGGGCCTGCCCTCTACTCCGGGTCCCACCCCAGGGGCCCTAGGTTAGTAAACCACTTGTACTAGTGATACTTTCCCCTGGGCTCCTTCCCTCTCCTGCTTGTGGGGCTTCCTGCCTTCCCTCTGCACAAGCCAGGTGTCCCTTTACCTAGGGTCTTGGTCTACTTAGCCCACCACAGCACTTCTCCAAACTCTCCTCTGCTTTCTTCCACACTGCTCTCTGCTCCACCACCAATCCACTCTGCTTCAACTCCTCCAAACTGCTCTCTGCTCCACCACCAATCCACTCTGCTCCAACTCCTTCCTCCTCCTCCTCTGTCTGCCTGAAGCAGGGGGTTTATTAGGTTCCTGAGAGGGCCTTATTTGACTGCAGGTGCTCCAATTAACCAGTAGCCACCCTCCCTAGTCTCCAGGGAACCACGCCTTAATTAGCCTAGGGCTTATATATTTCCCCTCTCGCACTCTACTACTGCTGCTCCCTGGCCCTCCTGTATCACATTATACCCTTAATTCCCTGCTCTGTCAGAGCTTCTGTGAATATGAACAAGTCCCATCTAGCCTCTCCAGGTACGTCTACACGGAAAAATACCTCATGTCAGCAAGCCTCAGAGCCCAGGTCTACAGACTCGAGCTTGCAGGGCTTATGCTATGTGGAGCAAAGTGAAGACTCACCAGTGCGGTGCCTCCTGCTGGTCGTCTTGGGAATTAGCTAAACTCCAGCTCCGGTGCACCCTCTGCTGGCCATCTCGCCTGCCTCAGGCCCCATGTCCAGACCCCGGTACCCCTTTACCTTGGGGTTCTGCCCCAGCAGTGCCCCCACACGCTGGGTCTCCCCTCGCAGGGGAACTCTCAACTCTCTAAACCCACCTTGCCTCCATGGTTACTGCCAGTCATCATCTAGCCCTCATTCACTGGGGCAGACGGCAGTCTGTAATGGCCACTCATCGTCAGCAAGGGGGTTGGACCAGCTGCCTCAGCCTATCCCAGGGCTGCCTCTCTACAGCCCCAGTATCTTTTTAGGCCTTAACAAAGGCCTCAGCCTGGGGAGTTGCCAGGCTGGAGATCCCCAGCTCCGCTTCAGGCACCCTGCTCTCCCAGGCAGCTAGGTCCTTCCTATTCCAAGGTTGGAGTGAGACTCCTTCAGCTCCTGGCCCCCAACCCTCTTATCAGGGCCAGCTGGGCCCTGATCAGGCATGGCCGCAGCTGTGGCTGCTTCCCCCATCAGCCTAGCTTGGCTGCTTTCAACCCCTGTTCTCCAGGAGTGGGGCAGCTGCCCCACTACAATATGGCACTGAAAATAGCTATGTAGAAGTTCCCATTCGGGCTGGAGCTAGGGCTCTGAAACCAATTCCCCTTCCCAGGCTTCAGCACCCGAGTGTCTACATAGCTATTTTTAGCACCATAGCGTGAGCCCACGTCTGTAGACCCAGGCTCTGAGACTTGCTGCGGTGTTTTTTCCTTTTGCGCCATGTAGACATAATCTCCTTGCCTCAGTTCCCCCCAGCTGTACAATGTGGCTAAGAGCACTGCCCTGCCTTACAGGGACATTGTGGTGATAAATACATTAAAGATTACGAGGTACTAGGATACAATGGGGTCTATATAAAGTACCTAAGAGATCGAAACTCTGCCCCACTTCATATCCAGAAACCAGGAATGTGTTAATCCCACTCTGTATTGGGCAGATACCGAATACTAGCTACATTTTCCCTTTGGATACAGAGTCAGTGAAGTCCTGGTGTCACGTTAGCCAGTAACAGCACGTGCTAATGGGATGTTTTATGCAGAGCATAAAGTCTCCTTCCAGCCACAGAGGTGTCAGAGTACAGGGGTCAACTCAACCAGTTGGATGGCTGGTCATCTCCAAGACTCTCCTTGGCCTTAGAATGGCAGAGGTAGAACGCTCCGCCCCATTTGAACACATTCAACCAGTGCTGAACATCGCTACAATATCAGCTCTACTCTGCTGCTGCGGGGCAGCTTGCTCTGCCCAGACCAATAGACCAGCTGATGAGAGGCAATTGCTACTATGGTAATACTGTGAGTGGCCGGGCCAGAGACAGGAGGAAGGTTGACCTAGAGAATAGGACACTGGCCTGTGAGTCATGACACCTGTGTTCAGTTGCAGCTCAGACTCTGTGTGGGACCTTGAGCAAGTCACTTACATCACCCTGTCCTTATGCCCCCCCCCCACACCTATAAAATGGGGATGGTACATGCTGGCCTCAGAGGTGGTGTGAGGGTAAAACCCATTCATGATTGACTGTGGTGATGAGAGCGCCATCTAGAGACAGAACAAGATTGAAATTCAAGTCCATAGAGAGCTCATGAGGCTGCAGCCAAACTTGCCAAGCTAAGAACCTGACCGTGGAAAGCATTCTCCAGCCCTATCTAAAGGAGGATCCAAGCTAACCTCTGGCTTCATACACCATCAATGCAACAGGCTGAGCTCCAACTGCAAATAGTTCCCACCTCCACCAAGACAGCCAGGTCAGGGTCTCTTGCTGGATGCCAGCTCTCACTCCCTGCTAAGGGCGTAGGCAGTGATAAAAAACATTAGGGAAGGGAGGAGAATGAAGAAGTCAAACTAGCAGTCATGATTTACCCTGAAAGATGGCACAGCAAGATTGCTCTCACCTTATTAAAATCACTCTGGATTCTGTTTGCACAGTCGCTAAAACCTTCACCTAACTACATTACGTGGCCTGACCTTCCCCGAGCACCACACCCCCACCCTCCCACAAACTGTGTACGCCTGCTCAGGTTGGATCCGCTAGAGAGCCAATCATAATGCTGAGTGCTTCCAGTTAGACAAAGACAACAGACCCCTTTTGCACTCCAATTCCTCTTGGAAGAGGCCAAGGCACATACTTGAATTATGGTGGATTCCAACATTTATGAATGGCAAATTCCTTTAGCCTCTTGGAATGTACTTGAAGAGATAAGAAGGGGGATGGAGGAAGAACCAGGCTTCTCACGCCCTCCATTCGAATTTAACTCACCAGCCACAGGAAGAAGGTTCTTAGGGCTTTACAGGAGCTCTCTAATTCAGGCTGCCAGAACCTAGGTGGATAGGCTGGAACCAGGCTACTAGTGAAGGGTACATGTGGGGGTGATTCACAAAATTGGGAGGCAGTTAAAGATTGCAATGCTTTCTCTGCTCTGTGCTGGGAAATCTCATTCCCAGCTAGGGCTCCTGGGTTCTATTCCTGACCACTGGCTTCCTGTGGGACCTCGGCCAAAAAATTTTTTAAAGTGAGTGCCTGATGCTAGGCTCTTGGATACATATTTATACACCTTTGCCTGATTCAGACGCGCCGAACACCCAGGAGATCCCACTGGAGCCAATCCTTGGAAGACAGGGGCGACATAACAAGACTTTTGTTTTAAATCTGCACACACCCCTTACGGTGTACGCAACTTTCCCCGACTCTCGGCTCTGCCAATGCCCATTAGTCTCGGCCTGCTGCGGCTCCTGCCGCACCAGTTGGCGACGCGCGATATAGGAAGACGCCCATCTGGAGGGATGAGATCCTCCGATTCGTTCCGCCTCGTGGCCTCTCGTCAAGCTTGGCACCAAGGCGGTGGGAGGGGACTGCTCTAATTCCCATCACAGGTTTTCCCAGGGGCCCTCGCAATGGGACTGCGGGAACGCTACAAGCCACTTCTCCCACCGCTGGAGTCGATGCTTTGTGGCTGAGATGACGCACGGCAAGCTCTGGTGGCAGGAGTGAGCCCTTCCTCCGGTCACTGCTGCAGACGGCTCATTGGCGTCACCCCACTCCCCGGAGTGACGTTAATGGTCTGAGCAACAGACGTGCAGCTTCGAGCGCATCCTCCAGCAGCTGGTTATTTCTTAAAACCGAACCAGATCCCGTCTAAAAAATATGGGCATTGACTCCGCTCAGCGACTTCTGACATGATCTGCTCGGCATCGCCATCTCTGCTTTATTGCTGGACCTAGAGTCAGCCTTGTGTGATTTACTGCCATGCTTTCATTTCTACAATGCACGGTAGCAGTCGCTTGTCTGCTCCCCATCACCCACCCCCACGGATGCCCACCAACAAGGAAAGCGATCACTGTAATTACACACACTTAACCAAACTTCAGACCTGTCAGGCACAATCCTAATGAACTGTGCTCAGTGCTGATCACAAAGGAATACTATTTAAGCTAATGAAAAGCGAGCGTCCCCCTCCCCCTCCCCTCACCTCCTTCACACTACTATGAAAATCACTTGTAGGCAACGATTTACTTTGAAACATGAGTAACAGCACGCAGAGTGCAAAAACACATATTCCGAGGGATGGCAATCTTGTCAGAGGATTAATGACTCATGTCTGGATAATCAGATTCTGTAACAATAAAGCGCCAGAGTCTTCGATAGAAGCAAAACAGCCGCTACTTCTGATTCATGCAGTCAATCGCTACATTCAGTTACTTTGCTTTTTCCTGGAGCGGAACCATGCATGAAATTAAAGAAACTACCAGAAATTGAGAGAGAGTGTGAGGAATGCATTCCTTGAAAGTTACAACTCATCCCTCTCACCCTGTCCCTCTATAGTATGTTAAATTCTGCTGTTAGTAAATCCATTGTAAATCTTGAATAGTTCTATCAACTTCAGTCAAATTAGTCTGTTTTAATATCAATGGCCCTAACAGCAAAATTTGGTCAGGTGGGTTCAAACACAGAGAACTGAGTCTGTAGGGAGCTCAAGTCCTAGGGTGACCAGATGGTTTGTCAGATGAGTTATGGAGTCATTTACTAGGTCACTAAACAAAAGACCTGGTAAAAAAAAAAATTCAATGTTACTGATGCAAAAAATATTTGATTAAAAGAATTTCATTTGAAATTTCACAGAAAAAATTACAGTTTCTAAATAAAAGTGGTTTCAGTGTTGTAGCCATGTTGGCCCCAGGCCAGGAGACACACAAGGTGGGTGAAGTAGTGTCTTTTATTGGACCAACTTCTCTTGGTGGAAGAGACAAGTTATCTAGCTATACAGAGCTCTTCAGGTCTGGGGGAAAAAAAAAAACAAAAACGCTGAAGAGCTTTTTGTGTAGCTTGAAAACTTGTCTCTTCCACCAAACAGAAGTTGATTAAATAAAAGTTTTCATTAGAAAACTAAAAACCTCTTTACATTTAATTTCAAATGGAAATTTTTGTTTCAAATATTTTTCATTGGGAAAAAAAAATCAAAGTCAAGTTGTCTTTGAGGAACATTTAATGTTTACTGGAACTGCATTTTTCTACTAAAAGAATTTCAGAAGAACAATTTCAACCAGCTCACCTGGTAGAAGTCTGGGATGGAAGAGACCCAATAGAAAGGGCCCTACTAAATTCATGGTCCATTTTGGTCAATTTCACGGTCATAGGATTTTAAAAATTGTAAATGTCATGATTTCCACTATTTAAATCTGAAATGTCATGGTCTTGTAATGTATGGGGTCCTGACTCCTAAAGGAGTTATGTGGGGGGGTCACAAGGTTATTGTGGGGGGGGGGTTGCGATACTGCTACCCTTACTTCTGTGCTGCTGCTGGTGGGGCGCTGCCTTCAGCACTGGGTGCCTGGCTAACTGCTGCCACTTTCCAGCCGCCCAGATCTGAAAGCAGTGCGGAAGTAAGGGTGGCAATACTGCAACCCCCCTAAAATAACCTTGAGGACCCCCCTCAACTCCCTGTGAAATCTATATAGTATAGTATAGGGTAAAAGCACACAAAAGACCAAATTTCATGGGGGGAGACCAGATTTCACAGTCCATGACACGTTTTTCATGGCCATGAATTTGGTAGGGCCCTACTAATAGATGATATGGGAATCACTGTATTGTCAAGTGCTTTTTCCTGTTATGTTTTAATGACTTCAGTGATGAGGCATCTACAGGTCCATCCTTAATGCTCCCCTCACCATGGCATCTGAGCTCTGTATGAGCTTTCAGAAGCTATCCCACTGTCTGTCAGACAGGATTCTCACCATTCCCAATACTCAGCCTCAATATCCCTTTGTTTAAATCTCCACCCACTGCTCCAAGTTATGCACCTCTGGGGACACCCTAAACAGTTTCCCCCGCTTCGTTAACAGTGCTTCTTCCAATGTGTGGGGAGACACAGACCAGCTGGAGACTGGGTTTCACATGCAGGACACAGGGATATTGCTTATGCACGGTGAGCCTCTCTTGCCAGTACAGAGTGGCTCCTTCCAAGCTGCTGCACTGCCAGCACTCTGCAAATGCCAGAGGTGGGATGGTAGCAGAGAGTGGGCACCCGCACCAAGATCAATCACAGCGACAGAGATTAATAAGAGATGTGGGACTATATCGCACCAGAACTGCTGAGAGAGTGAATCCCAAGGAGAATCTGCAAACCACTGCAAGTGAAATTCCCCCCCGCCCACCCCCGCAGAATATCCATAAGCAGCACTGAGCTCAGCAGCAGCCTCTCCTCCATTCCCTCACCCAGGAAAAAATGTCAGCAAGGAGACCAAAGGTGCAATTCTTTATTAGATGAATTAAAATTAATTAGCTGCGTTGGCCTCCTAAGCGCCTCTCCACACTCATGAACGCGGCAATGGTTGGATTCCATCTGATGCTCATTCCCTTCTCCCCCACACACTTTGCTTTATTCTTTATTTCTCTTGGGGTAGGTTAGGTTGACTAGCCTTTACTTGACCACGGATGGGGCAGGGTGGGAGACCGAGCCTGCGTCCTTCTGAGAATGTTGCCGTTGCAAGAAAGGCACTGAACAAGGGATACCTAGACTTTCCCCGTTTCTTAAGGGTCTTGTGATGAAATCTAGAGGCCAAAAAAATAAAAAAAGAATGCAAGGACAAAACAAGGGTGGAGGAGGAAGGACAGGTTGGGAAAAAATGAGATGTAGAAAAATCAAAGCTGGTAGAGTGGATGGCTCAAAGGACAGGTAAGGGAATATGGAGCTTTTCACCTCCCAGTTGGTAGTGACCAAAAGCACTCACCCTCTGAAGGCCATTTGGTGGCCAGAGTGGAATGAAGCAGTGTGGTTCAGTCTGTTTTTTACTGGACAGATGAACACATCACTGGGAGTCCACCCAAACTGGTCCCTGCCTTAGCAGGGCCAGCAGAAAAGCCAAGAAGTGAATAGGCCACAGGGGCTAAATTCCTATCTCATCCCATGCTGATCTGGAGCCATCACCTATTGGATTCACAATGGCCACATTTCCAAGTGCTGCATCTACTCAATGGCCAGCCTCCAGGGCTGTCAGTCTGGTAGGTTTCACCAGCATTAGCTGCTTTGAACATGCAATAGCTGATAATGCATCATATTATCCCGCAGGAGATCCAGCATCATAAACAACCTTTGGCCTCTCACTCCCAGTGAGTGCCTTGCTTAACATCTAGGACATGTGGTGCCACCAGCAATGCCACATCCCCTATTGACTTACCTATGGAATGGCACATACTTGTATCTACACATCATACCACACAGCACAAAGCATCCCCATTTGAGGCTTGTAGTTCATTGAATTGGGTAGTATCCCTATAAACAGCTTGTGCGCCCTCTAGTGGCCCATTCATACAATGTTTGTTGTGTAAAGAGCAAAACACACAAGATGGCACAGAGACAGACACAACCGTAGCTAAAGAGTAGCCCACAACATGCAGGAGACAGAACACTCGTGCTCTCTGGTTCCAAAGACAAAAGGCTCTACTTAGTTCCAGTGAGCTAGTTAAACACAGACAGTAGAGGGAAACTTGAACATGTCTGACATCCTCATCCAGAAGAGACCAGTGGAGCAAATATCAAAGACATACAGTAACCAGCTCACGTGGCAATACTAAGATGCTAATTTAGCATCCTCTGTAGCCTTCATTCCCCATTTATGTAAGCTAAACACGTCTGGCCAAATTCTGCTCTCAGTTACTCTTGGGCAACTACAGTAAGTCCTTCCCTGAAAAGTGACGGTTAAAACAGGATTTTAAGGTCCCATGTTTATTGACTCCCAGCCAGTCTCTGATCGGCTCAGTTCAGCTCACAAGTAAAAGGGTAGGAAGTTTTCCAATTGCCAGATCTGAAAATTGCACTTGGAATCTGATATCAAACTGGTTTCTTTCCTTCTCATCATTAATGAAGGGTATGACAGCCAAATTCTGCCCTTGCTTGCACCTGTGTAACCCCATTGTCCACAGATTATACCCTCAGTGGACAATGGGGTTACACGGGTACAAGCAGCCCTGGTGCGTTCAGTGGGGCTTCCACAGGTGAAGCTGACTAGAATGTGATAAACTATTCTGCTGAGGATACACAGGAAGGCCCAGAATCCCAGTTCACTCCCTGAGCTGGATCAGCCCTGCAGGGCTTATAGATGCGTAGTGAGTAGTCATCCGTCATCAACTCAGACTCAGAAGGGAGCATCATGATCATCTAGTCTGACCCCCTGAACATCACAGGCCACAGAACCTTGCCCACTCCTGTAATAGAGCCATAACCTATAGCTGAGTTACTGAAGTCTTCAAATCTTGAATTAAAAAGACTGCAAGTTACAGAAAATCCACCATTTATTCAAGTTCAAAAACTAGTATGTGACCTATACCCCAGGCTGCAGAGGAAGGCGAAAACCCTCCAGGGTCTCTGTCAATCTGACCTAGCAGAAAATAACCTTCACCACTCCAAATATGGTGATCACTTAGACCAGGGGCGGGCAAACCTTTTGGCCTGAGGGCCGCATCGGGTTTCGAAAACTGTATGGAGGGCCGGTTAGGGGAGGGGGTCATGGCCCGGCCCCCACCTCCTATCCGCCCGCCCCGCCCGGGACTCCTGTCCCATCCAACCCCCCCATTCCCTGACAGCCCCTCCCCCTGGGACCCCTGCCCCATCCACATCCCCCCACTCCCTGTCCCCTGACCGCCCCTGGAACCCACGCACCTGACTGCCCCCTCATCCAACCCCTCCTCTCCTTCCTGATGGCCCCCCGCCCCCAGGACCCCTGCCCCATCCAACCACCCCTTCTCCCTGTGCCCTGACTGCCGCCGGAACTCCTGCCCCTGACTGCCCCATCCACCCTCCTCCCATCCCCTGACCGGCCCCGGAAACCCTGCCCCGAACTCCCCTGTCCTCTATCCAACAACCCCTGCTCCCTGCCCCCTTACCGTGGCTGGCGGCACTACAGCCGCGCCACCTGGCTGGAGCCAGGCCATGCCGCCACCACCGCGCAGCACAGAGCACCGGGTCAAGCAGCTGCGCTGCCCCAGAAGCTCCCAGCCCCGCCGCCCAGAGCATTGCGCCGGCGGCGCGGCGCACTGAGACTGCGGGGGAGGGGCCGGGGGCTAGCCTCCCGGGCCAGGCAGGAGGGTCCCGTGGGCCAGATGTGGCCCACAGGCCATAGTTTGCCCACCTCTGACTTACACCCTGAGCATGTAGGTGACACCCACCAGCCAGACACCTGGGAAAGAATTCTCTGCAGTAGCTCAGAGCCCTCCCCATCGAGTGTCTCGTCACCAGCCGTTGGAGAGGCTTGCTAACAGCAGTCACAGATGGGCCACATGCCATTATACTCAATCTCCTCATACCATCCCTTCCATAAACTTACAAGCTCAGTCTTAAAACAAATTAGCCTTCCCCACCCCCACCCCGCTCCCCTTGGAAGGCTGTTCCAGAACTTCACTTCTCTGATGATCGGGAACCTTTTGCTAATTTCAAGCCTAAACTTACTGATGGCCAGTTTAGATCCATTTGTCCTTGTGCCACAGTTGGCTCTTAAATGGAGGAGCTATTTATCCCTCTGATGTATTTACAGAGAGCAATCATCTCTCCGCCCAGCCTTCATTTGGTTAGGCTAAAACAAACCAAGCCCTTTGAGACGCCTCTCCTAAGGCAGGGTCTTCTTTCCTCTGATCATCCTCTTAGCCCTTCTTTGTTCCTGTTCCAGTTTGAATTCATCCTTCTCAAATATTGGAGACCAGAACTGCACACAGTATTCCAGCCGAGGTCTCACCAGTGCCTCGTATAATGGAAACGACACTTCCTTATCTCTCTATTGGAAATAACGGGCCTGATGCATCCTAGGATTGCATTAGTCTTTTTCACAGCCATATCACATTGGCAGCTCATAGTTGTCCTGTGATTGGCCAGTCCACTCAGACCTCTCTCATCCTCTGTTGCTTCCAACTGATATGTCCTCATCTTCCAACAAAAAACTGTTGTTGTTAGTCACTAAGCGTATGTCTTTGCACTATTAATTTTCATCCCACTTATATTAGTCCAATAGTCAAGGTCATCCAAATCTTATGATATTTCAGTCCTCCTCCCTATTGGCAGTACCTCCCAATTGTGTGTCATCTACAAATTTGATTAGCATGCTCCCACTTTTTGTGCCAAGATCATTAATGAAAGTGTTAAATAAGATTTGTCCCAAGACTGAGCCTTGAGGAACTCCAGTAGTAACTTCCCTCCAGCCTGACAGTTCAGCTTTCAGCACGACCCCTTTAACTAGTTCCTTACCCACTTTTCAATTCTCATAGTAATCCCCATCTTCTCCAATTTAACTATTAATTTCCCATGTGGAACTGTATCAAATGCTTTAGTGAAATCCAGGTAGATTAGATCTACTGCATTTCCTTTGTTTAAAAAATCTGTTATTTTCTCAAAGAACGAGATCAGGTTGGTCTGGCACAATCTCCCTTTTGTAAATCCATATTGTACTTTATCCCAATTACTGTTTTACACTGTGTCTTTAATTACTCTCTCTTTTTAAATAGGTTTTAGGACCTTGCATACAAATAAGGTCAAACTAACTGGCCTGTAGTTTCCTGGATCATATTTTTTCCCTTCCTTAAATATAGGTACCATATTTGAAATTCTCCAGTCAGAATACAGCCTACAAGTTTATGGATTCATAAAAAGATCCTTGCTGTTGTTCTTGCAATTTCCTTTAATATTCTTGGATGGAGATTACCTGTTTTGGTCCCATTACGCTGTTTGAGTTTGGCTTCAACCTCAGATGTGGTAACTTCCATATCCTCAGGATTAAACAAAGACTGTGAATTGCTAGCCAACTACAAAAGCAGTTTCTCCTCCCTTGGTGTTCACACCTCAACTGCTAGAAGAGGACCTCATCCTCCCTGATTGAACTAACCTCGTTATCTCTAGCCTGACTCTTGCCTGCATATTTCCACTGCATGCATCCTATGAAGTGGGTATTCACCCACGAAAGCTTATGCTCCAATATGTCTGTTAGTCTATAAGGTGCCACAGGACTCTTTGTCGCTTCCATATCCTTGTTCCTATTAGCCACCCCAACCCAAATTCCTCATTACCCTTATTAATAACTAACTGAGGCAAAGTAATCCTTTAGGTGCTGGGCCAGACTTAGATCATGTTTAATATCCACCCCATCATAAGTGTTTAATGGTCCCACCTCTTCTTTCCTCGTTTTCTTTTTGTTTATATGACTAAAGAACCTTTTACTATTGGTTTTAATTCCCTGTGCAAGGACCAACAGTTTTGGCAGTTCTTACTTTTCCCCGTTACACTTCCTGTCCTCCATGCAGTAGATCTCCTTGTCAAGCCATCTCTTCTTCCACACCCTGCAGGGAGATGCAGGCTTCCTCTGTTGACATCCTGACCTCAGGTGTTTGAGCCCAACATATGGATGGTAAAATACTGCTGGCTTGCAGCAGGTGCATCTTGTTAACAACAGCCAGGGGCTGGGACAGAGGAGGGCCTGCAGGGCAAACTGTGGGAAGGAAAGTTAGGGACACAAGATGGGGGAGGTAATCTCTTTTAATGGACCAACTTCTACTGGCAAGAGAGACAAGCTTTCGAGCTTATATAGAGCTCTAGAAGATCAAACACCTGAGATCAGGGTGACTTCTGGGGCTCTGTGTAAGCTCGAAAGCTTGTCTTGCGCACCAACAGAAATGGGTAAATTAAAAGAGATTACCTCACCCACCTGGTCTCTCTGATATCTTGGACTAGCATGGCTACAATACCACTGCGCACAACAGGAAGAAAAATAAGGCAGAGGTATATGGGTTTTTTGCTGTTCTGAGGTCTCAATTTCCCCAGAAAGGAGTAAGCATGGGTTATGTACAATGAGTCTATATTGTTTTCAGAGAAGGATGGGAGCTCTTCCTGTTTAGAAGAATGTAATGTAGAATCTGGTCTTTGATATATTCAGTTCCAAGGAATCCAGTGTTGCAGTACTCATTTCTACCTACAGTCTCCTGGGCGCTTAGGGAGAAGCCCTGCAAACCTCAGCATTTTCTGCAACTTTGTGGGGCGGAGGGAAGAGACTTTGCATCAAAGACTCATTCTGCATTCAGATGAGGAGGATGCGCTGCGCACTGTTACTATTTGAGACCTAGACAACAGCCACTGCAGACACAGGATCGAACGCTGACCAGGAAAACAAGACTTTTTTTAAAAAAGGATGAAAGGAAAGAAGGAATATCTTGTTTTCTCTCTCCAAAACAGGTTAAAGTTAGCCCCGCCGGCAAAGCTGCAGGTGCCTTTTCCATATGCTTCATGTAGCCTGAGGACCAGCTATGGAAGCTTTCAACCTTTTGTATAAAAGAGAGAAAGCAAATTCATGAATATTTCATGTGTTGTCTGATCTTACTTGCAAGTTTCTTGGAAACTGTTAAAGTGCAAGAATAATATTGTCATCGTCCACCTGTCATCTTTCACCTGGCTGGCTGTGAAGAGAAGGAAAAAGACTATCTGGGCTCCGTTCCCACAGGCGGAAGAAACCCCATGCCCATTGTTTTAAGAAAGAAATCGAGAGATGTCGCAAGAGAGTTGGGAGAAAGTCTGTCCAGAGGCTGATAAAATAAATGCCCCAGATTTCATGCTTCATTTCCAAGCAGTTTTTCTGCTCCTCACAGCCTAATGCAGAAGAGAGAGTTTGTGCCATCAACAAATATTGTTCAGCACGGGCAGAAAGGCGGTGCCTGCTCAGGGCTGCTCCTTCACCAGTTTATACACCCCGTCCCACCTTGGATAGAATTTCAGATCTGGAAAGAGACTCCAGTGACGTCAGTGTGGGTTGCACTGAGCCCAGACTGAAGTCAATAGCCCAGCTCCCTTTCATTTCAACAGGAAACTGGACAAAATCATACTTGGTGACTGCTACTTAGAGTGGCTTAACCACATTTACTCCCTGCATTATTTACAATTAAACCTCGGATCTTTTCAAGGGGCTGAGCACCCTTAACTCCGTGGCAGCAAGAGGGTACAGCAACTCAGGAGGTGCTTTGCACTTCACAGGATCAGTCCAGGTTAGCTTGCCCTCTAGTACACCCCCGAGCCAGTTTTCTCCAGAAGCAGTTGCTGATGATACAGAGAAACTGTTTCTCCAAACTATGCCATCATACAACAATTCAAACTTCAGATGCTCCAACTGCTGCCGGAATAAATGAGACAACCACAGCCAAGCAGCTGAAATAAAGAGCCAATATAACCTATAAGTTCAATCCATCTCTATAGTGCAGATACCAACATCAATATTCAACAAAAGGAATTCGAGAGATGGAGGAATCAGAACACACAACAGAGATTTGATTCAAGAGTCAGACTTCTCTCGCAGCAAATTATTACACTGACTTCACACCGACATAATTTAAGACTGAGAAATCTCCTTAGAAATCAGAAAGATTGAAAATAAAATACACTCCCAACCCTAAGTCCCAAAAACAGGAGGGGAAGAAAATTAAAGAAGCAGAAGAAAAAATCCAGCCGAGAAGCAGGATTAAAAAGAAAAAAAAATCGATTTCACTGACGATAAAGCTTCAAGTCCACATCAGAGAAGTCCAGTATAAACAACAACAAAACCCAAGGGATTTTATCTCAAACTCAAACTCGTATTTGTTTGACGAGGGCCATGAGGCGTCTCAAGAGACAGAGTCAAACTGTGCTGGGCCCATGATCAAACCCTTTTCTTAGTCTCCGCCAATACTGACAACTTGCTGGCTACTTGCAAAGGAGGTGGCTATTGGCAGTGGTGCTGGAACAGTCAATAGTGAAGATGCTGAAATCCAGCCTCCTTACCCCTGTCTGCACCCCACCCCCAGAGCTGAGGCAAGGAGCAAAGCCGTGTCTCTGGGAGTGGGGTGCAGAGAAAGGGGGCCGAGGCCAGGGCCACAGCTGGGGGTGGGTGCGGGGCAAGGAGTGAAGCCCTGTGTAAAATCTGGGGGTGCTGCTGCACCCACCGCACCCCTAGTTCCTGCAGCTATGGCTATTGGAGCTACTTCACCCATCTGAATGGGAAGAGGGAGAGTGGTTATTATTAGAGTGGGGAAACAAACATTCTAGCAGAGCGAATGAATTCAACTCTTGCCAGGTGAGCAAGGATCACAACCAGTTTGCAAACTCTAATTTAGCAGCGGGCTTGTCGGCACAGAGGCCTAGCGCGTGGCAAACCAAGGTGGGAACGTGCAGTTCACTAACTTGGTTCGTAGACCCCGCGGCCAAGTGATGAAAGTTCTGTTGTGCGCATTGGCACGTGGCAACAGACGCTACACAGCAATTGTGGTAAGCTACTGTGGTGTAGATTTATACCCTAGCTTCTGTGCACTAAGTCATCAGATAGACAAGCCCTGAGGCACCAATATGGCGCTCATTACGGTCGTGTCTGAGCATCTCAAAACACTACAGGGAGGTAGAGGAATGCTATTATCCCCCTGTTTTACAGATGGGGAACAGAGCCAAAGGGCTAGATTTTTCAAGGGAGTTAAGCACCTAAGTGACTTACCCAAAGTCATGCTGTGGCAAACGGGGGAACGGAACCCTGGACCATCCTTCCTCTTAACAGAGAGGAGAGCCCTGCAGACGCTATCTCTCTCCCTCCTTGGTGTTTACACACGTCAATAAGAAATGATTTAATACTTTGCACTGCTATGCACCTTCACACTATCCCAAACACTAAGTAAGGCACTGCACATCAGCATTGCCCAGTAGTTATGTGTGGTTATAGGTGGAAGGGATAGCTCAGTGGTTTGCGCATTGGCCTACTAAACCCAGGGTTGTGAGCTCAATCCTTGAGGGGGCCGTTTAGGGATCTGGGGCAAAAATCTGTCAGGGGACAGTACTTGGTCCTGCTAGTGAAGGCAGGGGACTGGACTTGATGACCTTTCAAGGTCCTTCCAGTTATTTATATCCATTGTACAAGCCAGTAAATAAAGTCCTGGAGAGGGTACATAAGACATCAAAAAAGTTTCACATCGAGGCAGTAGCAACTCCAGGAATCCTGTCTCCTGCTCTAACTATTACAGGGTTAGAAGCGCCCTTCTGTTCTCAGTTGGGACCAAGGCTCTATTAGGCTAGGGAGCAAACATACACCATCTCTTCCATGAATTTACAATCTGATAAAACATGAAAGGGAAACAGAAGTGAAGCAACCTGCCTAAGGTCACTGAGAAGACCAGTAACAGATGGGGCTAGAACCCAAGTCTCCTGAGTCTCATCTGAGCAGTCCACCCACCAGACCAAGCTGCCTCTGTAGGTAGTGTCCCTTATGTGACGTAACTGGGGTATCTACATAACAATCTATGGCACTGCGGGTCTTACAACGCCTCTATTTGTTTTCCAGCTGTTCTAGATGGATAGACACACAGGTGTGCTTTTATTCTCATCGCTCGTCCCTTTCCAGGCGACAGCAGTAAATTAAACTGGGTGAGCATTAAGCATTGATCTCATCCACAAGACAGCTACAGCGTCCCAGTATACCTTCGGTAATTTAACAGTTGTTCTGCATTCCCCCACCCCCACCCCCACCCCCCTCCCACACACACACAGCTCCTGTTCTCCACCTGGATTATTTCAGTGTGTGGGGAAGATAAACATTAAGACCACAGTTGGCAAGGCTGGCGGGAAATGCCAGGTCTGAATTCCCCTCATTTAAAAGGGAAGGAATAAATCTTTATTAACGTTAATAAGCACAATGCTAATGCTTGCGTATCAAGTTACTTTGTGCTGCTGTGGCAGGGTGAGCAAAGGGAGAAGGATTTCTATAATCAGGTCTAATGCCCAATGCAATTTCACAAGGAAATTTCCATCCACTGATACAGAAGGGGAGGAAGAGATGCCACAGCCCTGGACAAGGTTAGAGGGCTATTTCCAAAGGGACTGAGGCCATGTCCCAATTATGGCTGCCCCCGCATAGTGCACCAGAGGGTAGGTAGGGCATAAAGAACAGACATAATTTGGCATCAAGGAGTGGTATCTGGCTAGCATTGCTTGACACGTGGGCATGGCCATAGAGGCCACAGCTCCACCCGCTCCTCCGCACATCAAAAACGGAACCGATCAACAATTACCCACAGAAATGTTTATTTCAATGGAAAATGGCTTTGGGCCTAAAGGGAGACCCCATTTCCCGACCAGCTCTAGCAGCTCAGACAGGACAGGGCAAGGGCAGCTTCCCAGAGCCCTCCATGCACGTTCAGCAGAGGAGCCATGCCTTCTAACCCTCAGGCAACACTGCTCATGGGGTTGTTACTGTATTGTGATAAGGTCCAGGAGCCTGGGCATGGAGCAGGACCCACGCTGCTAGGCGCTGTACAAAAACAAACAAACAACAAACAGTACCTTCCCTGCCCCCCAAGAGTTTCCAATCCAAATCAAGACTGAACTCTGTTCCCATAGGGTAGGGCTACACTGCACTGCTAAACATTCGTATGCCCCTTGCTTCGGCCACCATTCCAGAGGACATGCTTCCATGCTGATGATGCTCATTAAAAAAAAAAAAATTACATTTGTGACGAACTCCTTGGGGGAGAATTGTGTCTCTGGCTCTGTTTTACCTGCATTCTGCCATATATTTCATGTTATAGCAGTCTTGGCTGATGACTCGGCACATGTTGTTCATTTTAAGAACACTTTCACTGCAGATTTGACAAAACGCAAAGAAGGTACCAATGTGAGATTTCTAAAGGTAGCTACAGCAGTCGGCCCAAGGTTTAAGAATCTGAAGTGCCTTCCAAAACCTGAGAGGGAGGTGGTGTGTGGAGCATGCTTTCAGAAGTCTTAAATGAGCAACACTCTGATGCAGAAACTACAGAAGCTGAGCCACCAAAATAGAAAAATCAACCTTCTGCTGGTGGCATCTGACTCAGATGATAAAAATGAACATGCATTAGTCCGCACTGCTTTGGATTGTTATCAAGCAGAACCCCATCATCAGCATGGACCCATGGACCCTGGAATGGTGGTTGAAGCATGAAAGGACATATGACTCTTTAGCGCATCTGGCATGTAAATATTATGCGACGCTGGCTACAACAGTGCCATGCGAATGCCTGTTCTCACGTTCAGGTGACATTGTGAACAAGAAGTGGGCAGCATTATCTCCTGCAAATGTAAACCAACTTGTTTGTGTGAGCGATTGGCTGAACAAGAAATAGGACTGAGTGGACGTGTAGGCTCTAAAGTTTTACATTTTGTTTTTGAATGCAGGTTTTTTTGTACATAATTCTACATTTGTAAGTTCAACTTTCATGACAAAGCACCACAGTACTTGTATTTGGTGAACTGAAAAGTATTATTTCATTTAGTTTTTACAGTGCAAATATTTGTAATAAAAATAAATATAAAGTGAGCACTGTACACTCTGTATTCTGTGTTGTAATTGAAATCAATATATTTGAAAATGTAGAAAACATCCAAAAATATTTAAATAAATTGTATTCTATTGTTCAACAGTGCGATTAATCGCAATAATTTTTTTTAATTGCTTGACAGTCCTAAAAACTACCCAAGATAGTTAAGTTCCAGGTCCGACACTGATGTGCTGTGTAAACTCAGACAAGTCACTTCACCTCTCTCTGCTGCTAGTTCCTTTCCCACCCGTTGTCTTGTCTGTCCAGATTGTAAACTCTCCAAGGCAGGGATGGTCTCTTACTATGCGGTAATACGGTGTAGCTAGAAAATTGGGACCCTGATCTGGTAATGCAAATACTGCCATTTTACAAGTAACTTGACACAGGGTCCTCTGAAGACTTTGCCATATAAGAAAAGGTAAGATGAACAGAGTTGGCATGGATGCCCACAGCCAGATCAATCATGCCTCTAAAAGTAAAGAGCCAGACACAATCAAAAGGGAAAAAAAGCCAAATACATCTGGAGTGATTTCTCTGGAGTGACCCAAGCCCATGCCAGATTAGTAAACAAGATCTGTCCAGGTGCTGCACCTAATTAGAAGCAGCCCGGTCGATGAGAGCAGTAGATACACTTCGGTACAATTGTCTAATTACTGCAGAGAGTTTAATGAAGTTCCAAAAGGCCTAACCCCTTGTTCCTATTAATTAGGAGACAGGGCCGTTACATGCTCGCGTTATTTAATTAAGAGAACTGCTGACACGGCTATTTTTTGTGGCACCTTAATTCACTGAGGAACAACGCAGGCTCCTTGCATCTTAGGCATAAAATGACCCTTCAGCTATTAATAAGAAAGTGTTGTATTAGTCCCAAATGCTGCCACAGCACTATTACTGCTGTATCATCATGGTTTTAGATGGGAAAGCTCAATGTTATATGTTGGATCGCTTTCTTTCCTTTAAAAAAAAAAAGTTTAAATGAATTTAGTGCTGGTGGAAGGAGACAGATCGCAGCTCTAGAAACCGCTGTCCTCAACCCACTGAACAGCTATAGCCAGGGCCCTACCAAATTCACGGCCATGAAAAACACGTCACAGACCATGAAACCGGGTCTCTCATGAAATCTGGTCTTGTGTACTTTTACCCCATACTGTACAGATTTTACAGGACAGAGCCAGCCTCTCTCAAACTGGAGGTCCTGACCCAAAGGGGTTTTCAGAGGGGTCACAAGATTATTGGGGGGGGGGTGGTATTGCCACCCTTACTTCTGTGCTGCCTTCAGAGCTGGGTTCCCGAAGAGTAGTGGCTCCTGACTGAGGGCCCAGCGCTGCAGAGAGCAGCGCGAAGTAAGGGTGGCAATACCATGCCAGGCCATTCTTACTTCTGTGCTGCTGCTGGCAATGGCTCTGCCTTCAGAGCTGGGCTCCCGGCCAGCAGCCACGCTCTCCAGACCCATACAGCGACAACACCGTGAAATGTCAGATGTAAATATCTGAAATCATGAAATGTATGATTTTTAAAATCCTACGACCTTGAAATTGACCAAAATTGACTATGAATTTGGTAGGGCCCTAACTATAGCATTAGCAGCAGCAGCGTCGGGCCCTGTCAACGTCCTCAAGCCAGACCTAGAGGGACAATCAGGGTAAGAGGGTTGTTCAATGCATTGAGCATCTTCCCACCCCCACCTCTGAGCAGGTTTGCATTTGACTCAGACTCCTTTCCCTCCCACTTCCTTTTCCACGGAGATGAAGAATTCAAATCAATGCATAATCTGTCTTTGACCCACACAAACGCACACCGGAAGCCACACTCGTGTAATTATAGCAGCTCCCCTTAGCATAATAAGAGATGAATCCAGTCATAGTGTTTCCATTGTAAACCCCTCTTCCTTCCCCCCCCCCCCCCAAGATTTTATACTGTAGTCAAATAATTTGCTTCGGCAGAAACTTGGTTTCACAAGCTCTCAGCCCAGCAATGAAAAACGTGGTTTTTTTAAAGTTGATTTAAATCAGTTCAGACCCATCAGCTTAGAAATGTAAATGAATGTATCAGCACCTCTAACTCAGACTCAGTTCACAATCCAGACTGATGCTTTTGGCAACTGACAAAAAAAAAATCAAAGTGAAACCAAATAATTTTTTGCATTTTAAATCTCTCTTCAGCATGTAGCACTAGCATGTGTAGATTGTACAGGGCACTGATTGTTAAATACACGCAGTTTCAGTTCACTGACAGTCCAACATATTAAAGTTCTAGGAGTACTGGATACATCAAAAGTTTTAGGATCCAGAAATGTCTGGCACATTTTCTTTGTGAACTGGAAAAAAAAAATGCTCTTACATTTCCTTTCCTTTGATCCTGAAGTTACCCACATTTTACTTGCTGTGCAGCTACTTCTGGGATAGAACAAGGAAGCTGTTTAACCACACACAGCAACAATACACAAGCAGTGGAAAAAGGTGAAGAAAACAAAATGAACTTTTTCCATATAGAATACGATAAAACGTGCTAGGGAAAGAAATGTTCTTCTCAAGCCCTCAACAGCCTCTTACAGAGAGCAAGAAAGAAATTAAAAGCAATAAATAAGTAGTCGACAATGTCCATTTAAACCTTAAAAAGCAGGTTTCATATATCCAACGTGAACATTAACTATTGCTGCATTACCTGGGCTGCTATAAAACAGCCGGCCCCAGTGAGCCAGCCTATCGCGCTTTATTAGCCTTATGACGAAAAGCTGTTACGGCGCTGAGGTTACCCACCAGGGCATTAACTAAAGTCTGGCAGAAGCAGATCAGACACAATTTCAGGTTCCCTCCTGGAAAATTATGAATCATGCAAGATGCCATTATTATTTCCAAGATGGAAACTATAAGCCACAAAGCAGTTTTTGCTGGGAGCCCTTGTCACCCAGTGATTGGGCCCAGGACTGGGAGTTGGGAGAGACAGAAATCTTGCATTAAGCAGTTATGTTCTTTTTATATAGCCTTGGTGTACACTAGGGGGGGAATGGATATAAACTGGCCATCAGGAAGTTTAGACTTGAAATTAGACGACGGTTTCTAACCACCAGAGGAGTGATGTTCTGGAACAGCCTTCCAAGGGAAGCAGCGGGGGCAAAAGACCTATCTGGCTTTAGTCAAAGGTCAATTAATTGCCATCAGTGGTAAATAGGACCAATGGTCAATGATGGGATGTTAGAAGTTACTACAGAGAACTTTTTCCTGGGTGTCTGGCTGGTGAGTCTTGGCCACATGCTCAAGGTTCAGCTGATCACCATATTTGGGGTCAGGAAGGAATTTTCCTCCAGGGTAGATCGGCAGAGGCCCTGGAGGTTTTTCGCCTTCCTCTGCAGCATGGGGCACGGGTCATTTGCTGGAGGATTCTCTGCATCTTGAAGTCTTTAAACCATGATTTGAGGACTTTAATAGCTGAGACATAGGTGAGAGGATTATTCCAGGAGTGGGTGGGTGAGATTCTGTGGCCTGCATTGTGCAGGAGGTCAGACTAGATGATCATAATGGTCCCTTCTGACCTTAAAATCTATGAGTCTAACTAAGTTACGCAACTTCAGCTACGAGACTAACGTAGCTGAAGTCGACATACTTAGATCTACTCACCACATCTTCGCGTGGTGAGTCGACTGCTGCTGCTCCCCCGTCGACTCCGCCTACGCCTCTCGTGGCGGTGGAGTACAGAAGTCGACGGGAGAGCGCTCGGGGGTCGATTTATCATGTCTAGACTAGACGTGATAAATTGACCCCCGTTGGACTGATCGCTACCCGCCGATCTGGTGGGTAGTATAGACGTACCCTTAGACTTTACACAGCACAGCAATGGGAGCCTGCTCTGAGCTGCAGCCAGCCCTGTGTGCTCCCCTCTCCAATGTAAGCCCCACCATCTAAAACAGGGTGAGCTCTGCCACATCCCACGTCCTCCCACCAGAATGACACATGGGTTCTGTTCCTGACTCTACCACTGACCAGCTGTGTGACCCCATGCTAGTCAATGCCCCGTGCCTCAGTTTTCCCTCTCTGTAAAATGGGGATCCCTTCCTTTGTAAAGTGCTTTGAGATCTACAGATGAAAGGGGTGACAGCAGCAGTATTGCTGGCCTCTTCTTTCCTCATCTCTCAGCCGTAAGGGCTGAGGCTTGGGCTCCCCTGTTCCACCTGCAGTTTTGCAATCACAAAAGGAGTCGCAAGTACAATCCAGAGTAGTTGCTGTGACAGTTCTCAGGGTGCCCAGGACTGAGAGTCTCCCTGTTACACCTTTCCTCCAGCAAGAGGGCGTCTTGCCTGTGGTAGCTGGCTGTTGGCACCCGTCAGCCATTCAAGCACTCTCCTCTGGGCTAGGAATCACCCAGGGGCAGCATGCTCCAGCCACGCCCCCTGCTTTCCCAGCACTCCCTGGGAGGTGGTGGTAGAAAGACAGCTATGCTCACTAAGTACCACTGCCTCCTAAATCCAGGGAATCCTTAGTTTAGTTGGGGCAGCTCTAATGCTGTTTTGCACTGATGGATTTGGACTAAGCAGTGGGACCCCGGGATGGTGGGTTGGGTGGGTCTCAGTTCCACCCAGAAAGCCAACATTTAAAGGATACCATGAGTCTGAGTGTGAGCTGGGAGAACAGCCCTTCACTGGGGAAGGAAAATGTCTTGATACGCAAATCACCTGAAAATCGAGGAGGATTAACACGAGAAAAATTATTTCGAAGATTCACTGTTTTGTCACAGCATAATATGGCCATTCACCCACTGAGTGCCAGCACATTTAACAAGCTATTAATAATCAACGTCCCAGTGCTCAGCCATCATGTGCAAGTACCTTCCATCATTAGAAAGCCCATCCCGTTCAGCAAGTCTGTCGTGTTCACCACCGAGCTGGAGGTGTACTTGGCTCTGTTTGCAAAGCATATTTGCAACAAGCGAGCCCACAGCAAGATCCGAGGTGTAGCCCAGGGACAGAGACACACTACTGGGAGATCAGGAAAACACCAACCTCTCATGAAGCCACTGCACAATTACTGCATTTTAACCAAATAGCCTAACACTACTGGGTTGGATGCATGTAGGAATCGCTGGGTGAGATTCTAGGGCTTGTGTGTGCAGGAGATCACAAGAGACAATCACAATGGTTTGAAATAACTTACTGGAGATCCAGGATATTTTTGTCCATTCCGCCCACCCCCCCCCCCACACACACACACACTGTTTTCAATGGGCAGCAGAGAAAAGGTAAGCATGGTGTAAGCACACCTAATATGAGCGCCGACTTAAATGACAACTTCAGGGGGCCTTTCCTCCTTAACAACATTATCCTGGGCTAAATGAACTGCAAGCTTGGAAACCATCAGGAGCTGATTAGCCCAGGGCACAGTTATTACTGATTTCAAAGGGCTCGCCCTCAAGTTATTCATTACTCTATTTTTTCACCCTCTCTGACAAATAAAACCATTCTCCTCCTCACTGCCAGCTAGGAAATCCATGAACATGGGCACTTAGGGATGCATCGGCGACCATTTATGGAAATGCACTGGGAGAGCTCTTTGGAAGGACAGAGTGGAAAATGGACAGCTGTCTTGCTAAATAACAGGGACCGGCTGCTATCTGGAGAACTCTCCATGCCCATGTTGAGCACGCGTGCACCCCTAGTGCAAGTCTTTCCTCTACAGCTTCACTGCTCCTTGCCCCTTGAGTAAGGCCTGGTCTATTCACGCAATTGTATCTAGCAGCTAGAGCACTAGCCTGGGACTGCGGAGACCGGGGTACTATTACTGGCTTAGCCACTGGCCTTCTGCGTGACCTTGGGCAAGTCACTTCACTGTGCTGAGCCTCAGTTTCCCATCTGTAAAATGGGGCTAAAGGTACTAACCTCCTTTGTGTAGTACTTTGAGACTTACTGATGAAAAGAGCTGTGTGGTGTTGTTGTAGCAGTGTTGGTCCCAGGATATTAGTAAGTGAAGGAATATCTTTTATTGGACCAACTTCTTTTGAGCTCTGTGTAAGCTCAAAAGTTTGTCTCTTCCATTGTCTGTCCAATGTATTTGTAGCCGAGTCAGTCCCAGGATATTACCTCACCCACCTTGTCTCATGCCTGGTTATTACAATCCTGTTGGTCAGGGGATGAGTTTTCCCCTCTGTGTGGTTACACCCCTAGTGCAGAAGCAGTTCCACCAGTATAAAGGCGATTATAGCCGCATAACTGCATCAACCCTCGGAGGGTTCGATTAACTCTACTGGCCCAGTTAAGGCAGTGCAGTTTGCCTGCAGAGGCAATCCCGACGGCTCAGTTTCCTCTACCCGCCCCCTAGGAGCAATGACTTTTTTCATTACATTACAGATTAGTCCTTAGGGTTGTGACAGCAGAGAGGATGTGGCGGCAGAGCAGCTGAGGCGGCTGCATTGGTCTGTCTGGCCTATATATCAAGAGGCTGGGACCTCCTCTCACTGTGTTTGTGCAGCAACTAGCACACGGGAGGCCCTCAACCTGCTTCAGGCCTGTGGATGCTACTGCGATACAAATATCTGCAGTGGGGAAGCAAACCTCAGACCTCTGAATCCAAGAATGAGCCACTACTGCCTGAGCTAAGACGAGCCTCCTCCGCTAGCCACTGCTGCAGCAGGCTCATGTACCTCTACAGGTGGCCCCGCCTCCATTAGAGGGGACCAGAGCGCTATATTGAGTGCCCGTGGGCTATATATATAGCAATGCATTAACGCCCTTTCTATATCAGCAATCTCTGTAGCTGCCAGAGCGGTTATCTGATCACCAATGGGAGACAATCTCGCTATTCAGATGTGGTCCGAGCTATGAAAAAGTTGGGGAACCCCTGCTCTGGAGGCAATATTCAGGGAGCTGCTAATGGCAAGCACCTCAAACCCCCCTAACTGCCCAACATTTTGATTTTCTAATTTTAAGCTGAACTTTTTAAACAAACCGTAACAGATCCTAATTGAGGTTAATCATTTCCTGATTCCTTTGGCATTCATTGTAATAGCACTAATTAAAATAAACACATTTGAAATTAATGTGCATGTCATATGCATATATCAATTCCATTCTAATTTACCACTGATTAATGTCCACAGAGTGAACGTGTTTTCAATAATAAAATGCGCCTACACGGCTTACCCACCTTTGCCGGCAAGGCTGTTCCCACTGAAGGGTAGAAAGATTAGATAGATGAAGACAGATATGGAGGAAAAGGAAACAACAATCACCACCCAGGGTTGGAAGATGAAAGCACTATCAGAGACTGGGGCATGTTCTAGTGATGAAAGACAGGGGGGCATCCCATCTATCTTCGGGTTTCTGTAGTGTTCACCACAAGTGCTTAGCATAATAATAACGTGCAAACTGATTTGTGAGCCGCAAATGGAAAAATGTTGTAGAAGTGTAGACAGGAATGCTCTAAACTTCACAATTAGATCTGAGCAAATCTCAGCTAATTTTGTGAATGGCTGTTAAAAATAATCTGAAGACCAAGATCTCTCTACTAGTGTATATTTCACCAACTGAAAATATAGCCCTGAATTTGCTTTATATATTTGTTCACCTTTGAGTTCCCTTTCTGCAAATATTCCAGCAAACTTCCTGCCACTAAACTGGTTAACAGCACATTTCAAGAGATTAGAGAATATTCATGAAAAAGTTCATTTGAACTCAATTTGAGGAACTGGATTCTAAAGAACTACAGTCATCCAATCAGGGAACAGGGAACAAAAGCCTTGTGATTTATGCATCCCATCAAAATTAACCAGCATGGCTCCACTATTGAATGGCTCAAAAATCATTTGCAGACCAAGAATTGTCTTAGAAATTATTCTGAGAATAATATTGAACAAGTGAATCTGAGAAAATCCCAAGCTGCTAACGGACAAGATGTGAGTAGAAAGGCAGGGTAAATTTGTGGAATAAATTGATCGCTATGAACTAGTTGCTCAGCTCTATCCACAAACACCTGGTGTTTTGATACCCATTTTACAGATGGGCAAACTGAGTCAGAGAGCCTAAAGGCTCTTCTGACCTTAGTGATCTGTGCAGGCAATTTGTAGTGATAAAGCTGCTTAGCCAGCACAGTAGCTCCCCAGGAGGTAGAGCCCATAGCATCAAAGATTAAGCTACACATGTTATGCTACATCAGACTCTTCTGTACAAAAGATCATTTCATCCTGGGCAACTTGCCACAGCCACACAAAGTCAACAGCAGAGCCTAGAACAGGACCAATGAGTCCTGCTTCCCAGATTCTCCTCTCTAACCACCAACTCTTTGTCCACGGGAAGAGACTAAAAGCAACAGGGCCACAACAGTGTATGCAAGACAGTCTCAGTTCCTCCATCAGATGGGCTGAATTAGAAACCCTCAGATCCTAACATCTCTGGGAAATTCTGATCCAGATTCAAACTTTGCTGCTCCTTCCCATTTCTGCTTTCATAGACTATCAGGGTTGGAAGGGACCTCAGGAGGTCATCTAGTCCAACCCCCTGCTCAAAGCAGGACCAATCCCCAACTAAATCATCCCAGCCAGGGCTTTGTCAAGCCTGACCTTAAAAACCTCTAAGGAAGGAAATTCCATCACCTCCCTAGGTAACCCATTCTAGTGCTTCACCATCCTCCTAGAGAAAAAGTATTTTCCTAATATCCAACCTAAACCTCCCCCACTGCAACTTGAGACCATTACTCCTTGTTCTGTCATCTGCTACCACTGAGAACAGCCTAGATCTAGCCTCTTTGGAACCCCCTTTCAGTCAGTTGAAAGCAGCTATCAAATCCCCCCTCATTCTTCTCTTCTGCAGACTAAATAATCCCAGTTCCCTCAGCCTCTCCTCATAAGTCATGTCCTCCAGCCCCCTAATCATTTTTCTTGCTCTCTGCTGGACTCTTTCCAAATTTTCCACATCTTTCTTGTAGTGTGGGGCCCAAAACTGGACACTGTATTCTAGATGAGGCCTCACCAATGCCGAATAGAGGGGAATGATCATGTTCCTCGATCTGCTGGAAATGCCCCTACTTATACAGCCCAAAATGCCGTTAGCCTTCTTGGCAGCAAGGGCACACTGTTGCCTCATATCCAGCTTCTCGTCCACTGTAACCCCTAGGTCCTTTTCTGCAGAACTGCTGCCTAGCTGCTCGGTCCCTAGTCTGTAGCAGTGCATGGGATTCTTCTGTCCTAAGTGCAAGACTCTGCACTTGTCCTTGTTGAACCTCATCATATTTCTTTTGGCCCAATCCTCTAATTTGTCTAAGTCCCTCTGTATCCTATCCCTACCCTCTAGCGTATCAACCACTCCTCCCAGTTTAGTGCCATCTGCAAACTTGCTGAGGGTGAAGTCCATGCCATCCTCCAGATCATTAATGAAGATATTGAACAAAACCAGCCCCAGGACCGACCCTTGGGGCACTCCACTTGATACTGGCTGCCAACTAGACATGGAGCCATTGATCACTACCTGTTGAAACCGATGACCTAGCCAGCTTTCTATCCATCATTAGTCCATTCATCCAGCCCATACTTCTTTAACTTCCTGGCAAGAATACTGTGGGATACAGTATCAAAAGCTTTGCTAAAATCAAGGAATAACACGCCCACTGCTTTCCCCTCATCCACAGAGCCAGTTATTTCAGCATAGAAGGCAATTAGGTTAGTCAGGCATGACTTGCCCTTGGTGAATCCATGCTGACTGTTCCTGATCACTTTCCTCTCCTCCAAGTGCTTCAAAATTGATTCCTTTCAACATGTGACAGGGTTGACAAGGCCCAGAGGCCCCCTGTTGGAGGCTTCAAGGTCCTGCTACACCGCATCCCAAAGAGGAGCAGAAGAGAAGTCCTCCAAGCAACCTGGAGTGGCTGCAGGGAAAAAACAGCCAATCAGAAGGGCTGCAGGAGCAGCCAGTCAGGGGCTAGGAGGGCCATATAAAAAGGAGAAGCAGAGAAAGTCAGTCAGTTGCTGTCTGGAGCTTGAGGAGAGCGAACTGTGTTCCTGGATGGCTGAAAGAGCAGTAGGACCATAGACAGCTGAATGTTGGCAGGGACTGGGGGACCTAAAGGAGGAGATCCTGGCTGGCTGCTGGGACTGAATAAGGATTGACCCCAGGGAGGGCTCCAGGAAGACAGTGTTTCTAGGGAGGAAGCCCTGGGGATACAGTCCCATACCAAGGCCAGGTGAAGGTAAAGACCGTATACCCCAGGAGGGGTTTTCTGTTCTTCCTACAGACAGTGTCTGAGACTTGGCCAGAGGGCTGAGTCACTTAAGACCTGCTGAAGAAGCCATCAGCGGGGGGAGGAGCACTCATGAGATGCAGGTGCCGCCCCCGTTACATAACACAAAAACCAGGTGAAACTGGGAATCCGATTCAGCGAGGTGTTGGATATGTTCCACGGAGAAAGATGCACATCCAGTTGACTTGCAAACCTCAGGAGCGCATGAGAACCGATAGCCAGCAAGTTCCATACAAGATCCAGCATGAGCTATGCCTCTCTGTTCTGTTCTCCATCTAGCAGGACCACGCCTACATACTGGCCTGAATAATGCTGGAATGTCTTTTGAGACATAATTGGGTGACGTGACTTATATACAAACCGGATACAAAGATATTTTCTCTGTATTTCCCAGCAGGGAACTCCTAGAGATTTGATTTTACATACCTATATATATTCATTCACACACAGTGTATGTGTGAAAGAGAAAAATGGATGGTAGAGTGGTGGCTGCTATAATGCCGCTGCTGCATTCAAGCCACCAGTATCCTCTGGGAGCATCGCTTTGTGCTCATCCACACCCAGAAGATGCACGAGGCATTGTAATAATCCCACAAAGCGGGCATAACGTGCCGTCAAACCCAGACTCCGTGTGTGGAGGAGAGAAATGAACTGCGACCGCGACCAGCAGCCTTGGCTGCCCTGAGGGCCATTAGTGCTAAGACTGGCTGCTCCCATTCAGTCATGTGGGGTCTATTATTAATGGTATTTTCCCTTCATTAGGATTTCTAGTTCAGCAGGAAGGGAAAGCCTTTTAGAAAGACCATAAATTACTCTGTCCTCAAAGGCTCTACACTAGCTCCATAAAGAAACAGAAGAGGTTTTTTGGGCACATGACTATGAGAGGCTAGGAAGAACCAAGGAGGGTGTATATGGAAACTGCTCTTTATCTAAAAGAAAGGTTAAATAGATAAAATGAGACCAGGGAAACTTGTACCTTAAAAGCACAATGGAATCCAGGCTCCAGCTTATTCCTATCTTACCTTCATCAGTGCCTGAGTGCTACTGAACTACCCTGGCTGTTCAGCTCCACCTTCTTTATACAAAGAGATTGCCCACAATTCCCCTCCACCTGCCAGAGCTAAAGTCTTCCTCTGCATTTTTAAGAAACCCCTAATTAACTGTCATGTGACTCTACCAGCCACCGCCATCTTGTAATGCAACAAATGGCTCTTAACCACATCACAAAGGAACAAGTCCGCCGCTCAGATCCTGAAGGAGATTTCCCAGAATGCCCCAAGACTAACGTCACAGCTCATCCTGCCTTACGTAGCAAACACCCTGACATGCCTCAAACAGAAGTTTGTAAGTACACAGAGGAGAATCAACTGACAGCATCCCACTGGCATCCTGTTGTATAAGCGCACACCCACACCCATTCACAACAAAATAAGGTATCTTTTAACAATCAGCACATACCTGTAACTCATCTCCTCCTGGGAGGGTGCTAAGAAGTCTGGGATACAGGTGGTTAGACTCAGGCCACAGGCACTGATGCCCCAGACTGGGACCCAGGGTTCAACAATTCCTAACCTGGGGTTACAAATGAGCGTAGATGCTCAGTCCCTAGGTTAACAAACCCGGGGTCTAACTCGAGTTCTACTAACCCTGTGCTTTCGTTGCAGTGCAGATGCACACTCGGTCTTTAAACGTCCCTGTTACTCCCCAATATAAATCCTGTCAGAGTAAATTGTGCATATTTCATGGATTACTGCAGGTCTCGAAGCAAAAGCAAAAAAAAAAAAAAAAAAAAAAAAAAAACCCAAAACCCCCTCCTATCCAGGAAATGAGAGAAATAAAACCACTCACGCGAACACCTTCGCACACGGCAGTGGTGACCTATGTCTCCTGTACAATTCATCTACACCGCCAGTTATTGGGCACAATATTTATAGCAAGCTTTTAAATCCCAGGTGAATACCAAGCCAAATAGCTACAGGTTCCCATAATTCACAAGTACAAAATGTAGTCTGCAGCCAAATATACTACATCTACGAACCAGCATAATAGGTTATGCAAAATGGATCTGATTTCATGGGGCTATTTTAATGCAAGCATTTAACTAATCAGTACAGTCAAGGCCTATGGTGCACACACCAGCCCCAAGGAACTTCTTACGACCAGCAGGAAAATAACTTGAGTGTTCCTAAGCCAGCCGCCCAGGTCCCCTACCATTTGAAGTAAAGCAGACTCTTTAGGCTGTTGGTTGCTGTGTTGTTGTGGGTGTGTCAGTCCCAGCATATGAGAGAGACAAGGTGGGTGAGGTAATATCTTTCACTGGACCAACTTCTGTTGGTGAGAGGGACAAGCTTTCGAACTTTGCAGAGCTCTTCCTCAAGTCTGGAGAAGGTAACCAGAGAGTCTAGGTAACCAGAGAGTATGCTATGTGGGACAGATTTTAAGCATAAGGGGTTCACATGTACGAGACCTACAGAGCGGGCAATTTTAGCTGTTGGCAGTGCAAAGGCCCATGACACATCTTTCTGAGCCAGCCAGTACAGTGGTAGTCAGTCAGCTGGACAGCAGTCTGAAATGGGGCACGAGATGCATTGCTGTGAAAGCAAAATCCCTGGGTCACCAGGAACCAATGGGAGCTAAGGCAGGGGAAAGAGCAGCTCACTCCCCCTCCATCAAAGGAGACAAAAGAGCAGACTCAACAAACAAATCACCCTAGTGTAAATGCAGACTAACTCTACTGGAGTCAAGGGAGCTAATCCACATTTGTAATGGACGTTGGAATCTGGCCCGTAGACGGCAAGCTTAGAACTCCTACTGCAAGTAAACGTACGCCCTAGGGAAAGCCAGTCCTACTATGGAACAGTAGATTAGAGTTCTGAGGCTCGTTTAACAGCAATTCACAAACGCCACCTACGGCGCTCTGAATCCCAAGGAATAACTTCCAGACTCTTTGTAAACCAATTTTCACCAGTGCCAAACACTCGGAGTAAATGCCTGTGACCATACAACAGCATGGCTTCTGATGGAGAGAACCCAGCTCCTACCAGCCACCCTCCGGAACTGCATGAGTGGAAAGCAATGGGAAAACCTTCCCCTTTTTGTTTAGCACTTTAGATCCTAGCAGCTCTTGACCAATTCTGAATTTGCCTGTTGCTGACTCAAACAGTTAGACCTCAAGGGAGAAAAAAGAAAATCACTGAGTTTTTCTTTCAATTGATGTTTTAAAACAGGCTTCTGTGGTGCTGAGAAGTCGAGTCATGGCATATCCCCAGTTGCTGGAAATTACAGTAAAATTACAGAATGCACCAGCTAAGCAGTTTGATGGGATGATCAGTATGAAAATAAACTGGACTTTCCTGTTTAAAAAATTCTTTCCCCTTATGGAATCTTGTATCACTGCATGGTTTGCCAAGAACATCGCAGAATGCATCAAGATTGCAGATATTATTATCCACATGCAACCAGTAGGAGTAGAGATGATCCCAAACCAAAACCCAGGATTCTCAGTGACCCCAAGCTTTGATGAAAGCTCAGGACCGGGTAAGAACTTTGCATTTGGGAGATGAACCCAAGCCACAATGGGGCATGAGGATACAAAACAATTTACTCTGTTGTCATGTCCTTCACATGGTGCTTTATGGACACGATTTGGTCATAACCCAAGAAAAAAGGTTTTGAATAAAGAATTTTGAAAAGGAGGCAGTGGGTTTGCATTGCAAGATACACAGAAGTGATCAACTTGGATAAAGCACAAGCAATCCACAACAGTAAAGAGAGTCATGCAGCAGGAGGCACTTAGAACTACTAAGGTGCTTAAATATTAGAGCTAGTTCAGAAAATTTCCATCCAAACACTTTTTCCAGTGGAAAATGCCATTTTGAGCGAAACAAAAAATGTCTCTGTTCTTTTGACCAAAAGCTTTCATCCCTTTTCCAGTGGAGAAAAGCAAAAAGTGGGACAAAAGTGATCTTCTCCCACTAAAGCTGGGGAGGGGAAGGATTTTTTTTTGCGGGGGGGTGTGTGAAAAATCTTGACTTTTTTTGCAAAATACATTTCCATTTTCCCGCCACCAGTTCTGCTCAATTTTGGAGAGAGGCAGAGACAAAAGTCAAAGATGTAGGAACAGTGAGTGGGTAGACAAATGAGTAGATAAACCAATCCAGCCCTTTAAATCTCCTCCTGTGCGGCAGGATAAGAATTTTTTTCTCCCATACATTAAGGCCAGGAACTCAATGGAATTCACCAAGCAAGGCAGAAAATCGGTTGCAGGACAGGACAAACAGTGACGAATCAGAGGCTAGAGCATCACAAGTGTAACCTGATACAATCAAAGTTTCCCATTGAGGACTTTGTGCCTCTTGAAATGATATGCCAGGATCACTCCTGGTTGATTGTGCATGGATGCTATTCAAACACACAGTTCTTCCTACCAGCTGGCTGACACGGCCCTTTTTGTTTCTTCCTTTGCAAAGGGGAAGCTGGGTGGAAGGAGGAGACCTGCTCTTTGTTGCAATGTGTGCACTGAAGACCAAGGTTTCCCAGCAAGGCCACGGCGATATGCAAAACAAATGAATCTTCCCAAGTATTAAAGAACTAGCTCAGGTCCCCAGCTGCTGCCATTCCAGGTCAGTGCATGCTGTTGAGACTATGCAGAGTGTAGCTATATAAACATCCGTTCCCCAGGAGCTTCGTACGCGGAGTCCTCCTGACACCAAGTAGAGTTCTCACATGATTGGTTCCTCGAATCAGTATCTGGGGCATGCTACACAGCCGGCTTCTCCGCTCCATTCGGAATAGTACAAATTTGTACAACAGCCTTATCGCTCTCTCGCTCTGACTCACACGGTTCGTTCAAAATGTGATATTAGAGCTGGGACCAAACCAATCTGCAGGTGATAATACCCATGGCTGAGAGCCCCTTTTATAGCCTGCTCATTCCAGCAAGAGATCAGCATGCCCATCCCCACCCCCCATCTCATAGGTAACGGAGTCACTTCCCTTCAGGTTTTTAAATTTTCCTAAAGACTCTCCCCTCCCCACTATGCACTGAGAGGCTGGGATCATAGTGTCCTCTAATAGACAACCATTAAGTCCGTCTAGTGGAGTGCAATCTCAGTGATCTCATTTTTTCTGCCATCACTCCATGGGACAGAGATGATTTAGCCCCACAGCCTGATAAAAGATATAACTCAGCTGTGCAAATGAAGAGCCAGGGTAATGAAGAATGATCAATTCTAATCCCTAACTGGCATGTGCCCGAGAATACACTGAGAACGTCATTGGTATTTCCAACAACTGTCTAGTATGGAGACCCAAAGCAGAGAATCCAGCCTCTCCTTAAACTAGGGTGACCAGATAGCAACTGTGAAAAAACAGGACAGGAGGTGGAGGAGGGGGGGTAATATATGCCTATATAAGAAAAAGTCCCAAAAAACAGGACATCTGGTCACCCTACTTTAAACCCATGCTTAGTATAGTGGGAGGGAAGCTTTAAATCATATGGTGCCATTAAGGTGTGGGGGTTACTTATCCCATTAAGGAGTGTGGAATGTATTTGAAAGAGGGACAATGGTATGTCCCCAAAGTGGCATCTTCTAGAGGAAAGCTATGTGATTTGCTACATGAAAGCCAATATTTTCAAATGCAGACAACTAAAGTTAAGCACCTAAGTCCCTATTTAACCACCTACCTAGCTGAAAGGGATGCCCATCTCAAGAGATCTAGGTTCAAAGGCTGCTTAGATCACAGGAGAAAGAAGTATGGTGACATTCTAGTCTCTAGTGTTCAGATCTGTCTGAATCATAGTCCCCCCTGCAGATCAGGCAGTCTCTGCTTATGGGACCAGGAATGGCAAAAGGGGTCATTGCAGTGTGCCCAGCTCAAACCTGGGCTTTCAATCTCTCATTCCAAGGAACATCAAATGTGCCCTGCAAAAAAAAGAGACAGACCTCTCAACACTGCATGGACCTGACTGTAAAGTATATATGCAGAGAATAAAGGGAGATCAAAAAATAAAAATCAGAGAAGAGGAGAGAAGGGATCTGAGTAAAACTGTCATGTTCTTTTTCCCCAGCGAAACCAAAATGAGAGACAACCAGAAAAGCCAAGAATATTCAGCTCTGAGAAGTGAGGAGAAAAATCTTTGCACCACCATTGCAGTCACTTGGCAGAGACTGCAAGAGTTTGAAAACTGAAGCTCAGCTTCCACTGCCCCATGCTGTCTTCTCCACCTGGTACAACGTTCAGAACAAGGAAGTCTATGCTGCCTGAATAGTACACTTGGCCTTCAGTCCTGGAATCATACATGTCAGAAAGTCTGAAGCCTGGTTCTCAATCGCCCAGCAACTTATGCCCCCAAGCAAAGCAAATGCAAAGGCTGGAGGAGAGGGGGACTTTGGGTATGTGGATCAGGAGCAAGTGTAGAATTTGTGACATCCCAGGCAATCTACATGGGCCACAAAGAATAAGCATCTCATTCTGTTTTGAGAAATCACTAATCTCATTGAAAGACAAGGTTAAAAAGGCTGCTGTCAATACCAGTCGTTTGGCAAACAGGAGCTCAGTCACAGAAAATTTACCAAGATCAGCAATCACAAAACATGCTTGGGAAAACCTGTGCTGCTGTTGGAATGCCTGCCTGCTTTCCAGTTCCTTCCCCTGGGTAGCCCTAGCGCAGAAGGTGTTACAGAAGGTATTATTTTAACTACATCACTGGGCTACAGTCCTGATCCATAGCCCATTGACATGAATGGAAAGATTTCCATTGACTTCAGGCAGCTTTGCATCAGACCCCGCACGAGAGACCATTTGATGCAAATTCGTCTACCCATATTTTAAATTAAATGCTTCGCATCGGCTCAGGCAGCGTGACCCAATGAGCTGCTCATGGGACATGCAGCCAGAACTCACGTATTCTAATCCCAGCTCTGCCACTCATGCTGGGAGGCCTTCTTGGGCAAATCCCATACCCCTTCCGTGACTCAGTTTCACCAACTGCACAATAGGGGTCTGATCTCCCAACCTCACCTGGACATCGGAGGAGTGTGGACCTGGTTGAAAGCCTGCTGAAGTTAATGGGCAGCCCTGGGTCAAGCTATGACCAACATTTCTATAGCACTTTGAAGCTATCAAGATCAGGGCTCAACTTCCTGTCCCCACCTGTCACCGCAGACTCCATGTGTGACCTGGACAAGTCACTTGCCTCTATGTGTTTCAGCTCCCGAGCTGTAAAATGGGAACAATACCAGTGCCCTTCTTCACAGATGAATACATTAAAGACTGAAGTGCTCAGATACTCCAGTGATGGAGGCCATATTATAAGTACCTCAGATAAACAGGAAGTTCTCAATAAGGACTACTTATTATATTGATCTTCCAGCTCTTTGTGCAACTGGGATAAACAGCAACATCATAAGGGATTTCATAACAGTTCCCAGGAAAAAAAATCCCCCTCACTTTTGCCCTTCCCCCATTTTTTATTAAAGGGATGATCGTCATGCCCGTGAAATGTGTCCCAACGGAGAGCCTTGGAGACTCAGCTGTCTTCAGCATTGTTACACCAGGGATGCTGTTGGTCCTATCGGGAGTAAGGAAGAGCTGAATCTCCTAAGTAACAAGGGAGCTCATTCTGATGCACGTCCTCAGTAACTAAAGCAAGACAACATTAAAAGAAAGCGTCTTTCGCCAACAGAAGTTGGTCCAATAAAAGGTGCTCCCTCAGCCACCTTGTCTCACTCCTTAAGAGAAACACAGAGCGTTTCTGAGACAGCAGCAGCATTATTCCTAAAATGAAGTTTTTCCAGCATTCCCTGCCCCCACCAGGCAGTTAGTTTAATGGTAAGATGTGTAGATATATAATCTGGCTTTTGGAATTCCAGGCCACCAGGCTCTCTGGGAGAGGTCTCCAGCAGCTTTAATTGTGAACCTGTTTGGTTCCATAGCCTCTAGGAAAAAAGTTTCAGCAGACTGCGGCTCTATCTATCAAACCCCAAAGGGGAAGAGGAGATCACATTATTGCTAAGGACGGCTTCTTCCCATGCCTACTCAGCCAGTTAATGTCTGATCTCAGCTAAAGTCTTCCCAGCTCTCAGCTTTATCTTCACTAGGATTTTACCCTGAGTTAGCGAACTTGAATTAGGAACACCTCTCTTTTCTTAGTGAAAATAAAGCCTCAATCTCCCAGATTTAGACAAATTCCTCGCCTATCCGGAACTAGGCAAGTTATCCCATCCTTGGGAAACTATTACAATAAACGGGCTAGGATGTATGTGTGTCACTGCCCTCCACTGGATGGAATCAGAACCACTCAGTGGGGAGTCAGGGCTGTTACTAGGGTTGCCGATTTTGGTTGGACGTGTTCCTGGAGGTTTCATCACATGATAATCTTTAAATAAAGATTCATCTTTAATTCCTGGAGACTCCAGGACAATCATGGAGGGTTGGCAACCCAAGCTGTTTCATGGACCCTGGAGATCGTTCATTAGTTCAAGCGGCAGGCACCTCTCCTTTCTACAGCCATTTGATCCTTGTGGTTGCAATGGACTCACAGCTGTGCATGATGTCATGACAATCATAGATGGCCACCGATTTGTTACAGCGTTAACATGCAACACTCGGTACCTGCAAGAACATGAAAAACACAGCCTCATGCCACAAATTTTGCTATTTTTAATTGCAGCAGCAACAGGGTCACATGGTCAGGCTGGCACTAGCCTTTAGGAGCGGGATAGAACCTGGCTTGACAGCAACGCCTCAAACAGAGCAATTAAGGAACGTTTTGAAAAACCAGGAAAATAAGATTAGTGCCTCGGAGAATCAATCTTCAAACAGCAGCGAGACAGATACATCAGAATAATGAACTGACATCACAGCCCTATATATCAAAGGCATCCTGGCACAGGGACTAATCGCACAGGCAGACAAGGGTTTAGATCACACACACACACAGACACACACACACACAGACACACAGACACACGGCTGGAGGAGGGGAGGGAGGTGGCCAACCCAGCAAGAGACATGGAACGGTTTGGCGTAGGAGAAGAGGACCTACCACACTCTCCCCCTGGAATGGACATCTGAGCCCTGGGTGAGGCCCCTCTGCATTTAGTGAATTTTCTTTCATCTCCGAGAAGCAGGCCGATGCTACGGTGATGTGGGGGATACAGATACTTAGATGGGTGGGTTGGATAGGAAGGACGGACGCTGGGCTCTGCTGAAGCTTGAGTCGCCGAAACAACCCTTGCACAAACAGCTCTGCAGTCCAGCGCACAGAAACTGACCCTACCTATGACCTTATAATGGTGCCCATCCCCATAGTGTCTGACCTTCGGATGGGTGTCTCTTCCTTTCAGTGCCGACACAGGGCAGTGGGCCTTTATGACAAGATGCAGGGCACCTAGATATAAACTGGATCAGGCCAGAGCTACAAGAGCATAGTTATTCTACAGTGGGAGAGCATTTCTCCAAGGGCCGGGAGTGGGACTGAACAGCCTTACTCTGTTCCCACCTCTCCGTTTGTCAGAGGGGCTGTCATTTGTGCAGTGTGGTGCCTCACAAGGAAAGGAAGGTAAAAATAATTCCTGTCCTAGCCCCTGTGCATAAAAATTACCCCTGGGCAGCAAAGTGTGCACCCCTGACAGCTTTCAGTGTCCAGCAGAAGACAGGCTGGGAGTACAACTATGGAGAGAATCACAAAACTCCCTTTCCTAGAAAGCCAGCGCACTGGCCTATAGCACCCAGAATTCACCTCCCCTTCCCCTTCAGGACAATTCCTAGGTGTGTTCCACTTTGCCATGCTAACCACATTATAGCCTATTCTTTAGCACACATCACCGTCACTTTGCACACTGCTCATAACGTGGATGGGATGCTCATATCCCGAGAAAGCCCTTTCCTGGGCCGCACCAGTCACAGTCCTTAACCTGGCAAGTTACCCAGGAGGCAAAGCCATGAGAAGCCAGCCAGCCCAGACCCAGTTCTGCGCCACATTTATGGCTTGGACTCGATTCAGGTTCAGCCACATTTCATCTCTCCATAAACACGTTAAAGAGTTGCAACAAAATTAATTTGCTCATCACAGGGGGAAATTAAGATGCTTGTTGAACTATGTTCTACCTGCAGCTCCGCTGGAGCTGGGAAACAAAGCAGATGCTGCCAGCAGGAAAACTCAGAGTGGGAAGAGGTGGGTAAATTTCACAAACAGTTTGGAAAAGGGGAAGGCATTGGGTTTTTTCCTTCAGGGGGAAAAAAAAAAAAGCATTTGATCAAACTAACCATGCTGCATGAATACTGGGATCTACAGTCCCAGAGAATGAAGGCCTCTATGCACAGAGCAGCAAGAGAAGCTTCTTCCTCCTCCTCCCCGTCCCCCTGCAGAACATCACCCATGTGTCTCACCAGCAGTGGTTCCTCCAGGGCAGGTCTAATAGGGGTAAGCAGATCAGTCCCTCACAGTCCAGTCAGTCCTTTAATTCTCTGCCCACCATCAAGAAGTACGTTTTGGTGCCACGCACTAGACAATGGAATGAGACCATTCGATGTGGGAGTAGGGTGACCAGACGTCCCGATAAAATTGGGACTGTCCTGATTTTGACCTGTTTGCCCCGTGTCCCGACCGAAGGACAGTCGGGATGCCATTTGTCCTGATATTTCATTTGGGGCCCCTGCTCCCCTTTTTCCCCCTCTCCCCTTTTTTCCCCCTCCAAACTCACCCAGGACGTCCTGGTGTTTGGCAGAATTTCAGCAGCAGGTACATCGTTCTTCGGCGGCAAGATGTATTACCCGCCGCCAACAACCATCAGCAACTGAAGGACCTCCCGCCGAAATTCCGCCGAAGACCAGGATGTCTTGGGTGAGTGTCCTGATATTTTTTACTTCCCATATGGTCACCCTATGTGGTAGTATTCCACATTTTCAATTTTTATTTGTTGAAAAAAATCAGGGGAATTTCAGTGTTTATTTTCCATACATTAAAACCAGGATGAAAAAAATCAGGTTAAATAAATTTGAAAAAAAAAAAAAAACCACTTTCATAATGTACATATAATTATAGTGTAATACAACCTTTTTTATGTATGAAGTATTTTGTCTCTCTCAGGGAGTAATTTTTCTCGAAATCCCGCTTTGTGGACTCTCGCATAATTTTCGTCAAAGTATCCTCACTCATGTTGAGCCTCTTGCTATCTTAGAGACAGTCCAACTTTGAAAATAAGCGCTCTGCATCAATAAATCCAGGGGATACACCCTTAGCTCACCGTGCCACTATACTCAAGTTCTGAAGGGTGTCTTGAGGACTGTTCCAAAAAGCCGGCACATTCAGTTTCACATTGTCAGGGTTGGCATGTTCACGTAAATAGTAAATTCCCCTTTCAGACTTGGAATTTCATTTTTAGTGGCAAATGGTTGAAACACTCCGGCATAACGGTCATAGGCTGCTGCAAAATTCACCTTGAGGAAGGGGTGCAACACCCGGCTGACATGCCAAAAAGAATCTTCGGCACCGAACACTTTGGGGTTCAGATTATGGGCCATAGTAGTCTCCTATTTCTTGCATTGTGTTGAAGGTTTTGAACATTTTTTTGGTTCTCATGTGTTCTGGGGTCAGAAAGATTTCCAGAAACAGCTGGGTTTTCTCAGCGTATGTTTCTACTGCACCTTTTGTGTTCAATTCAGCTGAGATTTCAGTTGTCAGGATCCAGTAAACATCTCTATTGGCAAATGTGTTGGCAGTAGATGGAGAAAACTCCAGTGTTTTCTGTGTGTCGTACAGTGACTCAAATGCGTAGAATCAGACGGTCATTTTGGTTATTTGCCTCTTCGGAGTTCCTGCTTTAGAACCAATGAACTCAGGATAATCTAGGAGGTGCATTAGCACACTCCACATGTTAGGAAGCGAAGTACAAGCTCATCCACCGATGTGGCACAACAGGGCTAGAGTAATCAGCAGTTGGCTCTGCACTTGTCTCGCACTGTGCAAAACAGCCTGCAACTTGTTCGCATGCTTGAAAATGACTCCGAATCCAATGATGCGAGATTTCACGTCTTTAAGATGAGGAGGACAGGCAATATGTAGCAGCTCCAGTTTCTGATTGAGTTTAATCTCCTGTGCAAATGAAGCCAAGTAGGAAGCAGACTGTGTTAGTTGTGGCCACCTCTTCCCAAGTGAGTTGGTACATCTCAAACATGTCTGTTATTGCTGCATCGACAAAAGGGCTGTCAGCAGAGGGGATGAATGTCACATCAGCACAAAACAATGCGGGTTTATTCGCTTTGGAAAAAAAAAGAAAAGGCCAAGAATCAGATGGTCCAAAGCATCAGGGACTCATCAAAAAAAAAAAATCAGACTAAACAGTACATTTCCATCAATTCGTTCCATCAGTTTAGATACTAAAGCATCATCATTTTCTTTCAAATACTTACGAGTGAGGTTGTCCGAATTAGGAAGGGGTTTTGCTGCTGGACAGGGTTGTCACAAGTAGGCCCCTCTGCAATTAACAGCAGTTGTCCGGAGAAACAAAGAGCACACACAAATTCATTGACACAGTTGTGCTGTGCTGCATGACCTCTCTAGTGGCAGGTCCACAGAAGATAACAGACTACTACTACTAGCAGCAAGATGAATTATTCCTTCAGCTCAAGTGCCAGAGAGAGTCACACTTTGCAACTGGAGGTCCCAGACTCTATCCCTGGCAATGACCCATGAATGCAGTCATGACCACAACGTGCTTCTCTTCATCCCCTGGTACCTTGGATTCACCATTACATTTGATTACCGGCCCTTGCTCTTCTGGACAAGGAAATCTGGATCAGATTGTTGAATGGCTTTGTCCCTCTGGACAAACCTCTCCCCATAACGGCAGTAGGATGAGCAACCACCAAACACACGGGTGGAGGCAGATCTTTCTTCATTTGTCATCTCCTACCAAAGATATACGGTGGAGAAGTCAGAATTCGGACGGAATTGGCAATCGCTGAGCCTGAACCACGGCTGACTGTCCCCCCCTTTTTCTGAGCTGTGCCATCAAACCCCTCCTGCCCCTTGTGAGTTTTGGGGTGGGGGAGAGATTCCATGTTATGTGACCAGATTCTGAACTTTGTGACATTGGCACCTCCAGTGGAGTGACTCTGGATTTACGCCGGCTTCAGAATCTGGCCCACAACACCTCCAAGTTCAGTTGATTTCTAGGGCAGAACCAATGCATCCCAGGAAAAGTAACTGGGGGTTCAGGCTCCCGGAAGCCTGGGGACCGATTGCACCGTGACACGGATCAAAAGGCAGGAATGACCGTATCTGCTAAGGACAAGGTTTGGTGGTTTCCAGTGACAGGTATAAAACATGGAATGAAGATCCTGGGTATAAACATGAAGGGAGGACTGGGGAAGACAGGAGCCAGGACTCTGGGAGCCAGGGCTCGGACAAGGGGTGAGGCTGCAGCTTGCCAGGCAGCCAGCTGTCCTGGTGCTAGAATGAACCGCTCTGCTGGAAGCGCAGAAATAAGAGCAATGCTGGAGGGGGCAACTTAGTGATTTAGGCATCAGTTCAGCCAGGTACTTAAGCATGGCAATAGCCCCAGTGAAGTCAATAGGATTTCTCTTGTGCTTAAAACCAGGCATTTACCTAAATGCCTTTCAAATCGAATGCTCACAGCCCTGATTCAGAAACACCCAGGCTCCTTGGGCCCCATTTTTCCCCCACTCAGATCCACATGGAGAAGGGAACCCTCTGTCTATGGCTCTCTCCTTACCCCTTCAGAAAGGGATCATTCATCTTTGCTGACTTATCCTAAGGACAGGGTGGGGGCAGCGCTGGGGGTGCTAGACACAATCTGAACAAAGTGGGGAATCCACTGATTAAAAAAAAAAATCAGTGCACCTCTGGGAGATAGAAAACCTCAGTTAGCAAGAATTCTAGGGCCAGCAAAAGGTAGGGGAGCCCCTGGCACCATGGTGAGAATAGAGGAGAGAACCATAGGGCAGTGCACCAGAGCCAATGACTTAGCTCTAACAAGTGGTTTCGTGGATTATCCCGAAGCCCTTTCCAAGAAATAAGCAAAAAATGTCAAGGCCTCCCACTGAGCTCCCAAGTCCCCAAGGAGTTCCCTAGCATTGCCTGTGTGCATGTGGATAAATCAAAGTTACTATTTTCTCTCTGCCTGCGTAAGACAGCATCTCAGCTTGCATCCTCCTACACAGCTATTTTTGCCTGCTACTAATCAACATGTTCTCCAGCACCCAGAGGCTCAGAGACGAAGAGTTCAATTCCTTGTGAACGTGGCCCACTATGGCAGTAATAAACTACGCTGTCTAAAGTCTTTGCAGCAGCCCTCCCCCTGAATCCACCTTGTGACCTCTGACTGCTGCAGGAATGGCTCCACATAGCTCTCTGCTCCAGAGGATCTTTGCAGGTGTCTTATTGCTCACATGGTATAGACTCCAACAGTCAGCTCTCTGAAGCAGGGACCATTTGTTCATTGTGTGTTTGTACATCCTGGGTCCATGACTGGGGCTCCTATGTGCTGCCACAAGATTATTCATATCTATATATTTTTTAATTTATATGGAGATATTCCTATCTCCTAGAACTGGAAGGACCTTGAATCCAGCCCCCTGCCTTCACTAGAAGGACCAAGTACTGTCCCTTGACAGATTTTTACCCCAGATCCCTAAATGGCCCCTTCAAGGATTGAACTCACAACCTTGGGCTTAGTAGGCCAATTCTCAAACCACTGAGCTATCCCTCCCCGCTGTGTAGCAACCACTGGGTAACTGGCAGAGCTGGTCAATGTTTGTCTATTAAAAAATTGTTTTCCCTGATGAAAAGTGCCATTTTTGACAAAAACAAGTTCCCATTGGAAATGTCCCATTTCAATGTTTTGGGTTTGTGTTTAAAGAAAAAAAGTTGCTGAAAATCAGGTGGTGGGGAGGGGGAAACAGTTTTTTTGATAAAAACCTTTGAAAGAAAAATGTTGATGAGAACATAAGTGTAATTGCTTTCATTGATTTACCCCCTCCCCCCCCAAAAAAATGAAAAGCATGACCCCACTAACTAATCTACAGCTTCCTGTGAATGCCCATCCAGTCACCAGTGCTCAAATGCCATTGCAAAAGGAGCTCTTCCTGTTTACTCGTTCTGCATCTCAGGGTGTTGTACATACACATAGTAAGAGATGTTCCCTGCCCCGAATTGTTTATGGTCCGATCAAACAAAACAGCCAAAGGGAGGAGACAAGCAGCATTATTAGTTCCATTTTACAAATGGAGATCATCATCTAGAGTGACCAGACAGCAAATGTGAAAAATCAGGACAGGGGGTGGGGGGGTAATAGGAGCCTATATAAGAAAAAGACCCCAAAATCAGGACTGTGCCTATAAAATTGGGACATCTGGTCACCCTAACATCATCTCTCTGCCTAAGTGACTTGCCCCAATTCACACATGCAGTTTGTGGCACCAGTCTGGCTAAGTCAGTACAAAATCATCCTTCTCTTCCTCTTCCAGCATCTCAGTTCCAGGATTGGAGCATACAGAATGAGGGGGTCCAATTCCAGCTCATCCCTACTGTAGAGCCAGAGAAAAGAGCCCTCAAGAATGGGCCCGATCAGCAGTCAGGATTCTGCAGCCTGGGTTTGACATTAATGGATTCAAGGTTTTACTCTGCAAGTACATTTTCATAGTGTGTAAGGGGGTGACTGAGGTCCAAACAACTGCCTGCCTGCTCTGTGTTGTTCTTCCCACAGACTGGATTCCCTGCAAACAGACCCTAGAGATTTCAACCATGCACGTGTGTAGGAGTCTGTTGGAAATTTGTGTTGACAAGAGCAGTAAGATAGTCTGCTAGAAGTCTGTGTTGACAACACTTCCCCCCAAAAAATATTTAAAAACTCCAAATGGCTAAAGATCTGGAATTTGCATTTACTTTCCGTAACTTGCAAAGCCACAAAGCTGCCTCTCACTACGAGCATATCCAGCACCTGTCCCAGTAGTACACCAATCCTGATATGAATGTCAGGGTGCTCCATAATTAATAGTTACACAATACTTAAAGCCACACCCGAATCTTTACAAGATATTCATGCAATAAAGTCACTCAAGTGCCCCTACTGTCAAACACAGCTGATTGCAGGATTATAAATCTGGAGAAAATTCCTCAGCATCCTGAACTTTAATTTTAAAAGAGTTATAGCAATAGAAGCAGAATATAGCTCCCTCAAATGAAAGCTTCCATGAGCTGGAAAAGGCTCTAGATCTTGTGAAGGGATTAGATTTTACAGTGAGAGGAGATTTAGAAATCCTGACTGGATTATATTAAATCCTGCTCCAAGTGAAGTCAGTGGCCAGACCAGGGGCGGCACCATCTTTTTTGCCGCCCTAGGTGGTGGTGGGAGAGGCTGCTGCCGAAATGCCGCCAAAATCCCCGGTGGCCAAAGAAGTGCCACCTGGGTTCTCGGCGGCACTTCAGCAGCAGCTTCTTTGGCCGCCGGGGATCTCGGCAGCATTTCGGCAGCAGCCTCTCCCGCTGGCGGCTGCCGAGGGACCTGAAATGCCGCCCCCCAAATCCTGGCACCCTAGGCGACGACCTAGGGTTGCCTAATGGTAGCGCCAGCCCTGGGCCAGACTCTCATTTGACTTCTATGGGACTCTTCTCACAGCCATAATCTTTTTGGTTCACCTGTGCACCTAAATCAACTGTCCAATAGTCATTTATACTGGTGCCACCATTTTGAAATGTCAGAACCTGCTGGAACTAATGTCTATGTGTCCTATGCCTTTGTATCCATTATGTCAGATTTTTAAAGCCAGAAGGGACCATTAGTCTGACTTTTCTATAACTAGAGTGACCAGATGTCCCAATTTTATAGGGACAGTCCCAATTTTGGGGTCTTTTTCTTATATAGGCTCCTATTACCCTCCACCCCCCGTCCCAATTTTTCACACTTGCTGTCTGGTCACCCAATTTCACCCCACCCCTACTTGGAGCCCAATGATTTTAGCTGGACTAAAACATTTCAGTCTTCAGAAAACTAACCTGTTGCATGCTTTGGGCAGAGACCAGTGGGAGATCAATACGCTACCAATGCCAAAGACCTCTGCAACTGCAAGGCATTAATTAGGGGATATATTCCCAATAATGTTTTGCAGCCTACAAGAACACTTCCAAGATATGCCCTAGTTCAACCATGAGTTACCGAGATGGAGAGTGTTCTCTTTTTCACACAGAAGATGAATTCCCTCCACTACAGAATCCACGGGATGAAATTCTCTGGCCTGTGCTACGTAGGAGCTCAGATGAGAGGAGCACAATGGTCCCTTCAAAAAACGATGCAAGATGATAGAACCCAAGAAAAACATGGACACTGGGCCAAATTCATCAATGGGGTTACACATGGCCCATAGGATGCAGAAGAACAGGCCAGTCCTTTGGGGAAAACAGTAAGTTGGCCATTGATATGAAAAATATCCTACACTAGTCTGAAAGTAGATGCAGAACTATAATTAGTAATAAATAAGGCTACGATTTTGGTACAGAGGTTGGGGTAATTGTGAATTTTAAGGACGTCCAAGGACTGTAGCAGCAGCGGTTGTTCTGCAGGTCTGGGCCTGGCTCCCTACTCTGGGAATGGTGACCTGGCCCATGTGGTCACAGCACCACTCAGGTCTGGGCACATCCACCCCACCGGAGATTGAGGCCCAAATGTCTATCTGTGGAGCGGTGGATGTGCCAAACCTGAGTGGCGCTGCAATCACATGGGCCAGGTCACCACGCCTGGAATAGAAGCCAGGCCCAGCCCTGCAGGACAGCTGCCGCTACTACGCGGGTGGCTTGCTCTCCAACCCATCCTCCTTTGAGCCCCCCCCCACTTCTCCCCTTTCCGGGACTTCTTTTTTCCCCCCTGCACCTCAGCCAGGAGCTTTTTTTAATAAAAGTGTCTGACAGAATTGTGTGTTTTGCCAGGAATATTAAACTTCCTGCTTCACGTCTTAAAATAATCTCTATGAGAAATCAAGAGGAGGCCTGACTGGGGGGCAGATCATCCCATGGTGGGCTTCTTACACCTTCCTCTGAAGACTCTGGTGCTGGCCATTCCCAGAGCCTAGACGAGATGGAAGTTAGGTCTGATCCAGTCTGGCTGTGTCATCACTGTCAGCTGGATCCGTCTGAGCCCACATGCTTTGCCTTGAGAAAGTTTCTCATTGCAAACCCAGCATGCTACGGTTAGATTGGGCTGGTCACATGGAACCCCACACGGCCCTGAACAGTTTGCTTTTATCTTTCAGATTACAGGCTCTGAGATATGCACCGCTGGGGTAGCTGTTCCCTGCATTTACCATTGTTTCCCCCCGGCATTCAGAAATATTTTTATCATGCAGTTTTGGTTAAAGGTCAGATTTTCAGACACATTTTTTTTCAGGAAACTGATGATCAAAGGCATTTGAATGTCTCTCAAAAGGAAGTGCGCCAAACAGAAAGACTTGAAAACAGTGCGAAGGACACAGCAGTTGTCAAGCTGAGTTAGACTACAGCACTCTCTAGCCTGGTATGAATGCTTCTGGGAGTGCTGAGAGGTTCCATTGTCCTAGGCACTGTAGCTACAAATAGCAAGAGATTGGGAGCTGTTTGGGACAGCAACTGTGTAAACAGACAAGACATGGTTATGGAGCTGTTCATAACCATCTCACTGTTCCCTTGTGTGCCACCTGTTTGGGGACCCCAGGCACAAATGTTGGGAGAAAGGAATTATTTCCACTTTACAGATGGGAAACTGAGGCAGAAAAAGATTGAGTGACTTGCACAAGGCCACCACAGGGAGTCCATGGCAAAGCTGGGTATCGAACCCAAAACTCCCAAGTCCCAGTCTAGAGCCTTAACTGTAAAGCCAGTCACTCGCCCTTCCCTCCTACAGCAGTCACCGTATGTCTACACTGCATATTAAGCCTGGCCTCTGAGTTGGGTTTGAGCCCCAGCCACCCTTCCATTCACACAGTAGTGTAGCCGGGGGGGAGCAGGGGGAGCGGCCGCTGCGGGGAGCCGTTGGCCTTTTAAAGCGCGCCCCCCACCCTGATGTCGGAGCCGGGCTCAGGCGGGGATTTAAAAGGCCAGCGGCTCCCTGTGGCTGCAAGAACCGCAAGCCTTTTAAATCCCCACCCGAGCCCCGCTGCCAGAGCCGGGCGGAGGGGCGCTTTAAAAGGCCTGGGGCTCCTGCAGCTGCGGGGAGCCGCAGGCCTTTTAAAGCGCTGCCAGAGCTCCGGCTGCGCTTTAAAGGGCCCAGGGGCTCCGCAGCAGCTGGAGCCCCGGGCCCTTTAAAGCGCCGGTGGGTGAGTACAGGGGGAGCGGGGAGGCGCCTTTTTATAGCACCGCTCCCCCTGTGCTCTAAACCTGGCTACGCCACTGCATTCACAGTCAGTCTGACTCAGGTCAGCAAACGCTCAGGGCATGGATCTGAGGATCCTGATATGGGGGTGAGTGAGAACCTGAATCCTGCTGCAACTCAGATCCAGCAATTAAAAACCCAGATTTACAATGCAGTGTGGACACTCAAGGACGTGCTTAGAAACACCAACTCCTCAAACCCAACTCCCACAGACCGGGGCTTAGTGTGCAGTATAGACATACCCCATTGACTAGGGCAAAATCCTTCCATGTTGTCTCTAGCCAATTCTGTAGTATTACACAGGCATCAGATATTAGGGGTGAGTGAAAGTGTGAAAATCCTTTCCTGAGCCTCAGAGGCAACCACCTCGTACCTTGAAACAGGAGGTTTAGTTACACTTAAAATTACCTACTCTACTTAAAAAGCATTTTCTTCTCTCACACTGGTATAAATCAGGAGTGATTCCACTGAAGTCAAAGGATTTTAAACCACAGTTACCAGCCTAAAGCCCATGTGAGATGACAGTCAAGCCCAGCAACATTAATATTTTAAAAATATCTACCACCACCAACATAGCAGACGCTGCTAACTAGAGCTGAGCAAATTTGCAACAAATAATGTATCAGATAAATGTGGCCTCTGTCTGAAATGTTTCTGAGCAGGTCTCAGCTTCCTCTATTATATTTACAATTTGAATGTGACACACTTTGCAAATGATTCACTGTAAACATTCAACACTTGGTACTTGAAATTTAAATTCTTGCTTAGCTGTGAATGGCCATATTTATTTATAAGTGGAGCTGGTTGGGAAATGATTATTTCCCTCCATGAAAAAATTTCCACTAATATTTCTTTCCATTTACATCAACATTTTTTGTTGAATTTTTGGGGAAAGGTTCACTGAAATGCCAAAAACCAGAATTTTCTTTGGTTTTCAGCAACCCGAAATCAAAGCAATTAAGTTTCAAAGTTTTTGTTTTTCAAAAAATTGACAAGTCATTTTTGACAAAGTCTGAATTTTTCCACCAAGGTTTCCATTTTGTTGAAGAGGTGATTTTACACCAAAAAAAGTTAGAACAGAAAATTTTCAACCAGCTGTACATATAAGTCGCATGGCATTGTTTCTATTCCTTAACTGGAGAAGCATTACAGTTGGTCAACATTTTTGAAACTTTTTTTTGTCCAAAGATGCCCATTTTCCCACATCATTCCCCCCCCCATCTCCCCCACCCAAAAAAATTTTCCATGACATTTTTAAGCAGAATTTATCATTTCAACATATTTTGATTTTTATTAAAAAACACCATGTAGATAAGTAGACCCAAAAATTCATTTTCAAAAGTGTATTTTGTAAATGATTACAAAGAAAATATTTCCATTAAAAAGAGTCTTATTTTTCTTCCCCCTCCCGCCCCCAACCCTAATGATAATGAACATTCAAGCAATCTGGGTGAAAATACTTGTGGGCATGGATTTAAAAATTTTATTCCCAATGAAATATTTGTGCTCCTGATTGAAATTTGTTCTCTGTGAATGATTAAGCCAGTGACCATCTTAAAAATGAGAACACAAAAGGGGCACAAGCACAGCCCAGGCAAACTCATTTCAGGAAATACTCATAAAAGTCATTTTGCAGGATTTGCCCAGCTCAGAGATTGAACGTTGGCCTTAGTCAAAGGAGCCCTACCCTTTATACAAATGACTTTTCAGCAGGAGCTCACATTTTCCTGCACCGAAGTGTGCATGTATTGAGAGATCCCTTTGCAAAGCTATTAAATTACCTTTGGCATAACTCATAGCAGGCTGACATCATTGAAGCGGGATACTCAATTTCCCTAGCACAATAGAGCAGATAGGGTGTGTCACCCCCTGATCCTTGGTCATATTTTCAGATTTACTGTTCACACTGAACCATTCTCCAACCTCTGTGTTTACACATTTGGAGCCTAGGTTCCCAAGCATTAACTAAGGAGTACCATTTATTCATTAATCCATTCATGCCGTGTGTATTTTTACTGTATCTATTAAATGTACATGCATATGAGCAGTTCTTTAGAAAACTGCAGATGAACTCAGTGATGACGCTATCAATCAGCTGATAAATGCATGGCTCCTAAGTCTACCATGAGAATGCAGAGGAGAGAGAGAGAGAGAGAGGTCACCCTTATTTATATTTTTAATAAACAGGGCTTTAGAACTAGCCTTTTGCTGGCTCCAGTTACATCTGAGCCTCTTGCACTGATAAGAACAATCCATTTCCCAGCAAATGGAAAAAGGGTGTCAGGATCGGTCAGTAAAAAAATAATGAACAAGTACCAGATAAGCGTCACAAAAACATCACCCAGCTTCAGAAGAGGGGCAATGAGAAGCGATCGGAGAAGATGCGTTTCCTCAACATCTTTCCTCCAAACAGGAGCCTGTGATTTTAGTCCAGATTTGTTAATTGGATTTAAAAACTTAGATATTTTAAATAACCTATCTATTGCTAGCCATTCTCTCGCTCGCTCTCTCTCTCACACACACACACACACCCTCCCCATGGCAATGACAGGTGCAATCCCACCGTTTTTGTTATCACAGTAAAGCATATGTTATGCTGCTTTGTATTAAAAAGATCTTCCTATGTACAAGAAAAACGTCTCAGTTCAAAGCAGTACAAATATATGTGGTATATTGTGATCGTAAAAATGGTGACGTTGATCTAGATACAGTGCCCCAATCCATCTGCATGCATCGTAAAACTTTGCATTAGTGTGTTGTTTCATTGTAATTGCATGTTTCCATTTGGCGATTCAAACGGTGGGGTCTCTTGGCAGCAAGGATAAGATTAACCACCCAGAAGGGTTTACAAAGGAAGGCTGCTGGATGGGATTCCCAGCCATGGTGTGTTTCGGAGATGGACAAAGACACCATTCCCCAAGGATTAAGCAGCACTTCACCTTCAGTACTGTTGGCTGGGTGGAAATTCTCGAACTCAGTGCCACAGTTCATTGGTCTTCATGGCACAGCAGCTTGGCTGGAAAGACAGCTCTATCTTGGACATGGAATTAGGACCAGGTAGGACACATTGAGTCCCAGTAGCAGGTGCACACTGGCAACAGTCAGGGCTGCTGTTACTCCACCTCTTTCATCTGCTTTCAAAATTAGAAGAGGGCATCACTGTTAGTAGAAGGATATTGACACACAGGGCTGTTCACAAGTTTTCTGGGTTCTCCACTAAATGAAGGTTTTTTGTGATCAGTTGATGTTTTATGCAAAGTGCGGATACTTCTCAATCAAAAATCTGAATGCCCAATATTTGAAACATTACTGGGTTTCGGACAATACAAGTATCCTGTTCAGAAACATCACCGCAGTGCCCCATGGGAGTTGTAGTTCAACTGCCTCATACTCCCACTCTCCTCTACGAGCCAGGCTCATCAGCTGGACTTCTCCCAGGATGCACTACAGCCCGGGGACAGTCATGAGGCACTGCTTCCCGTAACCGAAAGGGGAGACTGTGGTGCATTGTGGGAGATGTAACCCAACTAGGAAGCCCGGAATATAGAGACGAATGGGAGCATAAGGCAACTAAACGACGATGCTCACAAGCCACTGGGGCAGCATTTCAGAGTTAAACTATTTCAATATTTTGCTGACAACTCAGTTGCAATTCTTTACCATAGAACTGATGCCGCTGACAATTGCCCCGCCCTCACGCTTGCCGATAGCAGATGTCCTGTAGATCCAACTTTCAGGGACTTGAGTATGACCTACCCTGCCCATGAGCAGAACTGCAGAGACGGGATGACTAGTTAGAATAGCACTTACCTGAATAGCAAGGTCCATCTTGCTTTGAATAAATAGTTAATATGATGATCACCATATTTATAAAGCCCTCCCCTCAGCCCCAGAATGGGACCTTCTGCAACATAATCACAGGTTAGAGCATAGGACCGGCAATCAGGAGAACCCTGCTCCGCCACTGACTTGCTTTGTGACCTTGGGCAAATCATTTCATCTCAGTGCCTAAGTCCCACCACCCATGTAGAGTTAATGGGTCAAATTCAAAGATCCTTTCTTAGTGCTCCCTCTAGCCAACTCCAAGCTGACAGGGGTACCTCTGAGTAGGAACTAAAGTATGAATTTCAGGATTCATTCGTTATTGATAGTAAAGCAAAGCAAGCTCCCAGGCTCAGTGGTAATGCTCGCTTTAGAGATGTCCATTAGACAGGTCAGAGAGACAGATAAAAGTACAGTGAAAACACCAGCCCCTTCAGCAAATGAGTGGCTGCAACTCACAAAGGGGAGAGGGAAAGATAACTACTCTCATCATCATTGTTTATATTGCAGTAGCGCCTAGAGGCCCCAAAACCAAGGTTGTGCCCCTATTGTGTCAGGTGCTGTACAAACATACAAGATCACAACCATCCAACTGCTGCTGCATCATGTTCCTTGATGCATCTTTTTCAACCCTAGGAGTGCGGCATGCTGCCCATTCATCCTGATACTCCCTGTTGGCCAGAGCCAGGTAAAGTCCTCTATAAAAAGGATTCAAAGAGCCCATTCTGCAACGCTGCTCCTCGCACTCTGTTGGGAAAATCCACACCATTGTTGTACTCTCCAGCTGGCTATGAACGCCATTTCTCCCAGCACAGCCAGCCCGGCATCCTCTTCACGACTTGAGTGCAGCTGGGTAGCCAGTGAACAAGCGCCACCTACTCCTTCAATTTCCGTTTTTCAAAGCAACCCTGCAATGACTGCTCCTTTGCAAATGGTCGAAAGCACAGAACTCAGGTATCATGCAACAGACAGGCTGGCTTTCAGAAGGGGCTCAGAAAAGGAGTAGGTAATGTCCACTTCCCGTAAGCCCCTAATAACCATTGCAAAGGAGTAGGTAATGTCCTACAGCTGTGCCAAAAATGGATTTTTCAGTTCACTTGCCATTTCAAAAAAAATTCATATCAGATTGAACATGAAACTTTTTGATTTGCCAAACAGTTTTAAAAAATCATTTTGAGTCATACAAAAGCTTTCATTTTGACAAAAATCAAAACTGAAAAGTTTAGATTTTTTTTAAAAAAAATAAAGTTAAAAGAATTTTTAAACAAAAAGTTGCCTCAAACCAAAAAAAGAAATCAAAGCATTTCATTTTGAAAAAGTGTCATTTTTTTTAAGGTTTCTTTCAGCCAAAACAATTTGGCAGAACAGATACGAATTCACAAAATGCAAATCCACATTTTTCACTTTGAAAAGATCCAGGCGGGAGAACAAAACTTTGCCCAGTTCCAACATGATCTATCCAAGAACTCTTAGCTCTGCATTCAAGTTGGATGGCAAGTTGCACTCTTTCCCCTCCATCTGTCCATTTTCCTGTGTATTTCTTCATGTGCCTCAACTACCCTTATATGTGAAAGCCTCGATATCTTTCATCAACCTGTGAGGCATGGAAGAATTATTCCCATGAGGAATGGAGGCACAGAGAAGCTAAGTGACTAGCCCAAGTTCACAGAAGGAGTATGTAGCAGAGCAAGGAGTTAAACCCAGTTCTCCTAATGTCTAAGCTAACTTCCTAGCCACTATACCATCCGTCCAGTTTGGTCACAATGCTCTCCTGCCAAGCACTAGGGGCAGTGGATACTTGGTCATGGGGGTGAGAAGGCAGCAGATGAATTGCATGAAGGGCTTCACAGACCCTTCTTGGAGGCTCTGAGGCACACTAGCTGGAACAACAAATGTAAGGGAACTATGTAGCCCCTGCAGCTGGATTTGAACCTGCAACCTAGAGGAAAAAGACTCTAATCCCACCATCCCTTAGAAATCCTCCTTCCAAACAGACTGACACCAGCCACTGCATGAGTCCCCAGGTGGCAGCAGCTGCACCAGCCCCAGAAAAGACTACACAGTATATAGCAGGTGGGATCATAGCTGGGGCTTATTCCCATCAGCCCTTTAAGTAAACCTGGGCCTTTGCAATCTGCTGCACTTGGATCCTTTGCCACCGGCTCCCCTCATCTCTAGCTGCAGCTTCCAAACAACTTCGTTCCCCTTGACTGGAACCCGCCACGCAGGCAGGCAGAGGACGAGAAGTGGACAGTAAACGGACACAAACTGCATTTCCGAACAACTCAAGATTCCCCTCAGCGGCTCATCTAAGAGGAGATAAAGCCGTTTTCCCTTTGTGCTTTCACTACAAGAGGGGGGCTTTCTAAGCCGAGACCTAAAGGTTAAATAAAAGATTTGATTTTCTTCAAGCCATTTTCTTCAATGGAACAGGTCTCATTCCACACAGTTCTCATTCTCCCCTCCCCCTGGCTCCATCTGGCACATCTGAGGCACATCTCAAAATATAAAGCAAGAATTTCCAGCCAGTCCCATTTCTTTGGCGAGGCTTAGCACCCTGCTGTCCTGCAGACCCACAGTTTCTCAGGGACACCAGTGCAAATCAGGAGCAACACAGCTGATATCAGTGGGGTTACTCCAGATTTCCAGCAGCATAGCTAGCATTACACCTCTTCCCAGGAGGCAAGTAAAACACAGGTGGGGTTTTCATCAGACAATTAAAAAAAAAATCAGTTTATAGTTCCTGATTGTGCAAAGGGCCCTTTGCACAGAAGCCGCTACACCAGAAGCTGTGGAATCACCCACTTGGAAAAGAAATACCATGCTGTCTCATGATCCTTTACTTTCCAAGAGCCATAGAAAAGCATGACTCAGACTTGTGCAATGGCATTAGTAGAGTGTCGAGGTTCTTATCCTGTGCCCACCACTGTGGTGTAGGGGCACAGCCAGCAGGGCCGTGCAAAATACATGTAATGAAATCCCCAAGCCTCACAAATGGAGATTTCTGCATTTCATTTTAATTTCCTCAGACTGGCCCAGGTTCACTCAAAACCACGACCCATTTGGGATTGAAAACAGACCTGTTTCATTCAAAGCTTGGCCTTGTTTGAGGGGACTCCCGGGCTTGATTGTAACTCAAAGTTCTGTGGCGGCACAGATCACTTTGCACCATGAAATGGGATGCTACAAACTATCCCTCGCCTCCAGAAGTGTGGTTTTCACAGACAGAAACCAGAAAGCTCCGAAGGAAGCTGGAAATATTTTTACCATGTAATTTCATGGAAAACATTCCCTATTTCTGCACTGCCCTAATTGTTCATTTCATGGTAGCAAGGCCGCCAACGTAGTACCTTGACATAGCACTTGTGATCATGTCTTCCTCTCAGGGTTGACCCCAGCGACTACAGCAGCCTACTGCAATTAACAGCTAGTGGAGCTCCTCTTTTGGGTAAGGAGCTGTCTCTTTAGTGCTGAAGGCTGCCAGTTCAAACCCGATCAACAGCTGTGGTCTGTGTGTAGTAGCCAGGATTTGATACACACAGCCATGTACAAGCGAGGGCGAACTTTAATCTCAATGCATTTGGGATTCAGGCTCCCTTCTTGCAGACTCCATTTATCATTAGCACATTTCCTTCAAGCTGCTATTGGGAGGGGTGGGGGAATATTAAGGTGCTTCATTCCCATGAAGTGCAAGTAACTCCAGCTGCATTCCCTGGAGCCCTGCTAGGATCCACTGCACTGGAATTTGCCTGTGACTGAGAAATCTGTCCCAGGTGGAAGGTGCTAACTAATGAACTAGTGCAGAAGACAGGCCTGGAATAACTTCAGCCTCCAAATTCATCTGGAAAGGGTCACAAAGCAGCAAGCCTGCAATAACAAATTGCTCTCTCCGACCAACCCTGCTGTCCCCAACAGGTTCTGGGGTTGCCCCAGAGTGCTCCTGAATTCTGTATACTTCCCAAGCTAAGGACGCCTGCCAGGGCCGGTGCAAGGAAGTTTTGCACCCTAGGCAAAACTTCCTTGCACCAGCCCTGCTCCGCCCCCTCCCCCCCTGCCCCCACAATGCCCCCGCCCCAGCCAGCTCCCCCGCCCCCGGGAGCTCAGCCCCCCCCTCCCCCCACCTGCGGGCCACAGGAGCTCAGCACCCCGCCCCCCCAAGGGCCATGGGAGCTGAGGGTGGAGCCGGGAGGCAGGAGGCCCGCCACCCCCCAAATCCTGGTGCCCTAGGCGACTGCCTAGGGTCGCCTAGTTATAGCGCCGGCCCTGACGCCAGCTAACGCTTCTGGCGACCGTGCACAGTTCACGTGTCAGACAGGCAAGCACGGTATCAATTTCCCACTGGGCCTGTGGCTCAGAAATGATAAGAGCGACTGGGAGCCCAACGATCTCAGAAAATGTATCAATTTGGGGTGAAATGGAATGCAACACGCAGCCCGTAGGACAGCGCAAGAAGAGGGCCATTTGCCGGTTGGGGGAAATGCATACCTGGATGCTCCATGTTAAGCACAAGAGGTTGCAGGTTCAGACTCTGGAAATTGGGTCTCTTGAAAGCTGTAGAGTGGAAAGCCTTTGGGAAAGCTCTGATTCAGGCCTTACTATCGCAGGCCCTCCTCTGTCCTGTCTCAGTCTCCCAGTGACACCACAATTTAGTCTCTCCAGCATCACCAATGCAATAAGCTGTGGCACCACCAGAATTGGATGAAGAGGTCATTGCTTGACTAAACCAACTCATGCGCTGGCTCATCAGGCAGGGGAATGCTCCTGCAGTGCATACATAAACCTAACATAGGACCCCAGGCTTTGCTCAGGCAAAACTCCCGCTACAGTAATTAGGAGCTGCAGCTCCTAGTTAAGCTAGCCTTAGGCACCCAGATTTGAAAACGTTGGCCTTAACTTTTGTCACAGCTTCCCCACCTGCAAATAGGGACTGTAATAATGTGCTTAATTGCAATGTGTTATTTAGCCACTAGATGTCTCTGTATGCTGTCCGCAGTTCCAGAGCATGGCCCCTGGTAAACAAAGTAGAGTGAGCCGGAACTCAAGCTGTGCGGAAGCCTCACTGTTTGTCTGTAGCTGTTTCTCTTTACAAGTGCCTCCTGTTTCAGAAGAGCTGTGATTCCATAGACCATGACAGGGTCAATACAATGCCCTCCCAGAGGGACTGAATAAATGAATGCTTGTACAGTGCTCTGAGTATGCAATTTCATCTTTCCAGCACAATGTATGGGACATACATATAGCAAGGTACATCTTGGGGCTGGCACAGGAAACTATACCCTTTTAAGCCTCCTTTTCCAGACTATCAAAACTTAGGTCTCTGTAGATCAACTCTATTACCTGCTGAATTTTGGACAGGGGACAAGGTAGTTTGGGTTTAATGAGGAGGATTGGCCCAAGGATTTATTTCATCCAGATTACATGGAATAAGGTGTTATTTGTAGGAGAAGGAGGAGGAAGACCGAGGATTCATTCCTACCTGAACAGGTTTCAGCTGTAGCTTTACTATAATTATTATTGCTATAGCCGGGTACAAATATAAGGCCAGTTCCAAAACTCGTATAAAACCTGCTCCATACCAGTTTAGGATCTATATGCCAAAAGGTCAGGAGAAGGGATGTTATTGCTTTCCTTTTCCAAACCTGAAATGAAGGGAAAGGAATTAGTGATCATTATTCTTTCCTAGGATGTATTTACGCACTGCAAAGATCCGATTCTGTCCTCGCTTACCCTAGCGTCACCCCAGTGTAACTCCATTGCTTTCCACCGAGTCACTCCGGATTTACATCTAGAGTCCATGGAATCAGAATGAGGCCCACTCGCCCTGTTATCTAAATGGCTTTGAGATTGCACTAGGGACATTCCCCCCAAAAAAATCAATGGCATTCGCTCCCAGTTGGGTCACCCTTAAATCCTTCCCATTCTGAGATCCTCCACTAGAAGCCTGGTTAGAGATGTTTAGCCCTTGTCCAAGACACTCTGATGACGCTTTTTTCTTCCTACTCAGTCATCCTTATAGGGATCTTCATTTATCAGGCAGCATGGGTGTGCATCCAAACATTTCCTGCATCGTCGTGCCCATCTCAAACACCAGCAAACTAAAATCAGAAGAGACTTTCTTTGGACTTTGGGTTGATCATCTCAATTGTAAAATTAACTAAAGTAGGAAAGGAGCAGGCAGAAGAAAGAAAACACACCGGTTGCTAATAACAAATATGCGCTCCTAGCAATCCTTTCCCAGTTGCCTGGCAACCCACAGACGGCCTGCTAGAAAGCCAGGGGGTAATTGGACAAGTGAATTAATTGGGGTCTCCAGAGCAATGTCATTAGATGACTGAGGGCACAGTCAATGGCTCACCCACTGCCACCATCCTGTACTGAGACGACAATACAAGAATAAGGGGGTGAAGGGGCTTCTCATAAGCGTACTACTTCATTTGAAAGGGTTGGGGGGAAGGAATCAAAAGATGCAACACTAAGGAAAAAGTCTTCTCTCTGCATTAGCCATTCACATGGGTGGTCTTGTTGGGAGGGTGCAGACCTGGGCATCAGGAGAGCTGGCTCTCATGTGCCCTGGGGAACTCCTTAGATCAAGGCTCTGAGACTCGCCAGCACGAGGAGTAGCTGAGCATTACTGATCTCACATATGCACTGCATGAATATTTGCCTTGTCCCACCTAAGCGCCCAAAGTCCCATCCCAGTATGCATGGAGCTCTGTGTAAAATTTGAGATGGATTCTCTAGGGACAGGCCCTTTGGGCAGTCCAAAACCCTGGTCAGGTGACCCAGATGATGTCCCGATGAGATTGCAGGTTCTAGCTCCCACTCTGCCTCAGCTTCCTGGACAAGCTACTTAGGCCAAAAGTGGCCACTGACTTTGAGTGACCTTTTTTTTTTTTAAAGTTGCCCAACTTGAGACACTTCAGGCCCCACAACTCCAGCTCAAGGCAACGAGAGCCACGGGGGCTTAGGAGAAGTATCTCAACTCGGGAACCCAAAAGCTGTAGCTGCCCAAATCACTGGCTACTTTGGAAAATGTAGCTGCAGAGTCCCTTGTGCCTCAGTTTTTCCTTCTGTAAAATGGGAGGGAGAATACCACCAACCTAACGCCGAGCAGTGTGGTGAGGCTCGATGGACAGCTCTATAGAATTATTTAGAATGAACAAAGATCGCAGGGTCTTGACTGAGTCCATGGGAGACTGTAGCATGCAATTTTGTGGGTCATGAATCACCTCCTGATGGGCACACCCATCGGCTGCAAAAGTAGCATTTCTCTGTGCCGGCATCCTCCCCCACCAACCCACAGGCAGAAACAATCTGCATTGGGGGTCTGGCTCAGAACTCGGACACAACCCCACCCGCGTCTCTAGATTTCCCCCACGGCAGCACCTCTATCACATAGGGCTTGTAGCCTGGGTTTCAAGGGGACGAGAACAGGATACACCTGTCAGAATTTGGCTGACAATCTCTACCTGCTGCAGCTGCCGCATTTATTATTTATGTGGGTGGTGTTTCGGTACAATTACAGAGAGTATTCGGGTACGAAGTAAGCGCATATTAATGAATGAATAGAAAGCAAAACCAGACACATCATCCCCCTCCAAAACCCCAGCTGATCTCAGCCACCAGGACAGGGCATAAGGAGACTGGCAGCCTCTGAGGTTGCCAAGATCTACACCAGCTAATGCCCCACAAATCCAGCCCCTAGGATTGAACCTGGGGACCGGCTGGAAGCCAGTGCAGGCTGCAGAGCACAGGTGCAACGGGGCTCCGGGAGGGAAACACCACAGAGTAGGTGGGCAGCTCTGTTTTTCACTGAGCACAGCCACACTAACTCAGCAAGGCTCTGGAGCGAAGCTTCTCCACAGCCGCTGCTCCAACCTGTCTGGGTTTCCCCTGGCAACCCTCACCACGGCATCTAACCCTTAGGACTGGAGTAAACCTTATGGCCCAAGTGCCTGGGTGCATGTTGCGGGGGAGCCTCCAGCCCCACCCCCTGCCTGTACCACCCTCCATAGAGCTTCACCCCACTGCTTCACCAAGAGCGGAGATGCACCAGGCACAAGGGATTCCCCCCCACCCCAGTGTACAGCAGAACCCCACTGGTTCCTGTGGGTTGGGACCAACCACAGTCGTGGAAGGCAGTGGGGAGGAGGGGGCATAATTTGGAACTATGGGCCTGATCCTGAGATATGATGAGAAACCCACTACAACTCCCACTGCCTTTAGGGACGGGCCCAAGGAGAAAATTCCACCCCATAGGGCACTCTCTGCCCTAGCTCATTGCTCATTCTCCCTGCAAGGTCATCCACCCACTGCATTGAACACCACCGGGCAATTCATTGAGATGCCATCGGACCATGAGGTCTCGCCCCACCTTATGGTGTTGCTCTGGCACCAGTCTCAGTACGTCTGAGCATTCTTCCCACTCAGGCTGGCCATGCCGGGCTCAGGTGACCGAGCACAGAACGAGCAGGTTAAATCCTAAGAGACAAAGATCCCACTTATGTAGATATAATCATAGAAATGTAGGGAAGGGACCTCAAGAAGTCATCTAGTCCTTCCCTCCTGTGCTGGGGGAGTCTGGACTAGGCAAAAACCTGGAAACGAAAGTTGCCGCCCAAAAAGACGGGATGTAGGGCCAAACTCTCCCAGCTGCCCCTGTGAAATTCCGCTAAGATCAACGGAGTCATTCCAAATTTTCACCAGTGCAAATCAGAGCAAGAGTTGGCCCATCTTGACCCCTCAAGTGTTTTACAGTGTTTTGAGGACTCAGCTGCCTTTTGAAGCCACTGCCTCCCTCTTATTACTTCTTTCCTGCTAAAAAAAGTGAGGCACATCACCACAACACACCTTCCATTCCCTGAAACGTACACACCTGCATCATGCAGCCATGAATGGGGGAGAAGGAGGCAGCGCTGTTGTAAGCTCCGTGGGGCAGGGACCATCGTTTTGTTCTGTGTTTGTACAGCACCTAGCACAATTGGGTTCTGGTCCACCACTGGGCCTGGAGGTGCTCCAGTAATACAAATAAATAAAGTTCCTCCTGGGGATGTGACTGAGTTTTAATCCTGGACTCACAGGGCCAGATTCCAATACCTTTTGCTCATGGTGAAGAGCACCTTACTCCACAAGTGGTCCCATCAAATTCAGACAGACCTCTCAGAGTAAGGTACTTTCGTGGTGAGTAATAGTGTCAGAATCAGATTCTGAGATTCCCAGGCCAGAAGGCGCCATTGTGATCACCTGGCCTGACCTCCTGTTTAGAAGTTGTCAGCGATGGACAATTCACCACAGCCCTCCGTAAGTTGTTCCAATGGTTAATTACTCTCGCTGTTAAAAGCTTATGCGTTATTTCCAGTCTGAGTTAGTCTAGCTTCAACTTCCATCCATTGGCCAGTGTTATACTTATCTCTGCTAGATTGAGGAGAGCATTATTAAATATTTATCCTCCATGTAGTGTGACAAAGTTCCTCCTCTACCTCAGTGGGTCCTGCACTTATAGGCAGATTCTGCTTGCCTCAGAGATCTTCCCCTCTAGTAGAATCCACAGTCCAGGTTAACTCCTCCTGTGTCTGATCAGGAGTTGGGAGTTTTGGGGGGAACCCGGGCCCACCCTCTACTCCGGGTTCCAGCCCAGGGCCCTGTGGATTGCAGCTGTTTAGAGTGCCTCCTGGAACAACTGCACGACAACTACAACTCCCTGGGCTACTTCCCCATGGACTCCTCCCAACACCTTCTTTATCCTCACCACAGGATCTTCCAGCAGTACGCCCTCTTACTCTCAGCTCCTAGTGCCTCTTGCTCCCAGCTCCTCATACACAATCTCCTTCCACAGCTCCTGACATGTGCCCCTCACTGACTCACTGGGAGGCTTTTAACTAGTTTCAGCCAGCCCCTGATTGGCTGCAGGTGTCTCAATTAACCTCCCTGCCTTCTGGAAAGTTCTTAATTGGCCCCAGGTGTCTTGATTAACCTGGAGCAACTGCCATAAGGTATCAGGGATTTGTTTAGCCTGGAGCTAACATACTGGTTCCTTACCACTTTCCTATAGCCCTCTGGCCTTGCCCCGTCACAGTAGATACTAGTCGACTGTAACCAAGTCATCCCTTGACCTCTTCTTTGTCAATAGATTGAGCTTCCCGAGTCAATCACTCTAAGGCAGGTTGTCTAATCCTTTAATCATTCTTGTCATAGGAGCCGACTTCCATCGGCCCCGCAACGTTGGCCGGCGTCGGGGGCGGGGCCCCGCAACGTCAGCCGGCGTCGGGGGCGACGGTAAGTGCTCCGGTAATGGGCGCGGGGCTGGCGGGGAGCTGCCGGTGGGTGCTGAGCACCCACCAATTTTTCCCCGTGGGTGCTCCAGCCCCAGAGCACCCATGGAGTCAGTGCCTATGATTCTTGTGGCTCTTCTCTGAACCCACTCCAGTTTACGAACGTCCAAGTTCCAACTCATAGAATTAAGGCAACCTTGCCCTTTCGCACTAAGAGTTCAGAATTGTTCCCTACAATATAGCTGGTGTCTATCTCTAAATGACCCGGGTGATGGGATTTCTGCTCCCAGTAGCAACCAAGGGTTCTCAATCAGGAGTCAGGGTCCCATTAGGTTTCACACTGGTCAAAAAAAGTAGTAAAAAGATCATCCTTCTCCCAGAAAGCCCCAAATCCATTTTGATGGCAGGAAGCAACAGGTGAGGTCAGTTGCAGGAGTGCAAGGTAACAACAAAACAAGCATTGTTTTGTTTAATTAGCTGTAGTCTCGGCTAGCCTCTACTGTACCATTACGCTACTGCATCACAGAATGGAGCACTCCCAGCAGCACAGAAAATACACACCACCTCTTTGTGACAGAGCAGCAGCCTCACCACTGAGCAAGGAAGATAGAGGATCGTGGGGTGTAGGGTTGCCAGTTTTGGCCGGATGTATTCCTGGAGGTGTCATCATATGACAATCTTTAGACTCCAGGACAATCTGGGAGGGTTGGTAACCCTAGTGGGGGAGGGACTGGTCCATCAGAGTATTAACCACTCTTGTTTTGCAATCAGATTTAGCTGCAGTAGAGGAAGAGGAATGGTATTGAGGCAAGCAGCTCCTTTTAATTGACACATTTAGGGGGAGTGAGGGTGGGGGAAGGGAAGTGAAAAAAAACCCAAGTCAGGTTGCCTGCACTTATTTTGTCCTTGCTTTAAAACAAACAAACAAACAACAAAAACCACCCACACAACAAACCCCGAATCCTGAAAGAACACCACGTTCCCCTCCCAAAACAAAAAGCAATTTTGAAATCTGTCACCTACGTACTCCTGCAGGCACAGCGCCTATTAATAATTCATCAGAATATTACAGTCATTACTATATTTTGCAATAGCACAACAGAACCCACTTCCGCAGAACTCTCTGCAAATCTCCTTGCAAAGCCATTAATAAATAAAATGCAATTCACCATATATTCAATTTGTTGTTTAAAGGCTAAATATTTCATCAGAACTAATTCATTTTAAATAACCAGAGAGGACTCCCCCTCCAAAAAAATCCCCAGGCCTGCACTTTGCCCATGTTTGAGATTAAATTACACTTTAAATATTGTATCAGAAATTGAGTCCTCACTGTAATGTTTATGTAGCAGCTATTAGACCACGAATCCCTGTGGACTGACTGAGTAGCCACCGGCTGGCTGGGGACATTCAGAACTTTGTTATGCTGCGTAGACGAGACCTGGGGAAAGATTAGGAATGTAGGATCTAAGAACAGATCACAGCACTGCCTGCTTCCAACAGTGACCAACTCCTGATTCGACAAAGAAAAAGCATCTTAGTACAAGATGTACCATCAACACCTACCTCTTATGGAGTGTTTTTTCCATCAGGACGTAACCAGCATTATCCCCAGGTAAAGGTGGGCATACTATCCCCAGGGAGGTCCTTCTTCTTGGGAGTTCTCCTGCTCTGTTCCCTCAAGGGCTCTTTCCCTGAGAAGCCTCCTCTCTCTAGGAGCATTCTCCCCTGAGCTCTGGAACCACTGGGCCCAGGTGCTCATTAATTAGGTAACTGCCAAACAGCCACCTAGGCAGTTAATTACTTACAGGTGGGCCAAGATGGGTTTATTCTCCTTAAAGGAGCCCATCATGTGTAGATGGGGCCCGGATTCACCTTACAGGTGGGCCAACTGCACCATGACACCCCATTTTACAGATAGGAAAACTGAGGCATATAGAGGTTAAGTGACTTTCCTAAGGTCACCCAGCAAGCCAGGAATAGAACCCAGCTCTCCTGTGTCCCAGGCCAGTATTCTATCCATTATGCCATACTGCCTCCTCTGTATGTGCTAAGCCAAGCACAGTGATCCAATGCCCATTGAAGTCAATGGTAGGACTCCCCCCGATTTCAAAAGACCTTCCAGCCCCATTTTAGCAAGGTTATTTAACACAACTGGTTGACAGTTTTTCACTGAAACTTATTTTGGTGTAAAAAATGGCTTTAAAACAAATTCTGTACTTTTTTTGTTGCTCAATCAAAATTTTCCAATTTCAAAGTGAAAAGCTGAATTTTGCTAAATAGTCTGTTTACATTTTTTAAAATGTCACTTTTCAAACCCTGAACACTTTTACAGAAAAAAAATTTAAACTGAAAACCATTTTTGAAAACACAAGTACTTTTCAAGGTTTAGTTTTGGCTTTTCATAAAAACTGAAAATTTTTCAAAATTTCTTGCAAAAAAATGAATTGGCGATTTTTGGGTCTAGTACTTAAGCACATGTCTAATTTTAAGTATATAAACAGATTCATTGATGTCAATGAGAACTCATGTACTTGACACTAAGCACGCATGATCTTGCTAATTTTGGGCCTGCATCAGGCCCTATATATTGCTTTCTTCCCATAGATCTCAGTGCCCTGAAACAAGAGTATGTAAACATTTTCATCCCCATTATACAGACAAGGAAACTGAGGCACAGAGTGATGAATGGATTCATTCGCTCTCACACAGGGAAGTCTATGATAGAGATAAGGAATAGATTCCCTGTCCATTCCCCCAGCTCTTGAGTCCCTAGCCAAATATGCATTGCAATTGCCCCATCACCACCATCAACAGTAGAAAAATAATATTTCCTGACACCCCTGCCACCACCCACTGATCAGTGTAGACTCTGAAGCATGAGACTTGATAATGGATTCATTTGGGAGCAATGCCAACATCATGTAGTGATGTACTCTAGTGTGTGTTTTATTGTGCAGTCTGCATTTGCATGTGTACTTCCTATATTACATTATATACCTGTAATAGAACAAATTATAATTGAACTATATGGGCCTGAATCCAAAACCCACTGAAGTCAATGTAAAGAGTCCCGTAGACTGGACTTTTCCCATAGACATTTAACTGGATTTTGGATCAGGCCCTATGTGACGAGCAGTAGCAAAAAGTAGGGCTACGTAAACAGGAAGGAGAAGAATTAAAAGGGATTCACAATAATACACACACCTTAACAGCACCCTCTAGCCAGGGATCTCCATGCACTGCACTCACCCTAACTCAGTCACACAGTAGCTAAGGATACTAAATCCATTCAGGATCAAAGCCCATTGAAATCAATGGAGAACCTCCCGTTGAATTCCATGGGCTTTAGTCAGCATTCGCAGCGGCGCAGCAGGAGCAGGATTTGCTGCTCAGGGAAGCAAGCAGATGGGTAGTTGGGCTGGGGTTGGGAAATGAGTGTCCTACCAGCCCAGCTACGACCAGATGCCGGGATTAGCATAGCCAGAGCCAGTCAGTGCTGCAGTCAAACCCCAGCAAACAAGAAGCTTTTCAGAGCCAAGGAAGCCACTTGACACCACCAGTCAGCATCATAGCCTCAGACCATCATAGAGATGCAGGGCTGCAAGAGGTCATCTACTCCATCCCCCCGCGGTGAGGCAGGACCAAGTAAACCTAAACCATCCCTGACCAGTGTTTGTCTAACCTGTTCTTTAAAAACTCCAGGGACAGGGATTCCACCACCTCCCTAGGTAACCTGATCCCACCTTTAGCTATCCTTAGCATTAGAAAGTTTTTTCATAATATCTAACCTAGCTCTCCCTTGCTGCAGATTAAGCCGATTACTTCTTGTCCTACCTTCAGTGGACATGAAGAACGATGGGTCACTATCCTTTTTATAACAGCCCTTAACATGTTTGAAGATTGTTTCCCCCCTCCCCCCCCACTCAGGTTTCTTTTCTCAAGACTAAACATGCCCAGGTTTTTAACCTTTCCTCGTAGGTCAGGTTTTGATGATAGCATAAAGTGAGGCCCAAAAGCCTTCCATGCTGTCTGGACACTGCCCAGCTGAAGCATTGGTTCTCAGAACTCTGAATGCTGTTTAAATAATCGCTGTCTCCTTGGATTGCTAAGTCCCTTTCAGGAGACAGTTTTCTGATGTACCAGGCACCTCAGTAGACTGTGATGTTTACTCTGGTTAATTTAGAGTGACCAGATGTCCCGACATTTGGGGCTGTCGTCTTATATAGGCAACTATTACCCCGCTCCCAGTCCCGATTGTTCACACTTGCTATCTGGTCACCCTCGGTTAATTACCAATGTCTTTTTTTCTGACTCTTGCCAACTTTTAGAGCTGTTTAGAAACATTTCGTCAAAACAGTTTTCCAGTGGAAAATGCCGTTCTGACAAAAAGAAAATTTTCAACAAACCTGTATCAATTTTGACTACATTCCGTTTGAAAGACATCTAGAAAGAGGCTTTTGATTTTCCATTTCGAAACAACTTTTCATTTCAAATATGTATGTACAAAGTTTAACAGAGAAAGGGTCAAAAATCAAAATGTCATGTTCTGAATGAGTTTTGTTTTGGAATTTCATCTCACCAAAAAAATGCCAAAGTGTTGGCATTTTGGCTCAATTTTAGGTTGATTTTTTTTAATCTTAATGTTTTGTGGGATGGAAAATTTTGTTTTCTAATCAGCTCTACCTACTATGAAACACTGAGATTCAACCAGCCACCTAACCCTGGGGAGCACCTCATTCAATCCCCAGCCTGCCTGAACCCTCTAGCATGCTCGAAAAAGATTCTAGGGTCTGAGTCTGACCTCACCAACTTTTCATGGTCACTGACTGGAGGAATTATTCCAGGTTTACCCTGGTGTCAGTGAGATCACAACCAAGCTCCTGGATCTTGGCTTCATCAAATATGGTTCTGTCTAGGCAAATTTTCTAGGACAACACTAAGGAGATAGAACAGGTGCCGCAGTTTCATAATGAAGAACAAACTCCAACTAATTGGCAAGGCAAGCCCTGGACCATTAGCAACTTTAGTGCTTCCGAACAATTATCCCAATGTATAGAACAGTGAGGGTGCTGAACAGAAATCCTGAGACCGCGCTTTCCCCATCCCCTGCTCCAAGAAATCCACCACTAGCAATATAAACTGTGTGTTAGTTAACAGCCTCAGCTCAAGGCCAACATGATGAATGATTTTTAAAAGGAATGATCTGCTACAGTAAACTGCCTGCTTCTTTTTGCACCCCGGGGGGAGGGATAGCTCAGTGGTTTGAGCATTGGCCTGCTAAACCCAGGGTTATAAGCTCAATCCTTAAGGGGGCCATTTGGGGATATGGGGCAACAATTAGGGATTGGTCCTGCTTTGAGCAGGGAGTTAGACTCAATGACCTCCTAAGGTCCCTTCCAACCTTGATATTCTATGAATAATACTCTGATTTCCTGTTAGGCACCTGGTGAGCAAAGGCAGCATGCTCAAGAACACTGCTCTGCAAATCTAGGAGTGTCTGGAGGCCCTGTGAGCAGGAGGAAACGCTGCCTGTCTCCACACAGAACAGTGACTTTGAGGCAGCTTTTCAATGTTTCAGTTTTGCTTTAACGAAAGAACGGTTTCGACACAACCCACTGGGAAAAGACGTCTGGCCACAAAGCAGCTCCCAGACCAAGGTGCCTGGAGAGCTGAATGGTCACCTGAGGCTGAGCGTGCGTGTTTTCAGCTAGCTAAGCAGAACCCCAGGGCGGGGGGAGGTGCAACCCTGTATAGCACAGTTGCTATTCATCAATGGGATAAAAACCACATATTAAACACAATTACATATACATGAGCTGCTTGCCTAATCTGACTTGGCCACAGAAGCAATGGCCATAGCTGTCAATGGGCTGTTATTCTATTGTGGATGGGGGGGGGGGCGGGGTGGATCCACACGACAATCTCATTCTCATTTGATGCTCAACGTTATAAAAAGTTTGACAACATCAAGCAGACTCATATATGCACAGGTTTAGGAGCCAGGAACTTCTGAAGTGTAAGGCCATCTCTGACAATAATTGGCTGCGTGGCTTGGGACAAATTGCTCAGGCCTCAGTTCTGCAACGCATTTAAGCACGTATTTCTTTCCCCTAATAAAGCAAAGCACTTAAGCACATGCTTAAGTCCTATTAAAGCCAATGGATTAAAACGTGGCCTTAAATGCTTGGCTGAATCAATGCCTTAAACCTATTGGCGCTTCAGTTTCCCATGTGTAAAATGTGGACAACGCTCACTTACGTTATAGCTATGTGTACAGCATAATCCAGTATGATTTAGAGCAGGGGTCTCAAACTCAAATTACCACGAGGGCCGCATGAGGACTAGTGCATTGGCCCGAGGGCCGCATCACTGAGCCCGCCCCCTCGCTGCCCTGGCTCTGCCCCTACTCCACCCCTTCCATTAGGCTCCGCCCCTTCTCCGCCTCCTCCCCTGAGCGTGTGGCTCCCCGCTTTGCCCCCCTCCCTCCCAGAAACCGCGAAGCCGCCAGACAGCTGTTCTGGCAGCGGAACTTCAGAACGTAACTGTGGGGGGGGGAGCGCGCGGGAAGCCCGGCGGGCCACAGGGAAGTACTCCGTGGGCCGCATGCAGCCCATGGGCCGCGTGTTTGAGACCCCTGATTTAGAGTGCAGCACAATGTTTGTACTTCAAAAATATAGAGAAACAGGTAATATTATAAATGTGACACTGGCAATCCAGCTCACCTGTGGGTTGGTATAGTTAAAATACATATTAGTGTTAAGAATAGGTCTAGTGTTTAGAGTCTATGGAATGGTTGTAGGATTCCGCATGTGTGCAAGGGACTGGACTAGATGACCTCTTGAGGTCCCTTTCAGTCTTATGATTCTATGTATTAATCCTACGTATAATATCTGTATCCCATGCTAGAAAGGTAATGCTTAAGTGTTTGCTCCATAACTGTAAAATGTTTGTTCTGAATCTATCAAACGGGTGGGGGAAAGGGGAACCAAAACTTCACCTAATGCAAAATGCTGGATGCCTACGGAAGGTGTTATCTCCTGCCCATCAGGAAGGACTATTGAATTCAAATGGGCCATTGTGAAACACAGACTTTGTCAGCAAAAAGAACAGGAGTACTTGTGGCACCTTAGAGACTAACAAATTTAGTTAGTTGCTCCCCACACCCACCCACCAAGAAGTTACATGCAAAAGGCTTCTAACATCACCTTGGACTCTAGGGAGGAGAGGATAAAAATCCCTGACCAGAAGGATATGGGGTCTTTTTATGCTGTTTGGATTAAGGGGCAAAGATTCCTAAACAGAAGCAAATCTCCAGGGTGAACCTGGGTTAGCCCTAATGGACATAAAGAGCTGGTATATTTTTGCAGCTCTATCACCATCTGACACCTAAGACTGCAACTCATTTGGGTGTGTATGTTTATCTGTTTTAACCTTGTAAAGTAACTCCTCTCATTTTCCTGGTTAATAAGCCTTTACTTAGTTTATTACAGCACTGACTTCACGCGTGGTCTTTGGTGTGAGACCTAAGGTGCAAACGGACCTGGTTTTTTTAAAATGTTTATTAGACATTTTTGAGGAACGGGGCTGAACGGAAGAGGAGAGCAAAACCTTCTCTGGTTTTAAGTTGAACCCAACCACAGTAGCATTCTGGTCGTGGATGCAACGTGGCAGTGAAACGGACCGGTTTAGTTTCAGTGTCCAAGGCTCATTATCAGTGAAATGCAAGAAAAAATTAAATAGCATGAACAGTGCAAAGTAAAAAAGGCTTTTAAAATACGATCACTCTTGCAAACCTCAGGTGCTATTAGTGGTGAGGAGGTGAAATTATTTTGATCACATAGGATGAGTCATTAGGATACCACTTACACCCGTGTAAGCAACACCAGGGCAAAACCATTACCAGGGACACTGGATTCTGGCCCGTGAGTCTCAGCCTGACAGCAGCCCTTTAAAGGGAAATGCAGATGTGCCGGCATCCATTTCCCCTCTCTCTTCAGTTCAGGATCGATTACTTAACCAGTGGTCTAAAGCTTTAGTTAATCCGACAGGAATTTATGCGGCCTGACAGGTAGGGCTGATCCATTCAACTCCATTGATCTAAATAAGTAGGATAGAATTCTCCTAACAATACCACCGTGCCCAATTGTTGCATGTGAGAGCTCTCCTGAACGGAGCACGCCCCAGACTCCAGCACTGCTGACCCCACTGTCACATCCCTCCCGCTCAGCTCCTGGCTGGGATTCGACTCCAAGTGCTCAAGCAACTGATGTGAAATGTTACCTAGGAACAAGGAGTGTCGGATTCCCTGGTGGTTGTCGCCGCCTTGATTTGGGGCTGGGATTTGTTTGTTTTCTAATTTCTCTGATTAGATACATTCATCATTTCCTACCTAGTCCCTTCCCCAACCCTGGCAGGAACTGGCAAAGCCCAAGTGCTCAAGGAAAACGAACCAGCACAAGTCAAGCTCAAGCATCACTCTAGAGGGAGAATGTTTAAATAAATAATTAACCTGAAATCTCCATGGGTTTCCTCACGGCCACCACTGCCTGTCCCTAAGAATTCCCAACCCACCTAGAGCTTGTGGGAGGGAAACTGCCATCGGTCCTGTGCCCACCAAGGAGAAAATGAGCAAACTTAACTGGCATCCTGCCCAATGGAGACTTAGACACCCCCCGCTATCAGAGAAACAGAAAATACTAGAGAGGAAGTCTGACACTACACCCCATATTCTTCTTAGAAATATTGTTATAACATGATTATAGCATAGCTATATGTTTTGTGCAAGATAAGGCATGTGAGATATCATCGGAAAGATTATGATTTCCTGAATACGATCATCCTATTTGTATGCATCATTTTTGTATCTAAAGTTAGGAATATTGACTATACATCTGTATTACAAAAGTGTTTGCACCTGGGGAACACCCACCAGACAAAATGCAATCAGTCTGACTGGCTAGCTGGGGACAAGTCAATAGACCATTAGGGAGAACAATAGGTCTTTGAAGATGCTAATCTCCTACTTTCCTGGGATGCTACAGACAGCCTTTGACTCATGGCTGCTTTGATACTGCAGGGTCATGTGATGTGTCACCTGGTACTGGACTCCATGATAGAATACCAGTATTTTTCCACTGATGGGGGGAGGAACCACACTGGAAAACAAAGGATTCCGGCCATATGTAAAACCTATTTAAGGCAGGGAAGTGACATCATGAGCGGTCGTTCTTCACTGAATCCCCACCCAGGATGACTGCTAGGAACATCTAAGAAACAAAGACAAAGTGGGAGGAAGAAGGACCGAGCCCAGGCTGGGAAGGTGTCTGGCCTGTGAAGAAAATACCTGGAGTTTTCAGCTGCAAGCAAGAGCAGCTTGCCTTCAAGAAGCCCTGCAATCTGCCTAAAACAACATTTAGGGTGAGAAATTGCTAGTTATAACCACTTGTTTAGTATGTTAAGCTTAGCTTACGTGTTTGTTTCATTTGCTAGGTAATCTGTTTGCTATCCCTTATAATCACTTAAAATCTGTCTTCTGTAGCTAATAAACTTGGTTTTGTTTTCTTTAAAACCAGTTTCTCGAATTCATAAGGGGGGGCGCAAAAAGCTGTGCATATCTTCCTCCACATTGAGGGCGGGAGCGAATTTCATGAGCTTACATGGCACAGTTCTCTGTGCAGCACATGACAATACAATTTTGGGTTTGCATGCCAGAGGGGGGGCGTGCACTCCAGGTGGTAGTTACTTAGCTGAGTCTTCCCATGCCGAGCTGATTTCAGTGTCTGTGTGTTTCTGCAGTTGGACGTGTCCCTACCTGTGTGTGCTGGAGGAGGTTTGAGGGCCTGGCTCAGCAGGACAGTGTAAGGGAGCCCAGGCTGGTGGAACAGGTGGGCTCAGGGGTACCCCGTATATCAGGGGGCACTCCAGAGTGGGGGAGGAGGGTAACCCATCAGATGAAGGATCCCACCCATCTGATCCTAACAGATCTCTCTGATCTTTAGTCCATGGGAGAGTGGTGTGGGGGACTGCGCAGTGTCACCGGTAATGTGCTGCCTCCATAGCGATACCTTCAAACTCAGTGCATGTGAACAAGAATTTCTGCAGTTACATAGTGATTATTATTTGCAGAGCTGGTGCTAGGCGTACGCACACTAAACAATTTCTTGGGGCTCCGAGCAGCTGAAGGGGGCCCCCTATTCACTTTTTATTATGTGAGGGGGGAATATTCCTCTTAGGGCCCCCAATGGGCTAGCACTGCCTCTGAGTATTTGAAATTCAGTAGCACTTAAGAGTTCCCCACCAGGGATCTGGGTTAAGCACTGTACACACACATAAAGAAATGACAAGCCCTGCCCCAAAGAGCTTACAATTAGTTATTTCCTTCTACTTATAGCTCTAAATGCCAATGCTATTCAAAGACCTGATCCCAGTGGCCATCCCCAGGCAATGCCTTTATCTGGGGTCTGAAGGGAGCCAATCACTAATTATTTTGCACTTCTCTACCCTCTTTGCTACCACTTTGCTCCCTCTCCTCCCCCCATTTCACCCCCCCATTTCTTGTCATCTTCCTTGGTTCAACTGCATATTGTATTCCCATTGGTTGACATTTAAATGAGTTAGCCAAGGAGCTAGAAGCTAGAGGAGCCAGAGAGACATAAGAACATAAGAAAGGCCGTACTGGGTCAGACCAAAGGTCCATCCAGCCCAGTATCCTGTCCACCGACAGTGGCCAATGCCAGGTGACCCGGAGTGAGTGGACCCAATAGGTAATGATCAAGTGATCTCTCTCCTGCCATCCATCACCCCCCTCTGACAAACAGAGGCTAAGGACACCATTTCTTACCCATTCTGGCTAATAGCCATTAATGGACTTAACCTCCATGAATTTATACAGTTCTCTTTTAAACCCTGTTATAGTCCTAGCCTTCACAGCCTCCTCAGGCAAGGAGTTCCACAGGTTGACTGTGCGCTGTGTGAAGAGGATCTTTGGACACAAGGATCAGATTCTTCTCAGCTGCATGGGTATAACTAGGGGTAAAATTTAGCTCACTAGCCATCACTATTAGATAGCCTAGATCTAGCCATATATTATATAATGGATTTTACACATCTTTAAAATACACACACACAGTGACTTTATTGCTGATAAGCTGCTTAACTTCTAATGGCAACGAGTGCTACAGAAAACCTTTAAATGGACGGGAACATTCAGCCTTGGAGATGGCGGGTGTCAGTTAATCCATGGAGCAGGTACAGCAGAGGCAACAAGCCGTGCAAGCTTCCAACACACACTTCACCCCACCTCTACCTCCTCAGCCCTGCCACGGAGCGGCTACCGCTGCCAATGGGAGCATCGGTAAATCTCCGCAACTCACGCAGACTCCTGCCTCTCTGCAGAGATTGCCAACAACAGTGCCAATTAGCCACCATGTGCAATCGTGGCTTCTTCTACATCAACCCTTATCACTGAGGAAAAGGACTAAGATCTCCCAATTCATCTTACAAGAGGCCCAAATAGCCATCCAATGGCAAAAGATTTCAACCATGGTCTAGGATGCGAGATAGTATTTTTCAAGGCTTTATTCATCCTCCCATCCCCCCCCTTTCCAGTGAAGTTTAATTAATATGCTGTTCCTCACGTTTGATTGGTTTGTTTTTTTCCTCTGGCCTTCAGGAAACATGAAGTTAAATCAAGAACAGAGTGAAGAGTCACCAAAACATCACCCTATGCATCACCTGAAAAGGCAGGTTTCTCCACTTGCGTCAACACGAGAACGAGCAACAAGGACAATCTTCAATGAAGTAAGATGGACCAGAGTAAATCTGGAGCCTGGAACAAACAGATCCATGGTACATGAAAACTGAAAGTGTGACATTGGCAACTGTAGTGACTTGATTAAAGCAGCAGAGTTTCCAATGAAGGCTGATGAAAATACAGCATTGAAAACTATCAAGTCAACTGAGTCCTGCTCCATGCTGGTCTTTTAATTGTATTTATTTATTTTAATCCTTCGGAGGCTGGGTGGACGTTATGGGACAGATCATCAAGTGCTCAGCACCAAACAGTGGGGAAGAGAGTTTCCGGAACTGCTCCTACCGTGACAGTTCTGGCCACACTTTTACAAGAGTTCAGCACCCAACATCTGATCTCTCCTGAAACTATGGACTTATCTACACAGGAAAGTTTTACCAGTTAGACTGGTATCATTATACTGGTAGTGTTAAGCTGTTCTAGTTGTACTGGTACAACGCCATGTGTGAACACTCTTATTTCAGAACCAGAGTGGCTTTTTTGGGTTGGCTTAAACCCCTTCAAAAGTGACATAAGTTAATCAGAATAAGAGTGTCCACATGGGGAGTGTCACAGGCCTGGGCGGTGAGTATAATGGGGCAGGGAGTATAACCGTGGCCCCACCCACACTCCGCCCTGAGGCCCCGCCCTCGCTCCCCCTCTCCCCCAAAGCCGGTGGAGGCTCTGCTTGGGCCAGCAGCTTGGAGCAGGTAGCTTAGGGCAGCTGGGGTGGGCAGGCCAGTGCTTTGGCCGGCCATCACGGGCTCCTCCAGCTGCGGGTGGCCTCAGGGCTCCAGCAGGCAAAGGCAGAAGGAGCAGGGCCAGGGGCTAGCCTCGCCAAAGGGGGAGGTTCACGTGCCGCCCATGGTCACAGGGTGCTCTACTCACCACTGGGTGGCACCACCTTCTGGCCACATTTGGGAATTAGCTGTGCCAGGCAAACACCTCTCTGAGAACTCAACTGCTCCTGCTTCGTGCCTTGGCCCTCCAGTCAGGCCCTGTATTTCTCCCCTTCCAGGGTATCAAAGTTTTTCCTTTCCAGTGGTCTCAGGCAGCCTTCTCATTCACGTCCCCAGTGGTGCTACTTCACCAGCGGCCGGTCGGGGAACCCGGGTGGGACCTCTACTCCAGCTTCAAGCTCAGGAACCCTCTAATCAGGAGCCAAGAACTGCACCATCCTAAACCTTATTGCTATATCCCTGGGCTACTTTGTCTTCTCTCATCCTGAGAGTGACTGCAGCCTCATTCTCTGGAGCCCTTAGCTGCTTTCAGCTACTGACCTTTATACAAACCCCTCCTGTTCCTGTCCAGCTAAGCCTCATCTTTAAATAGTCCTTGCTCCCTGACTCATCCTCCAGGTGCAATCCAGGCAGTTAATTGGCCCATCTGGCCACCTTAACCCCTTCTGGCCTTGGGTGGGGTGCACAACCCATCACAGGGAGTTATACCAGTATAACTAGAGTGGTTTAAACTCACACCTTAGCTCACAGCAGCATAATGTTCCCTTGTAGACAAGCTGTTATTTGGGTACCTCAATGGGGGTGGAGTTCTTCTGAAAAACTGGCCCCAACACTGTGTGCTGAAGCTTCTGGCCTCTTGCTCAATCTAAGGCCTGGTCTGTTCTAGGAAATTAAGTCACTATAACTATGTCGCTCAAGGGTGTGAAAAGTCCACACCCCTGAGTGATGCTGTTAAACAAACCCTGTGTAGACACAGCACCCGATCAACAGGAGAATTCTCCCATCGACCTAGCTACTGCAGAGTACCTATGCTGATGCCAGAACTCCTCCCGTTAGCATAGGTAGTGTCTTCACTGAAGCACTGCAGCATTTTAGGTGCAGACAAGCCCTAAGTACTCATAGGGCCTTCATAGCACTCCTGAGAGGTAGGGAAGGATCTGTAAAATGGGGATCATGCAGGGAATGTGTAGCTGAGCTAGGAAGTGAACACAGGTCTACCCAAGTCTCAGGCCGGTGCCCTATTCACTTGCACATCCTTCCAATCCTATAGATGGGGGGGATTATTAGGCCAGGACACTGGGAGGCAGATCTTAGATGCTCTATTCTTGCCATCGACTGGCTGTATATCCATGGGCAAATCACTTACAGCTGGAGTCTGCCCTGCATGCTGGGTGTGAAGCTACTCTGCAGCTACCAAGAGGAATCTGGAGTCCATCAGCATTCCTCTGGGGATGAGAAAGCCAGAGCAGCAGCTCCATCACCTTTGGAGAGGGTCCAGTCTGTCAGCCAGATGGTGGGGAGGGGGGAGAGTCCCCCCCCCACCACCACCCCACACCTTCCCCTTTCAGACAGCAGGCAGACAGAGAGGGGCATGCTAGAAGGGAGCAGGTACAGTGCTCCCCAGTGGGATTCTGTCCAGCCCCAGCACAAAGGAATAAGAAAGAAGGAAGTTCTTCGCGCTGCCTCCCCAGACCTTGTGCACAGAGACAATCTGACCGTTGCTTCAGTTGGCCAGTCACGTAGGCGCAATGGTACCTCCCTACGTCAAAGGACTGTGGTGAGGCTGGATCAGTTGACATTCACCCCGCACCTGGAGTGGAGACACACACGCTGCGATGGGAAAAGCCTCACAAATTATTTTGTGGGCTCACAAAACCAGTTTGATTCCATTCAACTTTATTTCCTGCAACTTAATCCCCTGGGGTTCCACGTGCCCCCGAACGCGCACACACGCGGCCCTGAAAGTGAGTCCATTACTTTCAAAATCACTAGCTAACAAGCATCCTGTTTAGAGGAACCTCCTGTAGGCTCAGCTGGCCAACAAGTAGGTGACCCCTCTACTGTGCTTCTGTTTCCTTTGGACGCTCTGCTTTCTACCTACCTGCTCCCTTTACCACAGTCTCTCTACATACGTTTCTTAGGCCTTGTCTAAACCAGAAAATTGCACCCATGTAACTAACTTGATTTGAAAAGTGATTTAGTTGAAAGGATGCAAGCCTCTGACACAGATGCACTTAAATCGGATTTAAGTCAGGGGTTTGCACCAATTTAGCTAGATCGATTTTAAAATTATTTTAGTTGAAGCAGGGCAACTTTCTAGTACAGTCTTACTCTGCCCACTCTTGGTTCCACTTTTCATCCTAGTTTTCCCCTCCTTCCTTCTCCCTTTTTCACTCAATCTCTTGTAAGTGGAACACAAGCTCAACACTTGAGTGAGTTTAAAACTGTATTAGAATAAACTATATTTTTTAGGAAGTAGTGAGGTCCAGTGGGTAAGGAACTGGTGTGGGAGACCTGGGTTCTGTCTGCCATTGGCCCGCTAGGTGAGGCTCGGGCAAGTCATTTTGCCGCTGTGTGCCTCGGTTTCCCCATCTGTAAAATGGAGAAAAATGCTACTGACTTTCCTTTGTAAACAGTTTTGAGATCTGTGGATGAAAAGGTCCATAAAAGAGTTAAATTTTATTACTACAGTATTTTCTATCACTTCTAAAGTGCTGGACTGGCAGCCAAGACCAGCCAGGCACCAGTTCAAAGGGACCTCACCCCACACAATAGAGGCACACTTCACAAACACTTTAAATGTTAAAAACCCCTTTGGTGCATGTGGCAAGAATGGGTACAAATGACGATGGTGCTTTCACTGTTGCTTAAAGCCATGTGGATCTTTCCTTTAGACACAGCTAATGTCAAGTGGCCAGTTCCATCCATCGCTTTCCTTTTCCTTAGGCAAGGAGATGTTCCAAGGTCTCCACCGTTTATGAGCATTAGCGATTGTGCAGCGCTGTTTCCAAGAGTAATACAATAATGCTTTATAGTCATACAGCCCCTTCTATCCGACACTCTCACATTGCTTTACAAACAATACTAAACTCATTCATTTTAGTCTGGCAACAGCCCTGGAAGGGAGGGAATTATCATCATTTTACAGAGGGGGAACTAGGCCACCAAGAGACTAAAGGGATGGAATTAAACCCAGATCTTCTGATGCCCACACTAGTGTTTTAACCACAAGGCCAGCCTGAGGTAGTAGCATTAGTCCCCTGGTTGAATTACAATGGGGTAATGAGCTGCTGCCTACCTGGCTTCCCTCTGCAGTTTCACAGAATCTCAGGGTTGGAAGGGACCTTAAGAGGTCATCTAGTCTAACCCACTGCTCAAAGCAGGACCAATCCCCAATTTTTGCCCCCAGATGCCTAAATGGCCCCCTTAAGGATTGAACTCACAACCCTGGGTTTAGTAGGCTAATGCTCAAACCACTGAGCTATCCCTCCCCTCTCATAAGTGAAGCCAGGGTGAAGGTTATGAATCTTTCTGCATGCCGGGAAGAGACAAAGGAGTACATTTCAGGGAGCCAGGAGAGTGTGGGTCAGAGGGTCCTCACTTGATTGACAGCAGGGGGAGGAGGGTTACAGGCCGCCATAAAGGCATGAGGATGAGCTGACTTCACTGCCTCAGTCTAGGACTGGGAGATTTGCCTTCAGTACGCCAAGAGTTAACGGCAGCCCTTTTCCAATCCAATCACAGGCAGCTGCTGTGGAGATGCTGGGGATTTTGCAGGCAGAGGGTTCAGGCTGGAGGTGAGGGTTGTAGTCAGCAGCAGCAGATGAGCCTCTCAAGCAACCAAGATCCTATCTTCAGGCACAGGCAGTAATTAAAGAGAAACCAAAGGGGAAAAGAGAGCAGAAGCAACAGCAGAACGGGTCCGAGATGGGAGCATAAAGCATTCGATTATGCTGTGTGCTAAGACTATTCGCCTCGCTGTGTAAAGGAAGCCTCTTACAGCTGGAGTTGCACTGAGTCAGTGATGCCAAGTGAATTTCCAGTATTAATATTTTAGCAACATCCATCTTCCATAATGTATTTTACAGCCCCTTCTGTCCCCCTCCCCATGTGTGCAGCATTTCACTTTATTTTATTAAATGTCCACACTCCCTCTAGTGTTAGACTGTGCGCTGGATGTGCTTTCAATCTGCAGAACCCGAGAGCTCTCATTTCCAAAGCTTTTGCCCCAAGGTTATATGGGGTCATGTTAGAGCTAATTAAGAGCAATGCTATTTTGGGCAACGAGGCCCCGTGATGCTTTTCAGATCTGTCCGGCTGGTGTTTCTGTTTCATATCAAGGGATAAAGGAGAAAACACCCACAACAATCTTTGGATGTTACTGACCGGGATCGTGCTCCAATTGATTTCAATTGGAGAAGTATCATGTCCTCAGCCATTTCGGAATAAAAAATTACAGCGCTGCAATTATTTAACGTCTGCCTTTCTTGGTTTCCTTTGTATTCTGGGAGTTTGTCGGCCTATTAAACTGGGAATTGCCCCTCACTGTAGCGTGAATTATTCATCATAGTGCTATTTAGCCCCCACAGCACAGCACCCTTTGGAAGCATGTTATAAACATTAGCCAATTAATTAATCCTCACATTATCCCTGAATGTAATATTAATATCCCCTTTTTCTAAATGGGGAAACTGAAGCAGAAAAAAAGGCTGGGATTTTCAAAAGAACCTGAGGGATTTAGGATGTGGGTACTTATATCCCTGGAATAGCCTTAGAAAATCCCAGATTCAGAGTCAGCGCCTGCATTAGATACCAGCTACACCTGGTTCTCAGTTCTCTGATCTAGCCACTATAATTTCATTATTCCCTGGTAGACTAATGCATTAAGGTAAAGTGCGGTTCAATATTTTATTAAAGGGACACTATCAAATCTTTAAACTCAAATGTTAAAACAGGGCCCTGACACGCTATGATTCCACACACGACCCCATTGTGACACTGCCGGAGAACCAGAAAGTGAAAGGGACTATAAACTAAACGTGAGACTGACCAGGCTAGTTTCACCATCCAAGCTGAAAAAGTAAACAATTAGATAAAATCATGACAAGTAAAATAGTATAACATAAATGCGGGGGACAGAGGGAGGGAGAGATGGCTCAGTGGTTTGAGCATTGCCCTGCTAAACACAGGGGTGTGAGTTCAATCCTTGAGGGGGCCATTTAGGGATCTGGGGCAAAAATTGGGGGTTGGTCCTGCTTTGAGCAGGGGGTTGGACTAGATGACCTCCTAAGGTCCCTTCCAACCCTGATATTCTATGGCAAGGATTATTTTAAAATCACATCTTTGTACAAGTTCTCTATGTGTTTTTCTTCCCAATTGCACTGTTTGGTTTTGCAAGACTAAAGCCATAAAACAAAACAAAAACTAACTACGGTGGGGGGATTTTCTTTTTATTAAAATCATCTCTCTGAGGCATCCATTTGTTATTTCGTTGATCTGTGTCAGCGACAGGGAACCTATGCCAGATGATGCTGAACCAGCTGTCAGTTTTGGACCTCGAGTGGCGATTTTGGACTTTGTGAAAGTCAGAGTCAGCTCTGGTGGGATGGGGGCGTATTGGAAGAGAGATCCTGGACAGGGAAGAGGAGTAAAAGGAGAGAATGCACATAAGGAATGCAGCACATAAGTGGCAGCACATAAGGAATGCAGCACATAAGGGGCAGCACATAAGGGGCAGCACATAAGGAATGCAGCAGCAAACCGCTTAAAATTTCTTTCCACGGGATATCAATCCAATTTTTCAATGAACCCAGCCTGGAGATAAGTAATTGGAAGGAAGTATACTCAAGCTCTTGTCTCATGTCTTGGCAACACAACATAACCCTCAAAAACAATTACACCGTGTCAGCATTCCATTTTTAGTTCCCCACCCCCCTTGAAATATTAATTAAAAACTTATTTTTTTCTGGCAAAGTCCCAGAGAATGATTTTAGTGCCAGACTTCATCACTAGGCATGGTCGAGAAGGGAAATGCATTAAGTTATTGTGACATGGAAGCTGATTCCAGTGGTGATGAGATTACCACCTATAGCCAAAAACTATTTGGAAAAAAAAATCTGGTTAGCACAGCAATCAAAATATCTATCAAGGGCAATACAATTAATCTGGTCACTCCGCCACTATCTTGCATGTTAGAAGGAAATATCTAAGCCCAGGGCTACACTAGAGGGGGGGGTCGATCTATGACACGCAACTTCAGCTACGTGAATAACGTAGCTGAAGTCAGCATATCATAATCAACTTACCTGGCCATGAGGACGGCGGCGAGTCGATCGCTGCCGCTCCCCCGTTGACTCCGCTTCTGCCTTTCACCGAGATGGATTTCCGGAGTCGACGAGGAGTGCGTTCGGGGATCGATTAAGCACGTCTAAATGAGACGCGATAAATCGATCCCCGATAGATCAATTGCTACCCGCCGATCCAGCAGGTAGTGAAGACAAGCCCTTATTAGAATGGGACCCAAGTGGAGCACTCCAGCAGCAATGCATGCTTGCCAGCCAAAGCCTGCATTTCCTGACTAAAACTCCTTTCTCAATGGAGCTATCCATTTGGAATTATAAATAATTCCCTCTCGTGTTCTCCCCACCACATAATGCATTGTTAGGCACCTTAATTAAAAGCCACCTGGCACATATTACAGCCACTGGGCTCCCCCTGCTTGTAATTCACCATTGTGAAGGTGAGCAATATCTCGATGACAAACAATTTGTATGTTAGCAGCTTGGCGATCTCATCGGATTATTGCCAAAGGCATTTGTTAGAGTCACTCCCGACTAAGGGCTGACAGCAATGCAAGTTCCTATACCACTTTCCTTTTGCTGGGGTCATTTGTCAGCCCATTGAGCAGGAGGCTTCATTTGCACAAGGAGAGGGAAAGAATTCTGGCGCTTCTGTGTATCCACATGATCCAAAGGGGTCTCTTCTCCCCCTGCCTCCAGACCTTTGTGTGGAACTTGCATCTACATGAGCCAGAGAAGATAAAGAATTAAAAGGATTTCTTGACCGTTTACTCCGATCACTTGCAGTAGTTTCCGCTACACTAACCCCCAAAACAGGGCCTGCTACCAGTAAGCTCAGCTATATTTTGTGCTATAGCATGAAGTCAGGGTCTCTCTATGGATAATTGATATTTGTAATGTTTTCTGAGAAAAAAAAGAAAAAATACTTTAAAATATTAAGTTTCCAATTCTTCTGTTTGTTAAGTAAACCCCTTCTAAACATGAACCGCTGCAGTGCAGTCTTTGTCAGCCTGCAAACAGAATGAAAGAGTAACTCTAAAGGAGGTGTAAACTGCCACATTCATCTCAAAGTGGGTGTTAACTCTGAAACCTAGTGGCGGAAGTCCCAGCAACTATTTCAATTGTGATAATTTCAGGAGAGACATCCATTGAGGTTTATTTTAGCCAGCTTTATTTTATCAGATGTTTGGATTCATCTGAAAGGCTCTTCTATAGAACTAAGGTGGCAAGGTTTAAAGACTCAAATCATCAAACTTTCTATTGAATAGTTTAGCTCCCCAGGTGGGGCAAGGAGAGTTAGAAAAATCCAGTAGATAAAGTGATTTCCACATGTAGGAGGAAGTTTGTGGGGAGTGGAAACTGTCTGGAGCAATTAAAACTCTCAGGCAGATGGGAAGTAGTTAAAAAAAAGCGAGAGAAAAGATTGGGTGACATAACGAGTTCAAAGGATACAAATACTCACCTAACAGCATATTTGTGTCCTGTGTATGTTCTCAGCAGATTTGCTTTAAAATAAAAAGCCTGTGGATTTTCAAAAAAAGATCCCAACAGATTTTAGCAAAATTTCTCCCATGTTTCCAAAAGCCTTTCCAGTGAGGCTTTTCTTCTGGTCTACAGCTGCATTACTCATCCCTACAGTGAGGCAGCCTCAGTAACCTCTCTCAATAAATTGTTCTCTAGGGTAACCCAATTTACCAATAGAAATGTCTGCTTTCTGTCCAATGTAAAATCCTCCCTTTTTCAAGTTCAGTTGCTTATGTCACACCATGCCACTCTTAATGGATGTGCTTAGAGATTCTGCAAAACCCCCCTCCCTTGCATCAATAATATTTTGCATTTCCACAGCAATTGCCATCAGAGGATCTCTGTGTTTTATAAACAGAAATGAATTCTGCTCCTCCACACCCCTTTTGTGGGAGGTAAGTAGCATGACCCAGATTCTACAGGGAAGATGAGTCAGAGAAATCTTAATGGTCCTGCCTAAGGTCACACAAGGCAGGGGCAAGAACAAAACCCAGATCTCCTGACTCCCAGCCCTTTGTTTCTATCTCAAGGCCACCCTTCCTGTGCAAAAGCATAGACAGCAAAAGTTTGGCTCTTGGGAGTTTAATTTTTTTCAGTGAAACTAAAATTATCTTTTTTAAAAAAATGTGAAGTGGCTTATCAAAATCCTGAGTAACACAATGCATTGAATTTGCAGGTCTCTCTCCTTTGAGAAGGGGATCGAGATTCATTTATATTCCCAACCAACATCCTGATCTTTTTTATTAGTCTTTCCTTTTTTCTCTGAAAATCAATCAGGTTTTAAGAACCTCCCACCGCAAGTGTTTGCTTGGAAATTTGCTGTTTCACTAAACTAATCTTTACTGATAGTTTTTAAAAAACCACTGACATAGGCAAGAGAAATCATCTTTTATTCAATGCAAAGGAGAACAAGAGCGGGAAAGTGTATCCCACTTCCCTATTCATTGCTTTGGTAGACTGAGAACTGACTCATATACATATGCCCTCCTCACTGCCCCAAGAATTCCAGCATAACGATGGAACATGAGTTAATATCCTCCATGGGTTTCTAATGTCCTTTCCTGCGGCTCTACCTCTACTGCCAGTTAAGAAAATACCCACTGTCCACTGCTTGCATCCGATGAAGTGGGTATTCACCCACGAAAGCTTATGCTCCAATACCTCTGTTAGTCTATAAGGTGCCACAGGACCCTTTGTCGCTTCTACAGATCCAGACTAACACGGCTACCCCTCTGATACTTAAAAAAATACGTGATTCAAGGTTTTAGGTTGGGCAGCATTGTAGTCTTGGTGGTCAGAGATATCAGAACCCTTAGCCCTAATCTCAGCCAAACCACTGGTTCATTATGTGACCTTGGGCAAATTGCTTGACCTCCTTGTACCAGATTCAACCCAACTGGAAAATTGGGTAAACACAGGACTGCAGTGCAATATCAGACACTGCATCTGCCTCTCCCTGATTATATATGAACGTACCTCCATACAGTGTCAAGCCCAAGCATTTAACTTTCCCTGTAGACTCGCACAATGCACTGCCTTAAAACACACATAATAATTTATGACAAACCATAGTGTGTATTATTCTCTGAAAGGGACAGTAAAGAAAACTGAGTCTCTAAGTACCAGATCTCACATTTGACAAATCATGGAGTGAGAACACTATTATTTATTAGCATGCTTGTTTGTCACTCCCACAAATACCACTCAGTTACTCCTTTCAGTAAATACAGCCACAAAAGTAGCCAAAAGGTTTCCTTGCACAGTGTCATGACAGAGGCAAAACCTCAGTGAAAAGCCCTGAACAATCTGAAAGTCTTTAATTTATTAGCCTTATCAGTGACCTGAAGTTAAAACATAAATAAAGCTGCTTATTTAAATGACACATTTTTACAAAAGAGAGATCTAAGCAAAGGAGATTTTAAAAATCCCTTTCTGAAATGCACCTTGAAAAAACCTTTATTTCCAAAGGAGAATGAATCCCCTTTGCTAGTTTAATAAGAATTACAAATAACTATTAGGAATCCATATGCCAGCTCCTTTTGCTGAGCCTCCTTCAATTCAGCACTGAAATGAAAACAAGAAACAGGGCTTATAGGCTGATTTTGTTCACTACATTCCTCCATACATTTTTCAAGAAGCATACGGACAATGTAATGCTAAAATATACCATATGCAGCTTTCAATGAATATTTGTTTTCATCTTAAGTGATTGTGAAATTCATGTCTAGCAAACACAGCTACCTTTAAAAACTGAATAAATCTAGGTAACATCTAGATAGCTGTCAGCATTATTAGGTAAGTAAAAATAAATAACAATGAGATAAAACTTCCATTCTGAAAAGCACAGAGAGATGGCTGACTTGTACATTGCCTAGATAGGCAGGCCCCAAATGATCATTCAACCCCAGGTCTAGTATAATGTTCAGATCTGGACATTCCACTTTATATTTCTAATTGCGCTGTGCACATTTCCAATATAGGCAAAACAGTAAAAGAGGTATTTTCAAGGCAGTGACTAGCTGTAATAATCAGAATAATGGGCACATTGTCACCTTATATAAGGGTTTCCTGAACCCTTTAAATTATGCCTGCTTTCAGGCTTTATGGCGCAGTGGAAATAGTATGTCTTATATCAGGTTAAAATAAAATTGAAATTCCCTTATGGCTGTCCTGGGAGTATTATAAAGCATGGAGCTAGATAGGGTAGCAGTTGCTAACATAACAATGTTCCTTTCACCGCTCTCTCCAGCAGGCAGACGCCGGACACAGACGCTCTTCAAGAGCGCCACCTCTTGACACAAACCCTGCCCAGCATGTATCCAGCGCAAACTTTCACTGATGCCTCAACTAATTTTTAAATTGGTCATTGATTGACTTAGGGGGGAAGGCATTATAGGCAATTGATTTTTTTTTATTGTGCTTCACCTTCTTTGCTCCTCTTTCAAACCCATTAAGCAGCGTGTGTTTTACTGCTTAATGAATGAATATGAGCTGCTTTCCCTCTAACAGGCAAAGCACACAACCTCAGAGGCTTCTTTTTTTTTTTACTACACATCATTCATTTTCCAGCACAGACCCACTGAAGCATTCCAGGGTACATATAGATATAGATATAGCAAGATAAACAGCGGAAGAAGAATCAATTGAACAGATGCAGGGGAAGCCAAGCAAGGGGGAGTCTCTCTCTCCTCCCTGTGGAGAGGGGAGGGAAATTAGGTTCAAACAAATCCTCCGGTCTAACTTCCAGTTCCCAGAGCTCAGAGTCAGTGCTCTTCGCGCTGTCTCTACAGGACTGGGTTCTCTCGTCCCTGTCCCCCCCTTGTGCGAAAGAGGCAGCAGCATTTTAAGACCGCCCCCCTTCCCCGGGGAAGGCGCCTGAAGCCCAGTAACCAGAGTCAAGCCGGATTGCTCTCGCTCTGGGCGCGTACACACATTCCCCCCTCCCCAGCACCGCATCTCTCCCCGGGTACTCACGCTGCTGTTGTGGCCCGACCAGTGCACCATGGCTTGGTTGTGAGCCGAGTCCCCGGTCAGGGCGAAGGCGGTGCTGGTCAGTTTCAGCTCCTCGCCTCCGCGCGTCTTGGTCACTTTCCCTTCCTCCTTGGAGCCTTTGGCTTGCGCCCGAGTCACTTTCTGCCCGTCCGCCCAAGGGCTGCCCCCTCCTGCCTGGCCATGGCCCGGGGCGAAAAGCCGGGGCCCCCCGCTGCTCCTCCTCGCCCTGGGCAGCAGGGGGTGGGCGCGAGTCACTTTGCCCACCGAGCCGCTTGCCTCCTGGGCATCTCCGGGCGGCAGCATCCCCTCCCGGCCATAGGCGGCGGCTGCTTCGCTCCGCTTCGCCATCCCCGAGCGCTGCCTAGACGGGGGGCTCCCGTGCGCCTCCCCAGCCCGGCCACCCGCCTTCGCCCCGCGCCTGCGAGCATCCCCAGCGCCCCGCGTCCCCTCCACCGCGCCCGCAGCCGGCTGGACCCTTCCCCAGCCCCGGTCCTCTTCTTCCAGCACCACCGCCGGCGCCTCCTCCTCTTCGTCCACGTCCCCGACCCCCCATCCTCCGCCGGGCTTCTCCTGCAGGGCTTCTTCCCTGGCCAGCCCCAGTTCCCTGCTCCCCGGCCGGCGCAATAATCCCCGCGGCTGCGGCTGCGGCGGCGGCCCCTGCTGCGGTTCCCCCCGCGGGGAGGACGGAGAAGGAGCAGCCGATGAAGAGGAGCAGGATCTGCAAGTTATTTCGGCGCCGGTGAAACACCACGGGAAGAGCAAAAGCCATGTCCAGGCGAGCAGAGCGATGTAGCAGGCTGGGTACCAGCCAGTCCCCCTCTCCATGCCTCGCCGACGGAGTTGGGGAGTTGTTTTTTTTTTGGGGGGGGGGGTCCCTGAAGGGGAGGGGGACTGGGTGAGCAGTAGTAGTATTTGTAAAGGCTCCTCTCTTTCCCCTTCTCAGCCTCGGAGACGGTGACCAGGAGGGAGGGGAAAAAAAACCCCAACTCTCTCCCCGGTAGTTGGATCTGGTCTTTACTGTTGGTGGGATTTTTTTTTTTTTTTTTTTTTGAAAAGTGCTTTTCAGTGAAACTGTTCACGTTCAAGGATTTGATCAAGTGAGAGGGTTACACCACACGGGGGGAGGAGCCGGGGCTGAAATATACCGAGCGATTCACCAACCACGCTGCTGCCTTTCCAGTGGAGTTGGAGGGGGAGAATATTGGGAGGACACCTAGAATAAAACAGCTAGAGAGGGATCGCCTAGCAGTGCTCCTGACGTGTGTGTGTGTGTGTGTGTGTGTGTGTAAAACACACATACACCCACTGGTCAGGAGAAATGCTGGGAGATCCTTCCCTAGCTATTTTGTATGTACACACACATTGTTATAGAAGGATCACCCGATATATCTCCACAGCCAGGCAGACACAGACGTAGGGACACACAGGAACAGAGAGAGAGAGAGAGAGAGAGAGCGAATCTATGGGTCAGCACAACACAAAATAGCTATAGAATGATCAATCCATATTTCTCCTGACGTGTGTCTATCTCTATGCCATCGAGACACACAAAATAGTTACAGAAAGATCAGCCAGTATTTTCCATAGATAGACCGACAGACCGTGTGTGTATATGTGTGGGGTGGGGGGTGGGGCGGGGGCGTGTCCCACACCCACAAACACACACACGGTCTGTCAGTCTACCTATGGAGAAATATACCTCAGAATACCTAGGGGGCCTAACGCAACACATCTGTCGGAGGATCACCCCAGTTAGTATTTCCCCAGACCTCTGTGTGTGTGTAAGAAAAAGCCATAGGAAGATCTACCCAAGTATTTCTCCTGACGTACAATACAGTGTGAAACACAATAACTGCGTGTGCCCAGGATAGCCCACTCTTTCTCCCGATGTGTGCGTACCAAAACACCTCTGTGTGGACACGAAGATCACCCAGTATCTCCTCTGAGGTGGGAGGGTGGGAGGGAGCCGGTATTTCTTGGGAAACTTACCGACGTGTCTGTGTAAATCAAAAAGAGCTTGAGGAGATAAGCCAGCGTCACTCCTGAAAGACCAGGGCGGCAGACAGCAGGGAAGGGGATTATTTTGTTCCGCAAGAGGAAGAGCCACAGAAAGCCCAGGGTCGCATTTCCCTAGGCTCGTGTCGGACAGGCAGGGGGGAGACTAAAATCTCGCCCTAGCCAGGACACCCACTTTCTGTGCCTCCCTCCTGAAATCCAAAGCGATGGGTTACGCACACCGGGCAACGTGTGAGTCTTTGGGGTCTGTTGGGGGGGGGGGGTTGGTTTTCGTTCCCCCCATCCCCGAGTCGAGGCAGGTTGCAGGGCTGGGTGGTACAGGGGTCTGCTGCGTGAGTGTAGTGGGAAGGGAAGCCCAGGGAGGGATTTCTCAGCTGTCCACACGCATTTGAGGGTCACTATTGTCACGTTCACGTCTCCAGGAAGGAAACTCAGTCTGCTTGGAGCAAGTCAGAAGCCGATGGACTCCGACCAAAGACAGGGGGACCCTTTCCGTTCGGATTTCTTCCCTGATCTCCCCCTCCCCTTTCCTCTCCATTTACAAGGGCGGTGTGGTGGTCATCACTGCAGCCTTCATCGGTCCGTCCCTCTTCTCTTTTAATCCTGGGACAGATTATTCCTCATTCCTCCACTGCTGCCTGCCTACGTACCCCGGGCAGACAGCCCGGCAGCCGCTGTCCCGCCGCACGGAGGAGAACCCAACAGTTTCTGTTAGGATAATCTGACATCTGGAGTCAAGCGGGAGCGTGGAAGGGGCTGGGAGAGGAAGGGGGGGGGGGGGAATGGGGAAGGGAGGGAGGGTGAATCGGGGCAGGAAGAAGGATCTGGGGAAGGCTCGGTGGTGGCTGAGGTTGACTATTTGAAAAGGAGCTTGCAGCTGGAGGGGGGATTTGGGGGTCTCCCTCGGGCTGACACCAACACAGGAAAGAGACATGGAAGCCGAGCAACTGGTCTGGATGCTGCCGTGCCCAGCGCCCCTTGTCTAATTGCGGTGTAGACAAACCCTCCGGCTTTGAAGCTGGGGATGGGGCGGGGGGCGGGGGGGGCTCGCTTTTCCTCCCTGGCTTTGCGATTTCCAGGAGAACTGCTCCGGCCTGGTGGGGAGAGACCCGTCAACTTTTGCAACAGAAAAACAGACACGTTTACGGTCCGGCTCCTGCCAATGGGGCCGCAGGGCGGTGCCAGCCGCGGGCAGGGAAGGGGGCTGCCCGACCGCAGTGCAAAGTCGTGTTAACATCTTACATGTAATGTTATAGCCTCTCCGCCAAGGAAACCAAGCTCGGTGTATAAATAGAGAGCTAGCCACAGAGAGAGACGGCCCCCTCTCTCCCTCCCCAGCATACACAGACCCATAGACCTACACACACACACTGAGAATCTGCCTCGTGCCTCTACTGGTTGAAAATCACACGACACAACTCCCTCATTCTCCTAGCAGTCCAATGACCGGGGCTGCCCGGTGCCCACAGCGACTCCTCTTGGACAGTGTAGGAAAATGCCTCTACTGGGAGCAAGGAAAGAAAGGCTCCGTGAGGATCTCCCTGTTTGCAGTGTTGTGGGAGCCACCTTGTCTCTCTAAACACTGCCTCTGCCAGAGACGTGTGATGTGTGGACGAAGAGGAAACCTGGCAACTCTAATGAGATTATTTCACTGTTGTCTCCCTAGCCTCTGGAACTGACCACCCGGGGGCAGAGGGAAACTCCTGAGGGATGGGTGAAATTGACAGTTGTATCCACTGGTTACCCTGCCTATTAAGACTCTCTGCTGTCAGCCAGAGCGTTTGGAAACAACAACTCTGGAAACATATAGATATATATTTGTAAACACAGTGACACCGTTATTTTAATTAATGTGGGACCCGAATAAGTGGGAGTTGGGGGTGGGGCAGTAGTCAAACAAATCAACTTCCAGCCCATGTTATTTTTGGTTTGGGTTCTATTAGGTTTCAAAGCTCAGTGCCAAAATGTTTAGGAGCTGGCATTTCATTTGAGGGGGAACAGAGATACCAAAGCGATAGGTGCCTTAGATGGAATTTATATATAAGCACACACAGGACATTGTATACGCGGGATCCCATATCTATACACTCTCTACCCACAGAGAAATGTGATACCTCAAAAGATGCTACAGCAGGAGGAGAAGGAGCTCTTTAAAAAATCAATCGATCATTTCCAGATGCAGTGGATGAGTAGTATATCAGCAGTCTATTCCATGTGGTACACACGGTTGTGAATTTCCCTGTTCTCCACAGGCCCGTTCCTCCGTGTCTGGTAGAAATTAGCTGTGCCACTCATATTAGCTCACAGAAAAGGAAGAATGCAGGGAACCATCACCACCGTAAAGGGAAATGGGGTTAACACCCTGAAATGGGGACACAGATCAGTCATGCGGTCAGAGAATCAGGGTTGCCTCAGGATTTTGCAAATTCCTTTGGGCCAATAGTTGCTTTTTCCTCTCTGCTTCCTAAGCATTCTGCACTAAATTAAGGACCCCTGTCAACATAAACATCTTCCTCCCCAAGACTATGAACAGAACATTAAGAAGCCACTATTAGACCTTGGTTAGCTACTTACAGGACATAGATCATCCCTTTTACCCCATCCGAGAATTATCCAGGAACAGATTTTGATTTAATTTATTACAGACTTGCTCATCATTTCAAACTGTTAAACAAAATAGTCATGAAATCTATTCCTCATTCATGTCGTGACTGGTCTGACATGGGCCCATGACTTGGTTACATGGGCCCAGATGCTCAAAAGTATTTAGGCACCTAATTCCCATTTAAATGCATGGGCCTTGGGTGCCTAAATACCTTTGAAGATCTGGGCCCAACTGCTCCCTAACCTGATGACAAGCATTCATAAACAGGAGGGAAAGGTGTTCAGAACCTGAGACAGGTAGATGGTTCCGACACAAAGCCTCATGAAAAGGCGTTTCCTCAAGTATCCAAGAGATCTTCACTATCTAGGAGCATTCTTGCAGATTAAAATGTTACTTGTACAAATGTTGTGAGACATGAATTAAATGGGATGTGAACACTGTCAGGGTGAATCTGTGGTTTTCATTCAAATAAATGCTCATAAATCTCTTTTTTTTTTTTTTTTTGCATATTCTCCCAGCTCTGGTAACCATTCTCAGTTACTGCTCAAGCCCCAGTGAGGTTAATTAAATAGAAACCACAGCTCACATAAGGCTAGATTTTCAGAGCTCAGAGCCTGATTTTTCAAGTGGTTAGCACTCACCAGGGTAGAGTTTCAAGAGAGCTCAACTCCCATTTAGGCACCTAAATAAGGGCCAGCTTTTCAAAAGAAAATCTGGAAAATGTGGTCTCTAGTGTCTCTTCTGCCACTGTTAAATCACACACATTGACTGACACAGGGATGCTCTGTTGGGGACCTTGTGACTATACAGAACCTCATTAAAATCTTTGTCAACTCCCTAATCCCTTGTCTCTGAAGAAGAGCATAATAATAACTCCAATGTGAGGGAGAAAGAAAAAGTCATGCCTGCTCTTTAGTTTTAGGGTTGTATGAACAAGGGAGTGTATGTGTGTGACATTGCCCTCTACTGGTTGGATTGAGAACTGCTTAATTGTGTACTTCCGTACTACTAACTGTGTTAGCTCAACCTTTGCTTTAGGAGCAAGAGTATCTGGATTCTAACCCAGCTTCTGTTTGAAGTTCTGAGTGGCCATAGTGCACAGCATAGCAACTATGAAGTGCTTAGACAGCCATAGATTTGTCCTAATATATTTCCAAGAATAGAAACTGAATAATCCTACCCAATATCCATTACAATCTGATTTAATCCCTGGACTAATCCATTATAATATGGTTTAATCCCTAACCGGCTGCAAATATCCATTCAAAGAAGCAGGAGCTGGTGTTAAGATTCTGTTAGACCATGTTGGTTTTTAATTGATCGCTTAGCGTTGTAAGGCTCCCAGATGCTGTGGCAACAGGCACCAGCACAGATTTCTAAGTGTGTGTGTGTGTGTGTTCTGGAAGGCAAATTAAAAGCACAAATTCATGATAGTGGAACATGCCTATAAACAAGTGGGATCTGAGTTCCATTAAGGAAATCCTGAAAAAAGTTGCAGTTTTTTGTTTTTTGGGGAGGGGAATTTCAGGAGAGGAAGGGAAGGTTCGAATGATGCCTCCCGGTTCAAAGTAAGTAATAAATAAAGAGACACCTGCACTGCTTCATGACCTAGCCCTAATCAAGCATATTCCATGACTGCACTGTATTGCTTGTGTCTGCAGTAGGGTCCGAGTCTACTCCAGTAAGGTCACTAACATTTTTGCCATTTCTTCAATAGAAGCAGCAGCATATACTTGGACTGTAAAATGTTGGGAGAAAGGATTATATATGCCCCCTCTGCTTCGCAGAGCACAGCACAGGCTCAAAGGTCAGATATTTTCAAGTATTCAGCACCAACAATTGGGGGCAGATTATTTATTTATTTGTTTATTTATTAGAAAGAAAACTCAGCTCCTAATTAGGAAGCCAAAGCAAGGGGCAAATTTTCAAGAGCTCACCACGTTTTTGTAAACCTAGCCCTGAGGGTCACCAAGGAAGCTGCTGGGTTCTGAGTGTTTGAAGACCCAGGCCGTATTTAGGTTCCTAAACGGGAGCAGAGCTCCTTTGAAAAGTCGGCACCAACTGTGCCAGGCATAATGGAGAGAGACGTAATCATGGCTTAAAATTTATAATATCCAGGAACATGACAAGTAATGAAATGTTCCCTCTGGAGAAAAATCTTATTGCATAAACAGGAAAGTCTGACTAATACTGGCAGGGTCATTCATTCAAAGTAGTAAATGACTAATTCCCCAAGGTGCTATTGCAGTCTTCGGGTTTCGGGGAGAGAGAAGACTGCCCTCTCCACAGAGGTGAAAGTGTGTAAAGCTCATACTTTTAAACTGTGCATATATAGTACAGATTTTCACTTAACACTGGGAGTGAAGCACTTCTGCAGTATTTAGGTTGACTGTATCATTTTATGGATAATTTAAGATTAAAAGCAGGACATTCAAGGGATCCATTCATTGCTGACTGTGGGAATGGGACTGAGTGGTTTAGTAAATATGTCATGTTCTATTAAATCACCTTCATGTTTCTGATCACTTAAAGCCAGATTCTGCTACTCTGAAATATGGCCAGCAGTACCTTACTATGCAGGAAGTTCTAGTGAAACCAAGCTCTTGAAACCAGTGCTCGGCTCATTACACTGCTTCCCCACAAAACAGAGAGTCACTCACATTCAAGGTTTCAGTCCTCATCTTCAAGGTACTCAATGGTAGGAGCCAAGAGTACCTAAAAGATCACCTGCCCCTCAGGAAAAGGATTGTGGCACAGCCCATCTCCAGGGTAAAATTCATCAGGGCAGGAGATAGAACTTTCTCAGGGGCTGGTTCCAGACTGTGGAAGGAACTGTCCTAGGTGCTAAGGACCATCCAAAACCTCAGCACCTTCAGTGCTAAGTGCACTTCTTCAACCTGTCTTCAGTCATAAAAGAACACAGACAATCTTAAATATTTTTTAAAGGAACAAACTTCACAATTTATTCCTCTGGGGAGAGGAAGGGAGAAAGAGAGAACCATGTGTGACATAGGCCACGAATGTGCTCAGATGCAACGGTGATAGGCCCACCCAATTAAAGAGTCTGAATAGACGATTCTTCAGCACGGCAGAACCAGGTCTTAAGTACGTACCAGACCTTGGCAGTCACTAAACACATCAATCTCTGAGAAACCGTTAGCATACGTGATTGGCACAAGAGAGGGATATATTTGTCTATGTCCATCTAAGACAACTTTAATGGAGAATGGAAAACAAAAGGGAGATGGGAGCGATTTTCATTTGACATCTGAACAGCCAGGAAGCCCTGTACCTTCAGAGTGAAATGCAGAATCTGCCTCTCAAACTCATTTTTTCTCAGCAGCTCTAGCAAACAATATACATTCTCGCCAACTGGGGATGAGAGAGAAAGAAACGGGCAGTGCCCTGTGTTCTCTCCATCACCTGAAGTCCTCATATCAAGACTGGATGTCTCTGTCTAAAAAAGATACTCTAACTCAACCAGAAGTTATGGACTTGATACAGAATGCACTGGGTGAGGTTTTATGGCCTGTCTTATGCAGAAGATCAGAGTAGATGATCATATGGGCCCCTTCCGGCTTGAAAAAATCTATGTATTCATGGTGGCCTTAAATGTTTTCATAATGTGGACCACGTTTTAATGGATAGTCTCAGAGGCCCATCTCCCCTCCCATTCACAATCACACCAAAGCTCTGTGGCAAGCACAGTCAGTGCTTATATGGAAAAGTCCTAGGAGGAATGTCATTTTAGCTTTCTTTTAATGCAACTTCACAGCTGCCGACCAGACATTACAAGGATAACAGAAACATGGTGGAATAGTAGTCATGACTGGAGTAAGGTATTGAAGGGTATGTGATGTTCAGGAAAGATATTTGTTCAATATCTTCATCAACGATCTGGAGGATGGTGTGGACTGCACCCTTAGCAAGTTTGCAGATGACACTAAACTGGGAGGAGTGGTTGATACGCTGGAGGGTAGGGACAGGATACAGAGGGACCTAGACAAATTAGAGGATTGGGCCCAAAGAAATCTGATGAGGTTCAACAAGGACAAGTGCAGAGTCCTGCACTTAGGACGCAAGAATCCCATGCACTGCTACAGACTAGGGACCGAATGGCTGGGCAGCAGTTCTGCAGAAAAGGACCTAGGGGTTACGGTGGACGAAAAGCTGAATATGAGTCAACAGTGTGCCCTTGTTGCCAAGAAGGCTAACGGCATTTTGGGCTGTATAAGTAGGGGCATTTCCAGCAGATCGAGGGACGTGATTATTCCCCTCTATTCGGCACTGGTGAGGCCTCATTTGGAGTACTGTGTCCAGTTTTGGGCCCCACGCTACAAGAAGGATGTGGATAAATTGGAAAGAGTCCAACGGAGGGCAACAAAAATGATTAGGGGGCTGGAGCACATGACTTATGAGGAGAGGCTGAGGGAACTGGGATTGTTTAGCCTGCAGAAGAGAAGAATGAGGGGGGATTTGATAGCTGCTTTCAACTACCTGAAAGGGGGTTCCAAAGAGGATGGATCTAGACTGTTCTCAGTGGTAGAAGATGACAGAACAAGGAGTAATGGTCTCAAGTTGCAGAGGGGGAGGTTTAGGTTGGATATTAGGAAAAACTTTTTCACTAGTAGGGTGGTGAAGCACTGGAATGGGTTACCTAGGGAGGTGGTGGAATCTCCTTCCTTAGATGTTTTTAAGGTCAGGCTTGACAAAGCCCTGGCTGGGATGATCTAATTGGGTTTGGTCCTGCTTTGAGCAGGGGGTTGGACTAGATGACCTCCTGAGGTCCCTTCCAACCCTGAGATTCTATGATTCTATGATTCTATGAAAGACAGAAATAAAGGCAAAAGTGGTGGAGTAGCTTTGTATATTAATGATAAGGTAGACTGTAAAGAAATGAGAAGTGACGGAATGGATAAGACAGAGTCTTTTGGGGCCAAAATCACTTTGGGGAAGAAAGCTACTAGAGGTTCCCCTGGGATTGTGCATGGAGTGTGCTACAGACTACCAGGATCTGATTTGGATATGGATAGAGACCTCGCTAATGTTTTTAAAGAAATAAATACTATTGGGAATTGTGTAATTGTGGGAGACTTTAACTTCCCAGATATGGACTGGAGGACAAGTGCTACTAATAATAGTAGTGCCCAGATTTTCCTGGATGGGCTAGCTGACAGATTTCTTCACCAAATAGTTGCTGAAGCATTAGATTTGGCATTAGTGAATAGTGAGGACCTCATAAAAGAACTGGTTGTAGAGGACAACCTTGGTTCAAGTGATCATGAGCTATTTCAGTTTAAACTAAATGGAAGGATAAACAAAACTAGATCTGCAACCAGGGTCCTTGATTTCAAAAGCGCTAACTTAAAAAAATTAAGGGAATTAGTTAGGGAAGTGGACTGGACTGAAGAATTCAAGGGTCTGACTGTGGGAGGCGGGTTGGAGTTACTTTAAGTCAAAGTTGCAGAAGCTCTCTGAAGCCTGCATCCCAAGCAAGGGGGAAAAAATTCAGAGGGAAGGGTTGCAGCCCAAACTGGAGGAATAACATCTCAAACAGTATCAGAGGGGTAGCCGTGTTAGTCAGGACTCTAACTCAGTCATAACTCTAACTCAGGAACCAATCCATGCAACAAACCTCGATGCCAATTCTGCCCACATATCTACACCAGGGACACCATCACAGGACATAACCAGATCAGCCACACCATCACCGGTTCATTCACCTGCACGTCCACCAATGTAATATATGCCATCATGTGCCAGCAATGCCCCTCTGCTATCTACATCGGCCAAACTGGACAGTCCTTATGCAAAAGGATAAATGGATACAAATCAGATATTAGGAACAGCAATATACAAAAACCTGTAGGAGAACACTTCAATCTCCCTGGACACACAATAGCAGATTTAAAGGTAGCCATCCTGCAGCAAAAAAAACTTCAGGTCCAGACTTCAAAAAGAAACTGCTGAGCTTCAGTTCATTTGCAAATTTGATACCATCAGCTCAGGATTAAACAGACTGTGAATGGCTAGCCAACTACAAAAGCAGTTTCTCCTCTGTTCACACCTCAACTGCTAGAACCTCATCCTCATCCTCCCTGATTGAACTAACCTCATTATCTCTAGCCTGACTCTTCCCTGTATATTTATACCTGCCCCTGGACATTTCCACTGCATGCATCTGAAGAAGTGGGTATTCACCCACGAAAGCTTATGCTCCAATATGTCTGTTAGTCTATAAGGTGCCACAGGACTCTTTGTCGCATCTCAAACAGGTGATTAATAGAATGCAGAAAGCCTACAAGGGATAAAGTGAGAACTGCCAAAAGCCAAGCCGAGTTGGACCTTGCAAAGGGAATTACAACCAATAGTAAAAGGTTCTCTAGCCATATAAATAAGGAGAAAATAAGGAAAGAAGAAGTGGGACCACTAAGCATTGAGGATGGGGTGGAGATTAAAGATTATCTAGGCATGGCCCAACACCTAAACAAATACTTTGCCTCAGTTTTAAATGAGGCTAATGAAGAGTTTAGGGGTAGTGGCAGGGTGGCTAATGGCAACAAGGATATGGAGACAGAAATTACCACATCTGAGGTGGAAGTCAGATGTGGTACCACAGTTGAGTTGGAAGTCAAACTCAAACATCTTAATACGACTAAATTGGGAGGCCCAGATAATTTCCATCCAAGAATATTAAAGGAAATAGCACATGAAATTGCACATCCAAATAGCAAGGATTTTTAATGAAGTTGTAAACTCAGGGGTCATACCCTATGATTGGAGAATTGCTAATATAGTTCCTATTTTTAAAAAAGGGAAAAAAAGTGATCTGGGAAACTACAGGCCTGTTAGTTTGACCTCAATTGTATGCAAGGTCTTGGAACAAATTTTGAAAGAGAAAGTAGTTAAGGACATAGAGGTGAATGGTAATTGGGATAAAATACAACATGGTTTTACAAAAGGTAGATCATGCCAGACCAACTTGATCTCCTTCTTTGAGAAGGTAACAGATTTTTTAGACAAAGGAAATGTAGTAGATCTAACCTGCCTGGACTTCAGTGAGGTATTTTATACCGTTCCACATGGGAAATTATTAGTTAAATTAGAGAAGGTGGGGATTAATAAGAGAACTGAAAGGTGGATAAGGAACTGGTTAAAGGGGAGACTACAACAGGTAATACTGAAAGGTGAACTGTCAGGCTGGAGGGAGGTTACTAGTGGAGTTCCTCAGGGATCGGTCTTGGGGTCAATCTTATTTAACATTTTTACTACTGACCTTGACACTAAAAGTAGGTGTGCGCTAATAAAATTTGCAGATGACACAAAGTTGGGAGGTATTGCCAATATGGAGGAAGACAGGAATATCATATGAGAAGATCTGGGTGACCTTGTAAACTGGAGTAATAGAAATTGGATGAAATTTAATAGTGCAAAGTAAAAGGTCATGCATTTAGGGACTAACAAAGAATTTTTGTTATAAGCTGGGGATTTATCTGTTGGAGTGACAGAGGAGGAGAAAAACCTCGCTGTATTGGTTGATCACAGAATGATTATGAGTCATCAGTGTGATGTAGCCGTGAAAAAAGGCTAATGCAATCCTAGGATGCATCAGGCCAATTATTTCCAGTAGAGACAGGGAAGTGTTAGTGCAATTATGCAGGGCACTGGTGAGACCTCAGCTGGAATACTGTGTGATGTGAAGTTCTGCTCTTCCATTTTAAGAAAGATTAATTCAAACTGGAACAGGTGCAGAGAAGGGCTACTAGGATGATCTGAGGAATGGAAAACCTACCTTATGAGAGAAGACTCAAAGAGCTCGGCTTGTTTAGCCTAACCAAAAGAAGGCTGAGGGGAGATATGATTGCTCTCTATAAATATATCAGAGGAATAAATATACCCGGAAGGGAGAGGAGTTATTTTAATTAAGCACCTATGTGGACACAAGACAAATGGCTATAAACTGGTCATCAACAAGTTTAGGCTTGAAATTAGGCGAAGGTTGCTAGCCATTAGAGGAGGGAAGCTCTGGAGCAGCCTTCCAAGGGGATTGGTGGGGGAAAAATCTTAACTGGCTTCAAGATGAGCTTAATACGTTTATGGAGGGGATGGTATGATGGGATTGCCTATGGCCAGGTCTACACTACCCGCCGGATCGGTGGGTAGAGATCGCTCTTTCGGGGATCGGTTTATCGCATCTCGTCTAGACGCAATAAATCAATCCCCGAGCGCTCTCCCATCGACTCCGGAACTCCACCGCGCCGAGAGGTGCAGGCGGAGTTGATGGGGGAGCGACTCAGCGCCGTGAAGACGCCAAAGTAAGTTGACCTGAATACGTCGAATTCAGCTACGCTATTCGCATAGCTGAAGTTGCGTATGTTAGGTCGATCCCCGCCCCAGTGTAGACCAGGGCTACGATGGCATGTGGCCCATCAGTGACTGCCAGTAGCAAAAATCCCCAATGGCCGGTGATGGGACACTAGATGGGACTCTGAGTTACTACAGAGAACTCTTTCCCAGGTATCTGCCTAGTGGGTCTTGCCCATGTGCTCAGGGGTGCTATCGTCAAGGGGGGCACTGTGCGGCGGTGCAGAGGGGGTCCACTGCTGGTATAAAGTGAGAAACTGCTCCCAGCTAACCAGAGAGCACTGCATAGGGGGCACCCCGACTTTGCCCTTCTTCCTCCCGGTGGAGGAATATGGGGCAGGAGGACAAGTGGTGACTCACAGATACTGCTCACAACACCCCCCCAACATTCCTCCGTGCCCCCTAGGGGGCTGTTTAAGGGGGGCAGAAAGGGGGGAGCAAGGAGCAACACCAAGTGCTCCATGCATCCAGGTCACTTTCCCCACCTGGGCTGTGCTGTGAGGCGAGCATCAGGAGCTGCTGCTCTGCTGCCCTCCCCTTATGCAGCCCAGGTGGGGAGAGTGACCCAGATGCAGAGGGGGAGAAGCAGCGTTCAAAGGGGGGAGCGAGCTGCAATGCCAGCTGCTCCATGCATCCAGGTCAGTTTCCCCACGTGGGCGCAGGTTGGGGGGGTGCAGGGGTTGGGGGTGCAGGGGTTAGAGGCACAGGGGGCACAATGCAGGGGTTGGAGCATAGTGGGATGGGGAGCCAGGGGAGCCCGGGGGGCCAGGGTCAATGGGGAGGCACCCCCAGGGGCCATGGTCAATGGGGAGTGTGCCGTCCTCATGGGGGCCAGAGGCGCCAAAATACAAATTCACTCAGGGTTCCATTTTCCCTAGGGCCAGCCCTGGTCTAACTCATCGCCATGTTTGGGCTCAGGAAGGAATTTCCCCCCGGGTCAGATTGGAAGAGACCCTGGGGTTTTTTTCACCTTCTCTGCAGCATGGGGCAGGGGTCACTTGCAGGTTTAAACTAGTATAAACATGAATTCTCTGTAACTTGCAGTCTTTAAGCCATGATTTGAGGACCTCCGTAACTCAGCCAGAGGTTAGGGGTGTAGTACAGAAGTGGGTGGGTGAGATTCTGTTGCCTGCAATGTGCAGGACGTCAGACTAGATGACCATGATGGTCCCTTCTGACCTTAAAGTCTATGAGCCTCTGAGGAAGAGCCCGCACTATTATCAGCCCTCTGTTCACAGTCCACCCCAAGTGGAATGCTGGTGACCCACAGATCACAGGGAACCTCTCCTCTGATCCATCTGCAAGCCAACGAGACACCACAGAGAGAAAAGGAGCCAGACAGGAAAGGGAGGAAAAACCCACACGAGCTGCATTTTTCCAGCCCCCATGCACAACCAGAGAGGTGGCTCTGAGAGGATGGAGCTGCTGTGACCAATGAAGCACCTCAGTACTGGCAAGTAAAGCATTTACGCTGCTCCAAATCCTCACCCTGTTTCACCACCTCATTATCCCCACTGAAGAGTCTTTCCCCTGCCCCCACACATGGATCTAAAAGGGAAACGACAAGATGTTTTGTTTCCCAGTCTCTGGTGTAGCTAAACTCAAAGCAACGGTTCTCTGTGAAAGCAGAATTTCTTAGTAAATTAGTAAGAAACACATCCAGCTGGGACCCCTGCCTGTGATGATGAAGTTTGCCAAGAGACCGCACTCAGCCTGCCACTGCTCTGTGCTGTTTTGTCTCATGCAATAAATACAGCCTTTTAAGACTCTCACCTAAAGTTATTTCTTTTCTGGATCTTAAGAATAGCCCCAGAGAAAAGACACGTTGCACTCCAGCAGGTCACGACTTTGTGCCTGTCAGTTAGAGCAGAGGGGAGCATGTTTACTGGGCAGGAAGAAAAGCAAAAGAATTAATTAAAAAAAACATAGCAACAGGCTGCTGACTGGAGGCAGGAGTCCTGTCCACTTTCTCAACCCTGATAATCTTCATTGCTACTGAGGTCAGATTCGATAGCAACAAAACCAATAAAGTCTCAGACACACTCCGCACAGGGGTCTGGTTTAATTAAGCCCCACACAAATGATTTTCAAACAATTCTAGAGGAAACTCTTCCCACCCCAACTACCTAGTAGAGCGGGTCGGGAATGTTTTGACACAACTTTTTTTTGTGGCAACATGGACACTAGAGAGCACCGCAACCAACGTGGATGCAGATTGCTTGAGCTCTGGAAAGGCCCGTGGGGAAACCTCAAACATTATCCCTTAAACCCCACCATCCAACACCAAGAAATATTGCAGCTGATTACTGAAACCCCCACATTGCCCTGTAGCTCGCATCTTACTCTCCAAATCCAAAACCAGCAATAAAACAGAGGAGATCTGCCTCCCCCACCTCTACAACAAAATGGTGCTTGAGCCTGATGGAACACAGCTGATGGCTGTACTACATCAGATGGTCATAGATATGGTTGAAATGAAATCTACAGTTCCCATCCAACAGACCACCATGATTGAGATTTGGAGCTCACTACAAGCTCTACCCGGATGGCTGGGTGAAGCAGAACATAGAATTTCTGGGGTGGAAGATGATTTCAAAGAAAGCAAAGTACAGGTTGTGAAGAACTGCAATGATAGCAAGACTATTAAGCCCAACCTAATTGACCTAGAAAGCCATTCGTGATGATCAGGACCCAGACAGTCTGGTTTTTGGCTTCGGTGACCGGGTGCAATTTAGGCTTTCATAGTGCCTGGTCTTTGACAAAAAAGTCTGGTTGAAAAGGGGACCTGGCAACCCTTAAATAATACCCGAACCCAAAGTCCAGTTACCACTGGTGGGAGGAGGCATCGGGTCATTAACCTGCGCCAGCACCAGTTCACTCGAAGCTGCCTCCTATCTGCAGGCAGGTTCCTTGAGACAATGCAGCAAGTGACAGAGGGAGAAGGGGAGAGGAGCGAGTGATGGGGGCGGGGCCTTGGGGGAAAGAGGTGGAGAAGGGGCGGGGCCTCAAGAGAAGAGATAGAGCAGGGACAGGATCTTGAGGGGAAGAGGCAGGCTGGGGGATGGGGCCTTGAGGGAAGAGATGGAGCGGGGTGGGGCTTTGGGGTCCAGTTACTATTAATTAGAAAGGGGGCAGCCTTGACAATGTAACATCAGGATTGTGGGTATCCCTGAGGGAAGAGAGCAATCTTTGGCACGTGGCCCACCAGGGTAAGCCTCCTGGCGGGCAGGGCCGGTTTGTTTACCTGCCACGTCCACAGGTTCGGCGGATTGCGGCTCCCACTGGCCGCAGTTCACTGCTCCAGGCCATGATAAAGGAGTATCAATGTAAACTCTATAAATTAGTAATATTTATCTCATTGCTTTATTAGATGATGCTTCCTTATGGACTAGGATTGCCAAATGTCTAATCACACAAACTCAAACACCTTTGCCCCACCACCTGCCCTGAGGCCCCGCCCCTTCTCCAAGGACCCGCCCCGCTCACTCCATCCCCCCTCCCTCCATCGCTCGCTCTCCCCTACCCTCACTCACTTTCACCGGGCTGGGGCAGGAGGTTGGGGTGCAGGAGGGGATGCGGGCTCTGGGCTGGGGTTGAGGGGTTTGGGGTGTGGGAGAGGGCTCCGGGCTGGGGCAGGGGGTTGGGGTGCAGGAGGGGGTGTGAGGAGGAAGTTTAGGTGCAGGAGGGGGCTCCGGGCTGGGGCAGGGGGTTGGGGTGCAGGAGGGGGTGTGAGGAGGAAGTTTAGGTGCAGGAGGGGGCTCCGGGCTGGGGCAGGGGGTTGCGGTGCAGGAGGGGGTGTGAGGAGGAAGTTTAAGTGCAGGAGGGGGCTCTGGGCTGGGGTAGGGGGTTGCGATGCAGAAGGGTGTGAGGGGTTTGGGCTCTGGGAGGGAGCTTGGGCGTGGTAAGGGGCTCAGGGCTGGGGGTTGGGGTGCAGGAGGTGTGTGGGCTCCAGCCGGGAGGCACTTACCTCAGGCAACTTCCGGGCAGCGGCACAGCAGGGCTAAAGCAGGCTCCCTGCCTCCCCCGGCCCCGCGCCACTCCTGGAAGCGGCCGGCATGTCCCTGCGGCCCCTGCTGGGGCCAGGGGGCTCCGCTCACTGCCCGCACCCACAGGCGCCACCCCCAGAGCTCCCATTGGCTGCAGGTCTTGGCCAATGGGACCTGCAGAATTTGTGCTCAGGGCAGGGGCAGCGCGCAGAGACCCCATACCCTTCCCAGGGGCCGCAGGGACGTGCTGGCCGCTTCCAGTAGCAGTGTAGAGCCAGGTCAGGCAGGGAGCCTGCCTTGGCCCTGCTGTGCCGCTGGACTTTTAGCAACCTAAAATCTCCCACTTTGGCTTCAGTAGCCTCCGGGAGATAGGGTCTGATTCCGGGAGACTCCTGGCAAAACCGGGAGGGTTGGCAACCCTATTATGGACTAATGTATCATGATTCTGTTGGTAATAGGTGATTACTGTAGTGGTAATGTTTGGGGCCTCAGGGGCTGTGAGGAGCTCCAAGTTTCACCTGATCCAGCCGCCCTCTCTAGGTGTCAAGCGTGTATTTTGTTGACAGTTGAAACAGATTCCTCTTTTGAATTGTATGGTACTAATGTGTATTTCTCTCTCCACTATCTTTTCCATTTTGTTTTCTCACTTATTTAATTCCTCTTTCTGTCCCCCTCCTCTTATCTTCCTGTGATGAGAATTTCCTTCTCACTCCTGTAGGATACACACTGAGAAGCAACACCCTACCCCTGGCTTATATAACTTTTGCTGCTTAGATATGCAAGAACTGTATGCTGCTCAGGAAAATTTGCTATTTCTCATTTATTCACAAAGCAACTTTATATTTTATCCGGTGTATTTTAACAATGATGGCTCCGATAATTAAATGTGTCTCCTGGAATTGAAAGAGTCTTAATAACCCTATTAAAATAAAAAAATATACTCAATGCTTAACAAAAAAAAAAGAACGTTGACATTGCAACGCTCCAGCAGACACATCTGACAGACCTTGAAGCTTGTAAACTGAATAGAGATTGGGTAGGCCTTTCAATTTCTAGCTGCTTTAATTCTAAAGTGAGGGGCGGTACTATACTAATACATAAAAAGTTGAATGTGAATATTCTGAGCACAAGGTCTGACAGGGCAGATTTACTGTCTTCAAGGCTGAAACTGGCAATTCTATAATTATCTTTGCCAATCTCTACAGGCCAAATCAGGATGATCCTGAATTTGTTATGAGTATAAATGGCATGGGACACCACCCTATGGCTGGAGACTTTAACAAAACTCTAGACCCTGGCCTTGATAAATCTTCTCCTTCATACAAACACATCTGATTTAGATTTACAAGATGCGTGAAGACTGGGTATTCCTACGTCCAGAGACTATAGGGTTTTTTTCTGCAGCTCATTCAATATATTTAAGATTTAAGGGGTGCTGGAACAATTTGTAGTGTGGGGGTGCTGAGAGCTATTGAACCAAACTATAAACCCACTATATAATGGAATCCACTTCAAGCCAGGGGGTGTGGAAGCACCTCTAGAACCCCTAGTTCCAGCACCTCTGAATCGGACTATTTCTTAGTGTCACAACACTTGATCAGTTCTGTCACTGGTTGTAGTAGTGATACCATTGTTATCTCTGACCATGCACCTATACATATATATTTTAGGCCCACGGGGTATGTGCCCCCAACTGAAATGTGGAGATTAAATATCTCTCTGCTGTTTGATACATCGTTATTAGCTCTATCCAGCAGGAGTTACAACTTTGTCAAAGAACAAATGCCCCCACTGCTTCATCAGCTGCCATATTTTGGGAATCCTTTAAAGCCTTCATCAGAGGCCGTATCATCTCTTATGCCAACTTTACAAAGAAATAGAGAGAGCCTAGAATTGATACCCTCGCGAAGGAATTTAAGACCTTGGAGGTAGACTAGGCTTCTGCCCCCTCCCCAGAGACACTCAGAACCCTCATCAGTCTCAGATATGAAATCAACAAACTTCTGTCCAAGAAGTCTGACTGTGCTTCAAACAGAATAAAGCAAAATGACTAGGAATCTGGTGAGAGAGCTGGAAAGCTGTTGGCATAGAGACTTAAGCAAAAGGCTAACAGAACTAAGATTGCTGCTATGTGTGATGGAAGCAATAAATTATATACAACACAGTCGGCTATTAATAAACAATTGCAGCAGTTTTTATTCAAAAACTATATTTAGCTGAAGAGGGAATCAGTAAAGATGGCCTAGATAACTTTTTTAGTGGATTGTCTCTACCACAGATCTCCGACTCTGAGAAGGAACTTTTAGCTGCCCCTTTAGAAATCGCAGAACTGACTCCGGCTAGAAAAGATATGAAGGTTGGCAAGACACCTGGCGCAGATGGATTCCCAACTGAATTTTAAAAACAGTTCTCTGAAACTTTAATACTACATTACCGAATATGTTTAATGAGGCCAAGAATGAGCAAACTCCCATCTTCTCTAAGGGCTTGTCTACATTACCGGCTGGATCGACGGGAAGTGATCGATCCAGCAGGGGTCGATTTATCACATCTAGTCTAGACGTGATAAATCGACCGCAAAGAGCTATCCCGTCGACTCCGGTACTCCACCAGGGTGAGAGGCGCAGGTGGGGTCGACGCGGGAGCGTCAGCCACCAACTTACCGCAGTGAAGACACCGCAGTAAGTGGATCAAAGTACGTCGAATTCTATGCTATTCACGCAGCTGAAGTTGCATAACTTATATCGATTTCTCCACCCTTTCCCCCTCCCGGTGTAGACCAGGCCTTAGAGAAGCTATCAACTCCCCACCCGGACAGTTCAATAGGTTCAAGGATGTGCACCACCAACAGGAGCATAGCGTGGACACACAAAACTGATTTAATTACTGGAGTGGCTAGAAGTTGACATAATTTAAGTCGACTTAATTTTCCAGTGAAGATTTGCCCTTAGTTGTATTTTGTTAAATTTTTGTGTTTCTAAATCTCTCTTCCCGCTGTATTCCAGCTACCTGGATTCCAGCTCAGTGCTGCGTATGTAAGAACCTAATGTTGTGTGTTTGAATTTAATAACTATTTGAGATTGTCAAATAGAATTATTTAATCAAAGATGATCATAGATTAATACAGCACTATACAGAGTACAAAAAGAATAAATGCATTACCATCCTTGGTGTAAGGTAAAGAGCTGGCCGCTGTCTCTCTCTTTTCTGTAGCTGGTGTGACGCCAGCAGTTTGCACTCCCGGTCCAATTCCCAAAAGCTCTGTCTTTTTATGGGGTATGAGACCAAAAAAACCCTTCTTGGAAGGAAAAATACTTTTGCACGATTAATTTCACTGTATGTCCTGTTTTGACATTTTCCTTTACCTCATTACTGATGGAATTTCTTTTACGGTATCTTTAGTTTACATCAGGCCTGCACAACATGCGGCCCGGGGCTGGATGCAGCCCGCATGGGCTCACTGTGCGGCCTGCGGGGGGTGGGGGAGTAGGCAAGCGGCAGGGTGGGGCAAACCAACGGTTTCTTTCCCCCTCTACAGGTTTCCACACCCCAGCGCTGGGGGAGGGTGTTTCCGTGGGGCCGGGGTGTTTTGGCCCTCAGCTGTTTTCCTTGGAGTAATATGGCCCTCGCCTCTTTATGAGTTGTGCAGGCCTGGTTTACATGATCAATAAGCTAAAGGGAATTTTAATCTGGTCATTATTATTTGTTTCATTCCTTACAGAACCATCTGCACTAACAATTACCCCTTATGGACCAACCAGTCCATTACAGAAAACATCTGTCATAGCACATATTCCTTATCAATCACTCAGTTTTGTTTATACTTTTACTAGTTTGAGGGTTCTTTTTCCTGGACATCTACACTCCCACAGACTTGAAGGCACCAGCCATAATGAAGTACATTCAATATTTGAATGACATAATGTTTCTGAACACAGGTCACTCACAGGTTAAAAATCAACACTCTGAGCCTTAGAATTCAAACACACACTTTGCTAATACCATGAAGATTTGGGGAGAACAGTTCATATGGAAATAAGTTTCATATACAAGAAAACTGAAAGGGTTAATATTTCCTAACAGGTACTAACAATAAGAACGGCCATATTGGCTCAGACCAATGGTCCATCTAGCCCATTATCCTGTCTTCTGACAGCAGAGAGTGCCAGATGCTTCCGAGGGAGTGAACAGAACAGGGCAATTTCAAGTGATACATTGAAATACATCTGTCATTCAGTCCCAGCTTCTGGCAGTTGATGGTTTAGGGACCCATTGTGCACGGAGTTGCGTCCCTGACCATCTTGAGCTAACAGCCATTGATAGACCTATCCCCCGTGAACTTAGCTAAATCTTTTTTGAACACAGTTATACTTTCGGCCCTCACAATATCCTCTGGCAATGAGTTCCACAAGTTTGACTGTGCGTCGTGTGAAGAAGTACTTCCTTATGTTTGTTTTAAACCTGCTGTCTATTAATTTCATAGGGTGACCCCTAGTTCTTATGTATTGTAAAGGGGCAAATAACATTTTCCTGTTCGCTTTCTCCACGCCATTCATGATTTGTCATTTCTTTTCTAAGCTCTTTTCATTTTCTTTTATAGATCGATCAGGCTCTTCATCATTTTACTTCTACTGGGTGGCCTGACGACAGTCCCAAAGGGTTAAAATGAGGGAAAGTGAAATCTAAATACACTTAATACGCCTGATCTGTAAAAATCCTTGAGCTTTTAAAGCAATCAGCAATGTTGAACATTCTTCTTGCATGTACTGTACTCGGTTACTGCAATAATGCATCGTAATACAGTTTGCATTGATTCACCACAAGGTACATGTACTACATCCGCAAGCTAAGAGGGAAAATGAAGGAGGATCTCTCTTTGAAAGGCCACAATTGCTTAATTGTCTAAGGAAACTGCCACACACGTTTACCAGTGTGTAGAGGGGACAGGGTTGACCCACCTATTTCCATAGTTCAAGCAGACCAACACTTCTGGACTACATTACATTAATGCAAAGCAGGTTCTCCCACTTTGCCGTTATTAATTACCCTGGCTTCTTGCACCAGGGCTTAGAGGCACCCGCAGCTATCCTCACTATTAATAAATTATGTGGACGGGACACGGCAGCTGCAGGAGAAAACAACAGGAAACTGCTTAACCTCTGTAAATGGACGGCAGCTCTTCAAAGGGGCTGCAGTTCTGTGCGGAGTCAAACAGAACAAAATGTCAGCGTCACGGCAGAGTAAACGGAGATCTAGAGCAATAAGTTGATGGCTGCCAAAACACAGCATGTGGGAAAGGAAAAAAGATAAAATCAGACAGACAAGGTAAAGGGGAGCATAGGGCTCCGGGGATCAGTAATGGAAGACAGGGCCTTTCCCTCTCCGATCAGTGAGTCAAATCCAGACCAGGTTGATAATAGCCAAAGGAGGTTAGTATGACCAGGTGATGACTGGCTGTGGTCTGAACGTAGCACTGGGACGCAACAACTCCACAGGTCTAATCCCAGCTCTGACAATTCCCGCTGTAACTTTGAGCAAATCACTTCCCATCTTCCTCGGCGCTGCCACAGACTTCCCACGTGAACTAGGGCAAGTCACAGCTGTCATGCATTGCTACAGACTAGGGACCGAGTGGCTGGGCAGCAGTTCTGCGGAAAAGGACCTAGGCGTTACAGTGGACGAGAAGCTGGATATGAGTCAACAGTGTGCCCTTGTTGCCAAGAAGGCTAACGGCGTTTTCGGCTGTATAAGTAGGAGCATTGCCAGCAGATCGAGGGACGTGATCATTCCCCTCTATTCGGCACTGGTGAGGCCTCACCTGGAGTACTGTGTTCAGTTCTGGGCCCCACACTACAAGAAGGATGTGGAAAAATTGGAAAGAGTCCAGCGGAGGGCAACAAAAATGATTAGGGGGCTGGAGCACATGACTTATGAGGAGAGGCTGAGGAAACTGGGATTGTTTAGCCTGCAGAAGAGAAGAATGAGGGGGGATTTGATAGCTGCTTTCAACTACCTGAAAGGGGGTTCCAAAGAGGATGAATCTAGACTGTTCTCAGTGGTAGAAGATGACAGAACAAGGAGTAATGGTCTCAAGTTGCAGAGGGGGAGGTTTAGGTTGGATATTAGGAAAAACTTTTTCACTAGGAGGGTGGTGAAGCACTGGAATGGGTTACCTAGGGAGGTGGTGGAATCTCCTTCCTTAGAGGTTTTTAAGGTCAGGCTTGACAAAGCCCTGGCTGGGATGATTTAGTTGGTCCTGCTTGGAGCAGGGGGTTGGACTAGATGACCTCCTGAGGTCCCTTCCAACCTTGATATTCTCTGATTCTATGATTCTAAGTCAATGAGTCACTCTACGCATAGGCGCCAACTTTCCCCAGCGCCGGTGGGTGCTCGCGCCCGCCCGCCTCGGCCCTGCCCCAACTCCACCCCTTGCCCGCTCGTACCCTGCCCCCATTCCAACCCCTTCTCCAAAGTTCCCACCCCAACTCTGCCCCCTCCCTGCCCCTATTGGACTACTTCCCCAAATCCCCGTCCCGGCCCTGCCTCCTCCCCTGAGCACGCCGCATTCCCCCTCCTCCCCCGTCCCTCCCAGCCACGCAAAACAGCTGTTTTGCGGCACAAACGCTGGGAGCTGGGGGGGAAAGCAGGCACGTGGCGCACTCAGGGGAAGAGGCGGAGGTGGAGGTGAGCTGGGCAGGAGGGCGGGGAGCTGACGGTGGGTGCAGAGCACCCACCAATTTTTCCCGGTGGGTGCTCCAGCCCTGGAGTACCCACGGAGTCGGCGCCTATGACTCTATGACTCAGTTCCTCATCTGTAAAATGGGGACAGTGCTACCTAACTACCTCACAGGTGTGTTGTGCAATTTTTGTAAAGCTGTTTACAAAACAGCTGTTCCCATTTTATAAGCTCCATTTGTATGATCATGTACTTCGCAGTCAAAGTCCAACTCACTACTCCTTACAGCAGTCATAGCTCAACTATTACTATAAAATGCACTCTAATTTTCCTTTGTAGGGAAGTGCTAAATATTATTGCGCCTGATCCCAGCCCAGTTCATAGTGGTCAAGTGACCAGGCCCACAAACAGACAGCCCTAATTTGCATTGTGCATGGCACGCCCAGCAGAGGTGCCAAGCATGGGGAAGGGGGGAACACATGGGCGCCAACTCCAGGGGTGCTCTGGGGCTGGAGCACCCGTGGGGAAAAAATGGTGGGTGCTGAGCACCCACCGTCAGCCCCCCCATCATCTTACCCCACCGTCTCCCCAAAGGCCTCCCGTCCACCGGTGGGCCCCGTGGATCAGTGCCTCCTCCTCCCTCCCAGCACCTCCTGCCCTGCCGCGATCAGCTGTTTTGCAGCGTACAGGCAGGAGGTTCTGAGGGGAGTGGGGGAACGAGGATGCAACATGCTCAGGGGAGGGGGGGCTGAACTGGGTGGGAAGAGGCAGGATGGGGGTGGAGCAGGGGCAGGAAGAGGTGGGACAGGGGTGGGGCCTTGGGGGAAGGGGTGGCATGGGGGTAGGCCTGGGTCAGAACTGGGGGCCAGGCAACCCCAACCACTTTGGAAAGTCAGCACCTGCGGGGGAACAGTTTTGGGGAGGGGGGGAACATGGAAGCCGTTTTTGCTCTGAAATGCAATCATTTTTGATTTGCTGAAAATTTTCACAAAAAACTTTTCCTGAAAAATTTCAAACAGAACAAAATTGAACATTTTAATATTGGGGGGTGGGTGTTCATTGTTCCCCTTTTCCTTCCTCTTCTCGCTCTCTCTCGCACCTCCCCCCGCTTCCCCCACACACACACTTTCTATCATTTTTGCCATGCATCTGAATGCTGTCCAGGGTTTCGCTACACTGAGCCTATTTAAAACCTTCCCATCTTTTGCAATGGGAAGGCACAGCAAAAGTGACCATGAAAAAGGGGGGCGGGAAATGTGGATCTCATTCATTCTATTGTAGCAGAAAGATTAAAGAAAATAGTGTGAGAAACGGCTTAAAAACAGAATTTTGGTATTCTGAAAAACTAAAATCTCTAGGTTGGGTGAACAATTGGAAAATTAAAAAAAAAAACCAGACACTTTGTCACAACAATCTCTCCTTGCACAATTTTTTCTTAATTTAAAAAAATGTCATCAGAAAAATATTTCAAGCTACAAATTTTGACCAGCTCTAGCCTGAATGGGCCATGGTGAACTAACTCCTTCTATTCTACAGATTCACAGATTTCAAGGCAGAAGAGACAATTGCGATCATCTTCCGACCTCCTGCATAACGCAGACCATAGAACTTCCCCCAAATAACTTCTAGAGCAGGCCTTTTAGAAAAAATCCAATCCCGATTTAAAAATTGTCAATGATGGAGACTCCAAGTTGTTCCAGTGGTTAATTATTCTCACTATTAAAAATGTACACCTTATTGCCAGTCTGAATTTGTCTAGCTTCAGTTTCCAGCCACTGGAATACGTTGTATCTTTCTCCACTAGACTGAAGAAACTATTATTAAATAGTTGTTCCCCATGTAGGTACTTACAGACTGTGATCAAATCACCCTGTAACCGTCTCTTTGTTGAGCTAAATCGATTGAGCTCTTTGAGTATCATTCTGGGCAGGTCTTCACTACCCGCCGGATCGGCGGGTAGCAATCGATCTATCGGGGATCGATTTTTCGCGTCTCGTTAAGACGCGATTAATCGATCCCCGATCGCGCTCCCCGTCGGCTCCGGAAATCCACCTCATCAAAAGGCGGAAGCGGAGTCGACGGGGGAGCGGCAGCGATCGACTCGCCGCCGTCCTCATGGCCAGGTAAGTCAATTACGATACACCGACTTCAGCTACGCTATTCACGTAGCTGAAGTTGCGTATCGTAGATCGACCCCCTCCCCTAGTGTAGCCCAGGGCTATGAGGGAGGCTTTCTAATCCTGCAATCAGTCTTGTGGCTCTTCTCCGAACCCTCTGCAATTGATCAACATCCTTCTTGAATCGGGGGCACCCAAACTAGATGAAAACAACCGGTAGGGGGTAGAGCCCTGCAGTAGGACTGGGATCCCGTGGGTCCCAAGCACCTGTTGCCATAATAGCAGGAGCAGAATAAAAATTCTACACACAATGCAGGAGCAGGTGAGAGTGGGTATTGCGGGGTGGGACAGGAATAGGATTAAACAAATGTTAAAAATAGTCCCATGCAGGGCTCTAATAAGGGGCACAAATATACTTGCTTGCCCCAAGCACTAAAATGTCTAGTTACGGCACTGGCATCTATTAAAGTGTCCTTAAACTAAACCCAATTATCATTGACATTTTTCTGTTACATTTTTCCTCCCAGCTGATCGGGCTCAGAATTGTTTTCAGCTTTGTGAAATTGGCCCTTTTAAAACATTGACTATATGTAGTACTGGTCTGGGCTTTGTTCTTTTGCACATTATAAATGTGATCACATCATGATCACTTGTACCTACCTTACCATTAATTTTTTGTTCTGTGATCAGTTCCTCTCTATCTGTCAAGGCAAGGTCTGATGTAGAATTCCCCTGTGTTGGTTGCTACACTTTTTGAGTTAGCAAATTGTCATCCATAAGGATGTTTTAATATGAGACCACATCATGAGACCGCCAGCATAAGTCATTCTAAGTGAAGTCCCACACGATCATGGCAGCTTTTTCCCCTCACTACATGTAGGTGTGTAATGAGCCAGTCATCCTTGTTAGGAGTATTTACTGTGCCTTTGGCCTGGTCCACACTAGGGGTGGGGGGTCGCTCTAAGATACGCAACTTCAGCTACGTGAATAACGTAGCTGAAGTCGAAGTATCTTAGTTCGAACTTAAAAGCACTTACCGCGGGTCCAGACACAGCAGGCAGGCTCCCCCGTTGACTCCGCGTACTCCTTGCGCGGAGCTGGAGTTCCGGTGTCGACGGGGAGCGCTTCCGGGATTGATTTATCGCGTCTAGACGAGATGCAATAAATCGATCCCAGAAGATCGATTGCTACCTGCCGAATCAGGCGGGTAGTATAGACGTACCCTTAAAGAGCAGAGAACACATTAAAGCGAAGCGGATTGGTCTAGGAAGAACCAGCTGGAAGCAGTCCAGAGTCAGCTTCGCCAGTTGCGCTGCCAGGAGCACATAAGAATATAAGAACATAAGAACGGCCATACTGGTTCAGAGCAAAGGTCCCTAGCCCAGTATCCTGTCTTCAGACAGTGGCCAATGCCAGATGCCCCAGCGGGAATGCACAGAACAGGGAATCAAGTGATCCATCCCCTGTCACTCATTCCCAGCTTCCGGCAAACAGAGGCTACGGACACCATCCCTGCCCATCCTAGCTAATAGCCATTGATGGACCTATCCTCCATGGCCCTCCTTTGTCTTATGTAACTCTCTTTTAGTTCTAATACAGCCTTACTGCTCAGAGTTTTGACCGTGCCTCCTTCTTATGAATCCACAAGACAACACATGGCACCAGAGTGAGGTAGAAGTGAGGACAGAGAAAAGAGGACTGTGGTGAAGTAGAGGATTCATCTTGGAGATGGAGCAACTAAAAGCCCCCAAGCAGTCAAAACTCTCAGATAATGCAGCAGACCAGGGGCACCGAAACGGGGGCCCAAGGGGCCACGGCCCGATCACTTCTGAAAGTGGGAACGCTATGCCCTGCCGCTTTTTACCGGCCATAAGAGTAAGCAACAAGGGGGTATTGGAGATGGAAAGGAGCGAACGGGGGGTGGGGTTTTGGGGAGGAAGAGGTGGCACGGGAGTGGGGTCTCAGGGGAAGAAGGGGCATGAGGGCAGGGCCTTGGGGGGAATGGGCGGGGCCTCAGGGGAAGGGGCGGGGTCAGGGCCATGATTCAGGCACTCATGTTCCCCCCCCGCCCCCGACTTTTAGGAAGCTTCGTCACTCCGCCAGCAAACTCCTGGAAGAGTTTCAAACAGAGTTTTGATACATTAGATAGATTAGATAGATAGATATGCAAGCAGCTGGCTTTGGTGAGAAAGACCAGGAGAAAACAGCAATCTTCTTAAACATTGCAGGACTTGAGGCCATGGATGTCTGCAATAGCATGCAGCTAAGTCAGGTAGAAAGAGCAAGTTATGACACAATTTTGCAGAAATTTGGAGGGCACTGCACACCTAAAAAGAGTGAAACATTTGAGAGGTATAAGTTTCACCTTAGAAGACAAAAGGAAGGCAAGTCCTTTGAAGAATTCCTAACACAGCTGAAGCTAAGGAGCCAAACCTGCAGCTATGGACAATTAACATTCAGTTATAAGCAAATCAAATTGTAACTGGATTCAGAGATCCAAAGCTGCAAAAAAGATGATTGGAAAACATGGATTTCACTTTGGATAAAGCAGTAAGTTTGTGGCAGACAGCAGAAAACACTCTGAACAGAATAAAAATAATGGAAGGAAAACAGGACACTCCCACTCTGGATAGAGCAGTGGTCCCCACATTTTTTGTTCATGTCCCCCCTTACTGGGTCCGAGCATCCCCAGAAGCCCTGGTCGGGAGCTGGGGCTGTGAACAGGGCCACAGTTGGGGCCAGGGTCCGTGATCAGGAGTGGGGCCAGCGCTGCAGCTGGGGTCTCAGCTGGGAGTGGGGCCACGGTCAGAGCTGGGAGCCACGGGCTGTGGCAGGCAGTGGAGCTGTGGCCAGGAGCCGGGCCGAGAGCAAGTGGCCGAGGCCGAACCTGCAGCTGGGGGCCTTGGTGAGGCCAGAGTGGAGATGGTCAAGATGGCCACCCACCAGTCCAGAAGGAGGAAGCTGGATGGGCAGCGAGAAAGGATTCTCTGAAACTTTGTGACCTTTTTCTGTTCCTTTGTTCATGAATGTATGTGGCACAGAGTGTCTCTAGACAGCGTCTACTGACTCCTGGGACTACTGCTCAAAGCAGTAGGAATTATCCAGGGTTCTCTAGCTTCCTATCCCTTTCTGATTCTCTCAATTTGACCCTCTACTCTCTGCCCACCAATACCAATCCAATAGACTAGGACCTTTCACAAGCAGTAACTTCTCCCACCACTTTCACCCCTTAAAGATGGCTTTGAAACCTGCAAAACCACCGGGGCTGCATTTGTTGATTGCTTACGCCGCTGTGAACCATAATGGCAAGAATTTTGAGAAATAGAAAGATGGTCCAGGTTATCCCCTCCCTGCTCGAGAATCAACATTTCTTTGTTGAGATGGATGGTCAGAAGAGGCACTGGCACATCCAACAGAAAGGGTCAGTGCTATCACTCTTGCTGTTTAATATCTACATGAATGATCATCCAGGATTTCCCAATGTGCAGATTCATTTATGCAGATGCTCTTTGCACTGCCACTCAGTCAGAAAGATTTGAGGACACTGAGTGCATTTTAACTGGCTCCTGCGTGTACTTGGAATATACTCTCACACATGGTTCCTGAATGCCAATTCTAGTAAGACACAAGTGTGCACCTTCCACCTCAAACACCATCAGGCCAAAGCAAAAACTCCACGTATTGTGGGATGGCACACTCCTTGAGCACGCTAAACATCTGGTGTACCGTGGGTCACATTAAAACAAACACTGACATTCAAAGAGCACACCATGAAGCTGAAAAAGGAACTGAACTTCAGGAAATGTGTACTCCAGAAAATGGTCTACACAAAAATGGGGAGCTGGCTCCAAAAAAACAAGTCTTGCCCTGTGTTACTCAACTACAGAGTACTATACCCCAGTATGGGCATGCTTAAGCCAGGTAAACAAAATTGATATTGAACTCAATCAATCTTGTAGGATCATCACAGGGACTTTGAAACTGACTTCCACACTGTCACTATGGTGTCTTAGGGGACTGCAGCACCATCAGTGATGCTGGATGCCTTCCATAAAAAGGAGAGACAAAAACAGGTGTATGATCTAAGATATCCACTGCATAGACTCATTCCACCACCTAAGAGGCTGAAGTCCATAAAGAGTTTTGCCTCTGAAAATCCCTTACCTCACAATATCAATGCCAGGCTACAGAATAACAAAATGGTGGGAAATGCCGATGACCTTGGAGAACCTGGTTCTTTAAGAATAACTCTCTCCAGTTACTGACCTCAAATGAAAACACAAGGGATACTCTACGTCGAGTGAGAGCTGGGGTAGCAAAGACAGGTGACAGCATGACCAAGTGGAAGCTGGAGATGTGGATGTGGAGAGTGTAGGCAAACACCTGAACATTGCCTCATGCAGTGCCCATGCCAACCTCCTGAGGAACTATCTGAGAGTCATAACACCAGGTCTTGGCTGCAGTTCTGGAGCGACATGCTTTGAGGACCTCTCTAAGGGGTCACATCCATCTAAACCCTAAAAATTCATCCAAGTTTACTATCATTGTTAAGACTAATGCAGCCCGATGCTCTATTCACAGACCATTAATGTGCACTTATGATTCTTAGGGACATGACATGGAATGGGATACAGTTTAGAATGAAATTCTGATCATATATTGGAAGAGGTTTCTCCTCAATTATGCCTCAATATCCCATGGAAAATAGAGGCCCCGATTCTTAGAATCAATGTTATTCAGAACAGCATTCAAGCAAGTGCTTAACTTTCAGTACTGAAACTAGTAAGCCTTAAGCACACACATAAGTTAAGCATTTTCATGCGTGCTTTGCTGACCTGGGGCCAGAGAGAGCAGCTCCCTGTACTCATAAAGATACATTAAGTAAAACTGATGGAGGCTTGTAATCTGATCCACAAGGTCAGAGGTTTTTTTCTAATGCTGTTCATTAAACTTGGATGAATGAAACAAAAGGGTTTTTACTGGAATGGTTGGCAAGAGCTCTTTGGGGCAGAGACAGTCATTTGTTATGTTTGTACAGCCCCTAGCACGACGGGGCCCAACCTGCTCGTGACCATTCAGCACTATTCCAACTTAAGTACTAAATAACAAGAGAGATCGGGGTGTGCTTTGAATTTTCAACAGAAGCTTGTGTCCCGCAGGAGGACTTAATTAAACACAATGAAGATTTCAGTCTGTCAAGTCTCCTCTTTCCTGTTCTAATTTCCAGTGCACACGACTGGCATATGAATGCATTTATTAGTGGCCATCTTGCAGAGCAGCACCAAGATGCCTGGATGTCCTTTTCCCGATGAAGTCCATAGAGGAACCTCAGACTGGTGCAATATCTTGCAAACTGAATATCATGTGCATTGAGGCTGGTAAATTGAACCTTTACTTGAGAGTTTAAAATCTGTTTTTTCTTTCTCTGTTTTGTATTTATTTATTGAGATCATTTCTACCAGTAGCCGTCACTCATCAAATTTAGTTGCCCGAGTTACAACCCTGGAGACTGAAGGTTTTTTTTTTTTAATTACCCGCAAAGCAGACACAACGTATGCCTCCGGAGTGCAGATTTCTCACACAGGAAGCCCACTACTTTGCCTCATTCCTGATCCCCAACAGAGGGTAGGTCAGTGTCCATGATCATTCAGTCCCTGGTCTCTCAGCTGAGGCAGTCGACACAGAAGTTAGTTGCCCTCCATTGCACTTATCTCATGCCTTCCAGGGGGTCTCAAAGTGCTTCACAAGCATGAATGAATGAATGAAAACCCATCAGCCCAAATGGTGATTTTGGAGAAGGGTTAACTGAGGCACAGATAGATTAGGCTGAGCTATGGGATCTCAGTTAGTCAGTGGCAGAGCCAAGAATATAAACCAAGAGTCCTGACCCTCAACGCTCCAGCTACTGAAGACATTCACGCCTGTGTGATTATTTTTTGTGACGCTGACACCCATCCACCGCACTAAGACCCACCAACTCCTTCCATTCATTACACCAAACAGCTGTCAGATGTCCAGGACTTTTTATTCACTACCACCCAGGACTGCATTTGAACTAGGTATTCAAGGGTGAGTGGCTCCTTGTCGACCTATTCTACTCCCCGCTTCAGAAGAGGCGCCTGCAAGCTTCCAAAGGTGGGCAAAGGCCACTCGTTCATTCTTGGTCCCGCATCTTCATTCCTTTGAATTCACCCAGTGAAATGAATAGGCAGCAGGTTTAAATCAAACACGAGGAAGTCCATCTTCACACAACACCCAGTCAACCCCTGGAACTCGTTGCCAGGAGATGTTGTGAAGGCCAAAAATATAACTAGGTTAAAAAAAAATAAAAGAGGCAAGATCATGGAGGATAGGTGCATCAGTGGCCATTAGCCAAGATGGTCAGGGATGCAATCCCATTCTCTGGGTGTCCCTAAACCTCTGACTGCTAGAAGCTGGCACTGGATGACAAAGTGGATCACTTGATAAAGTGCGCTGCTCTGGTCAGTCCCTCGGAAGCATCTGGCACCAGTCACTGTCAGAAGACAGGACACTGGGCTAGATAGACCATTGGTCTGACCTAGTATGGCCGTTCTTAGTCTTCCACCACTGGTCTCATCTTGCCGAGTGCATTAAGCTCTGTCTTGTCAGAACCGCAGGACACCAAGTCCTCCAGGACTAGCATTAATGCAGTTCTGAGAATCAGCCCACTACAGGGGCTGCTCAGGAGGATGCGTAATCTACAGCCTCCCCGTCAACACCTCCCAAAAGATGGCATGTTAAAGCCCGCACAAGCAGCAGTGGAAAGGGCTGCTGTTTTACTAGTGTGCTCGCTAATAAGAGGGCCTGATCTGGCAAGCTACTAAGGCCGTCCTTTAAAGGGCCTGGCACCATCAACTCCCATTGACCTCAACAACAGAGTGATCACAGGGCCAGGTTTATGGTCTGCCTGTAAGATGTACTGTGCTGGTGCAGATACAGAAGCAACAGGCAGTAAGTAGGGGATACCCCTTATTGGGCCAGCTAGACAAGCTTTGGAAAACCACAAATTTCCTGATTCCCCATTGTCCTGCGCCATGTCTATTTATTTATGCCCCTGCAAAGTGGATACAAAATGCCACCATGCTGGCTGGGTAGCATTTCACACTCACTGTGCTGTGGCATAAATGACTACACAAGGAGCCGGGCAACGAAGAATCAGGCCTCCTACCTTCCTCAGGAGTGTGGAATTACAGACAGAAAGAGCGACCTGTGGGAAAATTGCCATAACAGGGCAGGCTCCCTCTAGTCTAATGTCCTGACGCCAATAGCAGTCCATTCACAAGGCTGCAGAGGAATCTCCATCAAGCAGTTATGCCCTGATCCGAGAGTACTTGCTCGGGCAAAACTGCCATTGGCTTCCTCCTGAGTCCACCTCCTAGGAGAGTGGATTTGATGCCTGGACATCAATACACTCAGTCTCAGCGTGAGTACCAGGAGGAAAGATTATGTATTTCAGATTCAATTTCACACAAACTCCACCGCAACAGGCTCCCATTCACAGCTCCAGGTGCCTTTGACACACATGTAGAGACACAAGCGCACAGGAGACACAGAGTAAAAATTCAGCTAAGCAGCAGCACCTCTTCCTGCCATCTTACCACCCCACCCTGGAGCACATGACTTATGAGGAGAGGCTGAGGGAACTGGGATTGTTTAACCTGCAGAAGAGAAGAATGAGGGGGGATTTAATAGCTGCTTTCAACTACCTGAAAGGGGGTTCCAAAGAGGATGTCCTCAGTGGTAGAAGATGACAGAACAAGGAGTAATGGTCTCAAGTTGCAGAGGGGGAGGTTTAGGTTGGATATTAGGAAAATACTTTTTCTCTAGGAGGATGGTGAAGCACTAGAAATGGGTTACCTAGGGAGGTGGTGGAATCTCCTTCCTTAGAAGTTTTTAAGGTCAGGCTTGACAAAGCCCTGGCAGGGATGATTTAGTTGGGGTTGGTCCTGCTTTGAGCAGGGGGTTGGACTAGATGACCTCCTGAGGTCCCTTCCAACCCTGAGATTCTATGATTCTATGATTTGTCACATGGACATTACAGCTTAGCCCCTCCACGCACTTCACCACCAAACCAACCCCACCCTCAGCTGCCTCGGCTCTTTGCCAAGACTCACTCCCAGACAAACTTTGCAGCACGACTACAGGGACAAGAAATTCAGGCTGTTTCAGACCTCAGGGATGCAGAGTTAGAACTGTCCAGAGGACAGGAGCCTTCCCCAAGAACGCTTTGCCAAGAGTAGTTTCAAATGTGCAAATTCAGCTATAAAAGCTTTGCCCCCGACACCTTCACCCTGGGAAGAGAAAAGAAAATCAAACAGCTTCATCTCTAGGAAGCACCGAGCTCTCGGACAGGAAAGAAACCGTTGTGGGCGACAGGAAGGAGGAATTCTGGCTGACCAGACCAGCTTTCTTGGGCTGCTGCTGGCGCTAACATGGGACAGCAGCTCTGATGCCCCAGATTGTGACTGCCCCACAAGGAAGTGAATTGTCCTTGCAGCCTCTTCCCCACCCATCATAATCCGAGCAGAGACATATACAATTCATTTCCCCAGTGTACATTCACTGAAATTCCTGCATTTGCTTATACATTATTAGGTGTTTGCACATCACCATCACAGCTTAACAGGATCACAGTGGCTGTCATCTCATTTTTACAGCTAAGCACAGCATATCTCCTGCCTTGGCCTCGACTGGTTTCTGCTTGTGGGGTGCGGGGGATGTGCAGGGGCTCCAGCGTTGTGGTGGGTGTAAAGAGAAGTTTTACAGCTTGCTTTGTCTTGTCATTTTGCGTTTGGTTACGCTGGCCAGTTGCACCTTCATCATGTTGGTAACGAGGCCTGGTCCAAAAGTGATCCATCAAAACTTTTACCTCCTGTGACCAAATGCACCCCCGTATTCAGACCCGCCACACTAGTGTAATAAGGTGATGCCTCCCCAACAGAAGGTCAGGGTTTGGACCAAATAAAAATGTGCACAGAAAGTATGTGCTTTCCTCAATTTTCCCTCTTTTTTTGGGTTGGAAAACTAAAACATCTTAAAACTGAAAAATGTAGTCAAAATAACGAGCATTTTTCAGGTTTTGGACAAAAAAAGGGTTTTCAACAAAAGTCGAGATTTTCCATTGGTTGGGGGAGGAGCAACATTTTCTGACTACCTGTTCATGACACAGAACATAAGAACATAAGAATGGCCGTACTGGGTCAGACCAAGGTCCATCCAGCCCAGTATCCTGTCTACTGACAGTAGCCAATGCCAGGTGCCCCGAAGTGAGTGAACCTAACAGGTAATGATCAAGTGATCTCTCTCCTGTCATCTCTCTCTGACAAACAGGCTAGGGACACCATTCCTTACCCATCCTGGCTAATAGCCATTAATGGACTTAACCTCCATGAATTTATCCAGTTCTCTTTTAAACCTTGTTATAGTCCTAGCCTTCACAACTTCCTCAGGCAAGGAGTTCCACAGGTTGACTGTGCACTGTGTGAAGAAGAATGTCCTTTTATTTGTTTTAAACCTGCTGGTGAACAGGTGAAAGGCCTTCATGACAAGCCAGCACACTAAGTCTGTAACTGCATCACAGACTTAAAGGGTACAAATTTAAGATCTAATCCTAAAGTCCTTAACATGAGCAGGCCAAAGAATGGTCTCCATTAACGGCCAAATAAATTTAAATTGTTCATACGTTTATACTAGTCATCAATGTAAGCAAATAAATCCAGAAGACATATTAAGCCAAGTTCCACTCTCAGAGACAACAGGGTACAGTCAAAGTAATTCTCCGGGAGTCAAAGGAGCTGCATCTAAGTGACACCAGTCACTGAGAACACAATCAGTAAGAAGGTGCCATTTTTACACACCAGTTTCTCTGACTGTAATATATTTTAAAGACAAAAGCAGGATATTCCCTCCACCCCACCTCCCGCCTTCTCATGAGGGCAATTCATATGGCTGGAATCTCCCTTCATTAGTTGCTGGGGCTCAAAGAAAATGCTTCTCAAACCAACTCTATCTGAACGTTGCATTTTGTAATCCCTGCATCTCCATGATGGGTCCACGCAAACGCACTACAGCAATGATTGATCGATTCTCAATATTCCATCACTTATGATATTTCCAAGGTAAACAATTTCCTTCTCCACTGGGAAATAACACCCACGCTAAATCAAATTGCAGGGTACTAAAGTCAGAACCAAGAAAGTTGGCCTCCCCCGTATTAATCTTAAACGGTTTATGATAGATCGAGATATTGATTCTCTGAATCTAATGAGAATAGTGTGGTCTGAAATAACTTTAATTGATAAGACAGGAGATAAAAGAACCAGCCCCTTGGAGATTTATATTTATAAAGGAACAAAATACGCAGCAGTAACGCATTTCAAACCCATGTTAGGGTGGAGGAAATCTTGTTAAGGGGCATATCTGGGAGGCTCTGCCCCCATTTCGACACCAAGATAAGCAGCTGAGTTTTAAAAACAAAAACCCACAACCTCTGCACGTTGAGGAAAGCCCAGCTATGAGTGACATGCAATGGGAGATGTTGAGCCTGACTGACATTACACTAAAACCACTCTGACCATATAAAGGGGCCTTAAAGGGGAGTGAGTTCCGATTACATTGTAACTGCCAGAGCAGTCTATAGGGACCCCCGTGTAAATGAGAACCAGGCCTGTTGGGTGCTCAGCTCTTTTGAAACTCTGAACTTTAGAAACAATAAAGAGGTGATAGGCCCAAGAACCGGATGGCTCAGGGAGCTGGTAATGGAGCTACACAGCCACTCAGTCTAGGATACAAGAATGAATACAGCCCAGGTCAATGCAACCATACATTGTAACATATTTGTTGACCTGCCTGAAGCAAGTTTATAGCCTCCTTCCCGTTTCCAGTGGATGGTGGCCCACACCAAAGAGGCACTGACCAGTCCCTTCTCGGCATCCTCAGCTGGAGGTCAAAGGAACAAATGGAGTTGGAGATGCGCTTATGTTCGCTCCTCCTAAATGTGACCCATGCAGATCAGGGTTGGAGCTCTGCATGGCTGCTGCCTGCACTATGCACAAGTGAATGATTTCCAGCCTCCTCCAGGGCTGTCACTCCGGCACCACTGCTAACATGCGATTTGTCGGGGACCAATTCCTCCTTTAGGTATGAGGGAGAGGTGCACGCTCCACGCATCTGCTTCAATTCCTCCTCCAGCCCAGGCTCTGTGCTGTAGAACGATGAGTGAAACTAGAAACCGGTTCAGAAGGACCCGTCTCCTGCAACTCTGCCTGCTATGGCACTCGCAGCCCAGAAACACGTACCGCAGCCACCATACTTCCAACCTGAGGGAAGTCTCACCTGAGCCCATTGCATCGTGGGTGGGAGGACAGAGGAGCGGTTTGCTTCTTCCGCATTCCCATCCCATCCCCATGCCGTGAGCAGGAAAGCAGGGCTGGGAATTCAGTTCTCCAAGATACTAGACTACATGGTCCATTTCTGTCCCTGCTTGGACACAGTCTAGCTGACTCCACAAACCTTGCATCTCTACTCCACTCCACTCCCTTCAGTTTAGCACTCTCCATTTAAAACCACATTTGAAAACTCCTCTCTCTGCCTTGCCAATACTGCAATTTCCCTCCCCGTTATTCGACCCAATCCTGCACCAGTGAATGGCAATGTTCCCTTTCACTTAACCTCAAGCAGCATAGGGTCTAGTGCCTTATGGGATTTTCAAGAATTTCAAAGGCCAAATTCTGCTCCCTCTGAAGTCAGTGGTAAAACTCCCATAGACATTAGTTCTATGGGGTATTGTTGTCTCTCTCATATCCTGGGACCAATATGGATACAAGGTGGGGGAGGTAATATCTTTAATCTGTGATACAGCATGACCAGAAGGCAGCAGGAGAGTGATCTAGGATGAGGAGAAGCCTTATTCCCTGTAGCTTAATTAAAAGCACCTGAAACCAATTAGAGCACCTGAAGCCAGTCACCTGATAAAATCCCCCTGCTTCAATCAGCCAGAGGAGGAGTTGGAGCAGAGTGAGGAGGAGTTGGAGCAGAGTGAGGAGGAGCTAAAGGAGAGTGATTTGGTGGTGGAGCAGAGAGCAGTTTGGAGAAGTGAAGCAGAGTGGATTGGTGGTGGAACAAAGAGCAGTTTGGAGGAAAGCAGAGGAGAGTTTTGAGAAGTGCTGCGGTGGGCTAAGAAGACCAAGATCCTAGGTAAAGGGACACCTGGCTTGTGCAGAGGGAAGGCAGGAAGCCCCACAAGCTGAAGGTCAGGAGAGGGAAGTAGCCCAGGGGAAAGAATCACTGGTACAAGTGGTTCACCTGCTATCATAGGGCCCCTGGGCTGGGACCCGGAGTAGAGGGCGGGCCCGGGTCCCTCCCTCTCCACTCCCCTTCCCTGGGATACTAGTAGGATAGTTGTTACCCCAGTTCAGGGGCAAGAAATGGCACCCTGAACCCCCCCACCACCACCACCACAAGAAGAGAAAGTGCGGGACCCATCATAGTAGTGCCGGCAATTTGCCACAGATCCAATAAAAGATATTACCTCACCCACCTTGTCTGTTTAATATCCTGGGACCAAGATGCCTACAACACTTCATACAACAATGGAAGATATCGAATTTTGCCATCTGAGAGGGAAACTCCATAACATGACGAAAAAGGAATCAAAACTTAACAGCAACATCGACTTCCAAAGCAAATTCAAGAAACAAAACAACATTCACAGATGTCTCACCATCTATAGCCCTCTGACCACTACATACAACTCCAAATATGCTGAACAACTCTGCAGAAGGACTTCCAAAAAACTGAGGAATCACTTACTGATAAGAACATAAGAACGGCCATACTGGGTCAGACCAAAGATCCATCTAGCCCACTATCCTGTCTTCCAACAGTGGTCAATGCCAGGTGCCCCAGAGGGAATGAACAGAACAGGTAATCATCAAGTGATCCATGCCCTGTCGCCCATTCCCAGTTTCTGGCAAACAGAGGCTAGCGACACCTGGATAATAGCCATTGATGGACCTGTCCTCCATGAATTAATCTTTTTTGAACCCTGTTATAGTCTTGGTACTCCAGGTATTCCAGAAAGGACCATCTCAAACAAGAAATTGCCACATGCTCCCACACACTGGAAGAAAAAAAAATCAGGAAACCTACCTGGAAATCATGCAAGAACCCCAAAACAACTGTCAAAGCAGAAGTTGGTCCAATAAAATATATTACCTCACCCACCTTGCCCACCCACACATAGACATCAGTGAGAGCTGAGTTAGGTTAAAACCAAAGAGCATTAGAATAGCCCAGCCTGAGTTTTAATTGCATTATTTCACCCTGCATTGCTTTTCTCAATGTTCTTGGCAGAAAAGATGCTATGCAGATTATTAGTCATAGCCAGGCATGAGTTCCAAAAAATCCCTTTGAAAAAACCAAGACAGTTGAATTATATGGAAGACATTAATTCACCTAGAAAGAACAGTGATGCTTTTTTGACTAGCTATGGCTTGCCTATGAACTCTGATTAATTCCTGTCCTTTTAAGTCACATTCTAGATCTGCCCCCTATTTCCTTCCTTCATCCCTCGACCACAGAAAAATTGTTTCTCAAGGGTTTGGGGATTTTTTTTTTTAACAAGATCAGTGAGGAAAAACTGATTCTCAGTGTTTGGGGGAAAGGCGCGTGTTTTGTTGGGGACAGAGAGATGACCAGGTTCTCATAATGTTTGCCGACCTGAAAACAAAACACTGCATTTACGGTAGTGTGAAGGGAATCTGTTTAACTAATTTTATTCCCCTGTAATGTTAAGAATATACCCCTTTATGTCTCGCAGATCAGATGACATTCCACATCAGAGACATGCTGAGGCAAAAAAGGGCACTGTCACGCCCCATTAAGTATTAGTGGACTTTTCTCAACCAATTCAAGTATTTAAAAACTCCCTAGAAAACACATTAATCAAGCAGATCCTCAGTTGTGTAAAACGATGACATTTTTAAATGTACCATATTTAATACGAAATGGGCTGTCAAGCAGCCTGGACATACTAGATTGGCATAGTCCATTGAACTTCTAGCCTTATGAATAATAGCTGAAAGCACTGACTTTTATGTGAGTGTGTACACACACACACACACACACACACTCCTGTCTCTATAAAAAATTAAAAGATGAGATTTAAATATAGCACCGATTGCTGAATTCAGCATAGATTGTAATCCGAGCAGCCTCATAAAGCCTGTTTCAGAGCAGAATAAGACTGATTCGCCTATGTGAGAAAGCCAATATATATATTTACACGCTTCGTAAAATTTATGGTGCATAGATGTGACAAAGGCATTTTCAATTTACAAAGGGGCCACTTTTCATGATCTTGCAAAGATATAAGCGGCAAGAGGTCTTCCAATTATGAATTAAACAGCACAGATCCACTGGCGGACGGGAATGGGGAATGATTTGCTTTGAACGTCGGGGTCCACGCAGGGATTAATAATGTGAAACAACACAGTGCCACAAACATCTTTCAAGTGTATATAAGTAATCAAGATTGAGGTGGAAAGCATTAGGTGCAAATTAATGACTAGCCTAAAATGTAACTGTCCTTTTCTGTGTCGTGCTCCATCATCCTCTCCCTGCTGGTCATTAATCCCTACAGAAGCTCCCTTCTCTTCCTTGATGGCTATTGCTGGAATCTAATATGGAAATCAGCCATTTCTGGACTATCTTCAGTGTGTGTTAGATGTATGCACACATCAGGCTCTCAGAGAACCACTCCATGTCTGATCTCCTCAGAGCTCAGATGGGAAACATGAATAGGAAACCAGTAAGGAATATCCTGAGACTGCACAAAGTGGTGCTGTTTTTTTCATAGGCGGTACTCTCCCTTCCAAGTTAGGACCTCAGCATGTGTATGTAAGAGACATAGCACACAAGGTCAGATTCCGATCTCAGTTATACAGGTGTAAATCCACTGGAATTACTCCACATTTACACCCACGTAACAAAGCAGAATTTGGCCCAGCCTCTGCCCATGGAAATTCTAAAGCTAATGATATTCCATTCCAGTTTATGACTCACCCATACCAGTGGAACAGGTAACTCCCTGGGGGGCATCAATGGAGTTACCCCTGCAAAAAGTCTACCCACTGAAGTCAAGGCAATTATTCCAGATGCACACCAGCGTGAGTTCAGAATCTGGATCCAGCGAGACAAGGCTGGCTTGTATGCTAGGCTAGGAAGGAGTGAGCTTAGCTGAGGGGAAGGTAAATAAGGAAAAGCCATCAACAGGAGGGTTCAAGATAAAGCAACCCCTCAAGCCCACCGCCATGGTGGGCACATTAAGCTCCTTTTGCAGACCAGCTGAAAGTCCATCCGTTGTTATACCAGCTTCCATCCAACAGCGATCTTGTGCACCACCACTGCTGCACAACACATTTCACAAAATCAACGTGTGAAACCAGCATTTCTTTTCATGGGGCTCGCAGGCCCTTCGGTGTTTCAAATTCCTCAGGGTGCTCTCATTTTAAAGGTGTAGAATAGATGCTGACTACTAGGGAGCTTGTCTGGCGAGTCCAATTTGCTGCAAAGATAAAATACACGTAGGCTTTCGGGGAAGTAGTGCCACTTTAAGATTGGTCAGGGATGGAGGGAACATGATGGAATATCTGCTCTTCTCTCCCTTCACTAGAGCTGAATACCAGAACAGCCTGCGGCCCAGCTACCAGCCTGGCCAGCACATCCCAGATGAAGAGATCTTGCAGAAGCGGGCAGCTATTAGGAGCAGTAGATGAAACACATGGGTACCGTACCGGAGCAGTAGCTCAGTGAAGGCCCCTCAGGCATGAGAGACATCGCTCGATGGATGGACGAGCTGGGCAGAGGCAGAAAGAACGTTCGGATGCTACCAGGGTCTGCGTCTCTCCTCATTGGCATCACAGGAGCATGGGATTTGTCACGTGTGATCAGACGGTTGGGCCATCAATGTTGCTACCTTGCCCCCAGTAATGGCCACTGCCGGATGCTTTAGAAGATGATGAGCCCCCTCTCATAATGCAGCAAATCGGTTGTGCAATGCTGTATATGGAAGAGAATATTTCTTCACGGCCTCGTGACAATCAGCTAACACCAGATTCCCCCTATGTTACCCTGCCTGATTATAAATAACCTGGGTTGTAGAAGGATGCAACCATTGAAGTCCAGACGCAGCGTTTCCCCCCCAATGTCCTGTCCCAGTGAATTCTGCAAGCTGAGAACACACCCTCTCTTCTCACAGACGGTGGTGAAGATCAGGCGTTATGCCTGTGAAATCAAGGGAGCTATACTGGTGTAAAACCCAGGGACTGATTCTCTCTTGCTCTGCACCTTGTGTATTCATGGACACCAGTGCAAAGCGAGTGTGACATGCCACTCTTCTGACCGAGTAGCATTTTCCACGCAGTGGTAGAAATGACTGCACAACCGGAGAACCATTCTCCACGTGGATAGAAGAGGAGAATGAGGCCATCGTCGGAAGGAGAAGTGATTTGCCTACAGTTTCACTGGATGATACTTATTCTATTCTGGGCCAGAGTCAACAGGATAAAAAACTAAGAGATCATCTTCTCTGAACAGACCACAGCCTCCCAAAAAGCCAACCCCCATGAAATCAAACCAGGCTCCAACCTGATTTTTATTTCTGTTAAAAAAAAAAAAAAAGCCTAAATTGTGACCACATCCTGGTGCCTCTCCCTTTTACAAAACGCCTTCATTCACTGCTGTCCCTCTTTAGTGCTGGCTGAGCTCATCCTGCTGCTATCCTTCAGGCTAAATCATGGGACTCTGCTCTTTCAGGGTGGGGAGGAGAGGAGATTGTTTGATTTAGCAAATTGGGCCCCTTACTCAAATTGCAGAGGCTACATACAGGATTTTCTTATGGGCGGTGGGAAAGAAGAAGTCAAATTAGGAGAGAGAGAGAGAGAGAGACTCCTTCCAGTACAGATATAGCCACCGCACCATTAGGCAAATGATTATTACTGTTAGTATTTCAGTAGCATCTGGAAATCACAACAGGGGCCCCACTGTGCTAGGTGCTGCACAAACACATAGTTAGAGACAATTCTTCCCCAAAAAGCTTACAAATGAAACAGAGACAACAAAGGGTAAGAGGAGAAACAGAGGTGGAATGACTTGCCCAAGGTTACACAACAGGTCAGTGGCAAGGCTGGGAATAGAACCCAGGTGCTCTGTGTTAGTATCTAGGTCCGTTTGTTAGCCTGGGACAGAATTTTGGGTTTGACTTTGAGACTTTTATACCCTTTCCCCCCCACTTTTTAGATTCTTTTTAACAATAACTAGGGCTGATTGAAAAACAATTCCATTTTCAACAAAAAATTCAAACGAAACATTTTTTATTTTTGTTCAAATTGTCATGGTTTGTTTATTTCATAAAAACTCAAAACTAAACTAAAAATTTTGAAAAAAAGTGTTTCATATTTTTGTTTGAATATTTATTGAGTTTTGTGAGGACTTTGGTTTTCCCCCCTCCCTCACTTTCTCTCATTTATTTCCACTTATTCCAGTAGAAAAAAAGAATTGAAACTGGGAAAATGCAAAACCTCAAAACTTACAAGTAAAAACCAAAAGACTGAAACAAAGTTTTTCAAAATGAAACAAAAACTTGACTCGAACTTTTGTTGAAAAGATAAAAACTTTTGACCATCACAAAAAACTTTCACAAATTCTCATTTTAGTCCAAAAAGCCCTTTTATTTTGGTCAAAAATACTGTTCAGCAAAACAATTTCAATCTGCACTGGTACAAAAGTCAAGATGCTTTATGTTTAAAAGTATGCGAACTCATCACAAGGCTAGTTATTGTCTTCTCTGCTGGGTTAGACTCAGCTCACTGCACAGGAACTGAGAGCTGCACGTAAGGTAACTTGGCTATAAATATGCACTTATTCTTAAAAGTTTTTATTGCACTTACAAAACACAATATGGGTAAAAAATTACCCGTCAGTGTCAATTTTCTCCAGCAACTGCTGCAAGAAATTTTTTTTTAATTTGCACTACAAGAAAAGCCCATTGACTGGCTCTCGGTTTCCTTGTAATAAAGGCCTGTCTGCATCAACCAGTTCTCTGCAGTGCCACTGTGGCATGAGCCGGGGGAAGAGGAAGGCTGTATTTAAATTAACACCTGAGTCCTGACACAGATTTTTTTAATTCAGTGGGGAGTCAGGCACTGTTCCCTCTAAGCTGTGTGCACACGCAGATCCTAAACCCCGCGCACACGGCGAAACACCGTGCGCACAGAAATTGGCACAGAAGCACAACAATTTGCATAGAAGACTTTTTTTGCGCACACAGCCTGTCAAAAATTAGAGGGAACATTGGAGCCAGGTTTATAACTCTGTGGTACTCCTAGAAGGGGAAGTGAGAGATGACTTGCAAACGAAGGGCCAGATTTCCTGGGTGCTTTTCAACTATCAGACTGTATATATTGTCTGTTCTCTAAGGGTTTGTCTACACTACAGGTTATGTCAGTATAACTTACGTCACCCATGGGTGTGAACAAGCCACCCCCCGGAGCGACGTAAGTTACAGTGACGTAAGCGCCGCTGTGGACAGCGCTATGTCGCCGGGAGAGTTTCTCCTGCCGACACAGCTCTCGCAGATGTGGTGCTATTATGCCGACGGGAGAGCACTCAGTCAGATTTCAGAGTAGCAGCCGTGCTAGTCTGTATCCGTAAAAAGAACCAGTAGGAGAACACTTCAACCTCCCTGGTCACTCAATAACAGACTTGAAGGTGACAATTTTAAAACAGAAAAACTTCAAAAACAGACTCCAACGAGAAGCTGCTGAACTGGAATTAATTTGCAAATTGGATATCATCAACCTATGGTTAAACAGAGACTGGGAATGGCTGGGTCATTACACTCATTGAATCTATTTCCCCAAGTTAAGTATCCTCACAGCTTCTTGTCAACTGTCTGATACTAGGCCTTCTTGATTATCACTACAAAAGGTTTTTTTTCCCCTCCTGCTGATAATAGCTCATCTACATTAAATAGCCTCTTAGAATTGGTATGGCAACTTCCACCTTTTCTGTGTGTATATATACGCATCTTACTTCTGTGTGTTCCATTCTATGCATCTGATGAAGTGGACTGTAGTCTACGAAAGCTTATGCTGAAATAAATGTGTTAGTCTCTAAGGTGCCACAAGTATTCCTGTTCTTTTCACTCAGTCAAAGTGTGTCTTCACCAGATGTGCGGCAGCAACAAAGTTGTATCGGTGCAGCAGCGCCCCTGCAGTGCTTCTAGTGTAGACCAGCACTAAATCTTCCTCTGGTGCAGGTCAGACCCCACATCGCATCCCTCCCCAAATCCCTTTGGTAGTAGCTGGTCTGCTTCCACACCAAGTTCAAGCTCTCCGCCATTGCCTTCCACCAATCTCCACCGTTTCACTCCTGTCTACATCTCCCCGCAGTCGTCCCTTCCTCTCTTTGCTTCATTCTGTCCTCTCTCCATAAAACCGTCTCCCAAAGCTGATCTATCACACACGCTGCTCTGTCCTCCTCCTAAGAATTCACTCCTTTGATAAAGCCTAGCACTGATGGCCACGCAGACATTATGCAGCCACCAGCGTGTGCGTGACTTGTTTATCTGCATATCCTATTTGCCCACCCAGATAGACCATAAGCTCCTGCAACCAGAGACTCTGTGTGTGTGTGTGTGTGTGTGTGTGTGTGTTTGGAAAGCACTGTGTACACTTACAGCATCCCGCAGATAATACAGGATTAGCTGAGGGCTTAAACACATGGCAAGAGGTAATCAGTAAATCATGGGCCAGTTGTGGTTATTCGGTATGTTAACTCATTCCTGTTCAGGACATTTCAAGATCCTGACCATTCGTGTGTGTTGGAACCTTCCACCTGCATGGTGTGGATTTTATCATGAGCTGAGAACAACCATTCTTAAGGGGAAAAAAAGGTCCATCAGTTTCTTCCAGCAGTAGGGACAGGCATGAAGGAAGAACAGATCTCTGGCTTTGCTAAGGAAACTCTGGAAAGTTGCATAAAGTAAGCAAACAGCCACCCCAGCAAGCATCCATGTATAATACCTAGCTCTTACACAGCATTGGTAGACCACAAAGCCCTTTACCAAGGACAGAAGTAATATTATCCCCATGGGGGAAACTGAGGCACAGAGCAGTGACTTGCTCAAGCAGCAGCAGAGCCAGGAACAGAACCTAGAACTCCTGTGGCTAAGACCAGTGTGTTATGCACTAGGCCTAGCTGCCTCCCCAGCTGTAAGGGGGACTGTTTTACTTATAGTGGAGGAGAATAATTGCCTCCCCTAGTGAAAGTCTATTCAGGCTGTCTGAGTAGTGGATCATATCAATCCCTTCTGGTCTTAGAAGAACTATTTCCCCTTTGAGGTTGACTTCTGAACTTCAGGGTTCAGGCTAGGTGAGCCACACCACTGTAAGAAACATCAAGGGAAGAGAGGAAGGCAGTGGCCAGTGGCTTCAGAAGGCAAAGCAAGGAGTGATGGGATACAAGGAGCAAAGAGGAAATGCCTAACCTGGAGGTTTGCAAACCTAGAAGAGCCTTCCAGATAAATCACCCAGGAGACGTGACTCTGCCGCTTTGAGAGTAGACGCCACAAAACACTTGGTAGATCTTGCAAGGGACAATCCTGCAGTGGACAGAGGAAGGAGCTCATAGCTCATTTACTGCTCCAGGTTCTGTGATCGGCTAATGGTGCTGTTAGCCCTGTAGGCAGAGTTCTGCACCCATCTCAGAGCAGAGACGTGTAACCTCCTAGTATTCTCTGGCTTGAGGGGCCATCGCCGCTGGGAAAGGGACTTGAATGGTGGTCGAGGGAATATATCAAAATCACCATGCAGTTTCCCTTAAAGGAAGCCACTAGCTGAGCTAGAGGGAGCCCTATACATGGGCTCCTCCAGGGCTCACACCACTTCCTCCCATGGATGTTGCAAGAGCATCATAGCTTTCAGCTGCGTGATTCACCAGCGAAGTGTGAACCTCTGGGCAGAATTTTCCATCTGGTTGGCATTTGTCAAGCTACTGTGTGGTGTGACAAATGGAGCCAGATGGGCAATCTTCCATAGGCAAGTCATTCCTAGTGGGCGACACACACACGCATAAATTAGGAGGATGAGCCGTCTGCAAATGTAAGGAGCCAAATTAGTGATGCTGGCAGTGTCTAACGTTTTCTTCCAGGTGTCTGCGACTGATTCTGTGGCATTCAACTGATGGGTACTTAGAAAATTAGAGCTACTTATTTTTTGAATCCACCGGCGGCAGGGGAATCAGAGGGGATACAGTCTGAGTCTCTCTTTTGCCAAGCCCTGCCAGGCAGAAAACAAGCCAGAGTTGCAGCCTCAATCCAGTCTCTTTTTAAAACAAAACCTAATACCACCCTACGCAAATGTCAATGAGAATGAATTAAAAATCATTTAAACCGACCTCAGTGCTTTAGTGCAGGGGAGTCAGACAGAGAGAGGTAATCAACAGACATGAGATGGACCAGTCGAGGCCCTGAATCTGCAAACACTCACACGTGAGTAACTTTACCCATCCCTGTAGTCCCGTGGAACCCCTTGGGACTGCTCACCTGAGTAAACATTTGCTGAGTCCTTCCAACAGCTAAGCCAGTGTTTTCCTCATGTTGAAAGTTGAGGGTCCTTCCCTCCCCTGCCCCACCAACCTGGAAGAAACCAACCCCGTCCCCCAGCAACATCCACCATGTATTCTAAAAGGCCCACCCAGAATGATTAGTCACTCGGAATCCATTGTGCAGATCTTCATGGTATGCCCTCTCCTTTGTTACATGCTTGGAAATGGTTAACAATGTTGCAATTTAAAGTATCACCATTGGTATTTTTATGGCATGCACTGAAAGGAATGAGTCAAGTCAGTTCTCACCTCAGGGCTATTGTTTCAGGCTCTCTGCAAACTCAGACACGCAACACTGCCTCAGTAACACTTTCATCATGTTTTTAAGTTTTTCTTTGCAACCACAACAACTAGAGACTTAGGCCTTGTCTACACACAGGTTTGGTCCATATAACTATTTTGGTTGAGTGTGATTTTTCTACTGAAATAGTTAAATTGATACAACCCAAAGTGTGAATGCAGTTATTTATTCATAGATTATCAGGCCAAACGGGACCATTGTGATCACCCAGTCTGATCTCCTACTCTGACTTCTAGGAATTGTTTTGGAGAAGTTCTATGGCCAGTGTTATGCAGGAAGTCAGACTAGATGATCACAATGGTCCCTTCTGGCCTTGGAATCTATGATGGGCTATAGGACTTGAATTAATTCCTGTCTGAACTAGAGTGTATCTTTTACAAAAACATCCAATCTTCTTTAAAAATTCAAGGGATGAAGAATCCACCACAGCTCCTGGCAAAATTGCTCAATGGTTAATTACCCTTCCTGTTAAAAATGTGTGCCTTATTTCTAATCTGAATTTGTCCAGCTTCAATTTCCAGACATTGGATCTTTTTATACCTTTGTCTGCTAGACTGAAGAGCCCATTGTTAAATATTGGTTCCCCGTTACTATCTGTGATCAAGTCACCCCTTAACCTTGTCTTTGTTAAATTAGGCCACATGAGCTCTTTTAGCCTTTCATTAGAACACACGTTTTCCAATCCTTTGCTCATTCTCACGTCTTCTCTCCATGTTATCAACACCCTTCTTGAACTGTGGGCACCAGAACTGGACACAGGATTCCAGCAGCAGTTGCACTAGTGCTAAATACAGAAGTAAAATAAACCTACTCACTCAAGATTCTCTCAATTATATATCCAAGGACCACATTAGCCCTTTTGACCACAGCATTACAGTGGAGCTCATGTTCAGCTGATTATCCACCTCAGCCCCCAAGTCCCTTGCAGAGGCATTGCTTCCCAGGATAGAGTTCCCTGTCCTGTAAGTATGGCCTGCAGTCTTTGCTTCTAGATGTGTGACTTTGCATTTGGCCATATTAAAAACACACGTTTGCTTGTGCACAGCTTGCCAAGCGATCCACATGGCTGTGTATAAGTGGCCTGGCCTCTTCATCATTTACCACTCCCCCAATCTTTGTATCATCTGCCAACTTCATAAGTAATAATTTTATGATTTCTTCCAGGTAACTGATAAAAAATTTTAAATCGTGTAGGGCCAAGAACTCGTTCCTGTGGGATCCCACTAGAAACACACTCACGCAGTGATGATTCTCAGTTTACAATTACATTTTGAGACCTATCAGCCCGTTTTTAATCCATTTAATGGATGCCATGTTGATTTTGTATCATTCTAGCTTCTTAATCAAAACAGCATGCAGTACCAAGTCAGATGCCTTAAAGATTATTGATGTAATAGATTCTGTATCAACCAATCTTGTAATCTCATCAAAAAAGATAAAGTTAGTTTGACAAGTTTATTTTCCATAAACCCACACTGATCGGCATTAATTATATTTCCCTCCTTTAATTCTTTATTAATCAAGTCCCATGTCAGCCATTCCATTGTGCCCAGGATTGATGTCAGGCTGACAAGCCTATAAGTCACCAGGTCATCCTGTTAACCCTTTTAAAATACTGACATAACATTAGCTTTCTTCCAGTCCTCTGCAACTTCCCCAGTTTTCCCTGACTTCCTGGAAGTCAATATTAACAGTCCAGACAGCAATTCAGACAGCTCCTTCACAACACTTGGATGCAAGCTATCTAGACTGCCTTACACCAGAACAGTTTATTCACCTTCCCTACAGTTATATAAAGCACCTTTTTTACCAGCATAACTGCATCCACACTGCAGGGTTGTACCTCTAACTATACTGCTATTGCTAAAAGCAGTACAATTTTTGGGTGGAGATAAAGCCTTACAATTTTTATTTTTTTTTACTTTTTAAAATGCACACCGAAACTCTGAAGAATGATTGGGAAGTCTGTCCAGGCTACCTCCCACTAAGGGGTCAGGCCCCACACTTTAAGACAAGCCGATCTAAGCACAGTTGCCAACTTTCACGTGGTAAATAAGCACCCCGACTTTCACAATAAGCCAAAAATCAAGCTAATCCCATTTCAAAACAAGGCCAGAACAAGCCAATCCCTAAGAACCTCAACACTCTATGTGACTAGATCCCCCCCCGGCGTGCAGTCTGGGACTGCGGTGGGCCCGCTGTGCACCCCTGACTCTCTCTCCCCCCTTACCGCCCCTTGCCGGGAGCCAATCAAAAAAAGAAGCAACAAGCTACAAGCCAAAAACTAGCCAACAAGCAACTCACAAGCCAATTAAGCCAAAACCAAGCCCATTTTCTGAGTTTTTTTTTCACTGGTTTGGCATGTCTGGATCTAAGCTGAGAAACCCAGAAGGGAACCAGCATCGGTAGCACAAAGGAAGGGGTTTTTTTAAGGTTCATTTTTAAATGAACTCAGGTGTTTTTAGTAACACAGGTAAGGCCATTTTGAAGATAATTTTCCAAACAGTGGTTTTATTTATGAAGTAAATGCCTCCCCTCCGCCACGTCGCCTGGGGACACAGGACAAGTTACAGATCCATTAAAGTATCATCAAAACAGAATTCTGCTTTTATGTTCTATCCTTTCCCCCCGGTCTGTCCTATCTATTTAGATTGTAAACTCTTCAAGGCAGGGACTGCCTATTGGCCTGTCTGGGCAGTGCCTTGCACACCGGGAGCTCAATCCCAACTCGTCCCTAGACACTACTGTAATTACTTTGCAAGTCCCTATAAATTAAAAACTTTACAGAGCCAACACTAAAGCTGGTTGAGTATAACACTTTTCTTCCCCTCAGTCATGAGTGGACTGCTATTTGAAAATGTTTTCACTCTTTGTAACTTTTCGAGGAGTTAATGCAGAGACAATTTGAGCCTCTGGGTTGTTCGTGAATTGTTTGCTTAGACTATTGGCTATCTATGGTGCATGACTGGTCATTACATCACTTTTGGGTGGATGGGTCTTCCCTTATGTCTACTCTGACCCATAGAGGCTGTTACAACCCTTAGCTCCACCATTTGCTCTTTAAATCAAGTGCTAGCAACTCCTGCTTTTTGCTCTGAAGGTTCCTGGTTCAATCCCTGGTGTGTTAACCAAGATGGTAGCCATCACACAAATGTGATCAAACTAAATACCCATTGAGAATTCAAATGAGCTTGGACCCAGACAGGTTGGTGCTGTTAGACCAGAGAGATGATTCTCAGTGGAGAATCAGGCCCCTAGTCTGCTGACTTCCAGGTTCCCCCGGTCTAATGCTGAATTAACAGAGTATAACCCTTTAACACAGAAATTGGGAAGGACTGAGGCTCCCCATTTCCTGTCCCTGGGATGCACCCACAGCAAATGGAGTGTGTTTGGGGGGAGGGAAAACCCCACCCTTTCACTCCTAGAGCAAAATGGAACAGAAAGAACTTCTCACAACAAGCAGGAAGTCAGGGGAAGTTTACGAGAAATCAAGATTCTGTGGTGATCCTGGTACATTGCCACAGGGAAGCTAGCAGGGAAACTCAATACATTTTTCCTTATGTTCATGACTTTAGACAGCTCATCTCTCTCCTCAAATATTTATCTCCATCTCGGCCTTTCTTGGCCCATAAAGGCCCTCTCTGGCAATAGTGGAGTTGACAGTCTTCTGAGAAATGTCTCCCGCCCTTGTTCTGCGGGAGCCGGCATTAGCAGGAGGCAGTAGGGGCTGCAAGGCTCTGCCCTTGAAGCATCATGGTCACAGAACAGACTGCTCTGTTTTAGATGCTGAATCTCCCAGCTTCCCATTCATTTTTGTCTACTGATGTCTGAGGAGGGGTTTGCACCCCATAGCTACAAGCGGAAACTTTTTATACCTATGCAAAGTATCTTCAGCAGGGCTTTGCACTGGTGCACACACAGGGGATAGTTAAGCCCATGGCTAAAACCCCAGTATAACTATGCGTCAAAGCTGTGCCCATTTCATGCAACTACAGTCAAGGAAGTATCAAAAGGAGGTGCCTTTCCCCTAAGCGACTGCATAATTCAAACTCGTTTCCCGTGTCTCTGCACTAGTTTGAAATGCACGTTCAGGAATGCTATTCCTGTGATGTTCAGCATTGTTATCTCTTTATTAAGCACCAAATATATGCTTATTGTGGTACCAAAGAAAGACCATCCTTCGTTCTATCTAAATAGAAAGCCCGTTGTTCTTTTATACAAGCCTCCTTCGTCCAAAAGGATCGCAACACACTTAACCATACCAAAAAAGTTTATCAGTCATAGACATGCAGCTGCCTGTGGGATGGAATGCAACAGCTCTTTAGAATATACCCCCTACTGAAACTGTATGGGGGGAACTTTACACTACTCCTTGGAGTGGAATTTGACCAGACCAACAGTATTCGTAAGAGTGTTAATACCATCATGAGACTATGACTTGCCCAGCCTCACATAGGGCATCTGCAGTAGAGCAGGAAATTGAACTTGGGTCTCTCAAGTCAGACTAGCACCCTAACCACTGGACCACGCTTCCTTTTATGACAAAAAGATTGGTGCCAATGCGCTGTATTCCAGCGCCAGATGGCCCAATATGGCATCACCACTGTAAAAAGAACAGGATTACTTGTGGCACCTTAGAGACTAACAAATTTATTTCAGCATAAGCTTTCGTGGGCTACAGCTCACTTCATCAGACGCATGGAATGGAACACACAGTAAGCAGATATTTATACATTCAGAGAAACATGAAATGGTGGAAGTGCCTATACCGACTGTAAGAGGCTAATTAATTAAGAGGAACTGTATCAGCAGGGGAAAAAAACTTTTGAAGTGATAATCAAGCTGGCCCATTTCGGACAGGTAATCCTGTTCTTTTTGCTGACACAGACTAACACGGCTGCTACTCTGGAACCATCACCACTGTGTTTCCCCAATGTATTTCTTTAACTTTAAAAGGAAGGATGCAGTGCTGGAAAATTCACTCCACCCCCTCCCTTTTCTCTCTCTCTTTCTCTCTCTCTCCTTCCCCTATATCCTCCCCCTCTCCTGTCCCCCATTCCCGTCTTGTCTTCAAAACCCCACGGCTTTGCACTCAGAAATGTCATAACTCACAGGTGACACATCCCAGCCTGAGTTATGGCATCTGAGTCATCTCACAGCTCTGAGTGAGGTGCTATGGTGACGGGCATCTTAGAACTGCAAGCTCCTTTTTTGGCCATGGCAGCATGTTATCTGTGTTCTATGGAAAGGCAGGGGTGGGAGGGAAGGGGCAGGGTGGAAGGGGGGTGGTGTGCATTAAAGAGATTGACAGGGAACACAGGTGGCCTCAGAGACTAAATTACATTTTAAAATGCTGTCAAGCACTCAAGGATACCTGGAGAGCCATAAATGCAGCTTGGGGCGGGAGGTTGGGGGTGAGGCAAGGGACATGATGAACCAGATCCTCACTTGTTGTAAATCAGTTGACGCCAGTGGAGCTCTGCTGAATTATTCCATCTGAAGATCTGGCCCAGCAGTTCCCCACAGGTACCGACTCTCTTGCTTGTGAGAAGAAGGTAAAATCAGAAGGACTCTGCCTCAGGCACTACTGTTGAATCTACCAGGCGACATGATCACGCAGACAGAGGCCTAAGCACTGAATAGTTGTAGTAAGTGTTGTAGGCAAGACACATGAAGTGATTCTTCCGCTCTACTCCGTGCGGATTAAGCCTCAACTGGAGTGTTGTGTCCAGTTCTGGGCGCCGCATTTCAGGAAAGATGTGGACAAATTGGAGAAAGTCCAGAGACGAGCAAGAATAACGATTAAAGGTCTAGAAAACATGACCTATGAGGGAAGATTGAAAATACTGGGTTGGTTTAGGAGAAGAGAAGACAGAGGGGACATGGTAACAGTTTTCAAGTACATAAAAAGTGGTTACAAGGAAGAGGGAGAAAAATTGTTCTTCTTAACCTCTGAGGATAGGACAAGAAGCAATGGGCTTAAATTGCAGCAAGGGCGGTTTAGGTTGGACATTGGGAAACACTTCCTGTCGGAGTGGTTAAGCACTGGAATGAATTGCCTAGGGAGGTTGTGGAATCTCCATCACTGGAGATATTTAAGAGCAGGTTGGACAGACACCTGTCAGGGATGGTCTAGATCAGGGGTCTCAAACATGCGGCCCGCGGGGCTCCCCGCGCTCCCCCCCCTTTTTTTAAAAAAAATTATTATTTTTTACCCCCATAGAGTTCCCGCCGCCAGACAGTTGTTCTGGCAGCGGGAACTGCCTGGGGGTATAAAAAAAACGGCGGCGGGTCAGTGATGCAGCCCTCGGGCCAATGCACTAGTCCTCATGCGGCCCTTGTGGTCATTTGAGTTTGAGACCCCTGGACTCGATAATACTTAGTCCTGCCATGAGTGCCGGGGAAGGGACTAGGTGACCTCTCGAGGTCCCTTCCGGTCCTATGATTCTAATATCAGTGTAGCTGAGGCCATATAACATGGAAGGAGAGCTAATGTATGTGACTGCAACACATGTACATATACCCATAGAGTCCAATGAAACCTATGATATTGGGGACAGAATACCAATGGTCTTTATGATCAAGGTTATTTCTCCCAGAGACCAGCTAGCAATGGGCAAAGCTCACGTGGTGGAGGTTCATTTGGGATAAGCACCCAAAATTCACAAATTCTTGTGCCTGCAAAACAGGGAGGGAAATCGGACAAGATAAGGCTGGGCCGTCAGCTCCCTAGTACGTCCTACTTCTTTTCAGAGCACGACAGCGGCCTCTGATGGAATCTTCACCCTTCTTCCAGCCCACGCTGTGACCCAGAAGCAGAGGCTTTTTAAAGAAAGACCATGAAAAATGAAGCAATTCCCTGGAATTATATAACCCTCCCAAACAGTGTGGGCATAACTGGAAAGGATAATTCCTTCCTACTCAGATAGTCCCACTGCATCCAAGATTTTCACTCTCAGCTAGGGGCAGGGGTGAAGGTAACTCCAGCCACTTACCAGTATGGGGCGGGTGCCAGATCCATCCCCCTGAAGGGGCGGGGCCTCGGGCAGAAAGGGGTGGGGCTGAGGGTCAGCAACCCCCACCCCTTCTGCTTTTTTGCAGACACAAGCACTTTTGAACTTTGGGTGCTTAACTGAAACAAACCTCCAACACATCCGCTTCACCCATCTCTATTAGCTCATGTTGCAAAAAATTGCCTTGATCATAAAAACATATGCTTCCGGGTCCCACTGCCCTCCAGCCCCTTTCACGTCTGTGGGAACTCAAAGTAGGTGCATCTGCACTGGGGGAATGTCATCCCCACCCTAAGCCTCCCTCTCCCTCTCCTTTGGGGACTGCAGAAGTTTCTCTGCTACCATGCCAAGGGTCCAGGGTTCTGCTGGGAATCGGTAAATGAAGCCAACGGCATGAATGTGAGGAGCGGTCACTCTCTGCACAGCCCTCCCCTCCAGACTGCACAGATACCCAACTCCATGGATCTCATGGGCTATCCAGTGTCTTAGAGGGATGACTCCCCTCGCTGTACCAGGGGCAGGGGAGGGCAAACCTCACCTCCTTTCCAAAGGGATCCCCAGGGTCATGCTTGCGTGGTCAGGCCCAGTGGTCAGAACCGCTGCCAGAATCGAGGGGCCTCAGTCAGGAGACAGAACTGGGGCTGGAGCCTATGAGCAGTAGCCTGAATTCAGGACCAGGGTCAGAGTCCCGGTACTGATGCCAGGATGCAGGAATGGAGCCAGAGCTCAAGGGGCAAAGCCAGGGTCCCCAGCCAGAGACAGAGTCCCAAAATCAAAGTCGGGGGTCAAAGCCGATGTCAGAGATGAAGCCAGGGGTTGGAACCAGGAGTCCAAGTTCAACGATGGAAAATGAGCGTCCAAGCCAGGGTCGGGAGTCCAAAAGCCAGCCCAGACACAGGTCTATCACTACAGCTATCGTGGGAGGCCACCTCATTGGACAGACACTTCCTAGAACAGCTCCTGCGCTTAATTAGGGTGCCTGGACCAATCAAGGGCAGTGGTCTGTCCAGTCTTCTGAGGTAATACGTCCTGGGATGTTTATCTCCGGGAGCAGCATGGAGGCATCAGCCATCCCACAGCTCTGCATTCGAGTCTCAGCCCTGCAGAACCCCACACCGGTGACCAGACACTCCATTTCCTGCCTCCTGGGGGAGGTTTCCTCACACAGGGGAGACTTCCCTGTCCCCAGCCTCAGAATACATACAGCTATCATTCAGTTCACAAACTGGAATGAGCAGGGGCAGAGGGCAAGTGGCTCGAGGCGATGGGCCGTAGCCTGTATTTTTCCTGGAAATGTTGCTGCCTAAGCACACAAACAAATAGCAAAGAGATGGAGGAAGCAGCCAGAAGCAGCTTACACCAGAAGCTTCATTATTCGTCTGAATGTCTCCCGACAAGAGCGGTCTCACACGGAACGGGTACGTCTACACTGCGGCTGGGAGGTGTCACTGCAGCACAGGTAGATCTCGGTAGTGACACAGGCTAGCCACTCACCGGCAATCACACATCCCGATGGCAGCGCTGACACTTCCGAGCCCGGTCTCTCCCCAAACAGCCTCAAGCAGCAAATGCCATCAGACCTGCTGGTGCAAGCTTTGCTGCTGAGTGTCTATTACCTGGGCTAATATCCTGCGCTGCTGCTCCTGCGTGACATTCCCACGGGCCTGGAGGAGGAAAGGCCCCGCCGCATGGCTGTTTACTCATTAGCTCCTTCTTTTGCTTGAGAGGCTGCCAATTACCTCATTGATCAACTCTGATTGAGAAGCTCAGTGACATGCCTCGCATCTGAGCAGGTGAGGCGAGGATTAAATCTGCTACCCAGCCACTTTGCTGGTGCTTTCACATACCTAGGCCTGCAAGGACTGATGCAATTTCAAAGCATATGCAGCAAAGCGTAGGATTGCTTTTATCCCCTCCATTGCAGTAACCCCTAGGCTCAATTCTTCATTGCATTTGCACCTGTGTAAAGGGGACGTAAAACAGTCTCATTCTGACTTGGTAGCGTTTTGCACTCACTTTGCAAAGGTATGAATGAGTGTGCAAGGAGAAGGGCAATGAGAAAACAACCCCGTGCATGTAACTTGCAGGCCGCTCATTTAATGAAGAGCCACTGGGCTAGTACAACCCCCACACCTACTCCGTGTGGCACTCTGTCCCCCTCTAGGGGTGGTTGGGTCACAGAGAGAGGTTCTTGGGCCTGCTCAGCCTTACGTAACAGTGCTGGGCGTTCTGGCTCAGGAAATATCGGCTCGTGTTGGGGTCCGAAGTTTAATCCCTGCTGCTCTCAACCTACGCGATGGCATTACTCTCATTTAACAAAGAGCTGTTGTGCTTCTATGATGTTTGGATTCAACATACACACCACATTATACCTGACTTTCAGTTATCACAGCTATGGGCATTTCAGACTTGCCCCATTGTTCCCTTACATGTGAAGCCTATTAAACTATTCTGTTAATAGCCAAGGGAATTAGCATGTCCAACTTCTCCTGTCCTAACACCGTGAACAGAAACATTCAGCTAGATCATTTTCAAGATCTGGCCTAAGCACAAAGTACAACCAGTTATTACTCCCTCCTCCTCCTTAATTCCATAGTTACCGTTTTGCAATGTTTAGAATTCTAGCAGCTAGGCTTCCTGGTGATTTTAATGGTCTACAGGGAGTATATTATTCAGCCACTAGATGTCTCCATTTTCCAGGCTGGTTAACAAAGGAGACACAGCTGGAACTCAAACTATGTGGAAACCTGTTTGTGCGTATAGTTGTAGCTTTTTTCCTTTAAATAAGGATGCACTTAAGGAGAACAGTTAATCCTATATAGATGGTATCATGACCAGCCCCAAGATATGTCCTCTGAACACTGCTGGGGTTTTCTTAGGGCAGGTGTACACTTAAAACGCTGCATCGGCGCAGCTGCACCAGCGAGCTGTGCTGCTGTAGGGCTTTAATAGAGATGCTCTATGCCAACGCAAGAGAGTTCTTCAGTCAGTGTAGTTAATCCACCTCCGCAAGAGGCAGTAACTACATCAGTACCTGCATAGCCCCTCAGTATGCCAACATTTTTATGGCTGACTTAGAACAACGCCTCCTCAGCTCTCGTCCCCTAACGCCCCTACTCTACTTGCACTACATTGATGACATCTTCATCATCTGGACCCATGGGAAGGAGGCCCTTGAGGCATTCCGCCAGGATTTCAACAATTTCCACCCCCACCATCTACCTCAGCCTGGACCAGTCCACACGAGAGATCCACTTCCTAGACACTACAGTGCTAATAAGCGATGGTCACATAAACACCACCCTATACCAGAAACCTACTGACCGCTATACTTACCTACACACTCCAGCTTTCATCCAGACCACATCACATGATCCATTGTCTACAGCCAAGCTATAAGATACAACCACATTTGCTCCAATACCTCAGACAGAGACAAACACCTACAGGATCTCTAGCAAGCATTCTTAAAACTACAATACCCACCTGATGAAGTTAAGAAACAGATTGAGAGAGCCAGAAGGTACCCAGAAGTCACCTACTACAAGACAAGCCCAGCAAAGAAAGTAACAGAACGCTACTAGCCATAACCTACAGCCCCCAACTAAAACCTCTCCAGCGCATCATCAAGGATCTACAACCTATCTTGAAGGACAATCCCTTACTCTCACAGACCTTGGGAGACAGGCCAGTCCTCGCTTACAGACAGCCCCTCCAACCTGAAGCAAATACTCACCAGCAACTACACACCACACAACAAAGACACTAACCCAGGAACCAAACCCTGCAACAAACCCCGGTGCCAACTCTGTCCGCATATGTATTCAAGGAACACCATCATAGGACCTAACCACATCAGCCACACCATCAGGGGCTCATTCACCTGCACATCTACCAATGTGATATATGCCATCATGTGCCAGCAATGTCCCTCTGCCATGTACATTGGCCAAACTGAAAGTCTCTACACAAAAGAATAAATGGACACAAATCTGACATCAGGAATTACAACATTCAAAAACCAGAAGGAGAACACTTCGACCTCCCTGGTCACTCAATAACAGACTTAAAAGTGGCAATTCTTCAACAAAAAAACTTGAAAAACAGACTCCAACATGAAACTGCAGAACTGGAATTAATTTGCAAACTGGACACCATCAAATTAGGCCTGAATAAAGACTGGGAGTGGATGGGTCATTACAAAAACTAATTTTACCTTCTTGTCAACTGTTTGAAATGAGCCAACCTCATTACCACTACAAAAGTGATTTTTCCCTCCCTTGGTATTCTACTGTTAATTGAATTGTCTCATTAGACTCCCCCCACCGGTAAGGCAACTCTCATCTTTTCATGGTGTGTGTGTGTGTATGTGTATGTACACACACACACACACACACCTGCTACTGTATTTTCCACTCCATGCATCTGATGAAGTGCGTTCTAGCCCACAAAAGCTTATGCCCAAATACATTTTAGTTTTTAAGGTGCCACAAGGACTCCTCGATGGTTTTATCAGTGGGAGAAGCTCTCCTGACACCATAGCACTGTCTACACCAACACAGAAGTCAATATAACTATGTTATATTGACCTCCACTTTTTTGAATCTCATAGCAACAACTGCCTAATGGACAGAGGGACCACTAGCAAGTCTAGTGCTGCTCAAAGAGGCTCGACCCAAAAAGCCTAGAAGTTCTTTAGCGTTTACTATTTAATTACAGGTAATTTACCATGCCATGATGGTCAGAAAAATCACTCACCATGAGAAACTACATGCATGATTATTTCAGTCCTCTTCACCATGGTGCCAGTGAGATAGGAATCAGTTCTGTGTGCTTCAAGAGATAAATTCTCCATGTGGATCGGATTGTGGCTCTGGAGGATAAGGCAGTTGCTTAGCACTTCTGGTGGACAAATCTTACTCCACAGCCTATTCTAATGTATGCATGACCTACCCGGCCCATATGCACCCTCTCTTCTACCGCACGCATTAGGTGAAAGATGAACAGGATAGAGTGTTTAGGCTTCAATGCCTCCATCTAGCAGTGCCGTGATGGCATACAAGGTAAGTCATCCATGAAAGAGATCCCATTTCCAGGCCAGTGTACCTATCAGTGGCATAAGAAGAGCAGATACATCATCATTCATACACCACATTGCCTTCCACACCTTTGACTGATGTGCTCAAGCTCACTGCCAGACACACAGCTGCCCACTCTGAAGCCTGTACTGCTCTAAGCCGGCTTTAATAGGGGTCTGCCCCTTTAAGGGCCAGGGAGCCAGGCAGCAGCAGGCTGTTCTGGAGCAAAGCCCAGTGGCAGGTACTGGGAATCACGTGATCCAGCTGGATAGCACCTAGTGACTGGGTCTGACAACTCCCAGCTAGGGGATATCAAGGAGGGCCCCAGCATGTGTGTGAGAATAAACAGAGCCCCCTGAAGAAAGGGCTACAAACTCAACTGGGTGTGTCCAGCTTTTTGTCCGTCTGGTTATCAGGTCCACCAGCCTACACTGCCTAAAGCAGCCACTTTATTTTGCATGGATCAGTGTACGTGGCCTCCCTCGGGACAGGATGGACTGGGATGCTTTGGGGGAGCTGCAGTTCCAGCAGCCACATTCCCATGAAGGCAGTTTCGTGGTACTGGAGACTTGCCCGGGTGTTGCTGCACCATGTGTGTTGCTTACGCAAATGAGTCCAGCGATGCATAATAAAATATGTAACAGCGTGCCCCCAAATGATACTCGCGAGCTACACGCTAACACCAATGAAGCCTTGCCGTGACCAAATAACCATGCCGTAACCAAGCCTTGCCGTAACCGAATCACCAAATAACCATAATAAGAGGTAGCAGCACAGGGTCGTCAACCTAAGTGACACACCAATGTCAGATGTACTGGCTGTGGCAGGAGCTGAAGAGGTGGATTCAGTCACCTTAGTCCAATGCAGGGGTCCATCTCAAGCCCATAAGTGCCTACGGCATTGGAATGTGTGCTACAATGCCATACTCACATGTCTCTGCAAATTAAGGGCTCTTGAAGCACACATCTGCCTTGATGCTGCTCCAGAAGGGGATCTGACCATGGGAATGTGGCCAGCAGCTGGGTGCTGCTACATGGAACAGCCCTTTGAAGCCAGCCTTTAAATCCCAGGTAAAGCATATCAAGCTAGCAGGTGCACTAGAGAATCGCACCATTGCAGCCTTTTGGGGAACACCCAATGCACTGCACTACCACACAGCACCACCTGCAGGAACTGTGGATTGTCGCACTGTGACGAACTAGGACTGTTGTTAATGTTTTCCCTAAGTACTGTGTGGGTGCCTCGGTTTCCCTATGTAGTGCTTAAGTATCTAGGTGGTGGGACAAGGGTGCATGATTGTTACAGAGGGGCCTGAACACAGAGAATGGCCGACACTCTGTCTCCTAGCAACTGATGGCCCTGGCCCCTCCCCTGCAAAGGTAAGAGCTAAAGGTGTTGGAACAAAGGGATCAGGTGACCTCCTGGCCCGGAAAAAAGACAAAGAAGAGAGGAGGGGCTGAACAGTTTCAGTTTGGAGCTGGCTGGGAAACATGGAGGAAAGCGCAGACAGTCTGGCCTCCCTGCCCCCCTTTTGGAGCTGTGGGGTAAAATGCAGGCAGGAAGCCCTAGGCTGGGGTCTAAGCTCCCTGCCCCCCGGAAGGGCCTGACTGAGGGGTCCTGGTTGTACTGACAAGCTCTGTTTGAACTGTGTTCCTGGCATCTCTAATAAATCTTCTGTTCTACTGGCTGGCTAAAACTCCCAGTAAATCCAGGAAAAAGGGGTGCAGGGCCGGACTCCCCCACACTCCGTAACACGCACTTACCCACAATGCAATGCAATAGGCACATGATGGTAGTGGAGTATAGTATATGATCCAGGCCTTTGCATCCGAACATGTACTGTGAAAGGCAGAGGCTGAACCTGCAATACCCTTGCACTGACCGATGTCATGGAAGAGAGTCACCAACCTCCACCACACCAGCTGCCAGCCTGACTGGGGGCCTGGAGCTATTGCAATGCAGGCAGCACTGCTCCCAGAGACAAGGAGATGGAATTCAGGATTTTCATTCATTTGTCTTTAAGGGTTTGGTTTTGGTATGTTTCACGATCTTGCTTCATAGCAGGACTCCGATTATTACAAACCTCTTGACTTTTTTGTGAGGCTTTTTCGGCCCACACAGGGGTTTCCCTCCCCTCCTCCCCGCCAAATGCTGAATTTTTAAAAGAAAGTTTTCCTCTCTATAGATCTGACCCTCTGCCATTGCACTCGATGGGATTTTTGCTACTGACACCAAGAGAAACAGGATCAGGCCCCAAGAAAGTTCCCTGGCTAATCTCACAGAAAAGGTGAAACAGTAACAATCCTAAGCAACCGATAAGTAGTTTTGGCACATGAGGGCTACACTGGGTTGTGTGACGGAGCACCAGAAATATGTAAATTTTGTGGTTTGGGGCGGCTCTTTCGCTTTGCAGAGTTCCATAGCTGCCTAGACTTTCGTCAGAGCCGTTGTGGACACAGACCATGAGGTTAGGAGAGGGATTAAAACATTAGTCCTGTTTCCATTCTTTAATCCCTGTCCTTGCTTTTTGCACAGACATATGTGGAAATCTAGTATCAAGGCAGCATTAGCATTATACTCGTCACAGAGTCTGGACCAGATCCTCTATTGCTGTAAAGCGATTAAATCAGTGGCACGATCCCCATTTACACCAGCTGAGGACCTGGTGAGGTTTTCCCACTGCCTTGCCCCATCTGTAGGCGGTTACCCCATAGAAAAGGAAGTGTAGCATGGCAGTGATTGACATGCCTTTTGCTGAGGGGTAAATGCCTACAGAAGGGGCAAAGCAGTAAAGAATTGAATTTTGAAGGCCAGGTCCTTGGCTGTTACAAATCAGGATAGACCACGGCAGTGGAGCTATACACTAACCTGGGTTTCAAATGTAAACCGTTCTGGCATATCCAAGTGTCCTGCTTTCATAAACTGGAATGTGTACAGACACAGCTATGTGTTGTGCTGAACGTGTTATTAGTGTGTATATGCACTACCACCCTCTATTGGATGGAATGATCATGGCTCTAGGCTTTCTCCTACTGCCACGTTCTCCTTGTGTTCAAGCGATAGCAAGCTGGGGCCTTCAGAGCAGAGAGAACTGGTTTCCTTCCCTGCTGTTGTTAGAATGTTCTAAGTGTGCAGCGTGAATGACAAACATGGCATTCTACCGTGGCTACAGATTTGCTACTGACATGACATCGGTCTTGCAGCTGTAACCATCTGCAGGAAGGGCTTGGTCACAAAGGACTTGCTAGTTAAAAAAAAAGCCACGTTGACAAAAGGGGCAGTGTAGTGACAAAGAACAATATTGATATAGGTGCACCACTCCAAAGCCCTCAGACGTCTGTACGAAAACAACCAGATACCAAGGATCCATTTACCAAACATGACACACAAAGTCTTAACGCCGATCTGAAATGGGGAGCAGGGTGGAGGAAATGGTCTGGAGCCCTTTTCCTCTTATTTATGATGGATAAAGAAAGCCTATAAACTGACAGATACTAGTCATGTCACTTAATGCTCTCCCGGAAGGAGCTCAGATACTATGCTGATGAGGGCAGTATAACAACCTATGAGTAACATTTTCCCCTGCTTTAAAAAAAAATACATTAGAAGTTAGAATCATCCAGGGTAGATGAGACCTATGATGACTAAAGATCTAAGGACATGACATCACAAGAGTGAAAGCTGAGCAGCTGAGAGGGGGCAGATTTATTTTCAAGTCACAATTTTTAAAATGGGCACCAGAGGTGACCCCGGCAATTACAGGCCGATAAGCCTGACTTCAGTACCAGGCAAACTGGATGAAACTATAGTAAACAACAAAATTGTCAGACACAGATTAACATAATTTGTTGGGAAATAGTCAGCACAGTTTTTGTAAAGGGAAATCATGCCTCACCAATCTACTAGAATTCTTTGAGGGGGTCAACAAGCCTGTGGACAAGGGGCATCCAGTGGATATAGCGTATTTAGATTTTCAGAAAGCCTTTGACAAGGTCCCTCACCAACGGCTCTTAGGAAAAGTAAGCAGTCATGGAATAAGAGGGAAGGTTCTCTCATGGATTGGTAACTGGTTAAAAGATAGGAAACAAAGGGTAGGAATAAATGGTCAGTTTCCAGAATGGAAAGGTAAATAGTGGTGTCCCCCAGGGGTCTGTACTGGGACCAGTACTATTTAACATATTCATAAATGATCTAGATAAAGTGGTAAATAGTAAGGTGGCAAAATTTGCAGATGATATAAAACTACTCAAGATAGTTAAGTCCCAGGCAGACTACGAAGAGCTACAAAAGGATCTCTCAAAACTAGGTGACTGGGCAACATAATGGCAGATGAAATTCAGTGTTGATAAATGCAACATAATGCACGTTGGAAAACAATCCCAACTATACATATAAAATGATGAGGTCTAAATTAGCTGTTACCATTCAAGAAAGAGATCTTGGAGTCATTGTGGATAGTTCTCAGAAACCATCCACTCAATGTGCAGCAGCAGGCAAAAAAGCAAACAGAATGTTGTGAATCATTAAGAAAGGGATAGATAATAAGACAGAAAATATCATATTGCCTCTATATAAATCCATGGTACGCCCACATCTTGAATACTGTGTGCAGATGTGGTCGCCCCATCTCAAAAAAGATATATTAGAATTAGAAAAGATTCAGAAAAGGGCAAGAAAAATGATTAGTGGTATGGAATGATTGTCATAGGAGGAGAGATTAATAAGATTGGGACTTTTCATTTTGGAAAGGAGATGACTAAGGGGGGACATGATAGAGGTCAATAAAATCATGACTGGTGTGGAGAAGTAAATAAGGAAGTGTTATTTACTGCTCATAACACAAGAACTAGGGGCCACCAAATGAAATTAATAGGCAGCAGGTTTAAAACAAACAAAAGGAAGTATTTTTTCACACAACGCATAGTCAACCTGTGGAATGCCTTGCCAGAGGATGTTGTGAAGGCCAAGACTATAACAGGGTTCAAAAAAGAACTAGATGAATTCATGGAGGATAGGTCAATCAACGGCTATTAGCCAGGATGGGCAGGGGTGGTGTCCCTAGCCTCTCTGTTTGCCAGAAGCTGGGAATGGGCGACAGGGGATGGATCACTTGATGATTACCTGTTCTGTTCATTCCCTCTGGGGCACCTGGCATTGGCCACTGTCAGAAAACAGGATACTGGGCTGGATGGACCTTTGGTCTGGCCCAGTATGGCAGTTCTTACGTTCCCATTGCAAACAACCATTTGTTTTGATCAGTTCTAGCTAGGTACTTATATGGCCGACTATCAACTGAGCCCTTTATAACAATTAATGAACTTATACTTGCTTATTTTGCTCCAATGACTAATTGACATTTTGGATAAATGAAGTCTTTGCTAAAAATTTTAACCCCTATCCCTTCAAGTAATGGGGGAGCACTCCCAATGCACTTTCTCCAATACATCCAAACAGTCTCTTCAGCAAAACCGGGATGTCCAGACCACCCCCTTTTACTAAAGAAAGAGAACCCTTCCCCTTGTGTCCACCTGACATATTTCAGACTCTCTTTATCCAGCCTAAATAAGGGCACATGCCCAGTTTTTAGAAGCCCTTTGGAAGCCACTTGTAAAGCAAAAGACTTGGAAGCAAGTGAGGTGATTTCTCCATATGCCTGTCCCTAGATCAGTTCAGCTGGCTAGCGGCAGGAGACTATTAAAGGTGTCTTAGTTTAGTTTCCACAGTGAAGTGTTACAAACTATCTACAGGTCACATTTAAGAGCATGACTAATGCCACCCAGCTTTCTCCTCGCTTCCCCCTTTAAAATTCACAAGGGCAAGTCGGAAAGAGATCATCTCCTAACTGGGAAGCTTCCTCCAGTGTTCCAGTAGCACCAGACACCTTGCTCTCTCCTTTCCTCCCTGTCCATTTTAGAGGCCCAGTTGTCCTCTTGCTCACACAAGCAGAGTCACTCCTGACTTTGGGCCTGAACCAAAGCAGAGACTCCTATTGATGGGAATGGGCTTTGAATCAGGCTTTCACGGCAGGTGGGAATGAGGTCAGAATCAGGCCGTGGCCTCCAAGAGCAGGAGTTGAGTGGAAGTGAAGCAATGGACTTTGATCATCTAACTCAACACTTCTATTCTCCACACAGACACAAGGGCTGCTTTTGGACTGGCATTTGTTGCTGCTGCTTCAGGCTCACCAGTCACGAATCAACTTTACGTATTTTTTTTTCCCCTCTTCAAAGTAATAGGAAACTCTTTGGTGCTCCCTTGTGTTCATGTTTAGTTAGCAAGCTGGGAAGGAGAGGAAAAGAAGTGAGAAAGAGCCAGTCACGTCAAGAGAAGCTACTGCAAGTGGTTCTCAGGAAGGCGTCACATAAATGCACACACGTCACGCTCCCAGGTAGCAGCAACAAGATCCGGGAAGGAGAAGAATGAATGGTGGAATGAGGGAAGGGTGAGAAGAGGCTCCCCCAGAAGCAGAGCTAAAGTCCGCTACTGGTGGGTACAGAAATCCACCCCAGGTTATTTTTCCTCATTCCATTTGATTTGCTGAGCCAAGGTGATCTTCGTTTTCATCCAGCATATGGTGACGTAAAGGGGGACAGTTGAAAGGAAGATCAGATCCTAGAAAAAGATTTTCTTTTCCTCTGTGGCTTATTTTAAAAAAATAGTGTTTGTAAAAATGGAATGATCTTTGCCCCCCATTTGTGCTGGTCACTTTCCCATTGCTCTTCACTCAGTTTGTGTAGCCCACGGAGGAGCATGTATTCCAGGTTCCATTTCATGCCCAATCCACAGAGGATATGAATGTGTCACCACAGCAGCTAAAGAACCGTGGCTCCAGTGGTGGCAGCTCACGAGTTTAGCTCTACGAGTCCCCAGTTCAGTCTCTGGTGTGTCATTCAAAATGGCGGCTGTCACACTTGGAGAGTGGAACTGGATGCGTTACCTGTCCAAGAATAGAAGCATTGCACTGGAGAGCTCAAGCTCTATACATCATTAGGAGGGTGCAAGGTACACACAGAGGGGGCAGCAGTAATAATAAAGCAAGACCACGAAAACCCTTCATCTTAAATCCTCACATTGGTTGCATTTCCTATTACAACCCCTCCTTCTCAACCAGTTGGTGGGCGATTTACACCCACTTACCAGTGGGCAGGTTAATAAGTTGTAGCTGAATCTAGATTTCGATTTCCAGTCTGTTTCGCTTTGGATTTGATGCACTAGCACAATGCTGTTTGTAATTCTGGTACTGTAGGCAAATGTTTAAATATTTAAACAAAAGAAACCCTCGACAATGAATTTTTAACTCAAAATGAAACATTTCCATTCCTGTGTGTTTTGAAGAGTTTTATATAGGAAAAAAAAATCCTAAATTTGGCTCTTTAATTCCACTGGACATGGGGGATCCACAACTGGATACCTGTGGTCAAGAGATTCTGGCTACAGCAAAATCACTTGATCGAAAACAGTTTGCCATTACACTGACACTTTACTAGGTGGTTTCACAGACTTGTTTATGCCTCAGATCTGAACCACCTGAGAGGGCCAAGCAATGTGTGTGTTAACAGGATGTCTTGCAAGGAAGACTTGTGTGGAAGGCTCTCTTCCCATTAGACCTGAGATCCCGGAGTATGAGATTTCCCAACATTCAGCCATTAGAGTATTGGTTTTCCTAATATACATGTACCAGTTAATGACAAATGAAACTCTAGATTGGGGATGAGGAATAAATTCTAGAAATTAGATGAAGCTGCAGGTTTCTCCATCTGTATGAACCAGTAAAGCAACAGGAAAGCTGCTGGTCCAGCCACAGTCCTATGAAATATTTGGAATATCCCAGCTAAAGCCTTTTGAAGTAAATGAATGGACTCCCACTGATGATAGGCCCTAGGTCTTTCCTAGCTTCACTCTTCTCCTAACTCCTTCCCAGAGAGGATTTGATATACGAGTCAGCGTCAAGATCAGGAAGGCATTTTCTGTAGGCATTGTGCATCCATTTTTACAGGCACACCAAGACATTAGCTAGCTGCAAAACTCTACCCCTGCTGGCGAAATCCCTGCTGCCTTAGAAAACCAAGTTTGCACAGGGCAATTTCGATGATGTTTTTTTGTTTGTTTTGCCCATCCCTGCAAAAGCTGCAATCGATCACATCTAGAAACCATCAAATTGTAATGTGAAAGGATTATTGAACAGCCCGTCATTAGCGGATCAATACTGGCTGATTGGGCCATGGGCGTGTCAATGTTGCATTGATTTCTTAAATGCTGTATTGGTGCAAGTGACCTGCTTAGCAGCCTTCTCATCAGATCCATCTATGGAAGGGTTCCAGTGACTTTCCCGTTCTACTTTTGACAACAGCTTTATGTCGAAGTCTCATATGTGTGGCCCCCCCCCCAATCCCCTCCACACATACTCTCCACATCTTGTTGATCTCCGTGCACTGTAGAGGAAATAGAGCTGGTAAGAGAGTAGAGGAAGGCAGATGTTTGCTGATCCGGTTCAAGATTTCTCTGTACTTCCCCAAAGAAAGGCAAAAATGCTAGGGTTTATTCTAATATTAGGTGGAGCCAAAAAGGCTCAAGTGAAGACAAGGGTGGGGAAAAGAGGGAAAGCAGTGATCAGACATGAGCTCATTAGTAGCACCGCGTGAACCTCTGTGGCAAGAATCCCACGGCTTTCAACTGTAGCAAGCTCAGAGCTGCAGTTTGAAGGACTGGTTTGAGCAGGCACCAAAAAGTTTGAGTGTTTATTCAAACATCTTGTGTCTGCAAAACTGTGTTGGAAGAATCACAAGAAAATGCTTTACTGAGGTCAAGTGGAGAAATATCATCCTACAAGAGCAGCTTGGAGGTATTTAAGCACTTACAAATTCGGTCCTGAATAGGGCCTAGAAGAAGAGAGGTGCACGGGGAACTACAGCAGAATAAGAGTTACTGAGCACTCGTCAGAAGTTTCGTTTGAGCTAAGTCCCAGCTGGTTATTTTAGCCCAGTTGGTTTGCCCATTCCTATGGGGTAGCCAGACATGGGACATGATGACCCTAAGATCATGTGGGTATATTTATCACATTTCATACTCAACGTATCTTGTAGCGCAATGTGTTAGATGCTTGCAGTGAGTATGTACAGCAGACTAACAACCGCCATGATGCATCCAACACAAACACCAGAAACTAAATCAGATGCTTATTTCCAGACATCCGTGGGAAGCTTCTGCTTCCACTGAGAAAGCTTAGAGAGATGCACAAAGGAAATCTTGCTTAACATCTCCTCTGAAGGATGGCACCCTACCCAATATACTGCAAGTACTGGTATGGGAGTGAGACTATTACTAGTAGGAAGGAAAGGCTAGTGGATCAGATACTGCTCTGGGACTAGAGTTCCCAGACAGGAAATGTGAAAAATTGGGACAGGGGGTGGGGGGTAATAGGAGCCTATCTAAGAAAAAGACCCAAAAATCAGGACTGTCCCTATAACATTGGGACATCTGGTCACCCTATCTGGGACTCAGTTGATATGTTGGAATTTTTCACAACCAGCTCTATTGATGAAGCCCCCCCCCCCCACGCCGCACTACTCCACCCACCTACCAAAAATGCAGTTTCTGGACATTTTAAATTTTTTACAGAAAATTTTTCAATTTACTGAAAGTTTTTTTTATTTTCTATTGGGAAAACTGAAACAAGATATTTTATTTCAGGTCAGGTCTGCATTAATCTGTGTTCCCCTGAGTTGCTGCCGTGCTCCAATGAAGTTGTAGGTTGAATGCCTTGTGCCACCATTCTCCTCTCCCGGCCAGGGACTCTTGCTGGACTACATCTCCCATGATATGTCATGGTCTCCTCACTCACTGAACTGATGCAGTGCATCATGGGAGTCACATGGCCATGGGGCATCATAGGAGATGTAGTCTAGTTGGGAAGCACTAGTTTATAGAGAAGAATGGAGACCCGAGGCACCCAAACTACAACTCCCATGAGGTAGTGAGGCAGCTTGGGGGGACACAGATCAGTGTCAAACCAGGCCAGAATGAAGCGTTTCAATTTGGTTCAACAAAATGAGACAAAATTTCAGGAATGTCACAACAAATATTTCACCATTTCCAAAATAACATTTTTCAGAATTTTCTGTTCAGTGAAAAGTTTCGCTATTTTGACTTTTTGTCCCAATTTGGGATGAAAACAAATTATGAAATACCAGGACTTTCCACAGAGATCTGGGGTTTCAAACCAGCTCTACCACATAGATATTATGTAATGCTTATATTGCAGGGGCACCCAGATCCCCAATCTACAGTCACATTGGAAGACATGGTCCCAGCCCCAAAGAGCTTACAGTCCAAGAACACGTGCTAACTTGGCCCCGGGCAAGAGCTCCATCAAGTGATCCATACTTATCTGTGGGGGTGGCCTCCTGGAGGGGCAAAAGTGGCTGTTCATGGAACAAACCTTGTGCATGTGATCTACTTGCCATGATAGGGGGCTCTGTTGTTGATCAGGGGAAGTGGAGAGCAATGCAGCAGCAAAGCAGGCCTCTAAAATGAAGGCCAGGGGATGAAATTGTAAATGGGGGGGGGGGGAATGAAAGAAAAGTAAATTATTAATTAAGGATGGCTAGAGTAGCAAATGTAATAGGAAAAAAAACAGGCACTGAAGGAAGCCACCATGTGGCTAATAGAAGCAAACAGTCAGGAGCTAGGAGAGCAGAAAGTGGGAGATGGGGGAGGCAAACTGAGTTTTTCAGTTTAATAAGAAGCTGTAGAACGTAATATTTGGCCACCTAGGCAGGTGGCTTCCCTTTCTCTGTGGGATATTATTGCTGAGTCCATTTTCTTCTCTCCAACTCGGTAGTTTAGTTTAGCTACCCAATCAAACCAAAACAGCTCTACCCCTTCCAGGGTAACCAATTCCCTCCCACACAAAGTGAAAATCCAAGCTTCCATCCATTCTCCCCCATCTGGGTCACAGTCCTCCCTGGGCAGCCTCCTGCCCTTGGTTTCAAGGATTCTCCCCTCTTGACATCAGGGTTGTGCTCTTTTTTTTTTTTTTTTTAGGTTCTTTTATTAGCTGCTCTGAGGATTGAGCTGCTCTGTCCCTAAATTATTTGTGGGTATTTGTGTTTAAAAAAAGAAATCCCCAAGCAGCAGAATGGCAACATGATCCTCCTTGTAGAGCTGGTTTTGCTTTCCTGGCACATATGGGTGTCCTGCCAGCCACAGGCCCGTGCTCTGCCAAGAAACAACAATACTATTCCCGCTAAGCACTCTGATATGACCCAGGGGTCCAATGTGAAGTGATACCACTGGAATATCTGATGCCACTCTTGAGCTGGTGACATAACGTTCCTGCATTAAATGGCCCTTATTTCTGGACCTTGCCATAGCTGCATTTTGGTGCCATGCTCCCTATCTGCATGCTGCATCTCAATAGCCAGATCTGTTTATATACTGGACTCTCTCATGATTCTGCATACAAATTTCTGCTGTGCTATTGTTTTGTTTTTCCTTCTTTGATTCATTTTACGAGCTGCATGCTGCAAAGGGTTCTGTGGAAAAGCTCCTTTAATCTTGCCATGGTGGAAAATAGAATGGATTTAGTCCCAGTGACGAGCAGCTCCAACCACATCTGATCAGTCCGGGACCTTTATATTGTGGCCCAACATGGACACAAGAGAGAATTAACAATCCCTCTCGGTGGCAAACCATGCGTCCTGGGGCTGCAATACTCCATGGTTCCATGTATGAGTGGACATGGTGGTCGCTGGCCAGATTCTTGCTCTTTCAGAAATACTGGCAGTGCCTCCCATATCTGCACTGCTGTTTTTAGCAGGGTAGGGTCTCATTGCCTCCCTGCTGCGGGAGCTTTCCCCTGCCATGTGTAGCTACACACCGCCGTGTGGCTGCAGCCTGCTGTTCCCCACACCTGTAGCTACGTGTATCCTACACACAGCCGCAAGTGAAGACAAGGCCTAAAAGGTATTTCAGCAGCTTTGCTAGTCCAGCCAACAAAGGGAACCTACAGCTACTGAAGCAGTTAGTCTGACAGTTTGTAGTAGAGGGCGATGGTGGTGCAGGCAGACCCAAACAACTCCCGACAGGGACAGAAGCACAACAGGCAGCAGCCTGGGAAAGGCTCTTAGTCAAGAATTGCTGCAGCTCCTGCATCAAAGGACCCTTCAGCCCAATGGTTGCTGATCCAATACAGTGAAGTCAATGGGAGTCTTTCTACTGACTTTACTAGAGCTGGATTGATTCTTGCTATACACCAGGGGTCTCACACTCAAATTACCACGAGGGCTGCATGAGGACTAGTGCATTGGCCTGAGGGCCGCATCACTGACCCCGCCCCCTTGCTGCCCCCGGCCCAGCCCCCACTCCACCCCTTCCATTAGGCCCTGCCCCTTCTCCGCCCCTTCTCCGCCTCCTCCCCTGTGTGCACGGCTTCCGCTCCTCCCCCCTCCCTCCCAGAAACCGCGAAGCTCTTCCCATGCGGCCCGCGGAGCTCTTCCCTGCGGCCCACTGGGTTCCCCGTGCCCTCCCCCCCATTTTTTTTATTTTATTTTTTTTTACCCCCAGGCAGTTCCCGCTGCCAGAACAACTGTCTGGCGGTGGGAACTGCCTGGGGGTAAAAAAAAAAAAATATTTTTTTAAAGGGGGGGGCACGGGGAGCCCGGTGGGCCGCAGGGAAGAGCTCCGCGGGCCACATGCGGCCCGCGGGCCGCGTGTTTGAGACCCCTGCTATACACACTTGAAATCGGTTGCATTAGCCCATCAGTCACGCTCTGTGCTACCCAGATGTGAAACTTCATCCCACTGACATACCCAGCAGAGCTGTGTAGCTCCTGAGTGAGGAATGGCAGTGTCCTGACAGGTGAAAGAGCTGTATTGATACCCTCTGCAGACTCCCCCAGACCTTGGACAAGCGAATGGCATTTTCTACACAGAAGCTTTGCAGATGAAGGGAGTGGAGATGCAAAAGCCCAGCCCATAACTATCCAGTTAATTAATGTTGGGAATGGTAAAATGTCATCATAAGGGCAAAGAAAACAAGCTTTGCAACTAGTTGCGAAATCAACCAGGGTTCAATATATTGCTTTTCACTAAGGAGAGATTTCTCAGTGCAATGGGACGGCGGCAGCATAGCAGCTGGTGGAACCAGCAACGAACCCAGGGTCCGTGATAACATTAAACTAAAAGCAAGAAGGAGGCGGCGCACTGGTCTTCAGGAGAAAACACAGCGTGAGAAGGGTTCAGTGTCACAGCCCACACTGTTTGAGTGTTGCTTCCCCACTCGCAGATCATCAATAAACCGTCTCGCTTCCAAAGGGAAGATTCCGAGACTCGCTCTCGTGCATATTAAACACATTGCCTCACATTCCCCACCCTCCTTTACCTGCAACTTTGTTTTCAAAACAGAACCAGTTGCCGTCTGGTGAGATTGCTGCTGGGATAAAAAGGATCGTAATGGTACAATAATGAGGAACCCGCAGGAGTCTGGTTGCTGGAGAGCACAATGTAAAAAATGGTACTGTCAAGGCTGGTGGGGCCTACCATTTACCTGCTTTGATAGCTGTCCCATTTTTTAGCTCTTACCTTAAAGCGCCACCACCATGAGTTTTGTTTTGCTAAGCGGAGCTATTCTTCAGTGCTGAATTCAAAATCAACTCACCACCCACAGAAACCCACCTGCATACTCCCCTACCTGTACCACAACCAGTGCTGACTTTCATGCCATCACATCATGCGTGTGCTTATGGGGTTTCCGTTTAAAAAAATATTGTAACACATCTGTAGCATGCACATGGAAGCCACTTATGCCTTCACAGTGACCACAGAGGGCAGACTCTGACAGCCCTACTGTAAAAGTGCAGGCCTCTACCACTCAAGTTAAAGGAGAATCTTTTCTTGTTTTAGTAGTACAGGGTCTATGATGCAGTTAAGCTGTTCTCATTCCATCCAGTAGAGGGCAGTGGTATCTGTACCTACCCACTAGCTAGTTCATTTAAAAAAATGCAAGGCATGTATTTTGTAAAGGTAAGAATGCTCGGGGCAGGGAAGTGTTTAAAGATGCCTAGAGCTGATCTCTGAGCTCCTGATCAGGACCTGGATTTCTAGCTACAATTTGACATTCACAGTAATGGGCACAATTTGAATTTTAATGTCAAACTGCCTGATTAGTGAGTCAAAAAAATAGACAGACAGACATCACACTCTTATTGTTTCTGATAGTGTTTGCAGAATTGCAGGCATGAATTTACAACCTGGTTTTCAAAACGTTGCCCTCAAAATAGGGCAGCTGTCAGGATAGATCAGCCAAACAATTTGTAGTGTCTCTTGACAGTGGCTAAAGGAGAGGGCTGGGTGTAATGCAGACAAATAGGTGGACGTGTGATATGCTCACAACAACCAGCTGTTCACGCATCCTACTACATGCAACTAACAAGGAAATGTAATACCTACCCTGAGATGCCTCCACTGACTAGTAGTCAGGGCTTGTCGGGTGTCATATCAGCTCTGCCACCGACTTTCTGTGTGACCTTGGGCAAATCACTTCGCTGCTCTGTGCCTCAGTTTCTCCTAGCTGCAAAATGGGGATAAGAAGCCAATATTAATTGTTCACACAAGTACCAAAGGGCATTAGAGAAGAGGGAAGATCCAGTGACTCAGGCACTACCATAGGACTTGGGAGACCTGGTCCCTGCTCTGTCACAGTGATCCTAAGCATGTCATTTAGTTTCTCTGTGCCCTAGCTCCCCATCTGTGCAGTCAGTGGGGATAATACCCTGTCTCCCAGGGGTGTTGTGAGCATAAACATATTACTGCAGTAATGGGGGGGGGCACATATACATAAGTTAGGCCCATGAAATAAATATTGAAAGAGGAACATTTACATAAAGGCATAATGCTGTGGTTACTGCAATCGTTTCACGTATTGCTGCATGCACACCAAAAATTCTTCATTAGGAAAACTTCAGAATCTCTCCTCTGTGGCCAGCAATTTCACAAGGGTTAGTTTCCCTTTGAACTAGGATTAATAGCAATAATGTTGTATAGAATTTATTCTAAAGAACCTCAAATGATCAAATATCGAAGCTCCATGTACAAGTAGTCTATAAAGGGTTAATAAATGATTAATGGATGTTATAAGCACATTACAGACCTGAGTGGTAGGTGTTATAGATGGGTACCATATAAACACATCAGTAGAAGGTATGATACATGGTTATAAGCATGGTTATAGACTATTGATCTGAGAGATGCTAACAATTTGATAACCATTTTACTAAAACATATATGATTTATAAACTGTTTATAAGTAGAACCTCAACATAAAGTGTGACTGACTGTAACAGAAAATGAAATCCTCTCTCTCGAATTCTAGAGCGGAGATAGACTTTTACAGTAAATTCTATAGGATAACTGAAAAAAATTAAAAAGCACAATAGGGATAATTTCATTCTCTATTAAATTCCATGGGTATTTAGAATGTATTATTTTCACAGCACCCTATTGTTTTAATCCCTATTAGGATTTGTTAGGACTTTTCTATTAAGGAGATGGACTAAAGTTACAGAAAACTATTTCTGTAGTCTTCTGGGAGCATTCCTAGGATGCACTCATTTGTAAAATGCCATTTCATTGGTTAATGCCATTGAATTGGTTCCTAGCCTCTGATGAGGTTAACGATCAAAACCAGATGACTATATAGTCATCCTCTGAGGGGGAGGGATAGCTCAGTGGTTTGAGCATTGCCCTGCTAAACTCAGGGTTGTAAGTTCAATCCTTGAAAGGGCCATTTGGGGATATGGGGCAAAAATTGGGGATTGGTCCTGCTTTGAGCAGGGGGTTGGACTAGATGACCTCCTAAGGTCCCTTCCAACCCTGATATTCTATAGGCATGATTGTTTTCAGACAATCCAGGATTTTTGTCCTGTACATGAGAACGACATTTATGTACCTCACAGGGCTGGGAGAGGCAATTAATGGGTGTAAAGTGCTTTGAGATCCCTGGAAAGTTAAATCAATTAAACCCAGTAAGTCATGAATGAAATCCGTTCCATCGCTTAGCTACTTAGCCACAAAGCAAGTGAGAAGAAGAAGCGACATAAAAATAGAGTCCAGGAGTTGCTCTGCTCTAGTCTCTATTCCTTCTAAACTGAGTAGGAGCCACAACTAAAAGACCGCACTCCCCCTTCTCTATAATGGAAAGTGAGCTATTAACTAGTGAGCACCTTTCATTTCCCACTGAAGTCAATGGCAAGTGAAGATGCTCATTTATAATGCAAGAGGTGTTTATTTTCTCCCAGGATTAGGCCCTATGCTGTTGGGGATGTGACAGATACTGACACCTGTCCAGTGTCCAATATCCTTTCATTAACCTCAGTCAGTATCACGGCTGATTTCAGTCACTTTAGACAGGTTGCCCTTCTTTTCTTAGCAATACCAGCTGAGTGGAAACAACAATGCACTGGATTTCCCTGCACCCTTGCCACTTACTTATTTATCACAGATCTTCTCAATTAGACCACATACTTCATTCGTGACACACAGAATATTCATCAAAATTCCATCTTCCCTTTGATGCCTTTCTATCGCTGCCATTAAAAAAAAAAATCCCCATGTGAAGAATTTAGTATTAGAGGGGGAAAGTCCTCTTTAACTCTTAACAACAGCAAGCCTGTTAATAATTGAAGGCTTTCCAATAGGATACTCTCTCATTGCTCCAGAACTACTTGATTTACTGTCTTCTGAAGGTGGCAGGGAATTTGCGGCGCTAAGATCTCCTCCTTGTGGCCCAGGGGATTGCTCTCGCACATGCTCAGAGGTGAAAAGGTGAAACCTGCCTCAAGGGAAGGTCATGCAAGTGTTGAAATAGGCCAATTATGCTGCAGAGAGAGAGTTGTCTCCTTTGGAGAGGGGCCGAATGGAACGTCCTGAGAGCAGAAGGGTGGTTCCTTATATTGGCGCCATCCGCCTAAGACGTGCAGGGTTTCTTCTTAATGGGGTAATGTAACCTGACGATCACTAGTAAGCCAGTTTGGGGACTTTTGTGGGGAGTTCCCATGTAATAAATGCTTCCCCGGCGCTACTGCCCCTGCAGACACATTTGGGCTAGATCCTCAGCTGGTGTACAATAGCTACACAGACTTCCATGGAGCTACACCAGCTGAGGACACCGTTCAAAGAAGTCTGTGAGCAGTTATGTCCTCCACATTCTTCACCCTGCTACAATGCTGCTATGAACTTCCCAACAGCAGTACGGACAGAATTCAGATCCTCCCTTTCCAAAAGCACTAACCTCTAGCGTTTGAGGTTCAGTATAAGGGAATCTCCTTTACATGAGACACAGTCAAGCAGTTCTAACTCTATCCAGTGGAGGGCAGCGATAAACACACACCCGTCGGTTCCTTATGTGATGTTCAAACTGCAAGCCCCTTCCTTTTTAGAAGGCTAGCTTCCACCAGATGTAGGAGGATTGTCCATTTAAAGAAGAGGGGAAGGGAGGTGAGAAGAGTTTTACTATGTCCAAATAAGTTTATTACTTTCCTGAGCAAACTGCCAGAAATCAGCCAAACAGTTCCCTATGTCTCTGGCCCTCATTGTATAATTTACTCTCAGGACTCCTTGGCAGCTTGTATGACAACAAAGCTCTGCCTTTCTTGCATTCTGCTGGGGACCATCTATTATTCAGTGCATTTCTACAAGAGAGAGAGGAACACAGTGAAAATGGAAGAGACAAACTATATTCTTAGTTGGGGGTAGGGTGGGAAGAGGTACTTTTGATTTAGTACCTAAATAAAACTTTCAGAAACAGCTACACTTTCTAAATGCAAGGGCCCAAATATATATAATTATTGATTGGTTGGGTGGCCCCCAGAAAGCTTGTCTGTGATCTGTGGGCAATCATACAACCTCGTTGAAGCTGTTGGGTATGCTAGCCATTTTCCATGCAGGCTAAACGAGGAAACAATTAAGTGCCTGTGTTTAGCGATAGCTGAAACAATGGAAGCCACAGCCCAAAGACTGTAGATTGGGGATTAATTTTTTTATTTTACCGTGTGAGAGAGAGACAGAATGCCAAAGCCAACTAAAGAGCAGACAGTGAAAGAAGCAAAAAAGCCAAGGAGACAGCAAGAGAAGCACTGGTGACGAGGCTCGGATAGACAGCCAAGAGAGCACTTTTGGGGCAGAAGGGTGGCTGGAAAGAGGCTCAGAATTGTGAGTAAAGAAACTGTCTCCTGTCTTTTGATTTCTATTGCATTCAGGGAAGCAGGACTTAGTGTGAATTCTTTGTACATAAAGAGGGTTGCATCAAAGAAACAACTGACTATCATCAATTTCTCCTAACACATTGGCTGACTGCTAAGGCCAAGAAGAGGTAACACTATATGTAGGCCAATACGAAACATACAAAACCCAAACAACTAAAAAATAAGCACAAAATATCCCTCCTCCCATACAAAATATTCTGCCTGGGTCTCCCTTTAAATCTGCATTTTCATGCCAAGAGTAATGAAAGAAACAAAGTAATTTTATAAATGAAGCTCTATCACACAAGGAAGATAAGTCACTGGTGGTCAAGTCTCCTTTGTGTGCAAGTTACACACACATTTAATTTCTATCTGATGGGAGTCTGGTTTATTTAAAATAACAGGGAAGATATTAGAGAATGATGGAAATAGCCTATTAGGTCATTTAGGCTGGGATTTTCAAAGGAGCCTAAGGTATTTAGATGCCTAAATACCATGGGAGTTGGGCAGCTTTTGATTATTTTGAAAATTCCATCCAGAAACAACCTATTAGGTCATCTAGTCATTACCTCGGATAATTCAGGACTCTTCTCTGTAGTACTGTAATGAACTGACTAGTTCATGGAGTGCGAGCCAATTCACAGGGACTATTCATGTGAGTAACTGTTCACTGATGGGAGATAGGGGTTCCTAATCTGGCTCTTCAGTTGGGAGGCATTAGCCCCATTTTACAGAGAAGTAAACTGAGGCACAACGTGGTTGGGCCAAGATCACCTGGCAAGACAGTGACACCTGGCAGCCTAGACTCTGGGTCCTGGGCTTTAACCAAGTTCTCTCCCTGTCAGCAGCAACACAAAGCACCAAACACTTGATTTTAAATTTTTAAACCCTTTTAAATTTTTAGTTCAAACTCCAAACTCCTTAGATGCAGAGAAAATTCAGGGGCCCATCTTCCCCCCAACAGCCTTCACCATAGCCACAGGGGAGGAACCACATCACTGAAGGTGACTGAGAATAAGCCACCTGTTGGCAACAGGGACATCTGCAAAGTGTCAAAACCAAGATATTTTTGTTTTGTTTTGCTTCATTTGAAGTCTGGGATTTGATGTCAGTGGTTTGAAAAATGTCTCTTCTCCCCCAGCTGCTAGTACCAGCTTTATAAGGGTCTCAACAGCTAAAAAAGTCTAGACATAGTTCACTGGCTAAGATGCTCTGAAAGAGGAGGGGAAGGAAAGGGAGTTTTAAAAAATGCTCTGTGGAAGTAGTAAGTAACTGAAAGAAAAACAGAGTTCTGTGCGCGAATAACTGACTTTAGACTGGTCTGGTCTGTGTTTTATGAGCATCGTCCAGCCCTTTAAATGTCAAAATAAACAAGCCGCACTACTAAAATAGAAACATACCACATGGACCATTATGAATTGAGTGAATCAATACACAGAGCAGGCCATGGGGAAATTAAATTTTCTTTGAAATGTAGAAACGACTGGTTCCAAGTCACTAGAAAAAAAACTGCCTGTCCTTTATGCTTTAATTCAGACAATCCCAAAGACCCAGGGCAAAGACCTTTACCACCAATTTTCCACTCCCCCACCATTCTGCTCACTTGCTATTTCATAGGTCAAAGACTCTCCACCCACTGACAAGGGTCACAGCAAAGTTGCTTAATGGAGCTGCTTGAAGATTTTCAGTCAAAACTTTTTGGACGGGGGGTGGGGTGGGGGGGTTGCCCTTACCAGCTTGAGGCACCAGGGATGCAGCTCCCCCAGGAAGCAGCACTCAAGCAAATATGGTAACTGCTCCTGAGACTGCCTTCCTGCCTGTGCTTGGGGGAACTTGATTGGCATACTGAGCTGGCTCCTGAGGGGCTCCATCAGTGGGACCACCGGGCCAGGGAGACAGCACCTGAGGGGAAGGAGGTTGGCGGGTTGCTCTCCTCAGCAGCAAAGGAGCCATCTTTGGCTCTCCAGACTTTAGGGCCTGAGACTGACCTAGACCCCACTGGTTCTAAGGGAGGTTGAAGAACAGGGTTGCCAGGTGCCTGGTTTTCGACCAGAATCCCTGGTCCAAAAGGGACCCTGGTGCTGACCAGGCCGTTAAAAGTTCGGTTGGCGGCACAGGGGGCTCCCTGCCTGCCCTGGTTCCGTGTGGTTCCCGTAAGCGGCTGGCATCTCCCTGCAGCCCAGAGGCGCAGAAGCAGTCAGGGATGCTCCACGCGCTGTCCCCGCCCCGTGTGCTGGCTCTGCAGCTCCCATTGGCCAGGAACGGCAGCCAATGGGAGCTGCAGGGGCAGTGCTTGTGGGCGCGGGCAGTGCGTGGAGCCTCCCTGGCTGCCCCTGTCCCTAGGGTCCACAGGGAGATGTCGCTGCTTCCGGGAGTCACCTGAGGTAAGCACCGCCTAGAGCCCGCACCCCCTCCCATACCCCAACCCACTACCCCAGCCCTCAGCTACCTCCTGCACCCAAACTCCCTCCCAGAGCCCTCACCCCCTCCTGCACTCTAAATCCCTCATCTCCAGCCCCACCCCAACCCCCAACCCCCAGCCAGAGCCCTCACCCCCTCCTGCACCTCAACCCTCTACCCCAGCCCTCAGCTACCTCCTGCACCCAAACTCCCACCCAGAGCCCGCACCCCCATTTGCACCCCAAACCCCTCATCCCCAGCCCCACCCCAAGCCGGAGCCCTCACCCCTCTCCTGCACCCCAACCCTCTGCCCCAGCCTGTTGAAAATGAGCGAGTGATGGAGGGAGGGGGAATGGAATGAGCGAGGGCGGGGCCTCGGGGAAGGGGCGGGGCAGGGGGCGGGGCAAGGATGTCAAAACATTTTCCTTTTTCGAACATTTTTTGTTGTCAACAAACACTGTTTTTTCAACCCATTTCTGATTAGCTCTGCCGTGTAGTTCTATGGCCCAATAATGTGTGTGCACAACTACAACAAAAAATGTTCCCAGTCATTTTTAAAGCTGTGTCTCCCCCCCCACAAAGGAAACATTTCCAAGATGGCCTCTGTACCGCTTCTGTGGTCAAATGACCGGCAAGTGCGGGATTTCACAGACATCTTTCTCGGTGCCAATCCATAGGTGGGAAATAACCTGGGAAGAAACTGCTGAAAACCTTTCAGGGGACTATATAAAAAAAATTAAATTTAATTATTTTTGCAAACCACCAGTCTTGAGGCAGCTTAGCTCAGCTCTTTCTCAGGGCTTTTCTTGTCGTGCAAATGTCATTCTTTTGCAATGCTGAAATGAGAAAGTTCCTACTTCAGCTTGCACCTTCTGTTGTGTAGCTCTTGATGCAGTGCATACGTGCCCAGTTTGTGCCGCTCAGGAGGTCAGGCAGTGGAGACCCTTATCAGTAAAATGCTGTGTTAGCAAACAGCAGAGCCTCCGGACATGATGCATTGCATGATCTGTTGCTAGTTCTCCATAGGAAGGTGCACAAAGATTCATATTCTGTGACCGAGGCATTGGATTAGATTAATCTAACACCTCAGAGCTCTCAGCTTGCTCTCCTCGGGGGGCCTCATTTTTAAAGACAGCCCAGTTTGGGCTGACAGGAAATCATTCTGGTTTTATGAGGACTTTAATCCTCACAGGCGATCTTTCACTTACTGCTGGCACTGAGATCCCAGAGCTGGGGTAGGAGGGGAAGGAGTTATAAGGGGAATTAATTATGGCAACCACAGACCAAGCTCAGATAAAGTCTCTCTGAATGACTCTATATCCAGACAGATAAGGGAGCGGGAAACAAAGAAGCGCAACAGGATTGTCTTCCAGTAAGAAAATGAGCTGCAGCGGCACAGCGCCTATGAAGTACACTGTATCACACACTCAAAAATGCATGCTGTAGAAACCAGCCAAGCAGAGGCAACAATGGGAAGAAATCCTTTCTCTCTCAGTCTGCACAGACAGCAGTCTGCAAAAGGCCAGGCCTTTGGGCCCCGATTCTGATCTCATAAATAAGTAGTTACTCCACTGAAGCCAATGGAGTTACACCAGCATAATAAGACCGGAATCAGCCCCTGATCAGAATGCTCAGCCAGGCCTGTCCTAGCTCCTCCAGACATGCTGCACTCTTCAGTGCCCTGACATTTCTCTCCAGGCAGTTTATATTTCCATCCAGGTTCTTCCTACAGTGCCGTCAGCTCCCACACGCTCCTGACCCTTTTCAGGACACACAGCCTCATCCTCTCCACACGCTCTGAGGGGCCACTTTTTTTCAATCAAACTCTTAAGGTTTTCTCTTAACAAAAAAGAATGGAGTGAATGTAGTATTTGATCCAGGGAGATAAAATGGGAGGCTTCCTCTTTTGTCTGTCCTCCACCCCATCACTCTGCCCATGCCATTGCAATCAGGACAAATTCAGACTGGAAATAAGGTGTCAATTTTTTAATGGTGAGCGTAATTAATCAGTGGAATGACTTACCAAGGATTCTCCAGTACCAGCACTTTTAAATCAAGACTGGATGTTTTTCTAAAAGCTCTGCTCTAGGAATTATTCTGGGGAAGTTCTATGTCCTGTGTTATACAGGAGGTCTGACCAGATGATCACAACTGTCCCCCCGGCCTTGAAATCTATGAATGACTTGCAACAACACACTCATCTACTCCATCGAGGCTTGATTCTTCACATTTGAAGACAAGTGGAGTTTTGTTACTGACTCAAATGCGATCAGAGTTTTTACAAGGCCTTTGTTGACAGAGATAAGTTACTCTGTGGTTTTGTGCTATTCACAAAAAGAAAGTAGGGTAATAAACTCTGTGGTCCTCATTCTCCTCTCACACTAGCATAACTCTGACTGAAGGAGAATGGCACAAGTGAATCAGGAGCACAATCAGCTGGATAGCACTTTCCACTTCAAGGATCAAAGCACTTTGCCAACACTGATGACCTCCATTTTCCAAACGGGGAAAAACAGACAGAGAGGTTAAGTGATGTGGCAAACTTCACGTAGGGAAAATCAATAGCAAAGTCACTTAAACTCATTTTCATCTACACGAGGGCTTGAACCAGGTCTTCACCCACACTGACTTACTGAGATACACAATATCCAGGCTTTTGAGTGTCTTCTTCAGAAGCTTTTTACCAGTCTTCATTTCCTTCACGCTTACATTGCTTATGGTTTGACTTGACATTATAGTCCCAGAATGAAGTCCTTGAAGGTTCACAGTTTTATTTAACCCAAGTAAAAATAACATAAGAACAGCCATACTGGCTCAGTCCAAAGGTCCATCTAGCCTAGTATCCTGTCTTCCGACAGTGGCCAATGCCAGGTGCCCCAGAGGGAATGAACAGGTAATCATTCAGTGATCCATCCCCTGTCGGTCATTCCCAGCTTCTGGAAAACTGAGGTTAGGGACACCATCCCTGCCCATCCTGGCTAATAGCCATTGATGGACCCATCCTCCATGAATGTATCTAGTTCTTTTTTGAACCCTCTTATAGTCTTGGCCTTCACAACATCCTCTGGCAAGGAGTTCCACAGGTTGACTATGCGTTGTGTGAAAAAATACTTCCTTTTGTTTGTTTTAAACCTGCTGCCTATTAATTTCATTTGGTGACCCCTAGTTCTTGTGTTAGGAGAAGGAGTAAATAACACTTCCTTATTTACTTTCTCCACACCGGTCATGATTTTATTGACCTCTATCATATCCCTCCTTAGTCATCTCTTTTCCAAGCTAAAAAGTCCCAATCTGATTAATCTCTCCTCATACAGAAGCTGTTCCACACCCCTAATCATTTTTCTTGCCCTTTTCTGAACCTTTTCCAATTCTAATATATCTTTTTTGAGATGTGGTGACCACATCTGCACAAAGTATTCAAGGTGTGGGTGTACCATGGATTTATATAGAGGCAATATGATATTTTCTGTCTTATTATCTATCCCTTTCTGAATGATTCCCAACATTCAGTTTGCTTTTTTGCCTGCCGCTGCACATTGAGTGGATGTTTTCAGAGAACTATCCACAATGACTGCAAGATCTCTTTCTTGAATGGTAACAGCTAATTTAGACCCCATCATTTTATATATATAGTTCAGATTGTGTTTTCCAATGTGCATTACTTTGCATTTATCAACACTGAATTTCATCTGCCATTTTGTTGCCCAGTCACCCAGTTTCGTGAGATCCCTTTGTAACAATTCACAGTCTGCTTTGGACTTAACTATATTGAGTAGTTTTGTACCATCTGCAAATTTTGCCACCTGTTTACCCCTTTTTCCAGAGAATTTATGAATATGTTGAATAGTACTGGTCCCAGTACAGACCCCTGGGCAACACCACTATTTACCTCTCTCCATTCTGTTTCCTATCTTTTAACCAGTTACCAATCCATGAGAGGAGCTTCCCTCTTATCCCATGACAGAAATAGAAGTAATTGCTCGATTTTCTCCACATTAAAACAGTCGCATAGAATATCAGGATGGGAAGGGACCTTAGGAGGTCATCTAGTCCAACCCCCTGCTCAAAGCAGGACCAATCCCCAATTTTTTGCCCCAGATCCCTAAATGGCCTCCTCAAGGATTGAACTCACAACCCTGGGTTTAGCAGGCCAATGCTCAAACCACTGAGCTATCCCTCTCCTCCCCGCCCCCAAATTTTTTTTTTTTACCCCCTGGTCCCTGGGTTGCAACAATGAGGCGGTGTTGGGGGGCAGAAACACCACTTTGATGTCATGATGCATGTCATTAAAGATGTTTGGATGACCAGGAGCATTGTCGAGGATTAACAATGCTTTAAATGCAAGATTGTTTTTGCTGCAATAATCCTTGACACTTGGTACAAAATGATGATTAAACCAATTTCAAAAATGTTCCAATTGACCCATATCTTAGGATTGGAGTTCCATATCACTGGGAGAAATGCTTTGGAATATCCCTGGAAAGCCCTTGGGTTTTCGGAATAGAATACAAGCAAAGGTTTAAGCTTAAAGTCACCTCTGTTAAGGGGCTCTGTTAAGACCCACCATGTTAAGGGGTCTTCTCCCCAGGAGTCAGAATTGGTACCCTGGTGGTAGAAGACTCCACAAGTGAATCCAGAACAGACTGCTGGTAGGTTAGAGATGCTGTAATCAAAATGGTTGGAAGGAAAGAACCCTCGTTGCAAATGGGAGCCAGAGTTAGAAGTGCATTGATCTCTCTTAGCTATTCTTTAATGTGCTAACACATGCATACATTCTCAGCCATGCTCAAGTAGCCTAGAGGTGCCATCCCATGTCTCTTTAGATCACCATATACTTTAACATATTCTAAGTGGGTCAATTTAAAACTTAGGATTCAACTCAACCAGTGTCCTGCATGTTAGCTTATACAGCACTTGGATCTAGTTAGGCAACATGTTCCAACAGCCTACCTTTAAACACTAATCCAGACACAGCTTCTGTGATGAGCATCACTTTAGCGGGGTCCTATTTTAGCAGGGCTTTTCTATGAACAGTGTGGGGAGGGGGTCGCATAGGCGTTATTTAGAGGGCTGCCAAATGTTGGTGCAAACTCCAAGACATCGACAGTGCAAGGGTGTGAGACCAAGCCCTGATCTCATTTCCTGTCTCCGGGCTCCACTGTGCCTGGATCTGCATGAGGTTGGACTAAGGAGATGCCACTGGCAGAGTTCACTTCTTTTGTGCCATGATAGGACAGAAGCAGCAATGCAGTAAGTGCATAGCTACAACACTGGAATGGTTCATTACTCTATAAACAGTCCCACTAAAAATCAGTGAGACTACGGATGGAGTAAGATACTACTCCATGTGAATGGGACCCCGCACTCACACCCTACACACTACTGCAATCATAGTTGTACAAAATATGCCTTGCGAGGTATCATATGAAAGCTAATAACACACTGGTAAAATATCATTGAAGAATGCATCTGTTAACCTTATATGTGAGTCCCTCCGTAAGATGATTTAGTTGGGGATTGGCCCTGCTTTGAGCAAGGGGTTGGACTAGATGACCTCCTGAGGTCCCTTCCAACCCTGATATTCTATGATGTTATTAGAATGTGTTTAAGACCAGACAGGCTAGCCCAGGTAAAGGTGACGAATAGGTCTGTCCTAGACAAAATAATATGGGTTTACTTCCATTTTTATCTTAGCAGTAAACAAAACTATTGCACTAAGCCTGAGGGGGTTATCCTGATCTGAACTCGAGAGGCAGAGAACTAGCATGGTTTCTGCAACCCAGGGAGAGACAGAGGACTGAATCCCCTGACTTGTCAGACAAAGACATCCTTTTGAGGATATAAGAAATGGAGAGAGACTCCATTCACCTTAGGAGACAAAGAAACCAAGTGATCTGATCTCTGTGCTGGGTCCTGGCCAGGCCAGCCAGTAAAGGCTGGAAAGGAGGCTGTGGGTGAGAGAAACCATCTTGAACAAAGACTAAATCTTGCTAGATTAAGTTTTAGACTCTCAGATGCGTGTTTTCATTTTTCTTGGCTTGTAAACATCTCTGCCTTCATCCTTTTACTTGGTAGCACTTAAGCCCCGCTCTTTCGTTAAGAAACCTGTTTTACTTTCATTAGAAATCTCCAGTGCTGTGTACGGTCAGTAAAAGCATGCTTCAAGAAAGAGGACAGTGGAGTGTTTGACTGCCTTTGTACAGTCAGCAAACCTAACACTTTCTCCGCGAGGGTCCAGTGAGAGGGATTGGTCCCTACAACAGAACAATTTTGGGGAAAATTTAGAGTTGGAATAGTACCAAGGTTAGCCTACAAGGAGTAACCAAGATGAGGCTTCTCCCCTGCCCCTCTCATGAGTTTTTTCCCCTGGAAGGTGAGATCTCTGCACACACAATGGTGCTTTTACACATAAGGTCTACCATTTGCTGAAGCAAGCAACCAGGTTGGGTTCTGATGAAAGCGGTGGCGTTGGGTTCTTACAACAGGACCCAGGAAGTGGGTAGAGCAGGGGGACACTGTAGAAGCCAATGTGAGCAACACAGCCAAGCATGAGTGATTCATAGCCAGGGAAGGACTCTGCCATTTCTTTACGGGATACCGAGAATCTGAATTTGCAGGAGCAGCCACTAGCAGAAGCTCCAGGTCCTTGAGATGCTCCGTGTCTTTGGGCTTATACATATTGCTCCTGTCTAGTTTTTTCACTGGAACACCAGTAAACCCTGACCAATATTTTTACACCAGCTGCTGAAGAATGATACCTCCAATCTGAGCGTCCAGCTTGCTGGGTGATGCACTGCACAGAGCCCTCTGAGCCCTCTCACCCTCTCCTAATGGCAAAGCTTCCTCTCTCTGCTTTTGCTCAGCAAATGGCATAGTAGCTGCACTATGCGCTTAGCACTATGGTTCCCACTTCTTTCTATGGCCTCCATAGATGACTCCATGGAGCTGGGACACATGCCATGGTGGTAACCGACCTGTGCATTGGCAGCGCAGAGACACGTCACTGTTGGCCTACTCCCCGAGTTCATAGCTCCGTATGACTGTACTAGAGACCATTGCAGGGCTGATAGTTTTCAAGAAGCTGCCCAGTGCCCGACTCACCGCAGAACCGTGGAGTCAGAACGGATCCACGATTGTTCAGCTCTCCCAACCCTTTTCCTTTGCTCCTCTCCACTGCCCTGGCCACAACTGCCCATCCTGTGCAAGTCCAGGGAAGCATGATCTTCCCAAATGGAAAATACTGGGATTGTAGAAGCAATTTAAAACTAATCAATCACTCAGTGCATACTGTGGACAAGCCAGGGGGCCTGCAACATCTCCAAAATTTGCCATCTCACTTCTGAGTCTCCTCCTTTCAGATGATTAACAAACATCAGCCCTATCAGATCCTTGGTGCATCCGTTGATGGAAGAACCACTGGAGGAAGGATGGTACAGTGGTTCGGGCACTAGGTTAGGCTGCTGGATTCAAGAATCTGCTCTTCCACAAATCAGTGGTCATCTATGAAGTGGAGATACAACTAAAAACGGCACCAGTGCTGCAAAATGCAGATACAGATCCAAAACATCCTGAAGGTTTGAGGTATATTCAGATCCCAGAGTTTTCATTTGGCCTCCTAGCAAGCTATAGCAGCCGCAAAGTTCGGACACAGATCTACATACAACAACGTTTCCCAAAAGTCCAGGGAGGGCTGGGTATGGGAGTAGGCTTCGGCCCCATAAATCTAGGTTCATCTGTACAAATATTTACTATTGAGGCATGTTCTTGTTGATACAAGCTGTGCATTTATATCCTAGTCTGGTGACTTTCAGATCACCACCAAGTGGCCAATGCAGCACTGGGTATTGGGACTCCCCTGGTGGAGAGACACAAGGCAGCACAAAATGAAGGTACTGACTAACATGCAAACTAGAGCTGGTCGAAAATTCCCAACAATTTTTTTAAGCTGTCTGCGGAACAGGTCCATTTTGACAATTTCATTTCAGAAAAAAATCAGAATTTTCCCTTTCAAATGTTAGCGGAATTGAACATTTCAATTTTCTGTTCTGAAACTCCTTTTCCTTTTGAATTGTTTTTTTTAAGTCAAACTTGATAAACATTTTGATTTTAATCAAAGCAGAATATTCTGAAACTTCCTCCCCGCCAAAAAAAATTCTCTTTCACAGAAAAAGAAAACGTTTTGGTTCTGATTTGGAAAGAAAAATTTAGAAATCTCAAAGTTTTTCACTGAATGGAAATTCCAGTTCCTGCACAACTCCAGTACAAGCTTTTACTGTAGTAACATTTCTGTTGTGCTCTGTGCCACTCTGAATAATACACTCTTCAGAAGCCAGTTCCTCTGCTTGTAATGGCACCTTTATGCAGAAGGCTAAAGAAGTTACTAAGCTACTTAGCGTATGAGTGCTTTGCTAGATCAGAGTTTAAGGGTATGTCTATACTACCCAATGGATCGGCGGGCAGCAATCGATCCAGCAGGGGTCAATTTATCGCATCTAGTCTAGACGCGATAAATTGACTCCCCGAGTGCTCTCCTGTCAACTCCTGTATTCCACCGCCGCGAGAGGCGCAGGTGGAGTCGACGGGGGAGTGGCAGCAGTCGACCCACCGCAGTGAAGACACCACGGTGAGTAGATCTAAGTACGTCGACTTCAGCTACGTTATTTATGAGCTGAAGTTGCAAAACTTAGATCGATCCCCCACCCCAGTGTAGACCAGACCTTAATGATTCCACTTTGCATGCTAATTCAACTGAACTGCATTGTTTCTATTATGCAGGTAACGGCCCTTGTTCTCCTCTCACACGTGGGACAATCAGGAGTAGCCCCAATAAACCAGTGCAGTCACACCAGTGTAAATGAGAGGGGAACCAGGCCCATCAGATGTACAGGATAGACAACTTTTAATCATAAGTGTCATGATATTTCATGGTTTTCTTACAGCCACAGTGGGAATCGTGTTATTACTTGACAACATTAGCTTTCACTTACAAACATAAGTAAGTTTCTAGCTCTCATGGTTGCAGAGAGCATCTTGAAAACATGACCCCCTAAAGGCTCCAACACCAGATGCCAAAATAACTCTAAATTTGTTTTGTTTATTTCAGTATCTTGTGATTTTTTTTAAGCCAATCGCATGGACTTTTTAAATGCTTGGCATTGGCAAGTCCAGATGTATGCTGTGCAGTGGCTTTAATTCCAGTAACCTTGACAATCCATGCATTACTGGGACCTCCTGCCCAGTGATCTCTTAACCCTGGCTGATATGAATCCTCCAAGAGTGAGACATAGAGAGGAGGGGAAGGGTGTGAGGAAATGCACTTAAATAGGCTTTGGAGAACTGGAACCCTAACCTGGTGTTCATTGGTGTAGCTCCGTTGAAGCAGAGGGAGCTCAGGCAATTTATACCATCTGTGGATCTGATCCCCCAGATTGGCGATCTCTGCAATGGACTATAACCTTCTTTCCACATCCATAGCCTTAGGGAGCCCAACACCTTCTTATCCCACACTGAATACTAGTGCTTTAGTTACATTTGAATAAAACAGAGCATTTTCCCGGTCTTAATTGGGCACACTCCAAAAGTTGCAGATGGTTTTGCAATAGAGATTTCTGCTGTTAACTTATCTCCCATAACAGTGAATTCAGATTTTCCCCTTTTTTTCCCCCTGCGGTAATGATACATGAAGCAAGATAGAGCCTGGATAGAAAGTTTGGGGGCAGTGGGTTCTTTATGCAAAGAATGTTGTTCCCACGCACTTCAAGAGCCTCAAACGCCAGTCAAGGGATGGCACCCTGAGGACAAAGGCTAGTTATGAACCATGTGATGTTTTACATACAAAAATATTCCAGGCAGCATACAGAGAAGACACTGAATTTCATTTCACTGTATTTTATAGGCTTTAAAGTGTGCCTGCCAGGGAGCGTATTATGTTCACAGCAATGTTGGCTTGTACTGCGATCCGGTCACATCTTACAAGCAGGATCAGAACTATATCCAGTGGTGCCAGTGATTCAGGGTGAGACGTTTGCCTCTGAACCAATACCCCAGAATTTTGGTAGGGGTCATTAATTCCACTGAAGGTTCGGTCCATCAAATAATATGTAAACCTAAAATCATGATCATTGATGGTCATCAAAGACCTCATAGTATTTTTTGCAAGAGTAGGAGTGTTTGATTGGAATTCAGCCAGAATATTGAGTCTAAGTAACTACAAACTTCCCCTGCAGTTTCAATTTCATATAGTATTCTTCATTTCCTGTCCTAAACCAATGTGTAACATTGCTATACAACAGCTGCCGTTTTCCACACAACCATGTTCGTATTAGAGCTGGCTGAAATTTTTTCCCCAAAAGATATTTGGACAAAGAGTGGCTTTTCAATCCAAATAAAATTTTTCACAGAAAGTTTCTCATGTTGGTTGAAAGCTTGGTTTTTAGACAAATAAATGAAACAGAAAAGTGCAAAATATTTCATTTTCTAAAACTGTTTAGTGAAGTTTGTCATGTTTTTGAAAACTGAAATTTTTTACTGAAAACTGTTTTCAAAAACAGAATATTTCTCAGTTCTCACTGTGCTAATGTTTTTTTTGTTTTTGAAAGTTCTGGATGTTTTTTTAATATCTGGGGGAAATAATTGGCATTTTTAGACCAGCTTTAGTTTGTATATCAGTTTGTACAATGCTGTGGGATTCTTTGGAATAAGAAGCATTGTGGATCTGAAGTAAGTAATTATGCACATACCTACTAGAGAGGCGAATTCTAAACTCACTGGCAGTACAGCTCAATGCTATCTCCTACAGACAAGTTATAACTTAGCCTAATGGTATGAAAGATCAGTGCTGTTCTGTGTTCATGAATCACAGAGTATATATTCCAACTTTTAAGACATACATTACTTAACTTGAAGTGTTATTTTTAGATTTTAATTATAAGTTTAAAAAATTAACCAGAGCTGCGTCAGTGAGGAATGGGTGAACTGGTTTGGAAAATCTAAGCATTCCCTCTTATTACCACCGCCTCCTCATTAACTGTCATGATATATGGAATCATAGAACTTCTTAAAAATCATTTAAAACCACCAGCTACAGAGCAAAGAGGCTTCTGCAAAGCTTGAGTTCCAGCATCCTTGTTTACCAAGCAGTGACTAAATAATATACTGCAAGCAAATATATCATTACATTAACCACCTACCAAAAGAGGACCTCTAGACATTTGCAGTACCAAACTTACACCAAATAGTTTATTAAGGATCTGAAATATTCAGGTATGTTAATACTTTTCTGCTGTTGGTGCCTGGTCTAAACACTCCTGAACTTCAGGGATATTTGGAGCCAGATCTGAATTTGGAGGCTTGGGATCTTTTCTATTTTGTTTCATTCCTATATTTCAAGTGGACCCAGAACCGCTGAATTGCATCACTTCATTGAACTCAATAGAGCAGCATCAATTTATACCAGCTGAGGATCAAAATCTAACCTTTAGGTCACTTAACTGAACTCCAGTCTTGTGGATATTCACACGCCACTAGTGTCAGTTCCCCCTTTATCAGAGCACGTGTGCCATGTCTCCAGAGTGGTGGAAAATGCCTTGGTTTTGCTTCATGCTCCTCAGAACCCAAGTGTGGGAATATGACCCAGGCAATGCGAAATAAAATTTACAACAGATGTCGATCTGCTCAGAGACCCGAAGCTCATCGCCTGGTATGTAAAGCAGGGAACCCCAAGGCCAGAGGTGAAACTCAAACGCTCATCGCAACATCCAAAACAGAACAACCGGAATCTAAATCAGATGCACCATTCACACAGCGCTCTTCCCAAAGAGGAGAGGAAACGCTGAGCGAGACTAACATCTCCCCTTCCACTGAGTCTTTCATGTGCTGGGTAATTATTCATTTGTAGTTTATCAGCTAATTATACATGTGACTTGGCATTTGAAGAAGTAGGATCACTCCTTTTTTTTCTCATGACTAGTAATTATACTGGCCTCTTCTGATCCCTCTGCTTTAACAGGAGGGCTCGTTGTTTACACCAGCATGCTGTCATCTCCAGAGGTTAAATAGCATTGGATTATTGGTTGTTATCTTGTTTAACACAGAGGACAGGTATCTGTAGCCATGGCAATACAGAGCTTTCTAGTAACTAGAGCTGGCCAAATACTAGACTATTTTCCTAAATGCTAAATATTTAAAGCAATTTGCTTTGAGCATGTGCACAGTTCTTGAGCATTGACTTCCTGGGTGAAATTCACCCCAGTGCATCAAGGACTATAAGAAGGTGGATGCACCACTTGCATCCCACTGGATGTAAAAGGGGAATAAATGGATGCATAATTCTTGCACTTAGTTTCACTGTCTACTGGTGGAGCTTACTGGAGGGAACAAATATTGAGAAATTGCTTCTTGGTTCAGCTATTTACAACGGCTCTTAACACCCGTTTCATGACAGATTTTGAGATTTCAAAATCTGGCTTCATTCCAAATCAGAATGAAAACTGAAAATTTTGAAATGGGATGTGAAGGAAAATTCAAAACATTTTTGTTCTACGTCAAAGTGTTTTCATTTTGATTTTGACTTTATTTTCTATATTATATTACAACATTTTAAAAATGTCAAACTGAAAAGTTGTTCCAAAATGAAAAATCTGCACATTTTTGTTCAAAAATGTCAAAATGGTACTCTGACAGTGTCGGAACATTTGGTTGTTTTTGGTTTTTCTTCAGAACAAAATTTACACAAATCAACTCAATTTTGAAAATCATTTCAATTTCAACAGAACCACATACTTGTCAGAATACGGTTCCATTACATTTTCGCTGATCAGCTGCAGTTCAAACCGTACTGATGACCTGTAATGTGTGCTGTTATATAAATCTGCTCTTTAACCCCACCTGCCTTAACATAAGACCAGTCAAACATGCAAATATGGCCTCATTGGGAATAAGAGACTCACTGGCTCCGTTCTCATGGAAAGTCAAAAATAATGTCAGCAGCAGGAGCGGGGAGAGAGCAGACAAACGAGAATTGATGAAGTCTGGATTCCTGGAGTTATCAGACCAGGCTGCTGTGCTGTGGAGGTGCGAGTTTCCACAAAAGCCTCAAACTGCATATTAAATCTATCCCTTGGTGCTGTGTGTTAGGAAGGGGAGGGAGAAGAGAGTGTTTTAAAGTAAAGCTGTAAAACGGCTGCAATAAAAGTTTACCAGCTTTTATATCAGTTCCCAATAATGAGTAGAGATGTTTCAGTAGCTCAAAGCTCACTGTGATGGGAAAAGCAATTTCTGGGAATAGGTTATTAAGGGTCCTATTCTGCCTTTACTTACATGGCTCGTAACTCTGAATCCTTTCTAGACTTAAAACGATGCTGTCAAGACTGAGCTCATATATTAAATATTAACACACACACAAAATGCCATGCATAGCAAATCCCTTCCATTATTAAAAATGAAAGAGCTTAAGGAAATCTGGTTTACCTTACACCACTTATGAGGCTTATCCAAGATGAGTGAAGTTCAGAGAGTAAATACTTAATCAGGGTCGGTCAGTTTCATTTTCTTTTACTAGTCCATTTCATTTTCTGTTACTAGTACATTTCACTTGCTGGCTCTCACTCACCTGAGGATATTGGTTCAACATTCCCACTGCTGCAGTAGAACGTTTAACTCAACCCAAACTGTTTGCATTGATCTCTCACTTTTTATTTTTTTAAAGGCAAGAAAACATTTCTAGTCCGATTCGATTGTTTTATAACCATCCTCCTCCCCGCTCCTTCTTTTGGCTTGCTCTTAATAACCAGTTGTGGCCTGACCTCAGGAGTGGGGCAGTAGTGCTAATGGCAGCTCTGGAGGAGGCTAGCGGGGATTTTATCCTGGTGACTTTGACAGCACTGCCGAGAGCCGTTTTTCTAACTCGGGGCCAAACGTTGACGTCTTTAATCAGGGAAAAGGGAGGAGTGAGGAATTCCGAAGCAAGGCCCACAGCAAGGGGCTTGAATACCAGTGTTACAGTTCCAGCAGGTTTGACCCACCGAAGAAACAATCCAGTGAGGTACCTATGATTACTAAAATATCTGAGCACCTCACAATCTTTCATGCATTTGTCCACACAACAGCCTTGGGAGGTAGGGCAGTGCTCCCAGTCTAGGCAGACAGAAATGCGCTAGCACCCTAAGAATACCAGTGTGGAGGTTGGAGCGCAGACTAGCCACCTGAGTATGGCGCCAGGGGGCCAGGCAGGCTTCTGTTTGGGCAGCTTGCCTGTGCTGTAACCGCCACACTACTATTTTAGCACGCTAGTTCAAACAGAGCTAGCACACCTCTGTCTCCTCTGGATGGGAGGCATGCTCCCACCTGCGGTGTAGACATACTCTGAGTGACTGGCCCATGGTCACACAGGAAAGCTGTCCATAAATTACATAGCACATTAGGGAGTGGGGTGGCCCTTGATTTTGCTTGTTTCAATGAGTGGGTGGGTCTTGAATGTCACCCACAATTGTGTTAGTTAATTTATGGATGGCTCCAGAGGAAGGGATTGAACCTCCAAATCCCCCAAGTCTCAGGCTGCTTCCCTAACCGCCTTCCTCCCAGGGGAAAGGCTACCCAAGCAACTCTTTCTGTAAATCTTTCATTTCCCTTCCCCGCGCGCCCCCCCCCCCCCCCACACACACACACTTAAGGGGCTCTCCAGCAGGGTGGATTTGATTTAATCATGGATTTAATCATGGATTACACTCGATTTAATCATGGATTTCTACATAAAAGTGCATTCTGGAATATGCTGCTCAAACAATTTCACTTTTGTTTCTACTGCCTGTCCCTCCCTGCTCACATTTATCTCCAGACTTCTTCTCCTTGTCCAGATCTATTCCGTCCCCAGCAATCTTCTATTCATTGAACTTTTTGAAACTTTGCACTTTTAGAGAAAGGAAAGGGATTGATTCCGTGTACACAAATTTGCAGAGGGACAATAGAGTTGAGGTCTGTTATTTCTCACCTCTATATATTTATTTATTTAAAAACATTTTTGCTGTTGACAAGCAGGTTACCTCTCGAGACACAAATCCACAGTTTGAGAACTGCAAAACTAAGCATATCTGATGGTGTCTTCTAAAATGAGCACTGAGTCCCATTGGGTAGATAGAAAGATTAACCTAAATAATCTATACAGAAGCCTGTGGAACCCCATAAAATTGGGTCCCTAATCCATGAACTATTGGAACTCATTTACAAAACTTTTCTTAAGCATTACATGAATATATTGTCTCGTAACATAGAATTAGAATTTATAATCCCTATTCCATGATGAGATATCTTTGAGCTACAACGTATCTTAATTAAAGCTATCTTTAGATAGGTTTTTTCCTCAAACAGCATTTTATCAAAAAAAATCCGATTTAAATTTAAAAAATCCGATTTTTTTAATTTTATTTTTAAATCATTGATTTTTATCCACCCTGCTCCCCAGTGTTACATTTTGTACACACTTCCCTGGGCTCTGTGGATGGGGGAACAACTCATGTGCTACTCAATTGCTGGTGGAACTGGAGGAGCAGTCAAAATGGTGTCCAGGGGGGTCAATCACCTCTCGTCAGAAGACAGGGGAGACAATTCCATCACGGACCCACAAGATCGGTGCTGTGATCCCAGCTTTGGGCCAGTCTCTAGGAGGAGCCCCTCAGTGAGCCAGATCCCCTGGGGGGTTTCTCTCTTCCTCCAGGGCAAGCCATGTAGCTTCACCACCTCCGTAAGCTGAACATCTGGTCCTTCAGTGTCCCTGCTTCACCCCATGAGCTCCACTCAGCCAGTTCAGGTGAAGCAGGCCACTGAGGGAGACGTGTACAGTTTTAGGGAGCAGTGCACCTCCTCGGCCAGCAATGGCAGGGACACTCAGCCAGCGCTGTCAAACAGAAGAGTTTGTTAGTCGACTGAAACACGGCCTAGGAAGTCCTGGGTTAGCCTAGAGAAAGGAAAGTTACAGTACCATCCATCCCAGTCAGCACAGAGCCCAAAGCCCTGCCCCTCTCTCTCTTTGTCCCAGCTCAGGTGTGCTTCCACAGCTTCCAGCAGCCAGCTCTTAATGTCCACCTCATCCCCCATCCCCTGCCCAGTTCTTTGTTCTCCATCTGGGGAGATGTGGCTCAGGGTTGCTAGGTAGCAATATCACGGTGATCGGATTTGCCATTTTCTTTTCAGAGGCCGCAGCAATATGGGGACCAAGACCCACTTAGTCCAAGACACCCCGGAGCCATTCACACCTGCATCTCTGAGCCTCTGCAGACAGCAAACAGACCCTCCCCCCCACACACACACACTTTGTAACTATGCAGCATGCAGGGGAAACTGAGGCACACACAAGCTTCACAAAAATATTACAGAAAATTCCCACTTTGTCACAAGTTCTACTTGGCAAGGGTTTCTGGAGATCAACAAGGCTGCCACTACAAAGGGGTCCTGCACATGTGGCGCACATCTTGGATTTGCATAGGCCACTGTCTGATTAACTGCTTGGTTTGAATTGGAACGGCAGCTTTGGAGACACGAGAAGCCGGGGGGACTGATGAGTGAATCCAAGATCGGGTACGGATTTGGCCGATGCTAACAGACTCTGGGAAACGCATCTAAGTTTGTTATGTGGGTCCATTCGATAGCACTATCCATGTATGATTTACATAGGTCCCTTCTTCTTTCTGGAGACTGGGCTGCCTTCCATCACCTCCACTTTGCCTTCTGGACTCCAGTTGCCATGCGGTGATCAGGATTAGCGTTTCGACATGGATGGGCAGTGCAGGTATTGCCTTAATATCTTCATGAAGGACTGGCTCAGCCCATTAGGCACATGTGAGCTCCCCTGATCAGAACACAACCTCAGCTCATGACAGGTCATTGGGTCGAGGTGCATTACAGCGAGAATGCCCTCAACGGGGTGGGAGGCGGATGCATGCCAGCGGCCAGCTCATTCTTAGAACCCGTTCCTCTCTCTACCCGCTTGTCTAGAGTGTGACACTGAAAGCAGTCCCAGTGAGTCAGAAAACAGCTGGAGCACACCGGTCCCTCTGGCCCCTGGGACTCCAAGTTTTATCTGTCTCCCGTTAATGATACAGTTTCTTCTCTCCACTACACAAAGTGACCCCACAGCATTTTCTGGTAAGGGAAATTATAGCTCAGCATCTGTTCTTTTCCCTGCCAGAATTAGATTGCTCATCTTGTTATATCTTACAAAATTGCTCAAGACCAGCAAGGAGAAAATTGATTTTCAATATGGCCTTTTCTTTTTAATAGGCACTCTTACATTCGCGAGAAGCTATAATTCCTGTTTCACGCACCCTAGCTATTGCAAGAACATTTGGAGTAAGGCTGGGATACCTCTAAGTACAGACCTATAGTTGCTAACACTGGAGATCTGCTAGGATTACTTCCCCATTATCCTTCCAGTTTTCTACCCTATGCTGCCCAGTTTCAGTTCAACTGAGAACATTTCCACTACCTACTTGGAGAGGAGCATGGCTGATTAGGTCAACTTATCATGACCATCTCAGTAAATACCACCCCTCAAAGCTAGACAAGTACAGTGAGTACACAGGTTCAGATCAGGAAGTATTTACAGGCAGATGTAGCCAATAGGTTTCTGATCCCATGCTCCTGAGATCTAGTCTGTGGGCCCACCCCCCAAAAGCAATTCAGAAATCCAGGGGCGCCTGGGCTCAGAAGAAGAGGCCTTCGCTGAATGCCATGGATACTAGCTTCCCCTTCCCCATTTATTTTTTATCTATGGTGTTTAATTTTTTTTTTAAGACAGATTCCAATTGAAGGAGGGCAAAGACACACAATCTGGAACCAGACGGCAAATCTGAATTAGGACAAGTCATGCATATTTTATTTCCCTCCTTCAAATGCAAATGCATGTCTAATGTATTTAAAGTTTCATCTATTGCCGTGCTGTTTTGCCAGCCAAGGTACAAAGGGAAAGGGACAGCGGAAGGCTACGACAACAGAGCCCCCCCAGCACGTGAGACCCTGGATAAAGCAGAATCACAACTGCATGTATGCTATAGGCATCCCAGATGGTATAGAAAGTGGGGGGGCCACAAAGGGAGAGGGGAAACAACCACTGCTTCATCATTACTGGACAAAAATCAGAAAGTCAGATTCTCTGGTCCTGTCTGGCTATGCTTGAACCAAAACCAGGTTTGGGGCAAAAGTGGCTTCAAGCGTCCCCAATTCTGGGCCTGGTCTGGTGTCTCTGGTACACTTTGAACAGCCGGATGGTTCCTCTAACGAACGCCAGCTTCCCACAGTGACAAGAAGGCTTTCCCAACAGCTATGGGTTGCCACGGCATAGGGGCATCACCGCCCTGTCCCCTCCCCTGCTTGAACCAGGTGAGTGCAGGAGGGGGTTGCTGGTAGAGCCAAAGCAGAGGTGCCACTCGATGCTGCCTCTGCAGGGAGAATCCTGACGGGGCCAGATCCACAAGTTTCATGGCCGCTTTGCAGCATCAGGGGGACATAAGTGGATAGAACAGGGCCCAGGACCGGACATCAGAGTGATCGTTTCGTGCCTCCTACCGTGCGAAGCATTGAGCGAGGGGACAGTAGAACTGCTGGAACCCTCCAATGGCAGCAACTAGTGGTGAAAGAACAGAACTGCAGCCAAGTACAGCCCCGCTGGGCTGCGTGGCTTGGGATCGCGACTCCCAGATTTGCACATCGTGACTGATCCCTGGATGGAAACAATCCTTTGCACAGAAGCTCGTGGAAATTAGAATGGGAAGAGACCTGTCATTCTGCACTGGTGCTTTCCCCTTCATTGGGGCTCACAAGAACTAGATGGCTAACTCTGGACAGATCAGTGCCATGCTAATGAGAGTTTCTGCTATGGTTTCCCCTTCCTCTTCGCTGCATCCCTGATGACAAGAAGCTGCTGCTGTCAGAACCATAGGCAGTCGCGAGCAAGAGGACCTATTAGACCATTCATCCTTCGCTTGCCAGAAATACACTCTAAAAGTGTATTTTCTACTCGCTCGTCCAGTATACTTTTAAACAACTCAAGCAATGGAGCTTCTGCCACTTCCCTGGGGAGATTATTCCAATTTAGTAAAGATCACACTCCCCGGAAGATTTCAAGTCTCTTCCGCCTACGTTTTCCCCTCTTAATTTTATCCTTTCCTTCTTCATTATAACCCTACATTTGGCATGCTCTCTTGATGGTTACCATGCTGCCCACTTTACACACACAGTCCTAGTCTTCGCTGGGCCATAGTTAGTTCTTTCATCCTTTATCTTTCTATCCCATCAGTTATTTTTGTGGCTCTTCTCTGAACTTCCCTCCAATTTGTCTACCCATTCTGCAACTGCTTTACATGAAAGCAGCACACTGACTAGGGCACTGATCTACCGAAAGGAAAAGAATAAAGTGACACATCGGCCTCTTGAATGAGATAAATTGCTCCAAATTTCCCCTCTGGGATGAATTCAGGTTTGCCCTTCTTTGAACAAGTTTCACAAGATTTTCTCTCTCTCTCCTCTGCAATGGCTGCCCTCCGAGTGCACCTTCACAAGCTCACCAAGTGGTGGGGGGTTGGGGGGTTTGGAATAACCTCAGATAAAGAAAGAGAAGATGAATGTGCTACTGATTGCTACTGCATGTAGCAAAGAAAAGTGCTCTAGACATTTCTCCAGGCAGGATATTCTGCCCCACCCCAAGAGTCAGGGTTTTTCTCGGAATGTCCAAACACAATTCCAGGCAGCGGGCCAAATTCTGATCTGTCACACCAGCATAAACCCAGAGTAACTGTATTGTTAATTTGTATTGCAGTAGCCCCTGGAGACGGCAGTCAGGGATCAAGGCCTCCTGGTGCTAAACATTGTACAAGCATAACAAAAAGACAATCCCAGCCCTCAAGAGTGTGCGGTCCAAGATGTCAACAGAATTACTCTGGAGTAACTGCTCACACTCCAGTCCAGAGGGTGGGGTTAGGGGAGATTGGCGAGGTAACACATGATAATAATACTTCGCATTTACATAGTGCTTTTCATCAGATGATCTCAAAGCCCTTCACAATCTTTAATGTATTTATCATCACAACACCTCTGTGAAGTGCTAGGATTCCCATTGTACAGATGGGAAAAACTGAGGCCCAGAGAGGCTAAGTGACTTGCCTAAAGACACCCAGGAAGTCTGTGCCGGAGCAGGGAATTGAACCCAAGTCTACAAAGTCCTAGGATAGCATCCCTACATGCTGCAGAGGAAGGTGAAAAAACCCTCAAATGGAATAACCTGCACTGAGGGCAGTTTTATTTCTCATTAATACATCTTTAAAAGGCCCCTTTATGGTCACTTTGACTGGTGTACTTCACCTGCCCCTCTAATTAAAGAAGGAGGAATGTGGGTGAATAGACAGTATTACAGGACCTCTGGACGTTCATAGAGAGTCAAATCCTGAAGTTCTTACCCAGGCAGATCCACCTCCCACTAACTTCAGAGGGAGTCATTCACTTAAGGACCAGATCCTCAGCTAGACTAAACGCAAATACAGCCTCATTGAAGTCAGTGAAGCTACACTGCCTTACACCAGCTGAGGGTCTGGCCCGAGGATTCCCAACTCTGCAGCCTTTTACTCACCTGGCTGAGCACGTACCATTGCAGTTCCATTGACTGACTTCACTCAGTGCTCAGCCAGATGAGCAAGGACTGCACGGCGAATGCACACCTGAAATTAAGTTCCCATGTCTGTCCGCTGGAGGCAAGTTTGTTCAACTGAGAAAAACCTCCAAGCAGCTGGAAGCACGTTTAGCGGGAGAGAAATCCCGCGGCTTGCCAAAAGCAGGAGTCCAGATGTGGCCCCCTCTCAGGTGCTGTGCACAGCTTGCGCTTTTTGCAGAGGGAATTGGAAGTAGAGGAACTGCTGCCTCATCTCTGCACTAGTTGGATGGAGTTTGTGACGATCGATCGTGGGCAGGAAAAACCTTCCCCACACTACTCTCTGGTTCTGCGAGGGCTGGAAAAAACTTCATCATTAACGCATTATTTTCACACTGCGCTCTCTTAATCTTTCTTGACTTTCAACTGCTTTCAGCTACAGCCACACACCTTGAAGAGCCAAGCTTTTTGCATGCATGATAAACTCAGCTTTAAACTGATTATTAAAATATACAAGCTGTTAATCTAATGATTGCCAGCTGAAGCCACATTCTCTCCACTGTTTAATCTTCACTTACAATGTCAGAATTCATTTGTTCTTTCCCACTGCACTCATTGCTCCCTATTGTGTGTTCCCTAGACCTCTTACACACTACACACACACTACACACACACACACACACACACTCCAATTCATACATATCTGAAAACAGATAATTCTGAGAAGGGCTTCTTGAAGGTTTGTTTCAGACAATAAGCTACAGCAACCAAAAGGAACAGCTCAATCACTATGAACTTAAGGACAAAAAGGCAACACATATGCACTCTGTATTCGGTACTTTTTGTGGATTGGAATAAGGATTTTCTAGTGGATGCAAGAGAGTCTTCTTCATTTCCTGCTCTCAAATGTTGAGTAACATTGCTGTTCAGTGTCAATCAGCTGCTGCATTCCACCTCAGAGGTGGTTGCATTGTATTGGTAGGTTGTAACACAGGAGTCGATATGGAGAGGGTAATTATCACACAGCTCAGAAGATACAAGATATGTAGGCTAGCTAACAGAGTCCTATCCCCTCTACAGCCAAACAAACCAGCTTTTCCATCCTGTAGTTCCAAGCAACATCTGGCTTACCTCAACTGAGATCCCAGGGAGAGACTGCTTCTAAGATCTCAGTCATGTCAGGGGTGCAAAGAAAGGAAAGCAAATGAAGAACCTACCAGGAAGCCTCCTGGTTTCCATGCTCAGCCCACCTGAGAGCACTAGCACCTGTTCTAATTCAGAGCTCCCAAGCTAGGAGCACCCCGCACCTCCCACCCAGCAACTTCCTCCTAAGGTGCAAAGAGAAGGGTCTTCCCCTCTCCACGGTTGTCTCTACCCTCTCCTGGGCAGCCTTTCACTGCGGGCAGGTAGCTGTGGCCTTTCTAAAGGAAAGAGAGTTAATTGCTTCCCTGCCACTCAAGGAATGAGGTCCAGCTCCCTCTATCACACAAGAGAAGCTATTCTCCTGTGTGTGTGACATTTGCATCCTGCTTTGGAAGTGACCAATGTAAATAGAAATGGATTAGCTACATTAAAGTCAACACTTTGCACCAGCTGATGGTCTGGCCCCATTTTATATCAATAATTAGAGATGAGAGCCAGAGACATGGCCACACAGGGTGTCTGTGGCATTGAAGCCAGCTCTCCCGAGTGCACATCCAGTGTCTTAACCACAAGACCATCCTTCTGCTCAACACAGCAAAGATCTCGCATGGAAAAGCAGTTTAAGGTACTTTCTGATATTATGCTGTCGTTGCAATAGCTGGAAAATTGGCCAACCCGTTAAACCGTGTTTGGGATCTTTGTAGATGGGTCAGATGTGACCTCAGGACACAGAACAGGATGTACAGCAAGGGCCAAATGCCACTTTCAGATAAGCATGTGGTGCAAGCATTGAGGCCAACAGGAGCTGTGAAGGCAGATGCCCCCCAAGGCAGAATGTGGCCAAAGTTGCCTCTTTTCCTACTTTGCGTCCACTGCTCCAATGGAACAATTAACAACACATTTCCAAGATCGTACGGTTTTCCCATACAAAGTGCTGTGTCTGTCGTCCTACGTTATTTTCTGCAGCATTAACCATTTAGGGTCTGATCTGCAAGCCCCATGTCCGTGAGTAGCTTACTGAACACAGTGGGACTACTCCCATGGGAGTTGCGGATTGGACCCTTATATCTGTAGCGTGACGCTACAGAGCGTAAAAGGAGAATGAATGGGGAAAGATTGATGAATAGATTTTAAACCAAAAAGGGACCTTGATTATCCAGTCTGCCTTCTTGCATAACACAAGCCAAAGAACTTCACCCAGTGATGCCTGCAGTGAGCCCATCACCTTATGGCCGAATGATGACACATATTTTGGGACGAATTCCAGGCTTGATTTAAAGACCACAAGTAAATGAGAAATTGGCACGTCCCTGGGTAATTTGTTCCAATGGTTAAATTACCTTCACGGTTACAAACTTCCAACTGGAATTGATGTAACTCCAATTTCTAGCCATTTTATGTCTTTGTTCAATTAAAAAGACCTCTAGTGTCTGATATTTCCTTTAATAGACAGCGATCAAGTAGTCTAAATAGTTCTCCCTTTATTAATAAATATCCCAGTAATCCCCCGATACCCTGCAGGATCACTAGTGCAAGCTGGAGCATGGCAGGGCAATGAACGTAGGACACACCAATCCTTTTCAGCTAAGAGTTTCCATGTGGGTTTCTGTTCAGTAACTCCATTGCCTGGTTTAACGGCCTGCCAGCACTTTTCAAAAGCTCTGCCCTCCTCATCAATGATTCACACAGCCTCTTAGAACTGTGCAGAGATTAAAGAGGCCGCTGCGCCCCCATCTCGCTTCAAACCAAAGCGTTTTTAAATATTTCATCTCGCCGCAGAACTGTTCTGCACACATCTTGAGGGCCTTTGGAACAGCTCTCACTGGGGCTGAGCTTTACCTAAAGCGGACATTGTGTTGCTGCTGCGGCAGCTGACGTTACAAGCACTGTCTGTCTGTGTTTACTTTATTTAATGGGTTCAGCACTAGCCACCTAGTGTGAGGTCAAGAGTCACTGGAGCTGCTGGTGCCCTCTCTAACGAGAGACGTCCTAACTACACTGAGAGGAGGAAGTTGAGCATGTTCAGAAGGTGCAGCCTACAAGGAGTAACAACCTGATCCGAAGCCCACTGAGGGTTTTAACTAGGGAGGCAGTATTATCTAGTAGGAAATACACTAGGCTGGGACTCAGGAGAGCTGGGTTCAAGTGATGTTGGGCAAGTCACTTCCCTCCCTGTGCCTCAGTTTCCCAATCTGTCAAATGACCTCCTTTGGAAAACACTTTGAGATCTGCTGATGAAGAGTGCTGTACAAGTGTCTGGTATTATTACTGGTTCTTGTTCATGCCCTAAATGACACACATAGCAGGGAAACAGAAAGAACATCGAAATGCAGCTGGATTTTCAAAGGTGCTGAGCACTGTCAGTATCTGTTGATTTCAATGGGATTTACGGGTGCTCGGCACTCCTGAAAATTAGCCCAGGAATTCACACTTCCTAGGAAAGACCAGGGGCCTTCAACTTTCCTCGGTGCCCATCTCCTCTGGAACACACAAAATAAAGTCTCTGTAAAGTTGAATTGATCGGTGACAGCACATTAAAGCTCTTGTAGCAACATGTTTCTGGTCCCATATGGAAAGATCTCACAGTCACAGAAAATGGAGCGGGAAGAACCAATCATGGAATCTATTATCCCCCAGCGAAGGCAGGATTGTGCCCTGTGGTACAGTCTAGGCTGTTTTGTACAGCTCCATTATAAATACTCGCAGAGGAGAGTGGCCCAATGGACCGGGCCCCAGCCTGTAAGTCTAGAAACCTTGGTTCTAACCTCAACATGGCCACTGCAGTAAATCACTTAACCTTGGTGTGCCTCAGTTTCTCCATCCGTGAAACAGGAATGATCATTCTTACCTATCTGTGCAAAGCACTTTGAAATCTACAAGTCTATAAGGGCTGAGTACTATTATTAAAAAGCACATGACTGTTTCGTCTACAACTCCACACATGACTCTCATTCTCTGAAGAAGGATTAGCATTAGAACTACCACTAAAGAGCGTGCAAAACACTATGGGACAAAACTTTTCCCTCTGTGCTTGATGCGACTTCCACTGAAGCTAGCTGGGACATATTCCTGCATTTTTTTTTTCAATTGAAATTGCCCATCACCCCCTCCCCCATCAAATGTAAGGTGTGGGGAGAAAAAAACCAGAAGAACAGGAATATAAAAGAAAGGAAGATGAGGGAAAGGAAAGGAGAGGGAAATCTCAATTTCCATCTGCTAGGAATGAATCAAAGTTTTCTAAAAAGTTACATTCCTGCATTCTAATCTAAGTTCTTCCTAACAGAGTCATTTTACATGTTGGATTCAATTTTAAAGAAAACAAAACGTAACTGAAAATATCCAACACAATATGTTGATCAGAGAAATGTAACACAGAGCCATTTTTCCCCACAGCAGACTCTAAGGCGATACAGCTAGCTAAAAAACGGAGGGCTAGACCCAGCTCCTTGTGTGGTATAGCTACAAAGTACAGAATCAGACCCCGAGCGCGTTATCATCTCTTGCACTAACCTTTCTGTTCACTAGCCTCACTACTCTAGCTGGCCAGCTGATATTTACAAGTGCTGTACTCAAACTCCCATCAACAGGTGACTAATTCACTGATGAATCTATTTTCCAGCGATTTGGCCAGGCAGTCGCACGACGTTCTTCAGATAAACAATGAATTTTGTCTCCTCTGAGCCACAATTTTTTTTTCAGCTGATTGACCTGCTCTGAACACAGAGATAAAGACACACACAAAGAAACAGACACACACTGAGAGGTTTCTTTGCAGGTGTTGTAGCTTTCAAACCCTTTGCAAAGATGGATTTCACCCTCCTGGGGGTTTTTTCCGCCCCTTACGTTTCTTTTGTCCTGTATTTGCAGAATTACCCACCGGGCTGCCTTGGAACAGGTGGGGAACACAACCAGGGTGCAGCCACTTGAACACTTGGGCACTTGTTCCTTCCCTTCCCTTCATCGAGGAGTCATTTGATTTCGCAGCCTGTAGGAAGTGGCAGACAGCCAACATTTCCCAGCCTTTTGCAAAGTGAATTTACTGCTGGGGAAAGGCGCCGAGCGAAACGCTAGGAATCGAAGCCCTCGAACGCGGCCCGGGTACGGCACAGGCAGCAGTGAGGCAAGCTTAGCCCACGCTGCCCCTCAGCTCTGACCTGGAGGGACAAGCATCAACCCCCATGGCCCCATCCTTCCCAAACCGCTCTGCCAAGAGCGCCAGCCAGGGAGTCCACTAGTGGGTTGTAGACACTCACCACGAGGATTTGCACTGGGGCCACACTAGCAGCACAACCACCAGTAGACCATTCTGACTTTTGGTCCCTGACAACCCAGACTAGATATGAACCAGCGGGTTTGTAGCTCATTACCGACCTCCGGCATCCATTCTCCCATCATGTCTCCCCTACACAGCAGCTCCCAGTCTTCAGCTTGTGGGGCAGCGTTTATCCCACTCGTGGTACTCGGAAACAGTACGTGCACAAGGCTGAGTGTGAGCCTTTGGCTTCCGCTGCCCCTATGGTTACATAGGGCCCCGATCATCCAGAGGCTAGTGCAGACCCACACCCATGCACCCAGGCAGATTCTGTGCAGTGACAGGCGCCCCTTTGCACCACGCTGATTCCGGGCTGCTGCAGGGGCTGCAACTGCCCCTGGTGTAAGTTAGAGCAGCCCCAGGACTGATCTACCTTACAGGCCCTCCTCAGGACTGCCCCTTAACTATTGTCTGGCCCAGAATATCCATAGCACTGAGCACTAAGGGACGCACTCCTCCTGCTGCGATCCACTTTGCGCCTCGCCTCCAGCATGCCCCTACACTCGGATTTATGTGGAGGTAGAGTATCAGGATGCTTACATCAACCCTACACTGCCCCTGAGCCAGGGGAATTCTCTCTCAGCCCTTGTGGCTTGTTACAGCTACAGCTGACTGGAAATTCTCCAGCTGAATATTTTTCCAGGGGAGAATGCCTATTCGTCGAGAGCCAAATATTTCACAGGGACAGTTCAGTTTTGAACCGACCTGGTTTCCTGGTGGCTTACCTGCCTAGCTCCCAGGCAGTTCACCAGGCAGGCTGATGGCGAGCCAAGCACTTGGAAGTGCTGGGGACTCACACGCTCCCCAGCTCCCAGACTCCTTGGCGGCTCACCCGGCGGGGTTCCCTGGAGTGGAGCTCCCCGGGCTTCCAGCTCTTCGTCAGCTCACCTGGCAGGGAGCTTGGAAGCCATGAATCCCCAGTTGATGACTGCTCCTGAGCTGAGGACCCCCGGGCTTCCAGGCGGCACAGATCCAGCAAGGCCCACCAGACAGCCTGCCTCAGCCAGAGACCGCAGAGCTCCTAGGATCCATGCCTCCAGGGCGGCCTGCCACATGGACTGGCTGGGTCCCCCTGGCTTCTGGGCTCCGCAGGTAGGGGGCAGACCATCCTGGGGTTGGGGCTCCGTTCCCTTGCACGGAGAATTTTGAAATGTTTGAGTTTCATTCCGAATTAGAATGAAACCAATTTTAAAAACAGCAAAATCCTCCATGAAGCAGCATTACCGTCCTCCACTCAGCTCTGTTTACAGCCCTCGTACAGAGCCTTGTATAGGAGCCAGGCCAGGGACCAAAATCCTCTCCCTAGCTCCCCGGTGACAATGCAACTGCTAGCACATTGTCACCCCTAGCTGTTCTCTTCTCTTCCTCATAAGCAAATAGTACTCATCGCCTCTAGCAGGGGAGGGGAGGGGCTGCTACAGGCCAAGACAGATGTCCTCAAATTTTATTTTTGTTTGTTTGAATAAAGCCCGAGATTCTCCTTTGCATTTCAAGCTCTCCTAAATCAGAAGGAGCAGGAGTCCGAGCAAAGAGCTCCGTGGGCCTGCAAAGGCCAGCTCTACCTGGGGGGAGTCTTCAGAGATTGCTTTACTTAGTGCAAAATCAAATAAAAAACAAGCAGTAAAGCAGTACAAAAAATGAGTAGGCAAGTACCTACATTTTATCCTCAGTCAATACCTTTTCAGCATGGCTGATTGCTGCAATCTGATTGAATGTTGTACTATAGAACGCCAAGGGGAAAATCCAGACACCTTAGAGTGGTTGCATGTCATACACCGTATTCCTGAGCATAGACCTTCAGATCACCTGCCCAGGGACCTGTAATGTGCCCATCATCATGGTAGCTAGGCAAGATTAAATAAAAGCATAATTAGTCTTTAGAGGCTAGCTAGGCTCCACCAACCTGTTTTACCTGCTGTTGCCCCTGTTATTTCCCGGGATTTGTTTTGTTCCATGACATATGTCACCATTCATCAATAAAAAGAGGCTGCACATTAAAAAGGTCTTGCACTGCACCCCACAGACTCATCCCAATTTGACTCATCATCAGCCCTCAGGCTTATCTGCTCTCTTGCCAGAATGAGAAGGTCCAAAGCCACCCCACCAGCCATGGAGAGTTTCCCCATCATACCTGTTGGACAAAGCTGTTGCAATGGGTTGGAGAAGGAGGGGTCACTTCTAGCTTAAACGCTAAAAAACGTGATGCAGGACTGTGAGGTGGATCCAGAAATCAAATGGTGAGACAATGAAACATGCATAGCACCGAGGTAAGGTGCGCTCGCACGTCAGTCTTCCTGGCCTGTGATGCTGTGGTCCAAGGCATTCGAGAATAACCCAAACAGTTCAGTGCAGCTTAGCTTCCACGGACAAAATTCTTGAGCTTCCCCGTTTTGCTTGTCCCAAAGACACATGTGCCAAGAGGTAATAATGTACTTGTAGAGTATACAGCGCCATTTATACAGCAGGTTCCAAAAGCACTTTAGAAGCAAGTGTGGGTACACACACACACAATTGTGTAGTTGCTTGGGGCACACACACACAAGCAATTGTGTAGTTGCTCGGGAACATTATGGGACTGTGAATGGGATGGAAAGTGGGTCCATGAGAACCCCTGTGTTAAAATGGTGGTAAATACCATGAGAAAATTTGAGAACCCCATCTTTAAAGACACACTGTAAGTCAGCCTGGCCTTTGTACTTTGTAGAGGGGGGCATGTAACTACCCTGTTTTCTTATGGTACTTCACAATACCATGGCAATGACCCCTTCAGGAATGCCATGCAGCCCACTCGGATCTAGTAAAACTCTGTGAAGGAACAGAATGAAAACATGCAAATTTGCTTTACTGCCTCATAGTGTGCACCTTGCAGTTTGAAAATGAGTGAAACCTCTCTATTTCCTCTGTGGGCGGGATGGGGGTGGCATCTTCACTGGAAGAGGTGGGGTCTCGCTGCATGACCAGGATTATCCTGGAGACTATGCATCAATGATGCTGGAGTGGACAGAGGCGGGGAAATATCAATGTCTTCTAAAACGATTAACCACAAGTCCTCACTCAAGAACTGCAGTGGCAGGTGTCCTTGTTAATGCCCAAGGAAATACACAGTTACTAAAATCTTAAACACACAGTGTATTTGATGCCTATGAGTTTATTTGTTGGCAAACATGGAGGAACAGATGAATCCCTGGTGTGACTGCACTGATTTCAGAGAAGTTACCCCAGGGAAGAATTTGGGTGGATGTGTTTAAAATCAATGTTGGAAGTGCTAATAAATAAAATCAATGGAAATGCTAATAAATAAATTCAACTATGACATTGTTGGCATCACTGAAACTTGGTGGGATAATACACATGATTGGAATGTTGGTATGGATGGGTACAGCTTGCTCAGGAAGGACAGACAGGGGGAAAAGGGAGGAGGTGTTGCCTTATATATTAAAAATGTACACACTTGGACTGAGGTGGAGATGGACATAGGGGACGGAAGTGTTGAGAGTCTCTGGGTTAGGCTAAAAGGGGTGAAAAACAAGGGTGATGTCATGCTAGGAGTCTACTACAGGCCACCTAACAAGGTGGAAGTGGATGAGGCTTTTTTCAAACAACTAATAAAATCATCCAAAGCCCAAGATTTGGTGGTGATGGGGGACTTCAACTATCCAGATATATGTTGGGAAAATAACACAGCAGGGCACAGACTATCCAATAAGTTCTTGGACTGCATTGCAGACAACTTTTTATTTCAGAAGGTTGAGAAAGCTACTAGGGGGGAAGCTGTTCTAGATTTGATTTTAACAAATAGGGAGGAACTCGTTGAGAACTTGAAAGTAAAAGGCAGCTTGGGCGAAAGTGATCATGAAATCCTAGAGTTCACAATTCTAAGGAAGGGTAGAAGGGAGTACAGCAAAATAGAGACAATGGATTTCAGGCAAGCGGATTTTGGTAAGCTCAGAGAGCTGATAGGTAAGGTCACATGGGAATCAAGACTGAGGGGAAAAACAACTGAGGAGAGCTGGCAGTATTTCAAAGGGACACTATTAAGGGCCCAAAAGCAAACTATTCCGCTGGGTAGGAAAGATAGAAAATGTGGCAAAAGACCACCTTGGCTTAACCACGAGATCTTGCAAGATCTAAAAAATAAAAAGGAGTCATATAAAAAATGGAAACTAGGACAAATTACAAAGGATGAATATAGGAAAACAACACGGGAATGCAGGGGCAAGATTAGAAAGGCAAAGGCACAAAATGAGCTCAAACTAGCTACAGGAATAAAGGGAAACAAAAAAACTTTTTATCAATACATTAGAAGCAAGAGGAAGACCAAGGACAGGGTAGGCCCACTACTCAGTGAGGAGGGAGAAACAGTAACAGGAAACTTGGAAATGGCAGAGATGTTTAATGACTTCTTTGTTTCGGTCTTCACCGAGAAGTCTGAGGGAATGCCTAACATAGTGAATGCTAATGGGAAGGGGGAAGGTTTAGAAGATAAAATAAAAAAAGAACAAGTTAAAAATCACTTAGATAAGTTAGATGCCTGCAAGTCACCAGGACCTGATGAAATGCATCCTAGAATACTCAAGGAGCTAATAGAGGAGGTATCTGAGCCTCTAGCTATTATCTTTGGTAAATCATGGGAGACAGGAGAGATTCCAGAAGACTGGAAAAGGGAAAATATAGTGCCCATCTATAAAAAGGGAAATAAAAACAACCCAGGAAACTACAGACCAGTTAGTTTAACTTCTGTGCCAGGGAAAATAATGGAGCAAGTAATTAAGGAAATCATCTGCAAACACTTGGAAGGTGGTACGGTGATAGGGAATAACCAGCATGGATTTGTAAAGAACAAATCATGTCAAACCAATCTGATAGCTTTCTTTGATAGGATAACGAGTCTTGTGGATAAGGGAGAAGCGGTGGATGTGGTATACCTAGACTTTAGTAAGGCATTTGATACGGTCTCGCATGATATTCTTATCAATAAACTAGGGAAAAACAACTTAGATGGGGCTACTTTAAGGTGGGTGCACAACTCGCTGGATAACCGTACTCAGAGAGTAGTTATTAATGGTTCCCAATCCTGCTGGAAAGGTATAACGAGTGGGGTTCCGCAAGGGTCTGTTTTGGGACCGGCTCTGTGCAATATCTTCATCAATGACTTGGATATTGGCATAGAAAGTACGCTTATTAAGTTTGCAGATGATACCAAACTGGGAGGGATTGCAACTGCTTTGGAGGATAGGGTCATAATTCAAAATGATCTGGACAAATTGAAGAAATGGTCAGAGGTAAACAGGATGAAGTTTAATAAGGACAAATGCAAAGTGCCCCACTTAGGTAGGAACAATCAGTTTCACACATACAGAATGGGAGGAGACTGTCTAGGAAGGAGTATGGCAGAAAGGGATCTAGGGGTTATAGTGGACCACAAGCTAAATATGAGTCAACAGTGTGATGCTGTTGCAAAAAAAGCAAACTTGATTCTGGGCTGCATTAACAGGTGTGTGGTGAGCAAGACACAAGAAGTCATTCTTCCGCTCTACTCTGCGCTGGTTAGGCCTCAACTGGAGTATTGTGTCCAGTTCTGGGCACCGCATTTCAAGAAAGATGTGGAGAAATTGGAGAGGGTCCAGAGAAGAGCAACAAGAATGATTAAGGGTCTAGAGAACATGACCTATGAAGGAAGGCTGAAGGAATTGGGTTTGTTTAGTTTGGAAAAGAGAAGACTGAGAGGGGACATGATAGCGGTCTTCAGGTATCTAAAAGGGTGTCATAAGGAGGAGGGAGAAAACTTGTTCATCTTAGCCTCTAAGGACAGAACAAGAAGCAATGGGCTTAAACTGCAGCAAGGGAGGTTTAGGCTGGACATTAGGAAAAAGTTCCTAAGTGTCAGAGTGGTTAAACACTGGAATAAACTGCCCAGGGAGGTTGTGGAATCTCCATCTCTGGAGATATTTAAGAGTAGGTTAGATAAATGTCTATCAGGGATGGTCTAGACAGTATTTGGTCCTGCCATGAGGGCAGGGGGCTGGACTTGATGACCTCTCGAGGTCCCTTCCAGCCCTAGAATCTATGAATCTATGAATCTATGAATGTAAAAGCATCATCCATTAGATAGGATAATGTCGTGCTACATCTTAGTTAATTATATTTACAAAGTAAAGTTAGAAGCACAGATTCTGGGCTGGTGTAAATCAATATAGCCCCTTTGAAGCCAGGGCTAGCTACGCTGGTTTACATCAGTTGAGTAGCTGGCCCAGGAACTTAGGGGACAACTATAAATGGAATCAAATTTATAAGCAGCAAAACCACAAATTTCCCTAGCCGAGGTAGATCTTCATTTACAAGGGTGGATTTCTCCATGGATTATCGTGCTTAGAGATGCTGTACTAGCTGATAGAATCAAAGTTTAAGGCCAGAATGGACCACCCGATCGTCTAGTGGGACCTCCTTTATATCCCTGGCCACCAACATCGCCAGCACCCGCCACTAAACCCAGCAACCAAAATGAGACCAAAGTGTTACAGCCCACAGGAGACTGGACTGTTCTGTGCCACAGGCAGAGAATAGGAGGGACCGAGGTGCACCAGTGCCCGAGGGAAATGATTGAGATATACTAGATAATCCTGGTAAGTAACCCACACTCAGACTCTGCAGAGGAAGGTGAAAACCCCCCAAAGTCTTTGCCAATCTGACCTAGAGGAAAATTCCTTCCTGATATGGTGATCAGTTAGACCCTGAGCATGTGAGCAAGAACCAGCCAGCCAAGCATCTCAGAGACAGACTGCTCTGTGCCACCTCAGAGCCCTGGACCTTGTCACCTAATGTCCCATCTCCAGCCATGGCCATCCCTGATGCTTCAGAGGAAGGAGACAAAAAAACGCTCAGAATACGTTGTATGTGCGGGCGGGGAGAGTCCCTTCCTGACCCCTACAGGTGGCCAGCTGACACCCTGAAGCATGAGCTTTAGGAAAATAAGATATAAACCAGGTGTGAGCCCTGAGGCTGCTGAGCCCTGCCCCCTATAATGACAACCAACCCTGTCACACGTACATACCCCATCTGATGAGAAGCATAGACCATAAAGAGGCAGGGAAACAAGGGCGCTAGAAGATATATTCTAGTGGGCAGTTCCCCCACTCTAGCTGCCCCACTAGGGTACACCAAACACAAGCTAAATACAGATGGACCCAGAGCCCTTCACCTCCATAGCACTTTGTTTAAGCCTTTTTTCTCATACAAAAAGCAGCATGGTCTAGTGGCTATAGCACTGGATGTCCCATCCAGTGGGATGGGAGATCACGGCTTGATCTCTGGGTTGATCACAGCCACCGTGGGCAAGGCACTTAATCTCTGTAAAATGGGGATAACAAGCTTTATTCCTGCTCCCACCATCCTGTATCTGACTTAACTATTTAAATTATCAGCTCTTTGGGGCAAAGATGGATTCCTGCTCTGTGTTTGTACAGTGCCTAGCACAGAGGTTGCCAAACCGTAGCGCACGGGCCCCTAGGGGGGCATGGAAGAACATCTGTGTGGGGCATAGATGAGCCCGGACCAACCCCCACGAGGGGCAAGGGAGCACCCAGACCCTCTCTGTCCCCAGCTCTGCTCTGGTCCCACCCCCAGTCCTGTCTCCGGCTCCTGGCTCCACACCTGTCCCTGTCCCCAGCCTCGGCAGGACTCCGCTCCCGGCCCTGTGCCAGCCCCCAGCCTCGGCTCCATTTCTGGCCTGGGGATGAGGCTGAGGACGAGGCCAGGAGCAGAGCCGCACCTAGTGGTGGGGGCCCAGCTGCCGGTCCCCACCACAGCCCAGCTGCAGCTCCAAACCCACGCCTGCACCCAGCCTCAGCCCCTGGATGCAGCCCCACCCTGTACCCTTGTCGGCATCCCACCCCCGCACCCTCCCATGAGCCACATTCCTACTCCAGGCCCTGGATCTGGGTGGACTGGGGGGGCATGGACAGGGGCAAGGGGGGGAGTGACCCTCAAAAGTTTGGGGACCACTGGCCTAGCACAACGAGGCCCTGGTCTTTGTCAGCACCACTAGATACTACTGGAATGCTAATGATAACAGTAACCACTTTTTAAAAAATGTATTTTCCGAACGCCCCTGGGTACTATCCATTAGCCCATGCCCCCAGCCAGGGATGGGCTGTTCCCTATAGCACATTCCCTAGTGCATTCTCCAGCTCAGTTTTAAACAATTCAAGGTATTGGGTCTCCCACCACTTCCCTCGGGATACTCTCGCACTTCGCAACCGAGCTCACCATTAGGGTTTCGATCTTGCAGCAAGATGGGCTATTTGGATGGACCCGCCTCACATTGCTGGGCTCTTGCTTTCTGCCGCTGATCTGATCTGCATATTAAGCCAATCACCCTTCACAATTAAATAAGATGGGGGTGGGGGAGGAATAAGACAAAGCCGTCTGCAGATGTTGCCTTTTCCATATGGCCACCATATGGCCGTGCCTCACTGCTGCTCCAGTTTACAGGAGCTCTCTCTCCTCAGATGGCAACTCCAGCCCCTTCTGTGCCGCAGCCAGGTGATTGATTAGGAAACAGGTAATTTTGCAAGGTGCTCTGTCATGTCTGATAGAAATGCTGAGCAGCCATTGGTAAATTACAGCTATCAGTCTCCCAGGCTCTGCATAGACACAGGCATTATTTCTTTCCTTCTCCATCCAGCTGGAGACTTCCAGTTTTCTCAGCACACGCTGTGAGGATCGCTAAGCCAGCCTGGCATCTTTGCGACTGGTTTAATGTCTTTATTAGGCAGATGTCATCTTTCTATTTCTAATAACCTCTGCAGGGAGGCAATGCTACTGCTTAGCGCTTACAGTAAGCGCTGTTGTCCTTACTGGTCATCCTCCCAAATTAGTTCATTTACCTGCAAATCTCCCTGTGAGGTTGGGATGTATTATCCCCATTTTACAGTGGGGGACCCGTGGAACCGAGGAGTGACTTGATTTGCGAATGAGAACATAGATAGCCAGTGGCAGAGGGAGGGACATGTAGATTCCATGGTGATGGGTGCTATAGAAACCCATAAGGCAGATACAACTCGGGCCTTCCTAGCTCCCGGGCCTGCGTGCTGACACTGTGGGCATGATCCAAAGCCAATTCAAGTCAACAAGAGTCGTGGGCTTTGGATCAGGTCCAGAAAGTGGTAACTGGGGTTGCTTCCCCCCCACATGTGTTTGGAGTTTACTGGGGGAGGATTCAGAAAGGGGGGAATTGTACACAGAGAGGATGAATCTGTTAATGCTATACGGTGCCCTAAAGAAATAATGGGTTATGTGCTAATTATGAATATAATAAATAAGAATAAGAACGAATAATAAACAATAAATGAACTGAACCACCTGCCTCCAGAGGGGATCTGAATAGATACAGAAAGCCCATCAGTGGGGGTACTGGCCCCTCAAGCACTCTCTTGGTTACCTGGGGCTCTGTGGCTACCAGTTAAATGAAAGAAGACTGACCCGTTCAGGGGATTTTCCATCAAAAATGTTTCCTGTATGGTTCAAGATCCTGGTGGAAAAATACCTAGAGATGTGACCTTACAGTGGCTACACAGATGCTTTTTTCTATCTACCCACTTCTCCAGGCCGAGCGGAATGGGCAGTTTACAATAACATTTTCCTTTTATGTTCCAATTCCACTTCATTATACCAATAAGATCTTCTATCTCTAGGGTGTACTTCTCGGGTGATTAAAGACAAGAGCCTTGGCCCTTGTGCCTTATCAACACTGCCCCAGACACACCATAACCACCCAGATACGCTCTGTCTGTCATCTCTTATTACTTACAAAACTTGCCAGCAGACCTACCGCGACAGAATTATGAAGCAAAATGATTGCGTTCAGTTCAGTAAATCCAGGGGCAACGTCTGCTAAAAAAAAAAAAATCTAATTGCAGAAACACAGAGTGTTATGAAGAGATCCTGTCAGTTCAGCCAGAGTTTATAACCCGCGGGGGCTCGCTGGTTTCAACATCATGTGGAGTGAGCTAGGGTCAGAGCACTGTGGGAAGGAATGTAAGGATGGGGGTGGGGCAAGAGGGGTTTGGGGGTTAGGCCTGAGGACATATACTGCCTCGGGAATTGGGCGGGTCAGCCGTGGTGGTTGTGAACAGCACAGCAGCTGACAGTAGGTGTTCAGCAGGATGCTTTAGCTCAGGATTCAGAGGAGCTAGCAGAGCGGTCCGGATGAAGCTAGCCCAGCACTTGTCTACATTATGCCAGGCAGTAGCCAGCTCTCTCGGCCCCTGGCTTTCCAGCGCTTTAGACCTACTCAGAGAAAGAAAAGCCGTAACCAGCGGTCACCGAGGGTGCCTGATTATTTATTCGGCACTAGAGCCCATAATGGGCTAGGTCAGGGGTCGGCAACCTTTCAGAAGTGGTGTGCCGAGTCTTCATTTATTCACTCTAATTTAAGGGTCCGCGTGCCAGTAATACATTTTAACGTTTTTAGAAGGTCTCTTTCTATAAGTCTTTAATATATAACTAAACTATTGTATGTAAAGTGAATAAGGTTTCTAAAATGTTTAAGAAGCTTCACTTAAAATTAAATTAAAATGGAAAGCCCCCCCCAGACCGGTGGCCAGGACCCGGGCAGTATGAGTGCCACTGAAAATCAGCTCGCGTGCCGCCTTTGGCACCCATGCCATAGGTTGCCTACCCCTGGGCTAGGTGTTTCCCAGGCACCCAGGAGAACACACACGACACAGCAGGCGAGAGGCACAAGTGACAGGTGGAGTCGGGCGGGGGACGTAAGTACGGTCTTCCAGTACGTCGCTGTTAGGGTCTTGTGAACACATGCGTCCTACCTCCACCCCGAGCTGTACAAAACTCCCCCCAGCACTATAACCCCCTTCTAGGGCACAGCGCTTCCTTCCCTGACACCCCCCTTCCTCACTAGGCAAGCTCCCCCAGATTTCCCAGCCTTCTTCCCCTCCCCAGCCAATGCCCCGGCTCAACATTATCCAGCCTCGTCTGTCTCCCTTCCTCCTCCCACCTCATGCAGCCATCCACCATCCTCATTCTCCACCGCAACCCAGGCGACTCCTGCTGGGAACACTCCACCTTTCCCTCTGACAAGCAGCTTCCTCCCCATCACTCCATCCCCGCCACTCACCCGCCTGTGTCAAGCTGCCTTCCTGAACGGACCCCTGGCTAGGTGTCTCAGGCAGAGCCAGTCCACAGGGGACGGCCTGTGACGCCGGCGGGCTGCTTCTGCCGCTTGACCCAGCCCCTGAGGAAGTCATGAAAGGCTGGTCAAGCATCAGGCGCCAAGGACATCACAGAGGTTCCAGCAGAGCTCCTCTCCCCACTGTTGCGGCGCTCGTGACCGCTGCTGGAACAGCATCTGGCTCCCCGGAGGCTGGCCCGCCACTGAGAAGTTCTGACTGCCTCAGCCCACATGGCTGGAGGAAGACAGAGGCCCTTGTGCCCCTGGGGAATCTTCTCCCAAACCCTCAAAGCATCCCCCAAACAGACATGGAACTAGGAGAAAAGATTCCACCGGGGAGAGAGCAGCTGATGGCGTTTTCAGAGTCCAAAGACTGCTGTGATTTGCATCAGAACTAGAGATTACAACATGTGGCACCTTCAAAAACAGGCTCTTGGTTCGGTTTGGAAATTCTCCCCTTTACAAACTCCAAACTCATTCTTTGCCCCAGAGGGCACTGGTGGTGTTGCTCTGATCCTGCTCTCTGGCCTTGCTGTAATGGGAAGACACCCCAATTCCGGCCACTGGTGGCCCAACCACTGTGCAAACCCCCTACCATAGACAGAGTGAACCAGTATAAGCAGTGATTTGTTCAATTCTTTGAATTCACCCCAGTTTCCTGCAGAGATTAGTTCCACTGGTGCAAATTGTGTCTACACTAGGGGTCTGCATTGGGGCACATACGCCAGTGGCTATAACTGGAGCAAACACTCAGAGGAGACAAGGACTCCATGACACTGGCCTGAGTCAGGAATTACCTTAGTATAGTCAGTGGAGTCACTCTGGATTTAGACTGTATAAAAGGGGGATCATAGTCTGGTTCTGGATCTCTGTAGAGAGCTTATTCCACTGTATGTGTGTCCGTCGAAGCATCTGCAAACCAACTTCAACCAGTGTTTAATTTATCCTAAAGATTATATACGTTAAAGCAAGCATTGGCATGCAGCCAGCACTATCTGAATCATGGGGAAAGGTCTCCCTCTCTTTGTCTAACGCCTGCTCCCTCTCCTTTCTGCATTCAGACTGAGGAACGGTTTGTTTCTCCTTTAAGAAAATAACTTCAGCTCCTCCACGTTTGTGGTTTACATGAGCAGGGAACAGAAGAGGATTGCCATGGTTACAGGCCTCATTCAAGGACTTGGGGGACATAGAGGCAAGCAGAGAGCCAAAGCTCAAAAGCTCCTTGTATACATCAGGCAGCAGTAATCAGAAACATATTTACATCGGAAAGGAACAAATGCTTCTCCAACAGCAGAAAAAAAACAAACAAGGTTTGGTCAGATAAAAACACAGCATCTTGGGTATTCAAGGTTGCCGCAAATCAGGATTTTGAGAAAACAGGACCAAAACGTCTCCTGGAAATGGTCCCCGGTGGCCCTGGACAAAAGGTTGCTATCTATAAAACTTTCTCCTTCGGGTCAAAGGTAGATTATTCTTTTATAAGTGCAAGCTCCTTCAGGAAAATGACTTCCTCCTTGTTTTGTACAGAACCAAGCACTGCGCTTATGCCAGGCAGTCATGCAATAGTAAAACACAATGTAGAAACACTTCAGTCACGACATCTTGGCTCAGTGCAATCCAAAGGTAGCCACAAGCAGAATCCATGATACAACGAAGATAGCCTGAAATGCTTTTGGGGCTGGCCTATTTTCACTGTCCTATATCCTGCAAGCGTGGAAGAGCACCATCACCATGGCAGGTTGGATACGCTCAGTGTCCTCATCATGGGTTTAGCAACAAGAGGCACCCTGGTCCAATATGCAGGGTATGGGCCTAGGAGATAGGAAGCCAGGGTTCTGCTTTCAGCCGTGTCATTGGCTCACTGTGTTACCAGTGTTACTTCCTTTCTCTGGGCACCATTTGTTGTTGTCTTGTACCTTACATAGTCATTTACACCAGTGCGCGCTTACATGCGTCTGACAGCCAAATTCAGCTTACAGTCACATTTCCACTAGTGTAAACGACTATACAAGGTGTGAAGGCAACAATGAATTAGGCCTTCTACGATTGAGCTACATTTGTAACCTACCCACAGTTTGAGAGCCACAGTGAAAAAGCACTAGATAAGTGTAACACTGAGCCTCCGGCATGTCTATCGTAGTAGGGATAGAACCTGTGGCCTTTAAAGCATAAGGTTCTACTACCTGAGCAACAAGACCCACCTTTGTTAACTAATGATGTAGCAAGCGCCTCGGGCTCTATGTGGCCTACCACCCACCAGCAGCTAGGGAGAGAGCATCATGCTGATCAGGTGTTGATTACATAAGCCCTTCTTTTTTAAAAGACTTTCATGGATTATTTTTAATTTGTTTAAAAAAATAGTTTCCTCCCAACTCTGACATGTCTGAGGGTATGTCTACACTACCCACCGGATCGGCAGGTAGCGATCGCTCTATCAGGGGTTGATTTATCGCGTCTAGTCTAGATGCGATAAATCGATCCCCAAGCGCTCTCCCGTCGACTCCTGTACTCCACCGCCGTGAGAGGTGGAAGCGGAGTTGACGGGAGAGTGGCGGCAGTTGACCCCGCGCCATGAAGACGCCAAGGTAAGTTGACCTAAGATACGTCGACTTCAGCTACACTATTCCCGTAGCTGAAGTTGCATATCTTAGGTCGATTCCCCACCCCACACCCCCTCCAGTGTAGACCAGGGCTCAGACTCTAAGTTAGAAGTCAAGAAGGGCAGGAAACAGTTTTCCCATCCTGGGAAAATTTTCAAGATTGAAAAATGTTCCCATTTCAAATCAGGACAAAAAGTCAAAATCTCAAAAAAAAATATGCACTGAAAAACCTGGAGAAAAAAAATTCAGTCCAGGTCAATGGAAATGTTTAATTTCAATAATTTTGAAATGCTTTGCTTTGATGTCAACCATTATTTTTACAAAGTTTCCTTACTGTAATTAAATTTCAAAATGAAAAATCACTTTGAATTGGAGCAGCAGATTTTTTTGGTTTTGAGAACATCAAAACACAATGTTACAGCAATTTAAAACCTTTTTCTTCAGGGTGTGTTTTATTTTTTATTTTTTAAGCAAAAAAATTGTCAAAACTGAGCCTTTCCTGCAAAAAGTTTCAGTTTCAATGAGTCAATTTTTGACCAAAAAAAAAGTTTAATCAAAAAATTCCCAACCAGCTTTGGTTAGAAGCCTCCAGGTTCCCAATCATTATAAGATCACACAAGTTAAGAACAAAGGAATGATTTTACTTACTGACACTGTAACTTACAAAATGTCTGCCCATTGGAGACCTGTACAATTACTAACTCTTCTAGAGACTGCAACACATGACCGTTTATCCCTCCTGTTTCCTAAAATACAGGATGGAAAAAAAGAGGGTCCCTTCCTTATGTCTCAATAGGAGATATAATTCTGTATATTCCCACTGAAGTCAATGGATCAGATCTTCAGCTGATACAAGTCAGCATAGCTCCTTTGACTTCAATTCTTAGGATCTTGGCTGAACTGCAGATCTGGCCCGCGACACGTAAACGGTGCTAATGGTATAACAACCTAGATGCTCATTGCCAGATCTTCAGATGGTGTCAATTGGCTGTAGCTCTATTGGAGTCAATGAATTTACAGTGCTAATCTATACCTGCTCAGGATCTGCCCCAGCACCATATTGCTATAAGAATATTTGCGTTATCATAACACGGCACAGTTAGTGGAAAAACATTTTTATAGCAATTATCTGAATCCATGAAAAACCGTATAAGGCCTTGAGCAAACAAGCGCAAAATTTAATTGGTGCTCCCTTGCTCAAGACAGGGAAATCACAACATGGATTTACCCATTTTGCAATACATTTTATATATTTATATCCATTCTGTACAACCACATAACATTGCTGAGCTGGCCCCTTGCACGGAACTCACTGGCCACTTACAACTCCTGAGCAACTAGGGACCTGGGATAAAATTTACACCAATGCAATGGCCAAACCCCATTGAAGTCAATGGGAATGTCTCCGTGGATGCTGGATCAGGGCCTGGATGCTGAATAACTCCACTGAAGGCAATGGAGTTATTGCAGATTGACACTGGTGTTTCTGAGTTCAGAATCTGGCCATGAGGGTTTACATAACCCACATGCTTAAAAGTTTTTTTTTCATAGATTCATAGATTCTAGGGCTGGAAGGGACCTCGAGAGGTCATCGAGTCCAGCCCCCTGCCCTCATGGCAGGACCAAATACTGTCTAGACCATCCCTGATAGACATTTATCTAACCTACTCTTAAATATCTCCAAAGATGGACGTTACATTGACACAAGCAGCATCGACACATAAGAGTGACAAACTGGCCTCTCTCACCAATGAGGTGCACTAATGGATTTTGAATGTCCCTGTGTCACGCTGAGAGCAAGCGCCGTGGGACAGAAGAGGTCACACACTCTGCTCCGGGGCTATACCTTGGACTGGAGAATTCCAACCTCATTCCTCTCTCTCCCCCAAGCACTCCAAAGTCCACCTTGAATTTCCTTCCACACCCCCGCCCCTCTCCTTCTCTTCCTCTTAATTAGGCCATAGAGGCTTGTTTTCAAAACTGTCTGGATCCCAACAGAAGCTTTTAAGTCTCAGACATCAAATGGCAGGCATTTTACTATGGTTAATTATGGTAATTCTTGCTTAGTAGTATCCAATCCCCAAAGAGTTGAAGCTATTTAGAAAAAGCCCCAGCCCTGGGCATGAATTTCTGAGAACGTATTTCTTGTGATTTATTATTTCTCAGAGTTAAGTAGCAGAATAAAAATAAAACCCAGGAGAAAAAGCTGCTGGTGATGTTCTGAGATGATGTGTCATCAGGCCTCGTCCTTGACTTACGCAACCATCAGCCACCGCTTGGCTGAAAAACATTGCAAAAGGTGCCCAATCACCTTGGAGTCACAGAACTGTGGCTTAACCTGCCCTGTGGCCCAGAGCCACATGCTTGAACTCACACCAGGAGGTGAGCAAGCCTCCAGCTCACTCCACCATACAGGAAGCTAAAAGGTACCTTAAAGCCACCTTGCCCTCAGCTCCTGGGCCAAGCACACCTTGGGACAAATGGAGAACCTAATGTAGAATGTGTCTATTTATATACCTCTCCAGCCAGCACTAGTCCAGTGTTTAACCTCATTTTGGGGGTCTGGTTTCCTTTGGCTGAGACACACTATATAATGCAATGGGTTAACACCTTAGTCTCTAGATTCAGGCTTCAAGGGAGTGCAGGAGATCAGTCTGACAGCCAGCCAGGCAGTTCTCTTCAGCCTGCTCATTCTGGAGAGGGCCCTGCCATGTCATACCTGGTGGGCCTTAGTACCTCGCCTCTATCCCTTCTACTCCCCTCAGGGTTCTGTCGCAACAGAGGGACTCGGGAGCAGCCCTCCCACTCCACAGGGTCCCGACCCAGGGCCCTAAAGGGGTGTGGCAGTGTCCAGGCCACTTGTCGGTCCACCCCAAGATACAGTCCCCCCGTTCGCTTCCTATTGGGCTGTGGCTCCTTCATTCGGGGCATGGTCACAAATTAGTCTGTCAGCGGGACAATGTCCTATTCTTGACCCAGACATGGGTTTCCAAGTCTGAAAGGAGGAGGGGATATGGATCACCACTTCTAGATGGCCTTACTAATGCTGTGGTCACTCTTCCCACGGTTCCAGGTGCAGCCTGTAACTCCTTTCCAACCAGCCTCCGGTGTCCTTTTAAACTGTCCTTCCACCTGGAGCATATCCAGCAGCTGTTGAGGGCCAGTACCTGCGTAGCTTAGTACTGCCTGAGGCCTTGCTCTGGTTTAGTGTGGGGTCTGTGAACCCCATCACCGGGACATACTGTGCTACCTGTATGTTTAGAGACAAGAAGAGAAAGAAGATGAGGTAAATCCCAGCTGAGCGGATAGGACCTAGAGTAAGAACCTGAAATAGCTTGCAAGTGGGCCATTTCCAAAGGACAGCACTGATTTCAGAAACAGCCAAGATCGGTTTAGTATTTAATATAGTAAATGGCTAAGCAAGACCCCCCACTCACTTTAAAAATTTTAAAAAGGCCAAGACACTTAGCCGGCCTTTGCCTCTGTTACCTTGGCTATACAAGCAGGGTTAGTAATATCTACCTGCTTCACAGGCTTCCATTCCAGTAAGTGCTGCCAATCTTGTAATGAGAGGCTCTCACAAAAATACTTCCCTTTAGCATGAGATGAGCCCAGCATCCCAGAGGTGTGTGGGATACAGGGGGAAATGAGTTTTGCCATTGATTTCATTGGCTGCAGAATCAGCCCAGATGATCTCGGCTTTAATATACTCTCACAGGTAGAGTCTTCGCGCTGAAGAGTCTGAGAATGTGGTGTTTTTATGAATTATTGCAATATTTAATGTTCAGTCCGTCTGTGCTGCGGCAGAGCTCATTTCATCTTCAGGGTTCCTCTTTTCTTAGGCAATTTAGTGATTCGCCTGGGAATCTATAAACCATTTGGAGCAGTTTAAATAAAACTTTAAAATATTTATTACAAGGTGGGTTCAGAGGTGAGCATGAGAATCTGAAAGGGAACTTCAAAGCCTCCCACATTCCACCACCTCAAAGCTGGAAGAAGGGGAAAAAAATTCTGTATTTCTAATTTAATCAAAGACAAGGTCTAAGTCCTTTCCAGAAGCTCTCGTACTCGGGCTGATGTAGCTGTTTGTTTGCCGAGTAGTTTGAACAACTTACAGGCATTGTTTTGTGTAAAAGAAAATAATTGATTTTTGAAGGTTGACAAATAACCATCCAGGTGGAATATTTCAGGGTTGAGAAAGCCACCGGCAATTGCTTACTTACCTCCGGCTAAATAGATTTGTGTCTTTGGACCCTTGCTTGGCTCTCAAGTGTTATATTTCTTCTACCCAACTTTTAGCAGGGTTGTCTAAACACAAGAGCATGTCGATACAAGTGCTGAGGGCAGGTGTTAATACAAGGAAATGGAGGTTAGAAAAAAAAGTAGTATTTGGCGACTCCAAAGGAATTTGAAGGCCAGCAAAAGAGTGAAAGGCACAAATTGGTGTTGAGGCACTGATCCAGCAATGCACTTAAGCACATGAGTAACTTTAAGTGCATGGGTAGTCTCAGTGAATCACGTGCATAACTTTGAGCGGTCACTGAAGTCAGTGGGATTGCTCATGTGCTAAAAATTACACATGTGCCTAAGAGCTTTGCTGAATCAGGGCCATAGAGCAGAGGCAAAAAAAAGTTGCTGACAAGCTGAAACCAAATAACAATTATTCAATTACCCACAGGTGGTTTCATTGATTTTAAGGCCACATGGGACCATTAGATCATCTGGTCTGACCTCCTGTATATCACAGGCCAGAGAATTTCACTTTTACTCCAGTATTGAGCCCAGTAAAGCATACGATTAAAGCAAACCATATGGCTTTGGAGCAAAACACGTTTCAGTATGTGTTTGTACAGTGCCTAGAAGAACAATGGGGCCTGACTGTCGACTGGGGCCCTAGGCACTTCCACAATGTGGAGGAGGACGGACCAGCAAGAGGGTATTTTGGCCACAATCATTCAAAGAAGTGTGTTGCTGACCAGCAAACATGACCTGCTGGCAACGAGCCTGATTCCATGTCTATGGACGTCAATGAAAGGACATCCGTGGGCATCGATTCAGTCCCGATATCCACCAAGAGCAGCACGTTCACTGTGACCTGGTCCTTTACTGAGAGAAAGACCATGCGGCATCAACGGAGGTTTGCACTGAGTTTCTAAAGGTACCAGGCTCAAGCTCAAACTGATCTGCAGAAGCAGGACCACTCCATAGCCAGGGGACGTCCACTGAAAGTCTCCTGCTCCTGGGGGTTGCACCTTGGATTCTCTCAGTCACAATGTCCCTGTTGATCGTAGCATTTTTGGTGGAGTGCAGAGATGAAAGTGAGGGGGAACCAGGGCCGGCTCTGGCTTTTTTGCCCACCCCAGGCAAAAAAAAATAAAACAGCCGCCCCAGCCCCGCTCCCCCTGCCGGGGCGCCAGCGGGGAGGGCGGCATGCCCGCGGCCCCGCTCCCCCGGCCGGGGCGCCGGCGGGGAGGGCGGCATGCCCGCGGCCCCGCTCCCCCAGCCGGGGCGCCAGCGGGGAGGGCGGCATGCCCGCGGCCCTGCTCCCCCAGCCGGGGCGCCGACGGGGAGGGTGGCATGCCCGCGGCCCTGCTCCCCCAGCCGGGGCGCCGGTGGGGAGGGCGGCATGCCCGCGGCCCTGCTCCCCCAGCCGGGGCGCCGGTGAGGAGGGTGGCATGCCCGCAGCCCCGGCCGGGGCACCAGAGGGGAAGAGCTCCGCCCCCCGCGGCTTGCCGCCCCAGGCACGCACTTGCTGCGCTAGTGCCTGGAGCCGCCCCTGGGGGGAACCCTTGAGGCAGCTAAGCCCTAGTCTATGAGAGGCTTTGAAGATGAGGATCAGAACTGGATGGGGCGTGAAGAGCACAGAACAAAGATGCCAGCTCTATGCTTTTGTTATGCCAGGCCCCTGGCTCAGTCACTGGCAGCAGCGACCGAGCTGGGACCTCTGGATCTAAATGCACGAGTCTCAACTGCCTGAGCTGAAATACCCAGCTCTGTTAGCGGCAGCAGGCTCCTCAGCCTGTCTGTAGCCCAACCACCGCTACAGGAAGACAGAGCTCCTCACCGAGGGGCTATAGGTTACACTTGCCTCTTGGAACGAGATGTTGCCTCTTGGAACGATACTAATAGCAGTGATGTCAGTTCACCCGGAGCCATAATGACTCTTCCCCCGACTGCAGCCCCACGCAGAGCAACGCGCAAGCCTATGGTCCGTTTATGCCTGGATTGTATTTTCAATACCGAGTAAGCAGGGCCCTGGGAGGACGACCATCTGAACTCCTTCTGATGTCACACCATTCCGCTGTAGCTTATGCTGTTTTGACGATATTTTATTCAGGTTCACTGGGAAGCACGTTGACCAAAATTGCAAATAAAAGAAAACCAGTTTATAGCAGAGTGGCCCAGAGTGAGTGAGAGTGAGAGAGAAAGAGTGTGCGTGTGTGTGCGCGCGCGCGCGTGTTTGTACACATACATATGTACAAACACTTAGGGCAGTAATACATTTCAGAATGCCTGGTCCTATCTCTGCCGGCTGTTATCTTATGTGACCAAGCTAAGCCAGGGATAAAAGCTGTATCCGCTAAACAATCATATCTGCAGGTGCCAGGGGGCCACGATGCATCTGGAGATATTCACTAAACACCATCTTCCCACTTTATTACTCACCTAACTCAGGCAATACTTATCTGATGATATAAGCCCAAGCGTAAATGATCCCCTGGAAATGTGATAAACTTGTATTGCATGAAGTTGATTCTTTTTGTGAAGAGTCAAGTCAGTCTGATGACACACCACCATCAATTCTAGGACTGTCCATTTCCCGCCTGCACAAGTGGGATTGTTCTAGCAACCGCATGTCCAAGGTCCTGGGCAGCCATTTGAGATGTTGGGGCTAAAGGCCACAACTCATGCCACTCCCTGCATCAGCAACCATTGTTCAAGGACATCACAGCCTGAAGCAAAGCTCTCAGCTACTCCATCTTGGATGTTACAGCATTCTTATGTCCCACAATGGTATCCAGTGGTTTTGCACAGATATCCTCTTTGGAATGGAATAATCCATACCAGGTGTCCTCGGCAAGTTAATAAAGCCACATGGCAAGTACAGCTGAGAGCATCAGTGAAAGATTAGAGACTAACCACAGTCCTATGATGACCAGTGATGGGGGAACCTTGGAAGGCCTGTAAGTTCATGCCAGGGTAAACACCTTGAAGTCCATACATCTTCTGAACCTCCTGGGCTTGCAGAACAGGGTTCCAATTCCTGTAATACAACCTCTCGCTTGGCTTTTCAAACCTTCCACTTAAGGGCTAGAAGATCAAGGTGGGCAAAAATGACTTAAATGGAGCAACAATCCCGCTTTGGATGGTCCTCATAGTCAGCAGACAAATCTCTGAGTACTACAGCCAGATTCTTACTCCATCGGGTGCAGCTCTCCCATGTTTAGTTCACGTTCCAATTTCCAGTTCCCAGGGGTTCAGCAGCCAATGTTTAAGAGTGGCTAGGTCAGGATCAGATGACAGAACGGCATGCAAAAGGCCTGAGTTTAACTTTCTGTAGGACCCACCCCAGAGCCCAAAATGGCTTCATGACCAAAATACACAAAGAATTACATGAGTTCGCCCTCTTCTTCTGGGCTGGCATCAACAGCCTCTCTCTCTCTACCTGACCACAGTCAGGGCTTCCCTCTGTGTCACAGCCAAGTGGAGCAAACCACCAATATATTATGATGAAACAGAGAACATTCTTCACTCCCCAAGTATCAGCCGATCTAAAGGGACTCATCTCCACCCTGCAGCTGAGACAACACCCAGCCAAGAAAGAGAAAAGTTTCTCTTCCCGTGAGTTCAACAAAGGATATTTCCCTCCTTTTGGGCAAATGCTGCCCCATATGCCTCTTGTGACAAAGTAGAAAGGACCTCCACAAGCCCTAGTATATGAGGAGTTAACCTACCTGACACATGGGTGATGGGGATGGGGTTATAAAGGGATAACTAGGAGAAAGGATATCCCCCTTTCCCTTCCACCTGGCAATGTCTCTGCCAATCGGAACCCACCTCTCTGAGGGGTCTGGAAACCTTGGTTCATAAATCAGTAACAAAAATCCCCGTGGAAAGGTACTGAAGTTCTGCAGCTAGTGAGAATGTTATTCATCTTCTAGTTGTTCTGCCCCCGGCCTACCCGTTTGCAATCCTGTGCAATATTCAGAGATCTGGAGGTAGTGCAGGATGGCCATTAGTTAGGAACACATGACATCCGTTTTCTCCTGCTTCTCCCCCCCACCAGCAGGTCCAGCAGCAGCTGAAAGCTCTCCTTATATTGAGTCTTGGAATGATAAACGACAACCAGGCAATTGCTAAACATATTCACGCTTCCTAGTCTCGGGGTGGGGGGAGGGGGGAAGGGGGAAATCATAGTTTTACTATAGGAAATTCTATTAGCTTGCCAAACTCCAGTGAATTATAGCCACTGATTTCACCATCTATTTTAGTATTACTGCCGTTATATCAGTCTCCGTAACTATGTTCAGCACTGCATTCTTTTTTTTTCCCTGCAGGCAGGCAGTAATAATCTAGTTTTTATGCCCAGAGCTGAGTGACTGTAGCTCAGGAGGAGTGTTTGTATACCAAACCTTAGGCCATTTGAGTCAATTGACAGCACTTATGCTAATGCTGTGCCCTCCTTCAGCTTGTTAAGAACTTGAGTTAGGAAGAGCTCCCAACTGCCAAGCATTCAACTGGAGTAGGCAATGGATGTAGAAAACACCAAAGGGATAGACTTCAAATAGAACATTGTTAAGTCGGGGTAGGGGCCCTGGGAGCTGCTGCCCCATTGTAACAGGGTAACTCAGAGCTGGAGGGAAAATGGAATTTCTGTTCTAGAGGAAACGCCAATATTTCGAAATTTGTTTTTGTTCTGAACTGGAAATGACCCAGAGTTTAGTAGATGAAATGTCCTAGGGTTTGGTATATGAACAACAATCACTCGCCTATAGAGTGATAACGCCTATATTATTTTTGCCATAATATAATGGCAAAAATACGATAATATAAAAGTTGAAGCAAAATTAAATGAAATGATAAAAACATTTTGCCTGGACTTTATGTGACTGAAAGGTTTCAGCATTATCAAAACAAAACAATGGTTTCCCAACAGCCAGACCAGCAGGCTGGCTTCCCACCCCCAAACATTTTCATAACATCTCATTCCACAGACAATTTCACATTTCCAACTTCTCCATCCAGTTCAGAACAGTGAAAAAAAACCCTCAGAAATGCAAAACATTTCCATGGGATAGAAATTCCAGTTCCCTCACAGCTCTAGTTCTAACCCCAGTTCTGCCGCCAATTTACTGTACAAGATCAGTCAAGTCACTTGACCTCTCTGTACCTCAATTAACAATCTGTCAGATGAGGGTAATACCTTGCTGGGTTGCAGTGAGGCTTAATTAATTATTTGAAAGCACTTGAGGATTCTTGCAAGGAAAGGTGTTATATATGTGTGTGTGCAAAACATTAATATTTCAGTGGGTGTTAGGTTTGAGAATGAGCATGTGTAGGAGTCTTAGCAGTGGACAGGTGGTTAGCAAGTAGTAAAATACCAGAACTATTAGTGGACAGATGGTAAATCCCCTTCTTCACCAGTATCCTCTCTCTATTTTGGAAGTAGTTTGCCCATCTTCAATCAGGAACCGTCTGGCCTACAAGTGAAAGCTTATTCTGTCAATGCCAAAAGAGAGTTCTCCTGCACAATATAAATTAACCAATTACGCTGTTGCAACAACATATTCCCTTTTATGTGCATCTCTAAATGATTATTGCTGCTGTATGCAGAATGGGCTCTAGTTAAATGGGATTTCTATTTAGTTTGTGTTTGGTCGGAATGCTTGTCCATGAAGAAAATGCAGAAAGCTCTAGGTAGTTGTTATTGTCAAAAATACAGTTTGCAAGGAGAAAGGTATTTGCGGATGGGGAAAGAAGGCTAATTTGAATAACAAAAAACCACTTTTTTGTTAGGAGCTATTTATTCATTCCCCGGAGGAAAGGGGGGGAAAGAAGAATTTGTCAGTTAAACATATTTTAAACATGATAATATCGACGAGAAAAATTCCATTTTAGCAAGGTACAATGAGAAGCACATCAGGCAATTTCTGGCTAGGAAATTATAAAAGACAATTTAATGAGGCATAAAAATATGGTGAAAAAATGGTTTGTAATTTTTTTTGTAAATAAAAGTTACATTTCAACCCGCTTCCAGCATTATCATAAAACCCTTTGACTTTACTCAGCCAAACACTGGGAGCTGTTAGAAAGAAGAAAGATTTGGAAAATTAGATACTGTTTACCCACTTCTACCAAGGCCTGGGCTACACTTAAAGCTCATACTGGCATAGCAAGGTTGGATAGAGGGTGATTATTTTTACCAACACAGCTATGTTGGTGTAAGCCCTAGCATAGGTGCGTTTATACCTGCATAACAGTGCTATTGTCAGTATAGCTTGTGTCTCGGGGAACTCGTCTAAGATATGCAGGCAGCAGCACGTTATGTTGTCGCCACGTTTATGTTTGTGTAGACCAGTGTTTCCCAAACTTGGGACGCCGCTTGTCCAGGGAAAGCCCCTGGCGCGCTCAGCCAGTTTGTTTACCTGCCGCGTCTGCAGGTTCGGCTGATCGCGGCTCCCACTGGCCACGGTTCACTGTGCCCGGCCAATGGGGGCTGTGGGAAGCGGCGCGAGGGACGTACTGGCCGCCCTTCCCGCAGCCCCCATTGGCCGGGCACAGCGAACCACGGCCAGTGGGAACCGTGATCGGCCGAACCTGTGGATGCTGCAGGTAAACACACTGGCTCGGCGCACCAGGGGCTTTCCCTGAACAAGCGGCGTCCCAAGTTTGGGAAACACTGTTGTAGACAAACCTTAAGAATTGCAGGGAATTAAAGTCCTAATCTGCCAAACATGCTTCACTTTAAGCATGGGAGTAGCTCCATTGAAAATCAGTGGGTCTTATTCTCATTTACACTGATTATTATTGTACTGGAGTAGAGCATACATGGCAGGGCCCCACTGTGCTAGGCGCTGTACAAACATATAACGAAGAGATGGTTCCTGCCCTATAGAGTTTACAGTACAAATATAAGATAAGAGACAATGGGTTGGTACCACAAACAGAGGCGGGGAACACAAAGAAACAATGAGGTCAGCATGCTAAGCGGTGTCACAGCACACCAGCTGCCTTTACACTACACCAGCTGTGTAAAGGCACCTTAGAGCGGCTGTACCTGAAATTTATTTCCACTTTAAGGCCCCTGTACATTGCCAGAGCAGCAGAAAGAGATCAGAGTAAGTGAGAATAAGGCTAGTAGATCTCAGCGACAAGGAGACTGAGTTCTATCCCTGACTCTCCCACAGATCCTTATCACTAGATCTCTCTATATCACAGTTTCCTACCTCTGGGGGTGATACTTCCCTACCTGACAGGGATACTGAGGATAAATTCAATCACCTTTATGAGGTGCTCTGATATTACATGAGCGGGTTCCATGGAAAGAGTTCACGGAAAAAGTATGAATCCTGTGAGCAGACATTACAGTCTTGTGCATTTCCGCCTGGGTTCCATCTTGTTGATCCAATTCAAGACAGCTCATATAAATTACAACAGCTGAACAGTCTTGACTGCCACCTACTATACATTTTGAGTTAAAAATAAAAAAGGCAACTTTTTTCATAAAGAAAAAACACCCACCAGAAGGTAATTTATTTGCAAATGACTGTATGTTATAAACAAATCAATGTCCCAAAGCTGAAATCATCTGTAATTATCAACATGCTAATAATCCCTGACAAAGACTGCTGCATTCAACAGCAAGCTGTTAAGTTATCTACCTTTGCCATTTCTCTTGGTTGATAAAGACAGCCTCGGGACTGGGAAGCTGGGATGGAGAACAGCATGTCCTGTCCTTATTGCAAACTATCAAATCTTTGCTGCAGTCATCTTCCCTGCCCATCTCTCTCACCAGATTGCCTCTCTCTTTGGATCCCGCCACTGGCTTTCATCACATCAGGCTTCATCTGATCTTCACCTTCTAGGCCCTTCCCAGCTCTGCTCACCACACCCCACCCACCACTTATTGTGTCTGCTGCTTTTTACTCCTGGGGGAATTCTGCGCCACTGCACACACGCATAATTAATGAGCCATGCATATTTGCAATTTTTTGTGCAGGAAAAAAAGCTTCTGCTGGAAAGTTGCTACAGTTCCACCTTTTGCCCACCAGCGGGCCCAATGGTGCTAGAACAGAGCAGTCTCCGCAGAAAACTTCAGCTGGAAAGTTGCTGCAGTTCTGCCTTTTGCCCACCAGAGGGTGCTAGAACAGAGCAGCAGCTCCAGGCCTGCTAGGGAAGAGAAAGAGCCTACCTTCCTCACAGTGCCTGCCAGGACAGGTCAGGAGACAGGGGCTAAGGGGAGACAGACAGCGTGCGACTGCTGGGGGTGGTCAGACAGCGGTCATAAGGGCTGGTGGGGGAGGATAGACTGGGGCAGGGGCTTAATGGGAGTAGAGGTGCAGGGTCAGAGGGGTTAGGGGTTCAGAGCCACATAGGGACAAGGTGTGGCTGAGTGGGATCACAGAGACACATGGGGACAGGGGGAGGGGGTGCAGGGCCACATGGGGATGGGGCAGTGTCCCTCCAGCCCCACATGTGGACAGGGCGTGAAAGAACACATGGGGCTGCAGGGACACATGGGGATGGGGCAGATATGCTGACTGAATGGGAGAGGCTAGAGGTCAGCCAGGATCTGCATGGGGGAAGCTCCCTAACAATCCCACCCCCACCCCCAAAAAATCCTGTTCCATACTTTTCCCACCCATACCCAACAACCCTCCAAGTTCACACCTGGCTCCTTCCCAGCAATTACTTCCCTCTCCCTCAGCTCCTCCATTACCCTGGACTCACCCAAACTTTTGCACTACTTCTGAGGGGTGTGGGAAATACGGTTCTGTATTGTAGTTTAAATGAATTATTACTCAGAGTTCTGTGTTAATATGCCTAGTAAGGAATCTATTTGTCAAAAAAGTTTTCTTGAATCTTTTTTGTTGTCTATATTGTTACAGACGTACTTGCTGACAGGTATTTTGAAATAAATGACCAAAAATAATTAAAACTGCTATGATTATGTTGTGTTATTTTGACAAATAAAATATGCAGAATTTGAAAATATTGTGCACAGAATTTTTATTTTTTTGTTGCAGAATTCCCCCAGGAGTATCTCTTTTTATACCATGATAACCACCATTCAGTTGGACTCCAAGTAACCATGTTTACTAACTAGCCACAAACATGTATGACCTTGCTATATACATCCACCTGCTTTGGCTGGTTACTGGTGGCTTCTAAAACACAAGACACAGTAAGCACCACTAGATGGCTCACAAACTAATTAAAGGGACTACTACACCACTCATCTCCTCTGTTGCCCCACCTCCACTCCACCACCAGTAATTGCATCCTCAGGAGTCTGTTTGTCTACTTCTCCAACAATTATCCTTGTGCTTTCTTCCATGCTTCTCATTGCACATGGGATGACATCCTTGAATTGTTCTGCCCTCTCCTTCAAATCCCTCAAGATCCACTTCTACCCTGATGCCTACAGGAAATTAGCCAACTAACAATTACTGGGTAGCGGGGCAGCTAGAGAGAGTGAATACTTATTTAATTGTTGTGCATGTATTAGAGCTGGTAGAAAAACTTAAGTATTTTACATGAAACATTTTTTAATTGATTTTATTAACTGATTTTCATGGAAGTTTCCAAAGAAAAAAACCTAAAAATTTAATTTTGTTTCAGTTTTCGAAAGCCAATACATTTTCCGTTTTCAACTATTGATTCTTTTCCCCTCTATTTCTTTCCCTTTTTTTCTTCTTCCAGTGGGAAAAGGGGAGATCAAAAAGAATCTGCAAAACTGAAAACCAACATTATTTGGTTGGTTGTCATTTTTTTGTTTTGTTTTTGAAAACTGAAAGGAAACACGTTTCCTATTTGAAATTCAATGAAAATATTTTGAATCATTGGGGGGAGGGTCAGAAAAGGTCACTGGAAACAAAAGTTTGTCGTGAACTTTTTCATTCTCTTCTTAAAGACTTTTTCATCAAAAGAGTTTTAAGAGAAAAAAGTTTTGACCACATCTAGTTTGTGCTTTTTTCCCCTCACTTCCCCATCCTTCGTCTATTGCTGGCTTTTGAGTTTGTGAGCTCACTGGAGGAGGAATGCATCTTCCTTTCTGTGTGCAAAGCACCTAGATTATCGCAGGCACTACTGTAACCAGTATAATAATGATATTAACATAAAAGTTGGATTCCTGAAAGATCCCCATAGTCCCGGAGTGGCTACCCCAATTTGCATGTGGAGAAGCTGCTGCTATGTAATGATGTGGAGTATGGCTACAAAACTATCCTCCATTTATTATTTTTCGTATAATTGTAGGGCCTACAAATCCCAGTCATGGACAAGGACCCCAATGCGCTAGGTGCTATACAAGCACAGAACAAGAAGACAGTCCCTACCCCAAAGAGCTCACAAGACTTCTCAGAAAGCAGGACTCTATCAATCTAGGGTACATAGATAGCCCCCAGTATCAGAGCACCTCACAATCTTTAACAACCTTATGAGGTAGAGATGCACTATTATCCCCATTTTTCAGATCAGGAACTGAGGCACATAGTGGCTAAGTGACATGCTCAAGGTCACACGGGAAGTCCCTGGGATGGAGCAGGGATTTGAACCCATGTCTCCCACATCATAGGCTATTGCCTTAATCCCCTCCTTCCTCTCCAGCCTCCAGTGGCAAGCAGTGGCAAGCCACAGCTTCCATCAGGCGCTTGTGTGTTATGTAATTCTGGAATAAAAACAGTATCCATGTTAAATACAAGCTCTCATTGTTTTAGTGCTCCGAACAGCACGTCTTGTGCTCCATTCTCAATGCCCGAGGTCAGAGAGGACTTGGGAAGGAAGAGGTTTAAAGTGATAAGGTTGAACTCAAGGACCTGGCACAAAACGTGACAATCCAGCAATGTCGGGACTTTAAGAGATAAAGAATAAACTAGCGAGGTGTCAATCAGACTCTGTGCCCACTTAATCAAAAAGCAATATAAAGCCTTAGCTCATCCGTCTTGCTGTTTTATATAAAGACTCCAGAGTTATAATTAGAACATGGATGAAAAGTTAAGAAAAATTTCTAGACTCAAACTTCCAGAGTGACCTCTCTCCCCTCCAGAACATGTTCCCTGCCACAAGGAAAGGCGATCTTGTGGTTAATGCTCCGGACTGGGACCCAGGAGGACAGCTGGGTGAAATTTTTTGACTGAAACCTTTTTGGGGTGAAAAATGCAGGTTCAGGTCAACCAAAACATTTTGTAAATGTGTGTTGATTTCAGCAAATTGCTTCAGTAAAAACAAAAACAAAAAAAACAATAACATTCCAAAAGAGTCAATACATTTCATGTTTCAGAGTAGCAGCCGTGTTAGCCTGTGTCAGCAAAAAGAACAGGAATACTTGTGGCACCTTAGAGTCTAACAAATTTATTTCAGCATAAGCTTTTGTGGACTACAGTCCGCTTCATCGGATGCATAGAATGGAACATACAGTAAGAAGATATTTATTTATATATATATTGTGATACAGCATGGCCAGAAGGCAGCAGGAGAGTGATCTAGGATGTGGAGAAGCCTTATTCCCTGTAGATTAATTAAAAGCACCTGAAACCAATTAGAGCACCTGAAGCCAGTCACCTGATAAAATCCCCCTGCTTCAATCAGCCAGATGAGGAGTTGGAGCAGAGTGATGAGGAGTTGGAGCAGAGAGCAGTTTGGAGAAGTTGAATCAGAGTGGATTGGTAGTGGAGGAGAGAGCAGTTTGGAAGAGTGAAGCAGAGTGGATTGGTGTTGGAACAGACAGCAGTTCGGAGGAAAGCGGAGGAGAGTTTTGATAAGTGCTGCGGCGGTCTAAGAAGACCAAGACCCTAGGTAAAGGGACACCTGGCTTGTGCAGAGGGAAGGCAGGAAGCCCCACAAGCTGAAGGTCAGGAGAGGGAAGTAGCCCCTGGGAAAGAATCACTGGTACAAGTGGTTCACCTGCTATCCTACAGCCCCTGGGCTGGGACACGGAGTAGAGGGCGGGCCCGGGTCCCTCCCTCTCCACTCCCCTTCCCTGGGATACTAGTAGGATAGCTGTTACCCCAGTTCAGGGGCAAGAAATGGCACCCTGAAACCCCCCCACAAGAAGAGAAAGTGCAGGACCCATCATAGTAGTGCTGGCAATTTGCCACAATATATATGTATATATATATTTATTGCTCTGAATGTATAAATATCTTCTTACTGTGTGTTCCATTCTATGCATCTGATGAAGTGGACTCTAGTCCACAAAAGCTTATGCTGAAATAAATGTTTTTGTCTCTAAGGTGCCACAAGTACTCCTGTTCTTTTTTAATACATTTCATGACATTTTCTAAACAAAAACTATTGTTTAGAAATTTCCTTGATTTTCTTAAACAAAGAGAAAATCGTAATGAGAATTCTCAAAATATAAACAAAACAAACATTTCTTTTGGGATCGAACATGTTTTGTTCAACCCAAAATGAATTTGTATTCAACTCTTCAATTCCCCAAAGTTTTTTTAAAAAATTATTTTCCGGTCAACCCGAAGTGATTTTTTTTTGTTTGGGGGTGGCGTGGGGGTGGAGAATTGCCAGCAAACTAAAAGACCCATTATTCACCCAGCTGTGTTCAGGAGAGCTAACTCCATTTCCAGTTCTGCCACAAGCCTACTATGTGATTTGGGGCCAATCAACTCATCTCTCTAGCCCCAATTCAGCAGACCTTTAAGCACACACTTAAATTCACGGCTATTTAGCACAACCTTCAAGCATGTGCTTAACTTTAGGTGCTTAACTTTGAAGATAATGGAGCCTGAACATGGATTTAAGTGCTTTCCTGAATATGGAGGGACTGCAGCATCAGGGAACTGAGGTACACAGGCTCTATCTGTACAATCAGGACAATATTACTACCTGACAGGGATGTCGTGAGGATAAACGCATTAATGATTGTGAGCTGCTCAGATACTAGTATGATGGGAGCCACATAAGTACCGAGAGAGGTACCTAAGTCAGTAGTATCTTGTCTACACAGGACGTCAGTGCCTGGCGAGCTCGGGTGTGAATCTACAGCACACTAGCTTCCCGCACACTAAACATCCCATGTGGACACTGCTTACTGCACTACAGAACTTGTAGTGCACTGTAGCAGTGTCCATGTGGCACACCACTGCACGGCAAGCTAGCGTGCTGTAGATTCACACCCTGGCTTGCCGTGGACCAAGGTCCTGCGTAGGGAAGCCCTAAAATACGTGGGGTGTCGTCCTAGCCCCATTGAAGTCATTGGGAGTTTTGCCACTGACATAATTAGGGTCAAGATTCACCCAAGGTATTGTTTGTTTATCAAAGACTTTAATATTTGATCTCTGGGGCAAGGCCAATCTTCTTGTTTCATGTTCAGATAATGCACAGCACAATGGGACCCTGATCCATGGCTGGGGCTCCTAAGCCAGGTAATAAACAAACAATCATTTTTGTAGCTGTCCTCTACCCCTGGGGGTGTGTGCTTGCTTTGTCTTCCCCAATCAGACACATTATTGCAATAGCAACAGCTGGTGTATGTCACCAAGAGGATTAAATAAACTTCAGCTAGAAACTACACGGCATATTCCACCTCATTACGTGAAAGGGTTCTGTGCATCCAGTCCTCTGGTTTATACCCGCTCTGCTTTTGCACAGGATTGTAAATATGGGGCAATCTGGAAACAGATCAGACCAGTGCTCATCCCAAAATGTTACAGCTCCGACATTATTAACATTAAAAAGGAGGGGTCCTGATGCGGATCATTTCGGGAGGTGGGGGGGTAAGGATGGGGGTTAAGAAGAAAGCCATATGCCATTGTAGGTTATTTTTATCTGACATTTCCTTGCAGCTGTCATTAGTTAGTTGATGACACAGCCTGTTAATATTAGGTCTGTCTTCAATATTTCTAGCTCGCCAATTACCGTGATATCGAGGCGCTACTAACAAGCTACTATCGGATGAAGCTGGGCTCAGAGGCCCAGATCCTTCACTGGTGTGAATCCGTGTAAGTCCACTGACGTCAACAGTTGCATCGTTTTACGCCAGCTCAGGATCTGCCCACAAGCTCGCAACTTTACAGTGATGAAGCCTGATGCCCCAGTTCATCGTCTCTCTGGATGCAACAAGAGGATGAAGAAAATAAAACAATCAATCAATCTGCAATGCAACTGCAGCTAGTTTTCAGTCGATCTGAGATGTTTCTACTGTGCCCACCACTATTACGATCTAAAGTCAAGATTCCAATACCCTTAGTCATGTTGGATAGTACAAATTCCCCTGCTGGGGGAAATCCTGGCCCTGCTGAAATCAATACACGTTTTGCCATTTGGGGCCAGGATTTGACCCTATGAGACTCCCCATGTAGCACAGGTGAATCAAAGCAGAAGGGCCCCAGCCCTAATTACAGATTCCTTGTCTGAAACAGGAGAGGAATTTCCTTATCTTCCTGTCAATGCACAGAGGAAACATTAGGGATCTATCTACAGCCGCCGCCACCTTTCTTTGAAGTGGAAGGAATTCATAGAATCATAGAATATCAGGGTTGGAAGGGACCTTAGGAGGTCATCTAGTCCAACCCCCTGCTCAAAGCAGGACCAATCCCCAATTTTTGCCCCATATCCCCAAATGGCCCCCTCAAGGATTGAACTCACAACCCTGGGTTTAGCAGGCCAATGCTCAAACCACTGAGCTATCCCTCCCCTCCTTCAAAAGCAGGCGGCCCCAACCCATCTAGTTTTTTGCTAGATGTGCCCCCATAGCGCCTCCCATCCCAGGGACGTCAAAATGCTTTGCAAAGCGTAGAGATTGCTTTTAATTGCATTGTTGCAGAGTTTGTACCCTTCTGCCTACAAGGCCAGCTACTTTAGCACCACAAGTCCAACCCTCCTGGGATCAGAGGTTGAGGAAGGAACATAGCGCAGGCATTTTTTCATAAACTTAAATGTGACCTGAGATGGCTTTAGTGTTGACAATCTCACTGCTTTGGCAACAAGGGTCAACCTCGGCTGTCCAGGAGATGGAACTTTTCAGGGGGCTGGTCCCCAACTGTGGAATGAACTCCAGGAACTAAGGACCATCACAAACTCACCGCGTTCTGCTCCAAGTGCCAGGTGCATTTGCCTTCTCCAACATAACTACATAGCAACAGGTACATTTACAAAAACCCTAACAAAATAAGACTCAACTGCACACACTTCTCACCCTAGGGAGGGGATGAGAGAACAAATCACACATGGCAGATGTGTAGTTGTGTTGTTTAACACACTACTGGAAAGCACTCGGATACCATGGGGATGAGCATGGTATAAGAACCTATATGGAAAAGAACAGAACAGCTTTAATATGCAACCCCCTCAGCATGCTCTGGTGCTCTGTGTTGCATTGGAAGCTGGGGATCTAGAAAGGATTAAAAAGTCTCTCTCGCCTTTGGCCTGAGAAGATATTCTCAAAAACACAAACCAGTCACTAGGGTAGAAAGGAAAAAGCAGCAAAGCTTTATCTGCCTTATTTAAGAACCAATCACTGGAAAGCAAAGCTTGTGGACAAAGATCTAGGGCCCATCTCCCCTCCTTTTCTGATTTTCCTCCTCCTTAGAAGGCTCACAGCAAATACAGCTGGGAAAAGAATCTCTTGCCACAGAGCTGAAGCAAGCCCATGAAGATAGGGATTAAAGAAATACAAAAGGTCCAACTTCATTTACGCTCCCAGCAATGGCATTTCACTGCACAGAAGGCATTATGTATGCACTGTATCAGCTCCCCTCCGCTGGCCGTGTGCATTCCTGCAGAGGCTTCTGGGAGAGAAGGTCTCATGGTAAATGTGACCCAGTGCAGCACTAAGTTATTCTGCCTGGGTGCAAAGGTAAGACCCAAGAATTTCTGAAATGGGTGTCTAGAGTTAAGGGGCGGAGATGCAGCTAGCAGCCTATCTGGTCTGTGTGAGAACATCCCTACAGGTGTTTGGCCTCTTGCCCTTACCTGTTTCAGAGTAGAACTTCATGATTCTCCTACTCTTAAGCCAGGGCCAGAGTACGCCATCCTGTGTAGAAACTGCTTATCACCCAGGCACCTGGTCCACAGCAGGTAGCCTGATGGTTCAGCCATGTGGCCTAAGGACAGGAAGTCCAACTTCCTTAGCAGACCACCATGCAGGGCCCATGATTTGATCAAACCTAAACCATTTCCATGAAACTTTTCTGATTCTAAGAACTGGCATTTTCATGGGGGAAAAAATCTCCAACCAGGAGATCTGGGTTCAAACCTTGGCTCTGCCACAGGCTTCCTCTGTGACCTTGGACCAGTCCCTTAGGGCAGGTCCCTCTCTGCAGAGTTGACTTGGGTGAGTAGCCACACTGCAAAAGTCCTATTCAACCTACTGTGCTGCACTATCCTGCGTGTGTTGCTCAGATTTCTAGGGGCCTAGCCCAGGGTTTTTAGCTTTGCAGTAAACTGAGCTACTCTCAGATTCTCTCTCAGTGAATAACGGGAGAATTTTGCTGTCCTTCTGGGCAAGTGTGGTGGGGGGGCGGGTGTATGGGAAGGCACTGGTGGACAATCAGCACTCAGGTCAGTTCGGCTGCATTCTCATGGGAATGTCTCTGCACTTTAGTCCTCTATTTGGGAATCATAATAATCCCTGTACCCCACCCTTGTCTGTCTTGTCTATTGAGATTATAAACTGTTTGGAGAGGGGACTATTTCTTAGTATGTGTCCGTACAGCATCTAGTACAATGGGTCCCTGGTCTCATCAGAGGCACGTCCATGCCACTGGAATACAAACAATAATGAATAGCCTACCACCCGTATTTCATGCAGCGCTGGTTAGCGATAGAGGCTACAATACTGATGTGCCAGTAAACACCCAGGACATCTGAATGTCAAGGTAACGGATGACGATGATGGATCTGTGCCATACGACTCAGGCTAGACTTAGGTTAGAACCTATCACTCCTGAGCCATGGTCCCAGCCAAAATCTATGTGCGTCTGCATGCTAATTTCTCCCTCCCTCCCCTTTGCCACTGAGTCAGACTAGTGATTACAAGTGCTCAACATCAGTTCATCCCTAGGGTTCCTAATGACTCTGTTCCAAAAAGAAAGACTTTTGTTGCGTGAATTCTGATCCTTCGGTCAACTTCAACTCTCGTCGAGGAACCCACTGTCTATGGGAGTTGAGGGTGCTCAGCACCCTCGTCTGGGTCTCTCTGAACCTAGCAGGATCAGGCCTCTGGAGAAGAAGCATCTACTCCCAGCTGATCTTGGTGCTGTTGAACAGGCTGGGTTATCGACAAATAAAAGGGCAATTTTCTACTAATTGTAAACAGAGTATTTCATTCTGTGCCTTTGCTGTGTAAACCGAAGGAAAAAAGGGAACCACTGGAGAACACTTGAACTTTCATGGTAGAGGTTAAATGCTCTATAATGTTAACAAATCAAAAAACATTACTTACCGGGCAGCAAATGCCAGGCCATTTACTTTAGCCATGCTCAGATTCCTGCTGTGATTAGTGTGTAATTGTCCACAAGCAAAGAACAATCTCTCAAAATTAGTGCGTGTCACAGAGCTCCAGACTGCCTAGAGTAGCACTTACCAGGGCTGAGAGTGGTGATGTATTGAAATCCACTACTGACCCAAATCAAAGGATGGCCTTTCTGGCTGGGTGCTCTCCCTTGTTGTCCCCACGCCCTTCTTCCACAAATTGACTCATTTTGGCCTTCAGTGTTATAGAAGCTGGAAAATTACACTGCCACTAGCAATGTCTCTGCTGGGTGTCGTCCCCCCGCAAGCCCTTGGTTTCAGGGATTAATACCAAGAGGACATAATATTACCCTAGGGCAGGAATAGTGTGGAATAAATAGAAGGCACCAGCCAGGATTGAAGATCAGTTCAGTTTTCTGTGGAAAATTCTTACATTTGTGAAGCGTTTTAGTTCGTTAGAATGTGGCCACCAAGAAAAGTTCGTTTGCATCCAGACGGCGATTCTTCATCGGCAGCTTCTAGACCAGAAAAACAACCGCCTACGTTCTAAAAAGGGGGAGGACGACTTTTGAAGTCACAACATAGACGCCTCTGTGGAGTGGGGAGAAAGTCAGCACAGCAGGCCCCTGCGCACACACAAGTGCAATTTGTTGGTTCTTCCAGCCAATGTTTTTTAAAAAAATGCAAAACACACACACACCCCACAACTGAGCTGCCCCCCCAAAAAAGAATATTTAACCCTAGGGAAATGTTGGCCTTCCTTGGACCCAGGCGCCAAGGTTCATGGGTTTTTTCCATTAGATGTATAAGAAAAGACGACTATAAAGGCTGACAGTGCACTCGATTCAGGCTGTCACCTCCAGCCAGGGGGAAAAAACCTGACCTGCAAATCAAGGTCCAAGCTTTAGGCCAGGCGTTCTCCAACCGGGGGTCGTGAACCCTTGGGGGTGGAGGTCACAAGGTTATTACGTGGAGGGTATCAAGTTGTCAGCCTCCACCTCCAAACCCCACTTCGCCTCCAGCATTTATAATAGTTTTAAATATTTTAAAAGTGTTTTTAATTTACGGCGGGGGGATTGCACTCAGAAGCTTGCTGTGTGAAAGAGGTCACCAGTACAAAAGTTTGAGAACCACCGCTTTAGGTGGAGTAAGGTGCAGGCGCGATCAAAGGGGAGTTTGTAATGCTATGTCTCGGGAGAGCAAACTGGGAAATAACTCCAGAGGCAGACGGGTCGTGGGGACAACAGCTGTTGTATGGAGGAAAGAGACTACTTTGCTTCCTTACCCATGTGACTCACCTCAAAAATTACACAGCTGAAATGTGGATGTAGCCTTGACTCGCCTGTCATAATGAATTCTGTCACACATTTACCATCAAAAGGACTACAGAGGACTTGGATCTCAAGGAGCAGGGAGATTGATACTGGTCTTGAGACTAAGGCAGTTGGTCGCATTCTCCATGGCCTGGCACTTTGTTGTAGTTTTTTTATACCTTTCCAAGGTCAGTATGAACTGGAGTAAAACAGAGCAGCCTCAAGGATGTTCTAACTTGCATCTTGCTGCCTGTGGCCTAACATAAAATATATACATAAAGTGTATGTCTACACAGTAGTTAAACATCCACAGCTGGCCAGCATCAGCTAACTCAGGCTCACGGGGCTCAGGGCACAGGTCTATTTAATTGCCATGTAGATGTTTGGGTTTGAGCTGCAGCCTGGACTCTGGGACCCGCCCCAATCACAGGTCCCAGAGCCCAGGCCCCAGCCCGAGCCCCAGTGTCTACACTGCAAATAAACAGCCCCCCATAGCCTGAGCCCCACAAACCCGAGTCAGCTGACATGGGCCAGCTATTTTATTGCAGTGTAAACGTACCCAAAGATGATCTGGCCACACCCCCTTTTATTTCGGAACATCCACCCAGAACTATGAGGCGGGGAAAGTGAGGAGGAGGAGCTAAGATGCAGATGGAATTCCCCAAGGACCAGATCTGTTAGGTTTATGGGCGCCTGGCAGTGACAGGGATGGCGCAAAGGCATCGCCTGTACTGAGGTGTAAATGATTCACAGATTTTTTAAGGATCATCTGGTCTGACCTCCTGCATGCCAAAGCCAGAGAACCTCAGCCAGTAGCTCCTGCACCAAGCCCACAACTTCTGTTGGAGCGAGAGCATCTTTTTTACAAAGAGTCACTCAGCCTTGATTGAGAGATTAAATGTGACTTACTACCCAAGGTGCCAGGCAATGGAGGATTAAGCCCTGGGGCTGACAGACTGCCCAAGGTCAGGAGAGATAAGGGGAAACCAAGGGGGGGGGAGGGGAATGGAGAAATGTAAGATAATGATTTCCTTAGTGACACGGATTGCACCGCTCTGGATTGGCTTTCACAGTCTGTCAGACTAGATATGTACTGAGAAGCATCTCTCTTGTCAGATTTCACCTCCTCACAGTTCATTCCTTTTCCCAGATCATGAATAAGTATCTCAGATAAACCCAGTCCTAATATAGATCCTTGGAGCAGCCCACTATTAACTACATTCCATGTTGAAAGATGACCAATTACCCCTGCTCTGCGTTTTCTATCTCTGATCCATGACAGTTCTTTGGGGGTTCCCCAGGATTACTCGCATTTGATTCAAACAGATCTTCCAGCAGGGCATTCAGTCTTGATCTCAAGACATTCGGAGAGGAGGAATCCACCACGGCCTTAGTAGTTTGTTCCGATGGTTAAGTAGCCTCGCTGTTAAAATGTAGGCCTTATTTCTAGCTTGAATTTGTCTGACTAAATTCCAGCCATTGGCTCTTGTTACGCTTTTCTCCTCTATACTGAACAGCCCCTTAGTACCCCACATTTTCTTCCTGTGAAGATGCTTATACACCATAATCCTATCACTGCATGATCTTTTTGATAAGCTAATCTAATTGAGCTCCTTACGTTTCACACCGTAAGACACTTTCTCCCGCCTTTGAATCATTTTTGTGGCTCTTCTCTGCACCGTCTCCAATTTTTTGAACATCCTTTTTAAAATGTGGACACCAGTACTGGATGCAGTGTTCTAGTATCAGTCTCACCAATGCCATATACTCTTACTCACTACTCCCCTCTTTCTACATCCAAGGGCTGTGCAGATCTCAACAGACCTTCAAAAGCTTTGAACCTTTGCATTACTTTTTGACTTGACCTTGGCTTCCATGACACACATCTTCGGCCCATATCTGTGAGGCTACACTGGAGTCAGCTAGGCCAGTTCTGAGAGTGGGGGCTATTGTGCTTATGACTTTAACGGGGGGGTCCTTTACCAGAGCAGGCCTCAGCAATGTCGTTCCATGCAGACTTCAGCCTGGTAGTAAAAAAAAGCTGTGCACATATGTTACACCTCCTCCCTACACACGCAACCTTTGTAAGTGGAATTCTCATTGGGCCTGATCCAAAGCCCACTGAGGTCAACAGAAGTCCAGTGGGCTTTAGGGTTGATCTTTCTCAAGCTAGACATAGTAGCAACAAGCCACTGCCTTGTTCTGGACTGAACAACTTCTAGGGCTCAGAGTGGAGCCAGGAACACTCAGACCTTGGTCTCTCTCCCAAGACTGCAAACGAGTGGAGGTGTTAACGTCAATGGGGTGGTGAAGTGAACACCTGTGTTATGGGGACCAGGTGAAGCCCTCGAAGCTCATCTCACACAGGCTAACAAAGAATGCAAACAATTTTCGGTGAGAACCAAGCTGGGTTAGAGTCACACTAGTGACCTAGAGGTAAGCAGCGCCATTACCAATTCCCTGAACCATCCAGGCCCCAAGAAGAGCAGTTTTCTTTTGATGTATAGTATTTTAATGTATAGTATTTTTCAAGAGTGATGTAACATAAAAGGAATGTGAACTAAAGGAAAAAGTGAGGAGGGTCAGTAGAGTGGTGAGGCTGTATTAGAGTTCATTAAACTAAGACATTGAATTAGCAGCATATGATGCTCTATGCATATACAGTATCAATGCTACATGCACGTGAACTGACAATCTAGAGTCCCATCCAAGTTGTCTATCTGATGACACAGGCCCCTACCCTGCAATCAGATCTGTGCACTGGGACGCCCCAGGCACACACGCCCGTGCCTGCCAGCTCCCATTGCACTGCAGGACCAGGGCTACAATGTGTAGCGACCAAGTGAGCTAACTGTGTCTACAGAAATAAGCAGCAGGCTGAGAGTCAGGATACTGTGGTCCTATCACCGGCTCTGCCACAGACTCCCTCTGCTACCTTGGGAAAGTCACCTCACCTTTCTCCATGCCTCAGTTTTCCCATCCATAAAATTATGAGACCAATACCTGACTAATCCTCCTTATCTCCAGTTTAGATAGCGAGGGATAGAAAGCACTATAAAAGCAAAGTGTTACGGATTTCTTTCTGCTGTGAGCATGGAGTGGAAAGAAAGAAGGCTATTTTCTAGTCCTGCTTAAATTATTTTGTCTCCTCATCGCTCCTTAAACGCTTTTCTCCCCCCTTCCCCTTTCACCTTCATTCCTTCTCCTTCACCCCTGCTGCTTCCTCCTTCAGCCCTTCCTGTTCTTCCTTTTCCCATCTTACCCCCACTTCTCCCCCTCCCCCCACTTCACTCCTCTCTTGCCCTCTCTGTCCCTTCCCCTGAATCTTTCCTCCCTGGCCAGTGCCTTTGCAGCAGCTCTAACACAGCTAACTATGCTTTATTGTACATTGACTGCTCCGCATTTTTAGAGTATGAAGTGCTGAGCCCTGCCCTGAAATGAAGGAATAAAAGCAACCTTCCTCTAATAAAGGGAAAGCAGACAAACCGCGCATAATGCTGACAGTGATGCTTTCCCTCTGAGTTATGCGGTGTAATATCGTGAAAGCTATATTATTGACTAAAAGCTGCTCGATGTTTATTATTAGAATGAATGATCACTACTGCAGGCCAAGTTTGTCTCATCACAAATCAGACGTTAATAACAGCGCAGCGGCTATATGCATGGATCCATAGACTCCCAGCATCTGTCAAGATAATGGCACTCGAGCACCGGCACGGAGATCCCGATGTCTGATCTCGGTTTATGACCCTGCAGCCAGAGCTTTAGGCCTTTACCCTAATAGAAATCTATTCTCGATGAGCAACAGAAAATGACCCAGGCGACGCTAAAATGTCATTCGCTTTAGCAGCCAACTCAGGTCTGGTTTTCTCTCTTTCTCTCAAAATCAAGGGGCTGGTTTTCTGGGGAGGGAGAGGTGAAAATAGCAGGTCTGCAGTGATGCAAGCCAGCTGGCACAATTCAATTCTTTGCTGGGGATCAGAAAAGTACAGGGAAGTTAAGCAACCACTTGCCATGGGAATCCCAAACTTAGCTTTTGCAGCTGAGGTGACTTGGTTCAGCACCAACACAAGGTTTTACATGGGAGGGACTAGGTATCTGTATGAGAACATTCAGCTCATCTCACACAGTAACGCATCCTCTGAGTATCTCCTCCAGGACATAGGATTTCCTCCTGGCCTCTTCTCCACATAATCTTTCAAGATCTCCAGGTCATGTGCAGGCTGCTTCTTTGTCATCTAGCATGACGGGGTGAATGTCCTGCCAGCGATGGCATGGGGAGATAAAGGGGATTACAACACACTTTACCTGGCAAAGGATGGCAAACAGATGATGCCACTTTCAGGCTATGGCCGGAAACAGCCCAGCACCAATGCATGAGTCAGCAGGAGCCACAGAGAAGGACACTGATGGATTTAAAAGACAGCAAAGGCTTGTTCCTTTGGGGGCGGGTATGCAGCAGAAGGGGAGGTCTTGGGAGAACAAACAGGCTGTGATGGTGTACCCCATAAAGCTTTATGGGGAGATGCTTATAAATGTATATATGTAACTAGGATATGTTTTATGCTACATGTGCCATGTAACATATCTCTGTGAAAGTTATGATCTACTGAATCTATTCCTCCTGTTTGTATGCATGTATCATTGTTGTAGTCGGAGTTATGAAGATTGGTTTTATATTTGCTGGTTTTGTACATAGCCTTTGTAAGTGCCTGGGATCATGTTTGGATAAAAGAATGTGCAAGTTAAGTACAAGCACTTAACAGACAAAAGAAGTTGCAGACCCCAATCCACATCGGGGCCTGGTCAGGAATGCACCTGGCTGGACCGGTTAGGGTGCATGGACAGGTGACTTGCCCATGTGATCCCACAACTCCAGGGCAACATAATGTACACAGGGAGTGGGGGGAAAAGGCTATAAAAGCCCTGGGAAGACCCCACCATTTTGTCTTCAGCTGGCTAAAGAGAGAGACTCTCCACCCCCCAAGGACACACCTGAAAGAGACTGAACAAAGGACAAAGACATTAGGGGGGTGAGTGATTGCTGGACCCAGGCTAGGAGGAAGATAGCCTGTTTACTGGACCTAGTGAGGTTTTTATCTGTACACAGGGTGATTAGACATAGAGCTGCGTGTTCTATTTTATTTTATTTAGTAATTCACTTTGCTCTGTCTGTCACTACTTGGAATCACTTAAATCCTACTTTCTGTACTTATTAAAATCACTTTTTACTTATTAAGTTACCTGGAGTACGAGTTGTTACCTGGGGAAGGCAAACAGCTGTGCATATCTTTCTATCTTTGAAACAGAAGGCGAACTATTTATGAGTTTACCCTGTATAAGCTTTATACGGGGTAAAACGGATTTATTAAGGGTTTGAACCTCCTTGGGAGTTGGGCACCTGGGTGTCAAAGGCAAGAGCACTGCCAGGAGCCTTACAGGTGTGTGTGGACTTGGTTCGGACCTGGGTCTGTGTTTGCAGCAGATCAGGGGAATCTGGCTCAAAACAGACAGGATTCGGGAGTCCCAAGCTGGAAAAGGCCTGGAAGCAGGGGCAGAAGTAGCCTTGGCACACCAGGTGGCAGCACCAAGCAGGTCTCTGTGATCCCAACCCGTCACACACGTATCTTCTTGATCATGCTCCCGAGCTTCTTCCTAGATCTAGGGCTTTCGCTTCAGAAAATCTTTACCTTGTATGTTTGGGACTCTGGCTTCAGGAAGCCTTTTTACAGTTACCTGTAGGCTGCAGGAATCCTGTTCTAGTTCTCTTCAGAATGTGATCGCCCAAGGGCTTCCACTAAACTGTGCTTCCACTTTGTGACAGTGCACTCTACTCACCCCAGGATGGCACCTCTTCCTGGCCATTTTGGGGATTACCGCTGCTAGGCCAATACCCCTGCCAGCAGTTACACTCTGCCACCCTGTGTGATCCGAGACATGGGGTAGTTTTTCTGCTCACTGACTGGAACTCACAGATGCAACTATGGGACTTCTCATGAAGCTTCTCATTTGTTTGCCAACAAATATGTCTGCCAGTAAGAGCTCCCCCTGACTTTGAATGAACAAAACCTGGCCTACGCAAATGATCACAGACAGTGAACAAAATGGACTCACTAATTCACTGGTTTTTATATGCACAGATGTGCTTGGATAATTCTGCAGCGTTTGCCTAGCTCTATGACTAAGTTTTACCACTTGGATTTAAGGAGCTCGGTTACCTGGGACAACACCTGCACAAACACACAGCTTCTCATACCCTCAATCATGCTGAGTGGCACCTTACTCCATTGACTTCACTAGAAGTACTTGTGGAGTAAGGGGCTATTCAGTGTGAAGCAAAACAATTAGAATCTGGCCCTTGGGCCCTGTTCCAAAGCCTATTGACAACAGGCTTTGGATCGGGCCCCTATAGAGCTAAATATGGGCTCATAGAGGCCCCAGTTCTGCAGACCATTTAAGCACATACCTCAGTCCACACCTATTTAGAAAAGCACTTAAGCACACGCTTAAGTCCCCATTAAAAGCAATTGATGAGAAGGCTGGTCCTGTGGTTAGGGCCCTCACCTAGCAGTTGAGAGAGCTCTGTTCAAGTTCTAGCACTTCCCATGTGACTGTGGGTCAATCCAAGTGTCTGTCCCTCAATTCCACAGCTATCAAAATGGGACACTAGCACAGGAGGCAGACAGATCCCAGGGTGATGTGAAACCCATTGATTTCAAGGGGACTGATGTACACACATTTTGCTGAATAGGGACGCATTACTGAACTGGGGCCAGAAAGTCAATATGCTCTACCCCGACATATGTTTCACCAATAGGTCCTTACATACAGAGAATCTTGGCTGCAGTGTACAACTAGCCTTTCAATACTATAGGTGCCTCTTAAATATGTACCGCACATACCTGTGCTGTACGTCCATCATAAACGGCATAAGTGCTTAAAAGTTAATCACTTATGCCATTTGCTGCAGTCCTCAAAAATAAATCAAACCGCAGTATCAGTGTCAAATCATAAGGGAAGATAGTTTTATATGGTAAAGCAGCGCTTTGAAATTGCTTATGCCGGCAGTATTAAAAAGAAAAAACCTACGCCGTATTTCAAAATAGTCATGTGTTTGCTTTTAAAAATGAATTGGATGGTAAACAAAAAATATATAGCCCCTGAGGGGATAATTGCAAAATGTAGCAAAATAAAATATATTTTTTTTAAAGTGTAACTCCAGCTTCATAATTCTGGGGGTATTTCCCATTCTGAACATGAAGCAATGCTGACGAGCCATTTGCCTTGAACAGCTGTGCTATTTTTCTTAGCTTCTTAATGCCGCTTTTGGCTTCATGAAAGAGAATGACATCCGCAGTAAACGGCATTCTTCACACCTGTGTGAGATCCCTGGGATGGGGATCCCCTTGGGTTGTTAAAGAGGAGAAGTGATGTAATAATGTAACAAGTCTTTGGGTACCATGTAACCACCACTGAGAACATATAAAGGAGGACTGGAACTTGTCACTTTCTGCTCCCAAGGTACAGGCCCCTGCCACCTGAGCTAAAGGTATGTTGCTAGTAAGCCTGAAGGCTGATGCTATTCTTCCCGCCCCAAAGAGTAGCCAAGTGGCTTTTATGTTCCCCTAACCTATCAACTGATTTATCCAGAGTCCTGCTCCGGATTGTCAGGCAATCTGTAGGGGGCAATCATGGACTTGCCATGTGATACAGGCACATTGATCCTCAGCTGCAGCAGAATCCAGGATCATCTCGGAGAACACGGGCCCTACCATGCAAACAAGGAGAATCCTCTCATGCTACTCGCACTCTGGAGTATATGAAACACAGCAGAGCAGTTCCGATTCCATCCAGTAGGGAGCAGTACTTCATGTGCAAGTTTATTGCAATAAATAGCTCCAAATTTACTACAGAAACCAGACCCAGTTTTTGAGCTTACAGCTTCTCTTAGGTACTTACACAGCTCCCACTACTGTAGCATCTAAGCCCTTCACAATCTTTAATGTATGTATCCAGCGCTATTATCCCCATTTTGCAGATGGGGAATGGACACACACAGTCTATGTATCTCACCCAAGGTCACACAGTATATCTGTAGCAGAGCAAAGAACTGAACTTGGCTTTTCCAAACCTGAGCCTTGCACCAAATCATCAGACCAGCCTTCCTCTCTGCTTTCAGAGAGCATTTTTTCCTACACAGGCAGGCATGACAATCTTGTACCCCAGCCAGCCAAAGTAGAGCTAGATGGAGGAGGCCAATGCAGCAATGTGCCGGTGGGGAGGATGGGACCCTCCCAAAGATCCCCTTGTTAAAACCAAAGGGAAGGTTGGGGGAATTTCACTGTCTCTGATTGACTCACCCCATCTCTGGATAGTGATAACTCACCCCGGACAGAGGGGGCAGATCCCTGGAGCTTGTATAAATAGTTCTTCAGAAGTCTACAAAACACTTGACAATATTTAAACAGCGGGTGTGATGTGAGGTCTGCTTATTCCACCCTTCACGCCTGTTTCACTGTTCCCTTGCTCCGGCAGCTGTTGGTCATCTCCCCCTGTTGTCTCTCCTCCTAAACATAGATTGTGTGCTCTTTAGTGCAGGGACTCTCTCCTTCTTATGGGTTTGTACAGCGCCCAGCTCAAAGGGACTGGGATCTCAAGGCACCATAATAGTGAGCTAGGGTGACCAGACAGCAAGTGTGAAAAATTGGGATGGGGGAGGGGGGGTAATAGGAGCCTATATAAGAAAAAGCCCCAAATATCGGGACTGTCCCTATAAAATCAGGACATCCGATCACCCTATAGTGAGCATTAAAAAAAAACGAACAACGATTCTGTCTTTGCAATGGTACAGCTCACCACACATGGCAGGGACTGTCAACAAATCTCCCAGGGCAGGGCAGGATCTTCACCCCCTGCACACGCCACATTATACATGAGACCCGGTGCTCTATTAGAAACACACTCAGCATATTCTTCAGCCATGAGCCCTTGCCAATCCGGCGTCAGAGCGCCACCTCCATCCTTGGCTGCGCTTACAAAAAAAGCGCATTTTGGATGCCTGGGGCGATGAATAGATTCCTCAGTCCCTCGGCCATCTCCTCCACAACGCCCATGCCCTGGGTACAAAGGGCTTATCACAGCTAAGTGGGCGGGGGGGGAGAGAGAATGCTATTGTGGCAGATCCAAGTCTGTTTAATAGGCACCTATAGACCCAGCTTGGCACACCAGGGGACCTTTCCCGGCGCAGGAGCGTTTCGTTTCTGGCTGTGGGGCCAGAGTCCTTTCGCTCCAGGGGAGAATTGCTCCTCTTTGGCCTGCTGTCAGGCAGCCAGGCCAGCCCCTTGGCACGGTGAGCCAAGGACACAGACGAGAGGCTTGGAGGTGGCAGCCAGCATCTCGGGAGACAGGCCCCTTTTGTTCTCACTCAGGAACACCGGTGCCCATGCGAATGAGACTGAGCTCCTGACTGAAATCTTCCATTCCACGCCCTTCTGTGAGGGCTGCCCGGAGCCTGCTCACCGGGGGTGGCCCAGCGGCACCAGCAGCTCGTCCTTAGTATTTGTGCAAGCGCCTGGCTCGCAGCTGCCCTTCCGTTCCTTGTCCTGCCCGGGCGAAACATGAGGCTGTTGAATCAACGGAGCGGGGCGGGGGGAGGAGGGCAACCCATCCTCATCACTGGGTACTAGCAAGGAAGCTTTAAACACACTGCTGCAAATCCGTCCGTCCCTTGGGCCTGTGGAGCTGGCTGCCACCCCCACCTGGATGGGAGATGCTCCAGAATGGGCAGGGGACGGAGTTCACATCTGCTTTTAGCCTTCATAGCTCCCCAGCCAGTGCCCCCATAAAGTCCTTGGCATTTAGCCCAGCGGCACTTGTCAGCTTGTGCTGCTTCCCCCTGCTTCCACGCCCTGTGACTAGTATAGATGCCACGTCGCCATGTTCATGGGACAGGGGACTAGCAACCGAACTGCCCCTACAGGAATCTCCTCTCCATCCAGTTGTACCAGACCCCTCACCATCGCATCTGAGATTCCTCCGTGTATTTTCTCCTCACATCACCCCCAGGAGCTAGGCAGGTATTATTCCCATTCTACAGGTGGGAACTGAGGCACCTAGCAGATGAAGTGACACACGGGGCTGAGCTGGGAACTGGACCGAGGTCTCTCAAGTCCCAGGTGACAGCCCTATCCACTAGGCAGGCCTGCGTACACACACACACACACACACACACACACACACACACACACACACACACACACACACACACACACACACACACACACACACACACACACACACACACTAATGCCCTTTACAAGGTATTGTTGAATCCTGATCGACCATTGCGGCCTCTCGTATAACAATTCCCTCAGTTCTGCAGACCAGCCACTACAGGGGGAAGGTAACTCACTGGACAGCATGTTACACCCTTCCCCTACTTGGGGAAGCTTGTCCTGTGTATGTGAGGCTCACACCAGCTCAAATCCTAGAGAAGTCCCTGGCTGTAACAAATGACATCATGGATCAGCACTGGGCTGAAAACGAGACTTAACTGATGCCTAGGCTGCGCGCTGGCCGTCTGCACAGGGGTGAAAATGCCACATTCTGCAGACCCAGGCAGACAGGACTAACCGGTGCAGTAACTGGCAGAGGTGGGAGGTTTGGTCTGAAGAAGAGCAGACACAGATGCATTACGTTAACAAGCCTGCGCCTACAATTGACTCTAGCTCGTGTCCCGAGGTAAAGCCATGTCAGGCTCAGCACTTCAGCCCATGGCACCCGCTTGCTGCAGCACTTCCACCGTCTGATTCCCCAAGAGCACTGCCAACCACAGCCATAGCAATTAGCAGCAGTGAGCGACCTAGGCACACCCCACTGGATCAATGGCTGGGGCTGTGCTGTTTGGACTGCTGCAATCATGCCAGGATTGCACTAGACCTGAAAAGGCAGCAGAAAGCAGCCGATTCCCTTATATAAGCCTGGTGTGGCTGCACTATGGGAATGCTAACAAAGGAAACTGCACACATGGGACTGGGGAGGAAGCATTGTGATTTATTTCAGTGTTTAGAGAAAGGAATCTGAGAAGGTTTTCAGAGGGAGACTACAGCGATTCAGGCAGAAGGAAGATGTTAAGATTATGCAAAATGCTGCTAGTGGGTCTCCCAAGAGCCTCCCAAATTCTTCCTCTAACGAGGTCCTCCTCATTAGTATGGCTCTATCCCCTCTCTCAACAAGTAAACCTAGACATCTTACTTTCTAAGGCTGAGCCACTCCACGGAGAAAAAAGCAGGTTCCTGTCTCTCAGCACAAGCGGCTCACTCTCCCTTTCCCTTTCCCTGCCAGCGAGACTGATTGCAGATTTGCCCTTCTCACTTCCTAGTTTAGTTTCCCTTCTTTGCATTGTTTGGTGGGTTTCTTATTCCCATTGTTACTTCTCAAATGTGCACCAGCCGAGTCCTCACCACAAATCCTACTAGCCAGTACTCTGGGTTAGTACTCACCACACACCAACATAGTGAGTACTCTGAATGAGTACCGGTACTTGCACCAAAGATATGCTGGACAGTACTCTGAACAAATCCTCCTCACAAAAACCTGCTGGACAACTTTCCAGATGAGTACTTTCTAGAAAAAGCTTGCTGGACAATATTCTGAGGGCCAAATCCTGCTCCCAGAGATGCCAATGGCAAGATTCCCTGTCATGGAGATGCTCTACTCACCAATGGTCTGGCACCTCCTGCTGGTCACCCTGGGGATTAGCTCCTGAGTTAGACTCCCCCGTCCACCGTTTGTACACCATCACTCCAACTCTAGTCTGCAGCTCCTCTCGCTCCAGAACGCCTCAGCATCTCCTTTGTGACTTAGTCCTCCAGTAAGGTCACTCAGTGTTCCCTCTTCCAGGGTACAGTCCCTCAGCAGGCCAAGGCAGTCTGCCCATTCGCTCAGTTCTACACCACGCCCTCAGTGGCTGGTAGGGGAACCCAGGCCGCCCTCTTCTCTGGGCTCCAGCCTACAGACCCTCAGCTCAGCAGTTCTGGGCTTTCTCTCTCTGCCCTCACTGGTCCTTCCCTAGACTGCTTCCTACTTCTCTGGTTCCCCTTCTCTCTCTCTGGGTGTACCAGCTCCAAGAACCCTCCTCCCAGGGTGTGATTGCTGCCTGCCTTCCTGCAGCATTTCCCAGCAGCCCCCAAACACTCCTCCCTCTTTCCAGGGAGTGACTGTCCTTTCTAAGCATCAGCCCAGGCCTGTTTCATAGGCCCTGCCTGTTCCCGCACAGGTGAACTTGTTCCTAATCAATCTCCTGCTCCCTGGCTCCTGCTCCAGGTGCAGCCTGTGGAGTTAATTGACCTACCCGGCCACCTTAACCCCTCAGTCCTGTGAGGCATGGACACCCCATCACACTCCTATTGACTTCAATGGACTAGGCTTTGGCCCTGAATAAGTACCCATCACCACACAAGCACATGCTGGACAGTACTCCAGATTAGTACTCACCACACACGCACATGCTGGACAGTACTCCAGATTAGTACTCACCACACAAGCACATGCTGGACAGTACTCCAGATTAGTACTCACCACACAAGCACACATGCTGGACAGTATTCCGAATGGGTACTCACCACACAAAAACATACTGAACAGTACTCCAGATTAGTACTCACCACACAAGCACATGTTGGACAGTACTCCAGATTAGTACTCACCACACAAAAGCATACCGGATGAATCTAAATCACAGAGACATGAGTATTTCCAAATATTCCACCTTCCTTCTCCCTTCCTTTGTTCCATACCAACCCTCTAGTCACTGAATCCCAAGTACCTGGGACCAGGTCATGGCCCACAGCTGGATAGTAGATGAGAACATGAACAAACAAACTGCCCCCTACCCTCCTGCAGGCCTGGGCCAGCCCGTGGCAGTGCCTGTGTATGCCTGAGCAGAATTTAGCCCCTGGTCTTCCATTTTCTCATGTCTCCTTCATTCCCCCTTTTTCTCTCTATCACTCGCCTTCTGCTAGCCTCCCTGTGGCTCTCTCTCCGTCTGGGTAACTTCCTGCCCCCTTTCTCTCCCTCCCTCCAACCCATGTGGCATGCTTGGCCCCTTCCCTCTCTTTCCCCCATGTGGCTCCCAATTCTCTTTTCCCCTTCTCCCTCCCAGCTCACCAAGCCCTTTTCTCCCTCTCTCCTCCCATCCCAAGAGCTCGGGGGGTGGGGCGGAGGGAGGAGAGGAGCTGGGCAGGATGACCAGAACTGAGAAGACCAAGGAGGGAGAACCCCCATCCCCTGCCGCCCACTGTGAGTGTGCCAGGGGAAGGCCAGAGCTGTTCACGGTGGAGGCCCAGTGCCCCCTGTTCTCTATGTGCTGGCTCCAATGCACACAAACCCCCTGCCAGCCCTACAATCACATGGGGCTGCTCCCTCTGCATTCTGGAGGGCTCCACATTGGGGCGCGAGGGCCCCTAGCTCACAGCAAGCTGCACAAGTCCATTGCAGGCCTGGTGGGTGTTGGCAACACACTGGATCTTGGCATGGTCATAGGTGGGACCCGAATTCCTCATGCAGGTTGGGAGAGGGACACCAGAGCCTCCTGCTCTGTACTTAACAACCTTCCTCCACCCTCACCCTGTGACAGGCAAGAGCTCCCACATCTGCCACTGACATGGCAGCTCACAGGACTCCAGGACCCCAGGTGCCTTAATGTTCTCATCACACAATATAAATCAAGCCTACAGTGCTCCTCCTGAGGCATTGCTCTTCTAAATAAAGAGCATAGAGGGGAGCAGCAGAGTAGCTGTGACCAAGAAAGATTTCTCTTCAAGCCTTTGGGATGCCTTTCTAGAAGAGATCCACGTTAATGGGCTCAATATAGGCATAACGGGGTGAAATTCTATGGCCTGTGTTATACAGGAGGTCAGACCACATGATCTAATTGTCTCTTCTTATCTTAAAAATCTATGGAAAGAAAGAAAGAAAGAAAGAAAGAAAGAAAGAAAGAAAGAAAGAAAGAAAGAAAGAAAGACCCTCTTTGTGGCAAGCTCTGCATAGTACAGTGGTTTTCAGCCAGTGGTCCGCAGACTATGTCTAAGATTGCAAAGGGGTCCTCAGCTCCATTTGAAAGTTTTTAGGGGTCCACAAATGAAAAAAAGATTGAAAACCACTGGCCTAGTATATCAAATAAGAAAGGGAGACAACACATAAAACAGCTATAAATCCCATGCAATAATTTATATGTCCTTCCCCCCCACCCTCCCCGCTCTGCGCTGCAGTAACAACCGTGTGACTCGGCTGGCTGCCATTTATTGTACTGGCCTCTGCAAAATTAGGCTGCCACCCTGTGAACCACTTTCTCAGATTATTCCGTGTGTTTCTAGGATCGTTGCCTTTCCGTCCTGTCCAGGAGGAGAAGAAACCCCGGCTCTGTTTGACTCCGATGAATGGGTGGGATGTTCAGTCTCGTCATCTGCATGACTTGCGGGTTGTTTTTAAGATGCACATTTTAGAAGAGGTTTTAAAACAGCATGGGGCCAGATGAAGCGGGTCTGAAAGGGCTCTCTCTGCTCCCACAGCCCCTATGTCGGCTCCACCTTATAAGCAGACTCCTAAGATGTTCTGGCCTTGGAACCTTCTTTGAAAACAGTTCCAGCATGTGAGGCGCCCAGAACAAATGGCAAAAGTCGTCTCTCAGATACAACAGGACACCTAAGGCAGATAGAGCTCCTCGGGATCATAGGCAGTAGCGTAGCCACGGGGGGAGCAGGGGGAGCGGCCACTCCCCCACTGAGCAGAAGCGGCGCCTTTTTTGTGCTCCGACGTCTTTTGCTCCTATGCTGCAGCCAGAGCGGAGCTTTTTTTTTTTGCTCCTGATGTCTTTTGCTCCTATGCTGCAGCCAGAGCGGAGCTTTTTTTTTTTGCTCCCGACGCCTTTTGCTCCTATGCTGCAGCCAGAGCGGAGCTTTTTTTTTTTGCTCCTGATGTCTTTTGCTCCTATGCTGCAGCCAGAGCGGAGCTTTTTTTTTTTGCTCCCGACGCCTTTTGCTCCTATGCTGCAGCCAGAGCGGAGCATTTTTTTTTTGCTCCCGACGTCTTTTGCTCCTATGCTGCAGCCAGAGCGGAGCTTTTTTTTTTTGCTCCTGACGTCTTTTGCTCCTATGCTGCAGCCAGAGCGGAGCATTGTTTTTTGCTCCCGGCTCCTTTTTTGCTCCTGTCGCTTTTTGCTCCCGGTGCCTTTTTTTAGCTCCGCTCCCCCTGTGCTCTAAATCTGGCTATGCCACTGATCATAGGGTCAGGGCTCTGCTTGTTTCCCCTCCCACTCTTTATCTGTCTTGCCTATTTAGAATATACTCTCTTCAAAGCAGGGGCTGTCTCTTACTATGTATTTGTGCTGCACTACGCACAATGGGGCCCGTGGGCTCAATATAAGCTTCTGGGCGCTACTGTAATACAAATAAAATAATAAACTCCAGCAGTAATAATAAACAATTGCTCTTTGACCTGGATGTCAGATCCCTCCAATAGAAAGGGACAGACGGTTTGCTAAATGTCAAGCAGAAAAAGGGACTTTGGCTCAGGTCCATAAAGGCATTTAGGCTCCTAACTTCCACTGAAATCACAAACTATGCTAGGGTTTTGAACTCACAAACTACGCTGATGTGTGGTGTTCAGGAATCACTCAGAGCAAGGTACTTGTCAGATCTGCTTCATTCAGTGTCTCAGTTCCACTGCCTCTGCATAACACAACACAGTCTTCTGCAGTACCACTTCCCAGACTTGTTGTCTCCCAAGCTAAACCACTTAAAGGTAGTTTCCCACAACATGTAACCACACTAGGGCTGCCAGTTTTGGTTGGCTGTATTCCAGGAGGTTTCATCACATGACATAATCTTTAATTAAAGATAATTTTTTAATTCCTGGAGACTCCAGGACAATCCTGGAAGGTTGGCAACCCTAAACCACATGCTTAGGTCTAGTTGAACCAGGACCACCATGTTTATGCAGCGTGGGTATGCAGACCCCTCCCAGAGTGAGAGCAGCACCTTAGGAATAGACATCTTGGGTATGAAATGATTTGGTCACAGGTATGCGGCCTTCACACCACTTATGAGACCAGCAGCAAAGCTGGAAAATGTGTAAATCTAATTAATTAATAATATTGAACCAGATTCTCATCTCAGGCATACCCGTGTAAATCCACTGAGTTCAATGGAACCCCTCGGGTTTTATGGGATCAGTAAGTGGGATCAGAATCTGACTGGTATGATTGCCCAGGAATCCATTTACTAAGGACACCCTAGTGGGCAGTCTATTTTCCTGCTTAAGCCCATGTCTTGATTGAGAGAAAAACAAAAAACAAAAAATAAAACAACAGCACCTCCGTATGACAACCTCTGAATGGAACACCAACATCATGTGTTTTTAAGTAACTGCTTAAGCATATGGATCCAGTGATACACGTTCCTCTCATAAAATAATCAGAGCTACCCCTGACTCAATCAAGCAGTGTGGTCCAGTAGTAGGGACCTGGACTGGAAGTCAGGGGATCTGCATTCTGTAATATTATTGGGCTTCACTAGGTGGTCACTATTGCAGATGGCATTGCAGGTGCTCTCTTTAACAAAAATCTGAATGTGAGGGCAATTGAAAAAATGCCAATTGTCAGTTGTGGTGCAGTTTCTTTTAGATACTGAGCATATGCCCAGTAAAGGAATCCAATTTTAGAAAGGGCACAGGACATGCCAAAACCATCATTACTATCAAGCGAATACACAATAGCCTATTAACAGGCAGGACACAAACGCATTAGGCACTAAAGAGGGTGTCATAAACACAGAGTTTGCAAATTTAGGGTTTACCTGTATTGTTATCTGTATTAAGATCGAACCTAGAGAAGCCCCAGACAGGATCAAGACCCCATTCTGCTAAGCACTGTACAGACATATAGTAAGAGACAGTCCTTACCTGAAAGAGCTACAATCTAGATAGACAACATGGGGGAAAGATGGGTTCCCAGGGATATGAGTGACACTTGCAAGCAATTATTAACAAGACATGTGTTCTGCTTTGAGTAGGTACAAAATCACAATGTGTTCTGCTTTGAGTAGGTACAAAAGCCTGTATTTCATGACTGGACTACACTATCCCATTCCCTAGCAAGTAGCCTCTTTGGAGGTAAGGTTCTTTTCTTTTCTTTTCTAAACTTGGAAATTTTATGAAGTTCCAATATTTGTTAAAGTTCTCAGTGTTACATTCCTTCCATGCTACTCTTGTCTGAACTGGATTTCAGGCCTTATCACTTTAAAGATGATTCAAGAGAAATTACAGGGGAATTGCACTCTATCTGGTTCTGGAAATGGTCTTTGTGCTCATATTATTTCCCAGCGACACTCCATCTCCACAATTACCATTGCCATTTTATCTCTGTCTGTCTGGAACACTGAAGGGGAAGCAGCAGTCAGTGCTTTTATTTACGTGACTGGTTCAACTTAAACACATTTACACCTCTAGGGTATGTCTACACTACCTGGGCCCACAGACTTCTATTCGCTGGGCTCATGCTAGCATGCTATAAATAGTTATGTAGCTGTCCCAGCTCGGACTGGAGATCAGGCTCCAAAGTCTGGGGTCAGGGCATGAGAGCCCAAGCTCTCACGCAATGTCAAAGCACTGTCTACGCAGATGCAGTGTAAACATATCCCTGGAGCCAAATAAACAGCACAAAGCCACCAGCCCATCAATGCGCCTGCTTGACTCCAAGTTCCTACGGAGAGGTTCTATTGCAAGGAAGGACAACTTAGTGGCCTCATATCAGGGTGTTTGAAAAAAGGATACAACAAATGGATCAAATGTCTATTACACAAGCAGTGCTTTGCTGTGGTCACACCACAGGAAAATCAAGGATTTTAAAACCTTCTTGGTGAATTTGAAACAACTATTGTAACCTTCTCATCCAGTTGGGGATCATCTGGTATTTTTCATTTTATGGGCAAATCTGGGTTCTGTTCCCAACCCTGCCACTGCCTTTTTCCATGATCTAAGACAAAATAGATCACTTTGTGCCTCCATTTCCCCATCTGCAACATGGGAATAATGATCCTGACCTCCCTAGTAGGGCTGTTATGAAGCCTCATTCATTAACGTTCACAAAGCACTTTGGATGGATGGTGTTGGAGAAAGTCAGAAATATCAAGATCATCATCTCCATGGCACTGTGCAGTACACAGATTGGTGCCATGTGGCTAGAGAAGGTTTATTAAAGGCACCATTGAATGCAATCGGACTAAGTCTACTCACAGCGCTGCAAGCTGGGAACTTGCTGCTTTATTCACCCGCAGCACAAGGCGGGGACTCCCATGGACCCAACAGGAAGTAAAGGAAGGGCGGGGTGGAGCACAGTTCAATCCCATAATACTCTGGGTAACCCAGAGAACCCAATCATGACCACTTTACTGCAGAAGGGCTTTGGGGCCAGATTTTTAAAGATATGTAGTTGTGTCAAAATGCAGGTCGGCACCTAGTGGAAATTTTCCCATTGGGAGTTAGGACTCTACGTGCTTTTGAAAAGCCTACTGCGTGCCTCGCTGCATCTTTAGGCAGATAAACACTTTACCATGGTGAGCATGGCCTGCACTATTTGTGGAAGGCATTTTTTTCATTCCTTTGCATCTCACAGTCATTCGCCCCCATGCAAAGTGAGTACTGTAGGTTATCATAATAAACAGAGATATGCCTATCTCATAGAGCGGCAAGGACCTTGAAAAGTTATTGAGTCCAGTCCCCTGCCTTCACTAGCAGGATTAAGTACTGTCCCCTGACAGATTTTTTTTGCCCCAGATGGCCCCCTCAAGGATTGAACTTACAACCCTAAGTTTAGCAGGCCAGTGCACAAACCACTGAACTATCCCTCTCCCAAGTGCTTTAAGGTTGTCCCAAGTGTAAAGTATTGTCATTCCGTGGAGTGTCCACTTTGTTCACCGAGGTGCACTTCATTTGGTCGGGGGCAGGTCAAAACAAGCCTCTTCCCAGCTTGCTGATGTCTCCCTCTTCAGATGCGGCTACACTAAGAGCCTTTCCTGACATGAGAGAGCTGCAAGCGAGGTTTACAGAGGTGCCGTCTACCTCCCAGAGCTATGGAAAAGCTCAGAGGGTTTAATACTAACACCGAGCTGTTACATAGCGCTGTTCATCTTAGATGTCAAAGCACTTCATGGTCTTTAATGTATTTTAGCCCCACAACACCCCTTTGAGGTAGGGCACTGCTATTATCCCCACTTTACAGATTGGAAACTGAGGCCCTAAGAGGCTAACTGACTTGCCAAAGCTCATAGGGGGAAGTCTCTGGTGGAGCACGAAATTCAACAGAGGTCTCCCAAGTGCTAGGCTAGTGTCTTAATCACTGTACCATCAACACAGTGAAGTAGCTGGAATTTCTCTGACAAACCTGGCTGTGTGGGATCCTAGGAAAAGTGCTGTCATTTCACACAGATGAGTCTTTTAATCAGACCCACAAATCCCCACATTCAGGGGATGCCAGGGATGGTCTAGATAATACTTAGTCCCGCCATGCATGCAGGGGACTAGACTAGATGACCTCTCAAAGCCTTCCAGTCCTATGATTCTATAATCCTTTCTCCTCTAACCCTTTGAAGACCCCAATGTAAAAGGAAAAACCACCGTCACTTTGATCTGCAGTCTGAATGCTCTGACACTCTATGGTAGTGCCCTGTGGCATTTAGCTGACATGGATACTGCAGGAGGAATGTATTGCAGACCCTGCAAGCTAATAGCGACATTTTGCTCTTATATCTAACTGGTGGATCTTAAGCCCCAGCACTCAGTAGATCTGAGAGCAGTGTTTTGCACTCAATGCTATTGCCACGCAGACTGTGGTTTAAATGCCAACGTCTCCTAGTGGGAATATTGTTCCGTAATCCATCCCTGCTGTTATTCTGAAAATCCCATAAACCCATGGAGTTTTTCTGGGATTTCAAACTCCCCTAAGGCTAATTTTGCTGAAAGCCACATTAAACTAAGAGCCCCATGAAAGGCCCATTGTGAGATGTAATTGGATTGCAGGACCTCCCTATACAAAATCATAAAAGGACTGCCAAAGGCAGCTTCCTACGGTCAATTATCTTTGTGTTGCTGGAGGCTGAGTGGAAGCTGGCCCCAGCGTTCCATTTTACAGGCCAGTTAATCAAAACCCAGGGGCTTGTCTACAAATCTGACCTCCTCAGCGGCTAGAAGGGAGAGGGAGAGACCAGCTTTAATTCTCCAGGCAATGGGCAAAGGCTACCTCGCAGTCACCCATTCGGGAGGGGTTAATTCACGGGGGGAACTGATCGGTAAACAAAGCTGGTGAGGAAAAGAAAAAGCCGGGTTACATCCTCTAAGGAGAACGGGGAGAATGCGAATTCAACAGTTCGGCTCTCTTTGCTGCCTGAAGGCGGCGCTGTGATGTCCTGGCTTGGTGTGTATAGTACGGCCTTGGAGTGGCTAATACTAATACTAAGCTGTGCTAGTGTAGATCTACTTTAGCTCAAGTTACAGAAGTCATTTAGAAATGAAGCACTGGGGTCTAGCCCAAACTCCTCCTATGCATGATCTAGACTGTTCTCAGTGGTAGAAGATGACAGAACAAGGAGTAATGGTCTCAAGTTGCAGAGGGGGAGGTTTAGGTTGGATATTAGGAAAAGCTTTTTCACTAGGAGGGTGGTGAAGCACTGGAATGGGTTACCTAGGGAGGTGGGGGAATCTCCTTCCTTAGAGGGTTTTAAGGTCAGGCTTGACAAAGCCCTGGCTGGGATGATTTAGTTGGGGTTGGTCCTGCTTTGAGCATGGGGTTGGACTAGATGACCTCCTGAGGTCCCTTCCAACCCTGAGATTCTATGATTCTATGAGTGATCTGTGTAATAGCGCCACCTGATTGGTGTGGTGTGTGGAGTTGTTACATCACCAAAAGCATTACTTAAAATCCCCACCCCCCAGGCATTTGTTCCCCAGCTCTCATTTTAACTCTCGGTAATGCTGGGGGTGGGGGGTTGGCCTGTCACATCGAAAAAGTGCCATCTGCTTTGCAAAAGGGGAGACCACTGGCTGGTCAGAGGCTTCTGCTGAGAGTAGGGTTGCCAACCCTCCAGGATTGCCCTGGAGTCTCCAGGAATTAAAGATTAAGCTTTAATTAAAGATTATGTCATGCGATGAAACCTCCAGGAATACGTCCAACCAAAATTGGCAACCCTAGTTGAGAGGGCCGCTGGCAGGGATAGCAAACCATGGTTCTAGCAGCAGGTGCTGCTTTAGGGACTCCTGACGGGAGCCAGGGAGCCAAAGAGGGCCGGGAAAATAAGGAGAGGGCTGCAGAACTTGGCGCAACGCTGTTGCGGGTTGTGGAAGATCAGCAGAAATCAAGAGGCCACAGGGAGAGGGAGAGGCATGTATCGTTCGGCGCAGGGCTTGCTTAGCTTGCTGCCAGCTGACGGTAAAGGTCCCAGCACTAAAGTAAATTGAGAGACACATCCCTGGAGAGCGCAAGGTGAAGCCCTTGATCAGACAAGCGAAGCTGGAGCGTAATTCCCCTTGATGTTGCCTGATTTGAATGCGAGCGCTTGTGAAGGGTGCGGGATTGACAGCTCTGGAATCTGCCGAGAGCAAGCAGAGCATGCAGGCCCTGCCACAGCCCACTTCCCCCAACCTGGCCCCACCAACACCACATCTCCGCTGTCTCATGAAGGAGCTACTGCTGGGGGAGAGGGTTGAATGGCACATCTGGCACTTGGGTTCTCTGCTGGCGTGAGCAACACAGAGGTCAGTTGGTGCCAGCCATACTGGTCAGTTTTGTTAGCGCGGGCACCTGGCAGTTAAAAAGACAGAGAATGATAGTGCCACATGGGCCGCGGAATCTCTCGAAGTTTACAGGTCACATTAACCTGAGGCTCATTTGACGGTGTAATAAAAAATACGACTGTCAAACATTTTCTTCACCTAAAAGTTCTGTCTTGCAAAGGCTCAGCCAGAGAGGTACAAGGGAAGGGTAGGACGTAAAGAATGGGGAATCTGTGATCTGTGCCTCCTCTTCACAGGCCAGAAATTATTATCACCTGTTTATATTATATAGAATCATAGAATCATAGAATCTCAGGGTTGGAAGGGACCTCGGGAGGTCATCTAGTCCAAACCCCTGCTCAAAGCAGGGCCGATCCCCAACTAAATCATCCCAGCCAGGGCTTTGTCAAGCCTGACCTTAAAAACCTCTACGGAAGGAGATTCCACCACCTCCCTAGGTAACCCATTCCAGTGCTTCACCACCCTACTAGTGAAAAAGTTTTTCCTAATATCCAACCTAGACCTCCCCCCTCTGCAACTTGAGACCATTACTCCTTGTTCTGTCATCTTCTACCACTGAGAACAGTCTAGATCCATCCTCTTTGGAACCCCCTTTCAGGTAGTTGAAAGCAGCTATCAAATCCCCCCTCATTCTTCTCTTCTGCAAGCTAAACAATCCCAGTTCCCTCAGCCTGTCCTCATAAGTCATGCTGTGTTGTTGTAGCCTTGTTGGTCCAAGGCTATCCGAGAGACAAGGTGGGGGAGGTAATATCTTCTATTGGACCAGCTTCTGTTGGCAAGAAAGAGAAGCTTTTGAGCTTACACAGAGCCCTTCATCAGGTCTGGGAAAGGCACTCAGAGTGTCCCAGCTAGACCCAAGGTGGAACAGATTGTTTAGCATAAGGAGTTAACATATTTCAAGGGAAGGTTCAAGGTGAAGCGGCTGCAGCACCCAAAGGCTTTGGTCATTGTCAGGGCCCCATTGTGCTACATGCTGCACTAATACCCAGGGCGACACAAGGCCAAATCCTCAGCTGGAGTAAACGGATGGGGCTCCATTGATGTCAACAGAGGGTAACTGACACCAGCTGAGGGGCTGACCCCATCATTGCCCCTACCCCACACAGTCACTCCCATCTGAGCAGCTCAAAGAACTTTCCAAGCATTAAATAAAGCTTACAGCACTGCTGTGCGGGAAGCAGATCACCCCTGTTTTACTGAATGGGAAACTGAGGCACAAAGCGATGAAAAGCAAGCTGATAGCAAAGCTGGGGCTGGCACTCACATCTCCTGACTCCCAACACTCACCAAAGCCCATTTTCTTTCCTAAGGTCTGACGTTGCTATTTCATTTGTTACGCTATTGACACGGCTCCACCTACCAGTGCTCACCGTATTTGCACAGCCAAAGAAGGGGTAACATTTTCCAAAATGCCTGCATGACTTAGGAACCTACCTCACATTTTCAAAAGTGACTTAGACACCGATTAGCCTCAGTCCCATTGAGATAAATTCCTGGGTCACTTTTGAAAACAGAACACAGTCAAAAAACACTCGAGTGCTTCTGAAAATGTTACCATGGTCCTCATCACAAAGACAGTAACTAATATCTAGCTTACGTAATGAGACAATGGCTTGAAACGCCAAGGTGAGAGAAAGACAACTGAAGTTTATGCATAAATATCTTCTTACTGTATGTTCCATTCTATGCATCCAATGAAGTAGACTGTAGCCCATGAAAGCTTATGCAGAAATAAATGTGTTAGTCTCTAAGGTGCCACAAGTATTCCTGTTCTTTTTGCTGACACAGACTAACATGGCTGCTACTCTGAAACCTGACAATTGTTTTTGACATTAACAATGAAGATGACTCACCGGAAATGGCAAATTTGAACCAACATCCAGTGTACAGACACTGTATTAGGAACAAATTTGGAACACCATCTAATTAGATGTAAACACTGTTACCGAAATATCGGGTCCACCTAGCTGAGAGCCAATAACAGCCAGACAGGGATAAGGAAAGAGGTTCTGCAGAAGAAAGGAGAGTCTTGCACCCAGGTACAAAAGACTCTAAATTACACAAAAGCCAGAAGTCTTTTATACACACTTACACAAAGCCCTGGTCATGTTAACATTTGATTGGTGGTTGCCAGACCTCGGATATCTGCTATCTGGTCAGTGTAAACCAGTTTGGGACAGCGATTTCTGCTTCAGCGAAGGGCAACTGTAAAAGTTCAGGGTCCTGTGTAGGCGAGGCATCTACTTCCCCCTAGTTGCCATAGCTGCTGGTTGTTAAGGGGGGTTCATTGTACCTTATGACTTTCACAACACTGTAGACCTGGTCCTCAGCTGATGTAAATTGGCACAGCTGTGTTGGACAGAGATCCATGGACATCACCAGAGCTGTGCCTGTGTAGACCAGCTGAGGATCTAACCCCATACATATGTATTCAGAATGCGCATGCTGCATTGCCTACAGATTGAAATACTCTACTTCAAAACAATGCTCGGTAAACAGGTTGTTTTAAAGAATTTTGGAGGTAATTTTTTGGCAGTGAAATATTATGCTGTTGATACTGAGCCAGTTTCAGGCCAGGTACAAACGTGGATTTATCCAAGAGCTCCCAACTAAACAAATAAAGGAATGCAGCACCAATCCAGAAGTGTGGAATTAAATGCATTTCAAGTTTCTCTCTCTTTCCTCCACTGCATCGGAAGCGGCCAGGGAGTTGGTCATTTCTGGAAGACTCATGTCTTAAATAAAAACTCCAATGATGAGATTTCCTAAGCTGTCAAGAGGGAATACGTCCAGATACTAACTCTGAAATATCAGGGGATGGGGTAGGATGGAACAGACCAAACGGTGACAGGGAAACCATAACAGTTATTAATGCACCTTGCTGTGACATTCCAACAAGTCTCGCACCTAGGTGCACATGTATTGGACAGTCTGAGAAAAGATTCAGTTTAACTTTTAAAGAACTAACATGGGCAACGCAGCTAAATCCCTCTAGTGTATTGAGCCCTGATCAATGGAGCTGGTCAAAAAAAATGTATCAAAACTTTTTTTTTGACAAAATATTATTTGCCAAAACAAAACATTTCAGGGTTTTTAGGGTTTTGTTTGGCAAACAGCCATTTTCCTGGAGGTGTGTGTGGGGAGAGACAATCTCCCAAGCAACAGAACTTACTACTTCCTTACTATTCTTTGTATTACCCTAGCAACTACAGGCTGCAACCGAGATCACACCTTCACTGTGCTAGGCACTGTACAAACACATAGGGCAGGCCTGCACAACTCGTAAAGCAGCAAGGGCCATATTACTCCAAAGAAAACAGCTGAAGGCTGAAACCCCCCAGCCCCGCCGAAACAACCTCCCACCCAGCGCCGCCCGCCCCGCGGAAACAACCCCTCCTTCCCCAGCGCTGGGATGTGGAAGCCTGTAGAGGGGGAAAGAAACAGCATGCATAGGGTGACCAGATCACCTGCCTGCCCGCTGCTGGCCTCTTAACTTCTGCCACTGCCCCCGCCCCCTGCCGCTGGCTCACCCTCACTCCCCAGCCTGCCACTGGCCTCTTCACCACCCTGACCACCGGCCGGCCGGCCGGCCGTTGGCTTGCCCCACCCCGCCGCTTGCCTACTCACCCCCCGCAGGCCACACAGTGAGCCCACCTACTCACCCCCCCGCCCCCACGGGCCACACAGTGAGCCCACGCAGGCCGCATGCGGCCCCCGGGCCGCATGTTGTGCAGGCCTGACATAGGGTATGACTACACTGCAATTGGTGGTGGTGCTTTGATCCAGCTAAAGTAGCAGTGAAGACATGGCAGCATGGACCCTGACATGAGCTAGCGGTGCAGGTACATAACCAAGGCCCCAGACAGACTTGCATAGCCCATGGCTGCTGCACCTTTCCTGTTATTTTTAGCTGCACTAGCTACTCTAAAGCGAATGCAGATATGCCTACGCATGCTGCAATCACACCTCTGACTGCCGCACAGACAGAAACAATCCTTGTCCTGAAGAGTGTGCACTCAAAATAGACAAGACCAGCAAAGGAACTATTCTTATACCCATATCACAGCTAGCAAGATGAGGCACGGGGAGATTATACTGCCCTGTCTGAGGTCACACAGAGAGTCTGTTGCAAAAGCAGGACTTGAACTCAGAGTAGCTGAGATGAGCCAGGCCAGCAGTTCCCCACAAGACCATCCTGCCTCGCAAAACTGTTTCCTGGATTAACGTAATACTGTACAGTGTTCTTTTTTTCCCAGGCATTAGCTAAACTGGCTTTATTTCACCCCTTGTCCAGGCTGCAAAAAATGAAAATTGCAGGTTTGTTTTTTATACAAAACTAGATGGGATCACACACACAGTTTGCGGCACATGGTCGGGTTACTCAGGATTAAAAGGCAGGAGATTCTAACTGACCAGATCTGACCAGGTCAATCAGCCACTATCACAGAAGACTAGCTGGCACTGTTGACTTCACTGGGAGTTGAAGTCACTCATTACCTTGCCGAAGATACTTAGCATAGTGCAGGAGTAGGGCCCCAAATTGGGTGCACAGAAAACCTGCATAGGTGCCCTTGTTCAGCGAAGCACTTAGGCCACGTCCTCAAAGGTATTTAGGTGCCTCTCATTGAAATCAACAGGAGTCAGGCACCTAATTACCCTTGAGGATCTGCACTGTAAACACTTGAATTGTCAATGGGACTACTCATGTGCTTAAAGTTAAGCATGTACTTAAGTGCTTTACAGGTCTGGGGCCTGGGTGATGATGCTGCCAGGCCAACGCGATCCATTAACTAGTCTGGGAGCAGGAAAGTGGTTTGAGATTTTGCCTGGGCACACAGTCTCTCATAGAAGACGTGGGTGAGAATCATGTGAGGTGATGGATGATCAGATTCCACACCTCCCAGCCTCAGTCTAGGAAGCTAGAGAGGTGACCCTAAGGGACCAACAATTCCAAAGCCATGACAACAAAGGCTAAGGCTGCACCTTGTCTTCACAGTGCAGCCACTAGATTTGGCAGCACAGAAGATAAGCTCTCTCCAGCAAAGACTCTGGCGCAGGAAGAGTTCAGCTTTGTCTTTCTTTTCAGATTGCAGAGCTCCACACTTGAACTGTTCCATAAGTAACAGCCCTCCTCCCCACGCAGAAAAGGGAACATCACCACAACCCCCGGGAATCCTGTTTGGGGTCAATCACTACCCAATTAACTCCCAGTCAAGGAGCACACCTGCTCTGGTAACATCCTTAGATCACTGGCCTATAGCTCTTAACCCCCTGGGGGCGCCTACATTCTGACAAGCACTCAACATCTGGAGCCCGCTACTCGACCAAATCACGCCAGGGTGAGCTAAGGACAGGATTTCAGCTCCGTCTCTAAATGGGTCTGATTCTGTGGCTCTAAGGATGTGATCATGCATGGTGCAGAGAGCCTCTTGGGACGTGACTCAGCACCTTGAACTCCATTGAAGTTACTGTTTGCCTAGGGATCATTGTTCGAAGCAGGTGGGTCAGTTTCACATCTATGGTCAGTCTCTGTGATGCCCTTACTCATGCTGGATAGTACTTTACTGTACGAGTAGTCCTGCAGAAGCCAATGGGACTGCCTGGAGAATGAGATGGTACTGAGAGTGAGAAACGGTATCAAAATCTGACCCAGAGAGTCCAATGCGCCACTTCAGATTTGAATAGGTGGGGGCAAGTTTCCACAGGTGTCCAGGGGGCACTTAGGCCCCTGAAAGTTTTTGGATTTACGGAGGATAAAATGTAAAAATCAGTCTATTTCAGGAGTGTGTGTTGTGATTATTTCCTTTGCTTCTAACAACAATTCATATAGGTTTACTACAACAAAATTACCAACACCACACCCCCTCGGCTGGGTTGTCAGTAGGATTTGAAGCTGGGACCCTCAGAGCTAAAACCACACATTTTTTATGGCTTGAGCAAAAGGAGCAGCTCCTCTAACAAGTAGCTTTAGTAGGTTTTTATCCTCTCATGTGGAGCAGCTGCTAGAGGGGGAACAGAAACATACTGAGCTAGACAGGAGCAAAGACACTGTGCTTAGTGGGTTAGTAGGTTGAGAAGTGCCTCATTTAGCAACAACCCATTGGCCCAGTAATGGGAGGCCAAGTATATCCCATGGTCCCACTGACATCCATTCACTGCCTCTCCTGAGAATGCTAAAGGGGGAGGGGCAGACATAACTTCTCCCCCTCAAAGGTGCTGAGCCCTGCTGACCCATCCTCTCCCCCTCTCCAGGCCGAAGCACAAGCTGCAGGCACACGAATATGACTGCATCCAGCCAACTCTGCGTGGGAAGAAGAGGCTGGCTGCCGTGGAGATGCGCCATGAGCTCGCCTTCCCTAACTGTAGCAAGAGTTGGGACAGATTTGTGCTTTCTGGGCCAAGACAATGAACCAGGAACCCCTGCGGCTCCCAGTTGCCCAGCAGGGTGGGGGAGGCCTGCTTTTTCCAACTCCCAGACCTGCCACTCCAAGGATGTGGAAACAACTCCCACGTCCCCCCACCACACCCTACTTAAATGTCTCCTCTGGCGGCAACATGCTCAGCACCTCCTGAGGGGTTCTAAGCAACCACAGTTCCCATTGACTTCAAGGGGACTTGAGGGTCCTCAGCCCTTCAAACGATCTGGACTCTAAACAGCTCCTAAAATTGCATCCACCAAATGCACTTGTACATGCCAACGGTCAATTGCACCTGATTAAAATATGCAGCTGTCTGTGCGTATTTGACAGGCACAACTTAGGCACCGCTTTTTTAAGACAGGACCCTTAACCACAGCACCTGGGCCAAGCTTCTGTCACCCTTACACACGTTGGGTAACCCCTTATTCCACAAAGAGCCCCGTTGACTTGAGTGGGACCATTCATAGAGGAAAGAGTTATTTGATGGAAAAGCTTCACAATCTCTCCCGATCGTTTTTGGAAACAAACTAAAAACATCCTCCCCTGGAAGGGGTGACCCATCAGCGACGTCACCCACCGGGTAACTAGTACTCATTTATTAAAGTCCCTAAATACAAATTAACCTAATCTGGAGCCTCCACTCCTAGAGGGTAAATGCTGAGCCTGACGGGCTTAGTGTGAGCCAGTGAATAGGGAACTGGGTTAGAAACCACAATTCCTGCCTGGTGTTCCAGGCTCTATCACTGACTCACCCTCCTGTAACTTAGGATTTAAAATAAAACATGCAACGAGATCCTTTTCACCCAGCCGCCTCTCTCCAAATGTGCTTGTGGCGTAGTTAATTCAGCCCTGGCGTAAGAGAGGGGGTGACTCCACAGCCAACCATGGAATACTGCTCAGTTTGGCTCAGTGATCTGAGAACTGGCATACTGCACACCAGCCCGGAGGGAAATTTGTACAGCTAAATTATAAAGCTCTGATAATAGTGTTTACAGTGCAAATGTTGACAGACCTAACTGACAGCCAGTGTATCCAGAGGGAGGGTGTCGCTGTAGCGATGCTTTGTTCAGTGTCAGCCCGCAGGGATGTCTCATTTCTTCTTCCCCAGGCTGCTAACACCTTGGTTAGCTTTCCTGTAAACTACGGCAGCCTCTTCCTTGCTGGCCACACTGTGTCTCGCTTCTCACTCTTCTAGGCCATTGAGAACATATTGCTAAAACCATATTCCTCTTCTGCTGCTCCAGCCACAGCTCCCTCCACGCACACCAGTGAAACCCCATTGACTTCAGGGGAGTTATTCCTGATTTACACTGGTAGGAGATGACAATCAGGCACGTGGTGTGTGCTGCTATCTATTATTCACACTCCAGTAGTGCCTACAGGTCCCATTTACGGATCCGGGCCTCCTGGTGCTAGGGACTCTGTACCCGTGGAGCAAACAGATGGTCCGTCCCCCAGAGAGTTCACGCTTCTGTGGCTGAATTTGTTATATCATATATGTTGTCTGAGTGAGGCCCTGCTCCTGCAATATGATGCAGACAGACCCCTCTGCACCAACTGACCTCATCTAAAAGGGTCAGGGCCTTAGATAGTTAGCTTCTTCTTCAGGGAAGCTACCTTGTCTTTAAAGTAGTGTGTGTCCCACTCCGGAGCTCTGAAATCAAACACTGATAAAGTATTACACCCACCATAAGAGACGTTCCTTAGAATCCATGATAGACTCATCAGGCAGACTGCTATGGACCCAATCCAACACCTGTTGCAGTGAGTGGAAAGGCTCCCACTGACTTCAGTGGGCATGGATCGAGCCCTACACCTCCATCTTTTCATATGCTTTTACAGCAACCGAAAGTTGAGGTGTGCCTATTCCTTCTGGTTACATCTCGCCCAGTATTGGATTCAATTATCATTATTCAGCGATGGGACCTAAATGAGCACTTCAGAAATGCTGCCTACAACGCAGGGCTAAGTGAACAAATGATGCTACCATTAAAGTTCTGTCGTTTCCTGCTGTGTAAGTCAAATCTTCGAGCATTAAAAGCGCCTCGGCACCATGCAGATTCACAGACAGTGACAATGATTTTCAAGTTCTCTGGCTTTTATAGTCTCGGGGGGGGGGGGGTTGTTCTGTTTCTGGTGTGCTTTAGTCAGTTTTAATGCCTGAACCTACATAAGGTTTCAGGACGCTCTGACGCTGTAAATTAGGCGGGCTGTAGTTGCTTAGTTCCTGGCAATGATAAAAGTTATTAGCAACAATTCTTAATTTTTCAAATTCCCGAGCAAGTTTAGTTCTCCTGAAAGCGGTAAGTTAATGCAATTGAGCTGGGGCAGGGCTAGTGGCCAATGTATTCAAACTTCGGGTGCCTAACATTAGTCTCCTAGCATTTTATTGCTATCTGCTGCACTTGGCAAGTGGGCTCATACTCATTACTCATCCCTTCAGAGTGGAAAGCATACTTGCTGTCACAAATCATACATAGTACTTTGCATTCCTATAGCGCACTTCATATCAGTAACTTAAAGCACTTTTCAAACATGAATGAATTAATCCTCAGAACTCTCCACTCAAGTATTATTATAACCATTTTACAGATAGGTAAACTGAGACAGTGAGATATTTAAGGTCAGATTCTGCCTCCCTTACTCAACCTTATTCCATTTGTAGTCCCATTTATTTTGACACTAGATGCTACACAGTGCAAGTAATGGTGGCAGAATCTGTCTGTTAGGGACTTGCCCAAGGTCACATAAGCAGAAAGAGGCAGAGCAGGGAATCATCCTTGTGCCTACTCCCTTCCCTTCCTCCCTCCCCCACACACCTTAACCATTAGATCACACTCACTCTCCTAGATCCTGATCTGAATTAATGGAAAGACATCCACTGACTTGAATGAACTTTGAATTTGGCCCCTATATTGTCCAGTTAAGATATGGAGTAATAAACAAATGACTTACCCATAATGGGCTTCTGGGGTTCTCTGAGCACAATTTTCCATTGTTACCCATATGGAGTAATGCTTTACTCTGGGAGCAGTTTAATTTATTTCAGTACGACTACTCCCAGAGCACATTACTACTCAGTCTGAGTAAATGGGGAAGATCTGGCTTTATAGTAACTACTGGAAATTCAGCTCCTTTCTAAAGAATGGCCTAGACCCTATTTGGGATGTCTTCATACTCATATAACCAGGTCAGCCATCTTGACTTTACTGTGATTGAATTATTGTGGTTATACTGAAATGTCATACACACACACAAGACAAGATTCAGACAATAAGACTCCTCTAAAATGATACTGTGGTGTAAATATTCTTGACAGAGAGAAAAAAAATACAATAGATCTGATGACTCAGTGTTCTGGTCTCTGATGTAACAGCAAAGTAGATCCCTGTTGTATTTAACTTGATTCCCCTGAATTAAACACTTCCATTAAAAGTTTCCCACAGTAGCTTTAATATTTAATTATGTATTCCACCAAAGCAAAGATCAAAATCTCTGCAAAGGGGGTTTTTTTTTTATTAAATATTTATCAGCATATCTCTTTGGACTAGTTTTTCATCCCCTAGGCCAGGAGAGAGCATTCCATATAGAAATCAGTTTCAAAACGTTTTATTTTATAGCTTGAGAGTTTTCTATACTTCAGCACCTCTCTCAGTGATTTTGTCGTATCACTTGGTAATCAATGGTAATTAAATCTCTTTTGGCCGAAAAGGTTGGAGGGCTCATGCTGCGTTGCAAAAAAACCAATTTTTTAAAGTTACAAAAATGTTCCAGGATCTTTCTCCTAATAGAAATTAAAGTGCAAAGTTTGTCATGTTTTGAGTTCAGATTCACAAGAAACAATGTATAGAGGATGGCAGGTTCCAGACAGAGTATATAGACTGCCTATTTGAACAGACATATTTATGTCAATTAGTATCCACATCCAGTATGCAGAATTGCATCCCTTAACAATGTACAGTGGGTAGGTCTACAGTAGCCAGAACCTTCCTTGATCTTAACAACGGCTGTAGCAAATATTGAATAAATCAAATGAACAAAGAACTGTCTCACGTGAACATCTGAGCAAAGAGTTGTCAATTCTGCGTTTGCTTAAAATAGGACATGGAGGTTCTCGTTATTCCTTTTTCCTTCTTTTCAGTTTTTCTCCTTCCTTTTAGTAGATTTAAATTGATGGATAAACGGAATATGTGCTTGAGGTGGAGGTAGATAGAGGGGATATAGTTGTGCACATTAAAGTATTTGGAGTGTTACAATTCTAAATAAAATGTCACCATAACAAGGAAGAAATATCAGCATATGTCCCAGCATATGTCCATGGACTTGTGGTAATGCTGGTGCCACCAAGAATTTAGCCCATAGTGTGTAAATTACAGCACTGCCCGCTCTAGAATAAGCTTTTTATATGAAAACAATGCAGTGATACCAAAGAGAACATTTGATCTGAGTTACTCAAAAACCAGTCTCTGAAACACCCAAGAACGAATTTAGTTCAGCAGGAAAAGTGGGACATGATGAGATGACTCCAGTTTAGGCCATAACCTTAGGTGGCTGCTTGGTGAGAGCAAAGCCTCCCCCAGTGAAACGAGGAACGTCCATTCTCTGCGTTGGATACTCCTGCTCCATGTTAGCCAACACTCGCTCCTTATCCCTTTAGAGGAAACAAAGAGGGAAAGGAAAGAAATGTTTTTTGCTTTAACTATGCAACAGTGTTTTCAAACTAAGCAAGCCTGTGTCCTCCAAAGTTTCTGTGATGCAACCACCCTACCAAGAGATCATTAAAAATATGTTGATTAAAGCCTGTTAGGCTAAACAGCCAAGACTAGGTGTCTGTTTGGATCTAATTAAGCGACTACTGATGGTTTTCAGAATTATTAAAAATTAGAACTAAATGAGTTCTAATGTTAGCCGCCCAAAGTCGGTCAAAGCATCTCATTAGAACTAGAATAAGCGTGAGCTTTGTGACTTTGGGTTTCTAATCATCGCCCCATTCTACCAAGTCCTCATTTGTTTTCAAACAAACAGCTAGGTTCATCAAAGGCACTATGGAGAGAGATTTTTCCTTTGTTGAATTTTAATGAATAAATAGTGTTATCTGTCTTCAAATTTTAACAAAGTTCCAGTTATAATTACCCAGCCTGTTGTATTTGCAGAAAATCAACACTATATCTGTGAGGCATCTACAGCCTCAGGAACTTGCTCCATCTGAGGATCCAAAGCTTGAATGTGGTGGCCTTAAGAGAATGGACCAGTGTTTAGATGTTCACTCTTTAATGGGTCGGGGTGGGGGGTATCCAGAGTAGAATAAATATAAAGGGGCAGCGTTTTCAATTTACTGAGATACAGCTCAAGGCGTCAGAGACAGGTGTCAGAAATCATAGAACCATAGAGCCATAGGGTTAGAAAGGACCGGAAGGATCATCTAGTCTAACCCCCTGCCAAGATGCAGGATTTGTTGTGTTTAAACCATCCAAGACAGATGGCTATCCAGTCTCCTCTTGAAAATCTCCAGTGAAGGAGCCTCCACAACCTCCCAAGGCAGTCTGTTCCATTGTCCAACTGTTTTTACAGTAAGGAAGTTTTTCCTGAGATTTAATCTAAATCTGCTATGCTGTAGTTTGAACCCATTGCCTCTTGTCCTGGCCTCTGTGGCAAGAGAGAACAACTTTTCTCCATCTTTTTTTGGCAGCCTTTCAAGTATCTGAAGACCGTTATCATACCCTCCTTAATCTCCTCTTTTCCAGAATAAACATATCTAGTTCCTTCAGCCTTTGCTCACATGGCTTGCTTTCCATCCCTTTGATCATCTTTGTCACTCACCTCTGGATCCTTTCCAGTTTCTCTACATCCTTTCTATACATTGGTGACCAAAACTGGACACAGTTCTCCAGCTGAGGCCTAACCAGCACCAAATAGAGCAGTACTATTGCATCCCATGACTTGCATTCTATGCCTCTGTTAATGCAACCTAAAATTGCATTTGCTTCTTTTGCAACAGTATTGAATTGCTGACTCATGTTGAGGCTGTGATCCACCACAACTCCCAGCTCCTTCTCAGCACTGCTGCTGACAAGCCAGTTCCCCCCCCCCCCCATTCTGTATTTGTGCTTTTGGGTTTTCTTCCATAAGTGTAGCATCTTACATTTGTCTTTGTTGCATTTCATTTTCTTGTCCATAGCCCCGCTCCCCAAATTGTCAAGATCCCTCTGAATTTTAGCTGTACGCCCTATTGGCAACACCTCCTAGCTTTGTGTCATCTGCAAACTTGATCAGTATGCTCTTCTACACCTATAGCCAGGTCATTCATAAAGATGTTAAACAACACTGTACCCAGAACAGATCCCTGTGGAACCCCACTTGAGACCTTCCTCCAATTTGACATCATTCCACTAATAGTTACTCTTTTCTAATATTTAAAATAAATCAAGCAGGATTTTATGAAGTCCTAGTTTACTATAATAACCATGGATCTCTAAGCACTTTACAAAAGAGGTCAGGATACCTTCATTTTACAGATGGGGAACTTGAGGCACAGAAAGGGGGAGCGACTTGGTCCAGGATAACCAGCATGCTAGTGGCACAACTGGGAATAGATTCTAGGCCTCCTAAATCACAGTCCAATCTGTCAACTAGGCCACATTGACTAGCCCTGCTTAGTTAAGATTAAATGAACAGTTACTATAAAGGAACACAATTTCCTTGTATTTTTTGACATTTTGCTTTAACAGCTAATCTTTGGCCTTTGTTGATTCCCGCCGTCTCCTTGGCTCCTGGATTCATCTCCCAGTGAAACAAATGGCTTCCTACAGTTAGTGTTTGTTCCTTGGTCCCCCAAAATTACTATCTGAAAAAAGAAAAATCCAAGGAAACCCCATACAGAGGCCAGGGATGGTTTCTTGTTCCACATGTCTTTTGTGTGGAAGCATGTGATTAAGCACAGGTTGGGTTAGATGCACACAAATAAACCAAACCACTTGTAAATGTTTTTAACGAGGTCAATGTAGTGCTAAGGGAAGGTGCCAGGCTAACAGCCCTGGGGCCTGAGGTGCCCCATCATGACAGGTATTGCCACCCTGGATTGAGAAGGTTGACCCAGCTCCATGTCCTTTCAAACTGTGGGCCCCCACTGAGGTTGTCGGCAAGGGTGTCAACTGCAACGCTACTGATTCTTGTGCACCAGGTACTGTTTCACACAGCTGTCGTTGTTCAATGACTTTCTGGTTACCGCCTGTAGTCAATGCAGCTACTCACACATGAAAGGGTTAATGGATCAGGTCCCGGATCTGGATTCAAGCTAGTGACCTAGGGGCGACTAAAGGCTCCATATCCCATGAACAATCCTCTGAGATCAAACCAATACCAAGGTGTTTGAGGCAACCAGGAGAGGTAATGGAGAAGAAAAGCAACAAATACTGGTAGGGGAGAACAGGGAGGAAGAAAGAATGTCAGAGGGAGCTGGGGATGCCATCAGGGAGGACCAGGGAGCAGAAAAAGAGGACTAAACATTTACAGTCCTAAACACAAGATTTCCAGCTTGAAGCCAAATCCAAAGCTAAGGTCCCGTGCAAGTCCATCAATCATTACAGCCATGAAAAGCCGCATCACTTCAATAAGCAAGACTTTAAATCACAAAAGAGGGCAGTCTGGTGCAAATCAATAAAGGCCGTTAGGTTACACCTTTATGTGGTGCTATCTAGGAGCATTAACTCAGCTGCATACCAGCGTAGTCGTTAATGCTGCTAATGCTGTTGCGCTTTTTATCAGCAAAGGCAGCCACAATTAGAACAGACACGCAGTCGCCATTTGCCACTATTGCAATGATCAAGTCAAAAAAAGTTTAGTTTTAGGTTGACCTGAATATGAAATGTCAACAAAATTTAAGTTGGGTCAAATGAAGGAGGAGCAGTGGTGGCTAGGGCACTCTCCTAATAAGTGGAAGCCCCACATTCAATTCCCACTGATCTGGAGAAGGAATTTGGACTTGCGTTTTGCAGGTCACCCGAACCACTGAGCGATGGAGCTTTCTCAATCTCTTCTGTTGAAGCTTTCCTCCTTTTTATAAATAAATCCTTGGAACAGGGATCAATATCAAATAGTTTCAGTCAACCTGAAACTGTCTCTTTTTTTGGCAAATAAATTATTCCCCAAAAAGAATTTCGCTCAGCTCTAGCAATCTCCCAGAGGAGGCGCGTGAGTCAGGGCTGGGAGCCAAAACAATGCGGTCAGCCTCTGAAACAGGTGTGGGGGGACATAAATCGCTGAGGTCCTGGACAAGTCTCAGCAGTGTCACTGGGATGAATTCCCAGAACACACATAGGGTGTGGCTGGCAGGGAACAAACACCGACTGCCATTGTGCCTGGCCCCTGCAAGGGGCTGCCAGGGAGAGATGGCTTGCTGAGTTGAACTACAGGCAGAGTTTAATCCTTAACTTTTAAACAGAATGATGGGACTGGCATAAACTGACCAACAACAGGAACTTCTTTATCACTATGTGTCACTGACAGATGCAAACATAACCATCCCATGCAAGGTAAAAAAAAATCATGTCCTGAGTTATGTGATTCTCAATACAATTATAACAGGACATCAATTCTAGCTACAGACATACACCAAAATAGGAGCGTATTTCTTCTCTTCTAACACACAAAAGCAAATGTGAAGCCAAGGTCCAAACTGTAAACATTAAAAGCGTTTTCAAGAGGACACTTAACTGTTGGAAATGGATTGTTAGACATTATGAGAGCCTCATGTATTGATCCTAAAACTCCTGGAAGGCCATTAGCAGTGAACAATTGTTGATAATTCCAACATCAAGGCAGCCTGATACAATTTGCAGATGGACAAAGCTCACTTGTTATCACTGACTATTTTGCTAATTCCACTATCAGTACTGTTCGCTCTCTAAAATACAGTTAAGGCAAAGACAAATGCAGGTAGCTTTGAATCACAGTCCCCAAAAATGGAAAAATGGAGTTTGGAGTGTCTGAGGGGGCAGGCTGGGGGAGAAGATGGGTGGAAGGAAAACTGGCTCATGCAAAAAAACATTGCTGCAAATCAAGCCATCCAACTGCAAAATGACATCATCCCCTAGAAACCTCTCCTTGGGGAAAATATCTACATTTCCAAACATGACTAGTGATTCTGGGTTCAACTTGAGGCACCATAATGGGGCCTGGTTTTCAGACCGTGCCAAGCACCCACCCCCTGAAAATTAGGCACCTTTAAGACATCACAAGTGGAACACCCCAAAAACACTAGTCACTTCTGAAAATTGAGAGCAGCCGGTTTGAATGCTCAACTGTGCTCTGTGACTGTAAAGGGAAATTACCTACCATCAAACTAAAACACTCGCCATTGGCTAAAACACTAGTGACTAACTAGATACAAAAAGATTCAGACACAGCCTGAGGTAGAAAGGAGTGAGACATCTGGCAAAGAAAGACTGTAGGCGCAGCTGAGGTTCCTCCATATGCAGCTAAGGAGAAGAAAGAAGTGCTTGGGCATTGCTCCTCCCTTCTAAAGCTGTGGGCAATGAATTTCTGCAGCCACAAGGGAGCACTTGCGCAGCCCCAATGAGCGTGGTTTTTCTCCAAGGCTCTGTGGCACCTGGGATACTTTATCCCAATGCTAGGAATATGCACTCAGAAGAAGAACTGCCTCCCCGACCAGGGTGCTGTGCAGTTTTAATATTTGTAAAATCCCTTGAGATCCACAGTCCAGTCAGTGTTTGGAAAGCCTTCAGTAGATGCACCTGAGCTGCCTAGTTACCACCTTGAATCCAAACTCCTATTTCTGAGTGAGATAATAGAGAAACGGGCAAAGAGCCTCCTCCAACCATACCTGATCAACACCAATACCTGGATCATCCTAAGTTGACTTCAGACTGGGACTTGACACAGAGACGCTGTTGCTACAAGATAGTCTCCTGACCATGGGCCAGGGCAGCTGGCTGAAGCTCAACCCAGCCATGATCAAAGTGATGTGGGTAAGTGAGGGGATACACTTAGAAGAAGTGGCACACACCACGACATCACCCTCAACCAAGTGTGTCCTCACACCAATGATGACAATAGTTTACAGTCTCAAGGTCCTTAGCAATAATGGCAATGAATGCTTTTTCTCATCTCTAGCAGGCTAGGAGGTCCACCCCATCCTGGTGGATGCAGGTCTGGGCACACTGATCCAGACATACATGACTTCCAGGACTGCAAAGACCCATACCTAGGTGTAGGCCTGGGACCTGATCAACGCCCCTCCACCTCCACCCATATTAAACCAGCCTTGGGTGAAACTCAGGGAGTTCGCAACTAAAATTGAAAAAAATAATGTTCTGCTGCTCATAAAGCACCTCCACCTCAGGAATGTCCCTAAGGAGAATTATAACCACCAAGGTTGTAAAGTAGAGACACCTAGGCACTGGGACATTGGGGAGGATACAGAAAGAGACTCAATACATGGTAAAATAAGCTCTGACCAGCGTTTTTATGCTGACCTGCATAAACAGAGGAGGTGACAATTTAGGCATGAAAGATACAATTTAGGCATGAAAGATACAAATGTAAAAAACTTGGGCAAGAAGGAGGACACATAGGTGCCAGTGTGTAATTGGTTAAAATTTTTATTATCTAGGAGTGTGGGATAATGTGATAGGTTTGAAGGAGGTAGCTCATTTTACCTATATAATGTACAGGGCCGGCTCTACGCACCAGCCAACCAAGCACGTGCTTGGGGCAGCACTTTTCAAGGGGCGGCAATCCGGCCCTCTTTTTTTTTTGCTTCAGCAGTTGCGCTCTCGGAGCATGGGGCAGCAAAAAACCCAGAGCTGGCCCTGATAATGTAAATGAAAAACGGTGCTCTTTGGGAACCATTTCCGGACCGCAGTTCAACATCAAGCTGCTGGAACTCTGACCCCTCTGCATGATCGCGACATGCAGAGGCATAGCCAGGAACCCCCAGATGAATGGATCCTGACTGGCCATAGAGAGAAATTTGTCTGTACACTGCAGGGATCGTCAACCTTTGGCACGCAGCACGCCAGGGTAAGCCCCCTGGCAGGCTGGGCCAGCCCCCTGGCAGGCTGGGCCGGTTTGTTTACCTGCCACGTCTGCAGGTTCGGCTGATCGCAGCTCCCACTGGCCACGGTTCGCTGCTCCAGGCCAATGGGAGCTGTGGGAAGTGGTGGCCAGCACATCCCCATTGGCCTGGAGTGGCAAACCGCGGCCAGTGGGAGCTGCGATCGGCCGAACCTGCGGACGCGGCAGGTAAACAAACCGGCCCAGCCCGCCAAGGGGCTTACCCTGGCGGGCCGCGGGCCAAAGATTGCTGATCCCTGGTATATTGGGAGTGGTGCGCATAAGAGATTCGCTTGTTATATGTATTCTGTGTGTGTTGCTAATAAATAGATGTTTAAAGCACAGCTGTGTAAGGCTCTTTCACTGGGAAAAGGTCACGCAGACACGTAGAGCCTGGAGCCCTGAGGAAAAGGGCAGGTACTTAAATTGACCAGGTTTCTCTTGGAGCCCCGTGGGAAAGAGTAGGTGCCTTATATCCCAAGCCCTCAGTAGGGGAAGGGTGGTGGTGCCTATATTGACCAGGTCACGCCTTGAGCCCTCGGTAGGGTTTAGGTGGGATGCCCTATATTGTGCGGGTAACACAGGAATGAATATGACAGCCTTAAAAATAGCTCCAGCTGGTATAACATGCTGCATTGCATCTGCTAAGAGATTCAGATCAAAACAAACATATCACCCCAATGCTCCCCTCAATACAGTTTTCTCTCTTCCCAATATCAGATCAAATTCACAGTCCTTGCACTGATCTCCAGTAGGATGAACGTAGGCTCTCTAAGTAGGATGAACCTAGGATCTCTTAGTAGGATGAACCTAGGCTCTCTCAGAAGTCATCACAATTATGACAGGTGATCTTTGTGAACCATGGAATTGTTCAGTTGTGTTAGTGGGGAGACAGTGCTTTCTTAGTGCCTGACCCATGATTACGAATCCCATCCTAATGCAATAGCATTCACACAGTAATATCCATCCCTGAAGCAGCAAATATACTACAAGTGTTGCTAAAAAAAGGAGACTAGAGAATGGAAGAGCGGGACAGAGAAAGGGAGAGGAAGATGGAAGACATGCGAGAAGATGGGAGAAAAGAAAGGGAGGAAGAGGAACACGAGAAAGAAAAAAATGTAAAGATTTTTTTTAAAAACTTCTAGATCTGTTCAAGGAGAAGAGGGAAGAACTCTGAGAGCACCCAAACTTTTCTGCATTTATATCTTTGTAGGCACTCAGATACAACTGAGGTGGGACGCGCCTAAGGATGAGGGTCAGCTGGAGAGACGGCGCGACAGAATTAATATTATTCCTTACTTGGTCTGTTGTTCCTTGCGCTTCTGGGTTAGGTATTTCTTCTTCACATTCAGGAGCTCATTGCCCAGCCTCTCTATTTCATACTTGTACTCTTGACTCTGTGACTCATACATGTTCAGTTCTGAAGACAAAACCTAACCAACCGAGAGCGAAAAGTAAGCTTCACAGGTTACATCTGTCACACACTCCCTTCTCCCCTATCAGATAAAATCTCCACCCACCTGAAGACAGTTTACAGAGTTAAAGCTACACCGCGTACCTCACCAAGCATCTTTTGAGTGACAGTAACAACATTTACTGTAGTCCTCTACCGTCCTGGACCCAAATATGAGCAAAAGACCCAAAACAAGGAGCATAGACAAATAATTAAGCAGGGAGTTTTTAAATGGCATAGGATTCATCTCTTTACCACAAGTTATATTTTCCTAGCATTTCAGTGTCTTGATTATTCATTTCTGATGTAAATAATTTACAGCAGTGAAAGTAAGGTAAAGGCATATTTGTGGGAGTTGGAGAAAACTGTGGCTCTTAAAATGAAAGTTGTCCAGTTTAATGAGGGAGAGCTAAGAGATATAATGTGAGCTGGACATTTCAAAATGCCTTTCAATGCTTGCAGCTAGAGTTGTGCTTTCTATCTTTACTAATCAGGAGAGAGCTGGCTGGGGTCTAGACTTCCAGGGAGTAGAGCAAATGTTACTCTGGAATCTTTCTGCCATCTGCCTATACCATTACGTCATTAATATTTCTAACTGAAGGACGATTTGAGACATAGTTGAAAAGTCATCCTCTTCTACTAGCATTAATGTACCTTCTGTTGTGCACCCTTTCAAGACATTCATAAATACCTATTTCATGCAGACATTACAAGACCTGCCTCATCAGAAGCGAATAGGAACTTTAATATTGCATTTTTGTTCAAGAGGACCCACTGTATTATAGAATATAATTAACTCCACATAAGCAATATGGCATCATATGATACAATTATTGGCATGATCCCGATCCCATTTAAATCAATTAATTTGGAAATAGGGTCATGCCAAATGTACTTTCCTGCTGCAGGAAGAAGAATATTGAGACTAATCAAAGTTTGGAGCCCTGGAGATGTTCCAGTTAGGAAGAGAAATTGGTGAGAGTCAGGTATTTTCTATGCTGCAACATTGTTTATTTACAAGGAACAGATAAAGTCCTGCTTCTCCAAATGCAGGAGGACCCAAGAACAATAGGAGCAGTTTCTTAGCTTATAACTAAGGGTACGATTTAGTCACGGAGGTCACAGCAGTCACGGATTCCGTGACTTTACCGGACCTCTGTGACTTCTCCCGCCTTCAGCTGACAGCAGCTGAAGCGGGGACTGGAGCGGGACTGTGCACCCTTGCCCTGCTGCAACAGCTTGCAACTGCAAGCTGGAGAGCTGGAATTAGGACCCTGCAGCCCTTGCCCTGTGGTTTGCAAGGGGTGGGGGGACTGCAGCCTGGCTGTGCGCCCCAGCCTGGCGGCTTCTGCCAGGGGTTGCAGCTGGGGTCACGCGCCCCAGCCCCGTGGTGGGAGCTGCAGCGGGAGCTGTGCGCCCCTGCCCCGCAACATCCCTGGGCCATGCACCCCCTCCTGGCTGCGCCCCCTGCTGCAGCCGCTGGAGCCGGGGGTCTTGGCCTGTCAGTCCCCCCCCTCACCCATCAGACTCCATTCCTCCCCCTATTTAGCCCTGTCCCCAGTTATTTTTAGTAAAGTCACGGATAGGTCACGGGCTCCGTGAATTTTTGTTTGTTGCCCGTGACCTGCCCGTGACTTTTACTAAAAATAACTGTGACAAAATCTTTGCCTTACTTATAACCCCACGCCTCCTTAGTCCGCAGACCCAAAAATTCTCTCTCGTTTTTTTCTCTCTCTGTGCTCATCGGCTACTGGTTGGCTTTCTTGTTTTTTGCCTCTGCCTCGCTCACTGTTCTGTCCTCAGTCTCTCCCAGTTTTTTGACTGTTCTCCTTCACACACACACACACACACGGACACACACCCCTGCCCGAAACAATACTCAGCAAAAGCCCGTGGGTGGATTCACATACTCCTTTTGTCTTAAGTGGGGACTTATCCTTGCAATAATAAGAACAAGCGCCGAGTGTCTGTGACCACTCTGTACAGCTTTATTCCAGGCATCTAAGAGTTCCACAGGGTTATTAATGATCTGGTGCAGCCAGATTAAACACAGGTGACCACATGGCCACGTCCAGTCCATGACCAGGCAGCGTTCCCGCATCATCTCAAGGCTAATCTTCAGAGTTTGATGTGCAGGGACTTTGTCTCAAAGGTGGGCAACATGACCAAAAAGGGCCCGTCAGCCATGGCCAATGATGACTTCAGTCCTCTCTGGGCCAGTACTCAATGATACATCCCTATTACTGATAAAGCAAACCATCTTATACCCAGTAGTCATTGCTGACAATGCATATGAAATGCCGCCAACTTCCTGATGTTTTGTTTAAGCAATGTCCATGTTTCAGATCCACCTAAGAGAATCTGAAGTGTGCAGGCTTCATAAATCCATACTTTTGTATATAGTTTCAACTTTTGTTTGCTCCATACCCTATGCAGGTCCTTCATGGTTGAGGCTACTAAGCCAATTCGCCTCAGGATGTCTGACGGGCTGTGTCTGTTCGAAGACAATTTACTGCCTAGGTAGATGAAGTCATCCACTACTTCCATGAGTTTGTCCAGAAGCAGAGATGTCTTGTACTGCAACTTTTGTGCCGACACTCTGGATTTTTGCTTTTGCCCAAGAAATCCTTGACCCAAGAGCAGATGCTTTGTGCTGGAAGCTCTCTAGTGTAGCTTTAAGATTGTTTGCATTCTGACCAAAGAGGATCTGTGACCACTCTGTATAGTTCATCCACATAATCCAGGTTGGTAAAAGAAGTTAAATTGACAGTTATGCTGATATTTGTGGAGATATGTTCAAGGAAGCAATCTAGTGTGCAGCAGAACAGGGCTGCGGCCAGGACATATCCCTACTTTACCCTGGATCTAGTGTGAAATCTGTGAGACCTGTGGGTCCCTCAATGCACCCATGCCTCTGAGTCATTATGTAGGTCTTGCATCAGCCTCGCAGGTTCTTCCACAAGGCAGCTCTAGCCTTACAGTTACATAAACCGAAGGGTGAGCTCACAGCTATTAGTCTCAGTGAAGTTTTTACTCAACCCATAACCAGATTTCACTCAGTTCATAAGTATATGTTGACCTGGTGCCGGAGAATAGCATGTATGCCTGTTTGCTAATACAATATTGTGTGTGAGGAGGTAAAAATGTACACAGCAGCAATGTAATGCATTAAAGACCAATGAGAACTCTAAGGAAAACTTTGAATCACATTCACCTTTGCTAAACTCCTGCTTCTATTTTATATTTTCTGCGTTTTTCTCTTCTTCCGCATAACTAAGATTTACGTAAAAACAGGCTCCTTGTTTATTGCGGGTCCATCTGCTCCTGGAGGATTTTCCCCATGGTTGGTGTAGAGTTGATTACGATGCAGCAAATAGAAGATGATGACTTCAACAGGGAAAGGAGCTGTAGAAGCAGATGAACTCTTGGGGAGAAGGCTCTTGCTTTCATATAGTCAAGAACAAGGGAAGAGCCTTACATTACATATAAGTAGAATTGCTTCTCATTATCACACCTTCAAAACGTTTTCCATGAGGCAGCTCTTCAGAATCAGGAAATCCTGATTTCTAGTGACAGGGGGTTAAGATAGATTACTCTTGTCAGCCCTGTAATAAGACGTGAGACTGATGTACGCGTAATGCACTGGGAGAGAAATAACATGGATTTAAGAACAGTTTCCACTAGCCTGTTAAAAGAAGTGTGAAAATGTTTTTGACTCACTTATTAGAAGATCTCACTCATTTAAGAAAAAATGAAATTAAGCCTCATGTATTTGTAGTATCTCAAAATGTCCATGTGGATAAGCGTTTAGAGTAATATGCCGTACATTAATATTCTAATTGCACTTTCATTTCTTCTTTGTTTAATGAAACAAATAAACATAATATTATTAAATTCTATTCTCAGAATGCTTAGGAAGCTTACACGTTAGTAAAACAACCTCCATTTGTTTTCCCCAGCAGAGAGGCTATGAATATTATTATGGACTTGCATACAGAAAGCACAGTTAACAGGTACCACTGGCATTACACAACACTGTATTGTAGAGTGGAGAAATGTCATGTAAGTGCTCGTCAATGTACCTACAATAACATGTACAGTTCTGTCCACCTCAGAACCAAAACACCATTGGAACAAAACCAAGGGAAGTGGTGGATTCTGCATCTGTTGAAGTCTTCAAATCAAGACAGGATCCCTTTCTGGAAGATAAGCTTTAGTGAGACATAGGTTACTGGGCTCAATTCAGGGGTAACTGGATGAAATTCTCTGCCCTGTGCTAGACAGGAAGTCAGACTAGATGATCCAACGGTCTCTTCTGGCCTTAAAAATCTATGAATCTATGAAAAAGAAGTCAATTTCTGAAATGTACCTGTTTCCATTAGCCTCTGAGGGCAGACCAAGAAACAGGCCCTATATCTTGTCCAAGCAAACCTGTTGAGTTAGTAATATTTACACAGCATGCTATTCCTGGACTGATATATAAGGTGTTCTTTCACAGATTTATTTGGATGAAATGGAGGATCTACTTATTGATTTGCCCTCAACGGCTAATGGAAATGGTTAGGTTTCAGATGATTCTTAGAAAGGATGCTTCTCAACTGATGGGTCAGTCTTTGCTTGTAGAGACATTTTATAGTAATTCTTCATCTTTGACTCTTGATATAGCGGGTCCTACTTGTCCTCTTAGACTTGTATCTATTGACTAATCAAGCTGAGCACATCCAGTTATTTTAATCTTTCCTAGTAAATCAATATTTTCAGTCTTTTGTCATTATTGCCATTCCCCTCTGAACTCCTTCCAACATCCTGATGTCTTTTCGGCATTGAGGTGGGCAGAGCTGTGACTATTAGGCCAATGTTTCACGGAGAATGTAGGGAAATGTTGAATTATCCTTTTTTGACAAACATCAGAAATATTTGTTTAGAACAAGAGAAGACTCATAAATGAAGAAAACTATGCCCATTCCTCACAGTTAAAAGGTCTTTGGCATCACAACTTAGTGTGGAATATGGGTGCATAAAAAGCTGAGAGGAAACGCTGAACTGCTAAATAACTGTATAGCCAAGTAACATCACAGGAAAACGAAGGTGTCTTTTGATACGCAGCTATAGTTTAGGAAGTGTCCTATTTTAAAGAGTTTGTTCCATTTTCCCTGACATTATTCTCTCTTATCTTTTCTCACTTGCTATCCACCTTACTGCACTGCAGTATTATTGGCCAAGCTGCACAAAAGCAGTGAACGCACTGTGAAGAATTACAGTATTCTGAAAAACCCTTGACAGTGAAACATTTTTAACTCCTTGCCCGCCCACCCAGAGATTGAGGCTCAGTTTCTCGGCACCAAAAGACTCCTTGGGAAGACAGACTTCCCTGCGCAAAGCATGGATGTAGTCCTATAAGCATAGCAGTCCTTCAGATGGACTTCCTTTCTGATTATTCCCATGAAGGGCATCTCTTACTTTCAGCTGCTTGGTCTTCTCTCGGAGGGTGTGTCGGTAGAGCTGCATCTGTTCTGCCGCTTCAGGCCCAGGCTGCCGGGCCAAGATGTGCTTCAGCTCTACATACAGCTTTTCCTTTTCCTAAGGGACAAGATAAACAGAAGAACAACAGTTTATAAGTGTTCTTATTTGCCGCCACAGTAGCAACAGTACAACCTGTATTTATATCAACCCAGCTGAAAGATGCAAGTAAATCTAGCAGCTATTTGCAGAAACAAATCTGCCTGTATGTCAGTCTCTGCCTTGCTAGCCATAAGGTATTTAAAGTTGTTGTGATAGCAGTAGGATAGCTCATTAAGAGAAACACCCAGCTAGTTCATACCAAGAATTAAATATTCTTAAACACTGTCATCAGCAAACCTGCTTTGGCACAGAGAGTATAAAACAGAGTCACCAGAAATGTAGTCAAGGAGAAAATTACTTACCAGTAATTGTGTTTATTGTAGTCCCCTTCTCCCACCCCCATCACATTACACTAAGCCCTGGGCTACACTGGGGAGGGGGGGTCAATCTACGATACGCAACTTCAGCTACGTGAATAACGTAGCTGAAGTTGGCGTATCGTAGATCGACTTACCTGGCCGTGAGGATGGTGGCAAGCCGATCGCTGCCGCTCCCCCGTCGACTCCACTTCTGCCTTTCACGGAGGTGGATTTCCGGAGTCGATGGGCAGCGTGTTCGGGGATCGATTAATCGCATCTAAACGAGACACGATAAATCGATCCCCAATAGATCGATTGCTCCCCGCTGATCCGGCGGGTAGTGAAGACAAGCCCTAAGGGATATAGCTCCACCCACCTGGAAGTAAGGAGTCAACAAAACTGTCAGTCACGGCCTATATAAAAGAACCAGCCCACCCACTTTCTCCTCCAAATAGAATCCTGCAGAGCAAATAAATATATAAGAAAACCAAACAACACACACCACTAACTGAGAGAGCCCCCAAGGAGATGTGGGAGGAAAGGAAAATTAGGGATGACTATGACAAACACAATTACCAGTGAGCAATTTTTCCTTGTCATATGTCTCCTCTTCCCACATGTTACAACAGAACCTATGTGGTACATGGATGTAACAAGCCATAAGTTCCCAGAGGAACTCCATGGCCACTTGTGGATTTCAAGGCTGAAAGCCTGCTTCCAGCTATGGTTTAAGGTCTAATTTATTTTACCTGAGTTAATACATGTATTAGGTAAGGCCCGTATCATGGCTTTGCACATTTCAATGTGGCTAAAGCTTCACCACTCTCAGTGATGTTGCCACCTGTCCAGATTTTCCCAAAATCATCCCTTTTTTGAAGAGGCTGTCCTGGGAAATTTGTAAATGTGCTCAGTACACACTACCAGCTGTTCAGTTTTATGGGCATGGGATCATTCTGGATATCTTGTCTTTTTGTACCTCAGAGATGGCTACCTGATCACTCAGACTGAGATAATTATTATTATTTAATATAATCATCCTCCTAGAAAAAAGACATAGCAGGCATCTAAGTTTGTTAGATAAAGAAAAAGAATGATCCCCCTTCTGTATGCTGTGAGGGTAGAAATGTTCTTTTACCAGTGTTGCCACCTCTCTCGATACTTAGTGTTTTTCTGGGTGTAAGGGGATTATGAGAATTTCAGCTATTATTTAAAAAACAAGTTTCTAGCCCTTGTGGCTGCAGAGAAAAGATGGAAAATATGTACATCCAAAAGGCTCAAAAACAAAATGCAAATAAAAACCTTTTTTTAAAAAATATCATTTTTAAGCCAATCTCATGCTTTTGGGGGACCTAACTCACAATTTTAACACTTGAGGTTGGCAATACTGCTTATCAAATGAAGGCTTGGAACTAGGGCTATCGATTAATTGCAGTTAACTCACACCGTTAACTCAAAAAAAAATCGCGATTAATCGCAGTTTTAATCGCACTGTTAAACAATAGAATCCCAATTGAAATGTATTAAATATTTTTGGATGTTTTTTTTACATTTTCAAATATATTAACTTAAATTACAACACAGAATACAAAGTGTACAGTGCCCACTTTATATTATTATTTTATTACAAATATTTGCACTGTAAAAATTATACAAGAAATAGTATTTTTCAATTCACCTCATACAAGTACTATAGTGCAATCTCTTTATCGTGAAAGTGCAACTTATAAATGTAGATTTTTTTTTGTTACATAACTGCACTCAAAACCAAAACAGTGGAAAACTTCAGAGCCTACAAGTCCATTCAGTCCTATTTCTTATTCAGCCAACCTCTAAGACAAACAGGTTTGTTTACATTTGCTGGAGATAATGCTGCCCGCTTCTTATTTACAATGTCACCTGAAAGTGAAAACAGGCGTTCGCATGGGACTTTTGTAGCCAGCAATGCAAGGTATTTACATGCCAGATATGCTAAACATTCATATGCCCCTTCATGCTTCGGCCACCATTCCAGAGGGCATGCTTCCATGCTGATGACACCCGTTAAAAAAATAATGCGTTAATTAAATTTGTGACTGAACTCCTTGGGAGAGAATTGTATGTCTCCTGCTCTGTTTTACCTGCATTCTGCCATATATTTCATGTTACAGCAGTCTCGGATGATGACCCAGCACACATTGTTCATTTTAAGAACACTTTCACTGCAGATCTGACAAAATGTAAAGAAGGTACCAATGTGAGATTTCTAGGGATAGATACAGCACTCGACCTAAGGTTTAAGAATCTGAAGTGCCTTCCAAAGTCTATTTTAACAAAGAGAAGATTAAGGGATGACTCGATTACAATCTGTAAGTACATATATGGGGAACAAATATTTGATAGTGGTCTCTTCAGTCTAACAGACAAAGATCTAACAAGATCCAATTGCTGAAGCTGAAACTAGAGAAATTCAGACTGAAAATAAGGCATACATTTTTAACGGGGAACATAAGTAACTATTGGAACAACTTACCAAGAGCTGTGGTGGATTCTCCACCGCTGGCAATTTTTAAATCAAGAGTGGAAGTTTTTCTAGAAGATATGCTATAGTTCAGAGAGGAATTGATTTAGGGAAGTCATCGGGCCTGTGTTAACCAGGAAGGCAGACTAGATGATTACAGTGGGCCCTTTTGGCCTTAGAATCTATGAAGTGATGTGATTTTTTCACAGAACAACTCCTCTGTAATCAGGCAGCTCACTGTAACATGAACTACAATTTGCACATGCAAAGCATTACATGGAACTTTCGTTCCACTGCACAGAGTTTCACTATGTCTCCAAAAGTGACTTCTACCATTTTTTATTTACTTTGGGTTCAAGCTTTTTGCATGTTTAAAAAGCAACAGCAAATGAAAAAACTGCCTTGTGAAAACCAGGCTGCTCTGTGTTAACATTCCATCCCTGAATGTATCACAGATTTGTATTTTGGGAGAGTGTACAGTAATTTGGATAAATATGGAGCAGTTGATGGATTGAAGGTCTTATGTGCAATTGTTTTCCAATTTATTTCTCTCCTAACCCACTACAAGGGCCAACCGAGCTCTTCAAACATTGTGCAATGGGGTGTATAATAACCCCATTTAGAGACAAAGCGTGCAATTCTATTATAAAGAGAATCTATCTTATGCAACAGAGACTCATTAGCTGTCCAATGTGTATTGTCTCCATAATCCAGCAGTGGCAGAACCAGCTGTCTTGTAATGCATATCCTGTCCTTCCTTGCTAAGCGCTGTCCATCTCTTTTATATCTAGTCAATTAGTTTGTCACTGGGTTAGAAGCACCATATGTCAGGGAAACATCAAAAGAAAATCCTGTAAACTTAATTCTTTCCTCATCAGCAAAAGCTTGTATTCACAGGTTGGCACTTCTAAATATTCTAACATTTTAGCCAAGGATGCAACAAAATGTCACTTGTGTATCACATATTATGGTGTTTACCTTTAAAATTACTTTAAAAACACATACAGCCAGAATAAATTTAAGTCAGTATACAAAGTATATCTGATACTATCAGCAAAAGTGGTGCAGTTATCCCCACACATTCATATTTGGAAATGCCTGGCAAAAACAAAGTAGCATAAAATAACTGAGAAAGAACCTTGAATTTCACAATGCATAGTCGGGGTGGGGAGATGGATGAGCTGAGGAATATGCAATGTAAACTACACCTGGGTATCTCCTATATATCCAGCCACTGGCTGGTATACTGACTATATGGAGTTACCAGCCAGTGCTGTCTGACGCATCAGCAAATGGTATTCAAAGGAGTGCTGCTTTCAGTTGTGATATTTCCTGTACTGCAACCACTAAAGATGGCTCCCTGCTGCTGTTTGGACAGCGGCTGAAATGTACCCGTCCTCGCTCCCTCCTTAGTCTTCAGGGACTGAAGTGAACCAAGTGGAGATGGGGCAGACAGAAATCAACCCTCCACCTACAGGGAGGCCACAGGGCTGCAACCCGAATGGTATTCCAACCAAACACCTGGAGTACTAGTTAAGACCCCTCACACCCATTATGCATGGGTAAGGCTACAATTTAGTCACGGGTATTTTTAGTAAAATTCATGGACAGGTCATGGGCAATAAACAAAAATTCACGGCCCATGACCTGTCCATGACTTATACTATAAACATCCCTGACTAGTCTTGGGGGGTGGAGGGCCATTGCTGGCTGGGCGCCCCGGGGACCCGCTGCTGAGGGGGGATGGAGCCAGCAGCTCCAGCTGCCAGGGGCTGCTTAGCAGCGGCTGCTCCGGCCGCCCCAGGACTGCTGCCGGAGGCCACCGACAGCAGCTGCTCTGGCAGCACCATGTAGTCAATAGCAGGGGTTCTCAACCTTTTTCTTGCTGCGGCCCCCCTCAACATGCTATAAAAATGCCAGGGCCCAGCAGGGGAGGGGGGGCAGGGACTCAGGGCTCCAGGCCGGGGGGGAGGGGGTGACCCTTGGGCATAGGCATCATTTTACTTCTATTTGGGGGGTAAGAGCTGGCGGGGCTCGAGCCAGCTCCGCACAATGGGGTCCGGGGAGGGAGCGCCACCTCCACCCCCGGACTCACTAAGGAGGCCACCCAGCCTGTCTGGGCTGTGGGGGGACGCAACCAAAAAATATAACTCAATGGGGGGCTCAGTTCAAAAAGTTTGAATACCACTCAGGGTGAAGGGAGCGGGTAGCTAGGGACTGTGTGCAGGCAGGGGAGTAGCTCAGGGTGTAGGCAGGGGGGTAACTAGGGGCAGTGTGAGGTGAGGGGAGTAGCTCAGAGTGCAGGGACGGGGTAGCTAAGGGCTGTGTGAGGTGAGGGGAGTAGCTCAGAGTGGGGCTGTGTGAGGTGAGGGGAGTAGCTCACGGTGCAGGGACGGGGTAGCTAAGGGCTGTGTGAGGTGAGGGGAGTAGCTCAGAGTGCAGGGACGGGGTAGCTAAGGGCTGTGTGAAGTGAGGGGAGTAGCTCAGGGTGTAGGCAGGAGGGTAGCTTAGAGTGCAGGGGGTAACTAGGGGCAATGTAGGGGTGTGGGGGGCTCCCAGTGCAGCTCCCAGCTTCAGCGGGGGGGGGAGTGGGCAGGGCTCCCAGCTTCAGTCCCGTGCCACTCCTGGCTGGGGGGCGACCACCGGCTTCAGCCCCACACTGCTCCCAGGCCGCTGGCTTCAGCCATGCACCACTCCCGGCTTCCGGGTGGGGTGGGGTGGGATGCACCAACTTCAGCCCCATGCCGCTCCCGGCTTCAGCACTGGGGCTCAGGGCACCGGGTTTCACCTGTGGGGCTCTGCAGCGCCCCTGAAAGGACTCACAGACCCCCCAGGGGTCTGCAGACCCCCAGTTGAGAACTGCTGGCCTATAGGGCTAGCCTGCTTTGCTTACCTATATATATCTTTTCTTATGGACTTCTTATTTTCTTATGGGTTGGATTATTTGTTTTATTATCATAGATTTATAGGTTTATATTAAAGCATTTTGGCTGTAACACAAGGGACCTACAGGCCACATCCTGTATGCTGGACTAAGGCAAAGTTAGCATACATATGTTTGGGTCCTTTCACCTAGATAGGTGGTGATGAGCTAAAGCATAAGGTCCATATATGGCTGCGACCTTAACATAGATAGATAAAGGATGCTTGAAGCAGGGTGGCGTAGGGGGCTTCTTAAGTTCATACCCTCTTGAAACTTAACAGGTAAACCACAAGGAAAGAACCGAAATAACTGGGCAGGGCAGAAATAACAAATGTGAGAATGAGCTAGTCATAATATGTATGTCTATGTCATCAGTATATACAAACAGACCAGCCTATGGAGTAAGTGTACCCTGACATTTTGTGGGTGAGGAAACTAAGTTTGGACATAGAAGTAGGGCTCAAGTACTCAAGCCCTATAAGAGGGGTGACCCACCATGCCAAGAAAGTTTTTTTCTAAGCCTCCTAATTTCTAAGCTTATGGGTTCCTAAGGGCTTGTCCACATTACCCGCTGGATCGCCGGGCAGCGATCGATCCAGCAAGGGTCAATTTACTGTGTCTAGACGTGATAAATCGACCGCTGAGCACTCTCCCGTCGACTCCAGTACTCCACCAGGACGAGAGGCACAGGCGGAGTTGACGGGAGAGTGTCAGCCGTCAACTTACTGCAGTGAAGACACTGCGGTAAGTAGAAGTCGACGTACTTAGATCAGCTACGTTATTCACGTAGCTGAAGCTGCGTAACTTAAATCGATCCCCCCACCCAGTGTAGACCAGGCCTAAGTTTCGAGCTTCAAGGCTTCTCTGTTTATTAGTCTACTAGTCTGTAAGTTCTTAATTGTAAATTTAAGTCAGTTAGTTAAGTAAAACTCCTAAGTTAGCTTCAAAAGCTCTTAGCTCTGTAGCTTCTTCTAAGCTCTGCACCTCCTACTCAAGAATTGAGGAACCTGGACCTGAACTCTCTTGGCATGCCAGAGGCAAGGCTGCTCCTTTGTCTCTCACCACCAGGTTATCAAGGAAGGGTGTAAGTATATTAATCAAAAGCTTTATAGTATATAATATCACATGTATCTCTAAAACAATATTACTGCATTTGTAACTCTAATTATTTTACCATTTAATTACTATTTAATTATTATTCCATTTATCTCAATAAACGTCTTTAAGGCTACATTTGTCTCAGTGTAAGTGCCCTGTCATACATCTCATCTCAAGAGTCCTTGCAAACTCTGTGTAGCCTGATTCTGGAACCAGAACCATATTATCTTCTGATCAGATTAATTGGCGAGCCTATAACCCATATTATCCAAATTAATAATATTAACCTCCTAAATCAGGCACACTGGTCCCCGGGACCAGCCACACTGGCCGCTACTCGGGCGGTTCCTGGGGCCAGCTGCTTGGGCAGCCCTGGGATCAGCCACACTGGCCACCACAGAAGTCACGGAGGTCATGGAAAGTCTCGGAATCCGTGATTTTCTGCGACCTCCATGACAAACACGGAGCCCTATGCAAGGGTCTTGGGACACGTGATCCATGAAAGTGCAGACCCAGCAAACCCTTCCTTATCCCATTACAAACTACCCCTCCCTGCCAGGCTGCAACTGTAACACAAAGCTGGACAGGTGGGCAGATTTGGAGTTTCCCTACAGGAGCTGAAAGCAGTTGGAAAGACAGGTACTTGCTTGCAATAAGTGGGGCAGGTCTCAGTAGCAATACCCCCTACCTATTGAGGAGGTGAGGGTAAGATCCACAGGCTTCCCTGTAATTCACAGTGTTATTGCTGCTTAGTTGTCATGGCTAGGAGGAATGTAAGTTCCTCTAACTCAGAGCTAGGCCCCAAAAGCTGCCAAGTCTTTTTACAGCCCTTTGTGGGCAAAATTCCCACCAAAGTCAGTAGGCTAGAGCTTTGTTCCAGGATTGGGCTCATTGTAACAACTGGCTCTGTACCGTTAGTGACACAAGCTAATACACAGCTAGGGCAAAGTGATGAGCCCACATTCATTGTGCATAAGCAGCGCACATTGGGAGTCTCAGATTAGGGGTTAGAGTCAGTCTCCAGGAGTTCCAAAGAGGATTTCAGTGCCTCTTTGGTAGCTGCTGTATAATTTGTGTAAATAAAACAGAATTATTTTAGTACAATCTTGTCACTCTGCGATTTGTTTTCCAGGAGAGCTCAGTGGAGCCCAGAGATCTGCCTTTAGGCTGTACTCTGACAATGTTTCTGTGTCTCTAAGGGCTTGTCTTCACTACCCGCCGGATCGGCGGGTAGCAATCGATCTATCGGGGATCGATTTTTCGCGTCTCGTTAAGACGCGATTAATCGATCCCCGATCGCGCTCCCGGCGGCTCCGGAAATCCACCTCATCGAAAGGCGGAAGCGGAGTCGACGGGGGAGCAGCAGCGATCGACTCGCCGCTGTCCTCATGGCCAGGTAAGTCGATTACGATACGCCGACTTCAGCTACGCTATTCACGTAGATCGACCCCCTCCCCTAGTGTAGCCCTGGGCTAAGTCTCTCTCCCATTTACTCTCCTGCTTTTTATTTCCTTCCTCTGAATATGAACTAGCTGCTGTCTTAGACTCCTGCGTTCCCCTGGCCCGCTTACTCTGCAGTTGCTGAGTGAGAGGGAATCACTTCTTCTGTAGAGGTCTGACTAGGTATTTGGCAAGTTCCAAGGGACTGATTCTTCAGACTCCCATGGTCATCAATTTACTCACTCTGTGGTCAGGCAGAGGAAGCACCTTACCAAGCATTGAAGTTATGTCTACATCTGAGCTGGAAGTATAATTTCCAGCTCAAGGAGACATACCCAGGCTAGCTCTGATCCAACGAATGCACTAGAATGTGGCCATGGCAGTGCGAGCAGTGGCAGGGGCTAGCCTCCCCAAACATGAGCCCAGGGTCTTGGATGGGATTGTATTCAGGGGAACTAGGCCCTCCCACCACTTGTGCCTCCAAAGCTCCACTTCTGATTTTAGCTACTCGTTTGATGAGAGCTAGCGCAGGTATGCCTACTGGAGCTGGAAATTACCCCCCTGTAGCGGGGTGGCCATCCGCTCCAGCCCTGACAGGGTCAGAGTCAGCCCTGGGGGAAGGACTGGAGGGCTGCAGCTCGGAAGGCTAGGGGCCTATTTCCGATCCTCCCTAGTGTCACGGATCCGGGCAGAGTTCCACTGGGCAGCGTCCGCTGGCTCCCTCGACAGCTTTGAGGAGCAGTGGGCGCTGTCCGGGGTTCTCTGCTTGGTCTCCCCATCCGGTCTCCTTGTTTTGAACCTTTGACCCTCACTTGATTCCTGTTTTTTCATTAGTTGTCCCCCGTATTTACTTGGCCCCTGGGTCCAGTGGTCCCTCCCGCTAGGCTGGGGGAGGGGCCTTAAGCAGTGGGCGGGCTCGTGCCCGCCCACCTCCTGGGGATCCCAATAGGTCGGAAGGCTAGGCTGATTGGGGGAAGTAGCCTCAGCTGGGGGCCACACCCCAAACAGACATGCCTGGCCTTATAAAGGCCAGGGCAGCCAGGCGCTCCAAATAGACTCTCTCTCTTTGTGTTCAAAGAGAGAAGGGCCTGGCTGCCAGGAGCTAAGCAGGGACCTGAAGTGGTGAAGGGCTGGGGGAAAGGCTAAGGGAGCCGGGGAGCTCCGGCCTGAGAAAACCACAGGCTGCAGTCCTGGTAAGGCCAGACCAGGTACTGGGGTTGCGGGGGCAGCCCATGGGTAGGCAGAGGCAGCAGGTTCAAACCCCCTTTGCCGATGATGAGTGGCTTACGCTGCAGTCTGCCCCAGTGCATGGAGCTAGATGGGGACTGGCAGTAGCTGTAAACTGAGGCGAAGTGGGGATAGTGGGTGAGGGGGGTCCCCTGGGGAGGGGAGACCCAGATCTGTGGGGTACTGCTGGGGGGCAGCACCCCAGTTAAAGGGGCACCGGGTCCTGGGAGGCGCACGGGCCAGAGTGGTCAGGCGGATCACCGGCCGGCAGAGGGCGCTCCAGAGTCTGGATGAGCTAATTCCCAGAAGAAACCAGCAGGAGGCGCTGCTGGGTGAGTCCAACCCTGTCCCACACCTCCAGCTCAAATGCAGGTGTCCACTAAGGGCTTGTCCACACTTAAGGTGTGGCAGCAGTGCCGCTGTAGCACCTAGTGAAGACACTACCTACACCAGTGGTTCTCAAACTTTTGTACTGGTGACCCCTTTCACATAGCAAGCCTCTGAGTGCAACCCCCCCACCTTATAAATTAAAAACACTTTTTATATATTTAACACCATTATAAATGCTGGAAGCAAAGCGGGGCTTGGGGTGGGGGCTGACAGCTCGTGACCCCCCATGTAATAACCTCGCAACCCCCTGAGGGGTCCCAACCCCCAGTCCTACACTGATGGGAAAGCTTTTCCCGTCACCACAGTTAATCCACCTGCCCGAGAGGTAGAGAAGCCCTCCAGTCAACATAGCACTGTCTACACTGGGGGTTAGGTTGCTATAACTGTGTTGCTGAGGGTGTGGATTTTCCATACCCCTGAGTGGTGTAGTTATACCGACATAAGCTGGTAGTGTAGACGAAGGCTAAGTCTGCTTCACACAGTAGAAATTACTGCTGTCGAAAACTGCTCACTTTGCTCGCTCTTCCCATGGAGAAAAGACTGTCAATGCCTGATATCTCAGCCCTTTGAGTGACATTCCCTTGTATTCCCAGAGCGCCACTCAGCCATTACTTCAGTCACAACCCAATTCCTCCTGTAGGTGGTAGTATGCAGCACAGAAACCAGTAACTGGGAGCAAAGTGCTGTGTTCACTTAGATGGCCTTTTCTTACCCACTCAGGATGCTGGCAAACTCCTGAAGTGACCCAGTCATTAGTTAGCCCAGTGTATGATTTTAAACTAGAGGTGACCAGTGATCTGACCTCTAATGAAGATGTATTTGCAGCAGAAATACATCAGAAAGCCCCAGTTCTCTCATAGTATCAGCATGGCCTTCTGGTTAGATATTTCAACAAATGTGACTAGTATGGCTGCTATACATCAACAGCCTTCGCAATCAGCTCTGCAAAAATCCTATTATGCACCCAGCACTCTCCCTCACGCAAAAAACAACATTTCAATCTGAGTAAATTTCCTTTGTGTTTGTTCCTCTCTCTAGCAACAGGAGCACCACAGCCGTCAGCAAAAAGAAAATAAAAGAAGACTGAGTTGTAAAGCAAAATTGTGTCATTTACTGTACCTTACCATCTCCCAAAATACTTAACCAAACTGGAAATCCTTATTTTAACTAGGAAGGGGTGAAAAACAGCACAGAGACTCTGCAAGCGCATTGCAGTTGGACATGGCTTTGCTGAAGAAAACAGTTAGTCAACATGCCACGGGGGGTTTCTTGTTTATTGGCATTCAAACCAAAATGTCAGAGCTAGGCTGAACTCCAGAACCATTTTGTTTGATGTCATGGAGTAGTACAGACTCTTAGACGGGATGAAATCCTCACTGTGAGATATTAAACAGGCGGCTAGAATCTGGTTTAAAATAAGACTATATATCGTCATAGTCATTTTCCCTTTATAAGCAAGGTACTTTTTTTAATATAATATAGTAGTTCTTGGCTCAGGATGTCTATGATTAGGAGTTTTATGAGGCATATGAGAAATTAGCATACGGTAACCTTCACGATTTTTGTAACAATAGAAGAAATTTGCCTCTAGCACTTCTAGCTATGTGCAATATGAACTTTCTCAATAAACACTTTTCAAAAGCTCTTGCTCTTTCTCCTTGTCTATTTTAAATATGTCAAACACCTTTGCAATTGGCAGCTGTCTAGAATAGCCTGAATTTCTATCATCAAGTAGACCCCACTTTCACAGTCTTGGGCAAGATTTTCACAAACTAAAACTAAATCAGGCTTGAACCATAACACTGAAGTCCCTCCACAACGTGGCAGCGCTCGCCCGGATGTCCTACAAGGGGCAGGGAGCTCCTCGTTAAATGGTGGAACCAAATTGAAGGGAAGATTGGCATGATTTCCCTGCCTTTGCTGGAATTTGCACCACTCAGGACGGTGCTAAATTATCCCTGCCTGAGATGATTTATCCCTCCGGCTCATAAAAATGCTTCTGAAGAGCAAATTTGTTTCCCTTGGAGTGGAGCAGAGTGCACCAAAATGACTGGCATTTTCAAAACAACTTAATGAGGGAAAAAAATACCTTGGAGCCTCTTATAAGGTCTTCAACCTCAACCCTTTCTCCCAATGACACAAGTTGAACACTACATTATCACTGTCTTTCAGGAACAAAGTATAAACATTTCCAGAAAAAGTGCAATTGCTTCCTATACATTTATTTTTGCCAAGTGTTGTTACCTGCTTCTTTGGGTGTGAGTGAGAAAGCTGTTTTGTTCAAATGGGGAAAACAAATGTCAGAAATTCTCTCTGCTCCTCTACCTGAGAGCTCAAATGTCTGTGACAAAAGGTTTATAACAGGCTAAAGGAGGGGGGGAGGAATTACATAGGAGCCTCTTACTAAAATATTAACAGCATTGCCAGTTACATGGGGCCAGATTGTCAGCGAGTATAAATCTGTGTAGCTCTTTTGATGTCAATGTTTACCCTTGTCATGGCAAAAAATGAAGGATTAATGATCACTTGTTCTTTTCTATATGTTCACAAGGACAAAAAAAATTGAGATTTGGTCAGCTGTTCCTTGAAACTGAGAGTTATAGTGAAAAGGTATGGACTTATTTAAATGTTCTAGCTGACTTCAAGGTCCTCGCAACTTACCCAAGCTTTGGTTGAACAGAGTTCTAAACAAACTTCTGTTTCATCTTCTCCTAGGGATTTGTTTTAAAATATTTTGTAGGATGGCTAGAAAAGGTTGGTGCAGATCCCATCAACAAGGAGTCTAAATATTCTAAATGAATAAGTCAGAAAGGTAGACAGTGTGATACCTTTCACTGGGCTAACAATTATTATACACAAGCTTTCAGGACACAAAGTCCTCTCAAATGAACATCAGTTTGGCTCGAAAGCTATTGCACTACAACTTTGGTATAATGACGCAATGACTCTTATCTAGCTGACTGCAGTCTAAACAGTTAGACTAGCAGACAGACTTACCAAGGTTCTGGTGTGAATGAAAGCTTAGTCCTGTAGGCTAGTGGCTCAAGCAGCAGAGTAGGACTTGAGAGACCAGCGTTCTAAGTCTACCACTAGCCTGCTAGATAATTTCAATGGGAGTTAAGCATTTAACGCGCTTAGGTGCTTTGGGGAAATCCCACTAGGTCATTTAGGCATCCAAACAGCTTTGCCAATATGTTCCTTAATAGCCTAAGTCCCATTGCCTTTCTATGAGACTTAGCCTAAACCTCACAGAAAAACAACGGGACTTAGGCTTCTAAATGCCTCAGACACTTTTGAAAATGGGACTTACGCACTTTTGAAAGTATTGCTTCTTGAACATGTATTTTATAATTCCAGTCCTCTCTTAACCCTACAAAATACCTAACAAGGTAGCAAAAACTCCTTGCCTATGACAAGTATCTTAGCCCAGGTCTACACTGCGGGGGGGGGGGGGGGGGGGATCGACCTAAGATATGCAACTTCAGCTACGGGAATAGACGTATCTTAGGTCGACTTACCTCGGCGTCCTCACGGCGGCGAGTTGACAGCTGCCGCTCCCCCATTGACTCCCTTCTGCCTCTGCGGAGTTCCGGCGTCGATGGGGAGAGCGCTCGGGGATCGATTTATCGCATCTAGACTAGACACGATAAATCGACCCCCAAGAGATCAATCACTACCCGCCCATCCGGCGGGTAGTGTAGACCTGCTCTTACTGAATGAAGAGCTGTCCCCTGAAAGTCTGTGGAACCCACTGAAAGGCAACAACATACCCAAGGCATACACATGGCAATTCTGAGATTATTAATTTATAAAAAAGAGCTTCCCCTTCAATAGCTGTAACTTGAACTAAAATCTGATGTGTACTAACAGCTCTTAGCTTTCCCGGTGTGTTTACAAAGGATGCACTACTAAAGAAGAAATACTACTAAAGAGAGGGGAAACAATGTGGTCCTTATTGTCAAGCAGAAGCAACTGCTGTGCCCACAGAATATGGGCCCGGTTATGTTATGTTTTTAAACTATGACCTCCCATGTGTCCAAGTTTAAAAACATCAGGCCATAAGAGATTTTATTAACAGTGATACCGACCTCCCCCTCAAAATGATCTAGTTGTTGTTGCATATCTTGCCATCTATGTTCCCTCAACACTGACACTATTCAGATTCTTCTGGGTATGAAACTGAGAGGATTTAAAAAAATAACCCACTTTGCCTGTCACTGTGGTATGTCATTTTTTAAATGACACACACAATAATCATCTATCACTGAAGGTGTTGTCATGGATTTTACATGCCCTGCCACTCGGGACTGTTGAATACATTCGCCCTGTGGGGAAAACATCTGCCAAGTGGTACCTGAGTAATGGGGATTTTCAGCAAGCTTTGGGATGGGTGTTATAATGTGGATTTGTGAATGCATTGCTATACTGCTGCTGCAGTCCTCCAGTATTATACTTTCTCTAACAGGGTCTGGCTGGCTGACTGTCTATACTGCATTGCTAACATCACAGCAAACTTTGTGCATAGCAATGTATTTATTCAGCAGAACGAGTAATTTACCTTTCCTTAACGAGATAACTATTTGATTAATATACTTCACCCTGGGGTGCACAGCAGATTTATTTCCTTCCCAGATATATGCTTGAATCCAGGGATGAGGAGTAAACATTCTTTATTCAGTTCATTTGTTACTTACTAGACCAAATCCTGAAGTCTCCATTCATACTTTATTCGTGCAAAACTCCAACTGCAGCCAATTGCAGTTTTGTCTGATTCAGAACTTCAGAAGTTGGCCTATTACATGTAGTATTTGCCGTTTAATAGCACTTTGGGTTAATGCTCGGGGTTCACATGTTCAGATTTGGTGGAAGGCACCAGCAAGAGGAATTTGGTGGTCTCTGTGACTTCTGCTTTTCTGCTAAATTGTGTGCATTTATCTCATCCTCCCAACCCACTCTCTGCCTTTTGTCCTTTTGCATCCTGTCTATCATGTAGACTGTGAATTCTCTGGGATGCCTGTACAGCACTTATAACATTGAGGCTCTGATCCTTGATTAGGGTTCCTGGGTGCTACCAGAACACAAGTCATTAATAATAATGGTCTCCATCACCATAGTATCTGAATACCTTCCACCTTTAACATATTCATCCTCACCATACCCCTGTGAGGCAAGGCAGTGCTATTAACCTCATTTTAAAGATGGGGAAAATGAGGTGCAGAGAGGCTGACTTGCCCAAGGTCACAAAACATCTATGAGGGAGGGAGCAAAGAATCCCAGGTTTCCCAAGTCCCAGGCTAGTACCCTGACCATTACACAAACATATCTGGTCTTTGATTTGAGGGAACACTAGAACTAAACTAGTGCTTCAAATCAGGAGTGTAGATGTAAGCAGGATCTGAATGAATGCTTCCCCGAGATCTAGCTGGGAGGGGGAGAGACTTTGGGTGTGTTTATGTAAATACAGTTTGCTCCTGCATAGATATTCAGCAGATAGAGCGGTGTCAAAGTAATCAAATTTGGCTGGTGTTGGGTTAGAAATCACTTTAGTACTGAAGGCAGGGGTAGTGAAATAGGGTTACCAATGTTGTAATTATTGTAGGAAAGCAGGACTGTGCTTAACCTGTCCTAACTAAGGGGGTCATCCCCAGTTGAAAGAACATCATTAAGCCAGGGGCTCAAATGCCAGAGCCCTGTGATAGTAAGACAGCAAGAAACAGGTATCCTAGCTAGGAGGCTGTGAACCCCCCCCCCCCCCCCCCCCGGGTCCTCCTCAGACTGGTTAAATGTTTTCTTCCCCACTGTTCAAAGAAAAAGCTTAATAGGTTTCATTAGGAGTCTCTTTTGCTATTTTAAATGCTCAATCACTGAGAGCTACAATAACTTGAGATGGGGCAGTGTCTCTGCCCAGCCTGTAAAGAGCTGAAAATCACTAATGATGTGCAGAGTGATGTGCAGAGGTCACAGCAGAGAGGCAGGTGGCAGCAGAAGGTGATTGACAGTCGGCTAGTGAGGTAGCGAGTGCAGTGAGCGGCCAGCAGGGCAGCTGGAGGAGAGGCACAGCGGGCAAGTGCCCAAGCACCAGAGCGAGTAAGGTGCCTCCTTATCTCCACCCAGGGTGGGAGGTGAACTCTGCAGCTGCACCTCCGAACTCTGGGTCTGCACTGACCAAGGACAGCAACTATGAGTGGGGTGCAGAAAAGGGACGGGCACGTTAAAGGGCCTTTTGGGTTGCTGGACTTAAGAACCTGAGTGGGGAAGGACACTGCCCAACTTACTTGGGGGTGGGTCTTTTGCTCATGGTTTATATTTATGAATCCTGTTTGCAGTGTTTTCCCAAATTAACACCAAGTTACTTCCCTCCTTTTATTAAAAGTTTATTTTTTACACTCAGACTCTGTGCTTGCGGTGGGGAAGTCTTGCCCCTCAAAGGTGCCCAGGGGTGGTGTGTAATTTTCCCAGGTTACTGGGTGGGGGCTTGAGACAGTTCTGTGTTGCATCGATGGAAAGCAACCCCTAGATATTGAAGCCGGCCCTGGTTGCTGCTGGCTCTACCTGGCAGAAGGGTTACATAGGGAACATCTCTACAGTGTATTCCAATATATCTATTGCTATCAATCTCTCACCTGCATACTAAAGTTCATGTATTGGGAGTACATGCATTAAAACACAGGATGCCAAGGATGGCTTAGGTGTAATTAAATTAATCCTGCGTGATGCAGAAGGATGGAATATGAAGACCTGCTAGAGGTCCCTTTCAACTCGAATCCACAAATTCTCCTAAAAACATTAAAAATGGATTATGTATACAGGTTTCCTAGCTATAAACCCAAATGAATTTCTGCTCCAACAGCAATGTCCTCCTCCTTATAAATGGCATCTTTATACCTGAAATATTTCTGGTCGAAACACCATCAGAGCAGCTAAAAATGGCAAGGACTTCCCTGAATTGTTATTGGGATCCATTTTCTTCTAATTTCTCAGATAAATTCGCATCTTGCTGCTGTCCAAAAACATTTATCACAGGAAATCAGTTTTTTCTGGAGGGCGGGAGTGTAATGTAATTGCACAAAGATTCAATAAGAACTAAACCCACTGAAAAAATTCTTCATCAAAAATGTTTTGTTTGGGTGCTAAGTAATCTGCTTTGCTTTCCATCTCCCAGTGCCAGACATATTATCACTATTTGTTTTTATTGGAAAACAATTTTCTTAGTGTTAAACACAGCTGATTATCTTCACCTGATGCAGTTAAACTCATCACTACCATTCCTGCCTTGTTTTTAAAAGTGCAATTTAAATAGACATCCCCTAAACAAAAACAAAAAAGGTTGTTTTCTAGTGAAGACTTTATTCTCATCTGTTTGACTGCAGTAGACAAGGCCGGGGGAGGGGGTGAAGGGGGGGAAGCGGGGAGGGCAGAAAATAATATAAATGTCAACATGTTTTTAAAAGCAGTTTATCATGCAGCATGTTTCCAGAGCACATAACTGTTCTAATTCTAGATGGATTTAGATTAGAAAGACTAAAATAAACTAATGTACCTTGAGATATGTTCTGAATACATAAGAGTCAAATTTGCATTGTGAAATTCACCCCTATGCAGAGAGCAAGCACATAGCCTAAGCATCATTTACGTCCCAGTTTAAGCCTCTATGTTTATAGGGAATTTAAAAGGTGCATGCATAGACTATGCTATCCTTCTGCACAGGTGAACTTTGCCCTCCGGGCCTAAGAAATATGCCAATTTATGACATCACAGGTGCCTTGTTTATAAAAGGAGTTAAGCCTACAGCAAACTTGGGCACTAATCCTGCAATCTGCTCCATGTGGGATGGACACACAGAGCCCTACTGACTTCATGATCAGCTCTTATAGTTGTGTAAGGAAAGGGAATAAAAGATTAATCAAAGAGGGGATGTGTCAGTGATAAAATAAAAGGCATTAAAGAAATGGTAATTGTTCAGAAATATAATCATACCATGCAAAGGATCTGAAAAAAAAGAATCAAATCCTTTACATAACAGAAGATACCAGAATCTAAAACATTTCCGCCTACAGGCACCAGTAAAGTGCCTGAACAAAGGCCAAGTTCAGTGGCAAGCACAAAGAAAGGAAAATAAAAAGGATGTCAAAGAAGGAAAGAACCTGAAAAAATGCTCCTGAAGGATGAGTCAGTATCTGAAGTACCTACATATTTCAATTTATATGCTGCATTGGAGACCTCTATTCAAGTCAAGTCCAAGGAACTAGGTGAAATAAATTTGACCGCAATAGCTCAGTAGGCGGCTATGCATCAAAACTTACGTATCAGTAATTAGACATTTGCGGTTGGTTTTTGGCTAGAAGTGTTCCAGAGCCGGAGTTCATGGGAAGTTATTCTTCATATTAAGAAAGAATGGTGCTCTCTTTTGTGTCCAAATCTAGATCACTGGAACCTTGGCTAAGGCAATTCTGAATGTTTCTTGTGTCTTTCAGTACGCTGGCTGCTATGTGTATAGCGGGGGAGGGGAGGATTTCTTTGCTGCTACTAGCTCCCAGTTACAAAGGCAAAAGACAAACGGATGTGTCTGACACTCCACTCTATTACTCCAGCTGTACGTCAGTGTGACTCCACTGACATCTGCACAACTGGCTTAGAGCTGGAATCGTGTCGTTGAAAATCAGGCCCCATTTGCTCATTCTTTTTCCTGGCTCCTCATGTTGCATAAAGACAACAATGCAATGTTCTGCTTTTTTCAAACGGGGGGGGGCATTTTTTTGCTTGTTTTTCATATTAGAAACATTTGGTCAACCCTAAGGCCTTGTCTACACTTAAAGTTTTGCCAGCATAACTATGTCAGATAGGGGTATGATTTTTTTGCCAACATAGCTATGCTGTCAGAAGCCATAGTGTAGATGCAGTTATACCGGCAAAAAAAAGTCCTTTTGCCAGCATAGCTTATTTAGCTCGGGGAACTGGTATGAGATATTCAGACAAAAGGAATGTGTCAGAGATGCATTTGCCAATATAAACTTCACTAGGAGGATTTTCTTGTACAACTATACCAGTATAGCTATACCAGCAAACCTTTTAAGTGTAGACAAGGTTTAAGGGTATGTCTACATTGCAAATGAAGGTGTGATTGTAGAATGCCTAGGCATACCTGTACTAGCTTTAATCTAGCTAGCATGGGTAACGATAGCAGTGAAGATGCAGTGACACAGACTTCCGTGTGGGCTAGCAACCCAAATTCATATCTAGGGTTCCCAGCAAGCTTGTAATAGGGCAGCTAACCTGTGCTGAAGCTCATTCTGCTACGTCTGCACTAATATTGTTACCCATACTAGCTAAATTAAAGCTTGCATGGGTATGCCTATCTGTGCTTTAATTAATGTACAGTGTAGACATACCTCCAGACTCAATAGGCCATCCCCTTAATTGGGGGCTGCAACAGCTGTGCAATGGGCTTCAACCTCCAGATGTGATGTTACAGTCTGGTTCTCCAGATCAGAGGATGTCAAAGTCCCCCAGGAAACAGAGGTAGACTAGGGCCTGACATATAAAAAGCGACATAAAAAATCCCTCCTTTTTATTTTTTGTATGGAAAAATCTCCTTAAGCGGGCATCATAAAGGAGCGGTACAAGGTCAGGATAATTTTTCAGGCGGAAGGGGCTTGCAGTTCCACTGATGCACAGCTGGAGTAATACAGTGAAGTATCAGGCATATTGTTTATCTTTTGGCTTTGCAATTGGGAGCTAGCAGTGGCAAAGAAATTTGCTCCCCCTGTTGTACACATAGCAGCCTGTGTATTGAAAGACACATTCAGAATTGCCTTAGCCAAGGTCCCAGTGATTGAGATTTGGACTCAAAAGCAAGCACCGCTCTTTCTTAAAATGAAAAATAACAGCCCATGAACTCCAGCTCTGGAACACTTCCAAAGACCAACAGCAAATGTCTAATTACCGATATGGAAGTTTTGATGCATAGCAGCCTGCTGGGCTATTGCAGTCAAATTAATTTCACCTGTTGCCATAGATCTGACTTGAACTGGAGTCTCTAATGCAGTATATAAAGTAACGTTTGTAGGTATTTCAGATATTGACTCATCCTTCAGAAGCATTTTTTCAGGTTCTTTCCTTCTTGTGACATCCTTTTTATTTTCCTTTCTTTGTGCTTGGCACATTGGTAGCTGAACTGGGCCTGTATGTTTCACTGAGTGCAAAACACTGGTCCAAACTACACAAAAGACTCTCTGCAGGCAAGGAGATAGAGAGATGGTGATCTGCAAGTCATCTGCAAGTCAGAGGTAGTGATATGCAAGTAGAAAAAGGTATAACATGATTCAGGTCCTGGAAGGTGAAGTTAGACAAATTCAGACTGGAAATAAGGTGTAAATTATTAACAATGAGGGTAATTAACCATTGGAACAATATACCCAGGGTCATGGTGGATTGTCCATCACTGGCAATTTTAAAATCAAGATTGGATGTTTTTATAAAAGATATGCTCTAGGAATTATTTTTGGGGGAGCACTTTGGCCCATATTATGCATAAAGTCAGACTAGGTCACAGTGGTGCCTTCTGGCTTTGGAATATAGGAAGCCTACTTACTGTAGGTTAAAATAAATTATTAGGGATTCCATAATGAATAATTTCCTGAAGTGAATTACAGGTATTTTTACCTAAACAGATTATCTTCTGTCAAAAAATCCCCAGCTACACCTATCTACCCTCCATGTAACATGTAAGTTCACAAATGAAGTTGTTTCTAACAAATATAAGCAGCCCTCACCTTTACGACATTCGACTTACAACGAACGGCACTTACGACGTTTCTGAATTGATGCCCTCATTCGACTTACGACACTGGTTTCGACTTTACAACGCTCGGTCCCGCAATGGAGTGGATTGCGGTTCCAAGTTACGACGTTTCGATTTATGGCACAATTTTCAGGAACCAATTGTAAGTCAGAGGACTGCCTTTATACAAATAAGGAAGCCACTGAAAGCCAACCGAAGCATACATATGCCAGTTCTGAGAACACAAAATAAATCTCGGCCACTATGAATGTATACAGAAAGTCACCTAAAGTGAAGCTGAACCAGACCTTAAGAAAACCAAAATAAAGACAGACAAACACGCACACCCCTAACATGACAGAATAGGGGTTTACTAGCAGGCCCTTCTGATGAGCAGCACCTTTTTTCTGAGTGACTGACGAGAATCTTCCAGGTCTTGTTCAAAACAATGCAATATATATTAAGAACTGCCGCAGCAATGAAGGACCTAGCGCAGGGGTCTCAAACACGCGGCCCGTGGGCCGCATGCGGCCCGCGGAGTTATTTCCTGCGGCCCGCCATAGGCGCCAACTCCACTGGCAGCCAAGCTCCAAATATTACTGAGTGTTTATATTTTATTAAAACCCCTCTTTGCATTACAGTTTTTAAAAAGTTAATACATTGACTTTTAATAGAATACTATATTACTTTTCATTTTTGACTATATTTTTGTATCATTGTATGTAAAGGTTTCAGTGATGCAGCCCTCAGGCCAGTGTACTAGTTCTCATGTGGCCCTCGTGGTGATTTGAGTTTGAGATTTGAGATTTGAGTTTGGGGGGGAGGGATAGCTCAGCAGTTTGAGCATTGGCCTGCTAAACCCAGGGTTGTGAGTTCAATCCTTGAGGGGGCCATTTAGGGATCTGGGACAAAAACCTGTCCGAGGACAGTACTTGGTCCTGCTAGTGAAGGCATGGGACTGGACTCAATGACCTTTCAAGGTCATTCCAGTTCTAGGAGACTGGCATATCTCCATTTTTATATATATATCCCTGACCTAGCAGAAGCAGGCTCCATGACAGGCTGGTGGGAGAAAGGGTTTTTGAGAGGACTAGACTCCCATGAAGCATGCTGAGAAAAATGGCTGGAATTTTTAAAATAAGTGGATCAAGACCGTTTTATAATAAACAACCAGGCCGACAATTTCACAGCGTACATAGAACTAAATGCTGAAGCTCCTAGACATTTTTACTCAGTCCTTACTCAGTCAAAACTTGCATTGACTTCCCTGGGATTTCTGCCTGTGTAAAAATGTGAGTATGGCTTTGTCTACACTGTGAGCGAGGGGTGTGATTCTCCTGCATTAGGCCTCATCAAGCTAGCGTGGGTGTAAACAGCAGTGTTGCCGTGGCCACAAGGTAGCAGCAGCAGAGCAGGGTGCTGAGTATATAGCCACCAGTGTCAGGTGGGCTTTTACTCAGTACAGCTCAGCCGTGTCTCCGCTGCTCTTGCTCATACTTCCGCGGCTACCCAGCTATTTACACTCACACTAACTTGAGGAGGGCTAGCATTAGTGTAGGTACATAAGCAGCAGAATCACACCCCTAGCTCGTAGTGTAGATGTAGCCTAGCATTACAGTCTCCTGTTACAACTTAAACACACATTGTCCCATATAGTCCCAACACATTATGTTCTGTGGACCAGCATTAGCAGTGATTTCAACACACCTTTGAGGAACAGTTTGTTAGATCCCTACTCAGATACCACAGGGATGAGCATTGTGTAAGAACCCCAAATTAAACCGAACAGAACTACTGTCAAGTAAACAGAGAGAATACAGAACATCCAGTACTTACATGGCCCCTGTTACTATAGTATCTGAGCACCTCACAATCTTTAATGTATTTATTCTCACTGCAGCCCCACGATGTATGCTATAATCCCCTTGGAAAACCAAGGAACAGAGAAACTAGTGACTTGCTCAAAGTCACACAGAAAGTCTGTAGCAGGGACACAGGGAATTGAACTCCAGCTTTTCAAGTTCCAGGTTACCACGCAAGCCAGCCAGCCATCTTTTCCCAAGTAATGACTTCAACAAAATTATGCTGATGTGTACCAGCTGAGGATTTGGGCCAATAAAATGCAGTCCAAGCTGGCAAGATGTGAGAGTCCAGGGCGCTCCCAATCTTGCAGATCCTAATTCCCCAGTCCTGGTCTTCAGTTGTTGCTGAACATTTTTAAAAAAAAATCCCGTAAAAATGTAGCAGAATGGTACTGTCACTACGATATGCTAAGTTTAAAGTAGACTAAATGGTAGGATTTTGATTTTGTTACCAGGAGGCACATGAGCACCCTATGCTGCATATACCCCCTTATGCTTATGACCAATCTTTAGAGAAGATAAGTGACAACTGAGACATAACGTGAACCTTCCCACTGTAATAAACTCAGAGGCCTGCAGTAAAATAAACCAGACTTTTAGCCAGTCAGACATAAAATCAAATTAAAGAACGAGTTCACTTTGAAGAGACAGAACTAGATTTTAAACTAATACAGCAGCACATAATTCACTTTTAATGGGACATTTTCCTAAAGCCACACTAATCATAATCCCAACAAGGGAATTGGGTTACTTGGTGCATTCACTGTTCATTATACACTGTTCATTATGCAATTAAGCGCCATACATGTGAAGAATGTCACATGTTCACTGTTCATTATGCAATTAAGCTCCATACATATGAAGAATTCACCCCATACACACAAAATGGGCATGCTTTTTTGATCATTATTTATGATTCACTCTCCGGAGCATCTCTGCTGCAATAATAAGATCTTATAGCTAGAAAGCACCTTTTGCCCTGAAGGATCCAAAGCATTTTATATACTACAGTACATATGTTCACAAAGACTTTCACCCACCACTAAAATCTCCGGGGTGACATGCAGCAGCATTTTTCACAGAGCACAGCAATACTATAAATGCTAGTTTAAGACACAACTGAAGAATAATATGTCTTGTTGAAACTGCAAGAGGACTGTAGGTGAATATAAGGTAATGATTCAAATGTGGAAGCCGGCTAAACCTCAGATAACAGATCTTATTCATGGTGAAAGTGGCATGGGATCTTTAAGTGGTCAGGACCTTGATTTTGTATCTGATTTTAAGACAGTGTTCTTCATCAGCACAGCAGCCCAAGCTGGAGCACTGAGTCATAAGGAGAAATATCACCTACTGAATCACCAATGTTATTTCCAGCAACACTTGTGTTTTCTTTAAAGGTCTACCATCCAAGACCTCATGCAGCTCCTCCCTGCCTGGCATGTGAGATCTGATGAATTACAGCCCAAGGTGAGGTGGCTGCAGGTTATGTGGAAGACGAAAAGAGGAAAGGAGTTAATAATTTAACACACATGGAGGCATTTTTCTATTTGTCACTTTAAGTGTAATTTCTTCTCTGAAAAATGGCTCTAAAAATGGCAGTGTGGTGCTTCATATTTATTACCTATCAGTGATTGATTTACAAAGCAAATCTACTCAGATGGTAGGTTAAAAAGGGTGGTTTTGTTTACTGATAGTCTGGAATCTGAGAGTCAAGCTGGTTTCTTCTTGGCTCACATATCACCCGCAAGAAAGATTCTCCATTTGAAATGTAGTTAATTTTTCTGTTGCTGATGTGTGAGCCAGAATGGAATGTAGCACACTCTCTCATAGCTGCATTGTTTCTGCAGATCTAACAGGAGTAAAAAGTAATAAAAACATATTTTAGAGGCTAAAGTAAGTGGATATGACCAAATATAGGAGCAAATCTGATGAGTAAGTAGGTAGCTTTCTACATGGATCTATATTCAGTGGTTCTTAATCAAGAATATTCCCATCAATGTTCCCATCTGATCCTAAAAGATGGTCCCCACTCAGTGCTTTATGTGATTTTTTAAATATTATTCACACACACAAAAAAGACTGGAGTCATGGATGGAAGGCAGAGCTGGAGTATGTATGATACAGTTAGCATTTATTTTGCTTGTGCAAATGTTATGGTTCTGCTGTGAGAATGTAGTAAAATGAACACTCTCCAAACCTTGCATGCAACTGCGAGTAGAGGGCTCAGTCATTTCCAGAAAAAAGGGACGTTTCCAAATACCAATTTCTTATACTGTACTCAATGCCCAGTCCACAAAGCTCCCTCCATGCCAGGTGTAACTGCATTTTTGTTCGTATGTGTTGATTTGTGTGTGTTGTCCGTCGGTTCGACGATGACGTTTTCATACTGTCTCTTTTTGTAGATTCTGGAGTGACTCTGAAGTCCAAAGTGTAACCCACATTCTCTTGAGCATATTGGGCAGACAAAGTCATTGGTGAGCGTCGTGGTAGCTATATATAGGGGTATGACGCTTTTCCATGGAAGCTAACAATCCTCTTCAAAGGCTTGGAAAACTCTGAGTGCTGTGGGCTGCCCTGCTGATCTATTTAACGCAGCCTTCTCAAGATCATCCAGTTTTACTGCACCAAAGAGTGTCCTGTTCTTGATGCTGTCCTTGTAGTGCTTTCTGGGGCGGCCTTGATTCCGGAGTCCTTGTGCCAATTCGCCATAGAAAATGTTTCTGGGGAGTCGATGTTCAGGCATCCGAATGATGTGTCCACCCAGTGTAGTTGGGCTTTTATCAGCATGGCCTGGATGCTTGTGGCATTTGACATTTGGAGAACATTCAGGTTGGTAATTTTGTCCTGCCAGCGGATCCCCATAAAGGCCTCTAGCTGTTTGATAGGCCATTTGTATGGTGCCCAGATCTCTCAGCCACAGAGGAGAGATGTGAGCACAAAAGCGTGATAAAGTTTTGTTTTTGTTGAGAGGGTTATTGTTGTGGGATTTCAGGACTTTGTTACATAGCTTTTCTAATGACTGAGAAGCTTTCTGTATCCTGTTTGTGACCTCTTTATCAAGAGATCCATCATTTGAGATAGTGCTGCCGAGATAGGTAAAACTGTCAACTTGCTTTAGTTGGATTCCACTAATGAATATGCTAGGGGATATGACCCGGAGTGGTGAAAATGACTGATGCAACACCACGGTTTTCTCTAGGTTGATTGTAAGGCCAAACAATTTTGATGCTTCAGCGAAGCGATCTACGATGCACTGGAGATCTCCTTGTGTGTGTGCTAGGAGGGCACAATCATCTGCAAATAGTGCTTCTCTTGTTAGTAGTTCTGTTACTTTTGTTTTTGCTTTAAGCCTTATACAATTGAAGACTGAGCTATTGTGTCTGTATCTGATATATATGCCTCTGTTGAGCCCATCTGTATCATGGTTGAGAACCTGGGTGAAGAAGAGGTTGAATAGTACAGGGGCAAGGACACAGCCTTGCTTGATTCCATTTGAAATGAGAAAGGAGTCAATGAGATCTCCATTAAAAAGTACCTGACCTTGCATCCCCTCATGAAATAAATGAATGATCTTTACCAGTTTTGGTGGGCAACCAAATCTGCTGAGGATCGTCCATGATCCTTCTCTATTGGCTGTGTCAAATGCTTTTGTCAGATCAATGAAGACACTAAACAGATCCATGTTTTGTTCGATACATTTTTCTTGTATTTGCCTAATACTAAAAATCATGTTTATGGTGCTATGACCAGGTCTGAATCCACACTGAGTCTCAGGTAGATTGGCTTCTGAGACAGATGAAATCAGTCGGTTCAGGAGGACACATGCAAAGATTTTTCCAGAGACAGATAGGAGAGATATCCCACAGTAGTTATCCCAGACCATTTTGCTGCCTTTATTTTTAAATAAAGGAATAATTGTGGCATCTTTGAAGTCTTGTGGCATTTCTTCGTTGTCCCAGGTGTCAGTAAGGATCTTCTGGAGTGCTGTTACCACCTTTGTACCCGCAGATTTATATACTTCTGCCGGTATTCCATCTCTGCCCGAGGATTGTTGTGTTGATTTAAACACATCCAAAGCACCCAGCATGCATACTCAGAAATCTGAGAACATTCACAAAACTCACTGTGTTCAACATATCACTAGTACACAAAAAGCAGTGTGGTTCTTTGAACCAGCATCATAGCCCCACCAATCTACTACTGTCTCCGGTTTACAGCATTTCAGAGATTAATAGCAAAACATCAAAACATCAAGAATTCTCACTTTCCCCCAAGGGCCCAGAAAAGACCTGACCTGCATGCAACAAAAGACCCATAAAAAAATCACCTCTATTTGGAAGTGGCGAGTCTGCCCATAGCATTTACAGCTCTACCATAAAGAGAACCGTTTATTTCCATGTTATCACCTTCCACCCACAGCAGCATAAAAAAAAGATTCTGTTGGTGACAGGAATCAACAAAAGCTTCATTTCTTCCTGCAATGGCAGAGCAATTCCTGGGAGACCAAGGCAGTTTAGAACAATAACTAAAGGTGGAAAAATTTCAAATATCTTTAAACACAAGGAGCTTTATTCAGACTGAAATATGTATGATAGGACCTTTTGGGATAGGTGTGTTCTATACTCTGGCTGCGTACATCAGCTGCAGAGCAAACTCAATAAACAAGGCCAAGGGGAGAGAAGAAAAAGGCTCCACAGTATGGAACTTAGTTGCTGATTGTTTCCTACAGTCTTAAACCTCAGCCAGGGTCCGGTCCCTCTCTTTATCCCCAATAGGGGTGCTCTATTTGCAAAGGTGCATGAATGCTGGTAGAGTAACCCCCTTATATGCAGCTCCATCAGGGAAGCAATACAACAGCCTCTCTTCTTCTTGATCCCTTTACTTAGGGGTTGGAGGATCTCCTGTTCCTCTATTGGGAGGATGACTGCCTATAAATCAATAGATCAGCTTTCAAGTAAACATAATTACTTGGTCGGGCATTTCTTAGTCCTTTTGATCATGCCAGTCATTACCAGGACACTGAAGAAAATACCTGTTTGAGTTCATTTTTATTTAGTTTGGTTTTTGGTGGCCAAATAAAATAAATCAAACCTTTTGTTTTATTTTTCAGAGTCATCCAGATATCAATGGGGTATAAAAATCAACTAATCAGGCGATATTTGTTCTCTATGTGTGTGTGAGTGCTGCCATCTACCACTAGCTAAGGGAAATGCAGGAGAACAAGCAAACTCCACAATTCAGAGGAAAGGCATTCTAATAACAATATTGGGAGCATACCTATGGAGGCTGCATATGCAGGGTACAACACATATACTATGCTGAGATACTGAAGACAGAGATGATGCTACAGTACCTGAAGAAGCAATTCTTTCTCAACAACTTCTTCTGTCTTACTGATGAGCCGTTTCTGTAGTGTGTGTATCTTCTGTATCAATTCATAGGTACTCGGGTCACTGGCCTATTTAAGAAGAACATTATTTTTTAAATTACAGCTGTACAGCCTATACCTAGCAGTCTATGCCTCTTGTATCCTTAATGTGTACCAATAAGACTGAATGAAATCTGAGTATCTGGGTTCCTCTTTTGCCCCAATAGCAGCATGAACTATTTGAAAAGAGCATACACACAAGCAATCCTTCAGAAGGTAAGCCTCTCAGTATGGGACAGTGGTCCCCAACACGGTGCCCGTGGGTGCCATGGTGCCCGCCGAGGCATTTATGGGCACCCGCCATGAGGGCCAGCGCCAAGGAAGGAAGAGGAGAGGAGCATCCGGCAGAGAAGCATCGCCACTGAAATGCTGCCATGCAGCGCTTCCGGCGGATAAGCTCCCACCGAAATGCCGCCACACAGCGCTTCCGGCAGAGAACCATCGCCATCGAAGTGCCACTGAGAAGCGTCGCTGCCCACCACACTCTGATGAAGGGATGAATGTGCTTTTGGCCACAGAAAGGTTGGGGACCACTGGTATGGGAGATCCACTATGGTAGGCCAATATTTATGACCACCAACCTGGAGAGTCCCTTTCTAACCAAACATTTGTGATGGGGCATCCCAGCAGCCCAATCCAAAACCGGCAAGGCTGGGATATCTGAACATGCAGCTTGTCCTGGGGCTGGAGGGAAGGAAGGAGGAGATTAGTACTTCATTTTTAGCAGAAGCCATTACTGACATACACTGAGCAGCACAGGCATTCAGAAACCATGCTGATGGATGCATATAAGAACCCAGACAAAGAGGAACTCCTGAGGGAGCTGGATCCTGTCCTCTTGAACAAGAGGGAGGGACACTGCACCATTGTCTTTGGGAGTGGTGGAGGAGATCCTGGAGGACCTTCCCCCTATATAACTATTCCGTGTCTTTAAAACTCCCTATTTATGGCATCCCATTTTTAAACTGAATCTAGTGCTTATAAAGGGGACAGACTGCAGCCACTATACTGGAGTTCTCTAGCTGCTGAATGTGTGCAGCACAGAAAAAAGAACAAGCTTTGTTCACATTTTTCCCTTCTCCTTGCACTCATGTATCTCTACTCAGTTGCATCTCTGCCCACCATGCGCTGAGTGTCCCTAGGCTCTGTTTGCCAGAAGCTGGAAGTGGATGACAGGGGATGGATCACCTGATGATTGCCTGTTCTGTATTCCCTCTGAAGCACCTGGCACTGGCCACTGTCGGAAGACAGGATACGGGGCTAGATGGACCATTGGTCTGATGCAGTATGGCCATTCTTAAGTTCAGTTTTTAAGTAATAATAAAGGGAGTTCAGGCCCCAGGACCCATTCAGTCGTTGGCCCTTCTTAGACCACTGCCAAACTGGGTGCTAATTCTTGACAACTGTAGTGGTATCTTTTGTCCATGGGGATATTTGTTCATAAGGAATTGGACCGAGACCCCATCAAAATCATTTTGTATGGTTGTTACCATCTTCAGTGTTCCAGATCCAAACCAGTGACCTAGAATTGAAAGGCTTCATCTCCCATTATCAGTCCCCTGACACATCCAGTCCCCTACCACCTGATTTTTTGAATGGCATGATTTCCCATTTTTATCTGGAGCTGCTGTAGATTGTGCTTAGATCTCCTCAGTGAACTTCAGCATTGTGTATTTTATCTCCATTCCAGGAGAAAAGGTCAGCACACTGTGTAGCTTTAAACTCAGAACTGGAAGATCAGAAATTAACTATCATATTAGGCAGCACAGCCAAAATCTTCAGATGCACTTCTTTGGGGGCTAGCATGTTATCACTCATTTAGGGCAGCTAAGCAAACCCTTGACATCAGATCAGAGACCAGGCATATGCAAAAGAGATCTCAGCTGGTGCTGAGGTATTCTGAGAAATACCCAATGGTGTCAATTGATGCTCATATATTTGGTTTGTGCTTAACGGGTTGGGGGGTTTTTGTCTTCATTTGGCAGGGTTGGATACTGTGAAAATTTGGACTCGCTGCATACATAACAATTTACATCATGTTAACCACAGTGGTTTGCATTAGAAACTCACCATTATTTATTTGGTTGCCTGTTCTTCCCCTCCCTGACCGCTTACCTCTCTGACCTCAGATCCACCCACTCCCTGTTCCACTACTCTCATCCTAGCCCCTCTAATTTTTGTCCCACACAACTTTCCATACTGAGTGAAGAGAGGGTCATACCTTCACTAGGGACCTGTCTTTTCTTCTTTGAACAATCTCTCTGTTCATCCCTTCTAATGAATCATTTCACTTTAAATTTCAACTCAAGACCTCCCTATCCTCTTTAGCAAAGCCTTTTGCGATTGTACATTACGGAAGCAACACAAAAATAACACTGATTGCATTGTGTGAAGAAGCCATTCAGCAGTTAACCACCATTGGGACTATGGAAATTTCACTCTGCCTGCCCCCCTAAATGCCAATTTGCATAACATTAAACAAAGTATGACTTGCACTATGCTGTTGATTTGGAAATATGGCCTTTTTGGTGTTCATGATAATGTTATGCTAAAATATTACCTCCAATTTTCTCCATCTGTGAACATTCATGGGGTTCTCCAGCTCTTCCTCAAGGGCTCTGCATCGAGTTCGTTCCTTCAGTAGCTCCTTCTGCATGTGATAAACCTCCTGCCTTAAGTTCAGGACAAAAAAAACAACAACCATGAACTTTCACAAAGAAATCAAACATCAGCATTAGCATTAACTCTTCATTCCCTTACACGCAGGATCATTAGCAATCGAAGAAATTCATGTGGTCACCCAATCATCCTTCCATCCTACTGCATGGTTGTAGCCTGGTGATATATTTTCTATTGCTTCATCTAGTCTTAATGACTAAAGCGAGGGCTTTTCACCACTTCCCACTATTTCTCAATGTAATAGATCACACTACTTGGAATTTTTCTAGCTATTCCATAGATTTAAGGCTAGGAAGGATCATTAGATCCTCTAGTCTGACTTCCTGCTTAACACAGGCCATAGAATTTTACGCAGTTACCCCTGCATTGAGCATAATAACTTGATTCTGACTACAGCATTTCATCCCACAGGGATCGCACCTGGTCCACAGTATTCGCTAAAGGCCACACTTCAGACTGTTTTGAGGAATGAATTATGAGGGAGCATCTCAGTCCAGTTAAGAAAACACATAATTATGGTCCAGCCTAGTGGTCACTACACGGCAGGAAACCCAAGTTTGGTTCTTGGTCATAGTCTCTCACTACATGTCCTTGAAGGGCTCAGAACATAGTGACACTGTTACACACACACCCATATGGTAAAATAAACATGTCCCTGGTACTCCCACACCACAGGACTCTGTGAGTATACAGGGCAGCTGTAAGCAAGCCAGGCAGTTTGTCACCCCAATTCCAAACTGCCTGTGGGACAGACATCAAGTCATTCATCACTAGTTTCAAACTGCATTCTAGCCCAGCAGCTTGGGAGCTGGAGTGAAGTGGAGGGTAAAAGTCTGGTTGTCCTGTACCGTGGGCATGTTATTATCACCTATCCCCTTCTATCGCATACAATCGTAAAGCCTCCTTGACTTTAATATCTTCATTTAAAACTAATCATATAATTTTCTCCTCCTAACAAAGGTGCAGTTGTAGCCTTTATCGTGTGATTCTCACTTCACAGAACAGTTTAATACACACCAGGCCAGAGTCACTGTAGCTGGTGTGGGGAGGTGTAAAAGACAGTTACTTACCCATATTGCAACTGTTGTCCTTTGAGATGCGTTGCACACGTCTAAGTGGAACAAACATGTGCAATCACTCAAAGAAGAGTTTACGCTTCCCCATTCTGACCTCACCCACATGCTCCAGAAGTCATTCACCACTAAGCAGGGGCTGATTTAATAGGCACTGGGCACTCTCCTAAGAACCTTGGCAATCAAGGCTGTTGTGGGCACATGCTGAATCAGCACGTTCTCCAGCAGCTCTGCCTATACCACATCCTTGGTCGGAGCCATTGCTGTGCTGGGTGCCTGCAACTCCCTGCCACCCAGCAAAGGGGAGGTAATGGCTGCTTGGCCTTCCCACTTCGCCCTCCCCCAGCGGATTTCCACCTCTGAAGCTGTCAAAATCCTCGGCTGAATATGGCTGGCTGTTTGGAAAATCCTGATGCTGCAGGGTCCTGAGTGTAGGTTTGGAGGGAGTGGGGGAAAGGGAAAAAAGGCGTCTCCCATGGGCAAGCCAAGAAAGCTCATAGCAGAAGTGGGTTAAATCTAATTAGTTGTACAAATGATAAAAGGACTCCTTCAGCTGGCAGTTTTAGTAACGGTTTGGGAGTTCATTAAAGTGTAGGCTGGCTGCTGTAGTTAGCATGAATTGATCCACCCATGATGGCAGGCATCACACTATGCTTCAATACATTCCTTGCATTTCAATACAAGGCTTCCAGTCCAATGCATCTGAGCAGCAGGCTCAAACCCTGCCTTTGTTTGCTGTCAGTGAATGTGAGCCACAGTTGTTAAAATCCTGGGCCTGTTTCTCTAAAATTGGCATAACTCAACTGCAGTCAATGGGCCAGCACCTCAGCTGGTAAATCAGCGTAGCCCCATAGAAATCAATGGAACTAGGCCTTATTTCCCCAGCTGAGAATCTCACCCAAAGGGGTTATACCAAAATTAGTGTGAATGAGGGCAGTACCACACCCCGTCATCTCCAGGCTTTGGGACATAGTTACCTGCTGGAAACACAGCTCTGTTTCTTTAGAAGTCCCCCAATGATTGTACAGCAAATGACAATGTTTTCCCACCAGGAAGAATATGCCTCAAGTATAGTAAGGTTAAAAAAGAGAAGGAAAACATTAAGACAAAGTAGGAGAAGATAAATCAGTCTGGGGCTATAAAACTGTGCTTTTAAAGAAACACAACCTTCAACGAAAATTTAACTAAATCTTTCTCACCGGTCAGACTCACATATAAATCTAGCAGGATGGAATGCTGAAAACATACGGGAGTTTGTTATAAATATGTCAAATGTTCTCCTTCCTCTATGGATTGCCTAATAAAAAGCAGTTCCACTAATGTGGGCCCTGGGCACCACTAAGTAGCTCACTAGACTGTGAATACCTTTTCTCCTGCTGTCTGTCAAGCTTGTAATGTCACCAGTAACTCACAAGTCCAAGGTGAATTTTGGATATGGCTTCTTTTGGGTCCAGGCATCTTTTTTTTCTTCTTTCTCCCTATTTTTTCTAACTACTGATCAATTGGTTTATGAATTTAAACTAGTTAGTGTTTGAGGTCAGATAAAGCAAATCCCTCCTTCGGAGTACCTTGTTTGTCATTACAAATCTTTACCATGTGTGAAAACAAGCTTTCTCATGTGTCTGAAATGTAATGTCATGGCTCCAGCCGCTAGTGAAATTTATTCATTCTGCCTTTCTACCTGAGTTCTTCCACATTAGCCACGCTCTTGCAAAGTATTCCCTTCTCCCGCCGAAGTTTCTTGATCTCCAGTTTGAGGAGCCGGATGTCTTCCATTCTCTGCCGGTACTGAGTCTCCCCCTTGTTTAGGATGGACTGCTGGATTTTGATCTTTTCATAAAGCAGAGCTAATTCATCATTGCGCCGAACAAGCTGCGACCCCAGGATGTCTCTCTCACTGATAACCTAGGGATGCAGAACAAGGCAACATATTAAGCTATAAAGCTGTCAGTCGTAAAACATCAGGGCCGGTATCTCCATCAGTCAAGAGCAGTTCAATCAAAATGTTATTTCATTATCGGTGAATGAAAGCTTATTAAGTACCTATATCTCCCACAAGTGTAGGGTCAGACCCTGGGTGATGTAAATTGAAGTCGTTCAGTTGACATCAATACAGTAACAAGTTGATTTCAATGGAGCACCATCAATTTACCCCAGATCTGTTCCTTAAAAAGCGGGTGGGAGGAAGAAATGGAACAAAGGATTGTTTCTGTGGGTTGGAATGACAATCAAGAAGGAGAAGCTCCTTCTCAATTAGACCTTCTTACCTGGTCTAATTCCTTCTTCTGCCTCAGCCTCTCGGCATCAGCCTCAGCAATAATTTTCAGGAGTTTTCTCTCTTCGGCCTCCTGTTTTTCAATAAAGTGTTTGGTCTCCAGGGCTTGTTGCTTCATCTTAAGCAGCTCAGCCTGACAAAAGCAAAGAATATAGGTAAACTGTGCTTAGCAACAACTTCCCACTCCATAAACCTGGGAATTTAGGATTAGGGTTTAGAGATAGCCTTGTACTTTCATTTAGTTTCTTGTGTTGTGCACGTGTTGCTAGTTCTCAAGGGCAAATAAGAAATACAAGCGAACACACAAAGAGCCAGAAAGAAATGGTGTAAACAACATGTCAGACATTTTTGTATCCAATGTTATACTCTGGAGAAATTTGGAAAGATTTCTCTATATTTATGGTAATGTCTTGATCTGTATTTCAGGGGCACTTCATATAATGCAAATAAAGAAAAAATGTTGGGGATGGCAGGGGTCAATGGCTGCCTGCTGTTACAACACAGCAGAGTTGGATTCAAAGCTAGCTTAGGTTGCAAGTAAACATGAGTTTGAGGATCTTATCCTAGTGCCTAAAATAAGTTAATTCATCTTGCAAAACTTGGTACAGCTCAGAAGAGTTGTGAGATTAGCTATGAAGAGGCCAGGACTGGAATAACAAGGGTTGTCGTAGGTCAGGACTAAGGCTCGTGGGCAAAAATGTGTCGCAGCCAGACATGGAATAGCAGAAGGCTCTGAAAGCCAAAATTAAGGTGCTTTCACAGATTTGAGAGTGAGGCGGAGAAGGCTGGAATTGCAGAGGTCACCACTGATCAGGAACGATACGCCATTGCAAAAATGTGTGGAGACAGCTTGCAAACTATCTACCTGTGCTACAGATGGAACTTGACCAACATCTATATCTCATTGTCATGAGTACTAAAATTCAACACATTTATCCACAGAAAGAGTAATAAGGTCTTGCTGGATTATACTAAACAGGTATCTAGCAACTAGCCGAAGTCAAGATGGCTCTATCTTAATGAGGTCTGTTTGTACAGGTACAAATGCTTTTAAGCCTGGACACAAATAAAAGAAATGCTTTAGCTAGGATCTGATTCCAAGGTGCTCCTTGAGAAAAAGCATCATACAAAAGTGAGAGAATCAGACTGTGATGAAAGGTGTGCCTGAAACAGCAATAATTTAAGACGACAGAAACTACAATTCCATCATCATAATAAAAGATCTTGTTCCGCTCTTGTTTTCTTTAATAAAACTTTTATTTTCCCATATCTGCAACATTCATATCTCTCATACTCAGTGTTGGATGCTGATCAGAATCCATCACCAGAACACAAATGCAAGCCACTTTACATTAAAAGGCAATCAACAGTGTGTAAAAGCTGTCTACAAATGTAAAATTGCTCATGCATTTGGCAATGCTCTGTAATATTTTTTTAATATATCAAAATTCAGCATTCTCCTTATGCCACAGAAAATACAAGTTGTAAACAAGATGTGGCATTAGACGTTGGCAGGAAACACTGACATAAACAAATCCCCTCAGTGGAATGCATTAAGCACATATAAATCCAGGCTGGTGAGTACAGTAAAGACTCTAACCACGGCTAGTCACTCCATAGCCCTACAAACTCAAGCAGAAGTCTGGTGGGATTAGTGGTTTCAATAACTACAGTATTGGGGTCTTATATACAGAAGGTAAGAGAAACAAGACTAGGTGACACACATAATAGTTACATTATCTGCAGATAAAGGGTCAGATCCTCAACTGGTGTAAATCAGTGCTGTTTCTTTGAAGCCAGATGAGGATCTGGCCCAGAGTGTTATTAGAAACAGGAGAACCCATTTTGAAAAAAAAATTAGAATACCTTTGAACCTCTGCCAACATCTAGAACCAAATTCACACCAGATTGTTATTTCGATTCTGAAATGTTCAGGGAAGGGGGCCTTTTAACCTTCAATCTCCAGCCAGGGCTGGAACCAGGAATGCTGCAACCCCATGAGAAAGCTTTTCCCAAGGGCTTTCTGCCTGCGATTGGAACCACAAGTGCTAGAAATCTCAGTAGTGGCTATTTGTGAAATCTCCAACTCAATTCTGCAGGGTCACATCCGGATGCTTAACCAAACCGCTTCGAACCACAGGCCGGATCTAAAACATACCTAAATCAATGGAAAGACTCCTGTTGTCTCCAATGGGCTTTGGTTCAGGCTTCATGTAAAGTTCGCTCATTGTGCATATATGTAACACATCCCTGTAAGTTACTGCGTTAAGCATAAACCTCATATTTGCAGAAAAACACTTATTTGAATCTTACTCCTCCGTGTTACACAATTTCACTTAAGCTGATTTTTCAGTCAAAGCCAACTTTCTTCACATCAGTACAAACAGGACAAATTGAACCCTTCATGCCACAAGAATAATTGGGCTCTTCTGTGTCTAGGTCAGTTATTCCTCTCACCATTCTCTACCTTTACATTCAGCAGACACACGTAGGTGGAAAAAAAAACACAATGCCCCAAAGCCAGTCACTAATATGATGCTAGCCCATGGACATACTTGCTAGTGAATAACTGAGTAGGTAAAACAGTGTAGCAATCAAATTGCTGTCAAACTGATGGTGGATGATTCTGAGGTGACAAGACAGGGCTGGGAACTAGTTAAGACAGAATCCTGCCCGCAGAATATTAGGTGCTGTTTGGCTTCTCTGTAACTGATATAACCACTCTGAGACAGAACCGATAGAGGAATCACCTGTTTATACAGTTCTATTGACATCCTGTCATAACTGTAATGTGCTGACAGTGGCTGAAAACCTAAGGAGTCATTGGACCATACTGAGACATTGACAAAAAGAAAGCACTATGGAAAATGGCAGGGGGGGGGCGTTTTATGGGACTAAGTGAAGAGAAAAATGACCTGCTATGGATACTGTTTCTCTAACTCTCAGACTTGGGAGAGAGGAGCAAATTGGGTTGAGCTGTCAACACACGTGTAATAATATATCCAAGGAGGGGCTACATAGAATGCTGAGAAAAAGAACCAGAGATCGCTGGGCCACTTTCCTTTGATTTAACACAGATTTTGCTGCTTTATAGAACACCCAATAGTGACGTTTCTTTCTGAGCAGAGCGAGCTACTGTAAGATACTACCTGATTCCCTGAAGGCTTGTGCTTGCTAGTTACACAGCAATACAGGACTCAGAACTGTGGTAATACTGTGTTAGCACTTAATGCTACAGACACAAAAGTTAAAGGAAACAAAACTTGTAATCACAGAGTCAGAGTCCAAGCCCAAAAGGGACCACTGTGATTATTTAGTCTTATCCTCTTGTATAATACAGGCCAGAGAATGTCCTCAAAATAATTAATAATTCTATGATAATAATAATTCTATAATAATAACTCCTATTCTAAGGGCCAGCTATACAGAGAATGATGCAATCAGCACACCCACAAAACCCTATATTTGTGAGCACAGTTTGGGGTTTTGAAAGAGAGGGAGAATTTAAGATTTCAACAGGTAATCTAGGAATCTGATTACTACAATTTTAGGTGCAGAGAAACAAAATGATCTATTCTTCCATCACATACATGAAAGACTCGTACACATAATACCTGTAAAGGCCACTGAGAGTTATACTTCAATTGCAGACTAGTTCTTAAAGAGTTCAGCAAAGTACCATGGGCCAGGGAATATGAAAGAACCTTTGAAACCCTGTCCTTTCCTTCCTATTGAGTCCTGGCAAACACCCCACAACTAAGGTGCCTTACCTTCAGAGCCTCCTTTTCTTTTTCTATTCGTTGATGTTCCAGATGTACTTTCACGAGAGCTGCCTCTTTGGCTGTGATCTCTTCTTTAAGCTGATCAACCTGATGAGTCATGATCTTCAGTTTTTTCTTCATTTCGGTGATCTCATCCTAATGGGACAAAACAAATGTTCACCAACATCTGTGAGGGGTGATCTAGGTATACTTAGTCCTGCATCGGCACAGGGGGATGAGTAAGTAACCTCTTGAGGGCCCTTGCAGCCCCACATTTCTATGATTCTAAAAAGGGATAAAAGAGAATTCAAGTATTTTGTGCCTGGAAGTCCAAGATATATTGACACTTGACGTTAAACCACAGCACCTGAGAGGAGAAGACTCTCAACCAAATCCTTATCCTACTAAGCTGTGCATACAAGACATTACCTTTAACGTTAGCAAAGAAAAACAATTCCATTAAATGATCATTTGATGTTTATGCTGGCATGATACTGCAGTAATCAGACTATTAAAAGGCCATTGACAACAACAATAAGCCTGTAAGCCACCTTATTTAGAGTGCTGGACACATCATAGGACCTAGCAATGGATATAAGTGAATAATGCAACTGTGATCTTATCCATCTGTTTTCATGACTTTATTGGCTTGCTCTTCAACAAACACTTGTACAACTGTGCATTGTTTGCACACATGTTGGGGGAGGACTATTATTTTTCCAAATGAAAGTACTCATGTGCCAAGGCATGTCTCTGTATGCAAATGAGAATAATCCTTCACAAATACCCATATGCACATCAGAAGTGGTCAGCCAGCCATCTCTTATATGCAGGCTTTGATTGTTTGGGACTGAGGGTGTTAGGAGATTGACAGGTCCCTTGGCTGAAGACATATTTTACATGTTCCAGCCCCAGAACATATAGCAAGGTGTTTGAAGTCAAGTTAGATAGCGTGGCAGAGAGATCAGTGACTGTGGATAACTATCCTATGGAACCACTTGTATACACGTACGCATATGGTCCTATATCCAGAGAGCCACCGGCTAGTACAACATTGGGAGGCTGCTTTTGTTTGTGACTGATAGTGACTGTGAGAAATGGTGACAGACAGAAAATTAGCGAAAGTACATTCAATCCGTACAGATTCACTTGGTAGATAAGTGAAATATTTTTGCATAAGACACTTAACACAGCAGTTCTTCAACTCCAAGCCTCTGGCCAGAGTATTGACACTGACAAAGTTAATCAAATGAGACTGACGAGGGGTCACAGCACTTTTCACAAATAACACTGAGGCACATACATTAGATTTATGATTGCAGTGACCGGTTGGTGACAGTGTGACATGAAAAGAAGATCAGTGGATTGCACACATGTATTTGGCAGATGCATGAAATAGTGTGCAGTAAGGGATTTGGGAATATACTACAACTCCATAAACACTGCTGACCAGTGCTCTGGTACTAAGTCAATTAAATGACCCAGACAATGATGTAACCTGTGCCACTAGAACTGCCCATGCGCATATGTACACAATGACTCATGTAAATGTAACAGGGGGAAATTAAATGCAAACGTCAGCTAGACAGCTGCCTATAAATCTCTCCCATACCCTGGAAGAAGACCAGCTATTTTAAAATCTGGAGCCCAGATACATACCCAAATACACTGCTATCTTTGTGTGTGGAAGAGGACAAGAAGTGTCCCGTGATTTTTGCAAAGGACAGGATTTGTTTCATTTAAATAAATGAGTAAATGTGTTCCCAGTGTTGGAAAGAACCCCAAAGCTGAAAGCATGCTTTCAAACCCAGCCAAGGAGTCCCTTTCCAGAGATTTTACTGAGCTGGAGATTAGGATGTCCTGGAGAGCAGAAGCAACATGGCCTGGGCAGGTTAAAGGAGAGCCTTTCGTTATTAAACAATCCAAAAATATCTACAGCTAGCTGTCTTCTATCTAACCAACCTTTTGCCAATTTATATTACTTCCCAAGAGGAATTACTATTTTGCATAGTTTTTAAACCAAGCCATTTTTAATCCATGGCTGGCTGGCTTGTTACTGAGCTATGAATTACTATTTTTTTATTGCCATATACAGTACAGTGTGATTACAACCAAAAGGATGTTTTACCCTCAGCAATCTTCTGACACACAGAGCTGTCAGCTAGCACAAATTATAAATCAAATAATCCATTAAAGGGTAAATTAATGGCCTCTGTAGTAGGTAGTATCCTGCACAGATCTTTGTGTGGGCTGTATATATACATACACCATGCCAGGGCCTCCAACTGAGACGTCCTTAGTTAGCTAAAGAGTTTAATGTGTTAGCCTAACTCAGAGTGTATCTGCCAACTCTGTAGGAGGGTGCAAGAAGTTTGTGTTCTAAGTTGATACTGTATCTTTAATAATTATAAAAGGAAAGCAATTTAGTGTTCTCTACATGCTTCACCTGGTTTTGGTGCCTTTCTTGGTCTGAACATGTATTAGGATGGAGAACCAATGAATTATGAAGCATGTGAATTTCAGGCACTGTCATTCCAAGAAATGCCGCTGCACAGCCAGCAATCATGAGGTTGCCAAAGCTTCAGTGGCGCAACAAGATTGCCAGGGATGGATAAAATCTGAATGTCCAGCCAGACCACCTTAAAGACCTAGCTAAAATCAATCCACTTGATCTGCTAGGAGGCCACATCCCTTTGGGATCTGCCACAATGACAATGACATGCTTGACCCTTATTTCTGCTGATGCTTCACACATGCAAACAGTCACAGGAACATTAGCTACTCATCCTCAATTACTACATGTTATGTTGTCACAGCCCTTACCTGGCCACAGAGAGGAAGTACAGGAGAGCAGCCCCCTCCCATTACTCTCCTGACCAGCTCTGCTCAGATGGTGACTCCAGCTGCAGTGGGGAGAGCAGGGGCTACTTGTCCGAAACATCTGGCTGTGAGCAAGGGTTGGAGAGAGCTTGGAAGTCACAGGAGTCTTGGATTCACCTCTGCTCACTGGTGGCCAGAGTTGCTGGTAGGATGCACAGAGGGAGCAAGTAAGCTGCTCCATGCTAAGGGATGAAGTAATTTACTCCTCCCCAGACTTGGGGTAGTTCTACACTGAAACCATGGGACATGATAGCAGGTCATGTAGACATACCTCAGCTAGCTTTAATCTAGCTAGTTTGAGTACCAATAGCACTGAAGCCATGGTGGTACAGGCTTCAGCGTGGGCCATACAGCCCACCCAAAACCCTGAGTAATTACTCAGGCAGCTAGTCTGCACTGAAGCCTGTGCTGCCAGAGCTTCACCGCTCCGGTACCTTAGCTAGCTAGATCAAAGCTAGCTCAGGTATGTCTACACAACCTGCAATGGCATCCCCTGATTATAGTGCAGACATACCCATAGTGGGGAACAAGTAGGAATAGTAACTCATTCTCTGGTCTGTTCCTAGAGCAATCCAGCTCCATGCCACCCCTTACTCAGGGTAGATTATAAATGTCCAGTGTGGTCTATATGTTTATCTTATATTTCCTTGTTCTCTCAAATATCCCAAGGCTCTAAACCACAGTCATCCACATCCCAGACTCTGCAGTTTACTATAGGATTTCTGTAGTGTTTAGGCCATTACTGTTGAATAATGCAGTATGTTTTTATACAAGTGATCTTTACCTTTCCTCCAGTATTGCTGGGGGGATTCACAGGGAAAAGGTGAAGGATTGTAATCTGAGGGGAATGACAGTGCCAGAAATTCACAAGCCAGGTGGAAACATTTAGTTATGTGGGAAAATGCTACTTCACCTGACAAGTGTTTCTATTGCTGTTTTCTTATACATGAGTCACAGCAGATGGAGTGTTTAGAGGGTGGAGGGGGGGGGGTTCATTTTCACTTATGTCATGTCTGCCGTATGCTTATACCAAACCTAACAGAGGGCAAAGAAGAGAGGAGGAAGGAAAGAAAGGGAAAAATGTCTCTATATGATATGAATTTATCTCTCCGAAGTGCCAGGGTCTTTATGCAAAGCAGGGAGCAGTCCGACATTGCACATGAGGACTGCAAATTTTACTTCTCAGTCCAAATGCAAACTGCCCAGATTAGCAAATGCCCTAAAAAATGTATGCCCAACACACACACACACACACACACACACACAATCACCTGTGCAGATTCTATTGATCTGTCTTTCCTTTCCAAATGTATAAATGAGAATGATTTTCTTTAAAAAAAAAAAATACAAGCAAAAATCACAGAGTAAAAAATGTATTCTTGTACCTGAGCTTCAATCAGATTTCTACTGTATAGGTTCCTGTCTGATCTCACGGCTTCATACAGATTCTGTTGCTGTTTTAATTTGGTCTCAGCCTCTGCTATCTTCTTCTTATAGTCAAAGATCTGCATTTCCCGCACTTTGATATCTTCCATGTGCTGGAGGACCTGGAGCAGAAAATAGGAAATGAACATGATTAAACCATCTTCCCATGATTATCAGGATGGGACAAAACTTTGTGATTTTTATCTAAGATGGCAGCTGCAAATCCCTGTAATAAGAATCTATGCCTACAGCCACAATCAGTTTGGTCCAAGTGGGAAATGTAACTTTTCTGAGTTGCTGATTTGGGGGAACATTTTATTTTTACCTGATGCTAGGCTTTGGCTCAGACACAAAGGCAGAATACATATACACTTTAAGGTCAGATCAACACAAAGCAGCATTCATAGGAAAAGTATTAGGTTTCTTTAGAAAGCCAGGGCCAGATTTCAGATGTTTACCAGCTACTGATTAGGGAGAGAGACAGAAAGAGAATATGTATGATATATTCCAACAGGTTACAATTGCAAACAGATCATTGTGAAGGACAAGAGGTTTCAGTCTCTCTTCCTTCCTTACAGTTAAATGTTGTTTGATGGATATTTACAATAATAAGGGAGTCAATCAACTATATTTACAACTAAACAGCCAGGTAAGAAGCCACCATGGTAGCATTCATGAGGGGCTGGGAATGGTGAAGTATGGAGATGGATGGTGATGGATGGATTTTGATGAGGGACATTTTGCCCATGGAAGATCATATTCATTGCCAATGGGGATGGAGAATTTGCGAGGGAGATCCTTATTAAAGTGTTGGTGGCATATCACTTCAAGGGAAATGACAAGTACTATGTTAAAGAAGAAACAACAAAAATGGTTTGCCTGACCATTTTGCTGGACTTTTTAGTGATGCTCTATCAAAAATAAGCCCCTTCAACCTGCTGGCGCAGATTTCATAACAGATGAGCATAAGCAAGCAGCATTGTATGGATATTCAACCACAATGCACCAAATATTGCACAGAAAAAAAACTGAAAATGGGCAGGGACACAAAGTGAGGAATATCTGCTTTTGGTTTCATCGTCCAGGTGAGGATAAGAATTCCACCATTAAAATGAGCAGAAATATCAAGGGGTATAAAAACAAATGAGGAAAACAGCTTTATGCATAGACACACAGGAGGAATAAACTCTGAATTACAATTGCAATTCATACCCAACTGTCTGGTCTCCATTCTTTGAAGGTAATGGTTCAAGTAACAGTAGAATTTATATTCATATAAATTCATAGGAAGAAATACAAAAATGTTTGGGATAGACACGCAGTAACAGCAAAGTTAGCAGTTAGCATAGTTGTCCCCTTCTGTGAATGTGAGAGCAGAGCCAATGTATAGAAAGGTCTTTAGGGGGCTGGCTATGGGGCAAGAGCTTAATTAATTGATTACTCTACTAGACACCTTCACCCAACTCTGGAGACTGAGAGTATCTAAATATAGAAAGTTTTATCACAGCAATGGGGATGGAGTTCCAGCACATTTGTAGCTGACTGCAGAGGAGCCCAGAAACTGCTTGCAATGCAATATGAAAGCAGAGTCCCAGTTTATAATGTACTCCTGCCTTTTCTTTTTGTGTTAAAACAATCTGCCAATAGTAATAAGAGTGAGAAAAAATCAATAAAGAGTGTTTAAAATCTGCAGCGTAGCCTAGTGACTATATAAGCTGAAGCAGGATTTGAAAGTAGGTCACTGCATTTGTAACTCTTTAACTTGTATTTGATGCAACAGAAGTGTAATAAACTTCTGGACTAAGTTTTTCAAGTTGGTACTCATGGTTTTTATGCTGACTATGCTTTTTCTGAAGTGCTGAAACTCATACAATTCCCCTTTACAAATACAAAAAAGGCACGCATGACATGACCCAGGGACTGATCCTGTGAGGAGCTGAGTGCCCTCAAATCTAGTAGGGTTGACGGCACCCAGCAACTTTTCAGGGGGAGTTCACCTCTGTGCAGAGGGCCAGCACAAAGCCTATTAATTTACATACCATCGAAGCTAGAGTGACCATATTTCTCTGTGTTGAATACCGGACACCTGGTAAAATTACTCATATTCGAGCAAGTTCAACGGCAATCAATTAGAACTATGCAGCACAAACGTTCAAATTAACATCAAGTTGACTGAGCCCTTGTTAAAAAGAAATACTGTGTAGTTGGAGTCTTTATATTTACCATTCTTATCTTTAAGGCTTTAGGGTTCACACGGGAAGGGGTGACACACACACACTCTAATACCCTGGTCCCCTGTGGTTGGAAGCAGCTTGTCCCTTCCTGCCCTCACAGTGTCAAAAGACAGCTAACACCTTGCGGCGGCTGCTGGCCACTGACATAATCCAGCTGCCCACTGACATAATAACCTAGCCGCCTCCTGTCCCCCAGCTACAGTGCAGACAGGAAGGGGCTAAGCCCTAAGGACGCATTGTGCACTAGGGCCCAGGGAACCTGACTGCAGGGGCTTTAGCAAACCGGGCCAGAGAGATGGCTCAGCAGGGGAGGGTTCCTAGGGGATGGAGCAACCCTGTGCTCCCTGGGAGTAAGACCCAGGGCAGGGGGAGGGGGAGCAAGACCCAGGGAGGGTGTTAAGTCCCTGCCCCAGGGGCTGCTGTGGCGCCTGCAGGTTTGGGGCGTGAACAGGCTGGAAATCGCTGTCCTCACACACACGCTCCAGAGCTTAGCTGAGGGGCAGAGAGGCTTCCCCATGCCAGCGCTGGGTGGGGCTTTGGCACATAAAGCCCTACTATGAGGACTTCAGTGGGAATTAAGTGGTGTATGGGCCCTGTGCTAACCCTCTAGACGAGGTGGATTTTACCCTAAGGCAGCATAGGAAAAAGGATATTTTTTGTCTGGTAAATCCTTTAATTATGAAAATGGCAGAGCAACCCAGAGGCACATGTACAATCTGAAAGAAACTGACTAGAGTACATCGTGACAGTGTCCCTTTAAACTCCAAATTTGTATCAGGAAAACCAATCATTCATATGTGTGTTTTGGGGGGAAGGTGATTTCCTTGCACTCATGCAAAAACCAGAATCTGCACAATTACTCCAGATACTGAGTGCATAGTTGAGAAGACCAGTTAGGCATTTGCCTTTAAGCCATAACGTACAATTGTACTGATGCAATTTTGCATCTTGTGGGCCATGAAATTAAACAAGACTACAGTATAAAGACTGAGCAAGATCCTTGGCTGTGGGAAGAAGTGCATGGTGCAGGTCAGCATGGGGGTGCCAAGGTGGCCTTTGTACAACCCTGATCTTGAGCTGGCTGTATGCCAGCCAGTTTTCTTGCATGTTAGAGCAACCAGAAGATTCTTGCAACAGCCTCCAGGGGACAATGTGGCAGCCAGGGATCAGCCAGGTGTGAGAATATTGGCCACACCCCCTTTTCCTCAGACACGCCCCTTACACTGATGGCATAGGATTCATTAGTAGGGCACTTTACACTGGTGGAGGGGCATAGTGTGGCCACAGCTTAGCAAGGAAAATCAGCCATTATTTCGAGGCAGCTTTCCACTGTAGCCTCGGACCTCTTATGTGTATATTTGGCTATTATTTACTTCTTTACCATTCAGTTCAGTGAACCTGCCCAAGAACTCAACATTGGATCCTCGCTTATTTGCTTCACTTTATTTAACCGCTATGAGATCTTGAGAAGTTCTGCCTATGTCTTAAATGTCCTGGTATACCATTAAGCTTTCTATAGATGAAGCGTATTGAAAAAGAAATAGGTTTCTGGATTTTCTTGGGTACAACATTAACCTTGTAATGGGCTTTTGGAGACACAACACTGCTTCGTAACCTCTAGTTAACCATGGCCAGGGAACAATGACAGGTGAGATTGAAGGGTTTATTCAACTGTTTGCTGTCCAACAGATTCTGAATGGTGTGTCTGAAGCTGCAAGAGGGAACAGAGATTTTACCACCAACTCGGCATTTCAGGTGAAAACAGCCTCCTTTCTAAAGGGGGACATGTTCCACTAATACTTGTAGTGAGTTAATACAGACCACATGGGAAAGATTTTCCTCTTATTTATATTGGTGCAAATCAGGTCTCACACCACTGAAGTCAATGGAGTTACACCAGTGTAAAAGTGGTGTAGGTGAGCAGAGAATCAGGCACAATGAATAGAAGGGTGAATCTAGCATGACTTCTCACCATAAAATCCTTTGCCATCCTGGCTGTAACTTTAAACTATGGGCTATTCATCACATGCCTGAAACCAGAGTATTCTAGCTCAAAGGGCTCTGTCCTGCCTTGAACTTACAGACCTGTGTTAGGGTCAGTGTGGCATGGCAGGCCCCAGCAGGAGCTCTGGAAGGCACTGGGCATCAGACAGGCATTCCTAGAGTCCCTCAGGAGCACAGCAGCTATGCCACCAGGGTATACCATGTGCCCTGGTGCAGAGGGGATGACAGAGCCATGGCTGTCCACAGGGGAGAGCCTCTGGGAAGAGAATCTTCCCCCAAGTTGGCATAAGGCTCCTCTATTGCAGTATAAGGGCTGCCACTACCCCACAGGTTACTGTGTAAGAGGGAATGGCTAGCAGAGAGATTTGCATAATCACAGATACACCAGCCTCACCCAGAGCCCTGCCCTCAAAAAAGGAAAGAGCAGCTGAGCACAGGAAGCCTCTGCAGAGCACACACAGGGTGTGAAGCTCTGCGCTGGTCCCAACATCTTGCTCTGCTTGCATACTGAATGGGCACCAGTCCTGATGCGATCAGGGATCTCTGCAGCTGCACGGTGAGTCTGGATTTGCCCCTGAGTGAATCAAATAAGCGTAAAAATCCCCTGTAAATGGGTAAACACAATACAGGCACCATTACACAAACAGCCCTAGAGTCACAACCGCCATTTCCTGAGACTCTGCAACAGTGAGGCCAATGTTCCATTGACCACACTTTGCCATGAGTGGTGTCTGACAGGCTCTGAGAGCACCTGAATGGGTGTTTTAGGAGTGGCCTAGACCTGCAAGGACTTCACCTCCCGACACATTGCATCAGGTGCACAGGTGTTAGGGTAAAAGGGTTATGGAACTTTCGGATTAAATGCCAAAAATGTTGCGCCCTAAGTCAGAAAACCCTCAATCCTTTTCACCCTAGGTACAAAAAAATGTGCACAGCCCTAATCAGAAATGCATAGTTCTACAGCAAGATCCTTGCCGTTCTGATTTCTGTGATTTACAGCTTGACCGTACTTTATAATGATCCTAACTCATAGCTACATGATTAGATGCAGTGGGGGTGGGGGGGTAAAATGTGACTTTGGAATAAAGAGAAATCTCACTTAAATGGAATATTATTCCAAAGAAATGATATGACGTAAGCCAGACAAGAGGGTATGTATCATTCAAAGATGATTTAGAAGCCACTGATCACATGAATTTGTAAGAGGTAATTATAAAGTGAGAAGGTAGCAAATAACTTGTGAGTTGAAACAGCTTGAAGGCTAGCTTCCCAGTAAATCAATGAGCTTCTTGGAGAGCTCTCCAATGTGATCTTCAGCAATTAATGGAACATGTCATCATCATGTTCCTGAGCATACCATGAAATAAAGCGGTACAGAAGAGTACAGCTTACTCAGGAAGGACAGGCAGGGGAAAAAGGGAGGAGGTGTTGCCTTAGATATTAAAAATGTATACACCTGGAGTGAGGTTGAGATGGAAATAGGAGACAGACTTGTTGAAAGTCTCTGGGTAAGGATAAAAGGGGTAAAAAACAAGGGTGGTGTCATGGTAGGGGTCTACTGCAGACCACCAAACCAGGAAGAAGCGGTGGACAAGGCTTTTTTTACACAACTAACAAAATCATCCAAAGTATAGGACTTGGTGGTAATGGGGGACTTCAACTACTCAGATATCTGTTGGGAAAATAACACAGCAGGGCACAGATTATCCAATAAATTCTTGGAATGCATTGGAGACAATTTTTTATTTCGGAAGGTGGAGAAAGCTACTATGAGAGAGGTGGTTCTAGATTTGATTTTGACAAATAGGGATGAACTGGTTGAGAATTTGAAAGTGGAAGGCAGCTTGGGTGAAAGTGATCATGAAATGGTAGAGTTCATGATTCTAAGGAATGGTAGGAGGGAGAACAGCAAAATAAAGACAATGGATTTCAAGAAGGCAGACTTTAGCAAACTCAGGGAGTTGGTATGTAAGATCCCATGGGAAGCAAGTCTAAGGAGAAAAACAATAGAAGACAGTTGGCAGTTTTTCAGAGAGACATTATTAAGGGCACAAAAGCAAACTATCCCACTGCGTAGGAAAGATTGAAAGTATGGCAAGAGACCACCCTGGCTTAACCAGGAAATCTTCAATGATCTAAAACAGCAGTTCTCAAACTGTGGGTTGGGACCTCAAAGTGGGTTGCAACCCCATTTTAATGGGGTCACCAGGCAGGGCCGGCTCTAGGCACCAGCAAAACAAGCTGGTGCTTGGGGCGGCACATTTCTAAGGGCGGCATTCTGGCACCAGCCATGCCGCCCCTAGAAATGTGCCCCGGCCGCCCCAGCTCACCTCCGCTCTACGCTGCCACCGCTCAGCTTTCGCACGCCGCCGCCACTCGGCTTGAAAGCCTGGGAGGGAGGGGGAGAACCAAGCAGCGGCGGCACGCGAAACAGCTGTTTCACGCGCAGCAAGCCTGGGAGGGAGGGGGAGAAGCCAAGTGGCAGCAGCAGAGCGGAGGTGAGCTAGGGCAAAGGGGTTCAGGGGGGGCCCACAGGAAGCAATGGGGTGGGGAAAATGCAGCACCTGCGGGGGAAGAGGCGGGGCTGGGGATTTGGGGAAGGGGCGGAGTTGAGGCAGGGCGAGGGGGTGGGGGCAGCCAAAACATTTTTTGCTTGGGGCGGAAAAATCTGCCCAGGGCTGAAGCTAAAGCCCAAGGGCTTCACCCTGAGTGGTGGTGCTCAAGTTACAGTCCCCCTGCCTGGGCTGAAGCCCTTGGGCTTTGCCCCCACACACACACACACCCAGGACAGCGGGGCTTAGGCAGACTCAGGCTTCAGTCCCCTCTCCTGGGGTCACGTAGTAATTTTTGTTGTCAGAAGGGGGTCACGGGGCAATGAAGTTTGAGAACCCTGATCTAAAAATCAAAAGAGTCCTACAAAAACTGGAAAGTAGGTCAAATTACAAAGGATGAATATGAACAAATAACGCAAGTATGTAGGGACAAAATTAGAAAGGCCACGGCACAAAACAAGATCAAACTAGCTAGAGACATAAAGGGTAACAAGAAAACATTCTAAAAATACATTAGAAGCAAGAGGAAGACCAAAGACAGGGTAGGCCCATTACTCAATTGGGGGGGAAAACAACAGAAAATGCGGAAATGGCAAAGGTGCTTAACGTCTTCTTTGTTTCGGTTTTCACCAAGAAGGTTGGTGGTGATCGGACGTCTAACATAGTGAATGCCAGTGAAAATGAGGTATGATCAGAATCTAAAATAGGAAAAGAACAACAAGTTAAACATTACGTAGACACGTTAGAGGTCTTCAAGTCACCAGGGCCTGATGAAATGCATCCTAGAATAATCAAGGAGCTGAGTGAGGAGATAGCTGAGCCATCGGCGATTATCTTTGAAAAGTCACGGAAGATGGGAGAGATTCCAGAAGACTGAAAAGGGGCAAATCTAGTGCCCATCTATAAGAAGGGAAATAAGGACAACCCGGGGAATTAGACCAGTCAGCTTAACTTCTGTACCAGGAAAGATACTGGAGCAAATTATAATTAAGCAATCAATTTGCAAACATCTAGAAGATAATAAGGTGATATGTAACAGTCAGCATGGATTTGTCAAGAACAAACCATGTCAAATCAACCTGATAGCTTTCTTTCACGGGGTAACAAGCCTTGTGAATGGGTGGAAGCAGTAGACGTAGTATATCTTGACTTTAGTAAGGCTTTTGATACTGTCTCGCATGACCTTCTGATAAACAAACTAGGGAAATGCAACCTAGATGGAGCTATTATAAGGTGGGTGCATAAGGTGGTTGGAAAATCGTTCCCAGAGAGCAGTTATCGTGGTTCACAGTCACGCTGGAAGGGCAAATCGAGTGGAGATGTGCAGGGATCAGTTCTGGGTCCAGTACTGTTCAATATCTTCATCAATGATTTTGATAATGGCATAGAGAGTACATTTATAAAGTTTGCAGACAAAACCAAAATGGGAGGGATTGCAAGTGTTTTGGAGGATAGATTATAATTCAAAATTATGTAGACAAACTGGAGAAATGGTCTGAAGTAAATAGGATGAAATTCAATAAGGACAAATACAAAGTACTCCACTTAGGAAGGAACAATCAGTTGCACACATACAAAATGGGAAATGACTGCCTAGGAAGGAGTACTGCGGAAAGGGATCTGGGGGTCATAGTGGATCACAAGCTAAATATGAGTCAACAGTGTAACACTGTTGCAAAAAAAGTGAACATCATTCTGGGATGTATTAGCAGGAGTGTTGTAAGCTAGACACAAGAAGTAATTCTTCCACTCTACTCTGCGCTGATTAGGCCTCAACTGGAGTATTGTGTCCTGTTCTGGGCACCACATTTCAGGAAAGATGTGGACAAATTGAAGAAAGTCCAGAGAAGAGCAACAAAAATTATTAAAGGTCTAAAAAACATGACCTATGAGGGAAGACTGAAAAATTTGGGTTTGTTTAGTTTGGAGAAGGGAAGACTAAGAGGGGACATGATAACCGTTTTCAAGTACATAAAAGGTTGTTACAAGGAGGAGGGAGAAAAATTGTTCTTCTTAACCTCTGAGGATAGTACAAGAAGCAATGGGCTTAAATTGCCGCAAGGGAGGTTTAGGTTGGACATTAGAAAAACTTCCTAACTGTCAGGTTGGTTAAGCACTGGAATAAATTGCCAACGGAAGTTGTGGAATCTTCATCATTGGAAATTTTTATGAGCAGGTTAGACAAACACCTGTCAGGGATGGTCTAGATAATACTTAGTCCTGCCATGAGTGCAGGGGACTGGACTAGATGACCTCTCGAGGTCCCTTCCAGTCCGATGATTCTATGATTCTATAATAGGAGGCAATGGACACAACTCAAAGTTTTTGAAGAGATTCTCCAAGTAGCCCATGTTTCACAGATTGGGTTGAATTAGTATGTTCAGAGGTAATAGGGAATTTTACAAATCCAATCCTGTGAGGTGCTGAGCTCTTCTTGCAGAGTGCTGAGCATCCTTAACTCCTACTGCCTTCAGCAGAATTTGAGGGCACTCAGCAGCTTGAAGGATCAGCTTTGCAGCTTAAATAGGGCCGAGAGAGTAAGACATAAGTGAATACAGAATACATCTCTGTGGCTCAGAAGTAACATGTAGGAGACCTAGGTTTGAATCTCATACTATTTCTCATTCCCGGAGCAGGGTGGTTGGGAGAAAAGCAATGGCAACACACTCAGGATACATCTACACAGCAATCAAAGACCTACAGCAGCAAGTCTCAGAGCCCAGGTCAGCTGATTTGGGCTCGTAGGGTGCGTGCTGCAGGACTAAAGATAGTAGTGTAGATATTTGGACTCGGGCTGGAGCCCAGGCTCTGAGACCCTCCACAAGCCCAAGTCTGTTGATCCAGGCTCTGAGACCTGCGTTGCAAGGGTTGGTTCGTTTGTTTGTTTTTTTGCTGTGTAGACATACTCTCAGATCCCAGTGGCCTTGCCTGGTGTATCACTGCAACCTTGCATACCTGGCCTTGCGTATCACTATGGACACATTCACTGAACCTCCCAGACAGAACAGAAACACTGTAATGTGTCTCATACACTGAGAAAGAGAAGTGACTTAAGCAGGAAAAAGGAAGACCTTGATGAAGGAGCAACTTTGATTTGAACCTAGGCCCCTGGAGATAGTAACCTGTAAGTAATTAACCATTGGAACAATTTACCAAGGGTCACAGAGGATTCTCCATCACTAACAAGTTTTAAATTGAGATTGGATGTTTTTCTAAATATCTGCTCTAGGCATTATTTTGGGGAAAGTTCTCTGGTCTGTTGTTTTATAGGAGATAGGACTAAATGATCACAGTGGTCCCTTCCAACCTTGAAATCTATAAATCTATGATCGGTTTGCAAAGGTCACCAAGTGAGGCAATACCAAGGCAGCAGAGCCAAAGAGAAGTTGGTTAAAAAGTCAGGAAAAACTGGCAGAGGATGGACATGGCTATGGCCAAAATTATTTTAAACACATGGAAAATAGGAGAGAAAAAAAAAGATGCTAGCCTAGAACGGTGTACAAATGTACAAGACAGTCCTGAGTGCAATGATCTGCCAAAAACCCACAAGCTTTATTAAAATCTTTGTAAACTCTCTGCAGACCATTGATCAATCCTACCTATCAGCTGAATCTAAAATGTCAGGAACTGAATCCGCTCTCGTTCCAATTTTGAGAGGGAGAGAGAGAGAAATGGATGAATCATGTGTGCACACAAATCATCTCATACCTTCTGGGTGAGTTCACTAGCTTCATTGATATAACGGTCTCTCTCTTTTTCCAGCTGGTAGATGATCTTCCTCTGCTTCTGAGCCTCATCCTTATAGTTCTGAATTTCTTCTTCCAAGTTCCTCTTGGACTGTTCATGGAGCTTCACCAGGTTCAGCTGCTTTTGAGTGATACTGGCAGCCTTAAGCAAGTTCTGCAAAAAGAATCCCGAAACAATGACCATTCATGTCTGTAACTCAGAATGCTGCACTGTACACGCGATGTTAAACGCGAGCTTCTGTCTGAGTGGGTTAGAGATGCCCTAGTGTCATTACACCTTATCAGATTCGCTAAATTAAAGACACTCAGTCTCCAAATATGATCATGAGACTGTCTCCATGCAGTGGTCCCCCAACTTTTTATGGCATGCCCACCCTCACCTGTAATGTGATCTGTCCATGCCCTCTGGAAGCCAGGGTCAGGAACGGGACTATGGTTGGGGCCAGGGCCCAAGGCTGGAGCAGGAGCTGCAGCTGGGACCGTGGCTGGGAGTGGAGCCACAGCCGGGGCCAGGAGTGGGGCCGAAGCCAGGAGCAGGGACCAGGCTGGAGGCCAAGGCCAGGAGTGGAGCTGCGGCCGGGACGTGGTGGGGACCGGGGGCTGAGGCTGGGGGTGGGGCTGGGGCCGCAGCAGTCAGGAGCTGGAGCGGAGCCACAGCTAGGATGCAGTCGGGGCTGGAAGCTCGGGCCGTGGTCAGGAGCAGAGGGGGGCCAGGACCCAGGGGCTGAGGTTGGGGTCTTTACGGGGGGCAGGGCTGGGGCTGGGACCGGAAGCGGAGCTGGGGTCTGGGGCTCGGGCCGGGGCCAGGGCTAGAAGCAGAGCCGTGTCTGGGGGCCAGGCTGATGTGGAGCTGGGGGCAGAGCGGGGCTGGTTGGCACTCCCTCCCCACCCCGAATGGGGGCTGGCCCAGGCCCCACTGCACCCCCCCCCCCCGAACATTCCTCAGCATGCCCCTGGGGGGGCACACCCCACAGTTTGGGTACAACTGCACTAAAGAATGAGGCAGAGCCCTGTGTTAGACTATTTTTTTAATCCTGCTCCCATCCCACCCTGCAATACCCACTCCCACCCACTGCCGCGTTGCTTCTTGCATTTTGATCCCGCTCCCACCCAAAGCTTAGATCCCACAAATCCCACAAGAGAGACAGATTCCCCACGCTACTTAAAAAACAGCAACACAAAAATAAATTAAAACACTCTCAGTTAATATATTATATACATAAAGGGAATCTGAACACAACTTTTACCACTAAAAGAATAAAACAAATCTTGCTCAAACCATGTAAAAAAATACTTTAACTTCTGTTGTAATAGACACTCAATTTCTTTCTATTCCTCACTTAAATTTAAGTATTAAAACCTTTATTTAAAAAAAAAACCACACAAAAAAACCTTGTTTAACATTGCTGAAATTCTATTTATGACAAACTGACCAGAGATTTAGTGTTTTCCCGCAAATTACCGTAGTTTGGGGGTTTTTGCCCACACAATCCTGGCCTCAACAAAGTACATTTTACCCGCTCCCACTATTATGGCTGCAGGTCCTGCGGGACCCACGAGCTCCCAGTCCTGCTAAAAGGCTCTAGAATGAGGCAGTATTTTTGAACTGGAAGCTGGGATACTGATGTTTGCATTACAGAAGGAATGGAGAGGGTTGTTCATGAGGGGAGATAATAAAGGCAGTGGTTGAACACCTTCCAGTCTCGTTTTCTAGTAACCAGGTTGAACTTGTAAACGGAGCAAGGTTGTCCTGCAAGTCATTGAAGGAGAATAAACAGGACACCAAGATCTCAGTTTAATTGAGTTACTTTTCTAACCTCACTTTAAAAAATCCTTCAAAACTAAAGAATCCATTTTTCACCCTCTTCAAAAGGTGACCCTGTTAGATAAGGGGGGCCCCTGTGTAAATTTTCTTCTAGTCTCCTGCAATAAATTCCTTCTGACTTTGCCTAAATCTCTTTATCTTGTACAAATATTTTTGCGGTGTTCCCTCTCCTGCTCTGCCTAAATTGAGTAACTATAGAAACCAGTTTGAACAAGGTCAGCCTGAGATGATGCAGTAGTACCTTTCCTTTGTCTGTCTTAAAACTATAATTATTGATGCTTGTCACTAATAAAGTTGCCACATGCCTCCGAAGCTGTCTGCTGAGGGGGGGTTGTGTGCCCTTTGATCAAAGCTACTCGGCCTCAGTGTGTTTCTTACATGGCCTCTGACAGTTTGTGAGCTGTAAATCCGACTCCGCACTGCCCGGGTGTTGGAACAGTGAGTAAGGACAAGCTGATTTTTACCTAACAGTATTGGGGGCTCGTCCGGGATCCTCTGGTGCGGCTCCTCCACCCGGCAATTTGATTACCCCTATACGAATCGGTCGGCACCACGGGAGATTTCTCCCAGCCGATTCGGTATTGGGGAGTCGTGTGCCGAGTTGTAGGTTAAGCGTCAGTTGGAAAGCTCCTGTCAGACGCCATGGGGCAAGGGACTAGTGTCCCTGTTGGGAGCCCTTTGGGTATTATGAATAAGTTGTGGGATGAAGGAAAATTGCCGGTCCAAAAGGGAATGACCAAAAGGAAATTGTACACTCTGTGTGTGACAGCTTGGACTGGATATACTGCAGTATTGGCCAATCCGGAGGAACGGTGGCCTAGGTATGGTTCTTTTGAGCGGGCCGCCTTAAGGGGAGTAAGGGGCCAACTCAAAGACAACCATCCACGACAGTTGGATTGGTATTGTTGGGATTCCGCAGAGGGATTGTGGAAATCTTTAAAGATAATGGCAGTCCGACCCTCTTCCGAGGAGGATATCCCTCCCCCAAGTTATTTTAATGAAGAATGTAAGCCACGGCGTGTTTTGGACCGCCATTTGATTCCTTCCGCCCCTGCCCCGATGTACCCTTCCCTTGAGGGCGCTCCTCAGGGGTCGGAAATGATTTTGCCGGCCTCCCCTCCGGAGTCTGACAAAACTGGATGGGAAGAAGGGGGAGACTCCTCTCGGGACAGAGCAATCACTCGTAGTATGACAAAGGGGTTACTGGAACTACGGGAATTGCAGGATAAAATCGAAGAAGTCCTGGAGAGAAGTCCTAAGAGACCCCCCCCTCCAGATGCCTCTTCAGGTACATGATCAACCCTTTCTGGGTACTGATGGCGCTTTACGGCATGCCAATATTGTTGAAATAAAAGGATGGCTTGAATGGGATCTTAAGGAGTGGGGAAGGTTGGCAGGGACTTTCAGAGATAAGCCTCAGAGAGTCTTAGAATTAGTGGAACGGTTGTTTACAAGTCATAATCCTACTTATGCAGATGTTGACCAGTTGTTAGGAAGGGTTTTGACAGGGGAGGAGAGAAGTAGATTGTGGACGGCAGAAAGAGAATGGGGTGATGAATGTTATTTGGATGACTAGACAGACTGAGGCGGCTCATTGGGGCCCACAGGAATGGACAGAGGTTAGAAGAACTCAGCTAAGAACAGACAGGGAAAGACTGTTGGGCAGACTGAGAGAGCTGGGTGGGGGAAGGATAGATCAGTGGTTTGAGCATTGGCCTGCTAAACCCAGGGTTGTGAGTTCAATCCTTGAGGGGGCCATTTGGGGATCTGGGGCAAAACTTGGGGATTGGTCCTGCTTTGAGCAGGGGGTTGGACTAGATGACCTCCTAAGGTCCCTTCCAACCCTGATATTCTATGATTCTATGACATGGCTCACCGCCCACCTAACCAGGCTAAATTCCTGCAAATTCAGCAGGAACCCGATGAACCCCCCAGAAAATTCTGGTCGCAGTTATTGGAGGGGGCTTGGATGTTCACCCAGCTGAACTCTGAGAGAAGGGAGGATCATCCTACCCTTATTTCACATTTTGTGACTCAGTCCTTGCCCCCTGTACGGGACTATTTTTTGAATTTCCGCCCTGGGTGGGGTGGTGAGTCTGTCACCTCAGAATTGGATGTAGCTGATTTTGCTTGGGAAAAGGAGAAAGAGCGTAGTAAAAAGAAGGATAGGAAGGAGAAGTATAAGCTGATGGCTTTCGCCTTCCATAGTGGCCGTGGTGGTGTTTGGGGTCGCGGACGTGGTCGAGGGAGAGGATTTCAGGGTACTAGGGGGAGAGGATCTTGGCTGCCCCAGCCATCGGGAAATTGTTTCCAGTGCGGACAACTGGGTCATTTTAGACGCGAATGCCCCTGGGGACGCTCAGGTGGCTCGGCTGTAGCTGTTAACAATTATGCCGAAGACGAGTTCGTTTCTACGCCGCCTGATCAACCTGTTCCCCAGGCCTGGGTCAACTATGGAGGACAGCAGCAGTATCCTAAGTGACGGTGCCCCGGGGACGAAGGCGGACATTCTGATGATCTTATCTCTTTAATGTCTTTAGCAGGCTCCCTCCTCTCCTTTTCCTTGCCCACTAAGGAGCCTCATTTAACCCTTTCAGTTCAAGGTTTCTCTGTATCTTTTCTTATGGACACAGGGGCTACCTTTTCCCTTTTAAACCATGCCCCCTCCTCTTGGTTATCTCCTGAGGTAAAAACTGCAATGGGGGTGGAGGGAAATCCACAAACTCTTGGGCTTACTTTGCCTTTGAATGTTGTTTTTGCTAATAAGTGTTTTTCTCACCGTTTTCTTTTTTCCCCAGCCTGTCCGATCCCCTTGATGGGTTGAGATTTACTTTGAAAAACTTGAGGCCACTTTAACCTGCACTCCTGAGCAGGTGGGATTATTAATGACTATGCTAGGAGATTCGGCCATAGTTTCGGGTACTCAGGAATCCTTTTCTTCCCTCCCTGCCGAACTCACTGATTTGCCTTCATCCCTTCGGGGAATCTCTGACACTGATGTTGGCCTGCTCCTTTCAGCGGAGCCAGTTAGAATTCAAGTTAAATCTTTTTTACCCCCTCCGTCTATCCCTCAGTACCCCCTATCACTAGAAGCCCGGGAGGGTATCCGCCATATCATTGAGGGATTTATTGCACAAAAGTTAGTTCATCCTCAGCGCACCCCCTGTAACATTCCTATCCTCCCCGTTAAGAAACTTCCTAAAAAGGAAGGAGATCCTGTCCGCTGGCGCTTTGTACAGGACCTGCGCCTTATTAACCGATATGTGATTCCCCTTCACGCAGTAGTCCCTGATCCCGCTACTATTATTAGTCAGATTCCCTGGGACGCTAAGTGGTTTACTGTTATTGATTTGAAATCAGCCTTTTTTAGCATCCCTGTGCACCCTGATTCTCAGGATCTTTTTGGTTTCACCTGGGAGGGGCAGAGTTATGTTTGGCAGTGCCTCCCACAAGGCTTTCGGGACAGTCCCACGATTTTCAGTCAATGCCTTCACCACGACCTGGAAGGTTTTGCCTGCTCACAGGGCTCTACATTGGTTTTATACATAGATGACATTCTGCTAGGTAACCGAGAGGAAGCAGCTCTCCGAATCGACGGTAAGGCACTTTTATCATACTTGCATTCCAGAGGGCACAAGGTAGACCCCCAACAAGATTCAGTGGGTCTCCCAGAGGATCCGTTACCTTGGGTTTCTGTTAGCTCCAGAGGGACGACTGATGGATCCAGCCCGTATAAAGACTATTCAACAGTGCCCCCTGCCGACCACTAAGAGACAACTTCGGGGGGTTTTGGGACTGATAGGATTTTGTCGCCCTTGGTTGCCCTCCTGTGGGGAGCTGAGTAAGCCGCTTCATTGCCTTACTGCTAACTCGGCTCCTGATCCTTTGCAGTGGTCCCCAGACACGATTCAAGCCTTCCAGTTACTTAAAGACAGTGTCGCCTCCTCGATGTCTCTCCGTGCCCCTAACTACGGCAAACCTTTTCATCTTTTTGTTCATGAACGGGGCGGAGTTGCTAGTGGGGTCCTTACTCAACTAAGTGGGCCCCATCATTTTCCGGTAGCTTTTTATTCTCAACAAATTGATCCTGTGGCCCAGGGGACTCCGTCCTGTACTCGGACTTTGGCGGCAACTGCCCTGCTGGTGGCAAAAGCCAGGAGCCTTACTCTGGGCCACTTTACTACAGTTTGGACCTCTCACGCCTTGTCGGCTCTTTTGCGAAGGGGCATGACTCAAGTGTTTTCGGCCCACCGACAGCAACAGCTGGAGGCAGAACTTTTGGAAGATCCCAATTTAACTTTTAAAAGGTGTGGGCCCCTTAACCCTGCTACTTTGCTCCCTGAGTTACCAGTTCCCCTGGATCAGCACAATTGTGTCGAGGTGGTCTCTAGTGTCCTACAGGTGAGGGACAACCTGTTTGATGAGCCTTTGGACAATCCTGATTGCATCTTTTTCTTGGATGGAAGTTCTTTTTATATCCACAGTAAGCGTTTTACTGGTTACGCGATCACTTCCGAATGGGATATTCTCGAGGCAGCCTCCCTACCTGGAAATTGGGGGGCCCAGGCTGCTGAACTCTACGCCCTGGCCCGAGCATGCCAGTTGGCTGCCGGTAAGACTGTTACCATTTTTACTGATAGTAAGTATGCCTTTGGAGTCGTACTTTGTCACATCCATCTCTGGAAGTTCTGTGGTTTCCAGACTGCTGCTGGGAAGCCTATTCAATATCTCCCCCTCGTCCTTAAGCTTTTGGACGCTCTCCAGGAACCTGCAGTCCTGGCGGTAGTTCACTGTCGGGCCCATTCTAAAGATGATACTCCTGTGGCCAGAGGGAACGCCTTAGCAGACACTTCTGCCAAGAATGCTGCTGTTTTGCCTCTAGCTATGCCTACGCTGGCCCTGGCTGCTTCCTCTTTCCTCCCAACCCTCTCGGTGTCTATGCCAGCTGCTGAACTGCAAGCGTGGCAGGCTTTAGGGGCTACTCTGATCAATGGTGCCTGGCTCATGCCGGATGGTCGCTTCTGCCTTCCCCGTTCCACATAGAATCATAGAATCATAGAATCTCAGGGTTGAAAGGGACCTCAGGAGGTCATCTAGTCCAACCCCCTGCTCAAAGCAGGACCAACCCCAATTAGATCATCCCAGCCAGGGCTTTGTCAAGCCTGACCTTAAAAACCTCTAAGGAAGGAGATTCCACCACCTCCCTAGGTAACCCATTCCACTGCTTCACCACCCTACTAGTGAAAAAGTTTTTCCTAATATCCAGCCTAAACCTCCCCCTCTGCAACTTGAGACCATTACTCCTTGTTCTGTCATCTTCTACCACTGAGAACAGTCTAGATCCATCCTCTTTGGAACCCCCTTTTAGGTAGTTGAAAGCAGCTATCAAATCCCCCCTCATTCTTCTCTTCTGCAGGCTAAACAATCCCAGTTCCCTCAGCCTCGCCTCATAAGTCATGTGCTCCAGCCCCCTAATCATTTTTGTTGCCCTCCGTTGGACTCTTTCCAATTTATCCACATCCTTCTTGTAGTGTGGGGCCCAAAACTGGACACAGTACTCCAAATGAGGCCTCACCAGTGCCGAATAGAGGGGAATAATCACGTCCCTCGATCTGCTGGAAATGCCCCTACTTATACAGCCCAAAATGCCGTTAGCCTTCTTGGCAACAAGGGAACACTGTTGACTCATATTCAGCTTTTCGTCCACCGTAACCCCTAGGTCCTTTTCTGCAGAACTGCTGCCCAGCCATTCGGTCCCTAGTCTGTAGCAGTGCATGGGATTCTTCCGTCCTAAGTGCAGGACTCTGCACTTGTCCTTGTTGAACCTCATCAGATTTCTTTTGGCCCAATCCTCTAATTTGTCTAGGTCCCTCTGTATTCTGTCCCTACCCTCCAGCGTATCAACCACTCCTCCCAGTTTAGTGTCATCTGCAAACTTGCTAAGGGTGCAGTCCACACCATCCTCCAGATCGTTGATGAAGATATTGAACAAAACCGGCCCCAGCACATATTCAGTGGCAGTTCGTTGGCACCATGACAAAGGAGGTCATTATGGCACCCACGCGCTCGTGGATACTATTACTCGCTTTTGGTATGCCCCAGGCATTCAAACTCTTTGTTTATCAATAGTGAAAGCATGCAGCACGTGTCAGCGTAATGGACCTGCACTGTCTCTGAAGACCCCCAAGGGTGGAAGACCCATGCCTGCTGCTCCTTTCCAACATCTCCAAATTGATTTTGCAGACATGCCCAAGGCTTTTGGGAAAAAGCACCTCTTGGTTTTAGTCTGCCCTCTGACTTCTTGGGTCGAGGCTTTTCCTACTGCAAATTGTACCGCTGCTACGGTTGCGAAAATCCTCCTCAAAGACATTGTACCCCGGTTTGGTATCCCTCTCGTACTTGACTCCGATCGCGGACCCCATTTTACTGGACATGTCCTGGGTTATTTAGAACAGGGACTGGGTATCTTGCACTCTTTCCACACTCCTTACCACCCCCAATCTAGTGGAAAGGTGGCGCGCATGAATAGGGAAATTAAGTCCACATTAGCAAAATATTGTCAGGAGACAAGGTTGAAATGGCCTCAGGTGCTTCCCTTAGTCCTGTTTCACCTTCGTACTCGCCCAACCCGTGTATTGGGATTGTCTCCTTTTGAACTCCTTTACAGGCACCCTCCCTTTAAAGGTGGGACATTTCCACGTGCTGATGTTTCCCTATTGGGGGGGGATCACATGACCACTTCTCAGTTTCTCTCCTTACAGGCCCGGCTTTGTACCTTGTGGAAGGCTTCACAGCTTTCCCAGACTATGCCACTAGAGGAACAGACTCATCCGTTTCAGCCGGGAGATTTTGTTTGGACTAAAAAGTTTGTTCGTGGTGATACCCTCCAACCGAAGTTTACCGGACCCCATCAAGTGCTCGACAACTCAGACTGCGGTTTTCTTGGACGGGCGCAAATCTTGGATCCATCACTCTCATGTTAAGCCGGCGGTAGTCGACCATAGTGCGGGACCACCAGCTTCTCCCAATCCTGGGGACACTACAGCGGACCAGTGGATAAGCTCACCTTTATCTGCCACCAAACTTAAGTTAACCAGAAGGAAATGCAAAAGCCCCGAACACTTGTGACTTTCTTTGTTTGCTTGTTGTTTCATGTTGGACAGGGGTCCTGGGAAACAAATGGATTCATAGGGTTGGTGCGCCAGATAGCCTGGGAAGCAAATCAGTCGCAATGTTGGGTCTGCATTCACCTTCCCCCGACTCCCCGTCACGGTATCCCCTTGGTAGGCATAAGTTTTAATCTCACAGGATTTATTGGGGATGCATACCATAAGGGAAATAACCGGTCAGGGGATAATCAATTCCAATGGGCAGTGTCTCATTCTAATATTTCTTTCCCCCTCGTCTCAAGCATGACGAGAATCCTTTGTTCCGAACAAGCACGTAATGGCACTGCTGGACGAATGTTCACTGGCAAGTCACATTGCCACATGACTTATAATTCAACCCATTGTTATAATTCATCATGGAGCCAGCCTGTGACTGATGTTAGGTCCTGTGCTGCCTACCTGCCTGAGTTTAACAACACTTGGCTCCGTGTTCAGAACCGCATGTATGAGGTGGGTTCCACGAACCAGTTGCTGTGTAAATATTTAAATGCCTGGACAGCCGAACCTGGAAATTATGTTGATGGTAGTTCCACCGACCTTTATTGGATCTGTGGACATCGCGCTCGAAAACATGTGTTCTCTAATATGTATGGTAGTTGTTATCTTGGGAAAATGATTCTAGGGGCTAGAGTTTTAGATCAGGTCCCGGGGGGGGGGGCGGATTCGCAGTAGGAGAGCTTCAAACCCTCGAACAGATACCCTCGCCCATCTGGTGGGCCTGGACCCCGAGGGTTCTGATTTTACTGCCACTGGTGAAACTTATCTTAGGGGTGTCGCCCCTTTTTATGGTTCCACAGCTAACCATTTGGATATCTTTGCCCTCCAACGTATTGTGGAAACTTTTGTTAATTCCACTGCGCTGTCCCTCTCCCTATTAAATGCGGAATTAACTCAAGCCCGTCTAATGACCTTGCAAAACAGAATGGCCTTAGACTATGTCCTGGCCCAAAAGGGGGGCGTCTGCGCATTAATCGGTACGAATGTTGTACTCACACTATTGATTATACACTAAATGTTTCCGCTCAAATTGAATTAATGCATCACCTGGCCACTGAATCTGAAACCACTGGCCATGGGCCGAGTGACACCCTGTTTGGATGGATACCCAATTTAAGTTCATGGATTCGCAATTTACTCTGGTATGTTATATGTGGTTTGATTTTTGTGATTATTTTATATTTGCTTGTTAAGTTAGGTATATGTTGATGCACATGCTTCCCTTCTGTAGTTAAAGCTGTGTTTAAACCACCAAAAACCAGAGACCCCACCCTTTTAGAATTAGCTCGCTTGGAAGTAGCGAAGGGTTTCCCTCTTCACTAATGGGTTCTATTAAATGCAGCTCTTGATACATTAGGTCTCAAGGCTGCTGAGGGGGGAATTGTTAGATAAGGGGGGCCCCTATGTAAATTTTCCTCTAGTCTCCTGCAATAAATTCCTTCTGACCTTGCCTAAATCTCTTTATCTTGTACAAATATTTTTGCGGTGTTCCCTCTCCTGCTCTGCCTAAATTGAGTAACTATAGAAACCAGTTTGAACAAGGTCAGCCTGAGATGATGCAGTAGTACCTTTCCTTTGTCTGTCTTAAAACTATAAATACTGATGCTTGTCACTAATAAAGTTGCCACATGCCTCCGAAGCTGTCTGCTGAGGGGGGGTTGTGTGCCCTTTGATCAAAGCTACTCGGCCTCAGTGTGTTTCTTACATGGCCTCTGACAGTTTGTGAGCTGTAAATCTGACTCCGCACTGCCCGGGTGTTGGAACGGTGAGTAAGGACAAGCTGATTTTTACCTAACAACCCTGTAATAGACTTATTCAGGATGCAGAACAATGTTTGATTCTCGACCAAGTGAGGAACCTAAAGAATCACATTACAGAGTCAAATCTACCGAACTCAGTTTCAGAAATACCAATAAGCACAAGATATTATTGCCTGGTATAAGAACCCTGGACACATGAAAAATGGTCAGCATGAGAAATTAATCTAAATGGTGGCAAGAGAGATCAGGGTTAAAAACAGACAAAGCTGTGATGCAGACAGATGGTGTGTTTTTTATTAGCACAGCCCTAATTTGACTAGATTAACATTAAACTCGATATGTTGTAGATACTACAAGCAGAGGAGTAATCAACTGCTTAGAATATCAAATAACACGTTTGCAATAAAGGCAAATGCACATAACACTTACAGCCCCCTGCTGTTTTATGTGCTAATACTAAGAAGTCCCTTTTGTGTTCACAGGTAATAATGTTGTTTCAATTCATAGAAATGGGGGGAGCATGGTTTAAGCTACAGACATCTCATATTCACGGCAAGATATTTGTTTACCAGTGTTAGCAAAGCAAGCTCACCTTGTTTAATATGTCCCTTTCTCTCACCAGCTCATCTATGGCTTTCTTATCAATTTCTATCTGCTTTTTAGCCATCTCCAACTCTAAAAGCAATGAAAAAATTATTAAACTTTGGGTTCAAACTGCATAGCTGGCAAAAACAAAGGTCTGTGGACTTTTTAAAAAGCTTTATTAATATTATATAAATGGAGATATTTATGACCTCCATTTGCAAATTCAGGTGCCTGAATTTAAGGATGTGAATCCATATTTAGGCACTATTGGAGCATTAGGCCAAGATTTTCAAAAGGGACTAGTGATTTTGGGTGCCTCTGATGTTAACTTGAGACACCGTAAAGGAGTTTTTCAGAAAACACTGTGCACTCTGAAAATCAGGTCATTTAAAGACATCTCAAGCTTGGCATCCAAATGGTGAGTCTCTTGAAATCACTAGTTCCTTTTGAAAATATTGGATTTAGATTTATAGACTTGTTTTAATCCCTCTGGGTCAAATCCAGTCTTGGCATAAAAGGACATAACTCCATTGGCTTCACTGGAGCTGCTCCCACTTAAGGCAATCTAGATTTGGCCCTTCATCCAAATACAAAGAAGAATAAATCACTAACAAAATAAGTAAGAGGAAATATGTGTCTGAACCAGAAACTGAAACTTTGATATCCGGAAGGCTGAGATGCAGGCAACACAATGCACTGGAATGCATGAGAACAATCAAAGTTGCCAGGAGGTGCATTGCTATCTGTTGCCTTTCTCACCCATTCAAAGACTGAGCTGCATTTCATGTGTCTTCCCCTCCATCCCAGCATGAGGCCTGATCTGATGAAGCAACAGCAGAATGGCTGTTCTCTCAGAGAGAGACCCTTACCTTTCGCAGTTATGGAGATATGAATACGAAAGACAGCATGTCCCATACATACAGTCATATAAAATACTTCATGTCCCTTATGTGCAGTCAGTTCAATACGCAACCTACAGACTAGGCAGAGCACAGGGAAGCTTTTACTGAGGCAACGTGTCCACACTAGGTATATAGCAGAATGGGGCTTTACATTTCAGCACTTCGCTATAATTCAGTCTATTAACACATTGTGCTGGAGTCATCTCTGTACTGGTATCATTGTAGGGGCACAAAACTGCTGGGGCAAAAGAATGTCCTGCTTGTGCCTTTGTCCAATCATCCCCCAGCCAGCTGCACAATGCCCTCTGCATCAGGGGCTGGTGCACCGGCAATACAGACTTGCACAGCAACACACACAGGGAGGGTGTTTCCTGGGGGTGGGAAGGGTTACACCTGCCATACAAAGGGGCTGAAGATCAGACCCATTATGTTTTCACCCAGCACATGCTGCACTCTGTGAAATTTCCAGAGACGTAGGAGACATACGTAAAGGCATTACAGCTATAGTACAATGCAGCTCCCATTCATATGGTCCCATACTGGGCACCAAAAAGGCATGATCTTGACTTGGAGCATACAGTGAATGAACATTATAACAAACAACACAACAGTGACAACACAACACAACAGAGGCAACACAACAGTGCTTTGATTCCTACCTCTCTCTAGTCCAGAGATTTGGTTTTTTAGGGTATCCCTCTGGTATTCTGCTTCAACTTTTTGCTCCTCTGCAACACGCAGTTTTCTCTGGATAACTTCTCTTACCTTGGAGAGTTTTGAAATTTCATGACGCATCTGAGTCACCTCATCCTCTCTCACCTGTGCAGAAACAAAAGGGAGAGCGGTTGAGAAGGACAATCCATTTTGAATCAACAAAAGGAAATACTTCTTTGCTTAGTTTATGCACAGTACTCAGTGGCACAGGAAGCCACGAAGATCAATGCTGTGGCTGGATTTAGAAAAAAGACTGGAGAATTGCACCACTATTAAAATAATTTAAACAAAGCCAACTGAGGCAATGAGAGAGGTAATCACATCTCATGCTTCAGGGCATAAGAGAGATCAATAAAGAATTCCCAACTGCAGTCCATGCACAGCACTGCACAGCGGGCTCAATGGATTAGATCTGAGGAGCCTTGCCTTTCATTGAAACATCAGCTACTGGTGACTGATGGTCTGATCAGAGTCTACATCCCTAAAAGCAGGAAGCTGGTAATCTACAGCTTTAAAAACCAAATCTTTGAGTCCACATTATGTTATGGAATCAGGAAATGAAACTGTTGATCCAAGACACTGCACTAAAATGTTGCCAGTAGTGATCATTACACTAGTGACTGCAGCCCAATCAATACATCAGAAATAATCCCCACACCTACTAAGAAACAAATATAAAATTGCCTTGCAGTTGCAGCAATGCCATCACAGTTTAAGGCTTCCACATCACAGCGCACACTGCCCCATTCGCAGAATCAGTCGCTACTAGGGACCTAATCCTGTGAGGTGCAAATACCTCCTGTGAGGAACAGAGCGCGCCCAAGTCCTGCTGACAAACACTGGCCTTCAAGAAATGTGCACACATTTACATCACCCAGTGCTAGGGGTGCTTAGTACTATGCCAGCGGTGTTTGCACACTGCAGGATCAGGCCCCACCTAGCATAATGGGGTCACGGCCCATGACTAGGGCACCCACAAGCTACCACAATACAAATAAATAATAACTGGACAGCATCTTCACAATGAATTTTCAGAAATCTGTGCACATAATCCGATGAAGTGTTGAACTCCAACTTCCACTGAAGTGAGAATCAGGCCCTTACACAGCTAATATCTGCCTTTGCACCCACCTTGAATCTTGTACTCAGTTCCCATTTGAACATGTTGTTTGTTACATTTTATGCACAGATGATACTGCTGGGAATAACAATTATGCTAGCTAACTGGGCAGAGAAATCTGGTTTTTCAATAGGTAATAAAAGTGCCCTTCCAGTGTGCGCAGCAATGCAACAGAAAAACAAACTCCCACAGTGAAATCTCACTGGGGTTCCAGAACAGGATCTTTATGTTACATTAGCTCTGGACAGATCTTCTAACACATCTGTTGTCGTTTGTTTTCATTGTTTTAACCAACAGTGCCCACTGCAAGAAAGCTTTCTATTAGCAACTGACTTCTTTTATTTAGCCGAATCAGTTGTACTTTACTAAAGTTTGATAACCTATTGGTTTTCTGTGCTGTTTTCTAATATAGCCAGTGCTGTAACCACAGCAATGCTCTTGGCTGGGGGAGATCAGATTCAGCAGACATATAGTAATAATATCTACGGTGCCTTTCATTCCCAAAAGCTCTTGAAATGCTTTTAAAAATGTAGCAGTCACTTTTCCCACTGATGAAATGCAGCTACCTCTGGCATGGTGCAAAACAGCTGTTTAACAGTGCACAGCAACACAAGATGACAGTTTAGGTCAGCAAGAAAACAACAACATACTGATTTGTATTTAACTTCCCCAATCAATACCAAAGAGGAAATATAAGTAGGAAGGAGATAGTTACCTACATTGGAAGTTGGCTGGGGCAGTTATTATTCCTACATATTATTGGCTTCCAGCAGCACTCACAATATGCTAATCACCATACAAACAGCCTCTCCCACAGAGGGCTTACAGTCTAAAAAAAGACTTTGCCTTTGTGAAAAATATCATGAGGACTTTAATGATCACAAGTAATCAGGACCTCAGTTTTATGTCTCATCTGAAACAGCACAGTATGATCTGGTACTAGACTGGGATGCTGGGATAATACCGACTAGGAGGGAAGAATGTCATCTACTGAATCACCAACAACAAATTCCCAACAGCAGAGGGATATGTCCGATGCCATACAAATATGAGCTGGTACTTACTTTGAGCTCCACTGTTTTCTGCTGGTTCTCCTGTGTTATTTGTTCAAAGGTCACGCTGTGCTGCTCGTTCTCTTGCTGGAGTTTAGAGTTTCTCGCCTGAAATTGCTCAAGTTCTTTGGCAGCTCTTTCATTCAGGATCTGTTAGATTATGAAACAATCCAGATAATTCTTTTAAATCTAACTCTAATGTATCTACATAGACAGACTGGCAGCACCTTGAGTCTCCCTGGGGGATCAGAGCTACTGAAGATTTTTCTCTTGATAGAAATTGTTCTTTATTCCTGATGAAATTATGAATGTGCTCAGAAATATGATAAATGTTCAACGGCTGGGAAAAATGACAACTTCTAATGAATAACATAGCCAGCATCATTTTCTCTGGGAGCTTTGCAAGTCTCCCTCACAGGTGGTGGATAAATATTTTAATGCCTCTTTGCCATTTGGCAGGCATCACATACCCAGCAACTCGCTACAATCATTGCAAATGAGTATGAGATTCAAATAATTTTAATCATCTGAGGGGCAGGGGAGCTCTATTTTAGCAAACAAATCCTACATTAATATGCCTATAACACTTCCTGGAGTGCGCAGTTTGCTGACATCAGGGCACAGCTATTTTTCCCCTTTAATCTGTCTTCAATCAAAAGCCCAGAACAGCAGTTTCATGGTTTATACGGAGAATATATATTTCAATATTGGAGCTGCCAGACTTTTCTTCTGCTTGATGGGACTTCCCCTGGCAGACATTACGTTATAAGTGAGGAAAGAACTATCATCATATTTTTCGGTTCAAGCATCCATGTGTCGCAGATCAATATGTACCGTGCTGTTTTTAAAAAAGGGTGTGCAGGGGATTTCCCACCCCCATTGCATGCTGGGAGAGATATGGGAGGTGAGCTTAGTAACGTCTGCAGCATACAAGAGCCAGGACGCAGCTGCAATGACTATGAAGGGGATTCTTTATTGAAATGGCTGTGATTCTCTGACATAGGGTCATAGAATCATAGAAGATTAGGTAGGAAGAGACCTCAGGAGGTCCAAGCCCCTGCTCTCCCTAAATCCTGGGCTAAGAAGCCATGGACAGAGTACAGAAGTGATGAGAATTATTAGAGAAGGGTATGACAGAGCAGGTTGCGGTTACTGTGTGTAATAAGGGCCTCTTGGGGATATCCTAGCTAATAAATCTTCGACTGGGTTTGGTGGATCCTGGAACTGTTCTCCAGGGCTGTGCCAGACCCAATCCGTTCTGAGAAATAATCAAGTTTTCCCTTCAACTATTCATGTGAATTGTGTTTTATTTAGACTTTATACTGAATTAACAAAAACATTGTCATAGGCTTCTACCCACATTGACTTGTAGACCTGAGGGGATGAGAGAACCATAAATTTGTAAGACACACACGACTCCTTGAAAACTTTCCCTTGAGGAAACATTGCTTTACAATTATTAGATCTCTTATGCTATTTACTGAAATTGCTTCTGTGGGCGCTTCTCAGAGTCATGGGAAATAGATGAACGATACAAACTGGTAGCAAAACACTGCTTTAGGACTTTGCCAGAAAACAGGTTTGAAAACAGTACTTGGTTAAAAAAATAAAAAGACTTAAGACAATACTTCGCACTTCTCTAGAGACTTTTATAATGTTTATACAAACATTTATTAGCTAAACTTCACAGTAAATTTGAGAGGTAGGTAAGTGTACTTTTTCCCAGTTTTCAGATGGAGAAACGAAAGCACAGAGGTTTCCCAACACAACACAGAAAATCTTTTGCAAAACTGGAAATATAATCTGATCCAAACTGCTGCTCTGGCCACTAAATCACACCAGCTTTGGGGTATTTGGTCCCAATCACTGTGGTCTTTGCAAGAAGAGCCCTAAAAATCATCATCAACCAGGTGGAAAACCAAAGGCCTTTAAGAGTGAAAAAAATAACTTGTCCATAAGAAAAGGGTAATACTGGACTGTCATGCATTACTATTTTAATTAGGATTTAAACATCAAGACTGGTATTTTCAACAGAGCCTAAGGGGGTTAGGCACTCAAATCCCAGTGAATTTCATTGGCATTTGGGCACCTAAATCCTTTAGGTTCCAATGTAAATACCAGCCTAACATACTAACATGACTGAAGCAGAACATATCTGCATTCTGGCCAGAGTACAGAAAGTCTCCTTTTACCAGACATAACGATCCTAAAGCCATTTCTTGCCACAAATCTTTAGGCAGTACACCTTGTTGATTTCAATGGGGGCTTCTGTTTAGTATGATATAGCCCCTCCAGTGACAGAGAGATCATCTTGATGATCTAATGGGTCTTCTCCATTCCTCCTTCTATTATGAAAATCCTAAAAGAGTAATCTAATTTCCTCTGTCTGACATCTGACCCTGATACTATTACCAGTTTCGGTGGGAGATAACAGAACCACCTACTGTACCTTCTGTTCCTTGAGCAGCTGTTCCAGTTTTAGGAGCTCCTCTTTGTTCTTCAGCACATGCTGCTGCAGCGCCTTTATTTCACTCTGCTTGTTGTCCATTTCCACATGAATGTGTTTAAGCTCCTTCTCCAGTTTGTCCTTCTTTCGAGATTCCCGGGATGCCTCATTCTGACGCATCTGGATTTCCTGCTGGAACTGCCGTCACACAGTGACGAAAGAAAGAAAGTTAGGGCATTGCCTGTCTTTTATTCAAACAACTCAAGTACAGTTTCCTTTTATTCCTACTGTGCTTGGCTTTGAGACACGGTGGCTTTTGTTTAATACTGCCTTCCATTGGATGAAATATGGAAGAACTGTTCACAAGTAAATAGATTTCAGAGTAGCAGCTGTGTTAGTCTGTGTCAGCCAAAATAAATTTGTTAGTCTCTAAGGTGCCACAGGTAATCCTGTTCTTTTTGCAGAGGTAAATAGACTCCTTCTGAGGAGAGCTATGTTTTTGGAACCCCAGATGATGAGTTCAAATGATTAATTACAAGGATTTCTTAGTCATCAATCACCATACCCTAAAAGCAGCCAGCCAGAAGCCTCTGATGGATACCTACCGCAGCTGAGAGTACCTGCCACCCAAACACCATGATTTTGACCCTGACAAATAGCAAGAACATTCCAGTAGTGATCCAATGGGGATTTTAGGATGTTTTCATTTGTAAGTTACCCCATCTGATCCTTGGTTTACAGTCACACCATTAAAACTAACTTGGGCTCCCAGCGGTGTTGCCAGGGCCATGGTTTTGCTTATTGTACCTCACCAAATAAGCCATTATTATAAACATTTATTACACACAAGTAAACACTAAAGAAGGAGGGGGAAGCCAGAACACCAGCGCAATGTTCATTGCAACATCTGCTCTTACTCCCTGCCTCTCTCTAGAATCTTTTAAAGGGAAAAGCCCCTCACACTATAATGATGTCAGCTATCTTCTGCCTCCCCGGCCCAGCACCTCTCAGAGTCAGCAGGGGATGGGGAAGAGTCAGGATGGGCTGGTCCACCAGGGACCATTCTAACCAGCACAGAATAGAGCAGTTCTGTGCAGCGCCACCTGAGCCAAAGCCACCACTGCCTGTACCTTCAGCTGTGCCAAGCACGAGCTAAGGATGGAGCCCTCTGTCTCGGGGTTGTAGGTCAGTTTCTGGGAGGGCCAAAGCACACTCTATGGCACACAACCTGTCAGTGATGACGGCCAATGAGCAAAAGGTTTGGCTCTCTGGTTCAGTTAAGCATCCCAGCTTTTTAAGGCTCCTTCCTTCTAGCCCCACTGATTCTCCTCTCCCTCTCTGGGGCCCTTCCCTAGTCCTCCAGTGTTTCCCTCCCTTCGATAAGCTCACAGCCCACTCCCTCCCAATAGCCTCCAACAGACCTGGGTTCTCTCCCTGCCTAAGGTAGACAACAACTCCTCTTCCCAATGGTCACTGCCATCCTATGAAGATCTCATCATGCAACCTAGCAGATCTGGTGGTCTACCTGTTGAGCCATGGCTACTCTAATTTCAAACTCTGTGCCTCAGAGGCAATGAGTGGCCCAGTAACACTTTATTTGGATTTGCTAGAGTCCAAATAAAAAGTTGCCAGAAGTGATGGGCTTCTGGGACCCACTTCCTTTGGATGATCCCACTGAAGGGCCCAAGGGCAGGTTGCAGAGAGTGGACTGTGACTATGGTGAGAGCAGAGAAACAACGGGATCTGATTCCATGAAGGGTAAAACATACCTGTAAGTCTAAGGGCTGGGGAAAGTCTTCCCCAGTAAATGTCTGAAAACTAAATGCAGTGTAGAAAGATTTCAGCGGCAGTACAAGTGCGATGGCTGTCTCTCACTCATTTCCCCTCTCTGCAGCAGGGCAGTCTTCCCACACCCTTGTCAGAGCAGCACAGATACCCAGTTTTCCCCAGCTTTATATCATCTACTCTCTGCTCAGGAAGCGAGAAACCAGGACTTGGTATGGAACCCAGATGTCCCACATGGCAGTGCAGAGCATGACCCCAGGCCTGATTTACTGTTTGTGCCTGACAAGAAGCCCTGGTGCTAGCTAGAAGGATATCTCCACCTCTCTTTGTTTTTCCACTCTTTATTTCAGGTCTCTCCTTCTTGCCTCCTCTTCCTTCTGCTGTCTCTTTCTCCCCTCCAAATCACACACATATTGTTTTCTTTCACCTCTCCTTCCCCTATTGAATCTCTTCTTTCTGTGTATGGGAGCCTCCCACCATCCCCTGGCCTCTTGCTCTCTCCCCATTTACATGTCCTCTTACATATTCTCAGCCTTTTACACCTCCAGCAGGCTTCTGTAGTAAGAGGAACATATTCACAGTGTGATAACCCACAAGGATAGGAAACCTCCTGCAGACACGGACGCTCCAAATGCAGGAGGGGACGGCCTCAAAGCGAGAGGAAACTATGACTCTGATATCGCCTTCAAATGCAGGAGATTTGGCAGCTCTGGAAGGAGTCAATAGTTGACAAACTGCTTTGCAAGGAAAACAGCAGAGAAATAAGGCAAAGGATAAAAAGCACTGATGATGAACTCCTCGGTGAGCCTCCTGAAAAGGTCTGGGATGTGAAATGGCAGGTAGCAGCATAGTAGTTAATGGAGATCAGTTGCAAAGGTGGGGAATGGTTCAGGACAAAGACGACTATTGCAACCTGATGAGCTGCACAGACCTGAGCAATGCTTTGTTCCGCCTCATTTTTTGACCTCTCTGTTTCTTGCTGTTGCTCTGTAGCTTGGATTAGACTTTCACGTAACTTCACAACCTCTGACAAGAGCTGGTCTCGCTCCTTTGTTACTTCTTCCTTAAACCTCAGCAAATCCCGGATACTGGAAGAAAGGAAATAATAGTCAAGCAATGTCGCTGTCCCCTTTGGGCTCTCTCTGATACCAGCACAAGCTGTTTTGTCATGATGGGGAGTTTAAAAGTCACTTATTTCATTTTGAGCTCCTTTTGAATTAGTCCACTGCAGCTGCCAATCAAATACATGATCTACCTACTATATTAATTGAAGAGTCATGTTCAAGGCAGATAGACCCAAAATTTAACCTACCACTCCATAAATAATACCGTCTTTATTTTCACTGCCCTCTTGGGTCTAAAAATCCCACCAATTCCTCAAAACAAGGGTTGTAACAACAGACAAAAATTCCAGCTACTCCATGCTGTGCCCCTTGGAAAGTCTTTCAGCCACCTCATTTTTGCACTATTTTCCAGGGTCCCTGCACTGCTGCACCCACTCTCTTTGCAATCCATCTGGCTGGGGTGGCTGTACTGATGAGATCTTGCTGCTCCACAAGTTTTAAATAAATGACACTCCCTGATCTGAGGAGCTAGCAATCAAACTATCCCTGGTCTCTCTTCGTATTATGGCAGCACCTAGGGGCCCCAACTGAAATCAGAGCCTCACTGGGCTAGGCACTGCATAAATGCAAAGTAAGAGACAATCCCTGCCTTGAAAAGTTTACCGCATAAATATACAAAACAGGTAATGGATGGGAGAACACAGAGAGCGACAAAAGCAACTTGCCCAAGATCATCTGCCTGTGGCAGAGCCGGGAATAGAATCCAGGTCTCCCAACTTCCAGTCTCTAGTCCAGAGGTGGCCAAATCACGGCTCGCAAGCCACATGCAGCTCTTTTACAGTTAAAGTGCATCTCATGGAGCTCCCATTGGCCCCCATTCTCCATCTACCAGACTGTGGGAGGAGCTTGGAACTTCTGTCCTGCGGCACGGTGGTAGGGCTAGGGGCATCTGCCTAGCAGGGAGTGGGAGTTCAGGGCTGAAACCCCAAGCCCTAGCAGGCTCCTGCCGCAGGGCAGAAAGCCCGAGCCCCGGCAGGCACACCCTGCAGTGCTGAAGCCCCAAGCTCCGGTAGGCGCGTTCTGACTCTTGAACTTCTAAAGATTATCATATGCGGCTAGGAGGGTCAGTTTGGCCACCCCACTGGACCATGCTGCCATCATGAGTGCAAACGTTTGCAGGATCAGGCTCTCAAAGCAGACAGAGATCAGACAAGACAGGCTGGCAGATCCTAGGAAAGCTGATAACTAACATTTTCATTTAGCCTCTCTGGACCTTACAAACATCCAACACCCATTGAACTCAATGGGCCTGATTTTCTGTTGTCCTGCACTTTGCATCGTCATTTGCACCAGTGAAAAGTGAGTGCAAAGAGCAAGTAAAACACTACTATTTTGATTTACACTCATCTTGCATTGGTGTAAGTGACTACACATAGTGCAGGGCAATGGAGAACCAGCCACACTGAGTTCAGTGGGCATTGGATCAGTCTCTCTCTCTTTCCTTCATGGAGATAACTTACTTGTGCTCTTGACCCAGTGATAATCCAGATCCTTGCTCCACTAATTTAGTCAGGTTCATAATTTCCTCTTTCAGTGAGAGAATGGTTTCCTTTGCTTTCTGCTCCTTGTCATAGGCTGCATCCACCATTTTCCAGGCCTTTTCAATCTCCTGGGAACATCATGGGAAAACAGTTTAACAAATTAAATTGGATTCAGAGTGAACAACAAAATGAAAACTAATTATGTTTTGTCTTGGTTAATTAATAATACAGGTTTTGGTGTTTTTTCATATTTAGATATATATCAGTTTTCTTCCTCTGTGGACTATTTGCTGTGGCCAGTGCATATTATACTAGGTCAGTCAAGCGCATTTACACATTTATACTCAATTAAGGATCTGGTCCATTTTCTCTGATAGACACACTGGCCTTTACATTTGCAAAGTCTTGTAGGATTTTGGTTGCATGACTCCCACTGAAGCCAATGGGAGTTTTATGGCCAAAAACTCACTCAACTCTCTGAGACTTCATGTCTTAAGGGACATTAAAAAAATCACATTTCTGTCTTAAAATGGTTCATCTACTCTAGTTACAAGTAACACCTAAAATCATTATAACTGAGATTGGAGGAGGGGAAAAAAGACTTTTTTCCAGTTTACTTTGTGCATTTGTTGATGGGACTGTCAGAGTTCAGGGCAACTGCACCTGTATTTTCCCTCCAGGGTCCCTCAAGGCCATCCAATACCTGTCACAGAGACTGTTTCCACAAAGTCACTTTAGTTGTTTCCCGTGTAGAGAGTTAGTGAGGCCCTGCTTCAGCAAAGCACTTGAGCATGTGCCTAACTTTAAGCCCGTATGTAGTCCTATTGACTTCACATCTTAGTTTAAGCAGTACTTAGAGCTATAATGGAACTACTCTGTGCTTACATTTAGGCAGATGCTTATATTTTGTTGAATTGGAGTCCTAGTCAGCCTCCTTTGGTTGTAGGTGGATTTTTTTGTTTTGTTTTTTGGAGGGAGAGTTGGGGGGTGGGTGTCTTTCACCCAGTAACTGGAGAGAGGAAAACTTTTTGTAATAGGAAAATGCGGTTGTGACACTACAAAAATTGCCAGATGACTAAGGAACAGTTGCAGTATCTGATGCTGCTTTTAACTTTTTTTTAAAATTTACTAGATTCCAAATTAAGAGTGTCCCTTTAATTTCTTATGATAGTTGTGTAACAAACAGATGGAAGTAAGGAAGTTAACAGTCAAGGCTCGTAATTGTCTCTAACTCTCATTATTGTGGGAGAAGAAAAGAAACTCAAGTCAAAAGTACTAGTTAAAATCAAATGCCAGATTTACTGGGAGTTTGGAGATTTGTTTCAGATTTAGACCCCAAACCTTTCAATGCAACTCTGTATAGACACTAGGGTCTGCGCTCGTAGATCCCGATATCAGGGCTCCCATCCAACTCCCACTAAAGTCATGGGGAATTTTTTTATTAACTTCAATTGAACTTGCAACTTTACTCAGGTGAGTATTCTCACAGAAGTCAATGGGGCTACTCAGGTAAGTAAAGGTTGCTCACCTAAAAGTAAAGGTTACAGGGTTGGGCCTGTAGATCCTTATGCTCTCTATGACAAAAATTCAGTTTGCATACACACTGATCTAGGGCAATATGTAAACAGGAGACATCCTGAATGGGATTTTACAAGTTACTTTAACTGGAACAGGATCAAGCCTAATGTTGCCTAATTGTAATAATCTGTTTCTAACTTCAGGTGGAGGAATGGGAGGTTGCTTCTTTTACATTCAAGATTAAAAGAAAGGAAATCTCTGATGATGGAAACCTCTATTTTTAAAAATCACATATTACTCATTGGAAAGATAGGATTTAGAAAATACAGAGCATGCCATAATCTTTTAGATAATCAGATTATAATTAGTCATTTAAAAATGCTTTGCAGTTTATTGCATAATTAACACCAGAGACTGAGCTATACTTGATGTTTGTACTAACAGTCGTTCAGAAAATTTGTGGAAAAGATTTCTTGTAACTATGAAGCAGCTAGTTCATATAAGCTGTAACTGCTTCATTATATTGGTGTTTAAGTAACAAAAGTGATCACACCAATTAAAGTTTTCAAAGACTGAGGGCTTGCCTACACATACAGTGTTGCAGTGGAGCTGCTGTAGTACTTAGTGAAGACACTACCTGTAGGGATGAAAGAACTTCTTCCATTAGCACAGTTAACCCACCTCCCGGAGTGGTATCTATGTCAACGGGAGAAGCCCTCCCATTGACACTGCGTTGTCTACACCAAGAGTTCGGTCAGTATAATTGCATCGCTCAGGAGTGTGGATTTGCCACATCCCTGACTGATTTAGCTATGCCGACATAAGTCTGTAGTGTAGACCAAGCCTGACAGTGAGTAGTGCTGGTTAACAGTCCTGGGTTGACAGCCCTGGAGAATGAAGTCCTATTAGCCAGAGCAAGGGCAGCCAGGCTTCTGAACACTGCTCTGATAATGTCCCTCCATCCTAACCTGGTGGGATATCTCTAGAGGCAAGCATGAAATTATTTCTCTGTGGTTCAATTCAGTACTTAGCTTCTCTGATGTGACTGTCAACAAAGAGCTATTATGTGAAGTGTACATAAGAAAATGGATTGAAACCATAAAACACAGTGCTGAGCAGCCGTAAATGGTAACAATTATTGACCTGGGCCACTATCCTGCAATCTAATCTAAAGAATCAGGCCTCTGCACCTGAACAGTTCAACAGGACTTCACAAGATGTACAGGTCTGCTTCCGCTTTCAGACTGCAGGACTGGGGCCTTCTTTCAGATTTGACCTAGTGATCTAGAAGGAAAGGGCTCTGCACCCATTATCTCAGTGACCCAGGCAGTCACCAACATTTAGGTCTTTACTTTTATTGTGTAAGCAGAGTCAGGATGAGCTCTACCCTGATATTTGGTGGTGAGTTGTGGCGGGTTGTGGAAAAGAACTTCAGGGGCTGATCTCATTTGCATAGGCACACCCACCCTGCCTCGATAGTCAATTTGGCTGCTGTGGGATCCCCAGTTTCTCTGTTATTGGGGCGGGAAGAATAAAGTGTTATTATCCTGATTATGTGAATCAAGGACAGTGGAACTGTACTTGGCTTTTTGTTATGATGGAGGGACTCGCCATCAACTAAATAGCCCCGCTAGGCAAGGGACATGGGTTCCAAACCTCAGTGAATTGAAAGAGGCTAGGAATAGACATCTATACTTTGTGGTATGGGCCTCCTTTGAGGGCCCTAAATGCTAATTGCACTGTCTTCTTCCTACACTGTGTAATAGCAGAGCTCATTTTGATTCTGTTAGGAGTCTGGTTACAGCACAGCTGAATTCATTTGGAACCAATGGTGCACCAGCACTGAGGCTCCCCTACTATGAGCTGAAATCACTGAATACTGTGCTAAGTAGTAGGGGGGCCTGAAGATATATTGATGAGCAGCTACCAGAGAGGAGCAGCTAGTGGAGAGATGTGGCTCGTGGGACGGCTACTGGAGAGGAGTAGCTGGTGGAGTGGTGCGACTACAGCAGAACCCCATGCAGAGGTGGGGCAGTTGGGGCATGTAAGGTGCCCCTTTATCTTCCCCACCCCGTTTCCACACAGGGGGGGTTAAAACTCTGCAGATGAACTTTTGAACTCTGGGGCTGCACTGACCAGGGACAGGGACTTTTGGGTTGTTGGAATTTTGGGACTTTGGGTAACACTTGGGGTCGCTGGACTCTAGAACCAAAGGGAGAGGACACAGCCCAATCTGCTTGGGGGGTGGGTCTTCTCGTTCATGGTTTGTTTTATGAATCCTGTTGTGGTGTTTCCCCAACATAATGACGCATTGTTTTTCTCTGTTATTAAAAGGCTTTTGCTACACTCAGACTCTGTGCTTGCGAGAGGGGAAGTATTGCCTCTTAGAGGCACCCAGAGGGATGGTATGTGGTTGTCCCAGGTCACTGGGTGGGGGCTCGAGCCGGTTTAGCATTGTGTTATTGGAACGGAACCCCTAGATACCGAACCCGGCCCTTGTTGCTGCCAACTCTGACGGGCAGAAGGGTTACAATTGTTTTTAAAGGAACAGCCCCAAGAGAATTCTCCTTTCTCTAGCACACACTGGGTACGTCTACACTGTGATAAAAGACCCATGGCATGGCCACAGCTGGCCCGAGTCAGCTTACTCAGGCTTGCAGAGTTCAGACATTGTGGCTATAAAACTGCAGTACAGACATTCAGGCGAGGGCTAGAAACCTGTCTCTGAGAGCCTGCAAGGATTGGAGGGTCTCAGAGCACAGCTCCAGCTCAAGCCCAAATGTCTACACTGCAATTTCTAGCCCTGCAGCCTGAGCCTCGCGAGCCCAAGTCAGCTGACCTGGGCTCTGAGACTTGGTGCTGCAGGTTTTTTATTGCAGTATAGACATATCCAATGGATTTTTTGTTTTTGTTTTAATTTAAGAAAATAAATATGCCTCAAAGTTCTATTGGGATTTGAATCTAGTTGGTAATTTGCATTATGCACATTTGATGGTCTTTTCACAGCAACTAGTTAGTGAAATGACAGCGAAGTACAGTGAAATTAGGATTAGTCATAGGATTCCTTTTCAGGCAGCAAAACAGCGTGCAATTTTAAGGGTACGCTGAAAAAAAATCAGTAGCAACTAAAGAGTTTCTCAAAGACATGATAAGAACGTTTTTGTAACAATGTTATAGTGATACCTGAATACTTAGCCCAAAGATTAAACCTGTTAGCCAAGATGAACAATACCTGTGCTCTGTACCCCCACATCAGCACATCCCCTGTGCTTTAAAAGAATAACAGTTATGAGCTGTTTATTGTGCACTGCCTCTCTAACTGTAACATATTGTCCTGCACCCTTCCCACACCAGTCTCTCGGCTGCTACAATGTGGGTGCTGTTACTCTGTACGTCCCTTCAGCCTCACTTGAGGCTGCTGAGATTATCAGAGATAATATCCTTCCCACTCTATCCTTCTTCGGCTTTATGGCATTTGTGAGAGGGTTTCTCTGCTATTCTATCACTGTCCCCAGCTTTCATTTTTTGAGTCTACTTCCCCCTGAACAGTTCCAGTGCCTGTCTCTGCTCCTGCTATGAGATTGCCCAGATAGGAGCAGAGTGAAACTGACATGATTCACATCAGTTTCACAGCTGTCTACAAGGATCTGATTAGCAACAGGAAAAACCTGCAAAATTCTAGGCAGTTTTCATTCTGCCCCACCTTGGGAAAGCTCTGAGCAGTAGCAGAGGCACAAGAACGCTTCCTGGGTGTGGTGTTCTGTCCCATCTAGTGGCTCCAAGACCACTTAGCGACAGATTAATGAGTGTGCTCTACAGCCTTAGCTAAGAGGCATATGACTTTTATTTAGCTCATGCAGTAGAAGCTCATGCATTAAACTCCAGAGGTTCGATCCCACCCGCCAACAGATTATATCTACAGACTTGGGATGACAGCAATGCCAAGAATTTACACTCAGATCACATATGGAAGGTTGTCTTCTCAATCGTCAGGACAAGAAGCTTAATCTTTTTTAATGAAAATTTACAAAAGTTGATGACACTCCCCTGGAAAAAAATCCTACTTGCAACAGGCAGGTGGATTTTTCATGTCTTCCCAATATTTAAAATGTATATAGTATTTCAGAAACATCAACTAATTAATCTCAAAATGCCCCTGTGAAGTATTTAATATTACCCCCATTTTATAGATAAATCAGCTTAAGCACAGAATTAGTAACTCCTCTGAAGCCAACAGAGTTAGTGGATTGTGTAAACAAGCACAAAATTAGACTGATAGATGTTAAGAGACATGCCCAATGCAACTCAGCAAGTCAGTAGCAGCGCAGAAGTTAGACAGAAGGTTTCAGCTCCCAACTTTATACTCAGTCCACTAGCCCATATCACTTCTTTATAGCAGAACTACATCTTTAAGACATTGAACTGATGAAAATTTTCCCTCAGCTTACTGCTGTGTCCTCCATTAAATATTTTCTGCTCATATTTAATTCTATTTAAATTTTACCCTCTTCAGTGATGTTATTGTCGTCTGATCATCTTGAGAGAGCTTCAGGGCTGCAGCCACTTTAGCCGAATTCACCACAATCTCAGCATTCAGTTCCCTGCATTTTGACATGAGACGCCTTTCATTGTCATAGGATTTCTTCAGAACCGTGTGGAGCTTCTCATATTCTATCCGGAATTTCTCCAGACTTTTATCTCCCATAAGTTCACTGATGACTTCTTGGAAGTCTTTCTCCAGTGCTTCGTAGACATTTTCTTCTATACACAGTCTGTCGTTCCTTTCCTGTATTAAATTAGGTGGATAATCAATTAGCAAGAGGAGTTCAAAAATCTCAGTTCTGTCGGCAGATGACCACAAGAGATAACAGCAATATATTAATGACAGCTCATTGGTAACTAACCATGATGTAAACCTTCTGTGTAGCAACTCCCTCCCTCCCGTATGAAATTCACATTCCATTCTATTTGTAGAGGCCAAAGGGTAATGGATAAGATGAATGCTTTTTATCTCTAATGTCTAAGACTTTAATTCTGATCTCACTTACACTGAAATGACTTCATTAAAATAGAGTTGTTAAACCGGCATGAAATTGGTGTGAAAAGAGAATCACACCAAATAAGCTTGCGAGTAAGTAATCTTTTTCTAGTACATGTAAAACATTCATCTCATCTTAAGACTACATGTATTATTATTCCAGTCCATATATTATATTTGGATATACCATTTAAACAAAGACTAATTAAATTGGAAGGTGCTCACAATATTCATTTGACACTTAAAATACCTTTCTTAGAGCTTACTAATAACGTACTAATGAAATGAGTTACGGTTCATTTTTTTGTGTGCTGGTGAGAAAATATTTTTGGTAAAACTTTTTGGTGACATGACATTAAAACCAGCAACACACAGGGCTCAATGCATTCCTGGTGTAAATCTACCGATGTACATGATGCAGCAGATAGGAATTTGGCCCACACTCTGGACCAGATTTCTTTTAAGGTGGCCAATGATTTGTTGTGCCTGCTTTTCTGAGTGCTTGGCTGGGCTTGATTTCCAGAAATGATCGGCACCATGCCTGCAATTAAAGTTGATCGAAATTGTGAGAGCTCTGAAAATTAGGCCCAACATGTCCCAAGATGGACACCAAACACTGAGGCATCCAAAATTAGTGGCTGCTTAACAATCTCACTGTGTGTATCTTCCATCATTTTCTGTCTTCATCAGAAATAGCTTCAGGTGCACCAACAAGCAGATTCTTGTCTGCCACCTAATCAGCCTCTCAAATCATTTTAAACTCTGCAGCATTTTAATTGCTGATAGAAATGCATATATGAAAACAAAGTGATGTGGATGAGATAAACGGTATTAGTGTCAGAGTCTGGTCAGCCCCAGTGACTCCTTTGCCCAGAGCTTCAAGAACCTACATTGGCAAAGTTTCAAATAGAGGGCAGAAGACAAGAAAAGGCCAGGGCACAATGAACTGCAAAGGGGGTTTGTCCTCAGCTAGATCTGGATTAGATCTGGGGTGCGGGAGGGGGTCAGGGTGGCAGACTCCTGGTGGCACTTACCTCAAGCAGCTCATGGAAGCAGCAGCATGTCCCCGCTCCGACTCCTACAGGAAGGTGCGGCTCTGCGCGCTGCACCGTCCACAGGCACCATCCCTGCAGCTCCCACTGGCCTTGGTTCCCAGCCAATGGGAGTTGAGGGAGCGGCGCTTGGGGCAGGGGCAGCGTGTGGAGTGCCCTGACTGCCCCTACATGTAAGAGCCAGACGGGGGGCCTGCTGTTGTTTCCGGGAGCTGCGCGGAGCCACGGCACGGCAAGCCCCCGACCCTGCTCCCCGGCTGGAGCACTGGAGAGGGGCAAACCCCAGACCCCACTCCCCAGCGGGAGCTTGAGGGCCAGATTAAAACGTCTGAAGGGCCGGGCGTGGCCCCCAGGCTGTAGTTTGCCCACCCCTGATTTACAGATTAATGAGACTGCTACAGTGTTAGTTAAGGGCCATGGAGCTTTTATCTCATGCAGTAGAGGCTCATACACTAAGCTCCAGAGATCCCAGGATTGAGATCCCACCCTGCAACGACTGGGACTTGTCAGTGTTACCTCAGCCCACTGCGCTGCTCTCATAGGGAGGAGGAGTGGGTTGCAAGAGGTGCCAGACCCAGCAAAGGAATGTCTTTATTAATTGGGTTGCTGAAGGGCACACTGTCAGCACGATCTTACCAAAGTTGCTGCTCCCAGATTATGACAGACATCCCTAGGGTGACCAGACAGCAAGTGTGAAAAATTGGGACTGAGGATGGGGGGTAATAGGAGCCTATATAAGAAAAAGACCCAAGAATCGGGACTGTCCCGATAAAATCGGGACATCTGGTCACCCTAGACATGCCTGTCTTTCCTCAGAGTACTTTAAACACCATGGTTAGGCACTTTGGGACACTTACATTGGTGACCCTCAGAGAAGGAGCCCCAAGCCACAGGCTGGGAATGGCTGAGATGCTAATGAAGGAAGAGGCAGGACAGAGAGGGGGGAGCAGAGAAGGGGATAGGTAGGAGAGGGCAATGGGGGTGGCGAGGGGAGTGCTGGGGAGGGGGAGGAATAGAGAAGGGAGGGATAAAGAGGGCGATGGGGAGAGGGGAAGGCGAGAGAGGGGGAGGGGAGAAGAGGGGAGAGAGAAGGGAAAAGGAAGGAGAGGGCAATGGGGGTGGCGAGGGGAGTGCTGGGGAGGGGAGGGAGAGGGGGATGGGGAGGAGGAGGGACGGGACAGGAGGAGTAAAGAGGGCGATGGGGAGAGGGGATGGGAAGGCGAGGTAGTGGGAGGAGAGAAGGGAATGGGGGGAGAGGGCAATGGGGGTGCTCAGGGAGGGGAGGAGGAAGAGGAAGACGGAAGGGAGGGGTAAAGAGGGCGATGGGGAGAGGGGAAGAGAAGGCAAGGGAGGGGGAGGGGAGAAGAGGGGGGAGAGGCCAATGGGGATGCTCAGGGAGGGAGAAGGGAAGGATAAAGAGGGTGATGGGGAGAGGGGAGGGGAGAAGAGGGGAGAGAGAAGGGGATAGGGAGGAGAGGGCAATGGGGGTGCTCAGGGAGGGGTAAAGAGGGTGATGGGGAGAGGGGAAGGGAAGGGAGGGGGAGGGGAGAAGAGGGGGCAGAGAAGGGGATATGGAGGAGAGGGCAATGGGGGTGCTCAGGGAGGGGTAAAGAGGGCGATGGGGAGAGGGGAAGGGAAGGCGAGGGAGGGGGAGGGGAGAAGAGTGGGAAGAGAAGGGGATAGGGAGGAAAGGGCAATGGGGGTGCTCAGGGAGGGGTAAAGAGGGTGATGGGGAGAGGGGAAGGGAAGCGAGGGGGAGGGGAGAAGAGGGGGGAGAGAAGGGGATAGGGGGGAGAGGCCAATGGGGGTACTCAGGGAGGGATAAAGAGTGTGATGGGGAGAGGGGAAGGGAAGGCGAGGGAGGGGGAGGGGAGAAGAGGGGGAGAAAAGGGGATAGGGAGGAGAGGGCAATGGGGGTGCTCGGGGAGGGGTAAAGAGGGTGATGGGGAGAGGGGAAGGGCAGGCGAGGGAGGGGAAGGGGAAAAGAGGGGGGAGAGAAGGGGATGGGGGGAGAGGCCAATGGGGGTGCTCGGGGAGGGGTAAAGAGGGTGATGGGGAGAGGGGAAGGGAAGGTGCGGGAGGGGGGAGAGAAGGGGATAGGGAGGAGAGGCCAATGGGGGTGCTCAGGGAGGGGTAAAGAGGGCGATGGGGAGAGGGGAAGGGAAGGCGAGGGAGGGGGGAGAGAAGGGGATGGGAGGAGAGGCCAATGGGGGTGCTCGGGGAGGGGTAAAGAGGGCGATGGGGAGAGGGGAAGGGAAGGCGCGGGAGGGGGAGAGAAGGGGATAGGGAGGAGAGGGCAATGGGGGTGCTCGGGGAGGGATAAAGAGGGAGATGGGGAGAGGGGAAGGGAAGGCGGGGGAGGGGAGAAGAGGGGGAGAAAAGGGGATAGGGAGGAGAGGGCAATGGGGGTGCTCAGGGAGGGGTAAAGAGGGCGATGGGGAGAGGGGAAGGGAAGGCGCGGGAGGGGGAGAGAAGGGGATGGGAGGAGAGGGCAATGGGGGTGCTCGGGGAGGGGTAAAGAGGGCGATGGGGAGAGGGGAAGGGAAGGCGCGGGAGGGGGAGAGAAGGGGATGGGAGGAGAGGGCAATGGGGGTGCTCGGGGAGGGGTAAAGAGGGCGATGGGGAGAGGGGAAGGGAAGGTGCGGGAGGGGGAGAAAAGGGGATGGGAGGAGAGGCCAATGGGGGTGCTCAGGGAGGGGTAAAGAGGGCGATGGGGAGAGGGGGAGGGAAGGCGCGGGAGGGGGAGAGAAGGGGATGGGAGGAGAGGGCAATGGGGGTGCTCGGGGAGGGGTAAAGAGGGCGATGGGGAGAGGGGAAGGGAAGGCGCGGGAGGGGGAGAGAAGGGGATAGGGAGGAGAGGGCAATGGGGGTGCTCGGGGAGGGATAAAGAGGGAGATGGGGAGAGGGGAAGGGAAGGCGGGGGAGGGGAGAAGAGGGGGAGAAAAGGGGATAGGGAGGAGAGGGCAATGGGGGTGCTCAGGGAGGGGTAAAGAGGGCGATGGGGAGAGGGGAAGGGAAGGCGCGGGAGGGGGAGAGAAGGGGATGGGAGGAGAGGGCAATGGGGGTGCTCGGGGAGGGGTAAAGAGGGCGATGGGGAGAGGGGAAGGGAAGGCGCGGGAGGGGGAGAGAAGGGGATGGGAGGAGAGGGCAATGGGGGTGCTCGGGGAGGGGTAAAGAGGGCGATGGGGAGAGGGGAAGGGAAGGCGCGGGAGGGGGAGAAAAGGGGATGGGAGGAGAGGCCAATGGGGGTGCTCAGGGAGGGGTAAAGAGGGCGATGGGGAGAGGGGGAGGGAAGGCGCGGGAGGGGGAGAGAAGGGGATGGGAGGAGAGGGCAATGGGGGTGCTCGGGGAGGGGTAAAGAGGGCGATGGGGAGAGGGGGAGGGAAGGCGCGGGAGGGGGAGAGAAGGGGATGGGAGGAGAGGGCAATGGGGGTGCTCGGGGAGGGAAAGGGGAGGAGGAAGAGGAGGAGGGAAGGGCGGGGTAAAGAGGGCGATGTGGAGAGGCGAGGGGCAGGCGAGGGACGGGGTGCAGAGAGAGATGGGGCGAGCAGGGGGCTGGGAAGGGGAGAGGGGCGCACGTGGAGAGCCGGGGTGCGCATGGGAGAAGAAGGGGAGGCTACCGTGGGGGGAAGCCGGCCTGGCCGGGGAGGGGCTGCTCACCTCGCTCATCTTGCCGCGGGGCAGGGGGCCGCTGCCCGGGGGCTCAGGCCCGGCGCTGGGCCGGGGGTGGGGGGCGGCGGGTCCCCGCGGGGAGGGGGCGGGTTTCGGCGGCTCCGCCGGGTCTGGCTCCTGGGAAGCGGCTGTGTACACGGGCCGCCTCTCCCCGTCTCCTGGCAACCGGCTCCCCCGCCCCTCTGCTCTTTGCAAGGAGGGGGAGGCTGGGGAGCAAGTGCGGGGGGTCATTAGGACAGGGGGTGTGGGGACAGAGCAGGACAGGGGGTGAGGTGGGGCAGCGGGGGGGTCACTAGGGCAGGGAGTATTGGGATGGAGCAGGGTGGGAGATGAGGTGAGGCAGTGGGGGGTCACTAGGGCAGGGGGTGAGGTGAGGCAGTGGGGGGGTCACTAGGGCAGGGGGTGAGGTGAGGCAGTGGGGGGGTCACTAGGGCAGGGAGTATTGGGATGGAGCAGGGTGGGAGATGAGGTGAGGCAGTGGGGGGTCACTAGGGCAGGGGGTGAGGTGAGGCAGTGGGGGGGTCACTAGGGCAGGGGGTGAGGTGAGGCAGTGGGGGGGTCACTAGGACAGGGGGTGAGGTGAGGCAGTGGGGGGGTCACTAGGGCAGGGGGTGAGGTGAGGCAGTGGGGGGGTCACTAGGGCAGGGGGTGAGGTGAGGCAGTGGGGGGGGTCACTAGGGCAGGGAGTATTGGGATGGAGCAGGGTGGGAGATGAGGTGAGGCAGTGGGGGTCACTAGGGCAGGGGGTGAGGTGAGGCAGTGGGGGGGTCACTAGGGCAGGGAGTATTGGGATGGAGCAGGGTGGGAGATGAGGTGAGGCAGTGGGGGGTCACTAGGGCAGGGGGTGAGGTGAGGCAGTGGGGGGGTCACTAGGACAGGGGGTGAGGTGAGGTAGTGGGGGGGTCACTAGGGCAGGGAGTATTGGGATGGAGCAGGGTGGGAGATGAGGTGAGGCAGTGGGGGGTCACTAGGGCAGGGGGTGTGGGGATGGAGCAGGGCGGGGAATGAAGTGGAGCAGTGAGAGGTCACTAGGACAGGGGGTGTGGAGCAGGGTGAGGGATGAGGTGGGGCAGCGGGGGGGTCACTAGGACAGGGGGTGTGGAGCAGGGTGAGGGATGAGGTGGGGCAGCGGGGGGGGTCACTAGGACAGGGGGTGTGGAGATGGAGTAGGGTGGGTTATGAGGTGAGGCGGGGGATCACTCGGGCAGGGAGTGTGGGGATGGAGCAGAGTGGGTGGTGAGGTGCACAGCAGGGGGGTCACTAGGGCAGGGAGTGTGGGGACAGAGCAGGGGTGGGGGATGAGGTGGGGCGGCGAGGGGGTCATTATGGCAGGACATGTGGAGATGGAGCAGGGCGAGGATGAGGTCCACAACAGGGGGTTGACTAGGGAAGGGATGTGGGGACAGAGCAGGGGCAATGGTTGGGTGGAGGGAGGTTGGTTGGGTGGAGGGAGGGAGGTGTGGGGGGGGATGAGATGTGATGAGGGAGATCATTAGGGCAGTAGGTGGGGAAGACAGGAGGTGGGACAGTGGGGGGTCACAGGCGGTGAGGAAACAGGATGGGGCACACCGACTGGACAGTAACATGTTAGATAGGGCAGGACATGACACCCTCATTGCCCTTGCTCCATGGACCGTGCCTGCCCTCCTTTGAGCCAGGGTCCCCACACTCAGCCGATTCCCACCACCTCCTAACCCGCCTGCATAGTCTCCTGGCTGCTGCCTCCCCAACCCCCAGCTCCTCAGGTGTAAATCAGGGAAACATCTCCTCCCCTTAGATGGTTTTGGATAATGGTGGCACTGCATGGTTGCAGCATTTGTCAAACCCAGAGCATTGGCACCAGGACCTAAGAGATCCCTGCAACTTGAGGAAAGGCAGCTTTGATCATCTCCCACTCCATCCCATCCCTCTTCCTTCACATCTCTTTCTGTTACAGCGTTTCCAGCAAAGGATCCCAGAACATTATTACAAGCTACATACCATGCCACTGAAATGCAGCCACTGGGGAGGGGCTAACCATCCAGCAGATAACCCACCAGTGCAGCCAAGGGGAATTTTGATCAATGACCCTGAGACAAACTCCTACTCGTAAACAAAATGCCTGGGGATTATTAGAGAGACAATATGGATGAGGTAATATCTTTTATTAATATTATTAAACACCTTCCCAGAGTAGACAGATCAACAGGTTTTAAGTTCTCGTCTGAAAGAGCCACACACATCTACCATCTACCTCAGAAGGATGATGGGCTAGATTGGGACTGCAGAGAATTGAACTTTTGGCTCCAGGGAATTCAAGTATTTCATATCAGAGTTAAAGAAGATGCAGATGCTCAGCACCTTTAAAAAACTGGCAACTTATTTCAGGGCCTTAATATAGATTTTGATGCCTACCTTTCCGTTTCCAAGTTTAAAGTTGGCCCTAATCTCTCTGAACCTCAGTTTTCCCAACTGTAAAATGGGGCTAACAATACCTGCCTACATTATAGATTTGTTGTGAGTAGTGCTGGTTGGGAATTGTCCAAATAAATGGCTTTTCATCACAAAATGTTCTTTCATTGAAACCAAAATGTTTTGCAGATGGGATTCCCATAGAAACCTTCCTGGTTTCCTACCAGCTCACCTAACAGGCTGTCAGGGAGCCTAGGTTTCCGGGCCTGCTTCTCTGGGAATGCTAGGGCTTCCGGGCTCCCTGCCATAGAGCTGGGAGCCTGAAAGCCCTTGTTTTCCAGCCCATTTCTATTGAGACTGTAAGGTCTTTGGGGCAGAGACTGTGTCTTACTATGTTTTTTCACAGTGTCTAGCACAAGGGTGCCCTGATCATGATTGGGGCTTCTAGGTCCTTCAGTGATACAAGCAAACAATAATAAATTATAAACTTTTCTTTCCCTTGTCTACAAAGGAGGGCTGAAAGACCAGTACCTTGTTTTACCAATTAGATGGCAAAATGGAGAATTTCAGGCCTAATTTTATCATTGTGGCTAAGAGGTAATCATGCATTTTAAACTGTATAAAACTGCCATCATGCTGACTGTTTCCCAGTAGCGGCACCAGCTTCTTTGCCACCCTAGGCAGCGCCTCTGGGAGAAGCTGTCACCGAAATGCCGCCGGGGACCTCAGTGGCCAAAAAAACTGCCGCCGAAATGCCGCTGAGGATCCTGGTGGCCGAAGAAAAACCATCGCTGCCAAGGGACGTCAAATGCCGCCCCCCGAATCCTGGTGCCCTAGGCGACTGCCTAGGGTCACCTAGTGGTAGCGCCGGCCCTGCTGTTTCCAACCCAAAGACAGACTGATGAAAAAAAATCCATCTAGTCTTGTTTTTCCTTATTGTTTATTATTTCTCTAGCATGATATGAGTGCATGGCAAAAAATGAAGAAGACAAATTCTCTGCTCCAAAGACCTTATGACCTAAGGATTCAATCCTCCAACCCTTCTTCACCAAGGAAGTTTCTTATGTGAGGAAGGGTTGAGGGATCTGCTTCTAAATTTGTCAGGTGATCAAAAATAAATGATAGGGATGGAGGGAAGAGAGCAACATCAAAATAAAACTGATGCAGCTTCAAATTTCCTTCTTACATAGAATCACTGATATGTGCGGCTGGAAGAAACCTCAAGAGGTCATCTAATCCAGCCCCCACACCAAGGCAAGATGAAGTACACATACACCATCCCTGACAGATGTTTGTCTAACCGGTTCTTAAAAGCCACCAATCATACGCCCCGCCCAGTTCTGCCCCTCCCCCAGCATGCTGCGCCATCGCTCCTCGCCCCCTCCCACCCAGCGCCTCCTGACGCCACAAAACAGATGATCTGTGGCAGGCAGTAGGCACTGGGAGGGACGGGGAGGCGCTGATCTAGGGGGCCTGCCAGCGGGTGGGAGGCACTGGGGGGAGGGGGAGGTTCTGGTAGGGGGGCTTTTTTTTCCCATGGGTGCTCCAGCCCCAGAGCACCCATGGAGTCGGTGCCTATGACACCAATGATGGGGATTCCACAACCTCCCTAGGTAATGTGTTGCAGCCCTTAAATATCCTTTAGATAGAAAGGTTTTTCCTAACATCTAACCCAGGGGTCTCAAACACACGGCCCGCGGAGTTATTTCCTGCGGCCCACCATAGACACCGACTCCACTGGCAGCCAAGCTCCAAACATTACTGAGTGTTTATATTTTATTAAAACCCCACTTTGCATTACAGTTTTTAAAAAGTTAATACATTGACTTTTAATAGAATAGTCTGTTACTCTTCATTTTTTTCATTTTTGACTATACTTTTGTATCATTGTATGAAAAGGTTTCAGTGATGCGGCCCTCGGGCCAATTTACTAGTTCTCATGTGGCCCTCGTGGTAATTTGAGTTTGAGATCCCTGATCTAATCTAACCCCCGCTTGCTGCAAACTAAACCAATTACTTCTTGGCCTACCCTTTGGTAGGGCATGGAAAACAATTGTTCATTGTCCTCTTTATAACAGTTTTTAAATATATAGATTATCAGGCACTCCCTCAGTCTTCTCTTCTCAAGATTAAACATGCCCAATTTTGTAACCTGTCCTCATAGGTCCGGATTTCTAAAACTTTTATTATTTTTGTTGCTCTCCTCTGGACCCTCACCAATTTGTCCACATTTTTCTTAAAGTGTGGTACACAACCTGGACACAGTACTCCAGCTGGGACCTCACCAGTGCTGAGTAAAGTGAGACAACTACCTCCTGTGTCTTACATACAACCCTCCTGTTAATGCACCCTAGAATTATATTAGCCTTTTTCATATATACATGTCTTATTGATGTTTATCTTGCTCTTTGCTATCATGGCCGAAAAGGAGAGTCTTTAGGGCTGAAGTGGAAGGTAATGGAAGGCAGTGTTGTCCCTAGGCTTATCTTTGTGTGTTTTTAGATTTATATGTAGAGAAGGAACCCTACAAAGGTTAAAAATGTTAAAAGAGGGTCCCCATATATTGAGGGATTCCAGTGAATTTGCAGTTGCCCATACTGACCAAGTTCTTGATGATTTGCAACCCACTGAAGTTAGCAATATAAGCTATGTCTTCACTGCAGAGTTAGCTGGAGTTATCTCCTCTTGAGCTAGCCTAGCACAGGTGAGAGTGGCCTCACTCGATCTGCACAGAGTGACGGTGAGGATCCAATGTGTTTGCAGGTGACTATGTTTGCAGGTCATGCTAACTCAAGCTGTAACCTATACCCACTGACAGGTCAGCCAATTCTTGTTAAAAGAGCCACCACACTTGGAGTAAGGGGTTTTGTGTGTGGACAGGACTTGAGTTGGGAGAAACACGGGAGTTATAGATCATGTTAATTCTGTCATGAAGACAAGCCCATAGAAAGGAACTGGGCTGGAAGTCAGGGTATCTGGGCTCGATTCCTGGCTCTTTATCAGACTTCCTGTGACCTTGGACAAATCACTTAATCTCTCTGTGCCTCACTTCCCTGTTTGTACAATAGAGATAACAAGACTTCTCTCTCTCCCAGGCGTGTTAGGACAGTAAATTCATTAACATTTATGAGGTGCTCAACTACTATGGTGATGGGGGCCCGACAAGAACCTAGAGAGAATTTGGCCATGAAGTAGAATCCCCTTGTCAAGCTGTCTAATGTGGCTTACAACCGTGAGTGCCAACCTCAGGGCAAATTGTTAAGAAACAGGGCACAAACCCCAAACTGGTTGTGTGCTCTATAATTAGATTTCATCCACCAAGTAACAAGTGTGAACACCTCAAGCATTATAACAGCCTTAACATGGAGTCACAGACAATCCCCTTGGGCACGCTGATCTATCTTGCCACCCAGGCAAACTTGTCTTTGCGATAGAGGGTCTCTTACACCAAAAATCACAATAATGTCCAAGTTACTTCCAGTCCCAATGAACTAGTCGCTTACATTGGGCCAATTGTCCTCTAGATTTCTCACCAAAGACAATGCTTGTAGCCAATTCTGTAATAAACTAACTAAAGATTTATTAACTAGGAAAAAGAAATGAGAGTTATTTACAAGGTTAAAGCAGGTAAACATACACACAATTTAGCTACAGTCTTAGGTTTCAAAAGGTAATAGAAGATGCTGTGGTATGCAAGCTTTCTATGTCCTTTTGAGCTAACCCAAGCTAAGCAGATTGGGGATCCTTGCTTATGCTTGGAAATATTGCCCTCGCCAATTTCAAAGCAGCATAGAGTTACAGTTCCTTCTGGTCAGGGATTTTTATTCCCTTCCCTCAGAGTTCAAACTGATAAAACAAGTGTCCGTGCCTGTCTCCTCTTCACGGGTGTGTGTGTGTGTCTGGGGGGTGGCAATCAACAACGTATTTTTGTCCTTTGATGTTTCACTGTGGCTCATTTGGTTTCACTGGGTCTTCTTGTGTGGATGCCCAGCACTTTACATTAATTAATGCTTCTTTCCTGTTTGGCGAGCTACACAACTGCTATAAGTGATATCAATACATGCAGCATCCTACAAACATTTCATCATGTCTAAACATTAAACACATTCTTATCAACTTAACATCAATTTTAACAATGCTAACACAGGTGAGTCAGACTGGTTTCCAGCTATGCATTTGTCAGTATTCAGTGAGACTTGGTATGAGCTCGCACCTGGTCTACCAGCATCACACCCCTCTCAATCTAGTTTTTAAACTGAGCTATTATTAGTTTCCTCCATTTATGTCCCTCTGAAATTACAGATGATGGTGAGAGCCAAAATTCTCTGGACCACGCGAACACAAACATAAGATGCCAGGTGTAATCATGGTGGGATTCCATTCCAAACAGGGATGAACTTGATTCAAAATATTTTATTTCATTTCATTTAAGGTGTTATTATTTGTGTCCTCTTTTAACAGTGCTGGTTTGGCTTGGTTAACATGAATAGTTTATAGTCAGGTGGCAGAATCCGCTGTTTCAACTAGCTTAAAAGAAAAATTTAGGACAGTGATCTCCATGTGTGTGTGCACATGATGGTTGGTGACTAGAATAGAAATATTTGCTTAGTGACTTATTTGAGGTCACAGCTCTAAGGCAAGAATTTAATGTGTACTTTAAATTGTAGTGGCATAAAAGTGCTAAGCCATTATTCAGTGCGGGAAGGATTTATGGGTCTCTGCAGAGATATAAAGATGCAGTAAAATCTCATCATAACATCACCCAAGAGATTGTAAGCTCTTTGGGGCAGAGACCATGACTTTATGTCTTTTCTGTAAAGTGCATATCACCCCTTTGGGTGTGATAAAATAAATAAGGATAAGAAGAAGAAATAACAGAAAGCAGAGGGATAGGTTTTTATGTCTTCTTTTACACCTTTGCATTGTAGGAAAGACAATCACTAGGTGGCGGTGTACTACCACAATGATGTGGTGGCTACCACCATAATAGTAATGAATAATACTCAGCCCTTACAGCCTTTTACATTTCCAAAGCATATTACAAAAAATTATTAATAAATATTTAAGATATATAATAGTCTAATTAATATGCAAGTGTGATTGAGGTTCCCTATGTGGGTCCATATTTTACTGTCTTTACTCTTACAAATAGATTGACAGGGAATTAACAAGATGATTTATGTGAGTTAAGAGAGCAGGATTTGGCCTGAAATTTGCTAAGACTACAAATCAAAACCTCATTTTTCTAATGGCTGGCACTGAAAATTCCCCTGGGATGTGGAAATCCAGCTGTGTTCCATCAGCCTCATACACCATCACCAATACTAATATGGATTCTGTCAGTAGAATTTGACTGAAATTCATAGATTCATAGATGCCAAGACCAGAAAGGACCGTTGTGATCATCTAGTCTGACTTCCTGTATAACACAGGCCACAGAACTTCCCCCAAAATAATTCCTAGAGTAGATCTTTTAGAAAAACATCCAGTGAATACACCATGATCCTTGGTAAATTGTTCTAATGGTTAGTCACCCTCATTATGAAATATTTACACCTTATTTACAGTTTGAATTTGTCTAGCTTCAGCTTCCAACCAATGGACTGTATTATAAATTTCTCTTCTAGATTGTAGAGCTCATTATTAAATATTTGTTCCCCATGTGGATACTTATAGACTGTGATCAAGCCACTCTTTAACCTTCTCTGAACAGGGCAGAATAGAATCCGGCTTGCTCTCCCATAGTTGTGTCGGTTTTGCAGTGCTAAAAGGAGCAGGATGTTGTCAGTAAAAGTAAGTCTGATTTGTGTCTAGTCATTGGTAAATGTTGTGGGTTCTTTGATTGCTTGATTATTTGTAGACATGGCAGAATTTTATTTTTATTCTTGTTATTATTTTGACAGATAAAATCAATGTTCATTGTAAAGAATGTTTTGAATTTTGATCTATTTAAATTTTAGCACCTGTGGGAAATTATGCAGGTGTCAGACAACAATGATAATAGACACAGAGATTCAAAAAGTTAAAGTTTATAACTGTTCAACTGTTAACATCACATGTCAAAATACACAAAGTAAATATCTTTAAATCAAACTCTAATAAGTTCTCAAGCAGTAATTTTCTTACTTTGCCTATTTGTAAATTTTGATTATTATTGATGGAAATGTTTTTTCATCCATTTATCAGTATACAGTGATATCAACATTTACTGACATTTGCCAATTAAAATCTAGTCTTACCGATCCTAATTATCTATGATATATTTCTTGTTGCGTTTGATTTTTTTTTATGTCAATTCTGTTTGTTATTCCCAAATTAAATGGTGATATCAGCACTTGTCCATTAGAAATTGGACTGAACCTTCCTACTCACTGCACACAAGACACAGAACAGATATCAAATGATAACAACCTTTGATCACTTTTGTCTTGGACTGGAATTGAGCCAGTAACCTAGAGATGAGAAGAGGTACCATATCCCATTACCATTTTCATACAGTCAAATCATAAACTAGCTAGTAGGTCTGCCAGTTGGTGTCACTCTTATAATAAAAATTCCCCCAATAAAGGTTTTGGTGAGCTAGTAGCTAAGAGTTAAGAGTGCTAAGTGCTTTTTTAAGCTACGTATACAAATACCACCTTTGTTTTGTTTTGTTTTTTAAAAAGCCATATAAATAACTATGAAAATCATGTCCTAAGGTTAAATCTACAATCTTGATGCCAAACTTAACCCCCTAATAGACTGCAAGATTCTGCCTGTGGAACAAAACATCCTTGATTTTGTCCCTATAGCAGTGCTAGTCTCTGAGATTTCCATTCCTTTGTTCCATTTTTACCTAAGGCCAGATCTTCAAAACCCTTTGTCACGAATCCGATCAAGCACCCCCTTCTTGGCCACTCACCAGATTGCTATGAGGGAAATCTCATGTTAACATGCAGACACCTGCTTTACTTTATTTTTCACTGTATTCCAGTATCTTGATTAGCTCCCTCCATTACCTGCTCACCAAGCCACCCATTTTGATTCCCCCTATGTCCTCCAGTCACTGCTTTTGTTCCCTGGTTGGTCTCCCAGTTCAAGAACATTTGGGGGTATCTAAAATGAGTTGGTTTCAATTATTTCTAGTTTTACCATGCTCTGACCAATGAGAATAATTTGCCTCCACTTCTCCCCATAGCAACCCTTCTCTACCAGCAGCAGGAACCATTGCCATAGGCTCTGACTTCTATGCGTAATTTACTCCTTTGCCTCATAACTCACTCCCACCAAATCCTTTGGTAGCTGTAAATTAGCCTGACATGTTTCACTGCTTGACACTTGAGTCCCCTGGGAGGCCCTATAAAAAATAACCCTCCTGATACCCAAGGAAGGCCATATAACTGCAAAGTTCTAAGATGATTAGAAGGTCAGGTGTGAGGGGGAAGATGAGGAGACCGTATGGCCAGTTTGAAGCCAGAAGGTGACTCTCTCTCTCTGCAGGTTTATTTGAACACTGGCCTGTAGCTGTGAAAGATGTACTGGTTGATGGAACTCCCCCCCTTTATTCTCCCTATCTCCTTGTGCTGCTGTCCTCTGAACAACTCATTGCTGAGTGGTAGCATTGGGACACCATGCCAGAGGTGATGCAACAAAGGGGATTGTGATACTAGAGGTAAGTGGGTGATGCAGGATGCTTGGGGGGCACACACTCATAAGAGCAAAGGCATAGGATATTCGACATGCGCTTTCAGGTCACTCTGGATTGTTTCTGTGAAAATGCCATCCTGCTGCACCCTGTTCTATCCTTTCACAGCCAGATGCAGTATAGCATTCAGGACTCAGCGAGGCCTGATTCTAGCAGGATTATCGCTCCTGCTTTCTTTGTTGTTAATCTGAATCCCTGCCTGTGCACCAGAAAGGCAACCATATGTTTCATCCTCTTTGTGAGTCAGATAGCTAGGGGGATCGGTTCCACTGACGCATGACCTGACATTTGACTTCCCTATTATGTCCCTAATTTCTGTTTTCAAAGCCTGTGTAATTATTTATATGTGCTTTCATTGTTGTTTGTTTTGTTTTGAACGGCTTACAGAAACATAGTGCAATGTTAATTTTACACAGGATTAGAAGCAATGGTGGGAAAAATAAAAAGGAATCCCTCCACCTTCTAAGGTGACTGAAAGCAAATGGGAAACCTGTCCAACGTTCCAATCCTGGGGCAGATTCTGCTACCCTTACTCAGTTATTATTACTTGTATTGCAGTAGCATCTAGGCACCCCAGTCATGGATTAGGACCCACAGTGCTAGGTGCCGCAATCCTATTGACTTCAGCAGGACTGCTCACAGACTAAGGTACTACCATCATGAGTAAGGGTGGCGGAATTTGGTCCTTTGTGAAATTATATTAATACCTTACTAAATTATCTTAAATCATGGCCCACGGACTATGGCTGAGTGGACACGTTACTGGCTGTTCTTGTTTCGAGCTGCTAAATTGCATAAAAATACAGATCCAAATAAATTAAATACTTTCCTAATATAACTTTCCCCTAGAGATCTTATGCCACCACAACTGGCAGAGATGGAGGATCATGAATGGGATGGAAGGTGGGTCCAAGAGATAATCTACTGCATTGTGGGTCTTGCTCTGAAAAAGCTGGAGAGATAATATGTTGTTAAGTTAATATGAATTTATTCTTAACAGAATTTTGCAGATGCCTTTAATTCATAATTATTGTAACTTGTATTGATCCTTTTTTTACAGAGAGAGAGAGAAAACATAATCTCCATGTCCACTGCTCTGTAGTGGATAGAATCAGAACTGATCAGCTGCTTGTCAGAGGCTCCATGCTTCTGACAGCTAATGACAGGTGACAGATACCAGTGTTTGTGGAGCAGGATGATCTGGGTTCTATCTCTGCTGTTCCCATGAAGTTCTCAGTGGCCCCGGTGTGCAGCATGGTGACAACTATAGAGCCCTAAGTGAACACTGATTTGTTGCAATATTTGATTTTAGTACTGGGGAAGGATGTTGCAAGCTCCCCAAATTAAAAAGCATAGTAAGAGGACCAAAAAAGTTCCACCGTGGCTAAACAACAAAGTAAAAGAAGCAGTTAGAGGCAAAAAGGCATCCTTTAAAAAGTGGAAGGTAAATCCTATTGAGGAAAATAGAAGGGAGCATAAACTCTGGCAAGTGAAGTATAAATATATAATTAGGAAGGCCAAAAAGTAATTTGAAGAACAGCTAGCCAAAGACTCAGAAAGTAACAGCAAAAGAAAATTTAAGTACATCAGAAGCAGGAAGCCTGCTAAACAACCAGTGGGGCCCTGGACGATCGAGATTCTAAAGGAGCACTCAGAGGGGATAAGGCCATTGCGGAGAAACTAACTGAATGTTTTGCATCGGTCTTCATGGCTGAGGATGTGAGGGAGATTCTCCATCCTGAGACATTCTTTTTAGGTGACAAATCTGAGGAGCTGCTCCAGATTGAGGTGTCATTAGAGGAGGTTTTGCAACAAATTGATAAATTAAACAATAATAAGTCACCAGGACCAGATGGTATTCACCAAAGAGTTCTGAAGGAACTCAAATGTGAAATTGCAAAACTACTAACTGTGGTATGTAACCTATCATTTAAATAAGCTTCTGTACCAGATGACTGGAGGATAGCTAATGTGACGCCAATTTTTAAAAAAGGCTCCAGAGGTGATCCCAACAGTACCGGGCAAATTGATTGAAACTATAGTAAAGAACAGAATTATCAGAAACATAGATTAACACAATTCGTTGGAGAAGAGTCAACATGTCTTTTGTAAATGGAAATCATGCCTCACCAATCTACTAGAAATCTTTGAGGAGGTCAACAAGCATGTGGACAAGGGTGATCCAGTGCATATAGTGTACTTGGATTTTCAGAAAGCCTTTAACAAGGTCCCTCACCAAAGGCTCTTAAACAAAGTAAGCTGTCATGGGATAAGAGGGAAGGTCCTCTTGTGGATCAGTAACTGGTTAAAAGACAGGAAACAAAGGGTAGGAATAAACGGTCAGTTTTCAGAATGAAGAGAGGTAAATAGTGTCCCCCAGGAGTCTCTACTGGGACCATTATTGTTTAATATATTCATAAATGATTTGGAAAAAGGGGTAAACAGTGAGATGGCAAAATTTGAGGATGATATAAAGCTACTCAAGATAGTTAAGTCCAAAGCACACTGCGAAGAATTACAAAGGGATCTCACAAAACTGGATGACTGGGCAGCAAAATGGCAGATGAAATTCAAAGTTGATAAATGCAAAGTAATGCACATTGGGAAACATAATCCAACTATACATAAAAATGATGGCTGTCACCATTCAAGAAAGAGATCTTGGAGTAATTGTGGATAGTTCTCTGAAAACATCCACTCAATGTGCAGCAGCAGTCAAAAAAACTAAGAGAATGTTGGGAATCATTAGGAAAGGGATAGATAATAAGACAGAAAATATCATGTTGCCTCTATATAAATCCATGGTACGCCCACATCTTGAATACTGTGTGCAGATCTGGTTGCCCCATCTCAAGAAAGATATATTGGAATTGGAAAAGGTACAGAAAAGGGCAACAAAAATGATTAGGTGGATAGAACAGCTTCCATATAAGGAGAGATTAATAAGACTGGGGACTTTTCAGTTTGGAAAAGACACAACTAAGGGGGGATATGATAGAGGTTTATAAAATCATGACTGGTGTGGAGAAAGTAAATAAGGAAGGTTTTTTTTTTTTCTACAACAAGAACTAGAGGTTACCAAATGAAACGAATAGGCAGCAGGTTTAAAACAAACAAAGTAAGTATTTCTTCACACAACGCACAGTCAACCTGTGGAACTCTTTCCAGAGGACGTTGTGAAGGCCAAGACTATAACAGGGTTCAAAAAAGAACTAGATAAATTCATGGAGGATAGGTCCATCAATGGCTATTAGCTAGGATGGGCAGGGACGGTGTCCCTAGCCTCTGTTTGCCAGAAGCAGGAAATGGGTGACGGGATGGATCACTTGATGATTCCCTGTTCTGTTCATTCCCTCTGGGGCACCTAGCACTGGCCATTTCGGCAGACAGAATACTGGGCTAATTGGACATTTGGTCTGACCCTGTATGGCCGTTCTTATGTTCTCCTCAGAGAAGAACTGTCATTTTTCAATTGTCTCTAGGCTGCCTTGTACCCCTCCGGGGCAGTATAAAAACAAATATAAAAAAGGGTCAACTCAGACCCAAGTAAAATAGCCATCAGCTGGGTGGATACAGATTTGGAGAAATCATCTGAAAACTAGGAAGAGAAAGAAATGGGGAGAGAGTAACTTGCTCCTTAACAAAAGGTGACAAAAGACAATTTGACATGACTCAGGGAAATAAAGGATGAACTAAGACAGCTGAATGTTGCAAAGTAGCAGTGGCGAGTGAGATTCCAATGTCTGTTGTTACAAATATATAATTGTCACAGATTACCATATAATAAGAAAGGAATGTTGGAACAATAAGCCCCAACAGAGTCAGACACCCACATACACAAACCTGTCAGCAAGGTTAATGTGGTTACCTAATCTAACAAAAGTCAGGCAATTTAAATAACAGACTGACACAACATCCCAGGTCAACACTTATCAAATAGAAGGCTTCAAGACAAAGGTGGCCTATCACATTTGTATTGTGTCTTTTTTTGACACCACTCATAGGTGATAAGCAAGTTTCAAACTTGGCACCATCCACACTACTGAATAGACCGCCACATGAGCTGAAAAAGCAATGCTAGGAGCAGTAGTAGTCATTTCTATGTGTAGACAAGCCCCCCGGGGAAAGGGTAACAGGATGCTTTGCCAGTGGGTTACCCTATTACAATGCAATTGTCACCATGTTGTGACAAGATGACATTGATTGCACTGACCCCAAAGGGAGTTCAGCCCTGCTTTAAATGTGCTGCTGGCCCATCAGAATCAGAAATAAGGCAACCCTGCTTGTCCCACTGAGTTCAGCTGTTCTGCAGCTCCAGCTCTTGTGTTTCATTTGGGAGGTGATAGCTGTTTAGCTTGTAATTGTTAATTGTCAATTAGATCTTCAATTGAGGAGCAGCATTTTAATTGTGGAAGGAGCACAGGGCTGGGAGCCAACAACAATATCTTAATTCTAATCCCAGCTCTGCCACTGATTTCCTCTATGTAACTGTGGGCAAGTCACTTAAACTCTGTCTGCCCCTCCTGTACGGTGAGGACATTACTATTTCTCTCCCTGACAGGGGCTTGTGGAGGATTAATGAGCTGCTGTTCGTGCAGCCTTTCCCCGTGGGGAAAAAAGAAGCTAAGCGTTAATTAGATTATTTTATCGTCAGGTTTTAACTTTCTTTTTAGTCCTCAGCTGTTCAAACTTCTGTAGGTGCCCCAGCTACAACAGTACACAAGTGAAAAGTAAAACAAATGCGCCTCCTTGCCTTTGTGGTAGGAAAAAGCCCCTCACTGCAAAGCCATGTGCAGGGGGGAGCGAGGGGAAAGGTTACCAATAACTTTGCATGTTCCCCACGTGTGCAGAGAAGGGCCGGGGGTTGCATCGGGCCGCTTCAGGGCTAGCATTGAGAAGCCCGTTGGATGGAAATCTCACTTCATTACAACAAGCTGCAAGCAACAAACCCGGGAAAGTTGCTGCTTATCCTTGTAATCATGCACTGCGCAACAGGCAGGGTTTAAGGGCGACTTCCCTCCTCCCGGGGAAGTCCGGATTTTGTGGAACCGCTCGGTTTTACACGGCTCACAAAGGCTTGGAGACGTCCGGGGGGGGTCTTTGCTGTAAAGGACATCTAGGAGCTGCCTTATGAGGCTTCTCCCCCACCCCCCTTTTTCTGACCGTCCTCCTTAAGAAGGTCCCGAGAGGCAGAACGCGGGGCCCGGTGTTTTGGTCTTGCCTGGAGGGAAAAGTTTCGCAGAGTACCGCTGACATCCAGGAAATGAGTAAGACAGACAGCGACCAAGCCAGGCACGGCTAGAGCCCCGTGGTGGAAAAGGGCGAGCATGGGGCTGAGAAGAAAGGGAGAACCCCGGGGACCGGGACGCCTTTGCCCATCGCGGGGGCTGGCGGCTCCGTGAGCCCGCGTGTGTACCACAGGCGAGTGGGAGGGAGCTGCCGGGTGCCAGCGCAAAGAAGAGGACCAGCGCTCCCAAAGCGGCTGGCCACGAGGCGCGGTAAGTCGAGAGCCTCTCTCCGCTTCTCCGAGTGGGGGCGACGGGCACAAAACCTGCTTTCCTGGCTGGCAGGTGGCTGCAGCCAGTGATTTCCCTACACCCCCCCCCCCCAGTTTTGTGAACTAGTTGCATGCCAGTTTAGTGACACCCCCCAGTAAATTCGGAAACCCCCCCCCATTTCATTTTCTGGGGAGGCCACTGGTTGCAGCTCCCCGAAGGGGGTTCGCTCGCTGCAGCAGCGGGGCGGGTTTTTGTGCCCCAGAGTCTGCGGGGGAGGAGGGGTCCCGCTGATCCTCCATCTTTGGGGATGCGGAGTGAGTTTATTTCCTTTCCACGCGTGTTCTGCCCCCCAGCTCGCCTGGGACGGGCCGGCAATCAACCCCCTTTCCCGGCCTCCGATCTGCAGGATCGGGCTCTAATGGGTTGAGCGTGGGTGCGCGTAGTCCCGGCAGAGGAGGGGGTTTTGGAGCATGTGCTGTGGACAGAGAGTGAGGAAGTCGGCTTGGCTGGCTTGCCTGAAACTCTGCGTGCCTCTCCCGAGAGCAGAAGTGCCACGGGTTTAAGGTGTCCAAAAGAGCCATTTAAAACGCTGATCCGATCCCCCGTCCTCAAAAGCAATGTCGTTCTGTTTACTGGATCCCCAGCTGTTCTTTCACGTGGGGTAAACAGGCCATCAAATAGGGTGACCAGATGTCCTGATTTTATAGGGACAGTCCCGATTTTTGGGTCTTTCTCTTATATTGGCTCCTGTTACCCCCCAACCCCTGTCACGATTTGTCACTCTTGCTCTCTGGGCACCCTACCATCAAATGATCACTTCATTGCAATTAATCACTGGCGCATCCGCACAGTGTAACACCGAAGTTTTCAACACCGGCCTGTGTTTGCATAGTTTTTCCTTCCGCAAATGTTGACATGCCTGCATTGTGTCATCCTCTCTTAAAGCAAGGAGTGAATTACGGCAGAGGTGGGGACAGAGACTAAGAATAGGATGGGGGAAGAAACCCTAGCTTAGTTGAGACTTTCTTCAAAAGAACACCAGTTTCTGGACAACATTTCTTACTCAGCTACTCCCTGTATGGCCTACACCAGTGGTTCTCAGACTTTTGTACTGGTGACCCCTTTCACATACCAAACCTCGGAGTGCAACCCCCCTGATAAATGAAAAACACTTTTTTAAAATATATCTTTAACACCATTATAAATGCTGGATGCAAAGTGGGGTTTGGGGTGGTGGCTGACAGCTCAAGACCCCCCATGTACCAACCTCGTGACCCGAGAACCCCTGACCTACACACACTGGGACAGGTTTGCTGGTGTGGCTCTGCTGGTATAGCTGTAATGGTAAACCCCCTAGGCATATACAGTGTGTCCTGGAAAAAAGGTACTTTTGCCAGTACAGTTTATTAGTTCCCTGAGCAAAATAATCTATACCAGCAAAAGCACTTTTATACCAATATGACTTGTTCACACTAGGGCTTTTGCCACTCCTGAAACGTCTTTTTTTTAAAAAAAAAATCACATCCCGAACAACAAAAGTTTCCAGTGTAGACTGGCCTCGGGGGGTCCTTTCTCCTTTGAGCCACGGGACCCAATTCTGCAAACACAGTGTGTAAAGTTAAGCATGCATGTGAGTACTCCCACCCACTGATATCACCCGGATGGACTCTCAGTGCATAAAGTGAAGCACTCGTGTAAGTCTTTGCATGATCAAGGCCCCAGCATAGAAAACCTAATCATCTGCACCAAACATACAAGGGGTCCTTAGCTTACAGATGTTAGTGAAATAACCGATGTGGAATGCATGTTACACAAGCTTCATCTCTGGCTTAAAATGACACATGGCTGCCTTGGCTTTTAATGTTAACACAGCCAAGCTGAGTCTAACGAAAATGTTGATAAGTGAGGGCTGCAATTTTATAAACCGTTGTTTTTTTTCCTCTTGTATGTGTGTTTATCTCTTTCTAAAATAGCCTGGCCCTGATTTGCACTGGTATGAGAGGCAAATCGGAACAGCTCTGCTGGAAGTCACTAGTGGTAAAACCAGTGACAAAGGAGAGTCAGGACTCCAGTGGACTTTCCTACACTAGAATTGGGGCTAGAATCTTCCACTGGTGTTGCTTCCCTGGTGATAGTAATTGTGGAAGTTCTAGTGTAAACAGGACTCTGGTATTTACTGGCATTCTTACCACGAGGCCAACTGCATTAACTCTAAGGTGTGTTAGACAGCCTGCCTAGGGTGACCAAATGTCCCGATTTTATAGGGACAGTCCCGATTTTGGGTCTTTTTCTTATATAGGCTCCTATTACCCCATCCTGATTTTTCACACTTGCTGTCTGGCCACCCTAAGCCTGCCGTAAAAATGCTAGTGCTGTCTCTACACTAGTGCAATAAAAGTAATGTAGACAGAAACTGTCTGGAGTGTCTTCTTCAGCCACTCTGTCATGACAGCTGTTTGCACTGACTTATTGAGAGCATGAAGGTAAACACAGGACCACTGATCTATCAGAAATAGCAGCACTTTGTATGTGTAGCCCAACCACCACAGCTTGTTTTGAATGATCTTGGGACTGCTTTAATGTCAGATGCCGGTGCAGCACTGCATTATTGTAGCTGTTACTATTGAAACACTGCCCACTGGTATGGACTATTTGATTTTAAAAATGACGGGTCCAGATTTTCCTTTAGCTCCTTGCCATGTTTGAGAGCAGCTTCTCCAATCCTTGAGTGAAAACATGGCATGAAAACAAGGAATGGAAACTTAAACTCCACCTTCTTTAACACATGGGACTTAATGTGTTTCCCCTTCAAAGCACTTAACTAACCCTCACAATATTCCCAGGTGGAAGATAAACGCAATAACTATGAGTACCACAGAGAGGTAAATGATTTGTCCAAGGTCAGAGAGTGAGTCAGTGTCGGCATTGGGATCAGCCACTGGGGATTCCTGCCTCCTAGTCTTGTGCTCTTGCCACCAGATCACACCTAAGTGCTTGAGTAACGCTTGTAAGCAGGGATTTAATTGGTGGGTAAAATAGGAGAAGGAAGCAATCTGTGGTATTATTCCAAGGTGTGCTCACAAAACAAGCTCTACCCCTTTAGCAAGAATCCTGTAGGTAGATCTTCCTCATATAACTGTCTCTGGACTCTCTTCCATGCTTTGAGTGGCAATGAAGTAGTTAACAATTTGACATTTTAATCTGTCATCACTAGAACTCAGAGTTAACAACCCCTTATATAATGAACAAGGGCAGTTCGCACTTTCCTGAGCTGTTGTTTCAGGCTGTCTGCACACTCAGGCAGACATCCCTGTGTTTTACATTTTTAGTTCATATTTTGAAGGCTCTCTTCACAACTGTAGGGGCTAGGCCATGCTGCCTCTTGTAATGCTAGTTAAATTCCAACAGGGGAAAAACTAAACACAAGAGACTTAGGCCCAGATCCTCAAAGACACTTAGGCCAGGTCTACACTACAAACCTATATCAGTATAACTGTGTCGCTCAGGAGTGTGAAAAATCCACCCCCCCTGGGCGATATAGTTATACGGACCTAACCCCCTGTGTAGAAAGCACTACGTGGATGAGAGCACTTCTCCCATTGACATGGCTACCGCTTCTCGGAAAGGTGGATTAACTATACCGATGGGAGAAGCTGTTCTGTCAGCATAAGAGTGACTTTACTTAAGCGCTACAAGCGGCATAACTGCATCAGTGTCGCTGCACCGCTATAGTGCTGTACGTAAAGACGAGCCCTCGGGCACCTACGTCCTACTGATTAAAGTACCTAAATACCTTAGAGGATTTGGGCCTTAAGACCTGGCTTTCAAAGCTGCTGAGAATTGTCAGTTCCAAATGAAGTCAACAGCAGAGTGGCTGCTCAGCAGCTCTGACAATCAGGACCCTAATTTTGGTTTTAAAGGAAAGCTTCGATTCTGGAGCGCAAGACAACAGCTGCCGTAAAGCAGAACCAGTTTGCTAAGCTGCTGTGAAACCAGACCCTTTCTTTGTAGCTCCTGTATCCCATCCCAAAATGACATCACTCATGAGAGGAATGTCCATGGGGAAGAGGTGCTGGTTCAACAGGTAGGTGATCTCCACAGAAGCATTACTAATACTTCCAGTGATACGGCTTCCTGTCCTCAGGAGCGGTGCCAGCTTTTTTGTCGCCCTAGGCGGCGACGGCGGGAGAGGCTGCTGGTCAGCGGCACTTCGGTGGCAGCTTCTTCGACCGCCGGGGACCTCGGCGGCATTTCGGTGGCAGCCTCTCCTGCCGGTGGCTGCCGAGGGACCTGAAATGCCGCCCCCCAAATCCTGGTGCCCTAGGTGACCACCTAGGGTCGCCTAATGGTAGCGCCGGCCCTGCCTGTCCTGCACTCCCTACTGCTCACGACTGGCTCAGCTGAGTAAGCACTGTGGGATTTGAACCTGATTAACGCATAAGGAGGAGTAATTTGGGGCAAGCTGCTTATACACAAAAGCATCCCTCTTAAAATGGCTTATTTGGGGGCCAGCCTCTTGCCTTTATTATTCCAGCATTCTGCTCTCCATGTGTCCCCTTTAAATCATACAGCTTTCCCTGCTTTGGGTCACAACTCTCCATAGGCACCAGCACAGCACTAGAGATCAACAGATGCGCTCTTACGGTCCCTAGACTTGAATGTCTGTAGGCTGGGTGCTCTCCGCCCTCGCCTCTGGCACTTGCTTCCCCTATTGGTCCAACAGAGCCTGTGTGTCCATTGGCCTTCAGGAGGCTGCACAAAAGCCATTTGCTTTGCTGAATCCTTTGCCTCAAGAGGGTGATTTCAGGGCAGGTTTGTGTTCGCAGCTCAGGGTCTGTTCTAGTTCGTCTGGCAGTGGCTTAGCTAATTTAGTGTTGCACCCGGAACGCTACAACGTCTGCATCAAAAAATAAATTGCTCTCCCAGCTGTACCTCTGTGCTGGCTCTCACTCTGCACGTTGCCCTGTTCTTGGCTACCTGCCTCCCATCCTGTTTCCTCCGCTGGAGGAATGAGTGGGCAGAAAGATTTGCTTACACAGCTGAGCTGGCATCTCCGGCGTTGGGCACAGCAGCAGCATCCCCACCCACACCACACCCAGGGCGCTCTCACTCCCTACCTACAGCTCCCTAAACTGGAATCGTCACCTTCCTGCACCACCCAGCAATTAAAAGCTAAACTGGAAAGTATGACTGCTTGGCAGCAATCTCCTGGCTGTACTCTTCAAAGGGACCCATGGAGAGCAGAGGCTGATCCCCAGAAAAGCCTTGGGGTGGGAGGCGGGGCTTTGTGCACCTGCAGCTTGCCCCAAATTGTTTTTAAGAGGTCAGAGTGCACCAGCCTTCAAAGGGTTGATTTTACGAGCCGCTGTCTGTCGCTAGGAGTCTATAGGCTCGTTGCTGTGACAATCCAGCCCTTATAGATGTGGGGCCTGATTCTCGTGTGCCCGGCACTTTCAGTTGTCACTTACATCTGTGCAAATCAGGCGTAAAATGCCTCCAGGCCAGAAATGCTGATTTGACAGCCTGTTGCACCTTGTGCAAGGGTGTGAAGAATCAGGCCTAATGAGGCCTCTTCTCCATGAATGAGGAAGTGCCCCTGCTTTCAAAACTGCTGACTTTGCACATGACCTGCCAATGGGCATTGGGGACCAAAGAAGTAGAGGAGCTTTGGCCCAGATCCACAAAGATACTGAGGCCTTTATGTCCAAGTTTTGGCTCTGCTGCAATCCACAGGACTCTTGCCAAATCCAGTAGGTGCCTAAATTCACTCTGCACCTAGATTTTTAAGTTCCCTACAGGCCTGTGGTTCTGCCTCTGGGTTTGTACATTGCTGCTTTCCTCTTGGCACACAGACGCCTATTTCCCACCTAAGCCCCATAGCAGTTAATGACCCAGGGGAGATAGGCATGGCATTTTGCTGCCTACATTGTGCTGAGCCAGACCCAGTAGGTGTGCTCAGAGGGGAGTAGGTCCCATTCAGTGCAAAATCATTCTCTGTCTCTGGCCCAATGTGGATAAATACTTAACTAGTCATTGAGCTACAGAGAGAGAGAGAGTGATGCTGTAGACCAGTGGTCTGGACATCCACCGGGGAGTTGGGAGACCTCAGTCCAGTCCCCTTGCTCCAATCATTCTTTATTTATTTATCCACACTGGAACAGCTTCCCCAGGAGAGGCTGAGGGAGCCCCACATCAGAATAGCCCAGTCATAGGAGCACTCTCCTGAGAGGTGTAGGAGAACCCCTGTTTAAATCTTTCTCCCCCTCTGGTAGAGAGGGGGGAGTTGAACGTGGGTCTCCTACATCCCAGCAAAGTGCTCCAACTACTGGGCTAGGAGTTATAAACCAGCCTGCTGACTATTTTGTGTGGAACGAGGCAGTCCACTAACTCGTTCCTGCAAGAAACACCTGAGGCATCTAAGCCCTCGGACTCCAGGCAGCTGGTTCCCGTGCACGGATCCACAAGCAGAGAGAGGCACCTTGCTGAAGCTGGGAGTTAGGCACCTGTCTGACGAGAGGGTCCGAGCTTAGGACACACCCGTCTCCTGTGTATCTCCCAGTGGCTAGTGTAGGCAGCTCCCTGCCTAGCGTGCTGGCTTTTGTGGATCTCAGTCTAAGGTGCCTCTCTCCCCATTCACTGCATAGGGAGCTTAGGCGCCCAGCTCAGGCTTTGTCGATCACTGTTGTTCCTGTGCTTTTTTTCCCTCCTAGATACCTAAGAGTTGACACCATGATGCTCAGCACTGTCCCATCTACTCCTTTCATGGCCCACATCCCTAGTAATTGTGGTTGAATAGGAAAGAGAGGCTCTTAGCTCTCGGGTGAATGACCCATATTTAACTAATGGACATGGCCAATCACCTGTCTACATAATTTCTCTGAAGTGTAACTTCCTAAGTCTCTGATGTCAAAAAAGTCTAGCCAGAGCATCACTCTCTTCCTCCCTGTAAAAGATCATGGTGGATCCTTTCCTGCGTTGTTGCTCAGCATCCATTTATGCTTTCTGCTCCCCTTACCTCTGTTCTCTACCTCCTTCCCTCCCTTTTCTCCTGCTACTGGCTGAAATCAACCAATCTCCCCTACTAAGCTTGTCTAGCTCGTCTAAGCTCTTTAGGGCAGGTAGGTGCCTTTGGCGAAACAACTAGCAATGGCATAAAATCATCCACCCCTCTTATACCTCTGTCTCTCTGGGTGCTAATTTGGCCCTATACATAAGCATTAAACCTCTTTAAAAGTGGGGGATGATCAATGAGAAAGGAGTCTGCTGAGGGATTTCCCTCACCTGCATGTGTGTTTGTGACCGCAACAAACCTGTGATCGGATTTGGGTGGCCAGTCAAAGGAGCTGGGATTTTCACACTGCTGGGGACTTCCCTTCAAAGCTGATTATAACTGGTCACTATAGGGCCAGAGCCACAACGGTATTTTCTAACTTCCACTGAATACCTCTGTGGCTCTGAGCCTGTGGATCGTATACTGCATGACTCTTTATAACAATCTGTGCCTTGACTAATTTCCAGCTATAGTAACTGCATTGTACCTAACTAACTTCCCCCTCTTAACTTGCGGTTCTTCTTCTTCAGTTCTCTTTATGTTTTCAGCTTGGAAAAGAGACGGCTAAGGAGAGAGATGATTGAGGACTATAAAATCATGACTGGTGCAGAGAAAGTAGATAAGGTAGTGGTGATTACTACTTCTCATAACACAAGAACTAGGAGTCACCTAATGAAATTAATAGGCAGCAGGTTTAAAACAAAAGGAAGTATTTCTTTACACAACGCACAGTCAACCTGTGGAACTCCTTGCCAGAGGATGTTGTGAAGACCAAGGCCATAACAGGGTTCAAAAAAGAACTAGATAAATTCATGGAGGATTGGTCCATCAATGGCTATTAGCCAGGATGGGCAGGAATGGTGTCCCTAGGCTCTGTTTGCCAGAAGCTGGGAATGAGCAACCGGGGATAGATCACTTGATGATTACTTGTTCTGTTCATTCCCTCTGGGGCACCTGGCACTGGCCACTGTCGGGGGACAGGATATTGGGCTAGATGGACCTTTGGTCTGACCCAATGTGGCCATTCTTGTGTCATGCAGAATTCCATGCCAGTGCTAGCTGCATTTCTGGGGGTGGGTGGCGGGAGGGAAAATGTCTCTTCTCTACAGCACAGAGGTAATAATATGAAGCTTAATGAATGTATGTAAAGCACCTTGAGATCTTTAGCTGGTAAGTGCTTCAGGCAAAGTACTTGTTTCCAGAAGTGATGTGGAAATAGAAAAAGCCGCTCCCACAGGGACATACTAGAAGGGCTTTCACTTTGGAGCTATCACACTTGACAGTAAGTAAATCTCCTTTAAGATACTAATGAGCAATGCTGTAGGAAAAACATTATGGGTTGTTTTTTTCGTAATGATGTTGTGTTTTTTGTTTTAATGGAAATCTGGACGCTTGGGTTGTGTGCTCATACCACCAGGAGATGAACTGAATCAGCAAAGCCCACCTGCAAAAGCAATAACAAGATGATTTTATACAGGACCTTAATTTGGAAACGGTCTTGGCTTATGTGTGCAGAAAAGGGGAGGTTGTTAATGTTTGGCACTCAGTCTGGAATTACTCTTGGCTGGCTGCTTGGTACCATGTTGTCTCATGTCGTTTTTTGGATCCAGTCTTGTGAGAGGGGATCCCCCCTCCTGGTCTTTGGTTGAAATGGCTGTTCTGATGCCAGCAAAGCAGTTTTCCAAAAGCATTCCTGGGACGCTCTTCCCATCTGCCAAGATCAAAGCTATGAGAGGTAGAACACTTGCTTTCTTGCCTGTAGCTGCTCCCTGCACATAAATGGGCTCTCCTGTTTTTCATTATCACCCCTTTTTGGAGGTCACTTTTCTGGTTGAGCCAGTACATTACTCATATCAATGAGATTTTTACCTGGGGCAAAGATGCTCTTCCAATATATGCAGTGAGAGCACATTTTATGCACCGCATTGCCACATGCGCAGCTTAGAAAAAATCCACTCCCCTTTTGGTGAGTGGAACGCTTGCCTTAGGGAGAACAAGAGCCAAAGACACCTGTTTCTGCAGAATTTCAGCTCTTTTAAAAAGCACATTCTAGCCCAGTTTTTATATATATATGCCTATCTCATAGAACTGGAAGGACCTTGAAAGGTCATTGAGTCCAGTCCCCTGCCTTCACTAGCAGGACCAAGTACTGTCCCCTGACAGATTTTTGCCCCAGATCCCTAAATAGCCTCCTCAAGGATTGAACTCACAACCCTGGGTTTAGCAGGCCAATGCTCAAACCACTGAGCTATCCCTCCCCCCTTTTTTTGTGATGATCACGTTGCAAAGGCAAATGAAGGGTAGCCTTCCTGAGCCTGCAAGAGTAGGGTCAGGGTTCCTTCACCCAAGCAGAAACAGGGAGTGGTCGAGCCCTACATTTTCAGTTAAGTTAGCTCTGTAGTTAACTACCTCCTGCCCTGAATTTCACCAAGGAATGGTGGTGCTTCTAGTTGAAAATATTTGATATATCACTTCAGAGGAAAGCAATGAAAATTAAATCCTATAGGGCCAGACCATCCCTGACACCCACTGAGCAGTTACTCACTTGTGTAGCCCACTGAAGTCATTGGGACCCTGCTTAGGTGAGTGACTGCTCAGGAGTGGGGAATGAGGTTTTACAGACTGGCCCATAGAGAGTAAAGAATTACCACTGTAAAGAGTAAATTAGTAAAGACCCCCTGGTCCATTATGAGAAGGAAATAGAACATAGATGCTGTGTGAATATGTTGGAATGTAGATAAAATTGGATGATCTCTCTTGAGAAACAGTGGTCATGTAAAAATGTGATTTATAGACCTGAGGGACAGAATTAAGGGTACTTGGGCGATCTTAAATTGGCAGTATGGCTTGCCTTGAGTGCTAACTTGTGCAACTTAAGGTTCTTAATATAGCTTTTTCTATGGAGAGATGTGTGTATACACACACACATTAAAGGTAAAAAAAATTCAAAAGTAGACTTTGGCCATTTGAAATTTTATCTGTCTAACACAAGGTATCACAGTAAAATGCAGCCATTTCTGGAGTTATACAGACTTGGGTAGGAAGGGAAGAATTTGACCTAGGTCCTTGCATGAATAGTTGTGGCCTCTATATATCTAGGGCACATGAGATCAATCAGCTGATCTTCAGCTGATGTAAGAAGGCAATGATGTTATGTGTATTTACATCAGCTGAAAATGTGTCCCTCTCTCTTTTAAGGCCTTCTATAAAAGACCCTTGCATAATAAACCCGCCTGGTACTAAAGCGACGTCGGAAGGTTTTACCAGGATTTTAACCTGGGAGTCCGGTATGTGCAGCCTGATGGTTAAAGAGCTAAAGCCAGGCTTCTGTTTGATGCAGGAGTTAAAAGAGTTCTAAAGACATTCTCTACTGAGGTTGGCTGAGCTGCATTCCAGCTTATTGATAAGCTGCTGCTTCAGACACTCAGATGTTCGTGGTTGTGGTGTCTAACTCAGAAGCGGCTACTGGAGGAAATGTAAAATACTAGGGACTTGATTGGAATCATACAGATCTTTGGAATGTGGAATTTGGTCTCCCACCTGGAGTGGTAGCTTTTTCTCTGTACTCTTAAACCGAACTCAGAGGCCACCCTGGCAATGCGGATTTTGGGCTCACTAGCAGGGACCCTGAACCAATGATGCATCATTCCCATGGCACTGTAAATTAGCTTTTAAACTACAGCAGGGGCGTGTCCTTGGGCTTCTGAACAAAGCCCTCCTTTCATGCACTCCTATTTATAAAGGAAGCGAGCGTTCATGTTCACCACAGACATGTCCCTAACAAGAAACACGTGGCCTAATAACCCAAATGCTAGCACGCCCTTGTATTTAGTGTTTTCACCATGGCAACGCGTGTCACATCTCTTCTCTCCTGCTAACAATTCCTTGCAGAGCTTCCTTTTCCAACATTTATTTTATGAAACACTCAGGGAAGGGGAAAGTGAAAGGATTTGTGGGGGTGGTGGGAACGCAAAGGAGGAAATTGTACAAGTTTTCCAGATAACTCCTGGTACCTTTTGCAATAGGTGTGCCCCTGGAAATTGACTAGGAGCTGATGGCTCAGGGTGCAGAAGCAAGAAGCTGCATGAAATTGTGTGGGGAACGGTAATCTTGTTTACTTGCAAACTTGCTTATTTTATCTTCTCATGCATACTAATTAAACTATTCTTTAGCCAACATATTTGTCTGTTTTCTGGGTTTATGATCACTGATCCAGGATCAGTGTTTGGAAAAGATTACTGCTCCTGAAAGCGTTCACACTGGTCCTCTAATAGGTTAGCAGGGCGCTAGGCAATACGATATCAGGGCCTGATTCTACACACACACTTCTACTCGGAAGTAACACCACTGAAGTTAGTGCAGTTACACTGGTGTGTAATCAGTGAGAGAGGAAAATTAGCCCATCAAATCTTAAAATCTCATCTCTCCTATTTACTAGCTTGCTTTCCCCTTCATATCAGCTGCGGCAGGACTCGAACGATCAGATTCTGACTAGTTATTTTAGTATAACGCTCGAAGAGGAGTGGGGATTTTTTTATACCATTTTGTAAGCTGGGATTCCAGGCTCCTGTCAATATAAAGCATTGGTTTCCTGTGGTGATGGTTCTTGCTACAATGGTCAATGTAAGCTGGAATTCAAATGATTGAGGAGAAACAACTGCAAATGGTTACTGAGATAATGTGACCTTTAAAAAGACCCATATCTTGCAAACCACCTGCGCTAGCCTTCATTTTGAGCACTGTTTATTAGCAAGGTATTGGACCCTTAAAATTATTGCAGGGCCTCCGATCTAAGTGTGCTATCTTGTCCTGTTTCAGGACTCCATATGATGCAGAAGGTCTTGGGCCAATGTAATTCCCAGTCCCTGCCTCTGGGCTCTGATCCAAACAGTAGTGATGACAATGGGCATCTTTCCAATGGCTTCACTAGGCTTTGGACCAGGCTCTTAATGCAGAGATTCACACCACCACCTTGAAAACCATAGTCAATGCAGGATCATCCTACTTCTAGCTAAAAATAGGAGGTGGTGGCAGGGATGGAAGAAATAGGAGCTCTAAATCTACCATGTTGCCAGTACCCGTAGAAGTGGGTGGGAAAGTTCTGGACATTGGGAGAGCTGGCGTAACAACTAACAACTTGTTTAAATTTATGGCAGGTTTGACTTTTTTCTTTAAGAATTGCGGGAGCGGGGAGAGATTCAATGTAGACGTTTTGGGCAATTGGGCCCTCTCTGTGTATTCCTAATGCAGGCTGTGCTTCCCTTCCCCTGCCATGAGACTACTCTTCATGGATATCAGCTGTTGCTGCCTAAAGGAAGGAGTAGGGCAGAAGAGGGAGATCAGGGGAGAAATTTCCTTAATGGGTCCCAATGTGGACATCAAGCTGGAGACGGGGAGCATGTCTCCAATGGCATTGCGCTTTCCATGTAGCTACTGTTACAGGGCCAGCCAATAAAACAGCAGGGGGTTGCTGTAACTTGCTACCATCTGTGCTGATGAAAGATTGCATGAGGTGTGAGGATGACTGACTGGCTGTTGTGATCACTTCTGTCCAATTCAGTGAGCTAAAGGGGGAGCTGTCCAGGCCAGTGGGTCAAAAGTTTTTGGCCTAATTGTAAAAGTTCCAGTTGTTCTAGATCAACAGCACGAATTTATGTGACTTAAAAAGCCAAGCCAAGATGTTCTTTGGCAGTGACTCTACAACAACAGAATACGTTGTCGGGATGGGTGGGAGCGGCACATGCACTTCCTGCCCCACCGTCTGTGTTTGTAGCGTAGAGGTTGGAGACAGGCAGCGCAGTGAAATAAATGCTATAAAAATCATCCTGAGCCGAGCGCTTTCTGGGGAGCTGAGGCTTCTTGCAACATGTGTCTCTGTGGCCTGATAACCAGAACGGAACAGGCTAGCAGTCGAAAAACCAACAACTCGACCGTGGTTAAACAGCTGGTGTGCTAAGACCACTGCCTATTACACTGACTAATTACACTGCCCTTGTACTCTCCCATCTGTCTTTATCCACCTATGGTCTCTGGTCTTAGACTTGGATTGTAAAGTCATTGGGGCAGGGACTGTCTTCTTGTTCCGTCTGTACAGTGCCTAGCATAATAAGGCCTTGGTCCTTGACTGGGGCTCCTGAGAGCTACCTCAGTACAAATAATTAATACTTGCACAGGAGGGCATAGCTGGTGCACATGGTGTCTAGAGGCCATGGTGAGCTGTGACTTGGAAATACCTTGATAGATTGCGCATGTGATGGTGAGATTGTGTATTGAATGGAAAATCCAACAAAAGTAGCATGGTTCTCTGGCCACGTGCTCCTGAGTGAGTGGGTGTCCTCTGCTTGAGTCGAAAGAAATCAGCTCTGTCTTCTATGGGTTTTATTCTTGTAATGGAAGCTAGTAAAATGTATGTATCTATAGATGAAATACTGGGACTGTTCCCTTTTGAAAGGGTAACTTCCTGGAGCTGCCTGGGATCTATTAGTGCAAATAGCAGAGCCGGATTAGGGTCTGAGTCAGTCAGTCTGTTTAGAGGAAGGAGGGGCTGCCTTGTCCTGCATCCAGGATGAACATCAACATTTCCATGAAAATACCTGATTGTGCTACTGGGGGAGGAAAACATCACTTCCGAACCGTCTGCCGCAGGTCGCTGGGCAGGACGTCCAACTCTGACTGTGCGACTGGCCCCGGTGGCACTGAGAGTCTGCCCCAGGCAGGATGTTCATAGACCTCCTGAAGGCAACAGTGCTGTCAATCAAATGGCAAAACAATAGTTACCAGGCAAGTATCCTTGGCAGACAAAGTTATCCCATGGCTGAGCATCTAATCTGGGGCGGGGTTTCCAAGGCAACGTTCTGGCCTCTTATGGAGGGAGGGAGAGGTGTTGAGAAGGAGTCGTCTTTTCTCTCCTTTTCCCCCCCTTAAATAGTGTGCTGTAAGGGGAGAAAATATAGAGTGTTGGAGTAAGAGGGGTGGGCCTGGAGACCAGAAAGATGGTTCAAGGATTAGAGCATTAGTCTAGCACTTAGGAGACTCCGGTTCAATTCCCTGCTCTGCCGTAGTCTTCCTGTGTGACCTTGGGCAACTTGCTTAACCTCTCTGTGCCTCAGTTCCCCATCTGTGCAATGGGGATAACTCACAAGGGTCTTGTGAGTTATCAGTGTATTTATTCTCAGTCTTTAGATACAACAGTAACAGGGACCTTATAAGTACCAAAGATCTGGATAGATAGGGCAGGGATGATTTTTATAAAATATCTGGTTTTTTTAAAAGAAAATCATGACCCTACAGTGATCCAGCTACTAGTGTTTCTTTTCTTGCTTGGTTGTGGTGGGTTTGTTTTTGAGACGTTAAAAATCAGAACTACTGAACCAGGGCAGTAGCTGACTACCGAGCAGCAGAGATGCACACGTGAATATCTGAGGGAAGACGTAGGCCTTGAGCTTCATGTTTCATCAGGCAGTGCATCATGGAAGGAGGCACTGAGCAAGGGAGTGGATTACAAGCACTCTTGGGGTCCATTTCTGGCTGCGCTACTGACCTGCAGTGTCCCCTCTGACAAGTCCCTTAATCTCTCTGGTCGTTTGCTTCCCCAGCTGTGAAATGGGGGTGACAGGTTTCTGCAAAGAGTGGGTGAGATTTAATATTCGTGAAGCGGGGTGGAAGTTCTGATGGTTGTAGTGATGTTAATTTTAGCAGGTGTAATACAAATTTAATACTGGTTCTGTGTTCAGTGGTCTCAGAGTTGACTGGTCGCTTAAAACTAACCTACCATGAAAGTTGTCCCATGCAGCAGGGCTTAGCTTGAGGCTTTCCAAAGTATCTTGTTTTAAGTATAGCCATCCAAGGGGCACTGGATGTCTCTGCCTGGCACCGGTAGTGGGATACAGAGCTCTTCTCTGGGTCACCAGTATAGCTCAGTGGTGACTCTTCGGTGATTTGTGCGAAATGAGCTGGCAGGTGATAGCTGGCCAGTTCCCAGTGCACAGAGATCCATATCACAGACCGATGGCACTAATTGGTCCCTCGTCATTGGCAGCCTTGTTAGAGAAGCCAAAGACTGAGAAGCCACCCTCCGTGATGTACCTGTTCTGTGGATAAAGAGAAGGATGGGGAGGATTGTGCTGGGAACTGAAATCCGGCAACTTTCTCCAGCACCAAATGAACATAATGTGAGAAAAAGCAAACCGGAGCACATGCATTAGCTGTAGTATCCCCTGTTCTATCGAGTGCTAGTAGCCGACAGGACTGGTGTACAGCATGCTTCCCAGGAGAGTTCGCTCCCAGGAGCCACAAAAACAGCACAAACTATCGCCTGTTTAACCAAGAGTTCCTTTGAGCCTGTTATCCCTTTCCCAGGTGATCAGCCCTGTTTATTCTCTGTTTTGGCAGTGTCCAGGATGTCAGTTCCTGTGTTCCCGTGTAAGTACCAGCTGGTAGCAGAGTGGGAAGTCCTCCCAGATCTCCATTGCTCAGTACAATTCTGGCACTTCACCCTTCAGCAGTGGCAGAACTGTCAATGCTGGAGGTTTTATCGCCCTGAGTGATAGAAACTAGATAAACATCTCTCTCCCCCCCCCCCCCCCCAGGGTCTGTGCTAGGAGCTGCCCCCAAGCAAACCGGAACGCACTACACAGGTGCTGCTGCTTTGTTATAACTGACGCACGTCGCCAGCTGACAAGCACGGGTAGGGTGGGAATGCATTTATAAATAGTAGAGTTCTCAGTGTGTTTCAGCACTTGGATTCTGGCGGTTGCATCTAATCTATCCCATGCCAAAAGAGCAGCCACACCCTCCCCCAGAGCACAGTACAGCGCCAGCGTGACCTGCCATGGCAGTACCCCGCCTCATGAAACGGAGAGTCTCTTTTGATGAACCTTGAGGCTTGTCTCGCCCCGCTTTTGATGTGCAGCAGCTTTCGTGAGACACCAACTCGGGACCTGGTTCTGCAATCTGATAATGATACTCGGAGCTTGGACGAATTTACCGGCCATTTACTAGGCGGAGGACTTAAACCTACCAGCTCAGAGGGAGAGACAAAAGAGGGGAGGTTCCAACAGGAAAGTCCAACGGTGACACCCTCGGAAGAAGTCCCAACTACCCTGCCACCAGCACCAGGGAAGAGGACATGCTGGCATGTTTACCAGGGTACTAACCCTAAGCATTGTGTGAGTGGGATCTTTATCTTCTGTATCTGCCTCTAGCCAATAAGGGTCCAAGTTTGAAGTGCTAGCTGTTGGAAAGGAGAAGGAACTCTCTGTCTCTCCTCTCCCCTCCAGAACTGCCAGGGCAGTTGGGGGACAAAGAGGTCTCTGGTATTGAGGTAGAGTCTCATTTTGTGGCGGTTTGGGGGTCATCCTCCCCAGTGCATGCATCCAAGTGTGGCTCAGCACCAGCATGAGACTGACTGGAGTCTTGATACTTCACGGCTGCCCACAGGGTTCTGAAAGCAGCAGTGGCACTGGTCAGTCTTGTTAACCTTGTTCTGCTGAAGCTTGACCAAACTATGAGCAGCAGCAGAGGCACTGGTAGGAAATGGTAGTAGACTCAGGAAGACAGCACTGAAGTAATTAATACTCAGATCACCTACAGAGTCTTTAATGAGGCTAATGAGGAGCTTAGGAATAGTGGCAGCATGACAAATGGGAATAAGGATGTGGGGGTAGATATTACCATATCCGAGGTAGAAGCCAAACTTGAACAGCTTAATGAGAGTAAATCAGGCGGCCCAGATAATCTTCATCCAAGAATATTAAAGGAACTGGCACATGAAATTGCAAGCCCATTAGCAAAAATTTTTAATGAATCTCTAAACTCAGGGGTTGTACCGTTTGACTGGAGAATAGCTAATATAGTTCCTATTTTTAAGAAAGGGAAAAAAAGTGACCCGGGTAACTACAGGCCTGTTAGTTTGACATCTGTAGTATGCAAGGTCTTGGAAAAATTTTTGAAGGAGAAAGTAGTTAAGGACCTTGAGGTCAATGGCAATTGGGACAAATTACAACATGGTTTTACAAAAGGTAGATCGTGCCAAACCAACTTGATCTCCTTCTTTGAGAAAGTAACAGATTTTTTAGATAAAGGAAACGCAGTGGATCTAATCTACCTCGATTTCAGTAAGGCATTTGATACAGTATCACATGAGGAATTATCGGTTAAATTGGAAAAGATGGGGATCAATATGAAAATTGAGAGGTGGATAAGGAACTGGTTAAAGGGGAGACTACAGCGGGTCATACTGAAAGGTGAACTGTCAGGTTGGAGGGAGGTTACTAGTGGAGTTCCTCAAGGTTCAGTTTTGGGACCAATTTTATTTAATCTTTTTATTACTGACCTCGGCACCAAAAGTGGGAGTGTGCTAATAAAGTTTGCAGATGACACAAAGTTGGGAGGTATTGCCAATTCAGAAAAGGATCGGGATATCCTACAGGAAGATCTGGATGACCTTGTAAACTGGAGTAATAGTAATAGGATGAAATTTAATAGTGAGAAGTGTAAGGTTATGCATTTAGGGATTAATAACAAGAATTTTAGTTATAAGCTGGGGACGCATCAGTTGGAAGTAACGGAAGAGGAGAAGGACCTCGGAGTCCTGGTTGATCACAGGATGACTATGAGTCGCCAATGTGATGTGGCCGTGAAAAAAGCTAATGCGGTCTTGGGATGCATTAGGCGAGGTATTTCTAGTAGAGATAAGGAGGTGTTAGTACCGTTATACAAGGCATTGGTAAGACCTCATTTGGAATACTGTGTGCAGTTCTGGTCTCCCATGTTTAAGAAGGATGAATTCAAACTGGAACAGGTACAAAGAAGGGCCACTAGGATGATCCGAGGAATGGAAAACCTGTCGTATGAAAGGAGACTCAAGGAGCTTGGTTTGTTTATCCTAACCAAAAGAAGGCTGAGGGGAGATATGATTGCTCTCTTTAAATATATCAGAGGGATAAATACCAGGGAGGGAGAGGAATTATTTCAGCTCAGTACCAATGTGGACACAAGAACAAATGGATATAAACTGGCCATCAGGAAGTTTAGACTTGAAATTAGACGAAGGTTTCTAACCATCAGAGGAGTGAAGTTCTGGAACAGCCTTCCAAGGGAAGCAGTGGGGGCAAAAGACCTAACTGGCTTCAAGATTAAGCTAGATACGTTTATGGAGGGGATGGTTTGATGGGATAACATGATCTTAGTCAAGGGTCAATTAATTGCCATCAGTGGTAAATAGGACCAATGGTCAATGATGGGATGTTAGAAGTTACTACAGAGAACTTTTTCCTGGGTGTCTGGCTGGTGAGTCTTGCCCACATGCTCGGGGTTCAGCTGATCGCCATATTTGGGGTCGGGAAGGAATTTTCCTCCAGGGTAGATTGGCAGAGGCCCTGGAGGTTTTTTGCCTTCCTCTGCAGCATGGGGCACGGGTCACTTACCGGAGGATTCTCTGCATCTTGAAGTCTTTAAACCATGATTTGAGGACTTCAATAGCTGAGACATAGGTGAGAGGATTATTCCAGGAGTGGGTGGGTGAGATTCTGTGGCCTGCATTGTGCAGGAGGTCAGACTAGATGATCATAATGGTCCCTTCTGACCTTAAAGTCTATGAGTCTATGAGTCTATGAGAGTGATTTTTCTCTGCAACCCATGAGAGCTAGAACTTCTCCTTTTTTAAAACAAAAAACCAAAAGCTGAGATTGTGTGGATCCAATCCCTCACTAGGGCAAATGATTCCCTCTTCCCCCACCTTCCAAATGTGTCATTAATGCTTAGGTTTATTCATAGATTTTTAAGGCCACAAGGGATCTCTGTGATCAACTAGTCTGACCTCCTGTATAACACAGGCCACAGAACTTCGCTGAATTAATACCTGTTTGAGCTAGAGCAGATCTCTTAGAGCAGAGGTTTTCAAAGTGTGGGATGTGACCAGGTTATCAGAGGGGTGCACGGACCTGCCTGGGCCAGTCTGAAGGCCTGGGATGAGGCTGTGGAAAGCAGACGGGGCTCTGTGCAGGTGGTCTCAACTGCTGGGACCAGGTTCCCTGCCCATCTTGCTCACCCACAACCGCAGATGCAGCAGCCCTCAAAGCAGCACCGTGGAAGCTGAAGGCAGCATGGTGGGAATACTGACCCCCCGCCAGACAGAGATACACCCGGCCTGCATTATACAGGAAAGTGGGCACAGTGGCCCCTTCTGGTCTGATCTATCAAGATGAATTCGGCCTCACAAGTCTGGTCTCACCTTAATTTCCATTCCTCATATGACAAAATCACCCCCCTTCTGCTCCCTTCTTTTTGCCATGGCTGACACGATGCCCAAGTGTGGAATAGGAAGAGTCACTGCACTTGGGCCTGAGGCGCCTAGGCAGAGCGATGAGGCAAATCCGCACACCCCCTTTATTTTTTACAGTGTGAACACAGAGGAGGCCGCCTAGGTCTGTAGACTGCCTTGCACCCCACTCGGCTCCAGAAGGCAGCTTGGCCCAGTGGAGAGAATGCTGGGCAGGGACTGGGTTAAATTCCCAGTGCTGCTGCTGGGTGGCTTTGGGTATGTCACATCACCTCTCCGTGCCTCAGTTTACAAATCTGTACAAGAAGCAGCATGATGCTTGGCTGCCTTTGTGCAAGAGCGAAGTATCCCAATAGTGCCCACAAAAAGCTACATTAAAAGAACATTATTAAGGCTGCAAAGTCAACCACTCAAAAGTCAGGAAATGCCAGAGTTGAGGTTGTCTGTGTAATCTTCATTTGACACCCCTTGTGCATATGCATTGCGATACAGTCTTTTATTAGATGATGCCCTGCTGTTTCCTCCCCTCCCTCCCCCCAGGATCCCTGCCTCATTCAGTTCTCTGGATTGAGAATGAACTGGGGTTGCACAGTGAAGGAGGCTGTTGTCTGTAAGACCTCTGCCTCATTTGTTGCAGTGGTAGCTTGTCATGCTCTATGTGGACCAGCGCTAGAGGGGGGTGAGACACACACTTTGCCAGTGGGCTTCACAGATACCTGCAGAGAGTAGAGGAGTAGTGAGACTCGGTTCCTGGGTTCCATTCTGCCTCTTCCATCCCCACACACTCAACCTTGACCTCTTCTGCCCTGCCCCTCCAACCTGCCCCTGTCACTCCCCTGGCCCCTTGCCCAGCCCCATTCTCCTTGCCTGCCCAATGCCAGCCTCTACTCCTCATGCTTTTCATCCAGTCTCCCACAAGTTCACCCCTCCGTGGCTCCTCGTCCAATCTCTTACCCCCGTTGGGTCCCAGTCCTAGTCTCTAGCTCCTTGTCAGATCTGTCTTTCCATTCTCCCTCCTCCATCTTTGTTTTTAGTCCCAGTTCCCCTCCCTTCCCAGACTCCTTGTCCCAAACTACTCCTTCCCCCACCCCCAGTCCAGCTCTTTTCCCCTCTGTGTTCAAATCAGATGGCTTCCCCCATACTGCCTGGGTGGGTGTGGGTGGGGGGGAAGATGTCATTGACCGCACAGGAGATAGGTTTCCTCCTGCTCTCTTTTGGTGCCTGGCTTCACCCTGGCCTGGAGCAGCCACTACAGGGAAAGTCTGGCTTTCCCCACTGTCACCCTGGTTTGGAGGGTGCTCTGTCGCTCTGTAGGGATGGTGCATGAGCAGTCTGGGCACATGCAGGCACCGTGGGGGGATGGACCATGCTCAGTCACTCTGGGAGGCTGGCACATGCAGAGTCTGGTCATACTGGGAGCTGAAAGAGACTTGAGCATGCTCAGTGGGGACAAAACTTTGGGACATTTTAGCTGTTAAGCTGTAAGAAGCCTCTACTCTGCAAACTCCCAGGGGAGGTGTTTTTTCCCCCCAAAGGCTTGTAACTTGACCAAATTTGGGCAGATTTTCATGGGGCTGGCGAAAGGCTCATCCCTGGCTCAAAGCTGCCCACGGCTAAATGTCAAGTCCCTGCTACAAAGCATGGGAGCACTAGAGCTGTTTTAAAAAAAAAAAAAAGTTACCAGAAGTTTGTTTGTTTTTTAACTTGAACAAAACAAGGTATTTTTCCCTAGCCTCGTTCTCAGCAATGGCTGAACTGTTTTGGCTGAAACTCTCTCTCAAAAAATAAAACAGTCTGAAGTCAGACACTCATTACAGGACATTTCAGCCCAAACAGTTAACGCTTGGCAAAGTAATCAGCAACTGAAAACAGGATCTTGTAATGAGAAGTCAGGCTGGGCAAACTTAAAAATCAGTGCCACCAGGCCAGCCCCTGGTATGTTATTTCTCTCGCAGAAGCTGCATCGGATGAGATATGGGAATGGAATGTTCTTAGTAGCTGATATCAGAGCTGGTCCCCTGCCCAACTCAGTCTGAAGTGACTGAAACCCGACTAAGCCCTCGCTACAGTAGAAAGTTGCCCTGTTTTAATTATGCTGGTATAGGTAAAGCAGTACAATCCCCCCTAGTGTGGATGCAGTATAAGGGATAAAGGTGTTTTGCACTGGAATAGCTATCGCTGATATAAGGTACCTTTTATACTGGTGGAACTCTGCCCATACTGGTAGAACTGAATCTATACTAGGCTTGTACTGGTATAGCAATTATCAGAGGGGTAGCCGTGTTAGTCTGGATCTGTAGAAGCGACAAAGAGTCCTGTGGCACCTTATAGACTAACAGACGTATTGGAGCATAAGCTTTCGTGGGTGAATACCCACTGCTTCAGATGCATGCAGTGCATGCAGATACCTGCCCCTGGACATTTCCACTGCATGCATCTGAAGAAAGCTTGTGCTCCAATACATCTGTTAGTCTATAAGGTGCCACAGGACTCTTTGTCGCTGGAATAGCAATGTAGATTAAAAAAAAAAATCACTCTTCCAACCCACATAGTTATACCGGTACAGCTCTCAAGTGTAGACCAGCCCCTACTCAGGACCTGAAGGCAGAAGCATGGTCTCTGGCGCGTTGCCATGTTTTTTGTTTTTTGTAATCTCTAAGTGTACACACAGTTCTGCAAAAGCACAGGGCCGAGGAAAGGAACTCGGCAGCATTTCCTGCCTTTCCCTTGCAAACTGATAAAAAGCCTTTGAGACACGGGGGGTGACCCAGCTTATTTTTAAACCGCACCAGGGCGTGAGTCTCATGGTGTAAGTGCGCCTCCCGGACTTGCAGCAGTTTTACAAAATGATGAGTTAATGGTAGATGCAAAAAATGAGAAACAATTGGGATTTCCAGTCTTCTCTAGGAGGGGGGGGGGGGTGGGGGGTGTGTGTGTGTGTGTTGGGAGGGGTGGCTGAAAAACATTGGGAACGAATGTAATAATGGTTGCGAATGGGAGGGACTCTTAGCATTGTCTTGAGCATTGTGTGAGCTTCCCTTGTGCAGTTCTGCCAATGCCCCTCTATCCTGATTTGCTCCCCCGTCCCTTGCTATTCCTGTCCCAGCTCTCTCTTGAGCAGAGGCTGCCACTTATGGATAAATATATACCATCCAGTGTTATTTCCACCACACTGGTGCTCTGGAAATACACAGAGGCAAGGTCCCTGCCCTCAAAAGCTTACAGTCTGTTAGTCACTAATTATGTGGTGCCTTGGGGAAATGGAATGTAAAGTAGAACAAGAAACCACTGAATGCATTTTCAGTGCCTTTTCTGTTAAGGCAATATATGGTCTTGAGAGGGGTAAAGGGTAGTGTGCACTAACCCAATATAGCACTAGCTCCACATGTCATGATGCCTAAATTAATGGTGGTCTCAGTGGGAGCCAGGATACAGTAGCCTGACAGCTGACAATATTGGAACAGTGCCTTCAGAGTAAAAGATTGTATCCTCTTAGTATGTACAGTATCCTCATGTAGAAGGGCAAGGGGTTACCTCTTATGGTGACACCATATAGTCTCATGACTTGTGCTGTAATGAACTGGCTGGTATGTCTATGAACATCTGTTCCCTACTGGTGGAAGTGCTTAGCTGTGTGTCATATGCCCCATACTGCTAACCTAATGGTGAGTCTCCTTCAGTTCAAATGTTGGCCTGTGTTTCTGGAGTAGGAGGATTGGAATTCTAGTCTCTCTGCTGTCACAAAGCACTGAGTAGTAAGGGGGGGCAGCACAGCCACACAACCATGAATTCCTAGGTGGCATGGATGTGTTACAATATGACCTGAGAAAACCATAAAGATTGTCAGCTTGTGAATTTGTACTACAGACAAGACAGCCTCTCATACCATGTAACATACTACCATTATTGCCCAGAAGCTACAGCAATGGGCTCAACTTAATACTTACTTAGGATCCACCCCACGCCAATAGTATACATTAGTTAGTTATGAAGTATGCTACTTTGGTTCTGGTTGGCTTTCATTGTACTGTATTAATGTACTTTTATTCTCATAGCAGAGTCCCTTCTTTCTCCCAGATGTACATCTCCTGTGTCTCGCACGTCCACACATACCATGGGTCTGTTGCATCCAAATGTTCCACCAGAAATTCAAAAACACCGTACTCTTCTCTAGTCCTCTTGGATTCCCTGTTGTGTTAAGGCCCAGAGGCAATACTTGGCAAACAAGGAGACCTCTAGAGCTAGTGACTTCCCAGCACCATGGAGAGGAGAGAGCGATCAATCTCCAATCAAAGGAAATGCCATCCCTAAATACCGAAAGAACTCCTACTAGTTCATGCTGGCCAGGACTCTGGGAGTTTCACTCAGTGTTGGGTAGATGCCCAGGCAATAGGATTGTGCCCAGCAAAGCTGGGAGTTAATTATTTTAATATCAAATCTCAGTGCATTAATTCATCAAGCTCCCAGTAACCCCTGGGGCGCTAAACACTCATTAGTTTGCAAACCCAGTGCATTATGGTAGCCGGTACAAATGAAGCCACACAAAACACTGTGAAGCTGTCACCCAAGCCAAGACTGGGTGAAGGGGGTGTCATGTGGGGCTGTTGCTGGCACCACACTGCATGTAAACAGAGTGGCACACATTGGCAGTAGAACAGCATGCCCCAGAGACCCTTCAGAATAGAGCCAGTTGACTGGGACTGCAGCTCTGAGGGAGAAGTGTTGATGTTTGTTCAGACCCGGCAGGGATGTTTTCCAGCGTATCATTCAGTAATAGATCAGCAGGTACCAAAATTAAACGGCATGATGTATTTAACACCATCCCTCTGTGGGTATGAGGAACCGGTCCCTCTCCACCCCCGAGCTGCAGACTCACCCCACCCTGCTTTCTGCCAAATGCTACCGTGTCGTGGCAGCCACTACACTGGGACGGACGTGCCCCCAGCATGATCTCGGCTGTGTTGTGATGCCGTGGTGCTTTGAAGGAGCAGGAAGTGACTTGGGATGTGCCTCCTGCCCAGAGGCACAAAACAATGCAACCGTGTTCCCACCCCACGTGTGAATGAGCAGCACAGATTGTGGAGATAGTAGGGTTGGATTTTTGCAATGTGGGGCTCTAGGCATGCCCATTACAAAGGGTACCCTGGGCCCCACATGCACCATAACCATTCCCCTTCCCCGTGGTCCCACCCCCTCACTGTGCCTCTACCTTTTCTTAGGGTGGCAGTGGTCAACTGCACAAGACTGTGGGGGAGGAGGGAGAGATTTCCAGCCCTCCTTTCAGCCTGCCCACTGTTCCCTGCCTTCAGGTGGGCCAGGGTGTGTTCAGAGGAGGGGAAGACTGCCTCTGCCCACCCGTGTGCGGGGGGGGTGGGGGCGGGGGGTGGGTTGAGCTTTCTAACAGAGTCACAATGGAGTGAGAGCAGTGAAAGAGTCCTCCTCTGGCTCTGAAGGATAGCAGAGCTGTGGACAACTCTGGGAATTCAGACACGCTTACCCGCCTTTAGCAGACAGAGACTGCCTCCTTTCTAAGCCTCTGTCTGGGAGTTCACAAACAAGTGCCTGTGTCTAATAGGTCCCTGCCAGGATGTCCCAGAGACCCTGTGTCAGATATTTAGCTGGAGCAAGGAGAAAGGGCTTGACCACGTTAGACAAAATGGTTTTTATCAATGGCCTTATTTCACTACTCCTCTGACCATGGGTGGAGGCTGAAATGTCTGACACTGACCATGGGTTTTTCTGCCTCTCTCTCTTGCAGGGAAGGAATCACCATGCCAGCAGGGATCTTCCGGGTGTGTCTGGTGGTGATTACGGCCATCGTCAACCACCCACTCCTCTTCCCCAAAGAGAATGCCACCGTGCCTGAGTACGCTGAGGACATCATCCAGAAGATGAAGGCGCATGAGGAGAACCTCCGGCTGGAGCAGCTGCGTTTGGAGCAAGAGATTGCCAGGCAGGAGGCCACGCTGAAGGCTTTGGAAAAGGCCACGGAGACGGAGGAGCAGAACATCAAGGAACCCATCCCCTGGGACTTGTGGAGCGCCATGTCCATGGTCATCTTCCTGCTGATCGAGCTCTGGAGGCAGGATTACCAAGATGGGAACTGGCAGGAGTCAGCCTGTGAGGAAGACGACATGGCTGTTCTAGGGAAAGCATTCAAGGGCGTGGCCCTCCCAGACAAGGCCGCGTTGGCCAACTTCTACGAGAGGTGTATCCTGGGTGCCACCGGTGACATGGCTAGGAAGCGAGAGTTGGTGGAAGGCTTCGCAGATGACTTGCTGGAGGCCCTGAGGAGCGTGTGTAACCGGGACGCCGACATGGAGGTGGAGGAGTCCATAGGGGTGGGGAGCATGTACGAAAACTGGAGGGTGCACAAGCCTTTGGTTTGCGACTTGATCGTCCCTTTCACGCCCCCAGAGCCATACTGTTTCCGATCCCAGACCTGGTGCTCAAGGGAGTCAGTGCCACCAGACAAACAAGGCTACGGCACTATAAAAGTCTGCAGGGCGGATGAGGATGCAGCGGGTTGCATCTGTGGCAAGACTAAGATGGGGGAAGACATGCTGTGCCTCCTCCATAGCCAAACCAACCAGACCAGGCGCCTCGGTGAGATGGAGGATCTGCTGTGCTTCAAGAACACCCAGTATCTGGATGCCAACCAGGTCATGAAGTGGTTCCAGATCGCGATCACCAAGTCCTGGAACAAAATCTCCCACAAATATGAATTCGACCTCACCTTCAACCTCTTGGACTCGCCGGGAGCCCTGAGGATAAAATTCAGGTCTGGGAAGTCCATTGCCTTTAATCTCACCCCTGTGGTACAGTGTGAAGACTCGGATGCCTATTTCATCTCCCATTTCCCCCGCAGCGGCCTGACGGCAGATCCCGCCTCCAGTACTGACTGGTTTGTTACTTTTGCGGTGTACGAGAGGAGGTTCATCCACTCCATCTCCAAAAAGCTGCCTGCCAATGCCTGCCACCTCAGCTGCCTTCAGATCCTCTCCTTCCTTCACGGAAAGCAGTGCAGCTTAACAGGTCCAAGCAGCCTCACCAACTACCACCTGAAGACGGTGATGCTGCATTTACTGCAGACCCGGCCCTATCAGGACTGGGCCCCTGAAAACCTGGAGGCCAGGCTGCAAGACATGCTGAAGTTCCTGGAGAAAAGCCTGCAGGAAAAGAAGCTCTGCCATTTCTTCATTGGAAACCGGAAGGTGCCAGAGGTGCTGAACTTCCCAGTGGTATTCCAGAAGGCAGAGCCACTCAACCTTTTCCGTCCATTTGTTCTGCACAGGGACGCGTACAGAAAGACGGTGGACACGTTTCATGAGATGCTGAGGAACACATCTGCACTGATAAACGAGTACACCGTGCACATTCCCTCTGTGGGACACACAAACATGCTCCACAAAGAATCCCTTTAGCAGGACCAGTGGAGAAATGCTCTTCCTCCAAGCACAAGTCCCTGGGGGCATCAGAAACCTCTTGCGGGCGGTTGACTTCAGCGGGAGACTCTCACCTTTCATGGAAACCGGTGCAGGCCCTGGTTTCTACAGAGTGGGAGCGGAAGAAAGAAGGGGAGAAACTGAAAGATTTATGCTGTCAGAGTGTCCCTGCGCTCCACCAATGGGTTGGCTGGTTTGTTTTTTCCCATTGTGCACCAGTCCCTGTGGTGGTGACAAGCAACAGACAGGACTAATCTGTTCAGGTGTTGCAATGCAAATATTGGGGGTTATTCAGAATCTCTAATCAAATATTTAGTTTGTTTTTAAAGGAGGGGGAAGGGGATGAGAGAGAAACTAAGATGGCTCCCACAAAAAATGTTGCAAATGAGACCTCCTACTTGTAAAAAGCAACAGCCCTGTGACTGCAGCTTGAAAGTTTTTAGTAACAGCTGATTTTTCCAGACTCTGCAGATGAATTTCAATCCCCCACGTAGCAGCAGAGAAAGCGGCATTGAAATCAACCACAGTTTTTTAAACTAATGGAAATTCAAGTTGCAAAAGTGCCCACTTAGTAGGACGTTCAGCTGCAGCTAAACAACCTCTTCCCCTTTCCTCCCCCACCCAAATACACACTTCCTGTACCTTGCAAAATCCTTCTCCCTTGGGAAGCATACCGGAGACAGGGGGCAGGATGCATTTGTGATACAATATAATGAGTCTCTTTCATTATGATCCTGGTAAAGGACAAGGGAGTGGACTTCGTGCCTGGGTGAACATATGGTCAGGAGCGTTCTTTTGATGTTAGTATCCTTTGAGCAGCAAGACAGACACAAACAGAGCAGGTTCCTAAGGGACAAACTGTGTTTTCCACTTAAGCAGCTGATGTGTGTGTAGAGGAACCCACTGATGCTGCTGTGAAATGAGTCCAGATATAAGTCTTCTAGCAAGGTAGATATTAACCTCGCAACCTGGTATGAGTAATCTAGTACATTTTTTTTATCCTACCAAGGCAGGCAGGCAGAACTGCTATGACTAAGGAAGAGAGTGGTGCACAAGGACGACTGGCAAACAGGAGCTTTAAAGCTGGATGTGGCAAACTCTTAGCCTCCACAGTAGAACTGCTGTCCTGTCCCTCCTCCTAAACACCCCCCTGGAAGGTCTCCAGCTGCATCCAGACAAGACTGCCTCCAGTCCTCATAAATGCTGCTGCTTTGATCAGTTGCTTTTAGGAGTCTCCGCTAGAATGAGGTGAGGCCCACAGGGCCTCTGGGACCAAGGCATGGTGAATTTAGAGCCCCTCCCAAGCTTCAAGCAACCGCAGGAGAGCGAGAGTCTGAGGATCAAGTCTGGCAGGCTTTAAACCATTGTGTATTTTGAGGCTAGGGCTCTTGTCTTGGCTGTACACATCACATGGCTCTCTTTTTAGAAGAGGGGGATACTGTCCTTGATGGCTTCATAGACCGCACTGGTGATGCCACCTTACAGCAGGGTGCTCTAACCCACTCAACCTAGTTACGGCACATCTGGGAAGTAGATTTGATCCCATCTCATTGATCGTGACACCCTCTGGCAATAGACTAATTATCCAGCCTGACGCTGAGAGCAAACCTTCAAGAGAAGGTTCCCCTTTCCAGGAGGAACCATTATCCCACCCTTGAGGATGGATGCCCAAATCCACCCTTCCAGGGGTCCTTATGCACAAAGGCAGAGGGTATGTGCTGAGAACTCAGGGGGTTGTAAATTTTGCTTCTGCCATTAGCTTGCAGCCAGCCTCAGGTGATACAAATCGAGCCATACCCTAGGGCAGGGGTTGAGGGTTGTTAGGTGACCACCCTGGTTTTATCTGTGACGTTAAAAGTGTTTCGGATCAGAAAGTGACTTCTGCATTGTTCAGAAAGGGGGGGAAAGAGGAGGGAGAAGGGCTATTGGTTAATGGATGCGGCTAACATCTCTGAGCCACTTGAGAAGTGAAGTTGATGGTCTCCACGCCACATTCTGGCAGCCATCTGTGTGCATCCCCAAACCACCACATACCACTGGTGGTCATTTTTTCAGGAGAAGAACAAGACTGGAGTGACAGGGCATGTCTGTCTGCTGTAGGTTGGGCATGAGGCAGCAAGGGCTATTGGGTTTTGGCTTTTATCAGCACAAACCATTAAACAACGATGGGTAATCAAAAGACAGTCACAAGGGACCAACGGGCAACTAGGATACAATGCGCAAAAATATAAGGAAGGGTTTAGAGAGTTATAGGGACTTGTAGATGCATCAGAATCTCTGTGGAACATTTTAAAATGAAAGTAATGCGCTTCTGGCAGCGGCTGAGCTCTCAGTGCATTGTACGGTGTCCTCATCAGACCTATTTTTACACAGACCTATCACGTGCAGGATCTGGTGAGGCAGCTGCAGCTTAGGTCCCTCCTCAGTGGGTTATTATTACAGCTAGAGAGACGTGAAAATCTGTTTGACGTTTCCTGTGAGGAGTCTGAACTTAGCATATCAGAAGCACAGAAAGAAATCCATGACCCAGGTGACACAGGAAATGACATGTCATGGAGTGGGGAAAAAAAATAGATACAAGAAAGGCGGGGGGGGGGGGAGATAGGGATAAAGGCCATTTTAAAAAAATCCCTCATTTCCCTTGTGTAAAGTGTCGGAGCAAACCCACTTTAAAGCCAGCATGGATGTCTCAGCTGTAATTCAGCTCTTGGTGGTTTTTGAGAGGGCATGTAAAGTTGAGTTTGCAACCATATGCAGGCCATGGGAAAGCAGAACTTTACAAACTACCCTATATTAGCTACATGTGAAGCAATAGTAGGGACTTTCTGGATCTATCTGATTGCTTCGCTAAGGCTGCTTAAGCATGAGGCGCTTACTTTGCAGAGTGAGCATCTTCAAGATGTTTACTGCAAATTCAGGCTAGGAAGGACCCTGTGTGGGAAGCACTCTGTATTCACACAGCATGTTTTGGCAAACCTGTGGAAGCGATCTCCTTCATAAGCTGCATGGCTGCAGTTCTGAGGGCTCGAACCACTGGAGGATGAGGGTACTTTGCGTCTCAGGTGACCAGACCTTAAATGTGGTAGCAAGAAGAGGTACAAAAGCAGGCCAGACCTCATCCTGCAGAGATCCCCTTCTCATGCTGAGGTATTGCTGTTACTATTTATTTGCCGGTGGGGAACTTTGTCACAAGGGGCTAGGGTTTGTTCCCCTGGAGTCTAACCACCTCCATGACCCCAGAGTTATTGCTTTAATCTTTTACTATGGGCTCTATCAAGGTGGGGGAACTGATACAGCCATGGACCCAAAGTGCAGCCTCACCTGCAGGAAATGCCTTGTGCTGAAGCCATTATTGCTGTTCAAGAGCTGAATGTCTTTTAAGAGAGTCTCTTCCATTTTGGGGGAATGGGAGGGGGTTTCACTCTTCAGCGTGTGCCAACCATGGGGCTTGGCATCTGTGTCTCAGTTCCATGTGCAGCTCTTCTATTTCGTAAAGAGAATTGAACGCTGGGTCCATCATTCAAGCAGGGTGTGGTGGTTGTTCCACTTGGGCTTTTCTAATGTGTTTTAATGCACAATCTAGAAGACTTTCTGTAAGTGACGGAGAGGAAACAGCATCTCTTCCCCTGATCTTACCAGCGTGGCTGCTGATCATTGACTGCTTGGTGCTTCTTGTGGGACCATAAGTGGTCAACAGCTTTATTTATTACTTGCCTTTTTGGATACCCTTTTGTAACCTTGCTAGCTTGGAAGGGAGACTGTCCTGTCCTGTATTGTGAAGGGCTAACTTGGGAGGATGGGGAACAGTACCAAAAATCTTGCAGCTCAAGCTCCCCCTTCCTTGGGTTTTTTAGAACGTCCATATCCTATTCTTTTTAAAGGATACACCAGGAAAACTTTCTGTATTAAAGTGCTGCTTCTAAAGCAGCAGGTTGTTGACTTTTGTATGTATTTCTCATGCAGCTTTATTTATAATAAAAGAAGTACTAGAAGTCTTGTATGAAATCTTAAAGAAGAGAAGTGTGTGTGTGTGTGTGTGTGTGTGTGTGTGTGTGTGTGTGTGTGTGTGTGTGTGTGTGTGTGTGTGTGTGTGTGTGTGTGTGTGTGTGTGTGTGTGTTTCCTAGTCTCCCATAGGCTTGCACAGTTCCCAGAGGGAGCAGCAGGTTGGAGTTTGGACGCAATGGGTGGAATCCCCCAACCCCAGTGAATAAACAGCAAAACTTGCGTTGACTTCAACAGAGGTAGGAATTCACCCAATGAGTCTAAAGTCAGTTCTGGTGTAAGTGGGTGTCACCCCTCTCCACTTCAGTAAAGTTTCAGCCATTTACATGAGGATTCAACCCGAGCTCTGGAATTTCCAGTTCTGCTGGAGGAATTCCATTCACTTTCCTGTCTGACAGGTACCTAGACAGCTCCAAACGAAGCCTCTATCTACTGCGTACTTTGCTCAGCTCCTTCCCTTGCATTTCAGGTGAAATGGCACCTAACTCAGAAACTAACAGTGTGGTTCTGTCTCTGAAAGGAAAGTGCTAAACAAAAGCTGTCAACCATGCTATTTTAAATCAATATAAAGCTACATATAATAACAATTGTTAACACTTCTCTAGTGACTCCCATCCCGGACTCTACAAGTTCTTCACAAGCCCATAATTAAGCCTTGGACCACCCAGGGAAGTAAGAATTATGACACTGTTCTGTACTGAGCAGGTCTGGGAGTAGGATGGTCCTAGTCTCTGACCAGGACTCTTAGGTGCTGTGGCAATATAAATAATAAGTTACTTACCCAAAGTCACAGATCCAAGCGGTGCAGTCAAGAGTTGCGTGTTCTTTCCCAGCTCTCACCAATGGACAACACTAGGTGAAGAACAGGAGTGTTGTGGCTTGGGTGTTGACAAAAGGCTGTGTTCTCCAGTTTAGCAGTCCCCTGTGCTGCCTGTGCTCTGCCACTACCTGTTCTTCCAGCAGTCGGTTTCATGGACCACAGAAAAGGCTTTTCCGTTATTGCTCCTGTGCCTGAGATCTAAAGGAGGGGGCAAAATCAGCAAAAAGAGCCCTTGTGGGGAAGACTGAAAGCCTCTGGGTTGATTTCTGTTCCTAGCTCTGTGTCACAGTAAAGTTAGGTTTGCAGTCAAACCCATCTCTACTCTCGTTCCTCTGAGAGGTAGGTGTTGGTTTCCCCCATTTCACTGATGAGGAAACACAGCTAGAGATGGTAAAGTACAGGTGGGGGCAGAGTTTGGAGTCCTTTCAAGAGTAGACAAGCCCTAAAACTCCCTGGTTTGGTCTTTCTTGGGGGTGTGACTTAAATATTTGTGATGGACCCTCTGAAGCACCCAGCAATCTTGATATGTTAGCTGACTTAAGTTCCTCTGGGGCTGAAAAGCTGAGCTCAGGTTCTCTCTCAGACAATTATGCTACAGCAAACTGAGACCACTTTACTTCTGGATGAGAGCATCCACATGAGGCGGGGGGTTAATGCACTTTAACTTATGTGCATTAACTTGACATCTTTAGCTGATTCATCTTAACTTTCCTGAATGCCCCCATATAGACATGACCTCAGTGCGAATATCAAAACTTCACTGGAATAGTTTCCTTTGAGGCACCATCCTCTTTGCTGTAGAGTTAATGATTTCTCTATTTTAAGTTCTAAGCCTGTCCTCTCCTTTTCACATGTCCTCTGACTAACTTTGTGCAAAATAGAAACTGCAGTGAAGAAACATCTAAAACAGCCAATTCTGACTTGGTTTTTAAAAGTAATTTGAATGGAAAAATCCCCATGTCTTCCAGTTAGCAGTATCTCCTTTTTTTGTTCTGCCTTCAAATTATCTCAGAGAGGAGAGATGAATCCTAACTTTTGGGGTATAAAATACTTTGAAATGTTCATAGCACTAGGGATAAAGAGTTGAGACCTTTGACAGGTACAGGAAGAAGGCAGAGCCCGCCAGATGCTTTTGAAACCTGCACTGGTGGTACTGATGTTATCTAGTTTCTATGGGGAGACAAGATTAAAGTGACTTAAGCTTAAACATTGAATAAGTTCCAGACATACTCATTACTAATTGAATGTAGTTCACATAAGTCCAGATGCTAAAGATCCAGACACTGTGCCCTTTATACCCAGCTGGAGTTTGAATTTCTCAGGTCGGATGTGGAAAACATGAAGATGGTTCAGCAATTACAACAAAGGTCTTGGACATTCACAGCTCCTCAGGTGGGGCAAGAGTTCAACTAACTTTTACCTCCTCCTCCTTTTATGGCCAATAAAATTCTATCAGGGACATAGTGTGAAACTTTTTATGTCTTATCATTCTCCCTCATCATACTGTCATCTGCAGCCATTTTGGCCTTAGAAATAATGCCCTGCATGCCATTTACAGCTTGAACACTGAATCGCTTAGCCTGGCTAAATAATTTTTACACGGGTAGCGGAAGTGTGTAAGGTTAGTGTTTGATTAATCTTATTAAATTTAATAACACTCAGGGTATGTCTACACTGCCCATGTTACAGCGTGGCTAAGGCAGCACTGTGACGTGGGCAGTGTAGTCACCCATTATCACAAGGGGAGAGCGGTGGTAGCTCCCGGCGATAAAGCGCTGTCTATACTGGCGCTTTTCAGCACTAAATCTTATGTTGCTCAGAGGGGTGCTTTTTCACACCCCTGAACAACTAAAGTTTTAGCTCTGAAAGTGGCAGTGAAGACCCAGCCTTTCCCTCACTCCTTGGTCTTCTGAAAGCTCAAGTAACTTTAACACCCAGGCAAAGAAAACATTCCTCAACCCATCAACTATAAGGAGCTAGTTATCTTTAGCCTGGTGACATTGTCTAATCCCTAATTGCCAGCCTGCTGGGCCCTAAGGTTTGTAGCAAGTTATGTCCCTCTGCTCTCTTGTATATTCTCCTTCCCATGCAAGCTCCTCAAATCCAGATTGACAGGTACTTGCTGCACAACACAGCACTACAGAGAGAAAGGAGAACCAGAACTGTTGCTAGCTGGGTCGGTCCCAGGACATGAGAGAGAGAGAGGGAGGGTGGGAGAGGTAATATCTTTTGCTGAACCAACTTTGGTTGGGGAGAGAGAGAAGCTTTTGAGCTACACTGGAGCTCTTCTTCAGGTCACTGGCAGGGCAGAGAAGGCTGGCTCGCTCTGCAGAATGCTCCTAGGCCCCTGGACAAGGTGGTTTTAGAAGGGGGACCGGGGTGTTTATATTTAGTAATACAAATGGGAGCTGCCCCTTTCAAAAGAGGGTGGTGGCAGTCGACGTGGCAGTGGCCTGGGAGCAGCAGGTGGTGCTATGTGAGGGCTGATGAGGAGGCCACAGCCCACCAGGGAACCCAGCGAGGGTCAGACTACACCAAGTTATCCTGCAGGAACCGAGCTGCCGTGCTGAGGGCGCAAGCAAGGCAGCCAAGCAGCCGCTCGAGGCAGCTGCAGGAAGTAGGCAGAGCTCTCCCCTCAGAAGCCCACGCCAGTCTTCCAGGGGAGAGAGGAGGGAGCAGAAAGGGGCCAGACGCTCAGGGCCCTTCTCCCCTCCTCTGAACGATGAGATGGTTCCTCTGCTCCCCCTGCCCTTGGAGAGGCAGGGAACGTGCCCCAGGAGGAGCAGAACTGATGGGGTCTGCAGGGGGCAGAATTGACTTGGGGGCAGAATTAATAACGCAGGGCAGGAGGGAAGGCAGAGGTGGGGCAATGAGACCTCTCCTCTGCCCCCCCCACACACACTTCAAACCACGGGGAAGGAGAAACCCGGGGCCCAGCTAGGGCCACTCTTTTCCTCCATCCAAAACTGTTCACGGGTGACCCCCTCACCCAGGTACTAGGATTCAAGCAGTTGCCGCTGCTTCCAAGCAAAATCCCAGTGAGGAGCAAGCTAGACTCTCCAGGACCCACGGGAGCAGACACCCTGGCTAGAAGCCTCAGCAGGGACTGGGGCCACCTCATCTCAGACTGCCTTCTACAGGGTTGGGCCGTTCTGCCGCCGGTGGTGTTTGACTGTTTGTTCCAACCCTTTCCCTTCAAGGGCCCTTTACCTATTCTCGCTCCACACCTCCTCCTCCTTTGGCCCATCCCCGCCCCGTTCTCCAGGTCCCTCTGTTTAGCTAAATCCCCTCCCATCAGAGTCCCACCCAAATTGCTGGTATTTAAAAATCAGGATACCAACTTTGCTCTGCTCGGCCAGCCCCATGTGTGTAGCCCTTTACCCTTTGTCTGTCAGGTCGGTTTAGTTCCATGCCCTTAGGGTCGCCAGGCATCCGGTTTTCGACCGGAACGCCTGGTCGAAAAGGGACCCTGGCGGCTCCGGTCAGTACCACCGATCGGGCCGTTAAAAGTCTGGCCGGCGGTGCTACGGGTCTAAGGCAGGCTAGTCCCTACCTGTCCTGGCACCGTGCTGTGCCCCGGAAGTGGCCAGCAGGCCTGGCTCCTAGGCTGAGGGGCCATGGGGCTCCATGCGCTGCTCTCGCCCCGAGCACTGGCTCCGCACTCCCATTGACCAGGAACCGTGGCCAATGGGAGCTGGGGGCGGGGGTGCCTGTGGGCGGTGCATGGCCCCCCTGCCTAGGAGACGGACCTGCTGCTGGCCGCTTCCGGGATGCAGTGCAGAGCCAGGAAAGACAGAGAGCCTGCCTTAGTCCCGCTGCGCTGCCCTGCCCCAACTCCCTGCCTTAGCCCTGACCCCCCCCAAACCCAGAGCCCCCTCCTGCACCCCAAGTCCCTCATCCTTGGCCCCACCCCAGAGCCTGCACCTCCAGTCCAGAGCCCATATCCCCTCCTGCACCGCCAACCCCCTGCCTCAATCCGCAGCCCCCTCCCGCACTCCGAATCCCTTGGCCCCAGCCTGGAGCCCCCTCCTGCACCCCAAACTGCTCATTCCCAGTCCCACCCCAGAGCCTGCATCCCCAGCTGGAGCCCTCACCCCCTCCAGCACCCCAACTCCCTGCCCCAGCCTGGAGCCCCCTCCCACATCCTGAATCCCTCATTTTTGGCTCCACCCCAGAGCCTGCACCCCCAGTTAGAGCCTTCACCCCCTCCTGGACCCCAACCCCCTGCCCCAGCCCAGTGAAAGTGAGTGAGGGTGGGGGAGAGCAAGCCACCAATGGAGGGGAAATGTAAGGAGCAGGGGGTGGGGCATCAGGGAAGGGGCGGGGCTAGGGTGTTTGGTTTTGTGTGATTAGAAAGTTGGCAACCCTAACCTATCTGAGATTTTTTTTGCCTCTGAGGCAGTGAACTGGACTCACACCTAAACCAATTGGGTTTAACCAAATATTTCAGCTATTTGAAGGGAATATAGTATCTTGATCAGATAATTTGCCCTTTCTGCACCAGAGGACTTAAGTGACTGTTTTGAATTGGTGTGTAGCATGGGGAAATAGGTCCAACTTTGGGCTAGAAGCCAACCTCTATCTTAGCTGTTTTCCCTCAAACAGCTGGTCCTGACCACTTTTGGAAACAGGATACTGAACTAAACGAACCTCTGCTTTGAGCAGTATGGCAAGTCCTATGTTCCTAATAACAGTTAGCCCTCAAGGTTTGAGTGAATACATAAAGGATTTAAAACCACTGTCCCCAGAGATGATGCTCTGAGGAAGTGCTTTCTGTTTTCGGTGTGTCCATGAGCAGTAGTATGAATCTGGAATTCATCATTTGTTTCCATTATTCTGTTTACAGTTTGACCATACAGAGTTGCTCTAACATGGAATACTGACAACATTTGAAATACTCAAGTGTGTTAAACATTGGTAATTAGGATGCTTGTGAAATATAGGGATGTGGTTATGGCCATTTAAAAATGGTACATAAATATGAGAATTTTTATGAAGTTTTAAAAGTACTATTTTGGAGTTTTTAGTCTGAAGAAAATAAAGCTCCTTAGTTTGCTGAAATCCTCATCAAGAGAGCTCCCCAACATTTATTATAGCTATTTTGTATTCACACTTGCTTGGAATAGCTTCCTTCTAATCACCTTCTGCTTTGCAGCAGAATTAATGGCTTCTGTATTTAACTTTTAATGATCATTCTCTTATGTCAATTAGAATAACTGCAACTTTATTGTCCCCAGGTTTCAGATGGGAATTGAGGCACAGAGTGACTAAGGGGGAGATTCACAAAGGTGCTAAGGTGCCTCAATCTTGGGTTTAAGCACCTAAATTCCAGTTCTAGGCTCCACTGCGATTCCCAAAACTCCTGCTGAACTCTGTAGATGCCTGAACTCACTTGGCGCCTATGTTCTGCCTCTGAGAAGGTGTACTGTTGCCTTACTTTAGCTGCCCAAGTGCCTCTCTCCTGCCTGAGCCCTAGAGTGAACTACAAGCCAGGGAAGATGAGCATTCAGCTGCCTACATTGTGCGCTGGGCCCAATCCTGTAGGCTAGTGGTTAGGGACAAAGCTCTTTTATTCTCATCAGGTGGGGTGGGGGGGTGGAGAGAGACTTGAACCAGGAGTTTCCTACATCCTGAGTACCCTAGCTACTAGGCTACAAGTCATAAGGGAGGTCCTCCTTTGCCTTCCGTCAGGCTGTTTTGTGTGAACTCACTGAGGGGTCCAGTCTGGTAGGCCGTCTCTGAGCATGCCTACTTGATTGGGCCCCGCACATGACTTAGGCGGCCGAATGCCTATTTTCCCCCCATTCATGAACCACAAGCAGAGATAGGTATCTCCCTACTGCCCAGACTTAGGTACCAAAAGATTAGAAAGGATCTGGGCTTAGGACAACCCTGTCTTGTTGGCATCTGCCATTGGCTAACTTGGGCAGCTCCCCGGCTCGTGTGCTGGCTTTGTGCATCACAGTCTAAGGTACCTTTCTCTACCTGCTCATTGTATAGGAGTTTAGGCACCTAACTCAGGCTTTGTGGATCACAATCTTGTTCTAGGTTAAAAGTCAGCATCAGAATACCTATGTGCCTTTTATCAGAGGGGCAGCCGTGTTAGTCTGGATCTGTAGAAGCAACAAAGAGTTCTGTGGCACCTTATAGACTAACAGACGTATTGGAGCATAAGCTTTCGTGGGTGAATACCCACTTCTTCAGATCTGAAGAAGTGGGTATTCACCCACGAAAGCTTATGCTCCAATACGTCTGTTAGTCTATAAGGTGCCACAGAACTCTTTGTTGCTTCTATGTGCCTTTGTGGATCCCACGGCAGGTGACTTACCCAAGGACATATAGAACACCTGTGGGAGAGCAAAAAGTTGAACCCAGACCTCCTAACTCTTCAGCTAATTGCCTAACCAATGGGCCATCCTTCTCAGTCTTAGCCTCAGCTCCCAGGTCTGCACCAGAAAGGGGATTTCCTTAGCAGGTGGTGCTGCTGCTAAGAAACAGCACCGACCACCCATTGCTTGACCCTATCTTCCCCCTGGGCAGCAACTGTGCACAAAACTCCTCGGTGCAATCGTTCTTTGGGATGTGCTGCAGCCCAGCAATCGCCTTGAAAAGCTGAATGTGTTTGCTGACTCCAGCTGCTCAGGCATGGTCTCTGTCTTCACTCCAGCAAACTCCCCTCACATGTCCTGGAGCCAGCATGTTGTATAATGACTCCCATGAGGAGATTTATGAAATAAGAAAGCCTGAAGTTCCAAATTGGTTAAGTAACTAAATGTTTGAACTAAAAAATATTGCTGACTGGAAGAAATGAGTAGCTCAGCATTTTTTTTTTTCACTTTAACCACCTTAAAACAATTTCCCTAGGGAGAGACAAATCCTAACTTTTGCTGTACAAAATACTCTGATTTTATTTTTTCAGAGCACTAGGAATAGACACTTATAGAATCATAGAATCTCAGGGTTGGAAGGGACCTTAGGAGGTCATCTAGTCCAACCCGCTGCTCAAAGCAGGACCAATCCCCAAGTTTTGCCCCAGATCCCCAAATGGCCCCCTCAAGGATTGAACTCACAACCCTGGGTTTAGCAGGCTAATGCTCAAACCACTCAGCTATCCCTCCTCCCTAACTTGTGAACTCTGAGAGAGGCAGGAAGAAATTGGAAACAGCCGGATGCTTTTGAAGCCGGCACTGGATCCCCGTTTCTGAAGCGGTCAAGTGTGCATGGGAGGTAAGATTGACATTTATTTCACAGGAGCCCAACCGGAAATAAAGCACCCAGCTCCCACTCCATTTCAGTAGGATTGGGGCAACTAATTTCCATAGGATCCTTTGAAAATTCTGACCTTAATATACAAACGTGAGCCCATCGTGCACCTTCCTGACAGTTTAGTAAAAGTTTGGACACAAAATGTGAAATCCTGTCCCCTACTGAAGTCAGTGGCAGTTGGGCTTGTCTTCACTGCAAAGTTAACTCAGGTATTGCCCCTAACTCACATCCTTTCCACACACAAAAGCCCTTAATTCAATTTAGGCAGCTGAATGCTCATCTTCCCTGGCTTGTAGTTCACTCTAGGGCTCAGGCAGGAGAGAGGCACTCGGGCAGCTAAAGTGAGGCAACGGTACACCTTCTCAGAGGCAGAACATAGGTGCCGAGTGAGTTCAGGCATCTACAGAGTTCAACAGGAGTTTTGTGGGTTGCAGTGGAGCCTAGAACTGGAATTTAGGTGCTTAAACCCAAGATTTAGGCACCTTAGCACCTTTGTGGATCTTCCCCTTAGTCACTCTGTGCCTCAATTCCCCATCTGCATTGGTGCTTTTGAGTTGGCTGGCCTGTCAGAAGGTATAGGTTACAGCTGGAGTTGGTACAACTCATCAGCTGCTAACACACATGGCCTTTCTTCGGTGTAGACTCAGGTTAGCTCTATTCAACTGCTGCTTGGCCTCCGCTGCCTTCCCATAATCCCCCCTACCACCACCCATTGTGCCAGGAAAGAACTGGCAAGTTCTCCCACAACTCACTGTGAAGAAACTCAGAGTGTGACTTAGCTTACTGCAGTGCAAATACCACCGAATACACCCCCAGAGGTCTTAGTGCCACACAGGAGTGAGTGCAGTGCTGGGATGGACACAGCAGCTCGAGTGTAGATTCGCAGTATGGCTATTCTCATTCAAGCTAGGCTAACTTGAGAGAAGTAACAAAGTGCAGGTAACCTGAGTTACTTCTCCAGTGAAGCAGCCCCTATGCCTTTGGTAACCATCCAGCCTTTGGCTCATTCAGGTGGTTGGAGGTTGTGAAGGCCAAGACTATAACGGTTCAAAAAAGAACTAGATAAGTTCATGGTCCGTCGATAGCTATTAGCCAGGATGGGCAGGGATGGTGTCCCTAGCCTCTGTTTGCCAGAAGCTGGGAATGGATGACAGGGGATAGATCACTTGCAGATTCCCTGTTCTGTTCATTCATAGAATCATAGAATCTCAGGGTTGGAAGGGACCTCAGGAGGTCATCTAGTCCAACCCCCTGCTCAAAGCAGGACCAAACCCAACTAGATCATCCCAGCCAGGGCTATGTCAAGCCTGACCTTAAAAACCTCTACGGAAGGAGATTCCACCACCTCCCTAGGTAACCCATTCCAGTGCTTCACCACCCTACTAGTGAAAAAGTTTTTCCTAATATCCAACCTAAACCTCCCCCTCTGCAACTTGAGACCATTACTCCTTGTTCTGTCATCTTCTACCACTGAGAATAGTCTAGATCCATCCTCTTTGGAACCCCCTTTCAGGTAGTTGAAAGCAGCTATCAAATCCCCCCTCATTCTTCTCTTCTGCAGGCTAAACAATCCCAGTTCCCTCAGCCTCTCCTCATAAGTCATGTGCTCCAGCCCCCTAATCATTTTTGTTGCCCACCGCTGGACTCTTTCCAATTTATCCACATCCTTCTTGTAGTGTGGGGCCCAAAACTGGACACAGTACTCCAAATGAGGCCTCACCAGTGCCGAATAGAGGGGAATAATCACGTCCCTCGATCTGCTGGAAATGCCCCTACTTATACAGCCCAAAATGCCATTAGCCTTCTTGGCAACAAGGGCAGACTGTTGACTCATATTCAGCTTTTCGTCCACTGTAACCCCTAGGTCCTTTTCTGCAGAACCGCTGCCCAGCCATTCGGTCCCTAGTCTGTAGCAGTGCATGGGATTCTTCCATCCTAAGTGCAGGACTCTGCACTTGTCCTTGTTGAACCTCATCAGATTTCTTTTGGCCCAATCCTCTAATTTGTCTAGGTCCCTCTGTATCCTGTCCCTACCCTCCAGCGTATCAACCACTCCTCCCAGTTTAGTGTCATCTGCAAACTTGCTAAGGGTGCAGTCCACACCATCCTCCAAATCATTGATGAAGATATTGAACAAAACCGGCCCCAGCACCGACCCTTGGGGCACTCCACTTGATACTGGCTGCCAACTAGACATGGAACCATTGATCACTACCCGTTGAGCCTGACCATCTATTCCCTCTGGGGCACCTGGCATTGGCCACCGTCGGAAGACAGGCTACTGGGCTGGATGGACCTTTTGGTCTGACCCAGTCTGGCCGCTCTTATGGATACAGGCAGCATAAGGAGGAGTCAGCAATTATGCCAGTTCACGTGCTGAAGTAACATACAAACTTTGCCGGCAGATAAAACTTCCATCAGGGACATCAGAAATTCCACCTTGAGCCTTATCGTTCTCACTCACCATACAATAAACTGGAGTCATCTTGGCCTGCAGTAGCATGTAGTTCAAGTCAGGTGCAGGTTGAACGCCATCCGTTATTTAGTCTCCCTAGATACCTTGGGGGAGTATGTAAGGATGTTTGTTCGGTTATTTTTTAACAATCCAGCCTTCCACCCAAACCCTCTTCCCAAAGCTCAAGCAACTTTATTTTTATTTTTCACAGCAGAAAATATTCCTGGCCCCAAACAGCTGATACAGAACGTTTTAATGGCTATTTAACATCATGTAACTCCCAGTTGCCAAATTGGCGTGCACTGGGCAGGGCAGCTCTGAGATTGTTCTTATGTCCCTGAGGGGGCATGATACATTGGCAGCTGCCCCTGCCTGTGATCTCTGCTATTATTCCCATGGGAGAGAGCTTTTATGTGCTGCCAGTGGGACATTCCCAGCATCTAAACTCACCTTCAGGGCTATTGAAGAGTTACCACATCATGTCAGGCTGATGTAACGTTCCGATGCTCACGTACGGGCCTCGCTATGCACATGAGAATTTAGGACTTTGAATGAGTCGTGTAATTCATGTACAAATGGACCCTGATCTTGCGTTCGGAGGTATCAACATATTGACTTATTAAGGAATGCAGGTTGGGTATGGTTCTGATGATAAGGGTTTGAACCACTACGAAAACATGTCTGTGCAGTCTGACCAAGCTACATGAGCCCTGTGAAGAGTAATTTACTATCACCAAGCCTTGTGGTTATGCAGGCATGGTGTATAATCAGAGCTGTCTTCCCACAGCTAGCTGTGGCTAAATAATCCCTCTGCCTTAGCTGTTATGGGTAAGAAGCGAGAGCCAGTGCACCTCAAAGGGTTTAAAATCTAAATAGAAACAGGAAAAGACTACAACCAAATCAGTAAGAGATCAGTGAAGTTGAGACATGCATCATACCAGTGCCCCTGGTTTGTTTTAGGGTAGGGATGGACCATATTCTTATTGAAAGCACTTTTTTGGTGGGGAGGATTAGGGTGCAGGTTTTGAGTAGAGTAAGGAAGAAAGGGCAGAAGCATCACTAAGGGTTTGTCTACACTTGGATCTAGGGGTTCAATTTCCATCTCAAGGAGATGTACTCGTAGTAGTGCTCATTGAGCTAGCTGCACCAGTGGTGGGACAGGGTAACTACACTGAGTACGTACGTGTCCGAGACCCTAGGTGTCTACTCGGGGTGGCTAGCCTTCCCAGAGCTCGTGCTGCTGTGGCTACACTCTAGCTCGCTCAGAGCTAGCGCGAGTATGTCTCCTTGAGCTGGGAATCACACCTCCAGCTCCTTAGTGCCTGGCAAACCAGGGTGTGAAACTACAGTGTGTTTCATATATGGGGAGCTGGAAGATGGTTTTAAGAAGTGATGCCTTAACCATCAGTCCTTCCCTTCAGCTATTTTTGGATGTCTTGGCTCTTTTTGCCTCTCCCCCGCACACACACACCCCACCCCCACCCCGCATCTCATGGCTGAGCTATGACCACGGCAGAGATGACTAATGAGACCTCCCCTTCACATGCTTCATTAGCCACAGATTCCAGGAAATGCTGCCTCCTCCGCACTCAGCCGGGGTGCATGTTTTCCCCCCCTTGGATCGTTCCCTGTTTCCATGAATGGATGGTGTTTTCCACCAGCCTCATTCGTAGTGGGGGAGCTACAAGACAATAGGACCGTATGTTGCTATGAGTGCACCTGGGTACCAGATTATATCTTGAGCTCTTGCATCAGAAAATAAGGTGACTACGAATGGCACAGGGGAAACTCAGTATTTCAGGTGTGCACATGCAGTATGTGTTTTCATTTAATGTCCTGAACTTTTGGGTAGTGTTGCCCGGTTAAATAGCTGTCATGTTCCACTCCAGTGGTGGCTGCATCTCACTAGGTGACCAATTAAATGATTCCTGTATATAAAGTGCTTCAGGAGGGAAAATGCTACCTAATTGCATTACGTTAATAAGCCATTTAGAAGAACCAGCAGCAGCTGCCAACCCACTTGTTTATAGTACCCCGTTACAGCTGCATGTTGGCGGTAGGGAAAGAAGCAGTTACATCAACAATGAGGCGGGGGTAGTGTGCAAAACTTACATCCACTCAAGCTACCCTAGGATTGTGGAATGATTAAGTCTCCCCAGCCTCTCCCCGGTGATGCCATGACTCAGCCAGCCTGAATTATTTCCCCACTTTGGTTCTGCCTAATGGGGAAGGTACAGCAGGTAAAAAGCACCTGTGGTGCCAGCTGATTAAGTGGAACATTTATATAGGATGCCACAACAGCACAGAGATGGGAGGGGTAGGGCCAGCAGTTAAAATACCACTGTTCATACATGACTCTGTTCACATCATGTCACACATGTCTGGGCATGTTTCATTAGCAGGTATGGACACCATCAGACCTCCTAGCAGTTAAGGGCATCAAAGGGGGATCTACACTAAGCAGACAGAGCAGGAGATTGTGATTTTTTTTTTCCCTTTTGCTTTTGAATTTACCCTATATCAGGGATCTCAAACTCAACTCACCACGAGGGCCACATGAGAACTAGTAAATTGGCCCGAGGGCCGCATCACTGAAACCTTTTCATACAATGATACAAAAGTATAGTAAAAAATGAAGAGTAATATAGTATTCTATTAAAAGTCAATGTATTAACTTTTTAAAAATTGTAATGCAAAGAGGGGTTTTAATCAAATATAAACACTCAGTAATGTTTGGAGCTTGGCTACCAGTGGAGTCGGCGCCTATGGCGGGCTGCAGGAAATAACGCCGCGGGCTGTGTGTTTGAGACCCCCTGCCCTATATGGTGTAGCAATACCCCAGGGCCAGCCCCATTGGGTATTTGTCTGGAGTTCTCCTTAATGATGCTTATGTGGCCCCTGCTCATGAAGCTTGTTTTTCATAGAATCATAGAATATCAGGGTTGGAAGGGATCTTAGGAGGTCATCTAGTCCAACCCCCTGCTCAAAGCAGGACCAATGCCCAATTTTTGCCCCAGATCCCTAAATGGCCCCCTCAAGGATTGAACTCATAACCCTGGGTTTAGCAGGCCAATGCTCAAACCACTGCGCTATCTCTCCCCCCATTTTCTTTAAGAGTAGGCCCAGCACTACTGTGTGTTTCTTCTCAAGGCACAAGGAGGACACTTTCAAAAGGGCTTTTGTAAAATGATTCCTAAAAGGAAAGGTGTTTTGCTGTAGCCCCAGGAAGATGTTGGCATTCTCTACACATCAATATATCCAAAGGTAAAGACAGTCTCCCTGACTCGATCTTCCTGTGCTGCCACCCATTACTCCCCATGCCTCACCCCTCACTTCATTACAATGGGCCTTAAAATAAAACAAGGGTTTGGCCCTGAACTCTATGGGCCAAATTCTTCTCTGTTATACTAGTGTAGCTCCAATGGCTTCACGGGAGTGGTATGGATGTAATGGGAACTGAGAGCAGAACCTGGCCCTATGGTACTTGTCTTGCTGACTTTCTGTACCCATCCTGCCCTAAGTTTTCCATGACTCCTACCATGTTGTGCACAAAACAGTCTGCCCTTTTGCCTGCATCTTTCTGCCTCTACCAAGAGCAATCACACGCTCTGGCTGCTTGAATTGAACTATTGTAAACTGGAGGGAAACTAAGGCTCGAACTATACTTAAAATGTGGTTGAAATAGCTGTGTCGGTCCGGGGTGTGAGTACACCACAACCCGAACCAACATAATTGTGCTGCCCTAACCTCCAGTGTAGATACAACTATGTCAACCGTTTGAGGTAGCTAACTTTGTTTCGGGAGGTGGTGTTCCTACACCTATGGAAAAACTCTTTCCATCCCTGAAGGGCTGTGTCAGCCCTATTGAGTTATGCCAACATAGCTACACTGATATAGCCATGCCAGGCCTGGTCTCCACTGAAAATTTAGATCGGCATAGCTACACCCCTGAGCACCATAGCTATGCTGACCTAACCCCTGCTGTAGATGTGGCTAGGCTGATGGAAGAAAACACCCTTCTGTCGCTATAGGGCATGTCTACGCTATGAGGTTGCAGTGGCATAGCTGTGATGTCACAGCTATGCCGCTGTAGTGCCCATAATATAGATACGGTCTAAGTGACAGAAGTGTTAGTTATATCCCCCATCCTGCCTTCCCCAGTTGACTGCAGCTCTTTAAACTTCCCTTTGGTAAGGAGTTTGCCTTCTACACTGCCAATTTCAGCCAACTTGGAGCCAGGCATCCTTCGTGCCACTCGAGTGAAGAGAGAGGCTCGGTCTCTTCCATATTACTATTTCTTTCCTTTAGAAATCTCAGCCGCGTCTCTTGGTCACCACTGACATTCAGCAGTCTCTGCCTAAGGCCGCAATTCCTCTGCCAGCCATAATGGGTTCAGGACCCTAGCTGTCTGCCTGTGGATTTAGAGCAATGGCTGATGTTTAATAGTAAATTATAGGGCAGTATATTTCATTTATTTTTTTATTGAACCAGCATATTTATAATGGTACATCACAGAGCCAGGAAACTAAAATGCAGAGAGTGTCTCTCTGTTCAAATAACACAACTGAACCTCTTAGTTACTGGTGTCTGGCCTTAATCACTTGAATTTTTGCATACTGGTCTCTGGTAGAGCCCTTAACCCACTGGGATAGCTTCCTGACGCAGCACCTAATATGATTTCCCAGCCGCGGATTGGAGGCAGTCGCGTCACATTCCCAGTACGCTTATGTCAGTGCAAACCTGTTCCCAACCTGCTTTAATAATAGTTTTAAGAAGCCTGAAGGCTCATACTTGAACAATGTTGAATATTTAAAAATTAAATAGTTTTTCCTTCACTTAAACAATGTCTAAAGCCAGCTGGAAACTCTCCACCGGGCTTTCCCCAGGCCCGGCTCACCAATTGACTTGTGCATTGGCAAGATGGGTACTGGCTGTACCAGCCTCCAAACACCCCTTGCCTGTAATCAAAAAGCATGGATCTATTTTCTTATGTGACTATAAACGTGGCAGCGTTGTACTCACTCAATCCGTTCCCTCTGTGTATGCAGTCGTAGCTGCTTCCTGTAGTAACTACAATAAAGCTCCAGTCCTGCTATCACATGATAATTATTTGGGCACAGTAATACCTAACAGTGCTAGTCATGGAGCAAGACCCCATAGTGCCGGTGTCCTCACAGCATCCCCGTCAAGTCCATGGTGCTCCACACATCTGATGGCAAAACTGGCACCTACATTTTATGCCTATTACACGGGTGGAGCTAATGCAGCTCTGGGAGAGGAAGCTGGATTCTGTTCAGGCTTGCACATTGCCAACGGAATTGTTACATAGGTTCCAGCTGCAGAGTCTATCATTGGTAATGTTTTAACCCAGCTTGACTCTCAGAGCCCAGGCCACATACAAAAATCATTCGGTTGTATACCTAACCGTGGCTGCCAGTTTTCAGAACAGAACGGCACTTCCAATAAAATGGATGGTGCTGTTCGTTCACAATGAAAAGAACTTGCCCGGTGAGCTTTCAGTGCTGCCACTCTCAGCAAAATAGTGCAGTTTTCCTTTGTTGTTGAAAAAGCCAAGCATCCCACACTTTTACCCTAGCAGGGGGAGGCTAGATCCATAACTGGATGGAAAGCTTCTGACAAATTAATCAATGCAATAGGAAGTGGCAGGGGTAATTTAAGCTGTGGCATGCTTCCTTCGGAATCAGCACTGAACCAAAGCCCCAGCATAGCATAAGGGGCAATTTGGTGTTACAGATACAGTTGCGTAGGTGAAACATAATGGGGATCTGGGGTACTTGACATTGTCTCATTGTTAAGAGTGTTAACCCTAATAGGCAGGCTGCTCAAACTCCCAACTCATGTAATGACATTCCGTTTCTCTAATTGCCCCCTGCAGTTGGAGAGGGTATTCTCTACTTCCTTTCCTAAACTGTAACATGTAGTGTTTCTAGGTTCTATGAACCAGCTTTGTTCCCTACATTATATTTTATGAGAGCTTTGCCTGCTTTTAAGTGACTCAAGCAATGGGCTTTCCGATGCACTGTCTGTCTTTGCTATGACAAAGCATCCACAAAGTCATACTGAAGCCAAGTGAGAGTCCCTTACAAGTTCAAACTACAACACAGCAAAGATTAAAGTTGTCACACCTCACCTACCTTTATATTCCTGCTATAGACACACACACAAACAGTGAAGCGGGTGGAGTGGGGAAGAAAAAAAAGGGAAAGTGATGTTTTACTCAAGATCCTTTTATAATCCAAGAACTGATGGATTGTCAGCTAAAAGGATCAGCAATGATGTTGTTCACACTGACACTTAAATTGCCAGTGTTAAGTTTCAGGTTTAACAGCACAATGAAAGAAATGAGGCCATTCACAAAGCTTTTTCCAGACTAAGATAGCCCTCTGTCTGCTTGTGTTCAGAAGCGTCTCTTTGCAAACACAGGTGCTGAAATACAGATTCAAGCGCCCACATAACTAGCCTGATTTTCAGAGGTGCAGTGCTGCATCTCTCATGGACTTAACATATTAAGAATACAATGACTTCAGTGGGAGCTGCAGCTACTCAGCACCTCTGAAAAAAATCGGGCCACTAAAATGCCTGAATATGTATTTAAGTGCCTAACTTGAGGCACCCAAGTTGGAAAATTTTGGTCTGCACAAATTCTGCATTAATGGTCTGGATGATGGAATAGATTGCACCATCAGCAAGTTCATGGATGACACTAAACTGGGGGGAGGGGTAGATATGCTGGTGGTACTATCCCTAGAGTGACCTAGGCAAATTGGAGGATTGGGCCAAAAGAAATCTGATGAGGTTCAACAAAGACAAGTGCAGAGTCCTGCACTTAGGATGGAAGAATCCCATACACTACTACGAGCTGGAGGGGGGACCAACTGGCTAAGCAGCAGTTCTGCAGGAAAAGGACCTGGGGATTACAGTGGACGAGTAGCTGGATACGAGTCAATAGTGTGCCCTTGTTGCCAAGAAGGCTAATGGCATATTGGGCTGCATTAGTAGGAGCACTGCCAGCAGATCGAGGGAAGTCATTATTCCCCTCTGGTGAGGCCACATCTGGAGTACTGCGTCTATTTTTGGGCCCCTCACTAAAGAAAGGATTTGGGCAAATTGGAGAGAGTCCACCAGAGGGCAACGAAAATGATTAGGAGGCTGGGGCACATGACTTATGCAGAGAAGCTGAGGGAACTGGGCTTATTTATTCTGCAGAAGAGAAGAGTGAGGGGGGATTTGATAGCAGCCTTCAACTCCCTGAAGGGGGGTTCCAAAGAGGATGGAGCTCAGCTATTCTCAGTGGTGACTCATGACAGAACTAGGAGCAATGGTCTCAAGTTGCAGTGCGGAAGGTCTAGGTTGGATATTTGGAAACACTATTTCACTAGGAGGATGATGAAGCACTGGAATGGGTTACCTAGGAGGTGGTGGAATCTCCATCCTTAGCAGTTTTTAAGGCATGGCTTGACAGAGTCCTGGCTGGGATGATTTAGTTGGGGTTGGTCCTGCTTTGAGCAGAGGGTTGGCCTACATGACCTCCTGAGGTCTCTTCCAACCCTAATCTTACCTATGATTCTATTAATCCCTTGGGCCACCAGCGAAGGGCTAGACAGTCATAGGAGCCACGCGTGAGTTCAATTGGATCCCCGCATAGTTCAGCGATTTATTCCATTTTGTCTTCCCCAGGCTGGATTCTTGTGCTTTATTTCTTCCCAAGAACCTTTAACAAGTTGTACCTAGAACGGCAGCATCACAGCTGGGGCTGGTCTTCATTGCAGTTAGCTCAAGTCCCATCCACACACAAAAGCCCAGGAGTGTGGTGATGCTTTTAGACACAGCCACAGTCTACAGTGTGCGCTAAGGCGCTACAGCTTAGCATGCTCTCTCTAGCATATGCTCAACCCTTCTGACAACTTCCTAGGACATGAGACAAAGGAGATTTTACAAGGCTAAAAAAACCCAACCCTGCGATTAACAGGCTAAAGTCAAGGCCTTTAGTTTGCAAGTTTCTTAATGTCTGAGAATACCCTGACCAGTTTTTAACAGGAGTGGGTGTTTGGGAGGTGGGGGGAAAGTTATTTGGACAACTGCACGACGATACTTGAGGTCAGAAGCAGAGTAGCAAGCATGGCCTGTTCCCAGCGTGGCTGCAGCCATCAGTTTCTTGGATGTCATGCTTACTTTGGAAACCCAGCATTTTCCACTTACAGTCAACAGTGTGGTAGTTGAGAAGTTCTGTGTAAGCAGAAAGCTGCCCTGAACAGAAAGGAAAATGGGGCTCTAATTGCAGGGCTTGCTAAGTGTCTATTTCATTAGGACTGAGAGATCTCTTAAAAACTGTTATAGAAGGGCCCATACAGTGGATTAGGCAGCACTTTTTTCAAGGCACCACAGACTGTGTTTAAAAAACGTGCAGACTAAAAGAGAAACAGCAGCAGAAGAAAAAACAACCCCATATTTCTGATCTAGCTAAGAGTTGATAATGGCATAAACAACCCCATGCAATGGATGTACACAGCAGTACAGTCATATAGCTGCCAAACTCTGAGAGGACAGAAGTTCATGGTAGTGTGTGTGTGTGTGTGTGTGTGTAGGTGTTGCAGGAAACTACTTCCAGAAGAGCCTATGGCTCGCTACTCCCACCACACTCTTCTGCACAGCACATCCACTTACCACCCTGTAACTTACACCATCATTCCCATCACCTCTTGCTCTGGCCCAAAAGGTGAAAAGTTGCTCTTTGTCAGGGTAGAGTACACTAGGAAAAAAGCAGTAAGACTTCTTCCCTGGAGCAGTTCTGAGACATCCTGTGTGGGATTCCAGCACAACAGTGATTCACTTAAACACCAGAACAGTTCACCACAGTGTGGCGGTACCCATAGAAACTGTCCTATACATCTGATTGTCTCACTGCTTTTGGATCTCCAAGAATTGGATATGCTGGGAGTTTTTTTGGCTTAAGCACTCTAGTTTGTTTTATGCAACTCAATTTGGGGTTTGCATTCGTCAAGTCGATCTTGCAAAGATATTTTACTAACACCAGCTGAAGGGGATGTAGTTTGGAGGAAGGGATGTTGCAATATGGAGGATCACAGAAGCTAGAGATAGGATGTCTGCCCCATTAGAATTTTATTTCACTATAAGTACAGCATATAGCTTCCCTCCTATCATAGAATCATAGAATCTCAGGGTTGGAAGGGACCTCAGGAGGTCATCTAGTCCAACCCCCTGCTCAAAGCAGGACCAACCCCAACTAAATCATCCCAGCCAGGGCTTTGTCAAGCCTGACCTTAAAAACCTCTACGGAAGGAGATTCCACCACCTCCCTAGGTAATCCATTCCAGTGCTTCACCACCCAACTAGTGAAAAAGTTTTTCCGAATATCCAACCTAAACCTCCCCCTCTGCAACTTGAGACCATTACTCCTTGTTCTGTCATCTTCTACCACTGAGAACAGTCTAGATCCATCCTCTTTGGAACCCCCTTTCAGGTAGTTGAAAGCAGCTATCAAATCCCCCCTCATTCTTCTCCTAGAAGACATCTGCTACCAGTTATGCCTGCAGAAGGCCCTTCTGGGAACCTCTTTAAGCTAGAAGAGCTAACACTGCTTGTGCTTAACCTTCAGGTTGAGGTTTGGTGAGGAGATGGAAATAGCACTGGTTTTCTACCTACTCACTGGTAAGGGCACTAGATTTGGGTCTCAAGAGTGCCAGAATTCTAATCGGCCATCCTTGGACTACCAGTCATTTAGTTCTCAGCACCTCAGTTTCCTCTAGCTGAGAAATGGCGATAACTTGCCTCTCCCACCTATGGTGGAAATTACAGTTATAAAGCTCTTTGCAGATGCAAAACTCTACAGGTGCCAATGCAATAACAGTGCACAACAGCAGCTGCACTGGAACCAGTGGCTAGGAATTGTCTGGTTACAAGCAAGTCACTGCAGTAAGGAAGTTGAGTTGCTTGGAAACCTAGGCCTAGTTCCTCTCCAACAAACACCTCTGAAATTTGATGACTTTAAGTGAGGAGTTACTGTAATCCCGGTTAACGTTGTTTGTTTCGTTCTTCCGTCGCTGATCAATTAGGGAACATGCTCGTTTACAGTTATGAAACGCTCCCTTCGAATGTCACGTCGTTTGCAGGCTATCAATGGCAGTTTAGCTGTCCGTTCCCCCACTGCCATGTGCTGCTCCCCGAGACTCCTGCCTGCTTGCTGTGGGGGGCGGGGGAAGGGGAAGAAGAGGGGGGCTAAGGTGCCCCTGCACTTTGCTTACCCCATCTTACATAGAGCAGGGGGGGACACATGAGGGAGGGAGCTGCTGCCTTAGGCAGAAGCTGCAGGGCTTGCTGATCTAATTAACAAGGCAGTGTACTTCTGACCCCACTCTTGATACCTAATTGGAAATGGCATCTCTATGTCTGGCTTCCTGCTGGCTTGTAGAGTGAGAGATTTTTTTTTAATATAGATATATATAAAAATCAAGGAATCAGAGGGTAGGAATTTATATATAAAAATAAAAAGGAGTAGCTCACTGTAATTAATTCATCCAGTTTTTCTGAAAGTTATGGCAAAAATCCAGGTTGGTGGAGCAGGAAAGAGTAATTGAGAAAGTGCCTTTGGTCTCTCCTGGGCACGGGGCTGTTTTTTTCCAAATGAAAGCCTGCTAGTATTGACATCCTGCTAATATGCCTAGTCCAGAGTCTGGGGCAGCCCTGAAAATGGGTTTAATGATACCTGTATTGTAAAGCACTGTTCTATTTAAACTAGCAGCAGGGAAGGTCAGCTCATATTCACTCCTTCCATATTGATAGGAAGTTAGAATGAAGCAGAGCCCACGGGCAGAACCAGCGCTGCTCAGTTCATTGGACTTCACCTCCAGCCTGATCGGCTAATGTGCAGTTTTGAACTCGAGACAAAACCAGACCCCATCAGGGGCACAGGGTGGACTGTGGTACTGCTACCATTGCCTGCACCAGGCCAGGCCTACCTAGCTGTGGAAGTGAAAAGGCCTAAAATAAAGCAAAAGAACAAACATGGAGCAAGGGTTAGAACCCTGTGGGTCTAGACAGCCCAAGGGCAGGTCTTCACTACCCGCCGGATCGGCGGGTAGCAATCGATCTATCGGGGATCGATTTTTCGCATCTCGTTAAGACGCGATTAATCGATCCCCGATCGCGCTCCCCGTCGGCGCCGGCAATCCACCGCATCGAAAGGCGGAAGCGGAGTCGACGGGGGAGCTGCAGCGATCGACTCGCCACCGTCCTCATCCCCAGGTAAGCCGATTACGATACGCCGACTTCAGCTACGCTATTCCCGTAGCTGAAGTTGCGTATCGTAGATCGACCCCCTCCCCTAGTGTAGCCCTGGGCCAAGATGATGTTACCCAAATTAAAAACTGTAGCCGTATTTTCTCTTCCACTATTACCTTCTTGAGGGTGGAGTCAAACTTCAAACGTGTCCAGGTCTGAAATACTCTTCGGAGAGACTTGGACTATGAAACCTTGTGGCCTTTAGACCTGGACACCTGCATCTTGACTGCAAACTGCAGTGTCAATAGAGAGCACCTGGCTTTGGACAGTTGATCCCAAGTCATTCCCTGATATATCACTCTTCCATTGTCAGTCATGGAAGAGGGGCTTCAGGGAACAGGCATATGCAGCACTGATGTCATGTCCATTGGGTTCTGAGGGTGCAGCATTCAGCCAAAGAGGGAGGGAGTTAGCATATTTAAAGAGATATTTCTTCCTTTGTTGTTCAAGTACCAGAAACACAAAAAACAAACCATAAAGCAACCAAACAGGCATCACTCTCTACAAAGAGGACAGAGATAGTGAAGGGTTACATCTTTGACTGATGTATATACACACACAACTGCTAGTGACCTCCCATCTCCTGCCTGAGGCCAGCACTCCCTCCTCCTACCAGGAAGGACAGAACTTCACAGGAGGGTTCTCATTCTTTCCTACACAGATTTATTCCCATTTTAAAATGCAAACACAGAACTGCTCAATCCCAGCCAAATGCAGCTCTGCAGGTGCCCAGAGGAAACAGAAGCTACAGTTGTGACAGGTAGATGCCCACCCTCATCTCACAGCCCATAGTCGCATGCCTCAGGACTGTTCTTCACATACAGCTCAAAAAAGCCTTTGAGCGCTTGCGGGTCAGTCATCGTAGCCTTGACGGCAGGATCCTTCTTCATGGCCTCCACCCATTGCCTGAGCTTTGGGGTGTGCTGCAGACAGCTATGGGAACAGGAAAGAAACTTTGTATGAGCAGAGGGGAAATTGGGAGGACATCAAGAAAGCTGAACATTTAATAAGGTTCTATGTTCCTGTTTGTTTTGCCTTCTCACTCCCACAAGGTTAGATTCAAAACAGATAGAAGAAATATGTTTCAGGCCCCAGAGCAGAAAGAAGGGCAGCTCTAGCTATGTCTACACTGCATTTCAAAATCACACTGCACTGGGTCTCCAAGCCTGGGTCTACAGACATGGGCTTGTGCTCTGGTGCTAAAAGCAATTGTGTAGATGTCCAGGCTGGATCTCAGGTTCTGAAACCTATTCCCATCCCTGGGCTTCAGAGCCCGAGCCCCACCCTAAGCCCCAACTTCAACACAGATGTTTAGTGCCATAGCATAGACTCAACTTCATAGACCCCCTGCTCTGAGGCTTGCTGCCATGAATTTAAAATGCAGAGTAGACATGCCCTTTAAGGCTATCAAGTCTTCTTTATATAGCCAAGGGTGAATAGCCACTGCTTGCGGAAGCTCCTACGCCAAGAGATAAGCATATAATCCTTGTGTGATGTACCTACCATCCTTTAGAAGTTTGATTATACCCTCCACCTCCCCAGAGAGTATGTGATCCTCCAGTGACTGCAGCACTGGTTTTGCTGGAGTGGAAGATAGTCACATTACATTGGCTACTTGTGTGTGTGTTAATCATGCAGGTCAGTGACCCCTATCCCAATACAACCCCCTTCTTGCCAATCCAAGAGCCCATTCTTCCCATAAATCCTGTTGGCCAAAACAAGTTACACAGTTTATGTCATCACTGGCCAGTGACTGTCAGTTTCAGGGTAAATGCACCTGCATCCCCCACTCCATTGTCCATTCTGGGAGTGTGCAGTCAGGTCTCCAGCTACCACCTGTTTCCAGGCAGGGACCCTGGCCCACTCCCTTCTGATTGGGGGGTTTTAAGGCTGCACATCTTCCTGCCTTACACTGAGATATCCAGACGGGCTTACTAGGGCTATAGGCCAGTGCTTTGCCTTCTCTCCAAGGGCTATGAATGGTGTATTGTCAGCAGTTCCAAGTTACCACACAGCTCTCTCTAAGCAAGGAGAAGTATTCTTAAGGTAAAGCATTACAGGGGAAAAACAAAACAAAACAAAACAAAACAAAACCCACAAAAACATTGAACAGACATCCCAGGAGTTACCCATCAGCCCAAGGGGCCCTAGCAAGCCAAAGTCTTTCCAGCCCTTCCACAAGAGTTGGGGGCCCCCCTGGAGCAGAAGGTCTTGTCCATTTGCTGGATCAGAAAGAAGGCCCCAAGGCAGTTTAAACAGCCTTTTGATATCAATCGCCCTTTCTTTGTCCATTGATCTCGGCAAAACCCAGTTTCAGCCAGTATATGCAAGCCTCCTGCACTTCGTAGGTGGTAAAACACCTGTGCTTCACTTTAATCACCCCACACACACACACTGTTTCTGGAGGAGCTGTGATAACCCTCCCTCCTGGAGTTGTATCATTGTGAGCCAGGCATTGTATACAATATGGTCCCCAAAGACATGGCATGGGATTGCAAGATCAGTCACAACCATGTGGCTTGAAATCCACATACTGGTAGCTAAAACAACGAGGAGTCCTTGTGGCATCTTAGAGACTAACAAATTTATTTGGGCATAAGCTTTCATGGGTTAAAATCCACTTCATCAGGTGCATGGAGTGAAAGATAGTGAGCAGTACACACACAAAAAGATGGGAGTAGCCATGGGGGGGTGGGGGGGGTCAGTGCTAACGAGGCCAATTCAGTTAAGGTGGAAGTGGCCTATTCTCAGTTGACAAGAAGGGGTGAATATCAAGAGAGACAATTATTTTTGTAATTTGTACTTTGACAATTGTCCCATCCACTCCCAGTCTTTAGGCCTCGTTCACACTGACCCTCCACTTGGTAAGGCAACTCCCATCGTTTCCTGTGCGGTGTGTACGTACACGTACACACACACACACACTTTCCACTCCATGCATCTGATGGTGTGTTTTAGCCCACAAAAGCTTAATGCCCAAATAAATGTGTTCATCTCCAAGGTGCCACAAGAACTCCTCGTTGTTTTTGCTGATACAGACAAACACAGCTACCACTCTGAATACTGGTAGCTATCACTCAGCTCTACTACAGGAGAGCTAGCACAACTGGCATTTTTAGCCCCCCCCCGCCCATGACCTTCCTGAGTATTCTGCACATCAGTTTGCAATTTCCAAGTCAGCTAGTGTTAGAAGTCTAATACTGCCTTTGCACAACATCCCCCATCGGACAGTGAGCTCAGCTCTTATTGTCTGATTAATTTTTTAATTTTTTTTGTTGGGTTGAGAGCCTTATTCCAGTTTTAGGGAGAGGGGCAATAATACCACTACCACTTCTCCTCTTGAGCTGCACATCCCAAGTGATTAGCATAGAAGAAGCTAAGCCGCTTGGTGGCTTTGGCCCTTGCTTTTGGTGCCTGAGGTAACGAGTTCAGATCCTAGGGTCTCCTTGCATCTTTGATGAAGGATTTGCGGGGTAGCCTGGAACTCGGGAGAACTGGGTCCAATTCCCTGCTCTACCGCACTCTCTGGGGAAGTCACTCAGCTCCCCATACATAAAATGGGAATCATAGAACTTCCCTGCCTCACAGGAGTGCTGTGAGGATAAGTGTAAGTTGTGAGGAGCTCAGATACTGTGGTATCTGTATCTCTCATACTGTGGTTTGTGCCATACAAACACCCAAGATAGAGGCAGGTTCTCTTTGTGGGGCTAGTTCCATTACTAGCAGGTCTTAACTTTGGGAGAACTGGTTTCAATAGGACAAGGTGCCTTCTGGGACTATTTTTATTCGGTCTATACCACTGGTTCCCAAACTTTTCGGCATCACACCCCCTTTTTAATTTTTGAGAAACTCTCACGCCCCCCACCTCTCCTTTACCATCATCAACCCCCTCCCCCCCATCCTTGTTCCCTGACCACCCCCTCCTGGGACCCCCTCCCCATCCCCAACTGTCACCCCCCGGGACTCCATTCCCCTATCCAACCCCCCTGCTCCTTGTCCCCTGACTGCCCTCTCTTAGGACCACACCCTTTATCCAACCCCTCCTGCTCCCTGTCCCCTATGCACCCCCCCACCCCCGACAGGCCCCCCACGCCTATCCAACCCCCTCTGCTCCCTGTCCCTTGACTCTTCCCCCCCCCACCCCAACTAACTAACACCTCCCCCTCCCACCTCAAGTATAACCCATTACCCTGTTCCCGTCTGAAGAATTCACACATTCCATTCACACTCTACGCAGGAGTGTTCCTGGCTGGGGTAATTTAGAGTTAATTAGAAGCTGTAATGCACCACTCGAAAATGTGTAAGATCCATAAAACATTCAAGCACTTACTTAGACAACTGGAAGAATTCCAGACGTTCAAACCAAGGCCAGATCATGTAGTCAATCATGGACACAGAGTCCCCACCGTAGAACACAGTCTTGCGACTGGCTAAAGTCTGCCGAGGACAAGATGCAGCATTTCATATTAAAAATAAGTTACATGGAAAAGCCCCACAAAAAAACCAAAACATGCTATACTACAAAGCAGGAGCCACGGAGGAGATGAACAGGAGAGTGAATGCAGAAACGGCAGCTCCTTACCTAAATTAAACATTCTTAGGGGGCCAGTCGGTCACTAAAGCAGCTGAAATATCAGTTTAGATAATTTACATGCCAAAACCTGGATTCTATTCTAGCTCAAATGCAAGAAGAGGTACACAGTCTGGACTGGCCACGACGCATGAGCCCTGAATAACAATCTTCTCAGGGTCCAGGTGGTGGTGCTGGCAGTTAGAGACTGTTTTAACTTGTAAACTAGCAATTCTGATGTGGCGGCACCAAGACAGATATGGCAACCCAGGTGCATTTTGTGTTTTGAAAAAATATAATTTTTTTTTAAATACAACGAAAACCACCACACACATTTCAGCTACACCATAAGACTGATCAAACTTTATCCCCAACTTGAGGTAGCTTTGTGAATGCAATTCTACCATACATTGTCATGCTAAGACCTGTGCCAGATTTCATCCTCAGACAAGAGCAGAATCCTCCAGCTCAGAAGAGCAGGGGGATGCACTTTTACTCTGGCAAAACTGGTCCACACTGTATAGACTTCTAAAAACAAGTGCCGTGTAAACAGATTGGAACGTGCCTCTGATGTCGCCTGTTTACAAGTCCAGCAATCCCCAATTTCAGATGAGAGAAGAGGCGAACCTAGATGTTTGGAAAGCACTTTGCCATTCTACTGGGCCCACCCTGGTAGGATCATGAAGTATTTGACCTGCATTTGCAGCAAGGTCCCCTAACCCACCTATGCTTTATCCATATATAGATCTTACGTGCGACATTCTTATGAGTTTGGTAGAATGAGGAGTGGACAAAGCTCTTTGTTTCTATAGCGCCTAGCACCATTGGATCCTGCTCCATGACTAGAACTCTTACACGCTATGGTAGTAAGAGTCATCCTCAAAATCAGAGCCTAGTCTCGGCCTTCCTCCTGAGATAGCACTCGGAGGGGCTTTTTCAGCCACCTTAAAATGCCAGCTTCTCGTCCATGTAAAGCAGACATTAAGAGTCTGCTGGCATTTCCCCTCCTCCTCCTCACCACAAATAAGTGATCTATTAAAAGCCTCAAACCATCAGCAAACATCTGAGAAGCTGCTTCAGTCACCAGGTGCCTGACAGAAAATAACCAGATGTTAGTATTCAGTGTAGTAGCCGTGTTAGTCTGTGTCAGCAAAAAGAAAATAAGAAAAATACTTGTGGCACCTTAGAGACTAACAAATGTATTTCAGCATAAGCTTTCATGGGTTAAATGTTAGTAGTTTCATAAAGATGTGACCATGGCTCCCTCTGGTGGGCAGCAGTGAGTAGGACACAGGACATTTCAATACATTTCATGCTTCTCTGGCTAACAGCTCTTGGAACAGGCTGAACGGATTTTGCATGGCTGGATCCTTGTTTTCTATAGCTCAGACTGGGATTTAAGCCACTGCAACTGACAGAGGGGTTCCCATTACCTGCCAGTCCATATATAGATCTAGAAAATCCCTCAGGATCTCTCAAAGTCTTTTGTAGCAGCAGGTATCTTGCAGCAGGATTGCAAATGGGAGGGAAAGGGAAGCTTAGTTCTTTATTTTTCAGTGCATTTGTCTTACAAGAAGTCCCCTAGGAAGCAGCTGCCCACAAGAACCAGACAACGTCACTTGTCAGTACTTTGGCTCTTGACTGATCAGCTACACAAAGATGAAAGGCTTTAACTCAAGAGGAGCTGAGAGTTTGAAGCATTTGGTAGTGGGGTGTTAGTGTAGCTAACATGACACGTTAGACAGGTATCAGAGGGACAGGGATACTTTGGCGTGGCTGACACGAAAGTAACTGGCTGAAGTTAAAGCCATCAGCAAAGGGAAGGAGGAGATGACTGTAGCCAGAGCAATGAGAGGTTCACAACAGGGGAGAAGCGCGCAGAGATGCTGCTTCTTGCTCGAGAACAGAGTATGATTTTTTTGCTTTTGAACATGCAGTTATTGCTTTGCCTCCTGATCAGATGACCAGGCAGCTTTTTGGTTGCTTTATTTATAGAAGATCATGGGCCTCTGGCCAAAGAGGCAAAGGAGTTTGTTCATTCAAACTCTATTTTAAGGAGTCACACTGCAGATGGAGGGAAAGTATTAGCACATCTTATTCAAACAATGACCTGGCAGCCATTCGAGTTAACAAAAAACAGCACTTGAAGTAAAACTCAATTTAAACCTCTAATATAGATCCCAAAGCCACCTGTTGCAGCTCCCTGGACATTGATGGAGGTACACAATTGTACTAGAACATGGCCCAAAGCTGGATTTTTGCAGTCAGAGTCGCCCCGAGCCAATGATTCATCAGGGTGACATGATGAAGGCACATCAGTTTCATAGCCAGCAGTACACAAGGGAGCGACGTGGCCAGCATCACATCCAGCCACCTTTGACTGCCCTAACTTGATGAATCAGGTACTTGTTTTGCAGCTAGGTGAACTGGAATGTGAGATCAAGGGAGACTTGAACTCACCAGCTTCAGGATTTGAGTGCCTTAACCACCATACCTATAGGGGAGGGATTATATTCCATGGGAATGAACAGGGAGAAAGGAGAATAGTTAGTAGTAGGACAGAGGGGGCCAGACACTAAAGAGTAAACTAAGGGTCTACAACTTCCTCCCAAACATTGTACTGATCTTAGTAACAGCAAAGAAGAAACAGTCAGATGGGCTTGGTGGTGGACATGCTAAAATACCAGAGAAGGTTACAACAACCCAGAGTCTGAATGCTCTTAGAACTTGCTTCAAGACCTCCTTCTGTCCTAGGAGGGCAGGGTAGACATAAAACAGCAGACATGGCTAGCACTTGAGAAAGGTGTGGAGAAAAATCCTCTATGAAATCCACTACAGAGTTCACAATTCAGGTCTAGTTTAAACTTTGTCATGCTTAGATGTTGGGGTTTTCTATGACACCCATCAGTATGAGGGGAGTAATTACAGGACCACTCATTTTTCATAGTTAGAACGTCTGAAATAAGTCCTGTCTCCTCCCTTTCTCAAGGCTTTCCAAGTGAGACAGTCAGCCCAGTGCATGCAAGCAGAAGAGGACTCCCATTTACCATAGGTTTGATGGTTTTGTTCAGTCCTAGAGACGGCTCTGTTTCTTACCTCCTCAAATTCGCCAAGCTTCTCAATGAACTCTGCTTTCAGCGCTGAACTGTCCTCCCCATTTTTAACTGCCAGGAGATGTTTGAAGGCTAGAGGTGGTAACTGAACAAACCAGAAAAGACAACGTTATGGAGAGCTTGACCTCCTTGCGGAAGGGAGGTTTTATCTCATTACAGGGATAGTCACAAGTCACTTCAGCCCAGATCCTTAAAAGGTATCTGAAATCAATGGAAGTTAAGTGCCTAAATGCCTTTCAGGATCTGGGCTTTAGCACTTAAATTTAGGTTCTGCTTAAAACCCACACTACACCCAACCCACACTACATCACACCACGCCTAATAGTGACAGACATGTTCTCTCTGTTTCAGAGAGAATACAGGTTGCAAAGGAGAATTAAAATGCTAATACTGAAGGATTATAATATTGCAGGAGAATCAGAAGAGGTAAATTCACTAGTCTTTCCATTGTTCAAGCTGCCTACGGTGCCAAAAAAAGACCAGCAATAAAAACGGTGAAATGCAAATTTTGACATTCTAAGGACGCTTTTGAAATTCCAATAAATGTTAATAGGAAAGGATATTAAGGGACAGCCAGATTTAGACATTTATTTAAACAAAAAGTAAGACCGTCCAGGCCACTGATTTTATATCTCCAAGAACTTTGTATTTTGGCACCTGCCAGAGAAGTTAGGGGATTGGCATGAGTTACAATACAACTATTAACCAAGTTTATGGAATTATTTTAAAGCTTCCTTTTGGCTTTCACCAGTTTACAGACCCATACTTTGAAGAATTATCCTAGAATTAAGGATCTCAGAATGGCACTGATGCAAGCATTCACCCAGTTTGCCATCTTTGCATAGGGCTTGTCTATAATGGTACGGCAAAGCACACCAATTGCCTCACATAGACCCTGCTGGTGCATTCCAGAAGGTAACTCATTCATGTTTAATGTGATTTGAAACAGGACTATATTAATGCAAACTAGGCACCTTTAAGAGCATGCCAGCAGGGTTTACATGGGGCAGTTAGAACACAGCACATTAGAGCTCTCTTGGGTGGGAGGGGGGAAAGAAAAAACACACACAAACAAAAAAACCACACCACCACACCTCTGGCACACTTTGCCACGCCATGTAGACAAGTCCCATGGCTGATCTGCTAACCCCCTTAAATGCCAGTTTCACCATTCTGCACCCAGTCCTATAGACGTTAACTAGCTTAAAAGATCTCCTGCTTTCACCTCATGTGTCCCTTTTTTCTGTCTTTCAGATGCTGGCAGAGATGCAGACAGCTTAGCAGCATTTTGGATTAGTGAAGGGTAAATGGTTCTATTATATTTAAGAGAGTGATTTTACTAGGAAATAAGATCCATCCTTAAAAGCGCAAGGAAAGGTCTACAGTGCTGTGCACAATACTAGTGCTGCACTGAAGGAGGTTACACCGCCCCTTCCTGATCACACTGTACCTTGGAGAATCTTTCCAAGAGCATCTTTTGACACGCTCTCTCATAAGGGTCAACAGGCAGAAGCTTCTTCCCAGGATAGGCTTCATCCAAATAGTCGCATGTGACTGGAGACTCATAGATCAGCTGACCCTTGCTGGTTTCCAGAATAGGTACCAAACCAAAGGGATTTTTCTCAAAGAGCCAGTCAGGTTTGTTTTTCAGATTGACATTGATTATTTCATGCCTGAAGAGTTTAAGACAGAGCAAGATCAGTTTTGTCAGCCTACTCCAGTGACTTCAAGGAAATCAATAGTGTTTACCCCTAGCTAACCTACAGGAGGATATTGCGGGGGTGGGGAGGGGGAAGAGCCAGGAAACATCCCATTGATTTACCACCTCTCTCCTTTCTTGGAGTCCTGTGGTACCATCAGGACTTCACTTTCCAGGGCTTCTCATATGGCATTTTGCACACTAGGAATCGAGAGTCCAGCAGGGAAAGAGGAAGATAAGAGCTACCCTTTGAGTAGGGCTCAGCTTATTTTCTTTAATAAATAAAAGGATAAAGCAGATACTGACCCACCAAGCCCATCTCCGGCACAGCCTGACAAACAAGAGAATGAAGCCAATTTGCCTTTGACTACAGCAAGGGCGGGAAGGCATGCCAGAAATGCAAGAAGTTAGGACAGTAGCACAAAGAATGGAGTTACACTTGTTTAACATCACCCCTTCCCGGGCACCCACTTTAAACTGCTGGGAGGGGAATTCAAGTCTCTGCCAGGCTGATCCCGGAGGTCTTTCAAACACCTGGAGCCTAGACACAGTCTTATCTCAGGGTCCCTAGGCATATTCTTAGGGCACAGATTTATCTGGTACCCCACTCCAAGTGGGGGAACCTTCTGTCCAGCTGCCTCGCCCTCCTGGGCACAGCATTGACACTTCAGAAGTACAGATTATACAAGAACACACACAACATCCTAAGGCTATGTCTACACTGCAGAGTTTTGTCACCAAAAAAGTTGCACCATTTAAATTAAACTGCTTTAATTAAGCCGCTGTCGCGTGTCCACACAATGCTTCTTGTGTCTGCAGAGCGCATCCACACTAGCAGCTCTTGCATCGACACAGAGAGCAGTGCACTGTGGGTAGCTATCCCACTGTGCAACTGTCCACACAGTGCTTTGGAAAGGGTTTGCAATGCCTCATGGGCAGGTACAGCATCCCATGATGCAGGTTTGTCAATCCCATTGTTTCATGAGCCTTCTATTAGATTTGCCGATCCCTGTTGTTGGCACCTTTGACATCCTTCGGCCTGCACCGCTTCCCGCAGCTCCCATTGGCCTGAGACAGCAAACCACAACCAGTGGGAGTTGCGATCGGCCGAACCTGCGAACGCTTCAGGTAAACAAAACGGTCAGGCCCGCCAGTAGTTTTTCCCTGGCCACAAACGTTTCAACTGAAGTGTGGGGCGGAGTGTGTGTGTCAGCATGCTCTCTCGTACGTTCAGACAGCCACCGGAAGCAACGGGTCCCGAGGCCACACACACACACACCCCTCAGCGTTCCTAATGTGGGACAGAGCAGAGCTTAAAACACTTTAATGGATTTGCTCTTTGTTGCCCCAGCAGAGCAGCACTGCTCAGCTGCCAGAATGGAGCTTTGAAAGGGGAGGGGTGCATGCCTGCCAGGCAGCTGAGTTCAAAACAGTGAGCAGAATGGTCAGGGGTAGCGGCATTGAGCAGTGTAGACACTGACCCTTTTTGTTTTAACTGTGCCACAAAAAGCTTTATGCCTCTCATCGAGGTGGTTTTATTTTGTCGTTGAAACTGAAGAATTTTGTCGCCAAAAGTGGCTTTGCAGTGTGTACACCTCCGCTGTTTTTGGCAAAAAAAGCTTGGCAGTGTAGACAAGCCCTAAATGCAGCATCCATCACCAGCTCACTCTTCCCCTTGGGAATCCTTGGAGGATCATCTATGTTCTGTCAGGCAGGATCCCCCACCCAGCCCCTGCAGCAACCTCCCTCATCTTAATCTGGTGCAAAATGGCTCTCCTTCCTCTCCCACCAGCCCCCACAAGTCCTTTTAAAGTCTGTAGCTCCGGGCTGGTGGGAGGGGAAGGAGAGCCATTTTGCACCAGATTATGATGAGGGAGGTTGAGGTCACCTCCTTTTGTGCTGCCCTGGTAACTTTTTTACATTCCACCACCACCCTCTCCTGCCTTCATTCACATAAGAGGAAGAAGAGTCTTCTCCCAGCTACAGCAGAGCCATCCTGCAAGGTGTATTACTTTGAATAAGTGTGGATCACTCACCACTGTCTCTGCTAGGCCAGAGACATGACACAAGCCTGCTCACTCAGGGTGGAGCCGCATACCTACAGGCTTTGCATGACACAGCAATTTCATGGTATGATTTTATAAAAATCATCCACAGTTCACAAGTGGCATAGGCAGAGCCCCATATTTATCACAACCACATAAGACGCAGCCATTTTAAAGGCAGTTCAGCCCAGCCAAAATACAGTTTCACTTCCGATTGAAAGCGCATGTGCTCTAGCAACACACAAGTTTAGGAAGGTCACAGGAGGAAGGAGGCGTGACTCACACCCTGGAGCAACAACCTGCAACAGAATTTTACTCTGACCTTACGCTGAACAGAAGGGAAATCGTCTTAGCCACAGGTTAGGAAGATGAATAGGTAGTCGAAGAGGCAGTATGATAAAGCTAAAATACCAAAGTCAAGCAGGCAAGGTTGGGGGTTTTGGGGTGGTTTTTTTTTTTTAAACACACACACACGGTTTGCATATCCTTGAGGTTTTTTGGAAGTCAGTTTAATTGCTCGAGTTTATTAACATACTTGTAATGGGAGCAAACATTTGTGAAGTGGCCATACTACCATGTACCTGGAACAAACTCTTGTGGAGTTTCCAATTAAGCATGTCAGCTCACAAGTTAAATGACAACAACACTGCCATAAAAAAAATCTAAATATAGACAAACCCTAAAGTGGGAAATCTGTTATCTGATGCCAGTATCACACACACACACCTCTCCCCCAAACCCCTTTGGCAGCCTTGTATCTGAATGATTATGCAATACCTGATCCTGCAAACTGTTCTGACAGACAAACCCCTGCACCAATGCAGAGCCCCACACAGACCTCTGCACAGGATGCCTGCACACAGCAGTTTACAGGACCACAAGCTTAGATTATAAGGTCTGTGCCGCAAAGAGCTCTCTTCTTTCATGGCTATAGAGTTTTTGATGCTCTTTTGGGCATTAGATAATTACATATACAAAGCTACAAGTGTGACTTACTTTCTTTTTGGCAGTTATTAGAGAGACCAGGTGGGTGAGGTAATATCTTTCATTGGACCAACTGCTCTGTTGGAAACAAGCTTTTGAGCCACACAGAAAGAGCTCTATGTAGCTCAAAAGCTTCTCCCCCCCTCCCGCAACAGAAGTTGGTCCAATGAGAGATATTACCTCACCCACCCTGTCTCGCTAATATGCTGGGACCAATACTGCCTACAACAAAGAAACTATTGACTCATAATCTTATAGAAAAGGTTCCCAACCACAGATTCAGATATCAGATCACAAGGATTGCACATGCCTAGGGACACCAGTGACTATATTTGCACTCAACATAGCTGGACTCCAATCAAAGGACAGTCATCTCCTGTTATGCAAGGAGCAACTACCACATTTAAAACAATACAAGAAAAAAAAATCAGAAGAGACCAAGTTACTTGGGTTGCCTTATGCATAGAAAATAGGCAGATGGATTGATGTGGCGCTTTACTACATTTGGTTCTCTAAAAGAGTCAGAGAAAGACTGATTGATGTGTGCTTCACTGATAAGAATTTGAAATCCAATGCTGACCTCTATATAGTGTGGTTAGACTTGGGGACCAGGAGTGAATCAGAGATCAAGTAGAGGTCATACTACTTACTAACTGCAAGCTTAGTCATATTACTTAATCTTGTAAACAAGAAATAAATACTTCCCTATTTGAAAAGGCACTATTGTTGAGAAAGTTCCTTCAGCAAAGGATCTAGGGGAAGCTATAGAAACGGAACATCTTTTTAAGAGAAACCATGAACACACAAGAACATTTACCATAGAAACCACTAACATGCTATTGTAGGCTATATTTTAATGAATTGTAAGCCAGAGAAAATATACACTGAGTGTTCATGCTGAGGGTTACGTTTTCCAGAATTTTTGCTGCTCAATTTCCATTAAGCAAAGATATTAAAAAAAAGATGAAATTCACACTTTTGAATAAGGTTTCTCTACCACTGCTATAAAGACCACCCAACATTACAACAATTGAAAAATAAAAATTTTTTGCTTGGGGTCCTTTTAATTAGCTTGCTTCGTACCTTTGATACTGTTTGTTTCCTCAGTGCCCCATTTGTTTGGGCAGGCCTTTCCCACAGCAGCAGGAGATGGGTTATATTCAAATCTAATTTTTATTGGAAAATAATGTTTTCACAACAGCTGACGGGGAAACAGATTTAAAAGTAAGAACAACGAGGAGTCCGGTGGCACCTTAAAGACTAACAGATTTATTTGGGCATAAGCTTTCATTGGTTTAAAAAAAAAAAAAAAAAACCACACACCACACACACAAAAAACAAATCAAACTTCTTCAGATTAATGCAGTGAAAATTTTCATGCAGGGAGTGAGGTAGTTTTAGAATCATAGAATAGAGTATCGAGGTTGGAAGGGACCTTAGAAGGTCATCTAGTCCAACCTCCTGCTCAAAGCAGGACCAATCCCCAATTTTTGCCCCAGATCCCTAAATGGCCCCCCTCAGGGATTGAACTCACAAGCCTGGGTTTAGCAGGCCAATGCTCAAACCACTGAGCTATCCCTCCCCCACTCCATGCATCTGAAGAAGTGGGTTTTTTACCCACGAAAGCTTATGCCCAAGTAAATCTGTTAGTCTTTAAGGTGCCACCAGACTCCTCATTGTTTTTGTGCGTACAGACTAACATGGCTACCCCCCTGAGATTTAAAAGTAGTTTTGGGTACTGACTATACTTCCAACCCATCCTTTTAAAATAAATAAATAATAAATATGTCCTGGATTTTCTGTTTGTGGCTCTTTAAATAGGTACAGGTAGCAAGAGTGCCAGCTGTTTGATTAATCCTGTTAAGCTTGCTAAGTAGGATGGTCTTCCATAATTTAAGCCAAAGTGGCTTTACCAAAAACAAACAAACCAACCAAACAAGTCACAGCAGAGTTACATGAAAGCAGGAGAAAAGGCTTCAGCCCCTAGCATTTAGATACTAAGGAGACAGCCACCTTAGAGCATATGATCTTACTTAATTTCTTTGGCTTTCAAGACCAGACGTGTTCTCTCTGCAAAGGGACAGAAGTGCATGCTGTAGACACGGATCAGTCCCTCGGGCACAGGGCCTGGAGCAGTGCTTCCTACAAGGGAGACGTTACACTGGTTATTCTATGCTCACACCTGCAAAAGTTACAGGCTTCCTCTTAACATGGGGTTAAAAAAAAAAAGAAGAAGGTGGCCCGGAGAGGAAACAAAAAGGGATTCTGAAAGTAGCAGTTGCTCTCTTTGCAGAGATGAGAGCACTGAACTCTGCCATGGTACCCGTGCTTCTCCTGCTCTGGTAATTACCCCTCATTCCAGAGGGGACTCCTGGAGAGACTGGGGCTGTATTACTTTGGTGAAGGCCCTGGGGTGAATCCGTTCTCCAGGGCAGTACAATAGCAGGCATTGTGCATTTATAGAGCTGCTGAGTGGGATGGTCTCCTGTCCTGTAGATCTTGCCGCCCACCAGAAAGAGCCGAGTCACCTCCTTGCAGATGAGGACACAGACCCTGTGCAAAACACTAGTAGCCCTCACAAGGGCCAGAGATCCAGGCAGTGTCAAAGGCACCCACGGGGCAATGAAATCAGCCCCCCGGGAGAGACGGGCGCAGGGAGGAAGGCGAGAGGGGGGATCCGGTGCCCCAGGGCTACAGGCATAAGGGCAGGGCTGGAGGGTGCACCCAATGCAACCCGCGGGAGAACCCCAGGCGGGACACACAGCCCGGGGGCTGCTTGCAGCGCGCCCCCAGGCCCGGACACGGAGCCCGGCCCGGACTCAGCCAGCCCCCGGGCCAGCACCTACCTTTCCCCAAGCTCCGAGCGCGCTCCCCGGCCATTGCTACCGCGGCGGTCCCAGGGGAGGCTCTGCCGCCCGGGGCGCTGAACTCCGCCAGCCCGCTGCACGCCGGCACACGCCTGCCAAGCTGCTAGCCAACGCTCCTCGCGGTCGATCCCGCCCCCTGGTGCACAGCGGGCCAGTTAAAGGGGAAGGAGCTGCAGAAACCACCCCTTTCCCACACCTCTCCCAGGTAAGAGGGCGGGGGAGCAGCAGATTCACCCCCCCCCCACCCCAACGCTAGGCAAGGGAGGAGCAGATTCACCCCCACCACCATTAAGTAAAGGGGGAAGGAGGGGGAAAGAAATATCCAAGGTAAAGGCAGAGGAGAAGCAACCCACAGTGGGGGGGGGGGTGTGTGTGTTAAGTCCTGGCTTGACAAAGCCCTGGCTGGGATGATTTAGTTGGGGTTGGTCCTGCTTTGAGCAGGGGGTTGGACTAGGTGACCTCCTGAGGTCCCTTCCAACCCTGAGATTCTATGATTTTAGTCCTGGCTCATGCATTGCTTTGCTGCATGACCTTAGGCAAGTCACTTTGCCTCTCCTTGATGTCACTTCCCCATCAGTAAATCAGGGCTATTAATGCTTATCATGCCTGTAATGTGCTGTGAGATCCTTCGCTGAAAGGTGCGTCCTAAAAGTCAATGCCATTGGTCTGTATTTATCAAGGAACGTAGCTGAAGCACCAGGATGGCTGGGATTAGGGTGACCAGATGTCCCGATTTTATAGGGACAGTCCCGATTTTTGGGTCTTTTTCTTATATAGGCTCCTAGTACCCCCCACCCCCTGTCCCGATTTTTCACACTTGCTTTCTGGTCACCCTCGCTGGGATATTCAAGACCAAGCTTGGCTCAGGCTTTAGCAGCAGTGAAAAGATGCAGGAGGTCAGAATGGATAACCCAATGCACACCTCCCATCTAATATAAATCTATTCCATACCCTGCTGATGCTGACCCAGTCCCGAAGAGACACTGGTCAGCTGTTTTTAATTTCCTTTACCCTGTTCTGTCTATGACAGGGGAAATCAGCACCAGCGGCCTTTTCAAGTTCAATGGGGAACCCCAGGCAACATTCCTGTATTGGTTACATCACTGCAATGGAATGGAGGCACTGGCTTTCTGGATGGGAAGCGTCACTGATGCTTCCAGCAGCCTGTGATGAACGCTCCACTTCAAGATGAAAATAAAGGAGGGAAGATAAATCATCTAATTAAGGAGGAGGCACACTGGATGCTGGGCCTCACTGGAACTCACCAGCCTTTGTAGGAGCTATTGCTGCATTTAGCCCTGCTCCTGGAACTTGTTTAATGCATGGTTATGGTGAGTCCATCTGACACAAACATAAGGCAAAACAGGACTTGAATGTGCACAAACTATGGAGGGGGGAAGGGGAGGGAAAGACAAGGCAGCGTCACATGATGCCAGTTCCCCAGCAGAACACAGAAGTATTCATATTTTTCCTACCCTGTCGGTAAAGACATTTGCAGCCAGAGTGTGCCATACACATGCAATAAATGAATTTTGCACACATTAGCAAGGAGGGAGTAAATTCTGATTGTTTCCGACCACAAAACCCCACCCATCCAAATTCGCAACCCTTGGACCAAGGAGGGAGTAAATTCTGATTGTTTCCGACCACAAAACCCCACCCATCTAAATTCGCAACCCTTGGACCAAGGAGGGAGTAAATTGTGATTGTTTCCGACCACAAAACCCCACCCATCCAAATTCGCAACCCTTGGACCAAGGAGGGAGTAAATTGTGATTGTTTCCGACCACAAAACCCCACCCATCCAAATTCGCAGCCCTTGGACCAAGTGGGCAGCAAGTCTGGAGCAGTAGCCAAAATGGTCGCGTTTAAGTGGCGTAAACTGCAACTAGCAGCAGAAGAGGAGAGTTTCACATTGTGTCGCTGCACCTGCCCCTTATGGGGGTGCAAAATAAAGTTGAAGGAGGGAGTAAAGAGCCTTCCCCGCTATGTTACTCAGGCAAGGGCCAGACAGAAGTGCATTCCCTCTGGTAAAATGAGGCACAGGTGAAATCCTTCCTCCTGGGGCACTGTGACCCTGCCCTCAGTTCAGGGCTGTGCCTATTTGACACAGTCTAGTTCTTAGTATGCACAATGGGACTATCAAAACTCTTGTTTTGTTTTGCCATTGACCCTAGATTTGCCCCTCAGTCATTACATGATGATCAATATCTCATCTCTCCTGTGGCCAAAGAGCATGAGAGACAGTCAGTAGTGAGGTGATCAATGTCTGTTAACAGCATGACTTGATACCTTATCAGCCTCATGCTTTCAGTAGTTTGAACCCTTCGGTTGGCATTGAACCCTGCCTGAATTTTTGCAAAGTCATTGTTGCTGTCTGGTTATCTAACTTTGCTCCAAGGAGTGGTATGTACGATCAGGGAGTGGCGTGTACAGCCCAGGCATGTAGTGCCCAGGACAAACACAACCAATGCACCTCATGTTTCTTGCCGACAGCAGAGGCAAGAAACCTCTCCAGTACTTACCCTGGAGATTCTCAAACACCTCATGCCCCCGCTACCAATATTAATTATTTCTTAGGGGACATTTCTGTTTTCCTCTGAGTGCCCTTATTTACCACATCTACCTCTGACAGGGCAAGGGTTAAATAGGGAACTGTCACTATCCCCTTTGGTTATGGAAGTAGTGACTCATTTGAATAATCTGGTGGAACTGGATGCAAGGAGGAGGGGTGCAATAATGAAGAAGGACACAAGCAGTCTAGTAAACCATAGCTGGTAAGCCAAGGAAGGACAGGTAGGATCCATATACACAATGCAACACCAATAATCTGCACGAGAATATCCTCTGTCCAAATGCGTTGATGACTGCACCCAACACTGGCACCCCAGGAAATTGAGTATGGCCACAGATCTCATAGCCTGGGGGCTAGTTGAGCCATTTTAGCCTCGGGTCTGAACACTAAGACAGCTCCCTGGAACCCTATAATCAAGTCTCAATAGAGTGAACACAGCTCCTTGTCCTGTCCAGGTATTATGCAATTTACTGAGTGATCTGTATGGACAATATCATGGCACTATTGGCAAGGTACAATTTTGCCCTACTGTCCTTGGGTGGAATTTCCACTGTCTCTCCTCCACTGTCGTGCAGTGTCTTCTGGGCTCTTCATTGGTGCCCTCGACCACAAAGACCCCTCCATTTCAATGGTGTTATGCATAAAGTTTTTAAATACTGTAGGACAAAAGGGCCCATAGAAATGCGGGATACTGTGTGATATATAAAGGGTTCACTTACATACGGAGCAGAAGGACAACATAATGAAGAATTTGTCTACAAAGCAGGAGCAGTCTGAGTCCATGTCCAAGTGCAGGGACAGAATTTAGGCCAAATGCCCAATAGGGATGTAAAATATTTACCAGTAAGCATTAGTCTTATCGGTTAACCCACCTTAACTGTTAACCCCCGGCCCCAGACGCGCCAGCCCCAGCCCTTTAATTGGTTTACCGTTTAAACAAAATATTGTAAATCATTTAAAGAGTTCACTTTGTAAAAGATATTAACATCCCTAATGCCAAATCTGGATAATGATGAATTCCAGGGTTTGGACAGTACACGGATAAACGTATACCTCAGCATGACATTGCAATCACCATCAGGTCATGTTATTTTTCACTGTGGATGGCAAAGGAATGTTTCTGGCGCCTAATCGGACTCATATCTAGGAATGAGGTCACACACACTGAAATAGTTCCATCTGGTACATAATGCAATAACTCCTGTGCTTAGCAACACTGATTGCATCACCGCAGTGCTCTGCTCTCTGTTCCCACTGAATAAAATCCAGTTTGGGGGGTCTCTGCCCTGATATTTCAGAGTGGTCCCTGGGATTGGTCATGGAGCGGGAAGGACAGGGATAGAGGAGTTTGATACCAGACAGGAGTGAGGGCAGAGGTAGGCTGGGGTTGATACTAGATGGGCATTGAGATGGGGGTGGGGGTTGATACTGGTGGTGCTGAGGTGGCATATGTGGGTGGCTTTGATATCAGGTTGTTGCTGAGGAGGGGATAGCTGATGGCTGGTAAAGGTGAGGGCCAGTGGGGTTGCTATCAGATGGGTGGTAAGGTGGGTGGTAGAGATGGGGAGGGGGGGAGGTTGATATCAGGTGAGAGCTGAGGTGGGTGGGTGGACCATAAGAGTTTTTAAGGCCGGCAGGGACCACCAGATCATGTAGTGACTACATTGTAGTCTGATGACCTATATATCACAGACATCAATACCACCCAGCACCTGCACACTAAACCCAACAACCGAAATCAAACCAAAGTATTACAGCCCACAGGAGACCAGATTATTACATACCACCGGAAAAGAATAGAAGGGATCGAGGTGCACCAATGCTCAAGGCCCTTGCAACAGCAAGAAAATGAGTAAGTGAGATATATCCAGATAATTCTGGCAAAAGACCTGCACCCACACACAGGGCTGGATTAACTCTCCTATCGGCCCGGGACTATTAGATTTTGTGTGGCCCCTGGGGGTTTGGGGTGGGGGAGTGGGCTCAGGGCTGGGGATTGGGGTGCAGTACAGGGTGCAGCTCCATCTGGGGGTGGGGGGTGGGGACAGGGGGTTGGGGTGCAGGAGGGGTTGGGGGTGCAGGCTCCAGCCGGGAGGCTCCTACCGGCGGCTCCTGGTCAGTGGTGCAGCAGGGCTAAGGCAGGATCCCTGCCTGCCCTGGGTCTACGCTGCTCTGCTTCCCGAGGTGGCTGGCATATCCGGCCCCTAGGCAGAGGGCCAGGCCACTGTGCGTGGTGCGCACTGCCCGTGCCTGCAGGCGCCGCCCCCGCAGCTTCCATTGGCCGTGGTACCAGCCAATGGGAGCTGTGGAAGCGTGTAGAGATTCCCTGAACGCCCCTTAGCCCAAGACCCTGGGCTGCAGCCCCTAAAGCCCCTGCATTAATCCGACCCTGCTCACACGCTGCAGAGGAAGGCCAAAAGCCTCCAAGGTCACTGCCAGTCTGACCTGGGAGGGAAATTCCTCCCAACCCAACGTATAGTTGTTACCGAAATATCGGGTCCACCTAGCTGAGCACCAATAACAGCCAGACAGGGATAAGGAAAGAGGGTTACTTTATTCTGCAGAAAAAAGGAGAGTTTTGCAGTATGCAAATACTCTAACTCACACAGGAACTTACACAGTCTTTTATACACACTTAGACAAAGCCCTGGTCGTGTTAATATTTGATTGGTGGTTGCCAGACCTCGGATGTCTGCTATCTGGTCAGTAAAAACTGGTCTGGGACAGTGATTTCTGCCTCAGCGAAGGCCAATGTAAAAGTTCAGGGTCCTGTGTAGGCGAGGCATCTACTTCCCCCTGGTGGCCTCTGGTTGCCATAGCTGCTGGTTGTTAAGGGGGGTTCATTGTACCTTATGACTTTCACATAGTGATGAGTTAGACTCTGAGCGCGTGGGCAAGAACCAGCCCGCCAAACAACCAAGAGACAGAATGCTGGGTACCATCTCAGAGCACTGGCCCACCCACTTCCATGAACCATCTCCAGCTACCTCCATCTCTGATGCTTCAAAGGAAAGAGACCAACAACAACAAAAAATCCAGCAACCCAGAATACACTTAGGGATGGGAGGAATCCCTTCCTGATCCTTGCAGATGGCTGGCAGTAGCCGTGAGGCATGAGCTTTTAGGAAGAGAAGACATAAACTAGAAGTGAGCCCAAACACTGCCCCCTACCGTCACAAGCAATCTCACCATACAATTGCATTCATACTTTTGTCCAGCTTGCTCTTAAAACTTGCATAATTTCTTGTTGATTTGGTGATGGTTTGAAGAAAACGTAACACATCCAGCAATCGCAGGGCCCTACCACTATAATTTGCTGTGAAGTTAAAGTCTCCCATTATGGCACAATTCCCAATAGTATTCATTGCTCTAATATTATTGGAGCATTCTCCAGCCATACCCAGGTGGGATCCTGGGGGTCTATGGCAGATCTCTGTCCCAGTAGACCCTCTTTTACAATCCAAAGTGATTTTGACCCAAACTGGTTCTGTTTTGTCCACACTATCAGCTCCTTATTTCTCAGCTCTGCTGCTGTGCAAAGCTACCTTGCCCCCATAGGAGTGTCTGGTAGAGGAGAGGGCAGATGTTGGGGTCAGGTGCCAGGCAGAGGATAAAGGGCAAAGACCCAGGGCTCTGAGCCCCACAATAGGCAGCGCCAAAAGCATCTCCCGCCTAATACTGCACTGGCCCTTTAAATGCCAACCCATCGGTCGTTGGCTAAACGCTCACTGCCGGCGGCAACCAATCAGCTGCACGTTCGGAGGCTGGCGTACGGGGGACGCACCGCAATAGCCAATGGCAGAGGCGGTTCTTGTTCCTAGGAGACCGATGTAAACGGTGCGGCCGCGGAGCCGGCGATGCTGGGGTTGTGGGCTACGGAGTCCGACTCGGAGTATGGGGAGGACAGCGACCGCCGCGTCGCCAGGGAAGCCGACCTGGAAGTGAGGTGGGGGGAGGCCGCTCATAGCCCGACCTGACAGCCCCCTAGCCGCCGTGCCCCGCCCCCAGTCTCCCTGAACCCCATGTACCCCCCTGAGCCGCCTGTGCCCCGCCCCCTTTATCCCCACGTGCCCCGCCCAGCCCCCCTTAACTCATGTACCCCCTGAGCCTCCTGTGCCCCGCCCCCTTTATCCCCACGTGCCCCGCCCAGCCCCCCTTAACTCTCATGTACCCCCTGAGCCTCCTGTGCCCCGCCCCCTTTATCCCCACGTGCCCCGCCCAGCCCCCCTTAACTCATGTACCCCCTGAGCCTCCTGTGCCCCGCCCAGCCCCCCTTAACTCATGTACCCCCTGAGCCTCCTGTGCCCCGCCCCCTTTATCCCCACGTGCCCCGCCCAGCCCCCCTTAACTCATGTACATCCCTGAGCCGCCTGTGCCCCGCCCCCTTTATCCCCACGTGCCCCGCCCCAGTCTCCCTTAAGCCCATGTACCCCCTGAGCCTCCTGTGCCCCGCCCCCTTTATCCCCACATGCCCCGCCCAGCCCCCCTTAACTCTCATGTATCCCCTGAGCCTCCTGTGCCCCGCCCCCTTTATCCCCACGTGTCCCGCCCAGCCCCCCTTAACTCTCATGTACCCCCTAAGCCCCACCCCCTTTATCCCCACGTGCCCCGCCCAGGTCCCCTTAACTCTCATGTACCCCCTGAGCCTCCTGTGCCCCGCCCCCTTTATCCCCACGTGCCCCGCCCCCAGTCTCCCTTCATACAATCATAGAATATCAGGGTTGGAAGGGACCTCAGGAGGTCATCTAGTCCAACCCCCTGCTCAAAGCAGGACCAATCCCCAATTTTTGCCCCAGATCCCTAAATGGCCCCCTCAAGGATTGAACTCACAACCCTGGGTTTAGCAGGCCAATGCTCAAACCACTGAGCTATCCCTCCCCTTAAGCCCATGTACCTCCCTGAGCCTCCTGTGCCCCACCCCCTTTATTCCAGCGTGCCCCGCCCAGCCCCCCCTTAACTCTCATGTATCCCCCCATAGTCTCCTGTGCCTTGCCCCTTTATCCCCACGTGCCCTGCCCCCAGTTCCCCTTAATCCCATGTACCTCCCTGAACCCAGTCCCTTTAACATCATGTGCCCTGCCCAGCCCCCCCTTAACTCTCATGTACCCCCCTGAGCTCCTGTGCCCTGCCCCCAGTCTCCCTTAACCCCATATACCCTCCTGTGCCCTACCCCATGTGCCCTGCCCCCAGTTGCCCTTAACCCCATGTACCTCCCTGAGCCTCCTGTGCCCCCAGTCTCCCTTAACTCCCATGTGCTCCACCCCCAGCTACACTAGTAACCTCCTTGTGCCCTGCCCCCAGAGGTGCCTATGCCTTGCCCCCAGCCCCCATTCATCCTTACATGCTCCACCCCTGAACCATCAGCACCCCCATTCACCCCATGTGCCCTGTCCCTGAGCCCCTCAGCCCCCCATTAGCCCTGTCTTCAGCCCCACCCATTAACCCCATTTGCCCTACACCTGTATTAATCCCTAGGTGTTCTGCCCTCAGCCCCCATTCACCTCTATGTGCCCAGCCCCCCATTAGCCCACATGTACTGTGCCTCCTAAATTCCCCTAATCCCCATGTAGCCTGCCCCCAAGCCACCCATGTGCTCCAACCCTGAACCCCCATTAACACCTACATACCCTGCCCCTCAGTCCCACCCCATTAATCCCTATACATCCCTCCCCCAAGCCTCTCATCCCTCCCCCAAGCCTACCCCATTAACCAGTATGAATCCCACCCCTCAGCTCCACCCCAGGCATTAACCCCACGTAACCTGCTCCTGAGCCTCTCAGCCTCACCCCATTTACCCTGCTTCTGAGCCCCTCAGCCCTTTTGTTAACCACATGTACCCCACCCCTTAACTCCCCATTAGCCCCTATATACCCAATCCCCTCAGCCCTTCCCCATTAAACCTCAAGTACTCCATCCCTGAGACCCTTTTCATTAACCCCCATATACCATGAGCCCCTCTAACCCCATTAACCCCATATACTCACAGCTCAACCCCCTGTAACCTACCCATATCTCCCATGTGCCCCACTCCTCCCACTTTCCCTGGAGCCCGAGCCCATTAACCCCCATATACCTCATCCCTCAGAGCACGCCACCCCACCCTCAGCTCGTATCTCACCTGCTGACCTCCCCACCCCTGAACCCACATACTCAATCTGTCCTTCTCCCTCAGTTCCATCCTGTCCAGAACCTCTCAGCCCCAATCCCCTAAATTTCTGTAACCCCTCCATATCCCTACAGTGGCTCTCAACCTCTTTATCTCCTTCTCCCTCTCTCCGCCAGTCCCTTAACTTGAAGATCGGAGATTTGGGATTTTTTGATCCCCACAGACACTACAATTGTCCCACCTGTGTGCAATGAAAATCTTCCTCCTCTCAAAGCATATGACAACGTCCTTTTAGGCCTTGTGCAAAAATGAGTTAGTCAAATTAAGCTATTGCACATGTATATTGGTTGAGATTTCTAAGGGATTTACACACATTTTTCTGTTTAATGGAAAATAAGTGTTTAAACCCCCTTTACTGTTTTGAGTATCTCAGCCATTGTGTTTACCTCTACTGATATTTGGAAGCAGATCCTGCAATTAGCTGCAGCACTTATTGGAGGAGATAATCATTTAACCCTTTATCATCTTCTCTCTCAAAAGCCTCACATTGCAGCCATGAGCCTTCTGATCCTCAAATAGTAATATTCCTCTGTCTCTGAAGCTGGCCAGTGCTATTCCCATCTTCAATCTGAGGAGATCACTCAAGAGACTTGAGGTGACCTCTAGAGCTGGGTGGGAATGGGATTTTCCAATTCACGGAGAAGTCTGTGATTCTGAATTTTTTTTTCCTATTCTGAACTGGAATGAAAACAATTTTTTTCAAAAATGTATATGAAACAAAATTCCAATTTTTTTAGTTTAAATAAAATTGAAAAAAGTTTGTTCTAATTTTGACTTGTTTTTATATTATATATAATTATATTATATAACATAAAAAATTCAAATGAGAAGTAGTTTTGAAATGGAACATCAAAACATCAAACCATTCGGTCCTGAAAAGGTCGAAATGACCTTATCAGAACCCTCCATTCCATTTTTTTTTCCAAAAACAAAGTTTTTTGGAAAACAGCATGTTGCCATGAAATGTTTTGCTTTTGCTGAATCTGCATTTTCTGACAGAAAACCATTCCATCAGAAAATTTCTGACCACCTCTATCACCTCCCTCCACTGAAATTGAGATTGTTTGCAGATTGTGACCTGAATTTGGCAATTCGCAGACTGGTTCTGATTGTGAAATGGCTTATGATGCTTGTAGGTTCTATAAGAATAACTTGCACTGCCATCATAGTGACTTCATACCTGCGTATATGTTTGAGACTTTTTTTTTTCTGTGCACAGACAACAGAATGGTCTTTTTTGATCACTGGTCCAGAACCAATGCTGGGTAAAAGTAAATTACTGATCCTCTGAGCATTCATACAGGGCTGCCAACCTGCCCTTGCTGGCCATAAATCTGGTGCATCTGTAGAGGGCTCAGAAAGAAGCTTAGCGCTTAACTTCTCTTCTCTGATGCTATGGTGCTCAGAAGTAAGCATGTGTTGATCCCCCTGGGAAGCACAAATGAACACCCCCAAACTTCTCAAGGAGCAGGTAGCCTTCTGGTAAGTGGGACAGAGAGTAAGAGAAAGCCATCATGCGGGGAAGGGGAGGAGAGCCCTCCACCCAAAAGAAACACTACAGAAAAAGAAAACAGAAAGTAGAAAAATTCACAGAAGTAATAAGAGAAAAGATCATGGCCTTGTCTACACTACAAAATTAAGTCAACCTAAATTAGGCTGACATACAGCCACCACAGTAATTACTGCGGTGATTTATGTCCACACTATTCCCCCTCTGTTGGTGGTGCTCGTCCTCACCAGGAACGTTTCCACTGACTTACCTGTGTGGGGCATAGTGAGGCACTGACAGCTGGAGCCTCCCCACCCGCCCTGGTGCCGACAGCCTGAGCTGTGAGCCCCATGCAGTGAATTTCGCAGCCAACAGGCGATGTAAGTAACTCAGTGTCTACACAGACACTGCATTGCCCTAACTACATCAATCTAAGTGCTACACCTCTTGTGGAGGTGGAGTTATTAGGTTAGTGTAGTGGGCAATTTAAATCGGCGGGAGCAATGTTGTAGTGTAAACACTAGATCGGCATAAGCTGCCTTACGTTGACCTAACCCTGTAGTGTAGACCAAGTCTTAGAAAAGGACAGAAGACAGGGAGAAATTAGGGACAGAAGAAAGAAGAGAAGGTGCTAACTGTGGAAGGTACTACACAAAGGGTTAATGGGACAGTGAGGGAACCCTTCTGCCCGTCTATCACAAAACCTTGTGACAAAAAAAGGTTGAAGATCATAAGTATAAGGTGTGTATTTCTAGCTTTAGTACAGTGCTACCCAAACTTTTAAAAGTTTTGAAGCACACACCTTTCAGGACAATGAAACCAATTCTATCCTCCTTGTAAACCTAACCTGTTGCTAAAGGTCTACGTAACTTAATGTATGCATCTTCCCTGCCTCCACCCTGTGAAATACACTAAATGTCTACACTGTTAACTCTAGTTGGCATTTGAGTTAGCATGCATTGAAATCAGTGGGGTAGTAGAGCTATTGTCAAGTTGTCTGTAAACTCAGGCAGATATTGCTGCATCAGTTACACTTGGATCAAATTTTGAAGGTTTTCTCTCTTATTGTAAGAGCTAAAAGACTAAGGCCTTGTCTGCATTCAAAAGTTGAATCACTTCAACAATGCCGGTATAGTTGAAGCGGTATAGCCACCCTAATGTGGACACAATTATACTGGGATGAAGGTGCTTTATACCGCTATAACTAACTCTTATGGAAGTAAGAGCTAGTCTAACTACAAAGGCTCTCCCTGTATAGTTGTAAGAGCAAATCCTCTAGTGGAGATGCAGCTGATACCAATAAAAGGAGTCCTGACCTTCCCTGCAGGAGCAGTCCTAGCCATTTTGCTAGCCACAGCAGGAAACATTTTTGCCCCAAGAGGCCAAGCCAAAACAGCCCCCAAAGCTGAGTGGCACAGCAGTATGGTGCCACCTGGAAGTTGGCACTCAGGGAGACTGCCCTGCTCACCTGTCCCTAGAACTGGCTCTGCCTCCCTGAATGACATAAGCTAAATCAGAAAAGGGACTCCTGCCAGTATAGCTGTGCCTACGCAGAGGTTTGCTAGCATAGCTATGTCAGTGGTGGTGTGATTTTTTCCCCCCCACACACACTCCTAGCCCACATAGTCTTGCTGGCAAACTTTGCAGTGTCGAGTGGGTCTAAGTTATACTATTTTGGCACCTTTCTACTGGCATAACTGCATCTACACTGGGGGCTGTACCATTATAACTATTTCAGTGAAAAATCACACCCTTAACAGAAATGGTTACAAAAGCTGTGTGTGGACCAGGCAGATTTTTTTTAAGTGAAATCTGCAATCAGAGAAAAATGTAGACATCTGTCCCAGCTCCTCTTGCTACTCCTTTGTGCCTCCTTAAATGGGGCATGCCTCATGCTTTGAGAAGCGCTACTCTAATGCTTCATGATTATGGATCTTGAAACTGTCTCTGGCCCCACAAGGGTGGTTTTTTGACATGGGTCCAGGACTGAATATAGCAAGTCCCAGGTGTTAGATCAGTATAATTTCCATTTGTTACCATCCTCTTGTTTCATGTTGTTTTTTTAAATAAAATGTATTTATGTCCAGTGTTTAATGCTCACTTGTTTTTTCCCCAAAGATGGGTTCAGGGATTCACAAACAGCAATGTTGGTTTTGTCAATAACAAGACTATCTGCTACCCCTGTGGCAACTACATCCTTTTTGTTGACATTGAAACAAAGAAGAAGACCGTGCTTAAGTGTAAGAATGGCCATGTTGGAGCCTTTGCAGTGAATGGGAACAGTCAAGTGGTGGCTTTTTCAGACCAGAAGCTAAATCCTGTCATCTATATCTACACTTTTCCAGAACTGGTTAAACAGTCAGAAATAAAAGGTAGGGATGGGGGTTTCCCTTGCTGATTCCTATTCCAGTAAAATAAATACTAAATCACCATCTTGTGAAGGGAAGGGCATTTTGGTAAGAAGAGAAACCTCTTAAAATAGCATGGCAGAAAGGTATCTAATGACAGGAGAGATGCAGGGAGCACTATAAAGATCCCTGGACTGCTTTCAAATAAAGACCCAGATCTTCAGCCCTTAGATCCACTACAGTCCCATTGAATTTGTAAGCGTGGCTAAGAGCTGAATGAGAGGACAATATTAAGCGCTAATGCTGCACCAGTGGAAGTCAGTGAGATCTTTGCAATGGATTTCAGTGGGAACAGGGACTGACTCTTGAGTCAGCAGTGCTAGCAGCTTGATTAAAATACCTTGTATTAATATTTGATCTCTTGCTTCTGAATAAGACAATTAAAGAAATATGCACAAGGATTTTCCCAGTAGGCAAAGATGTTCTCATTGAATTTGGGTTTTTTAGGGCATCTGCGTCTGAAGAAGTTGGTTTTTAATGTTGTCCTATCCTGACTAAGAAGACTCCATATTTCTTACTCCATAGAAACAAACATTGGTTTTGCCACTTCTTACCCTGTTTTATTTCTGGGTATATTACTCTGGATATTACTCATACCTCATGGGCTGAGTTAATCACTTAAAGAATGATGTTAGCATCTCTGTCCTCACAATGGATTCTTTCAAACTATAGAAATATGAATGGCTCAGCTAAACTCTTTAAAATGCAAACATAGCGGGCAAAGGGCAGCCTTTCTCCAGTTAGAGAGGTATATTTTGCTTAAGTCTTAAGACTAGAGCCTAAAGACTCTTCCTTAAATTCGGTATGCTAGGCACAGACTCAACCAGTTGATAATCATTTAGGAGTAAAACACATATATTGTATAGCTTGGATAACAACAACTAAAGGGGAATATGGCAGTAAACATTTTAGGAGTGTGAACAGCAAAGCAGGAGTGGAGGTCTTTAATGGGATAAAATTAACTAAAGGAAAACATATGCTGAATAATGGGGAAAATTTCCTACCCATGAGATTTGGACTGGAGCAGTCTCCCAGGGAAAGTGGTGGGAATCATAGAATATTAGGGTTGGAAGAGACCTCAGGAGGTCACCTAGTCCAACCCCCTGCTCAAAGCAGGACCAACACCAACTAAATCCTGTTGTTTGAGAGCTCAGTTGATGGTCTTGTGGTTAAAGGGTTGGAAGTTAGGGAATTTGGTTTATATTATTGCCCATTCCACAGTCTTCCTGTGTGATCTTGAGCAAGTCACCTAACCTCTCTATGCCTCAGTTTCCCAATCTGTTGAATGGGGATCTTAATACTTCCCTACTGCAGGGGGCAACTGGTGAATAAATCAGTGTTTGTAAAGCACTTTGAGATTCTTGGAGGGAAAGCACTATAGAAGCACAAAGTATTAATAAAACTAGATGAAAAGCCCAGGAGAATGTTACATAGGAGGCAATCGTGTTGGCTTGGATTGGAGGGGTGAGTGGAAATAGATACCCGTGAGGACTATTCCATTTCTAGAATAGAACTATACAAGCAGTTTTACATCCTGTTTTTTTTTCTTAAAAACCGTAATGAAAATTGTCTTTGTATGATCAAATCAAAGTGAATAATCATGGATGGAGCAAAGCATCAAGCTTGTGGTTGTCCAGAATGAAGCCTAAGGCTGACTGAAATCTTTGCTATTAATTTTATATTTTAGGGCAGGCTCAGCTGGACTACTCTTTACTTGCATTCAGTTACATGGGTCCTTATCTGGCCAGTTACTCTTCAGCCCCAGAATTTGCTCTTTCAATATGGTAAGTATCAGACATGTTCCTTTAATACTGGGTACTTTAGGTGAAGGTTTTTGTATGTGCACTCCTTGAGCAGAGCTTCAGTTCACTGACTTGCCAAGAGAAACCAGTAAGGCCAAATGATGCCTTAGCTTCCTCCTTCCCCTCTGATCTGCCACTGTCTGCAAACATTCTCTGCCTGAATTGCCTTGCACTGAGTAGTGTGGAAAACTTCATATAAGATTTATTGTTATTTTGCCATAGCTAATTTCCAGACAGTTTTCCTCAAGATTTTACATTTTGATCTATTTATAACAGGAAAATAAGCCTCTCCACCACTTAATTATGTGAACAGTCCTGGAAGCTGACTGCAGCGGTAATTGTGAGAGAAAGTTGCCTGCTAGCCAGAGCACAGGACTGGTAGCCAGAAATTGCTGAGTTCTGATGCTGGCTCTCTTGATGGTCCTAGGCAAGCCATTTAACATCCCTCTGTAAAATGGGGATAATGAATCTTAATTACTTCATGGGGCTTATATGAGGATTAATTAGTTAAAGTTTGTAAAGCAGATTGGGGATATAAAATGCTTTGTAAATGCTGCATATTTGTTTTCCCATAAAAAGCCTCCGCACTCATATCAAATCCCTGAGAATTCCCAGTTTCTCTCTTCTTGAAACACCACCACCCTTGTCACAACTTCCAGCTGAGAACAGGAAAGGAGCTTTAAAGCCCCAACCACTCTTTCATTGTCCTGAGGGTCACATGTATCCAGGCAATCATCTCAGCAGGATCAACTTCCACAGCACTCCCAGCTTTGGAATGAAGACACCTGGTCTAGCACTTGAGGCCAGGTGTCTTTCGTAGCTGTGCCAAACAACAGCACTACATGAGGTGCTTGAGCCACTTGATCTGACTGTTTGCAGCTTCAGTGCCATGAAAAGACACGTGGTGAGATAGGTTGAGGGTAATGAAAATAGAACTCATGGTTTATTTGTTAAGTGGTTCCACTGGCAGTGGAACCTGCACAGTACAGGGAGGGAGGCTCATGGGGCAGGCAGGCATACACAAGGAGTGTCCATCCTGTGTACAGCTCAGCTCCAAGAGACCCTGGCTTGTACAGGGGCATGTGAGGGGTGAGAAGGCGACTGCCACCTTGAGCGATTGGTTGGTTCATCAGCCCTCACAGAGAGAGCGCTGATCACAACACATCGTTTGTGTTGTTCTAACCAGTCCTTCAGCCACGCGCAGGCCAGAACCTCTGAGCAATCCACCAGCCTTAGCCTCACAAGTGGCTGGGATTAAGAGCACACACCACTGCGCCCAACCCACTGCAGTAATAATTAATAATAATGATTCCTCTTCTCAGTCCCCAATGGAGAAGAATGACAGTCATCACATATTCTAGCTGTGTGATTCAGCTCAGGATTTAGGCCGAAACATGCTTTACAGCAGATAAAGCACCCCAACCAGACAACTGACTGTAAGCTTGTCAAGACAGAGAGTCTAAAAGGCATGAACAATGACCCTTCAGAACTGAAATAACAAGGTTGGCCCAGTTTATGCCTTGTGTACGCTTTAAAAGTTCCACCAGTTTGAAAGATTCTGCCAGTCCTGTAAGATAGGAAATTCCACTGGAAATGGTGGAACCTTTCAAAGTAATGGAACTTTCTAAGGCCATCTGCTTTAAATTTATTTAATCAGCAAAGTGACCCCAGAATGAATTTGACCACCAGCAGCTAGTTGGCACAGTGGAATGACCCACAATTCAAGTCTGAAACTTTTTAATAAAAAAAAAAAACAGGAGGTTGTTATAATATTAGGCTTTGGTCCTGCAATGAGCTCCACTAAGTGCACCTGTGTGGAGTCCATTGCAGAATCAGGGCCTTCATCTAAGCAGTGTGATTACCCATCAATGTGCATTCTTCCTACTTTGAGTACACAGAAATAATATTTTTCAGGGTAAAATAGAGCAGAATATTTTTAGTATTGTTCAGCGATTTCAATACGATGTTTGTGCAATGTCTATCTGTATTGTAATCCTCAAATTGTTTGCTATGCACAGATAAAAGAGATTTTTTTAAAGTTAGCCTGGACTTGAAGTATAGGAAGCTTGTGGATAATGAAAAGCTGCTTTTCATGGGAGACATTTTATCCCTAGATCTTTCTTCTGTTCAAAGCAATGGCTCAGTGCCAGAAGATTTTTCAGACACATGCGCTATATCACATCATATCTTAGTAAATTAGCTACTACAAACGAAGCTTGGCACAGCTTGCTGTGTATCAGAACACACTGACAGATCTTTAGGGAGAGAACTACACTAACATCCTTTTATGCCAGAATTTCACCTTCTAACTTCCATTAATATTAATGGGAGCTACTGAACATGTGTTAATACTAGTGCATCAAGATAAAATACACCCCTTAAATCATGTTTTATTTGTTTCCCAACACCCACGTTTTCAGTGTGATATTAATGTAAATAATTCTCTTGCATCCTGATCAATATCTATAAATGAATTTGTCACAAGCTAAACCAGCAGGATTATACTAAACTAAACTCATATACTGTAGCATGTACATGCTAGAGTTCTTCTTCACTTCAACCTTAGTCATACATAATGTTGAAATTCCAACTCCAAGTTCAAGTGACATGCTTTATCAATATATGTTTAAATTGCAAATGTTAATAAGAAGTTAGTGTCAAATATGTTATTCAGGAAATGGCGACTGTTCTCCTCCAATGATGCTAAGCAATTAGGAGGATAGCATGTGAAAACACAAATGTTTACATTCTTCCCTATAATAAATATAGGATTTTTATCCATACATCTCAAAGCTCTTTTACAGATGCCTGTAAGGATTATGGTCCCTATTCTATTGATAGGAAGACTGAGGCACAGAGGTGGGTGGAGGGAAGTGACTTGTCCAGGATTACACAAAGAATAAATGACAGAGCTAGGGATAGAACCTATGTCTCCTGACTCCCAGCCTAATGCCCAGTCCACAAAGCATAGCTGCCTATGATGCACAGCAGCACTTGCTGACATGTTTGTTTTGCATATTCTTGTAATGTTTTCTCTTAGATAGTAGCAATGTCGGTCCTAAACAATATTCCTTTTTACATATGACTGATTATCCAGCTTCTTTTGTCATTCCCACCAAGAAGAATTAACTTGATTGACAGTTTTTGTCTGTGACAAGGTGCCAGATTCCTGAGGGGAGTGGAGCATCGGCTACTGCCATGGATGTCAATCGGCACTTCTCAGGATCGAGCCTACATGGTCATTCTGAATTTTGTGACTTATTTGATACATTTTTTAAATTCTCCTTTTTGAAGGGACTGGCAAGAAAATATCCTTTTGTGCAGTAAATCTCAACCAGGTGTGACAGTGACCTCTATGAGCTTTAACCCCATGAGCTGGCACCAGCTTTGTTTGTCCAATGAAAACTCCCTTACTGTCTGGAATATTGAAAGGAACGATCAAGAGCATTATCTCAAGTCAAAGTAAGTAACACACCTTCCAGGCTAAAAGAAAACTATAGAGTTAATTTAATTTTAGTATCTAGAATCACTAACGTATATCAGTTTACAAAGACTATGGATCCAATTAAGATTAACTGACAACCCTTTATATCACAACCAAGAAGATCTTTAATTGTCTGTCTCTTGAGTTGTGTGTGTTGAATTTGTGATAACACTTCCTAGTGCTCAGGTCTCCAGATTACAATGATCACGATAGCTGTCAGGGTTCCATTTGGTAGCAGTCTTTGCTAAGAGGTCCAGTATTGAATGCATGTGTAGACTGGACTATCTTCCCACTCCTGCAGGTGGCTCTGCCGTAACAGGAGGAATATTGACAGGGCAATGTAGGAGAGCTTGCATTGCTGCTGTTACATGTGCTTACCATGTTTGGATAGAGTTTCTTGCCTGCAAAGATCATTTATTAAAGTGGAATGTGTGTATTTTAAAGTAGAAGATGTGGTCACAGACTGGTCTGCAAAAAAAACCCCATGTTGGGTCCAATGCTTGTTCTTTCTGTGATTACCATATCCTGTGGGGTGAGTTTACAAATTCAACGGTGATTTTTCTTGATTTCAGTTGAAAACTGAAATAAGCTATACTGATATAAGGTACTATTATGTCATTATAACAGTCTACACTAGGGCTTTTACCAGCATGCCTATGTCAGCAAAATGTGACATCCCCCACAGACACAGTTATGCTGGTAAAATGTTTAAGTGTAGACCAGTCTTTAATGTGGGATCTGAAAATCAAGCTGGATTCTTTTTGCTTTTTATTACTATAAAGTTTACTCAGGAAGATGTATTTATTTTTCTCTCTTCACTCCAGTCGGCAGGAACTGAAATTTGGTTGAAGGATTATTATTTATTTATAAATTTTTACATAAAATTTCAGTGTCATAAATCAGCATATTCCCCAAACTACTGCATACTCACCCTCCCTTATACATTTTAATAGGTACTCTGCTATCTGATTGTTGATCATACACAAACGACACTTTCTGAATGCCACTCAGAATGCAACAGGAGAATAATATTTAGAGCATTTTTCATCTTTAAAGCACTTTTCAAACATTAGCAATGAATCTTCACAACTCCCTGCTAGGAGGGTAATTATTAACCCCAATGCACAGATGGGGAAAACTGAGACCCAGGGTATGACTATACTGAAATAAAAGTATATTATATGTAGTATATGACCGGTAGCAGCAAGTCTCAGGGCCCAGTTCAACTGACAGTGGGTCTAAACACAGCAGTGTAGATGCTTGGGCTGAAGCCCAGGTTCTCAGACCCTCCCCCCTCACAGGATTTCAAAGCTCAGGTCCAGCCTGTGTCCAAACTTCTGTACTGCTGTTTTTATCCCTGCAGCCCAAGCACTGTGACCCTGAGTCAGTTGACCTGGGCTCTGCGACTTGCTGTCTCTGGTCTTTCATCGCAATGTGGACATATCCCAAGTGATTATGGACTCATAGACTTTAAGGTCAGAAGGGACCATTATGATCATCTAGTCTGACCTCTGGCACAATGCAGGCCACAGAATTTCACCCACCCACCCCTGCAATAATCTGATTAAATTACTTGCCCAAGACAAAAAGGAATCAGTGTCAGAAGCAGACATTGGGATAGAATGCAGAAGTTCTCACACACACAAAAATAACCCCAACTATACATACAATATGATGGGGGCTAGTTTAGCTACAACTAATCAGGAAAGAGATCTTGGAGTCATCGTGGATAGTTCTTTGAAGACGTCCATGCAGTGTGCAGCGGCAGTCAAAAAAGCAAACAGGATGTTAGGAATCATTTAAAAAAGGATAGAGAATAAAACGGAGAATATCTTATTGCCCTTATATAAATCCACGGTGCGCCCACATCTTGAATGCTGCGTATAGATGTGGTCTCCTCATCTCAAAAAAGATATACTGGCATTAGGAAAGGTTCAGAGAAGGGCAATTAAAATGATTAGGGGTTTGGAACGGGTCCCATATGAGGAGAGATTAAAGAGGCTAGGACTTTTCAGCTTGGAAAAGAGGAGACTAAGGGGGGATATGATAGAGGTATATAAAATCATGAGTGGTGTAGAGAAAGTGAATAAGGAAAAGTTATTTACTTGTTCCCATAATATAAGAACTAGGGGTCACCAAATGAAATTAATGGGCAGCAGGTTTAAAACAAATAAAAGGAAGTTCTTCTTCACACAGTGCACAGTCAACCTGTGGAACTCCTTGCCTGAGGAGGTTGTGAAGGCTAGGACTATAACAGGGTTTAAAAGAGAGCTAGATAAATTCATGGAGGTTAAGTCCATTAATGGCCATTAGCCAGGATGGGTAAGGAATGGTGTCCCTAGCCTCTGTTTGTCAGAGGGTGGAGATGGATGGCAGGAGAGAGATCATTTGATCATTACCTGTTAGGTTCACTCCCTCTGGGGCACCTAGCATTGCCACTGTCAGCAGACAGGATACTGGGCTGGATGGACCTTTGGTCTGACCCAGTATGACCATTCTTATGTTCTTATTACTGTCAGTTCTGTGCTCAGACCTTACTTCTCCTGAAGTAGAAAGACTATGTGTATGTCTACACTATGGAGACTATATTGGCATAGCTATATTGGCACAGCTATGTCCACATAGCCCCAAAGCATAGACTCAACCGACACTGACAGAAGGAGTCACTGTAGGAACACTGCCCCCCTGAACGAAGTTAGCTATATTGACAAAAGCCCTCTTCTCTCTGCGTAGCTGCAGCTACACTAGGGATTTTGCAGTCATAGCTACAGCGCTCAGTGGGGGTGTTTTTTTCCATGCTCCTGACTGACATAGCTATACTGATGTAACTTTTCAGTGTAGACCAGGCCTATTATTCTTTATTACAACAGTATCTGCCATGTAAACTGGTTGTTTACATCAGTCTTTCATTATTATAATAGAGGTAAAGTCTTTGCATTAGAACGTCAACAAAGGGTCAGTCTCCAGATTTTGAAAACGTACTTCCCAGCTATGTATTAGTGTTTATTTTCTGTAAGTGCTTCCTCAGCTCATGTGCTATTTCTCTTCCTTTTTGCAGGCCTGTCAGACTCCCTGCCGAAGATGGGTCTCAGATGTATAACCAGGATGTCTTTTTTTCACATCCTGATATCCAAGACCTCTACTATGGTCCTGTGCTGCCAATTTCAGCCATTGCTGGGCTGGCAGGGGATGATGCAGAAACATTTAGGGTAATTACAGCTCTGCATCTAACTGCTAATATATAACGGTATGATTGTAATGATAGTGAACAAAATTCATAATTGAAAGCCTATTAAACATTCCCAGTCTAGTAAAAGGGGTATATTCGCTCAGCAATGTCTGTGAAACCCATATTAGCATTAGAATTATAATCACGGGGATAGCTCACTATTTTATGCGTCAGGATTGAAACACCAAGAATCCCAGATAAACCACATCAGGGCTGGCATAGCCCATTTTAACTTTCCAAAGTACCTTGTAGTTCTTCTTCTAGTGGCCTCTGTGTATTCCTATTGTGGGATATAGTGCCTCTGGTGTCAAGCTAATGAATTTTTCTATCAAGCTATGCCCATTGGGGCCATTCACCCCACTCTTGCAGAAGATTTCAAGGGTATAAAAGGGAAATGGGGGGGGGGGGTGTGGATCTCCATGCACTTCAATTCCATTGTGACTGCAGAAGGTGCAGAGTGGTTGAATCACACACACTGTCCTCAACGCTTTCCTCATTGATTTCTTGTAATTTTACCCTTTGGAGCTATTTTCTTTCTAGTTAGTTAAATTAGCAAATTGTTAGCAAAGGCTGCCTTCAGTTGGAAGAATAAAGAAGAAATGGTGCCTGCAGGGCCGGCGCTACCATTAGGCGACCCTAGGAGGTCAGGACTTGGGGGGCGGTATTTCAGGTCCCTCGGCGGCCGCCGGCAGGAGAGGCTGCCGCCGAAATGCTGCCGAGGTCCCCGGTGGCCGAATAAGCTGCCACCGAAGTGTCGCCGGGGCTTCTTTGGCCACCAGGGTTCTCGGTGGCACTTCGGCAGCAGCTTCTTTGGCTGCCAGGGACCTCCGCGGCATTTTGGTGGCAGCCTCTCCCTCCACCGCCGCCTAGGGCAGCAAAAAAGCTGGCACCACCCCTGGGTGCCTGTTGGGCACTGGTATCTTCCGAAAATGCTGCAGGAGTGGGAGGGTCTCACATACATCTACTGACGGGGGAGGCTCCCTCAGGCCAAATCGATTAAGTCTGTTAACGTGTAAGTCCAGCATTGGCTTGGACATCCGCTCGTCTAAGTGGCACTGTGCAAAAGATTTGTGCTCACCAAGGAATTCCCTTCTCATCTCCCTTACCATCTACAGTAATATTTACCAATGGTGGACTGCAACGGTCACCTTGTTTTCCAGCTTTTTAGGGCCTCCAGGCTCTGCTGCAGATAAAAGCTTCCACATAGGCTTCTGGAGTGGAAAGCTATTTGTCTAACCTGTAAGACTTTCTCCCATTGATCAAGACCAGAAATTCATCTGCAGAAAAGCACAAATGTCTCACTTTGACAAATACGAAGGAATTTTTTCCTCTCTACTACCTCGTATGCTCATTCAATCAATAAGGACATGTTCCTCCTCTAATTTAAGTCAGTGTGAGGTTTTTCAATTGAATTCAAAGAGAGCAGGAGGAGCATGCCCTTGAGGAAACATTCAACAGACAGGATTCAACAGAAAGGAAGATTTATGTCCTTTGTCAGTAGGTCTGAATCAGATGAGAGGACGTTCTTAATATTTATATTTATGGGCAACCACTTGCTCCAGCTATGCTTCAGAATATGTTGTTGTGGCTGGAGTTGTAACCAAGTGTTGCCAAAAAGGGACAGCAGCATGAAGTTTTTAACCCTCTCTCTTCTTGCAGAAGGAGATATTTTCTGTTTCAGTATCTCTTACAGCTAAGCCCTGAGTTTTCTGCAGTTGCTCAGACTTGGTATCCAAACATGACCCCTCTTTGTCACCATGCACTGTTAGATGCCATCCGCTTTCCACAAAACGTTTCATGTCCAGGCTTCTGGGCTTTTCCTCTCGAGAGTGCTATTTAAAGGAACAGAGCTTTAGAAAGCTTATGAACGATTGTACAATTTCACAACACAAACAGCAAATGGGAGTGTTTCCTGTGACTCCCTTGTCCTCTGTATCCATGGTGATGGTCCCATTCTGGAATTAGAACTCTGTGCCTCTTATGTATGTTGAGTCATGCCAATGATTAGAAATAGACTTTATAACAGATGCCGACCTGGACTTGCATAGGAAGTCTCCGAGTCAGAGTAACTCAGCTACTATCTTGCAAAAAAAGATGTGTGGACATAAAATCTCATAAAATATGTAAAAATACCTGTCTGAAATCTATGTCTGGATGATATAATGACCATTTCATTATAGAATCACTAGCATACCACTAGAGTTTATTATTCTTATTTGATTTATAAAATAAATGAGTCCATTGTATTTCTGAAACATCTTCCCTCAAAATGCTTCATAGAGAATAATGGATTGAACCTGACAACACACCTTTGAGGTAGATAAATATCCCATTTTAGAGAGAGAGAGAGTGACTTAACCAAAATCACATTGTGAGTGTCTGGCAGATCTTAGAAATAAAACCTAGATACTTCTGATTCTCAGTCCTGTATTGCCAGTAAAAGAGCATCCATCTTTCCTCTTCCTATACCTTTTGCAAGACTCTAGGTGTTTTGAAGCTATTTTTGGAGTGGGATGTGATTGCTATTATGGTCTCACAGCAATTCTACATAAGAGTTTTGGACAAGAAGTGAAGAGTGATACCGTTCTACCATTGAAACAACAGTGGAATTTGGCTAGGCCGGTAATCATTGACCAGTGTGAAATTAGGCATGGACCCCAGGATTAACACTTTGAATCCCATTGAATCTAGAGATGAAAAAGATCTCTTAGATCATCCTGTCCATCTCTCTGCCGACATAGGATTATTCTCTATTTTACATTTCCTAGTGTTTTGTGAAGATCAGCTTTTCATGTGCCAACCAATAGGGTTTTTGCAACTTCTTTGGAGGGTTTATCTCACAGGTAACATATGTCACTGCCAGGAAGCTTCTCCTACTATTCACTTTAAATTTGCTTTCTTTATTTGTCCCACTACAATTAGCTATAATCCGTTTTATTCTATTAAATACTTTTCCTCCCTTCATGCTTACACGTTTCAAATTCTTGTAGACTTATTGGGTCCGATTCTCCATTGCATTACCTGGACTGCAGGATTCAAGCTACTATCCCTCATTTAATCACCAGTTAGCCAAGCTATTAATAATTAATTCTTTCAATATTTCCTCTTAAATCAGTCCACCTAATGATCTTTGTTGCTTTTCACTGAATTCACTTCAACTTAGCAATACCCATCTGTCCAGTCTTGTATGGCCCCACTAACAAAGATTCTGAGGCACTCACATACTATAACACTCTTCCAATGTAGGGAAGTACTATTATCCTCATTTTATAGATTGGGAGCTTAGGCACAGAGAAGCTAGGTGACTTGCCCAAGTTCACACAGGAAATCTGGCAGAAATGTGCCCAGAACTGATTTGCAGATGACACAAAGACTGGCAAAATTGCAAATAATGATGAGCACAGGGCAGACTAACAGAGCAATCTGGATGGGTTGGTAAGCGGTGCCCATGAAAATAAAATACATAGTAATACCGCCAAGTGCAAGAACATATGTATAGGTATAAAAAATGTAGGCTGTACTTACAGAATGGAGGACTGTATCCTGGAAAGCAGTGACTCTGAAGAGGATGTAGGTGTCATAGTGGACAAACAACTTGACATGAGCACCCAGGGCAATGGTGTGGCTAAAAGGGCTATGCAATTCTTCGATGTGTAAACATAGTAGTGAGTAGGGGTAGAAAGGTGATTTTAGTTCCACAGACAGTATTGGTGAGGTTGATACAAGAATACTGCATCCTGTTCTGGGGCCCACATTTTAAAAAGGGTGTTGAAAAATTGGAAAGGGTGCAGAAAAGAGCCACACAAATAATTCAAGGGCTGGAGAAAATGTGTTATAGTGAGATACTTAAAGAGCTCTGTCAGGTTAGTTTATCAAAAAGAAGACTGAGGGGTGACTTGATTACAGAGTACAAATACCTTCACAGGAAGAAGATACCAGGTACTAAAGGACTCTTCATTCTAATGGAGAAAGGCATAACAAGAACCAACAGGTGGAAATTAAAGCCAGACAAATTCAAATTAGAAATAAGGGACAATGTTTTAACAGTGAGGGTGATTAACCATTGGAACAAGCTACCAAGAGAAGTGGTGGATTTCTCCCTCTCTTAATGTCTTAAAATCTAGACTGGACCCTTTCTGGAAGATATGCTTTAGTCAAATGCAAGTTAATGGGCTCAATTAGGAAGTAAGTGGGTGAAATTCTCTGGCCTGCATTATACAGGATGTCACACTAGATGATCTAATGGTATCTTCTGGCCTTAAAATCTCTGAATCTACATATTTATGTATACAAACGTTTGCCACTTTTAACTGAAGTGTGCTGATTTTTATATTGAAGCCTAAAGATGACATCCAGCCTTCAGTCCACCCTACCGTCCACTGCTGGACTGCGACGTCTGACCTGTATATGGGCTGTGAAGAGGGACATTTTTTGGCAATTAATGTTGAGACAGTCAAAGCTTCTCTTCTCTATTACAAACCTCCACGAGACGCTAAAGGTAACAAAGAGCTGCACTGAGGGTTTTTATAGAAATTCCATGTATCCCTTTGTATGTGGTTTCTTCCCTTTTCCATTGGCCACAATATCTTTTTCCGCTGGCAATAATATACAAATGCTTCAATGTTGTTTGGTCTTAAAAATGAACAATAATGCTGGTATTGCAGATCTCATTAACAACCCCGCAGAACTGATGTAAAAGCATTAGTAGGCCAGACATATACAGCCTTATATTATTATTGTTTATTAATGTATTGAGCACCAACAACATGTTTTATGTTGCACAAAATCTAGGGCTTGCCTTCACTAGAAAATTGGGTTGTGTTAGAACATGCCCTTGAGGAGTCATGCTAACTAAGATGATACTTAACACTACTTTGTAGTCAGTGTAGACAGGGAGAGCTGTGTTTAATGTCATGCCAACTGTTCCTGTTAACCCTGTAGTTACAGACATGGAAAACATGTCAGTCATTGTCTACACTTACTGCTGAGTTGGGTTTAGCGTTATGTTAGCTAACATGATTCTTCAAGGTCCTGGTCTAATGCTGCACCTAGTATTCCTGGCTTCCCAAAGTATACCTCACTTAAAGTATGGTGATTAATCCAGATATGGAGGATTATCGTTTTGGGGTGGGTTTTTTTTAAGAAAAAGTGCTGTGTTAATCCCCTGGCTATGATCGGATTATTTATTGTCACAAGTCTAGCAAGGTAAGTATTTGGAGTTCTCCAAGAAAAGTTCGGGATTTGTCAATTCAGTAGGTTGCTCCTTTTGGTGTTTCAGTTGGCCACAGTGTTCTTCTTTGCTTCCTGCTCTAAACTATTGTGCAGTGGTGTAATCTCTTAGGCCCCAATTCACAAAGTACTTAAGCACATGCTTAACTTAAAGTATGTGATTAAGACCTTTTCTACTTAGCAAAGTACTTAATTACATGCTCAACTTTAAGCACATGCTAAAGTCCCATTGAATAATAAAAAAAATTAAGCACATGTTGAATCAATCCCTTTAACAGCTCCCACATTTCACCCGAACATTTTTGGGGTAGATGAAGTTCCTCTATCATAGATGAATCAAATACGATAACCTAAGTTAATAATAGTAACACTTTGCATTAGAATATATACTGATTTCCAGCTATAGATCTCAAAATGGTAGGCAGAGACCTGTCAGGGATTGTCTAGACTCTAGATAATACTTAATCCTGCCTCACTGAGGGGACTGTCGAGGTCCCTTCCAATTGTATCTTTCTATGATTGTTATTCCCATTTTAGTGATGGGATAACTGAGCCACAGAAACGTTGTGACTTGGCCACAGACACACAGATGAATTAATTGGCAGAGACAGGAAAAGAACCCAGGTCTTCTGATGCCTACCTCTGTGTTCAGTAGATTAGACTACAGCTAGCCCTTAATGCAACATTCACATATTAGGTACATGCGCCGTAGCTGACACTTTAATTTGTTTCTTTTTCTTTATGCAGGACGAAGGCGAACACAATTTCATTCCCTACCGCCTCTTTCTGATGATGATTTGAAAAAGGAAGGTATTCACTTGTTTAAATGCAGTTGGGTTTTTTGGGTTTTTTTTTTAAGGCTGTACCAGTGGCTGCTGGGAGTCATAATACATGTCAGCACAACTCCATCCTAGGTAGAGCATTGGCTAGAAAGATACAGATGTTCAGTGACCTGTGAGAGACAATTTAATGGCATGAGGTCAAGTATCTAAATCACAAAAATAACACAATTGGTACTAATGGAAAGACATTTTGACAGCCTCAACAGAGACAATGAAACTGGACTTATTTGTTTTGTGTTGATTCTAATTTACACTGATGTGAGATCAGACTCAGGCCCCTACGTTTTGTTTAGAACCACTGGAAATCATTTGTTGTTTATTTAGCACTAACTTTGTACGAGGCACTCTTTCTCAATTACTATTGGGAAATTTAAAAAAATATCTGTTTTGTCTTGTTGACTGTTTAGTGGCCTATGGAAAATAAATTATTAATCTCAGTTCAGTTTATAGTGGACAGGTGTCCAGATCACTAAAGCCACAACCAGAACTGACACTAATTAATATATGGAGATATGCCTATCTCATAGAACTGGAAGGACCTTGAAAGGTCATCAAGTCCAGTCCCCTGCCTTCACTAGCAGGACCAAGTACTGTCCCCTGCCAGATTTTTGCCCCAGATCCCTAAATGGCCCCCTCAAGGATTGAGCTCACAACCCTAGGTTTAGCAGGTCAATGCTCAAACCACTGAGCTATCTCCCACTCCCTGGCCTTCTCCTTGCTAGACTGAGCTACTTCCTCGCCCATAAATGTAATCCCTCTCAAATCTAGCCCTGTGACTACCAATGCTGTAGTTTTTTCAGCCTCCCAGGTTGTCAGTGTAACATATTTCACAAGCAGTACATTCAATGAGGTATTTAAGAGCTAAGCCATTTTCAAAAACATTATTTTATGTTTTTGCAGAAGACAAACGGAGAACACAAAAACCTGTTCTGCTTGCCATGGCATATCATAAGGATGGACTATATGCAGCTGGAAGTGTAAGGCATCCCTCATTCCTTGAACCAGGCCTACTGTGTGAAAACCCAAACCGAAGCATATTTGAGTGAAATGAGTTCACAGAAAATGGGCAGAAGTGAGAAGAAGCAAAGAGCTATAGAACTAGGAAATGTTTCTCTAGTGTTGTACATACTTTGCTGTTTAAGATTTGGGACAACAAATCTGGAGGGGAAGAATCCATTTTTTCATAGTCTAACAAGCAAGTAGTGAGTAAGCTCCCAGTGTTTAACGATAAGCAGCAAATAAAGAGCTTTTCATTGGAGAACTCATAAAGGGTTGTAAAGAGACAGGAGAGAATTAGAATAGACGTAGAATGGAAGAAGAGAAAGAGAATTTCCAAGATAACTCCCCAGTTGTGTTGTGCTCAGAAGTCTGCTCGGCCTTTATGTGTGATTATAACTTAACGATACATGTCTTGGTTATTCTTTAACAAAAACTCAGTAGGCCAAATTCAGCTTCTATTACTCCTGTGCAATCTTAGTGAAATCAAATGGGGTACATAGTATAACTGATAACAGAATCTGACCCATTGCAATTAAACTTGAATTATTTTTAAGTCTAGATTTGTAAGAAACCTTTTAGTTTCTCTTCATTTGTGGCATCATGCAGTATTTCAGTCTAGGTGTCCCATACACAGGGACAAGATAAAAGTTAATAAGACCAACAATGACAGGAATCAGTGGAATCATCTTGGCTGTTCCCACCGGGTTTCTTAGATGTTTACACAGTGCAGTTTTGCTGTAACTGGTTAGGATAAGTGGTCTAGATCTGATTTGCATTTATGTTTATCTTTTCTGTTTAGGATGGTATTGTGCACTTTTACCAAATCAAAGGCACACACTATCAGATGGATGATTGCTTTGATGTATCAGAACCCATAATCAGCCTCGTTTTCTCCCCTGACTACGACACATTACTAGTAGAAACAGACAAGGTACAGTATTATGTAATGAGGTGCCCATGTCAGGTTACATCTGCAACTGCATGATACTTTTAGTATCACTGGGCTAAAGTCATCCGTAGTATAACCCCACTAAAGTCAGTGGCATTACACCAGAGGCGAATTTGGGGGGGGGGGGGGGGTGTGTGTGTGTGTGTGTGTGTGTGTGTGTGTGTGTGTGTGTGTGTGTGTGTGTGTGTGTGTGTGTGTGAGAGAGAGAGAGAGAGAGAGAGAGAGACTTACTGGTCATCATGGAAGTCTTGAAGCCAATGGGATCACTTGAACCATGTACATAAATCTATGCAGAATCAAGGCCTAAGGGAATAATTCAATTCCCTCAGAAAAGGAAGAGGAAAATTTAAGTTCTCTCTCTTCTGAGAAGTCTTATTTTCCAGTCCTTGTGTCATTTTAGTTGGCTTTTTTTTTAATTCTACAAAAGTTTTAATATTTTTAAGGTGAAAATCATAATAGCACATAATATCCTGGGTAAGAGGATGGAGCAAGAGATTAGAAGTCAGGATTTCTGGGTTCTGTTCCTAGCACTGGCACAGTGACCATGATCATTCACTCATCCTCTCTATGCCTGAGTTTCCCCTTCTGTAAAATGAATTAATACTGCATCCTTATCTCACAAGGGTAATGTGAGGATTAATTAATAAATGTTTCCCAAATGCCTTGAGATATTCAGATAAAACCTTTTGAGGGGCATATTATTTTGTTTTATTTTGTTTTAAACTATTTTATTGGTTCTTGAAATAAATTAAAAAATAGAGTTTGCTTTAATTTTATTAGTCATTTTCTGAAATTGTCCACTAACTTTGGGGGAACTACATTGATTTACATCAGCTGAGTCTTTTTCCTCAATTCAGAGACATCTAGAAAAGTTTAAAGAGCAAAGTTCAGAAAGATGGGTGGCTTTTGTTGGTGTGGTTGATGACTTTTACTGAATGCTTTATAGCCAAATGATGGATTATCATTTGTATTTGTCAGGGATCAGTCTATGTCTATAAACCTTCTCACAGTAAGGAAGTCATCAAACTCTTGGATGCATGCAATGATCATTTCCTGTCAGCTGATTTTCTTACTCCAGGGAACAAGTATTGTGTGGTAAGGAACTCTCTCCTTTGTTATGCATAATAGTGGTTATCCTCAACTAGGAATAATAATAGGTAACCAAAATATTGCTATGGCAACCTACATAGCATAGAAGCAGATGTGCTGCAGAGACTGGGGCTCATATTCTGATATCAGTTACATCAGTGTAGATCCAGAGTAACTTCATTAAAGTGAGTGGAGTTATTCCAGGTCTAGGTTAGTGTAACTGAGAACAGACTCTAGCCTTGCGTTTTTTGAAGAAATGTGGTTAAACCACAGATTGCTCAATTCTAATATGGACTCTCCTTTTGATTCTCTATGTGGCCTTGGAAAAGTCACTCTGTATGGGCCAAGTTCATAACACTGCTGGAGATGGGCTCAATACAGAGAAGTTGAAGGAGGTGACTTTCTAGCACCCTAGCCATCACACCTGTGCTGGGACTCCCACTGGCCTCTCCAGCCCTCAGTGCAAGTTAGAGCAGCCTGAGAGACTGTCTATCCTGTACCCAGCTATCCACAGCCCCCATGGGCCTTTTCCACAGCCAGGGCATAGCAGTGCCATGACCAGGCCTTGCTCATCATGAAAACACCCTGGCACTCCCCATGTGTCAGGGACTTTTCCAGGAGATAGTGTACAGCCAGCTACACTCATTCTTTACCTGTCCGGGAAGTCTCCGGAGAACCAGCATAAAGGAGCCTTGAGGTGCTGAGGAATCATTTGTGTGGGTCTCCTCATTTTTAGCAAAGGGATGATAATCCTTACCTGCCTCGTAGGGGAATTATGAGAGTTAATTAATTCATATTTGTACAGTACTCTGAAGATTTAAATCATTGGATGCAAAGCGCTGAGCACTTTTATGACACAAGTCTCTTCTTGTCCAAAGACCAAGTCTCCTTTTTCAGGCATGTTTACTGGGAAAAATTGTGAGCATTTTTCTACACTGCTGGCTGAATGGTGGAGGTGGAAGTGCTAATGTAGATCAGACACATGTTACCAGTGCATCATCTAATCCTGCTCAGAGCACCATCACTGGAGCTGCGCTAGTGCGAAAATGCTTACCAATTTTCCCAGTGTAGATGCACCTCTAAAGGAACGTGACTAATAGCACTGTGTGTGACACTGCTGTGATCGTTCAGAACTAAAGTAGCATCTTTTCACCTGCTATGCCCAGTCATCAGCCTGGTTAATTTTCCATAGAAAGTCACCGCCCACTTCCTGTCCGTTTTTTCCACTCTAATCAGTCTCCTCTTCTTTAACAGTCTGTAGCAATTTCAGGGGAAGTGCATATTTGGCTGCTGGAGGACGGAACTTTCATCAGCAAGCTCTGCCTGAATACACAGGTACAGATTACTGGAAATTGAGGTTTAAACCTTTTTTAGTCATCAAATAAAAAAAAGATGAGAATAGGTTTTTGCAAAATATACCAAAAATGCCTTAGATTTACCATTTTAATAGTGCTGAATACTTTTTCTGAAAAGCCCAGTGGATCATAAAGATCTCCTGGATATGGGGATCTCATACCCAGGGCCCACAACTACAAAGATGGCCAAATTTTGTATACAGTTTAAAGAAAATAATTTCTAAAACATTGGTTGTGGTGGTACCTCAATACCTTTCCGTCATTTCACCCAATTCAGCTCTGTGCTATCTCCCAGGATCCTCCATAGCAAAAAGTTTAGTGTAATAGATAGAATACTAGACTGAAATTCAGGAGATCTTGGTTCTATTTCTTGCTTTGCCACTGTCCTGCTGGATGACCTTGTCCAAGTCACTTCACCACTCTGTGCCATAGTTTCCCCATCTGTAAAATATGGGGACTTTATGGACTGTGCTGACTTACACCAGCAGAGGACCGGCTAGTGCATTTCACTTGACTCCAGCTGGTCATATTTTACAAAATATCTGAAAACTGAAAACCATTCATCAGCAGTATTCCAGCCTTGTCCACCATTCAGCTGAACTGTTCCATGATAGTCTTTACCAATAAGGCCATTGGAAAGAAAATTATATATATATATTTAATTTTAATTAAGATGATAATCCCAAAGGGTTATTAGTAATAAAGGCTTCATATTTGCTTTAGTGATCAGGATCTTAATCATTCTCATTCAGAGCAAAACACTTTCTATGCATGAAGAAACCTCTGTGGATTTCATGACACTTTAAAAGGAGTTTTTATTAACCCAAAAAAATGCTGTTCTTTGCAAAGAATAACCAAAATGCTTGCTGATAACCAAAGAACGATAGCACGTAGTGTTGAATTCAGACCTTTATTTCATGCTTGATGTTATGCTTTCTGGCAGAGAGACCAAAAATTTCCAGTCCCACTTTATTAGAATCTCAAGGTTGTAATTGCCTCTAACTTTGTTAAAATACAAGACAGTCAGTGATAACTGCATTTTAACAATGGTTATTTTGACTCTTTTGAAACCTTTCAAAAGTGTTTTGGTCTTTAAAAAAACAAACCTGCCAACCAGCTTTACCATTCATCTTTAATTTAAAAATGTTGAATCAACTAATTTGATCCAAAGATCCTCTAGGTAGGGACCCTGCCTTCGTTTTCCGTTTGGGAAGCATGTACACAGTGTGGGTGCTACTGAAAATAAGTAATTAATTAATGTTCTTGTAGAGATGCCAAAATCTCAAGCCAGTGGTCTATTAAAAACATGCCCAAAACACCCCTTACTGACAAGATCCATGGACCCTACACATGCCTATCACAACAGTGGTGTACCTCATCCAGTGCACTAAATGGCCCGATAACAATTATGTGGGTGAAACCAGATAATCTCTATGCTCTCAAATGAACTCATACAGGAAAATGATAAAAGACAAGAACACCACATCACCTGTGGGTGACCACTTTTCACAAAGCGATCATTCTATATCTGACCTCTCAGTCCTCATCCTCAAAGGAAACCTGCACAATACTTTCAAAACATGGGCCTGGGAGTTTAAATTCATTGCTAGACACCAAAAATCATGGACTGAAGAAGGACACTGGATTTATGGCTTATTGCAAGACTCTGTAACCCACTAACCCCCCTTTTTGTCCTATGACGGAAGAGGTGTTAACAGGCCACTCTACCTTGAATGGTCAGTTACAATACGTGCTAACTACTTATGTTGAACAATCTGTTCCATCATGCATTTAGCTGTGACACTGGGAGTTCCTTTCCCAGACCAGAAGAAGAGTCCTGTATGTCTCAAAAGCTGTACGTCAGCATAATTTAGGCCAACTTAATTTTGTAGTATAGACTTGCCTGAAATGTGTTCTGTACTAAATTAAAAACAAAAAGCTTGTATTTACACAGCACCTTCAATATGTGAGATTTAAAGTGATTTATAGGCATTACTGATATCTCCTTAGTGCCTGTGTTTTACACCTGAGAGAATGGGGATTGGTCCTGCTTTGAGCAGGGGGTTGGACTAGATGACTTCCTAAGGTCCCTTCCAACCCTGATATTCGATGATTCTATGATTTGGGGGGAGGGATAGCTCAGTGGTTTGAGCATTGGCCTGCTAAACCCAGGGTTGTGAGTTCAATTCTTGAGGGGGCCATTTGGGGATCTGGGGCAAAAATTGGGGATTAGTCCTGCTTTGAGCAGGGGGGTTGGACTAGATGACCTCCTAAAGTCCCTTCCAACCCTGAGATTCTGTGATTCTATGAATGGAAGCACAGAGAGGTTAAGTATGTCTAACATATTAGTAGCAGAGCCAGGAATAGAACCTAGAAGTCCAATGTTCTAGACATTGGAAAACACTTCCTTTCTTTTAAACACAACCATGTATGTTAGATTTGTTCTGAATTTGTTTTTGAATAATTCCATTTTACATTGATCTTTTAAAAAACTGATATATAGCCCCATAATTTTGCATGGGTCATGGGTTAAAAATATCAGAAAAGTCAGATAGGTTGCAAATCATATAAGTTCATGTGTAAAGTTATCATACAAGATAGTACTGTGACAGTGTAATCAACCAGTCCAACTTTTCTTTTTGATAGCCGTGTTTATTATTTTTACTTGTGTAGTTCTCTCCTGATATTTAATTTAAACTAAGCCTGTAGCATCTTTGCCCCAACAGTCCTTGACTCTTGCAAAGGGTCTGATGGTTTGATTGTACTAGGAAACTCCTTGCATGAACTGTTTGTTTACCCATTTACAGGAACTGCACCAAGAAAAGTGTTGCTTAACCCATTACAAAAATTAACAAATTAATCTATTCACTGGGCAGTATATTAAGTTCTTTGCCTTCACTGTGGGTTCCTACTTACTCTATCTGGTCACTACTAATGGCGTACCAAAGACCACATACTGAACTACAATTTTGATTTTAACATGTTTCCTATTTTACAACTGTGTTTTTGCTTTTTGCATTAAAAGGATCTTCAAATACCAATTAAATTGTTGCATATTCTTGCATCGACTTAGTACTAATGTGTTGGACTACTATACAGGGCGCTCAGGTTTGAGTCCCAGTCACTTGCTTTCCTGGACTGGAATTGCTGCGCAAGATACACATTATGCCCTGGCCATTCCAATTTTACATACAATTTTTTATTTTGAAATCTCAAAATTTTTCATGGGATAGCAAAAATATTTCTGACCAGCTCTACTCATTAGCCAACCTCTCTCACCCATTTAGAAGATTGTGGATATGATGCAGGGCCTTGAGGATGGGAGTGTATAAAACTTGGGATGGGAATGGGGATGGTTTTAAGGATCTAGTAGTGAATTCATGGGGAAAGGGGAGCATAATGTGTTTTATGGACATTTTTTGGTGACCCTGATTAAGTCCAAATTTTCTTTACATAGATCACTTACTGCTATTTTTCAGATGTGAGGGAACTTTGCAGAATAGAGCAAGTTGCATAGTAAGATGTTGCGATACAATTTAAGTGTATTTTACTGTTTAACTAGGCAACTGCTATGGTTTGCTGCCCCTCCTCATTTAGTGTTGCTGTGGGGACCAAAGAGGGTCATGTCTATTTCATTGATGTTACCAAAGTTGAAACGCCACGTGTGGTTCACAGAGTTCTTCTTTCCAACTTACCTGTGCACCATCTGCAGTAAGTATGTAGTAGCGGGGCAGAAGTATTGTCAGCAGGTAGCCTGAACAATGTGTGTGTTAAGAAATCTATGTGCATTTTTTTGCATGCTCCTCAAGAGAGTTGTGCATGTCAGATGAGACACTGTGGACTAGGTTCATGAAAAGAATAATGGATGACAATATAACATGCTGTGGTGCTCATCATCCTGTAGGATCCAAAAGTGGCTTACAACTACCGACATGTAGCAATCACGTCATTGTTGAATTAAGCCACGTCTGCCAGAGTTGGAGTACAACAAGCAGGTGGACAGCTGGTGCAGACACACTACACAATAGTAGGTGGAGCGGGACTTTGGTTGAGGGCAAAATGCAATAAACCCATGTTCTTATGAAAAATGCCACAAAGAGCAGGAAATATATTAATATATAAGGTCCTGTCTGACAGATCCACCACACACTGAGTTCCATGTAATTACATATCTAACTTGGGAGGATGAAGGGGTGAGTCAGTCTTGCAGTGATTCAGACCTGTGTTTCCAGGACATGGAGACATCTCAAATCAGATGCTTAAAGCTCTGAGCTACCCCTTCTCACATGATGGATGTTTTTATTACTATTTATTATTATTTTGTTAACATTTAACAAATGTAATTATTCCTATACAATTAGCACTAGGGATCTTATATTGTTGGATTTAAAAAAATGTCAATATTTAATAGTGATTGGTAGAGAGAATCATTAATCTACTTTAACATTTTAATAAATAGGATTGATATTGAATTTGTTAAACATTAAAAACACTATTATTTAAGGGATCAGATGTGACATGTCTTTATTATTATCTCTAAAGTAAAACATTAACAATTCATATATTGAGTAAATGATTTTAAAGGTGTATCAATACATATAAAGACAGAGAGCATATAGTATATAAAGTCTGGTTAGAAGTCTGAAAAAGAGGTGGATTAAAAGGAACAAAAGATTTTATAATGTATCTAAAATAAACTATTGTGTAATATTACTAGGTTTACATCACATGCCCACTGAAATAAATAGAGACAGCCACCATTGATTTAATGGGCTTTGGATCAGGCCCGAGCCAAGTAAACCCTACAGGCTAAAATCTCTGTTACAGTATGGACCCCACTGAAACCAGTAGGGTTACATGAGTTTAACTCAGAGCAGAACTTGGCCTTTTATGTTGAATTTTATCAAGTGAAATACTGTGATTAGACTGTAATGGACAAAACCTGTATTTAAGTGGAATTCTGTTTTGTCTAGATATGATCAGAGTGGTCAGTACCTGATAACTGGAGCTGCAGAAGGACATATCTTTATTTTAGATGCCCGGCCCTCAAAATTATTCCAGGTTCTTGGATACTTAGGTAATATATGTAACAGAATATCATATCTAATATTATAATAGATCATATTCATTGCATTGTATTTTCACTAGGTGCCTTTAGTAATAGTTTTGAATGGTGGCAAAATTGATTTCTAAAGCTTTTCTTTAACAGATACTGTTATTTAGAAACTAAAGTTTTTAATACAAGGATGGAATTGGGGTGAAGGATTGCCGCGCTGGTGACTTTACTTCTTTATATGGTGCTCTGTATTTTTTCCTGATAAATGCCATTTTGTTGTATTGGTTGTTTTTTTCTTTCTGATGACTTTCTACAACAATCTCTGATGTGCAGTAGTCCTTTCTTTGGCACCTTATCAAACTATAGCACTCTTCTGAACTAATACACTTTACAAGATACAGTTAAACTACAGAGTTTGTTGCCATTTTAAATCCTGTATTCTGAGAGCTCCTCCATAACCTAGAGAACTTTGCCTCAGGGTGCACATGTACTGCACTTACAACTTCAGATAAAGAATTCTGTATGAAAGTTGTGTTCCCATCTAGTTTGGCCTGGCCCTGACCTTTTTCTCCTCTAATTTTGGTTCCCACCAGTGTGGCTTCCCCATCATAGGCCAGAAGAGTTACTGATGAGCAGAATAAAGCATTTGTTCCAATTTCCCGCCCAAGAAGCTGAGAATGGTGCCAGCAAAGCACTCCCAGTCCCTTATGGTCCAGTAAGTGAGGGACTGAGACAGATAGCAAATCTGGCTATCCTCTGTCCAAGTACTGAGCACTATCTCAAAGGCCTATCCCACATCACTTTAACATGGGGACTGGTGGAACTGTCAGTTTTGCTGATTGATACTGAAGAAGACAAAATGATAGACTGGAGGACTACAAATGTACAATGTGTAAACGCTGTTCCCATTGTTCTCAGATGCTTACAGCAAAGTCTAATTCATCCAGTTATGAAGATAGATGTAAGCCTAATGCTCTTACTTCAGTGATAAACTCTGATTTAATGCTTTGCTTTATTCATGCACTTAAGCTGAAATGTTCAGTCTCACCCTGATATAGACTTGCTTCCCTTACTTTTTTTTTTGCTATGAAGGATGATTTTTAATAAGGATTAGCCATATGGAGTAAGCAAATACAACCCTTTGCAGACTGGCCGTGTTAACTTTTTCTGTTAATAAATTATCAAGGCCCCAATTCTGCAGAACACTTAAGCACATGCTTTACTCTATCTCTATTCAGCACTTAAGCATGTGTTTCAATATAAGCAGGTGCTTAAATCCTTCTTAAATGTAAGTGAGCAATTAATTCAAGGTTACAGATGAAATTTCCTCCATGTGTCTTTGAGTTGGTCCTTTACTACTTTAACTCATGAAGAAGATCCTTCTGAGAGTTGAAACCTTATATGTATATAACCCATTGGTGATATTAATATTATTAATGGTGTGGTATCCATGTCTTAATTTTGAGCCTAAATATGTTAGAGTGGTGTTTTAATTTAATTTGAATTCCATTGTGGTGGCATTTGGATGGATCATATACAAAGTAGGGCTATCAAGCGATTAAAAAAAGTAGAAGCGACAAAGGGTCTTGTGGCACCTTATAGACTAACAGACTCTGTTAATCTATAAGGTGCCACAAGACCCTTTGTCGCTTCTACAAATCCAGACTAACATGGCTACCCCTCTGATACTAAAAAAAGTAATCGCTATTAATTGTGCAATTAATTGCACTGTTAATAGAACACCATTTATTTAAATATTTTTGGATGTTTTCTACATTTTCAAATATATTGATTTCAATTACAGTACAGAATACAAAGTGTACAGTTCTCACTTTATATTTATTTTATATTACAAATATTTGCACTGTAAAAAACAAAATAAATAGTATTTTTCAATTCACCATGTGGCAAATTGCCGGCACTACTATGATGGGTCCCGCACTTTCTCTTCTTGTGGGGGGGTTTCAGGGTGCTATTTCTTGCCCCTGAACTGGGGTAACAGCTATCCTACTAGTATCCCAGGGAAGGGGAGAGGAGAGGGAGGGACCCAGGCCCGCCCTCTACTCCGGGTCCCAGCCCAGGGGCCCTATGATAGCAGGTGAACCACTTGTACCAGTGATTCTTTCCCCTGGGCTACTTCCCTCTCCTGACCGTCAGCTTGTGGGGCTTCCTGCCTTCCCTCTGCACAAGCCAGGTGTCCCTTTACCTAGGATCTTGGTCTTCTTAGCCCGCTGCAGCACTTCTCAAAACTCTCCTCCACTTTCCTTCGAACTGCTCTTTGTTCCACCACCAATCCTCTCTGCTTCACTCCTCCAAACTGCTCTCTGCTCCAGCTCCTCCTCACTCTGCTCCAGCTCCTCCTCTGGCTGATTGAAGCAGGGGGATTTTATCAGGTGACTGGTTTCAGGTGCTCTAATTGGTTTCAGGTGCTCTGATTGGTTTCAGGTGCTTTTAATTAATCTACAGGGAATAAGGCTTCTCCTCATCCTAGATCACTCTCCTGCTGCCTTCTGGCCATGCTGTATCACACCTAATACAAATACTGTAGGGCAATCTCTTTATCATGAAAGCTGAACTTACAAATGTAGCATTATGTACAAAAAAACTGCATTCAAAAATAAAACAATGTAAAATTTTAGAGCCTACAAGTCCACTCAGTCCTATTTCTTGTTCAGCCAATCATTCAGACAAACAAGTTTGTTTACATTTTCAGGAGATAATGCTGCCCGCTTCGTTTACAGTGTCACCTGAAAGTGAGAACAGGCATTTGCATGGCACTGTTGTAGCTGATGTCGCAAGATATTTACACCCCACATGCACTAAAGATTCATGTCCCTTCATGGTTCAACCACCAGTCCAGAGGACATGTGTCCATGCTGATGATGGGTTCTGCTCGATAACAATCCAAAGCAGTGTGGACTGACTCATCTTCACTTTCATCATTTGAGTCAGATGGCACCAACAGAAGGTTGATTTTCTTATTTGGTGGTTCAGATTCTGTAATTTCCACATCAGAGTGTTGATCTTTTAAAACTTCTGAAAGCATGCTCCACACCTCGTCCCTCTCAGATTTTGGAAGGCACTTCAGATTCTTAAACCTTGAGTTGAGTGCTGTAGCTATTTTTAGAAATCTCACACTGGTACCTTCTTTGTGTTTTGTCAAATCTTCAGTGAAAGTGTTCTTAAAACAAACAGCGTGTGCTGAGTCATCATCTGAGACTACTATAACATGAAATATATGGCAGAATGCGGGTAAAACAGCCAGAGACATGCAATTCTCCCACAAGGAGTTCAGTCACAAATTTAATGAACACCTTATTTTTTTAATGAAAAATGCATGGAAGCATATCCTCTGGAATGGTGGCCAAAGCATGAAGGGACATATGAATGTTTAGCATATCTGGCACGTAAATACCTTGCAATGCCGGCTACAAAAGTCCCACGTGAACCCCTGTTTTCACTTTCTGGTGACATTGCAAACAAGAAGTGGGCAGCATTATCTTCCGTAAACATAAACAAATGTTTGTCTTAGCGATTGGCTGAACATGAAGTAGGACTGAGTGGACTTGTAGGCTCTAAAGTTTTACATGGTTTTATTTTTGAATGCAGTTATGTAACAAAAAAACTACATTTGTAAGTTGCACTTTCATGATAAAGAGATTGATTGTGACATCCCTGAGAATTAGATTTGGTCTAAAATGGTATCCCCTGGAATCATTTCAAAATTTGCATAATCACCGTCCAAATATGGATGGCTAACCTTTTCCATGTCTTGTCACATTTTGCCCAGTAATTATCAGCAGCATCTCTCAGAATTGTTCAAGTTTGCTCAAATTTCAGGTCGCTTAACCTATCAGATCAACTGAAGTCTCAAAATTTCTTGTAGGATGAAAAGCCTGATTTTTTTTCAGAGGTGCTGAGCATCTACAGCGCCTATTGACTTCAGTTGGAATTATGGGTGTTTGGTATTTTGAAAATCAGTTCCCAGCTGTGCTGATTTTCTCAGTTTAAATAAAGTCACGTAAGTGCAAGTGCAATATGATTATGTAATGACATGTTCTGAATCATCGTTCCCCAATGTGCTTTGCATGGGATCCCAGCAGTAAGAAATACAACTTGATGCAATAACTGGCTTAAGTGTTGGTCTCCATCTGCTTTCAGTGATGAGTAGTGAAGTCCTAGGCCTTTCTACAATATATGACATGGAGCGTGAATTAGTTGAGGTGATGGCACTTCTTTGTCCACCAGACACCAGAAGAGCAAGACTGGAAATCTTTTGTCTGCCTTCAGCAATCACAATAGGTAAAAATGAAATATATTCCTTATGTGACATTCCTCGAGACACGCGCACACTTATGTCGTCCCTGGCATAAAGCACTACTGCTCTAATCAGTTTTATCTATCTACTCTATATACACCCTCCCAGTGTATCATTTCTAGTATGATTGTCTGTAGGCTTCCCTTAATCAGCTGATTCATTCAACAAAATAGTACTGCAGTATGCAAATGAATTGAGGAGTGCGGGAGGCAAGAAAGAAGCAAGGGAATGGTGATTTACCTCTAGTATCACATTGCCACCACCCAACAATGAGATGTCCATAGGGCAGCAGAAGGAGAGGAAGGTGGAAGAGAGAAGTTAATCTCACCAGTCCTTCAGTGAATTACTGTGGGTTCAAGGTGGCTTAATAGTGAAAATGTCAGAGGTTAATAAATAATGACTGTCTTTCCCATAGCGCCACTAGATAAAAGTTCACAGAAAAAACCCCAACAATTTTCTAAAAATCTTAACTTGTATCCTAATTTAAGAATATGACAAAGAAACATGGTATGAAACAAAAGAACAGCATTGAGGGCAGGAGGGAACTAAGACTTACTTTATAGGCAGACTTTAGGATTCTCATTCATTGTAAATCAGCATAGCTCCATTCACCAGCTGAGGATCTGGCCCTAGATCTCTGCAGTCATAGATTGTCTGCAGAGCGCATATAGGGGCATCACATTGAAAGGGAAACTGGTGATTTGTGGGATGGGAGGAGGTTAGGCCTTAAGTAAACTGAACAACCCAAAAAGAGTTCTCAAAATATACCCCAGCCTTATTTGATCAATGTGAGCATTTATAAAATAATCAGCACTGGAATACGAGTGATTTTTTTTTTTTGGTAGCTTCACTCATAAATTCATAGGGTTTTTTGTATGGCCAGAAGGGACCATAGAAATCATCGGTCGGACTTCTGGCACTACACAGGCCATAGGAGTTTCATGTATTTGTTTGTGGAATTCAGCATGTATCCTTGAAGTTACATTTTTTAAGCAGGTCAGTTCTTTCAAATACCACAGACTCCAAGAATTGGATGCAGAATTACAAGACTGATCATTGAGCCCCTGGTTGAGTGTTCATATGAATTAAAAGATATGAACAATGTTCTAGACAAATGCACATTCTTCATCACATTTTTCTTAAAAATTGAAAATTAATTGAAAGGCCATGAAAGGGTTTTAATGGATTAGCTTAGGCAAACTACGTTGCAGGCTGGTGCTCTATCAAGCATCCTTCACACCCCAGGAGTACATCACAGTCCTGATATGCAGTCACAGTCAAAATGGGGCTTTGTGCCACAAGGCTGTCATTCGATTTATGTCTATGTATGAATTGTCAGCAAAACCTTTTTTGGAGAAGGCTTTATTGTGTAAAGTTGTAAGAAAATATGGTGCAAGACTTTCTTATCACTTAAATCTAAAGTCTAAAAGGAACTTGTTAATACTACACTTTACGTAGTTACTTTCACTGAGGCACAGATACTGAGGCCAATATTTTCTTTAAATGTCCACTGACGTTGGGTGTCTCCAGTTGTGGGGGCCCAATTTTAAACACTTAAAGTAGGGCCTGGTTTTCAGAGCTGCTGGCCACCTGCAACTTCAATTGACTGCAGCTGGAGTTGTGGGTGCTCACACCCTTTGAAAATCAAGCCCTATTATAGGTGTCTCATATTGGGCAGTCAAAAAATGAAGATGCCCCAGTGAAAAGTTGGATTTACGCAATTTATCCAAGATCATATACAGTCACTGGTAAAGCTGAGACTCCTGACTCCCAGTCCCCTGCTCAAAACATTAGACCAAACACCCTCCCTTCTGAGATTAGCTGGTACATTAAAATTTGCTTCTGTTTTTCAAAACTACCATTTTATTTTTAAAGGTGAAATATCTGCTCTAGCATCAGTAATCTCTCTTCCATCTTGTCTCTTTCAATCCTATAGACAATGATGAATGTATTGATGAACGAGGGCTGCTAAAGAACCGTGTCATTCAGAAGCGCCAGTACGAACTAGATTACCCCCTGTCCTCAGCGGTCAGACAGAAAGATGACACTGTGTATGGCTACTGCAACCACGCACCTTTCATCTGTAAATACCATCTCGTCAAAAAGGTACTTCTCTGATGCTGCTTTTTGGGAGGAAGTAAAATATTGTAATCTTGTCATCACAAGAAATGAGGGGCATGAGCACAGCAGCAAGTAAGCAAAATCTCTTCTACCTATCCCTGACACCGATCAAATTGCATCATTCTCCACTAGCTTAAGGTAAAATAGATCAACCCTATTTGGAACCTCCATGGTGCTCACTGCAGTACTCCACCTCAGAAGTGTGTATCACAAGCATTAGATCAGCACGCCAGAGCAATGACCAACAATGTGGCAGCATTCTTAAAATGGTACAAACCTGCAGAATGGCTGACACCTGTACTTCGAATATCAATTCTTTCTCAAGAGCTTGAACTAGACATTTGGCCTCTGAATCCATGGATGTCTAGGGAATGTGCTGCTCTCTACATTTCCTTCCTGAGCCCTACTCCACCCACAAACACCAACCTTCTGCACTTTATGACCAACCCAAAACCCTGGGGAAAGAGATGGACTCTCTTATCTAATATGCCCTGAGGGTCAACAGATTTGTGCTACTTCAGACCAAGTGGGAGAGTGAATCCTCATGGAGAAAGCCTTGTTCGCAGGCTCTTCCCTTTTAAGCTGAGGGGCTCCAGCTCGGGCACCTCCATTGATTGCAACTCCTAAAACATCTACTATATCCCCTTCTGCAACTAGAGAGGGTGAGATAATGTATTATCAGCATAGCAGTGATACACCCCCCCCAGGCCCATAACTCTTATAAATGGCAACATATGTGAAAAATAATCCAACGAGCTATTTGTATCTGCCAGCATTATTGCTCAGTTTTATATGGCCAACTGTTGATACTTCCATCATCTCAATTGCTGTTTTGCATTTTGTTTGGTTTACAGAAAACCTGGAAAGATTTGCCAGTTACTTTATCAGAGAAGAAGATTCCAAGCAACCAGTTTGCACCAGGGTTCCTCCATTTGTCACCTAACAGCCAGCTGTTGGCATCAGTGGCTAAGGATGGAGTATTGTTTATCCATGATGCTGTTACTTTGGTAGGCGTCAGTGCACAGGTCTCATTAAACCTATGTTGATCAGAGCAGTCGGGAGTTACTGCATGGATCAGTGTAATGAAAGCAAATACATAAATTGCTACAGAAAAAGACTTGCTACACTCGAAGAGAAAAGAAAATTGTATTATACAATTGACTAGTCTGATGTTTATTTTTATGATGGATGCTTTTATTTCCAGAGGTTGTGTGTGTGTGATCATTTGCTGCTTATTTTCTTCTACAGTAAATCTTCTGGTAGATAATTTTGCTATTCATCATAGACATCTGAGAAATGAACCTAATGGTTCAGCCCTAGGATCTTATTCCAAGGCCTGAGTCAAAACTTGGCCCACCTTTTAAAACCGCACATTCTAGTGTTTTTTATACTCCTTAATGACATTTTGGATAAAGTTTTATCCTAATACAAAGGAGCATTTTAAACAAGGGAGCCTATTAACAGAATTTCATGACATATTCCTGTAGAAAAACATATTTGCTCCTGACCTGATATGGTTTCTGTAACTCTTTCAGGAAACAGTTGCTCAGGAGCATTGCCATTCTTACCAAGGACAGGGAATTGGATCCTTGGCATTTTCATTGGATGGTCAGTTCATACTTGTCAATGGCATGGATGATGGTACCCTTGTGTGCCTGAAATTGAAGTATGTATAAGATTAACTGATTATATTAATGATATGAACACTGGTGCCCAAACACACTAATTTCTGTATGCAGTTAAAAGCTTTAGACAATCTGTTTTATTATGTGGAAGTTAGTTTTATTGTCTTCTATACAGACAGATAGTATACAACCTAACAGCAGCAGTCTGTGATTACCAAACCTGGGCAGTTAATCAGCTGAAATCACTAGACTAAGCCAATTTGTCCAGCTATGGCTGCAGTTCAAGCTTAGGACTATCTTCAGGGCTTAGTTATATAGAGCACCTTAAGGCTAAAATAAAAAACTCAGGGAAGACAGACTTTGATGAATAAAAGTAATTAAAAAGAAAAAATAAAGGAAAATGTCCCCTTTTAGGAAATTATTGGCTTTAGACCAGTTTTAGGCTATTCAGGGGTAAGTATTAGAAAAGTGGGTTCTTTCCCATGATGGAAACTGCAAACAGATATTGTTGTTTCACAGAAACATATTGATGCTCCTCCTTTTCAGTCACACCAGAGAGGCCAAGGATTGAATGGGCTTTGAATATTGACTTCCCTTCCTCTCACCTTAGAGGTTGTCTCACCAGATCATTAAGAATATAAAATCATTAAGATTATGTACATACACATAGTGACCAGTTCCTCTGCATCTTGGGTGTCCACATCCCCTAGTGCATATTGTCTGTCCTTTGTCTGTTTTCTAGACTACAAGATCTCTGGGTGGGAACTGTCGTAATATTTCTGTCATGTAGAGCCCTGAATACACTGTTAGAGAATCCTATCTAACCATGCCATATCCATCCTAAGAATGTCAGTCTCCAATGCTGTAAATCTAACTTCTTTATCAGCCTTAAATAAAAATTTAAAGACAGAATAATATAGTTCATTGGTCCTTGGCCTTTCCCATAGTGTGACCCCATATCACAACAGAAAAAAGCTTTGGGATCCCCATTCCACCTAGTTATAAAGAAAGGAAAAGTAGTTCTAACTCATAAAAAAAACTTGATCCCCCTGCTTGAGAACTTGTGATATAGTTGTGTTTACTTAGCTGTTTGCAATAATATGTGATTGTAACTAAGCTTTAGAAGGAGGCATTCAGAAGCCTTGAAAGGTTACAATGGAAAAGTTACTGGCCTAGTCGATAGGAGGATAGTTGTAGATGTGATTTTGTTTATGTTTATTTATGTTGTATGTTGATAGAAAGACATTTGACATAGTCCCACATGACATTCTCATAAACAAACTAGGGAAATCTGTTTTAGATGAAATTACTATAAGGTGGGTACACACCTGATTAAAAGACCATACTCAAAGCCTAGTTTGCTGTCAAACTGAGAAGACTTATCTAGTTGTAGGCCGCAGGGTCTGTCCTGGGCCTAGTACTAATCAACATTTTCATTAATGTCTTGAATAAGGGAGTGGGGTGTATGCTTATAAAACTTGCAGATGACACCAAGCTGGGAGGAATTGCAAGCACTTTGGAGGAGAGGATTAGAATTCAAAATGGCCTAAATAAATTGGAGAATTGATCTGAAATCAACAAGATGAAATTCAGTAAAGACAAGTGCAAAGTACTACACTTTGGAAGGAAAAATCAAAGGAACAAATACAAAATTGGGACTAATTGGCTAGGTGGTAGTACTGCTGAAAAGGATAGTGGATCACAAATTGAATATGAGTCCAAAGTGTGATGCAATTGCGAAAAAGGTTAATATCATTCTGGGGCATATTAACAGGAGTATTGTATGAAAGACCTGGGAAATAATTGTCCTGCTCTACTCAGCACTGGTGAGGCCTCAGCTGGAGTATTTTATGTCCAGTTTGGGGATCAATTATAGAAAGTCCAGCAGAGAGCAAAAACATGATAAAAGGTTTAGAAAACCTGACCTATGTGGAAAGGTTAATAAAACTGGGTATGTTTAGTCTTGACAAAAGATGACAGAGGGAGGACCTGGTAACAGTCTTCAAATATGTAAAGTACTGTTATAAAGAGGACAGTGATCAATTATTCTCCATGTCCACTGAAGCTAGGACAAGAAGAAATGGGCTTAATCTGCAGCAAGGGAGATTTAGGATAAATATTAGGAAAAACTTTCTAACTATAAGGATAAGGTTAAGCATTGAAATAGGCTTCCAAGTGAGGTTGTAGAATCCCCATCAATGGACGGTTTTAAGAACAGGTTAAATAAACACCCATCAGGAACGGTGTAGATATACTTGGTCCTGCTTCAGCGCAGAGGGCTGGCCTACATGTTCTCTGAAGGTCCCTTCCAGCCCTACATTTCTATCATTCCACGATTAAAGATTTAGCTTGAAATTCAACCCAACACAGAGAACCTGCTCCGTTCACCCTATGGATACACTTAAGACTTGCATAGGGAGTGGCAGGTATAGTAGCGACACATAGGGATCTCTTTATGCCACTGAATACCATACATGTGGGCTCCCTGCCAGCCAGCCCCAAATAGGCCATTTGGAAGAGGCTCACTGGATCCGTACTTATATGGACTCACGTACATAGGCGCCGACTCCGTGGGTGCTCCGGGGCTGGAGCACCCACGGGGAAAAATTGGTGGGTGCTCAGCACCCACCGGCAGCTCCCCACCGGCCCCGCACCCGTTACCGGAGCACTTACCTTTTCCCCGGACACCGGCCGACGTTGCGAGGCTCCGCCCCCGATGCCGGCCGACGTTGCGGGGCTCCGCCCCCGACGCCGGCCGACTTTGCGGGGCCCCACCCCCGACGCACCCAGCGGAGCCGACGGAGGTCGGCTCCTATGCTCACGTAAGTCTCATGTTGCACCGCAGAGGCTCAGCCACAGGGAGAGACAACTGTATATCATGCGAGGTGAAGTCCAGCTGGGGAGCAGAGCCCATAGTGTGGAATGGAGTTATGAGGGACCTGGAACTAAAACTCCCATGAGGCACCACAGAGGCAGGATGCCAGGATTAATGTTGACCCTGCTTGAAACAAAACTTTTCAATTTGGAAATGTTAAATAGTTTGACCCTTAGTCCCACTTCGGGGTAAAAATGCTGAAATGCCTGTACTGGAATTTCCTGTGGGACAGAAATTCCATATTTCGATCAGCTTAATATATTGTAATAAAAGGTTTTAAATTCTTCAGCCTTTTCCATAATACACAGAAAAATATGTCAGTTCCCCCTTTTTACCCACAGGACTGGAGATGATGAAATTAAGGAAGCTACTGATTACTGGCGACTCATTCTCACCGTTCTGAACAACTCAATTTACAATGAAAATGCTGTTTTAAAGTCCATGGCAGAGTGGAACATTGCTACAGAGCCCCTACTGGAATCATCCTTGGAAAAGGAATCTCAGGTCTTAAACTGTTTAAAATTTGAAACAAAAAATCCTGATCTTAAAAGGGGTGGTGAAAAAGATTTGATAATTCTTGAGACGAAATTTGATCCACCATTACAAATGTATAGTTTATTGTATCCTGACACAGTGCTCTTCCCCTAGGACAGTTTCTAGGCGAAAGGGGGAAACCCCCTGAGGTTAAGTGGTCTTTGTTTAATTATTTTACTTCTGGGATAGAAATCTCATGAAAATGAGAATAGTTTTAGGGACCAAGGTGTTCACATGGTCTCAGATTTCACTAGATCTATTCAAATCTGCCATAGACAATTGGATTTATTAATGTCAGACTTTTAATTTAATAATAATTTTAATTTAATAAATGGAGATATGCCAATCTCCTAGAACTGGAACGACCTTGAAAGGTCATCCAGTCCAGTCCCCTGCCTTCACTAGCAGGACCAAGTACTGTCCCCTGACATATTTTTGCCCCAGATCCCTAAATGCCCCCCTCAAGGATTGAACTCACAACCCTGGGTTTAGCAGGCCAATGCTCAAACCACTGAGCTATCCCCCCACTATTCATTTTTTATTGTGATGATGCAAAACAGTTTTTCTGGATTTAATCCGTACTATAGTACATATGCGTGGTAGCAAGGGTTTGCAGGTTCAGACCCTAACACAGCAGTTGCCAAAGAGATGAAAAGAACATTGTAATACATCTTCTGATGAAGGACTCCTTAGGAATTTACCTGAATTTTTCAATCCGCTATCTTAAATTTTCTCTTGTTTTATCTGAATATTCATATTTGAGGCAGTTTTTGTAAAAGGTGTGAAGTATGAATAAAGGACTGAGTGGAATATGTATTGTCTGAACTAGGCACTGTGGAAACAGGTCTGTGTAAATGCCTGTCTTAACATTTTAATGTCAGGAAACGCTCCAGAAGAAACCAAGTGTGGAGGTGACGGATGAAGATAGCTACCACAACCTAAACATACTCAGTACTGATGAAATGACATGGCTCAACCAGAAAATACAGCAGGTATTTTTATAGAACAGGCACCAACCAGGGCAAAAATATTCAAAAATGACTAGTGATTTTGAATGCCTCACCTTTGGGGGCCTAATTTTCAGAGAGTGGATACTCAGCACTTTCTGGAAATCAGGCCCCTTAAGGGTGTTGAAAGTTGGGCACCCAAAATTACTAATAATTTTTGAAAATCTTGGCCCAGGATTGTAAGCTCTTTGGGGCAGGGACTGTTTCTTCGTTATATGTTTGAATAATGGTAGCACAGTGGGGCCTCTACACATTACTGCAGTAAAAATAATAAAAAATAAGACTCTCTCTGACAACTGGAGCCATTGAGCAGCAAGCTGATTATGCTGAAGCCCAGAAAGATTTTCTAAAAATATGACTCAGAAACTTGCACAAATGGATCAGCATCGGAAACCAAGCAAATGTGCTTCCTTCTTCCCATGAGCCATCATACCAAATTTCATTGTTTCATTGTTCAACAATACCATGCATTGTTAAATCAACACTTAGGATTGTGAGGTAAATCTGAAAGACCCTGGGGTTGTTCCAAGCCAGTGTTGGAGTAACACTTCTGTGCAAAGAAAGGACCATATTTTAAAAAGACAGAAATGCCTCGCAGAGCTACGGGTGGGAAGAGAGGAGTTGTAGAGCTTTATACACACACATATATATAAACACACAAATATGTGGCTGGTGAATGGTCCTGGGAGGGGAGAAAACAAAGGAAATACCTGACAGATATTATTGTCTTCCTGGGTGATCTCAGGAAACAGCACTGTTCCTCATAGAGCTGATTGAGGGCTTTCAGATTATGGAGTCCATCTCACATCAGGATCACGCCCACACAGTTGCCATTAATGGCAATTGGTCTGTGTAAAGTTGTGAATCCACTTTGGAGAAGAAAAAGGAGGGAACAAATTCCAGAGTCACTGAGGTGCAGAGGAATTGTAAAATTTCCCTTAAGTGATCAATCTGCAAAACTGTAGAACCCAACAGGCCACCATAGCTTCCAAAATGGGTATGATATGTTAATTCACTTCACTTTTTAATTAGTCCAGAGGGAATGTTTGTTTCCTTTAGAATCCGCTAGCACAAGGCTAGGTTACGCTAAAAGGACTTGGTTCTAAAACCTTTGATTATGAGATCAGATTAGATGCTCCTGTGTCTTCAGACACCTCAGGCAGCCCAGGGTTTCCACCTCTGTATGTCAATTCCCTGTTTCTTGCTGCATCGTAATCTGTTTCCATGGCATTGGCATCTTTCTCAATAGTTTTTTCATGTCATCTGTTGTCTTCTTCTTTTACATCTTCTAACAGGTAGTATCCAGACAAGGGCTTGTCTAGGAATATGGTTTTTTGCCATCTGTACAACATCTCCAAACCACTTCAGTCTTCTTTCTCAAATCAGTTTCTCTACAGTCTGTTGACCAGTCCTTTGTACACTTCAGGTGTTGGTTATTTTATTCTGCTAGCGGACACAAAGTATTCTCCACAGATATCTCTGATGGAATGTGTTAAGTTTCCTGTTGAGCTTCTAGCAATTGCCAACTTTCAGAAGCATACAACAATGCGAGTATCACAAGTGACATTATATAACTTTATCTTGGTTCTTGTGTGAATCTCCTTATTTTTCCAGATATTTGCCAATCTTGAAAAAGCTCCACTTGCCTTTCCACTTCTTGCTTCTACCTCCTTATGGAGTTGCCCACCAGCACTGAATGTGCCTCCAAGATATACATGCTTGTTAACCATGTCGTACTTTTCACTATCAATCACATACCCACCATCATTGCTGACTCCTCAGCGATCGTGACTTTTATTTTCTTTTGGCAGATTCTTAATCCTACTTTGGCAGACTCACATTTGACATTGATGGTAGTCTTTTCCATGGCACCATCACTTGTGTCCAACAGAAAAATGTCATCTGCAAAGTTTAGATCTTGAAGTTTTACTCTATTCCACATAGCTCCTGTATCTTCTTTTGATTTTGCTCTTTTTATCACATTATCTATAACAATCTATGCAGAAAAGAAGGGGTGATAAAATGCAATACTGCTGTACTTCAATGACAATATCAAACCAATTGGTCTCTCCACCTTCTGTCCTTACACAGTATTTTGAACTTTCATACAGCATTGTGATTGGTGACACTATCTTTCTAGGAAGCTGATATTGTCTCAAGATCTTCAATAGTGACTCTCTGTGAGTGCAGTCAAAAGCTTTGGGAAATCTATAAAATTCAAGACTAATCTTCTCTGGTAAGCAAGCCTTTTCTCAATCAGTCATCTCAGGATAGAGAGGTGATCTATACATGATTTTTTTGGTTTGAAGCCTGCTTGCTCATTTTGCAATTTTTCATCTATATCCAGTTTTATTCTGTTCAATAGTACACTACAGAACACTTTCCCGCATACTGAAAGTAGTGTTATTCCTCACCAATTATCACACACCGTTTGTTGGTAATTTACAGATCATACCTTTCTTCCAATCCTCTAGATAGAATTATTTTCTCCCAAACTGTATTAGATCGTTTATGCGTTTCATGTAGCACCATATCCTCCCTAGCTTTAAGCATTTTAGAATTGTCTTATCTTGACCAGGTGCTTTGCCATTTTTCAACTGCCTAATTGCTTCTTTTATTTCTGCTTCTGAAATTTCTAGCCGTGACATATTTAATTCTTTACCTTCTTTGCATCTGTCGATTCATATTGTTGGCTCTGGCTGGTTAAGTATTTCATTAAAGTGTTCTCACCATTATTTATGTTGTTTTACTTTCATTGTTAACAGTCTTTCATCTTTTGATTTTATAATACCACTGTGACTCTGCAACCGTGATGACAAATTGCCTACACATCTGAAATAGTTTCTTAGCTTTCTCAGCTTCTCTCGCTTTTTTATCTAGCTATTCTTTCGTATCTATTCAACATGACTTTTTTACTTCTTTATCTTTCTTTACATATTCCTGTTGTAATGTACATTGTTCTTCTTGTCATGTTGCCTGTACTTTCCTCTTTTTTAAGGCTTTTCTTTCCTCAGCCAGTTTCCATGTGCCTGACTGTATTCATTCTTCTTTCCTTGATCCTCTTGGTCCAAATGAAGTTGTGGCAGCTTCCCAGAAAACATCTTTGACGTGAGCCCATTGTACCTGTATATCATCATTCATTAACCACCACTCCTGAAATGTTATGAGCTTCCTGATTTCTGGGTCAAACATCTTCTTCACATCAAATACCATCTCTCTTTTCTTCTTGGAATTAAGCTAAAAAGACAAGCTAACTGTTCAGATGAAAATATAGTGGTAACTTCTTACATCAGCACTTGTAAAAGATCGAATAGCCAGCAATGATCTTCTCGGCGGTCTGCTGATGGCAATGTGATCCAGTTGTTTCTCAGTCATTTCATCATTTGACTTCCATGTTAGTTTGTGTTTTCTATGATGAGGGAAAAGTGTCCCTCAATGCACAGATTATACATACTGCACAGTTTAATGAATCTTTTGCTGTTGTCTATCCGCTCCTTAATTCCAGGTTGTAAATGTGTAAAATGTTTGTATCCAAAGATGTCAAAACCAACTTGGGCATCAAATCACTCAGAACCAGAATAACATCATTAGCATAAACCTGGTTTAGCACGTCTTGCAACTTGTTGTAGAATATCTTTTACTTGTCCATCATGATCATGGTAGATGCGTAACACTGGATAATAGTTGTTTTAGCATGTTTGTAATACAACATGCCTTTATAATTTGTGAATTGACTAGTGGAAACATGTGTTTCCTTTTTGTCGAGGAGTATTCGTACTCTATGTCAATGTCATCTTGCCTTAAACAGAGTACTGTGGTACCCTCTGAATGGAGTCTTCCACAATCTGCCCATCTCATTTCGTTCCACTTCAGGAATACTAGTATTAAACTGAGTCATTTATCTGACTACTTGACTCAATTTGCCACTGTCCTACATGGTTCTTACATTCCAGCACCCAATTCTAGTTTTAATTTTAACTGTTCACATCTCTTGTTTCAGGTGATGAAGTCCCTCCCGGGTTTGGTCCACCACCTTCATTCTTCCATTCAAGCTCATTCGTTGTCAATTTGATTCCAAAAAGCCATAATCTCCTCCAAATTGACTAGTTAAGACAGATTCTTGTAGCTGGATTGTTTCAATAACTAATGCTTTTTTTACGTGGAGAGGTAGTTAACCTGACTCACAATTGTAGGTCCCATGGCTACTAATTCAGTATATTCTGAACAGCCCATCCTATGTATGAGGTTCCCTCTTCCGCCACCTGAGAGACAAGTCTGGTAGCTTGGAATGCCCCAGGTAAAAAATCTTTGCTGTCATGAGCAATCCTGTTAATTTCAAGGGGAGTTCTCCTGTGAGGTAGGATTATTCCTGTGAATAAGGACTATAGAATTGGGTCCAACAAGACGATTGGGTGTTGTTTGTTTTTTGCAATCAATAATCCCATGCGGGTGGGGGCGTGATTGGGTGCCTGGATGGGCCACACTGAGGATGCCACACTCAGGGCATACTGCAAGGAATAGGGCAGCCAATCCCCCAAACTGGTGGTTTATTCTATAATTAGATTCACCAAGCCAGTAACACAGCTTCTGTAATACCACACTAGTCACCAGGAAGCCAAATACAGTCCCCTTTAAGCATTCCAGCCTTTGACTTCCATCCAGACAACCACATCTAATATAGTGAGTGGTTACTGAAAACCTGGTTCATTAGTCCCAAAAGATCAGACACTGATCCCCAGGTCAATATGAGTCTCAGATCTTACCCAATAATCACGCGGATGCCAATCCTTTAGTAACTAAAGGTTTTAATAATAAAAGGAAAAGAAAGAAAAGAGTTGCAAAAGGCTAAAAGATCAGTATACATACAAATATGGGTAAAGTCCTTAGGTCAGTTCAGGGACGGCTCCAGGCACCAGACGAGAAAGCACGTGCCTGGGGCAGCGCCTTGTAAGGGGCGGCAGTCTTGTCATAGCAGGATTATTGCTTTGAAGCTAATCTTCTGTTTCCTATGCATAAACAAATTAGTTGCATTCATTCACATAATGCAATTAGCCGGTACTTCATTATAGCATTAAGCTGTAAACAATGTAAATAATATTATTAGTTTCCTCCAGTGTTTTACATCTTTGATCTTAAGGTTAACTGAACCATCTGCATGCATAATATAATGCAATTAAGACATGAAAGGGAATTAGCATCTACAAACTAATCTGGTTACATTGTTAAACTTCTAACAAGATATAGATAAACACAGACAAATACACTTAGCAGCTATCCTTTGATTCTCTAACAATACCGGCAACCGTTAAAAATTCTAGTCTACTTAACATGCCACTTAACATGCTTTTGGTAACTATCTGTAAGGACAGGTTTCAGAGTAGCAGCCTTGTTAGTCTGTGTCAGCAAAAAGAACAGGAATACTTGTGGCACCTTAGAGACTAACACATTTATTTCAGCATAAGCTTTTGTGGACTACAGTCCACTTCATCAGATGCATAGAATGGAACATACAGTAAGAAGATATTTATACATTCAGAGAGGGGAAAAAACTGCTGATAACAGTTCCTCTTAATTAATTAGCCTCTTACAGTTGGTATGGGTACTTCCACCTTTTCATGTTTCTCTGAATATATAAATATCTTCTTACTGTATGTTCCATTCTATGCATCCGATGAAGTGGACTGTAGTCCACAAAAGCTTATGCTAAAATAAATTTGTTAGTCTCTAAAGTGCCACAAGTACTCCTGTTCTTTTATCTGTAAGGAATGACTCTGTTTGCCATTACAATACCCATTTGATATCTCCTTAAGAGTTGCTTACAGGTGACCTAGCACTGTTGGTTCAGTGTTACAGGCAGGTTACGTGATTTATTTTCCCAATAGATAATACTATGTTTAGTCATTTCATTTATTTTCTTGTTCTCCTCATCTACTTTCTTCCTTCAATCATATATTTATTGCATTCTAGGCCATCAAAGAAGAGATCAAGAAGTTTGCTGACAAGAGAAAAGAACTGAAAAAAGGAATTAAAAAGCTCCGTAAAACTGTGAGTGTTTGAGACTGTTCACAAGTTGCTTCCAGGGAAATTGGTTCCACCTGCTACCTTTAGTTTGCTTCCATGGATGCTCTAATAATACCTACCAGCTCTAGACTCCATTTGCCACAAGCCCTGAGCAAGGCATAGCACATAGGTGCATTGCACAAGGAGCATACCAGGAACCAGACTTGAGTTCCCCTTTTACTTCAAAAGGGGAGTAATTTGTATCAGCCCTATATCTTGAGCAGATTACTTCCCCGAGGGTACTGGCCCCTGCATGTCCTCTCACCACCCACATGCAGAGGCTGCTGTCCCCTCCACATTGCTGTCTGTAAGCCTTACTAGCTGGCCTTTAGTTTGGTTCACTAGTGTACATCTCACTGCCCCTCTGCTCTGCCTGACTTCTCAGGCTGTGAAGTACTAAAATAGAAATGAATCCTGCAAACAAAGGCCCCATCTGGCAAGTTGATGTCTGCCTCCTCTGAAGCGTTCTGCGCTCTCAACTCCTATTGATGTATATGGGAGTCGAAGACACTGAAAACTCAGCACCTTGCAAGATTGGTCCTGAAACAATCACCGTGAATTGTTTTGGCCGTGGATTGTCCAACATCATAAGCCCAGATTCAGCAAAAAGCCTGAGCAGGTTCCTGACTGTAATGAAACTAAGAGTATATGATTGCACTTCAAGCTAAGAGTGTGAGTCCCAGGTTGAGGAGACATAATTATGCTAGTTCTGATCAAGGCAGTATGCTAAAAATAGAGTGTAGCCATGGCAGTACAAGCAGCGGGAAGAGCTAGCTGCCCTGAGTACATACCAGCCTGAGACCCTAGGCACATACTCAGGGTGGCTAGTCCTTCCTGACACTCGCGGTGACACAGCTACACTCTGTTTTTAACATGCTAGCTTGATGAGTGGGAGTATTTCTCCTCGGACTGGGAATCACACCCCAAGCTCAAAGTGTAGACATATCCTAAGGGCCCTGGTTCAGGAAAGCACTTGAGCACATGCCTAACTTAAAGTTAAGTTAAAGCATAACTTTGACTTCACTGGGACTTAAATACATGCTAAAGCTAAGTACATATTTAAATACCTTTTCTGAATAGGGATGCTTCACTGCATCAAGGCCTAAGTGCTTTGCTGAAAGGGATAGATTTAAGCAGGTGTTTAAAGTTAAGCATGACCTAAAGTACATTGCTGAATTTGGGCCACAGTCAGTAGTATTTTAATTCAATTTTACAGGTCTTATGATTCAGTGGATAAGCTCTGGACTGGGAAATGGGAAATCCTGGGTTCTGTTCCTAGCTCTGCCACTGACCTATCCTGTGACCTTGGGCAAGTCACTACACACCTGTGGCATAGTCCCTTGCTTGTAAAATGTAGATAATAATATTGATAATTCAGGATCAAGATTTGCAAAAGAGAGTTTCACTTTTGGGATAGGTTAAATTTTGGGTCTGTCACCTTTGACAATGTCTCTTTAAAAATGCCTGCTGTCAAATAAAAGAAATAGTTATTTATTATTATTAACATTTACATAAGTGATTTTCACTGTCCTAAAAATAAAACAGCTCCCTCTTTAGGAAGTTGGCAAACTCATACTCAAGTTATGAAAGGTATTCGAGTTACACGAATTAAGACAACCATACAAAAATGCAAATAAGCTGTTTCTTTTAAGTGCTCATAGCCAGAATACTGAGCATGCTGTACAATAAATAATCATTCTTAAAAGGAACTCAGACACTAATGTCAAATGGTCATGCATGCTAAACCAGCATAAAGAAAGAGGAAGAAAAAAACCCCATGTATATACAACCCTCTTAAGCTGAGACTGTGAAATCTACATGAGGGTAGTTTAAAAGTCTGATAATATATAGAACAGCTCTTATCTGATACACAGTTCTAATAGCGTGCTAGAAAATAGTATTCCTCCTATTCATGTACAGATGAATTCACTTTTGCTCCTTGTACTTTTTTAATAAAATTCAGATTCAGGAAATGATGTATGAAAATGAACAGGTGCCTGATATTGAGAGCCTGGACCAGCAGGAATTCAACCTGGACGTTGAAGAACAGGAAAGGCTGCAAGTGGAGAGTGAACAAGAAGTGGCCCGGGTATGGTAGAATGGCGTGAAAATGTTTTAAATGATAGGAATGGAAGGGAGAGAGGATTAGGTAGGAGCAAAGGAGAGAGAGCACGAAAGGAGCAAATCCAAGCAGAAAAGTTTGTAAGGTGTTAAATTAAGTAGCAGCATAAATGTGATTTCCCAACTGTAATTAAATAAATAAATACATTAGCATTATGAAAGATCTCCTTGAAATGAACAGATCAGGTTGGTTATTTCAAAATATTCAGCATATATTGCTATATGTCCTATATTCAGCATGGAATATGGGACAGCCGTTCTGATGAAGACATATTACATAGCAGCTGCATCTTTACATCCTTATTTATCGTTGTGCTAAATATAATTATTCCAAGTCTTTAGTTTGCTAGTTTCTACAGGCAGACTCCTGTGTACCAAACCTATCTTGCAGTCAAAAACCAAATTTGTGTAGAGAATATGGTCTGTGCCAAGAACTACTGAATTCTAATCCCTGACATTACCACAGTGACCTTGGGCACATCACTTAACCTCTCTGCCTTTTTCTTCCGTCAAATGTTAGTTTAATATTTGTGGTGTGCTCTGAAGATGCAAAGTGCTACAGTGTTTTTAGTGCTGAGTACTAGTAATGCAGAACGTCTGTGATGTTTACTTGAGGGACCAATTGAAAATTGCTTTATTTTGCATCCAATCCTTCTTTCTCTCTCTGCTCCACCTCTCCTTCCCCCAAAATCCCAAAAGGTAAGGAAGGAGATTGAGATGGAGAATCTAGCCAACTGCTATCTGCGTGACATCATCAAAAAGGAATGCTGGGACTCTATGTCCATAAAAGGTCGTGCAATTAAGGTAACTTCTACTGTCACTTTATTTCATACCTTTCCCCTGTAGTATGGGGCTCATAAAGGTATTGAGGCTAAAAGTATGCAGGAAGCTTACCATCATTTGGGCTTGCAGAGCATATGGGGAAGAACTTGCTGCTTTCCAAAACACACACAACTAGAGCTGGGTGAATATTTTCAGTTCAGCCAGAAAACCAAAAAATCAGGAAAAATACCGAGTTTGGTTTTGAAAATGTTTGGGATTTGTCAGCGAAGTCTGTTCTGAGCCAGCTTCAGATAACATTTATGCATACATTAGGGTGACCAAATGTCCCAATTTTATAGGGACAGTCCCAATTTTTGGGGGTCTTTCGTATATAGGCTCCTATTACCCCTCACCCCCATGCCGATTTTTCACATTTGCTGTGTGGTCACCCTAGCGTACATTCTGCCTTTTTAACCTTTAGCTGAGTACCTAGAGCACCTGCCTGGGATGTGGGAGACCCAGGTTTGAATCCCCATTCTGGAGCAGGAGCTTGAACTCAGAGCTCCCTCCTGCCAGATGAGTAGATTATACTGGAGTGGATTGTTCTCAATCTCTCCTGTTGAACCTGTTCCACTTTGTATAAATGATTAAATATTTATTGGGCCGAAGAGAGAGGGCCTGAGAACAACTGTACAGTCTAGTGATTACTCATCTGTGAGGCAGGAGATGTGGATTCAAATTATACAGTTCTAATAATGTGCTCGAAAATAGTATTTCATCTATTCATATAAAGAAAAAATTACTTTTGCTCCTTGTTCTATTTTTAATTTGTATTATGTGAATCAACTGTAATCTAGTCACTCCTTTTTTCTAACGGTTGCTCTGAAAAATGTTTTCTCAGCCAAAATTATCAGGTACAATTTGCAAATAGTTTTGAGTCAACCAAAACTTCATTTTTCAGTGAATAACTATTCATGTGAAAAATTTTACCCAGCTCTACTATAAACCCTTCAATACTTTTCCCCCAGAGGTTGGAGAACTGCACAGCTCTGAGTTGGAGGAGCATTGGGTGTTGATTTGCAAACAAGCAACCCTGAAATTCCACTTTGTTACAGAATTCCTTTATGCAGCTTGCTAGAACAAGGAGCTTCTGAAGTAGATTAGCATTTACCAAGGCTAACTGCTATTATATTTGTATTATTTATTAAGTACTGCTAGAAACACAAAGAAAGGCAACTCCCACTCCAGCTGAGCCTATAAATTAAACAGAACGACAATGATTGGACAAATAAACAGAAGATCCCGGAAGATCTCAGAAGATTCAGAGGATAGAGCAAACCTAAGCCTCAATTCTGCACTCTAATTCCAGTACAGTAACTCCTCACTTAACGTTGTAGTTATGTTCCTGAAAAATACGACTTTAAGTAAAATGATGTTAAGCGAATCCAATTTCCCCATAAGAATTAATGTAAATGGGGGAGGAGGGGTTAGGTTCCAGGGAATTTTTTTTTTTGCCAGACAAAAGGCATTTTATACATTTTAAACCATTTTAAACAAGCAATTTAATACTACGATCATTGCTGAGTACTGTATGAAGCTTGGTTGAGGTGGTGGTGTCAGAGAGTGAAAGAGGGTGGATTGTCCGGCTGCTCCTCTTGCTGAACTTTCTGAACTGGAAAAAACACATCTAAACGCCGCAAGCCAGCTGATTGCCATGGGCAGGGGAGGGAGGGGGGAACCTGTGCGCCGAGTCCTCGCTCCTCCCCCCTCCCTCCTGCCCAGGGCAATCAGCTGGCTTGCAGCCTTTAGGAGGCAGGAGGGAGCGGGGAGGAGCAAGGACTTGGGGCGCAGGCTTCCCCTCCCTCCCCCCCCGCCTCCCCTGCCTCCTGCCCAGGGCAATCAGCTGGTTTGCGGTGTTCAGGAGGGAGGGGGAGCCTGCGCACCGAGTCCTCGCTCCTCCCCGCTCCCTCCTGCCTCCTAAACGCCGCAAGCCAGCTGATTGCTGCGGGCAGGAGGCGGGGGGGAGGAGAGGGGAGGCGCTGATCCGCGGGGTCTGCCGGTGGGCGGGAGGCACTGTGGGAAGGGGGGGAGCGTAGGGAGGCTGCCAGCTGTGGAGAAAGCAGGCAGCCAAACAACGTAATAGTGGAGCGTTGCACAGCTTTAAATGAGCATGTTCCCTAATTGATCAGCAACGTAACAACCAAACAACGTTAACCAGGACGACTTTAAGTGAGGAGCTCCTGTAAAACTCCCTGAGTAAGGAGCAAAGGGTCAGGTTCTTGAGTGGTTTGATTTATTTTTTTTAATTTTGAAGACATTTAAATCAACTTTTTTTTAACTTCTGAAGACCCTCCAATATTTTGTATTGCTCATGATTACTCCTGTTTTATTCATAGCAATAAAGCTGAGTCACTGTAACTGTTTACCAACTTGTTGGAGAACAGCTGAACTGAATGGTATTTTAACTGGGGAAATTTTATTCTCGTCTTTTTTTCTCATTTTACAAGTGCTTCCATGCAGCCTATGAGGTGACGAATTACCCAATGAAAGAACGTAGTAAAGAAGAGTTGGAAACCTTGGAAAGGGTCCTGCAGTTGAAGAAGATTGAGTCAGCTGATCTTAAGGTACAATCTCACTCCTCCCAACCCCCCAAAAAAGTAGGAAGAGATGTCAACTCCGGTCCTTCTTCAAGAGCATCTTAGCTATCCTTAAACAGGTAGGCGTTTGTTTCTAAGCTCCATTAGTAGCCCAAATAAAACTTAAAGAAGAAACAAAAACAAAAGGCATTGTTTATTTTAGTATACAAATATATTTCATTTTAATCATTTTGTCTACATCCTAGAACTAGGGGTTAATTGCAAAATTGGACCTCTTGTACTGATTACTTTTAGGAATCCTATTAGCTATAAATGGAAGGACTATGGGGCCTTTTCTACACAAAATGATTCTGAAATAATTTATACAGTTGATCGACCTGCTGTGTTTTTGGATATTCAGATTCGGAAGGAGATTGTTGAGTTTCAGCCTCAGGCTGTACCACCTAAGGAGGAAGGGGAGAAGGTGGAAGAAGAACCTGTGACTGATGAGAGCACCTCCAATTCCCTGATTGGGAGCCTGAGTGCTCAGTTTGGGGGAGACACGTCCATTTTATACCACCAAATGGACCTGCACACCAGGGAGGAGAAGATTAACCAGATCATATTACTGCAGGTGACCTCTTCATACATTTGTGTTACTGCATTGATACTACCACATGTACAGGTTCTCAGCCAATCAGAGTTGCTGTTAGATTCTCTCTCAGTAATATACTTTTCTGCTGAATGAAAGAAAGTTTTCCTTTTCCTCCCAGCTCATTACTCCACCCTTGTTTAAATCCCTAGTACCTCTATTATTTAAGAACTCCTTACTAGATGCCTAAAAAGCCACAATCCCACAATTGAGGAAGAAGGCTTTGCTGGTTAAAAAACCTGATATGGTTTAGAGGGGAAGTGAAGGTAGTTATAAAAAATTAAAATATAATATATAGCAAATGGAAGAAAGGGGTAGTTGATAGAAATGAATATAAATTATATGCTAGGAATGATAGAACATTGATAAGGGGAAACAAAGGGACACAAGGAGAAATCTATGGCCAGAAGAGTTAAGGACAATGAAAAGGAGTTTTTTAAATATATTAGGAACAAAAAGATCCCGACAATGATATTGTTCCCTTACTAGATGGAAATGGTAGAATTATCAATAATAATGCAAAAAATATAAAAGTGTTCAGTAAATATTTCTGTTCTGTATTTGGTGAAAAACAGATGATATATTCTCATCATATGGGGATAACACTCTTTCCAATCCACTAGTATCTCTCAGAAGCTACTAAAGTTAGGCATTTTAAGATCAGCAGGTCCAGATAATTTGCATCCATGAGTTTTAAAAAAGCTGGCTGAGGAGCTCGCTGGACCATTAATGATGCTTTTCAACCAGTCTTGGAGCACCAGGGAAGTTCAAGATGACTGGAAGGAAGCACGTGTGTGAGGTTTTTAAAAGAGATAAACATCCCCCCTACCCACCCTTCCTCCCTCCCAAGTCTCTCTTTAGGGACCCCTCTCACAAACAACTTCTATGGCAGGAAGTAAACCAGCTCTTACATCTGGGCACCGTAGAACCAGTACCATCTCAAGAGGGAAGGGCTTTTATTCCCAGTACTTCTTAACCCAGAAAAAGAGCAGAGGATGGAGGCCTACTCTAGACCTCAGAAAACTCAACAGATTTGTAAAGGTCCAACGGTTCCAGATAGTCACACTAGCAACAATAAGACCAGCACTGGAACAGGGGGACTGGTTTTCGGCCTTGGTCTCCAAGACGCCTATTTCCATGTAACCATACACCCCGCTCAGAAGAGGTTTCTCAGGTTTACTCTGGGAGCAGAACGTTACCAATACAAAGTTCTGCCTCTCGGTCTCTTGACGGCACTGCGAGTGTTCTCCAAAATTCTCGCAGTGGCGGTGGTACATCTCCGCAAACAAGGGGTAGTAATATTCCCCTATCTGGACTATTGTCTATTAAAAGCTCCTGCTCGAGCAGACACCCTCAGCGTTACTCACAGGACACTCGACCTCTTCCTGAGACTGAGTTTACAGATAAGCATACTAAAATCAACTCTAAACCCCATACAGATGTTAGACTTCATTGGAGCCCAGCTAGACTCTCTGGAAGCCAAAGCGTCATTACCAATGATCAGGTTCATCTCTCCAACCAACCTAATTTCTTCATTACTGAAGTGTCCACACATATTGGCCCGAACCTGCCTCCAACTATGAGGACATGTGGCGGCAACCACATTCGTGGTACGACATGTGCATCTTCACATGCGCTGTCTTCAAGGCTGGCAAAGAATCATCTACATGTCACATAAACACAGCCTAAACAGACGCCTGGCAATGTCAATTAAGTCAGAATCTACACTGCTGGACGCAACCCAATAACTTGTGCGCGGGAGTCTCTTTTACCCAGACTCCTCCTTCAGTAGTAATCACAACCGATGCCTCCTTGATAGACTGGGGAGCCTGTCTACAACACCACATAATTTAGGGCAGGTGGTCTTCCTCCGAGACTCTGTAGCACATAAACCTCTTAGAACTGCATGTAGTTCACAACGCATGCTTGCATTTCTTGCCATTGATCAGGAACAAGAATATACTGTGGCAAGGCACCCCCTTTATCTCACCAGACTTAGCACTTCCCCCTCTGGCGATGGCGGGTCTGGGGTAAATCAGTCCCATCCTGGGCAGTGTTTGCCTTCCCTCTTCAGTGCTCCTTTGGCCGTGTTTTCAAGGTAGGTCCCAGAGTAGGCCTATGGGGTGATCCTTCACCAAACCAAAAGGAAACAGTCCTATAAACACAAAAACAAACAGTCCTATAAACACAAAAACACCTTTCCCTGACCTCTCGCTGGGGCAGGGTGTTGTCCTGTTGCTTGCCCCGGGGTGTCAGTCCTACCCCTAGCAGGAACTCAGGTTTGTCTGTTCCCCTATGGGAAGGAGCACAGCCTCTCACCCCAGAGAAGCTTATTTCCCTGCTGCCACTAGCCTGGCAATAGCTTGTCTCTCTCTCTCCCCTCTTTTCTCTGCCTGGAGGAGGGTTTTTTAAAGGCCTCAGGCAGCCCTTAACTGGATTCAGGTGTCCCTAATGGATCTGAGGTAACCCCTTCTCAGCTTGTAGGAAAAAGGGCCTTTAACATTCTAGGTCTAACATATCGACTTTCCAGGACCCATTTGCAGCTGACTTTGTCACAATACAGATAATGACAGACAACATTGCCTGAATGTTTTATATAAACGGACAGGGAGGGGCACATTCACACTCCCTATGCACCAAAGCTATGAAACTATGGAACTGGTGTATCCGGCACAATGTCAGAATCACAGCCTCGTACTTTCCAGGTCGTCAAAATACTGCATGAGATACACTAAGCAGAGAATGTTCCCGGGATCATGAATGGGAACTAAACAATGTGGTCCTACAGAAAATATTCAAACACTGGGGTCACTCATCCATCTGCTCGAGAGCAGGTTTGGGCCCCCAATCTCTGGGGGATGCCTTCCTCCTCAGCACCCCTGTGTTACGCATTCCCCTGATCCCTCTGTTATCGAGGGTGATACACAAAATATGTACCAATAAGGCCAAAGTCATATTGATAGCCCCAATGTGGTCCAGACAGACTTGGTACTCGTACCTATTACGGATGATGGTATGCGCACCACACACCCTTCCACCTCTGCCAGACCTTCTATCACAGGATGCCAGACAGGTTCACCACCCATACCTGGAGAGACTTCATTTCAGATCATGGCGCCTATATGGTTCCATCATGACGAACTAGCATATTCGGAACAAGTTAAAGACATATTACTAAACAGTAGAAGGACAACCACGCGCAATACTTACCTGAACAAATGGAAGAGGTTCCACATATGGTTCCAGAACAAACACATTAGTGCCATTTCTGCACCCCTACCCTTGGTATTGGACTATACCTTAGGACTTAAGACATCCAGACATTTCATTAGCTCAGTCAAGATACATTTTGCGGGCTATTAATGCTTTTCACCACAAGATCGACAGGACATTGATATTTGCCCATCTGATCACCAAACATTTCCTTACGGGTATCAAGAACTTTTACCCCGAAGTGCGTGTACCTACTCCATCTTTGGATTTGAACTTAGTGTTATGCTGCCTAACCGGACCCCCATTCAAACCCTTAGCCACATGCTCTCTAATGCATCTATTGATGAAGGTGATGTTCTTAGTGGCTATCACATCAGCCCACTGAGTGGGCAAGTTAGGGGCCCTGATGGCACACCCACCTTACACCATCTTTTTCAAGGACAAGGTCACACTAAGACCTCACCCAAAGTTTCTACCTAAAGTATTTTCCTCCTTCTACATAAATCAACCAGCCCATCGTCCCTCATTCTTCTCCAAACCTCACAGGAAAACGCAGGACTCAGTACTACATACTCTAGACATCGGGTGTACACAAGCATTCTAACTCAACAGAACTAAGCTTTTCAGAAAATCTCCAAGGCTTTTCATTTCCACTACGGAACGTTCTAAAGGCTCCGCTGTCTCTACACAGAGACTGGTGTGCATCCACCTCTGTTATCAACAAAGGAATCTGCAATCCCCATCAGAGATCAGAACTCACTCTACCAGCTCCCTTTCAACTTCAGTGTCCTTTCTAAACAACATACCAATCATAGACATGTTTAGAGCAGCCACTTGGGCTTCCACACACATGTTGGCATAGTGTTTTGTAATCGACCAGAGTTCAAGATCGGATGCATTCCTACGTCTTACAGTATTATCATCGCGTACACAGGCAACTTGGAAGCCCCTTCCATCCAATGTGGGGCACTGCTCGATAGTCACTTGAAGTGGAGCACCCACAGGGACGTTCCTCGAAGAAGAAGAAGAAGAAGAAGAAGAAGAAGAAGAAGAGAAGGTTACTCACATTGTTCAGTAACTGAAGTTCTTCAAGATGGATGTCCATGTCCCTGTGAGTGCTCCACTATCTACCCTCCACTTGGGAGTTCAATTTCCAGGCTCTACAGTAGAAAAGGAACTGAGGGCAGTTGGTTAGTGCACACTAGATAGGTGCCGACAGCGGTGCGAGATGGGGACAATGCATGTGTGACCTGGACAGACACTGCTGCTGAAATTCTCCGATCAAAGGCGCAGGGACGCACCAACACCTGAAGTGGAGCACCCACAGAGACACCCATCTCGAAGAACCTCAGTTACTGCACAGGGTGAGTAACCTTCTCTTTCTGCTGAATTGTATTTCATTTGCCACACAGCTTTATTACTGATTATGCCAGAAATAGATTAGATGATCATGAACAAAAATATTTACCGTTACACACAAATTGTATGTGGCTAGGTATCTTGAAACATGCATTTTGAATAGCCTAATTCAACCACTGATTATGTTTCATTCTAGTATAATAGGCATAATAGGAAAGATACATATTTTTCTTCTTAATAATCCAGTTCCCTTCATTGAGATAAATTATATTCACTGAAGAAAGACTTTATCCACTTAGAATACAGGCTTTTAAAAATCATTATTTGGCCTCTGCTTTGTTTCACACACTTGAAATACTTACTAATTTCATTGATACTTTATGTGCATAAATATGTACTATATAATGCTGTTCCATTCAGAAGCAATTTTAAGTTTGCAAACTATAGCACTCAAAAGCAGGAAATAAAATTAAGATTACCCACACAACCTAAACTCTGCTGCCTTGTGTGTATGTCTTATCATAGTCTCTAATCATGTATTAACACAGGTTAGAAACCAATGTTTGCCTAATTTTTTAAATCTATTTTTGACAGTGTGTTATTTACAACAGCGGCTTTGCCAGATGGTATTGAGATATCCAAAAAGGCATGGAATAGTTCTAAGAAATCAGAAGAAATAAGTTTTAGCTCTGCCTGCCATTTTTCCCAACTCAGTTAGCATTCGCATGCTTAATAAAACTAGAATTTTGCAGTTAGGGTTATTATGAAGGAGGTGTGGTAATTTGCACACACAGACACATTTGGTTTTCTGTCTTCTGACTTGTTGACGAGTGGTGCCCAGTCAAGAAGGATGTGACCCTTGCAGTGTTGCCATTTCCTTGTGTGGTATTTCAGGACATCATTTACAAAGTGAAAACTGCCTTTAATAAGGAGTTTGACACCGTCGCTCGACAGAAGGAGCAGGAGATTGCACGTGTAAAGGAAAGGAACCTGAGGATCCAAGAAATCGTGGAACAGCTTGAACTCCAGGAGGAGGTCTGGGAGCCATCTCTGACAGATGATGAGATACCAGAGCGAGCTCTCACTGTCCAGGATTCAGAGGTATCTGAAAAATAAATCGTTCCCTTCTATCCACTTGTGCAAACTTAGTTCTCTAGTTCTCCATCATTTCAAGTCATTATGTCAGTATAAAGAAAGTAGCCATAAAACTGATGTGTCCATGTACACATTCACCCCTTTTTGTACTCTGCATTACCTTGGATTTTCCAGGTTTTGGTGGAAGATCCTGAATAATTCTGTCTGTAGAGTGGAAAGAAATGTGTAAAAATCTCTGAAGTTAAATTTAGTGCTTGTAAAGATGCTAGACTAACATCTCTGGAAAACAGCGCCTCCTGTTTATCCATAGGACATGTACAGCATGGCATGGACAGTAGACTCATACAGTTACCCTGCCGAGACAACGTGCCTCAACCCTGACCTGGAGGGAACACCTCTGTGGCAGAGAGAGCATGGTTTAGTTTCTCTGTTCATCTCTGAGTCCCATGCAGTAGTTATCAGTAAGGGTGTTAATTGTGAAGTGGATACCTAGGCACTAGAAACTGGACTGAGATCACTACTTTGTTTCATATACGTCATTGAACAGCCATCAGATGGTAACAATTTTGTCGCTGCAAACCTATGATGGATTGTGATGGGACTTAGAGTGAAAGTCTTTTATGTTGTTTCACGCATTTGTTTTTTCAATGTGATGTCTTCATAGGCAATCATCTGCCTTCTGTTCAGTGTCTGTACACACACTACTCTATTCATCTGATCTACATTTTTTCTTTGTCTTCTCTCCCAAAATGAGATTTGGTTGCAGGATCCTCTTTCATTTCAGGTTCATGCATTCCTCTACATGTCAGTCCTGGAAACACACATGCCATCACCTTGTTTTGTGTGACGTACACACTAGTGGTGGTATTTTTGCCAAATGTAGAATGTACTCAGAGTCCATGGGTTCTAGATCTAGAACAGAACTTGAGCCTTTTAATGTTTGACCTAAGTGTTGCACTAGAACTGGAGACAGAGTAATACAAAACCTTGAAGGTGAGGATATAGGGAGCTTGAATCCACAGCAGATAAAGGAGTCAATGAAGGGATACAAGGAAGGGAGTAATGTTAGTAGTGTGATTTTAGATCAGGGGCGGCCAAACTTTCTGGCCTGAGGGCCGCATCGGGTTTCGGAAATTGTATGGAGGTGGTCGTGGCCCGGCCCTCACCTTCTATCCGCCCCCTCCTCCCCCCGGACTCCTGCCCCATCCAACCCCCCCGTTCCCTGATGCCCCCCCCCAGGATCCCTGCCCCATCCACACCCCCCCCCGCTCCCTGTCCCTGACTGCCCCTGGAACCCCCGCCCCTGACTGCCCCCTGCCGCCCCATCCAACTCCTCCTCTCATTCCTTACGGCCCCCTGGGACCCCTGCTCCATCCAACCACCCCTTCTCCCTGTCCCCTGACTGCCGCCGGAACCCCTGCCCTTTGACTGCTGCCCCATCCAACCCCTCCTCTCGTTCCTGACTGCCTCCATTCAACCAACCCTGTTCCCCGCCCTCTGACCGCCCCGACCCCTATCCATACCCCTGCCCCCTGACCACCACCCCGAACTCCCCTGCCCTCTATCCAACCCCCCCCTGCTCCTCGCCCCCTTACCGTGCTGCCTGGAGCATCGGTGGCTGGCGGCGCTACAGCCACACCGCCCGACTGGAGCCGGGCCACTCCACCGCGCAGCACAGAGCACCGGGTCAAGCCAGACTCTGCAGCTGCGCTGCCCCAGGAGCTCCCAGCCCCGCCGCCCAGAGCATTGCGCCGGCAACGGGGCACACTGAGGCTGCGGGGGAGGGGAGAACAGCAGGGGAGGGGCCAGCGGTAGACTCCCAGGGCAGGAGGGTCCCGCGGGCCGGGTGTGGCCCACGGGCCATAGTTTGCCCATCCCTGTTTTAGATAGATTAGTTAGAGATGATAGATAGATGATGGAGATGTTCCAATCCCCTCCATTCCAATACCACAAAACCCAGATGCATAACACACAAAACATAATCTACAGGAGAAAAAATGGGAAGCACTTATGTTTTATTAGTTTAGAGCATGGCTTTTGGAGCATGCTCAGAGAAATCTGCACTGTATATTCACAAGAGAGTGAACATTTTGAGGAGTATTATTTAGAGCAACAATACAAAGAAATAAGCACACTAGCCCGTATTATGATGTTTTTCTAAAAATTCATTGTCAGTTCGGTAAAAGAACCTACCCAGAGGAAAACCTGAGCTAAGTCTCTTTGTCTTCACAGATTAAAGTTGAAAAATACCTTACCCCACAGCAGAGAGCAAAAGCAGAGATGATGGCTAAGATTGAAATGGAAAGACGTCTTGCTGCTCTGGTACTTTTGTTGAAGCAGTATTTTCCTTGCTAAATAGTCTATTATCTTCAATTTTGTTTAATAATGTTAATTTTATAATGGTACATTCCACTCACTTAGTATTGGGGAATTATTGCAATTATAGTTAAATATATTACAGTCCATTTCCCTCACCATCCTTTACAATCAGAACTAAATAGAGATCTTAGGGAGGAAGGAAGGGTTTCAGTTAGGGGTGCTATTTTAAAAAATATGTAGTGTTGGTGAAAGCTGTCAGCTTGACAGATTTTAAGACTGGATAGTTTTCTAAAATGTATGCTCTAGATCAGTGGTTCCCAAACTTTAACAACCTGTGAACCTCTTTCACTAAAATGTCAAGTCTTGCGAACCCCCTCCTAAAAATGAATATTTCCAGGGATTTTCTCCTTTGCCCGAGTATAAGTTATAAAAGCAGTGATCTTGGAAATATAAAATTTGTTTTTGTGACATGCTTATTACACACTATTTATTAATTATTATTTATCATTACTGTATTTTTATTACATTATGAAAATGGCAACACTCTTCCAAGATCTCACTTTTGTAGCTTGTATCACTTTGAATAAGCCTGTTATAAGACAAGGCTCCTATGTTTCATCAAGGAGTATCAAATGTGAAACAGCATGAAGGTATTTAAGAAGCAAACTCAAAGAATTCCTCCTACACAAGCATTCAGGTCATGAGCAGTCCAGTCAAACAACGCACGTTACAACGAAGCTTAAACTTGTTCTTCATAATAATTTTAAAAACAATACTAGCTGCCTATTTAATTTTAAAAACAGCAAAAAATATCCACCTCCCTTTCCATTTCTTATAAGGAGTCCTGAAGTTTAAATCTCCTCGGTGTAATAGATATGCTTGCTTTGATCTGCTTAGCTCTTGAAAGTCTAGGGGCTCCGGGCTGCTGGCTCCATGCTGCTTGGGGTCCCTAGGGACAGCTCTGTCCTCCATTAGGGAATTTTTTTCCCCCAAGAACCCCCTGTAACATTTCACGAACCCCAGTTTGGGAACCATTGCTCTAGCTCAATCAAAAGTTATGGGCTTGATGCAGAAATTTTGGGGTGAGGCTTTTTGGCCTGCGTTTTGCAGGAGTCAGACTGGATGATCACAATAGTCCCTTCTGGCTTTAAAAAGTATGTGTCTGCGACAGCCTGGAAGAAAGACCCGGCCACAGAATAGGTATAACATAGGCAGTGATAATGGAACGCTAACCTGCCAACACCTTGACCACCTAATAAGAGTAAGTAAGTAGGTCATGCCTGTGCACCCATTGACAAAACAGTTACTAACCTTTCCGTAACTGTTGTTCTTCGAGATGTATTGCTTATGTCCATTCCACATTAGGTGTGTGCACACTGCATGCACAGTTGCCGGAGTGGTATCCGTCAGGCTGGCTCTAGTGCCCTCTAGTGCTGTGCACTCGTGTGCCGGTATAAGGGGCCCAGCCAGCCCCTCACCTTCTCAGTTCCTTCTTGCCAGCTAACTCCAACTGAGGGGAAGGAGGGTGGGTCATGAGCAACACATCTAAAAGAACAAGTTATGAAAAGATCAGTAGCTGTGTTTTCTTCTTCGAGTGCTTGCTTATGTCCGTTTCACGTTAGGTGACTCCTAAGTGGTACCCAAGGAGGTGGGTTCAGAGTTCATGGACATGTGGTTTGCAACGCTGCTCTCCCAAATCTGGCATCATCTCTAGGCTGCTGGGTGATGGCATAGTGGGAGGAAAGGTATGTACCAATGACCAGGTATGACCTGCAAATGTCCTGGATCAAGACCTGGGCCAGAAACACCGCTGATGAAGCCTGAGCCTTCGTCAAATGAGCAGTCAAGATGGCAGGTGATGAGACACCCAGCTACTCTTAGCACGTGCAAATGCATGAAGTGATCCAGGATGAAATTCTCTGTGCTGAAACTAGTAGGCCTTTCATCCTGTCTGCTACTGCCACAAAGTGCTGCATGGATTTACGGAATGGCGTGGTCCTTTCTACGCAGAAGGCCAAATGTGAAGACGTTTCTCCTCCACATTCTTATGCAGTTTTGGGAAGAAAACTGGCAGAAAAATAGCCTGATTACTATGAAACTGCAAAAACACCTTCAGGAGGAATGTGGAGTGGGGGCAAAGTTGTACCTTGTCCTTAAAGAACACCATATACAGGGGTTGTGATGCAAGGGCCCTGATCTCTGACACCCTCCTGGCCGAGGTAATCGCTACCAGAAAGTCAGCCTTCCATGATTGATATGACAAAGGGCACAATGGCAGCAGCTCAAAGGGAGGGCCCATGAGCCTTGACAGGACCAGGTTTAGGTCCCACAGGAGAATGAGTTCATGAATTTGAGAGTAAAGTCTCTGTAAGCCCCTGAGGAAGCGAATGGACATTTCATGCGAAAAGACTGACCTACCATCCACCAGAGGGTGGAAGGTGGAAATTCCTGCTAGGTGTACCTTAATCGACGAAATGGCTAGGCCCTGTTGTTTCAGATGAAGCAGATACTCCAGCACGGATTGGAGGGGTGACCTAGTGGGTGAGAGGCCTCGTTGGGACGACCACACGGAAAAACACTTCCACTTGGCAACATAAGTCACTCTAGTAGATGGTTTCCTACTACCTAGCAATACCTGGTGGACTTGCTCCAAACAGCCAGCTCCAACCGTGGAGCTTCCATGTGGTCAGGTGGAGGGCCTTGAGGTTCAGGTGGAGCGGAGGGAGTGGCAATGGGGTCACTACTGACAGGTCCAATAACGTGCTGAACCAGGGCTTGTGTGGCCACGCTAGGGCTATGAGAATAACCTTTGCTCTGTCCACTGGGCCAAGTGCCAGGAGGGACATCTTCACCAGGATCCGCTGGAGGCCACTGAGGAAAAAAATCTCCAGCAACTGTGCACTGGGAATGGAAATGAGCAAGCACTCTAAGAAGAACCTCCCTTCTGAAAAAACTAGGGTGCCCATTGTAGTGATAGTTACTTGATATATGGGCATCACCAAAAATCAGACTAAGATTGCTAGTGTATTTCACATACGTCACCAAACAGCATTTAATTTACTGGCGACAGATCACAGATTCTCGTTGGCACCGTAGAGGTGAAAGGCCTGAGCCATCCACGTACCCTGTTCTGCAGCATTTTCTTTTCATCTGTTCTCTTTTCCAGAACAGTGCAAGACAGCGTGCCCTTTATGACATGATGGGTGGGGTCCTAGAAATCAAAAAGGAAGACATCTTGAAGATAGTGAGTTGTTTCTCTCATATGATTAAAGTAACAGTTGTGATTAGAACTGAATAAAATTCACCATTTCCGAATTCTAACTGGAATCCCAAGAATTTTAAAAAGACAGAAATGGTGAAAATTTGCTTTAAGCACCACTCCTGAGGAAACGTTTTGTCATAAGAATTCTGTTGAAAGAGGAAACCTTTGATATTTTTGTATAAATATGAATTTTCACTAGCAGTGCAAATATTTCTAAAGGAGTTAAGCAATGGAACAAGATAACCCGAGAGGTTGTGGAACTCTTATAATTGGAACTATTCCAGGTGAGACTACACCTTGCTAACAGGTATGATTTAGGGACACTGAATCAATCCTTCCACTGTACAGGAGAATGGATGGGAAGATCAATCCACTATAGTTCCCTTTCAAATCAGATGATTCAAGGAGACCCAGATTAAGCAGTGACCATAGGAATTTAGTGTGTCGGTTTCATTTGCTTCAGAGGTGACGTGCTAGTGCTGTAGAGTAGCAAGTATAGATACCTGACTTGGTATTACTTCTTTAATGGCCATTTCATTTTTGGCCTTGATCTTAAGAGAGGCTGCTTCGCTCTGCCTTCTACAGCAAAGGAAGCCGGATGCAATAATAGAGAGAGAGAAAACATCTGCTGTCAAAGTACAATGGTGCTCTAGAGTGAAAAGGTAGGAGAGACCCAAGTACTCAGTCTAAAGCTGATGTGTTTTCAGGAAATGAAAGCTCATCATGGCTTAGGAGTTAATTAAGGGATTTATAATGGAAAAACTGATTTTAGCAATAATAGTAGTACTAAGCTTGCCGTAAAATCTCACTTGTATTTGATTGTAGCTGATGATTTTCTGAGAGAATGAAAGCAAAATGGCCACAGGGCCGGTGCAAGGAAGTTTCACACCCTAGGCGAAACTTCCTTGCACCAGCCCTGCGCCGCCCCCCAGCTAACGCCGCCCCACCCCAGCCACCCCGCCCGTGGGCCGCAGCAGCTGAGCGTAGAGCCGGGAGGCAGCTCACCACAGCTGCCTCCCGGCTCCAAGCTCAGTGGCTGAGCATAGAGCCGGGAGGCAAGAGGCAGCTGCCCGCCGCCCCCCAAATCCTGGCGCCCTAGGTGACTGCCTAGGGTCGCCTAGTGATAGCGCCGGCCCCGAATGGCCATGTTACTCACACCATAACCATTGGTGCTGCTAGGATAGTGCTCCATCCCATGCAGGTGCTGCAGGTTAACACTGGTGTTACTCCAGGAAGTCAAGGAACATAAAATGGGGCTAGATCAGAGAAGCAGAGCTATACATTCCTTGGGCCCAAGGCTGGTGTAGTTCTTCCAGATGCTACTAAGATGAAGCTCACAATAAACTTTGGGAGGTTTATTATTGGTGCTGTAACTGGTCCTTTTCCTCAGTGCTCTTTAATGGAGAATTGATGTTGCTCATGAATTGTATGGCTGTTTTGATATCTTCAGGAGATCCCCCCACCTCCTTTTGTTTCTAAACCTGATACCCTTTGGAATGAAGAAGAAAAGAAAGGATTCAAGGAATATGAGAAAAAAGTTAAGGAGCTGAATGAAGAAAGGGAAAAATACAGAAAGGTAAAATAAAATGAGAAAAGGTGTGATTTTGTTCAGTTTCTTATCTTTCTCAGGATTTATTGACATGACCTCTTGGTTTCTTAAGGGGGGAAAACAGATTTTAATAAAATAAAAAAATGCCAATAAGTGTTAAAAATTAACAGTTACCTGTGGCATTGTAGAAGACCCAACTTAAAGCAGAAAAGACGAGGTTTACCTGTGATAACTAGCACATTCCGAGTTTGATTAAACTGCTTTATTGCTTTCCATCACAAATGTACAAATATTTCCAGAAAGATGTTTGGAATTCCATTAGCAGAGCCGCAGGAAATATGCATATGAGATGCACATAATTTCACAATTTTTATTCTTCAAAGAGGAATTTGGGCAGCAGAACAGTCAGCCTTGCCATGCCCTCATTCCAAATGTGTCATTTGTTGGGCCCTTTTGGCTGAAAGATCCTTTCTTTTTCTAGTGTCTTATAACATTGTCTCTGATACTTTTTACTCAAATACAACTTTTATGTGATGGTGGAAATAAAGGGCTTGATCCTATGAAGCGCTGCACACTCCAATACCCATCATGTCTGGTTTAAAGAAATCTGGGCTCCTTCTGTCTGTAATATTATGAATAATGTAATGACTCCCCAGAAATTAGCTGAATTTGATGGTTCAAAATAGGACCTAGGTAATTCTAAAACAGCTTTCTCAGCTCAGTAGTGCCAACTGGAATAAAAACTAATCATTGGGTAATATTTTCAAGTGCCTAGGTAACTTAGGCTCCTGAGTCCCATTTTTAGGCTCCTCAGTTTTATTGCAAGTCAATGGTCAAAGCTATTTTACGTAATCTCTCTTTTTAAACAATAAAAAACCTATAGCCACACACTTTAAAGTTTTGATTTAAATGACTAGGTTCGGGGATGATTCTCAGCTCCCATTAACTACAGGAGTAGAAGGAACTCAGCACCTCACAAGACAGTCCCTATATGGTCAGACCACCATGACTAAAATTTGTTTTTTCGTAAACCTTGGATTTCCACCTGAGCAGAAGATAGTCAAGCTGGCATTCATGGCTTCTGAAGGGGAATGGTCTAATTATATAAATAAATGAGCCATTGGCAATTTTTATTGTCTGTTTTTTAGATATGTCATCACTGGATTATATTATATTATTAATAAGTTATTTATTTATTTGTATTGTGGTAGAACCTAGGAGCACCAGTCATTGACCAGGGTGGCACTGTACAAATATAGAACACAAAGACGGTCCCTACCCAAAGTGCTCACTATCTGTGCACCTCTCCACCCACTCACACATTTAAAAGCATGCACATTCTTTTAGCTTTAATATTCCTCCTTCCCCTCCCCTCCCCAGACACTAGAAACTGAACTGAAGAAACTTCAAACCTCCATTCAGGAAACAACACAGATTTTTGATGACACTGTGAGCAGGCTCTTTGAGCGGAAAGTTAAATCAGAGATGGTCATATACCAGGTAAGGCAGAGATCTTGGATTTCTTATCTCCATCGCCAAGCTGCAAGAGTGCTGATCTTTCTCCTTACAATCTTTCCACAGGAGGAACTCAAAATAAACAACCTCCTTTACTCTTTGCTGTTGGATGAAGAGCTGAGCACAAGAGAAGCTGGACTGAATCACTTCCTTGATAAGAAGCGGAAGGAGAAGGTGCGTCCATGGACTATAAGGCTCCAACCATTTTCATATGGAACCTGCTCTTTACAAATTAAAATGTTGCCCACGCTGCCACAGATAATTTCCCCCATGATTTACACAGCTGTTGATCTTTTTTTTTCTTCTTCTTTTTTTTTTTTAAGTGGCAGAAGACTCCTATAATAAAGGCACATCTTCTTGGGTATATACTTCTCTCAGCTTGTCTGGAATTACATGTGTAAATTTCCATACCCTGAGGAAAGCATGCCACTATCTGTCAAATACACTATTTTAGTATCCTGGGGCAGTCTGTAATTTGTCTGGTAGCACTGATAATGCCTTTGCTACAAGAACTCTGCACAAAAGGATATCTAATGTTGCCATCTTTCTTAAAGAAGAAAGTGGTAAATTCGGAGAAATTTGAATTAATTTCCTGAAACTGAAGTTGTCGGGGTTTGCCCACCACTGACGCGCCATGTCTAAGCCAACATAGTGACTAGAGTTCAAAACAAACATTTCTGCGACTTATACACAAGTATATACAGGACTACAAATGTTCTATAATGAAAATTCTGACTGCTTTGTCCTGGAAGCTCACCTATGAATCTGTTGTTGGACCAGTTCTACAGACATGCAAACCTAGGGACCTCTTGCACTAGTTGATCTCACTTGTCATGCTATTCAGGGAGAGAGGCAGTCTCTCAGGTACCATGGGACCACTATCAACACATTACATTGCACCCCGAATTGCATAGTGAGCCACTGCAGTCTACGGAGCACTTGAATAATGTGCTTCTTGTGACAAACCTCATTAAGCAGTTGGGTAGCTAAATTTTGCACCTGCTGACCCTTCTATGTGGTCTTTACAGGTAGCCCCATATAGAAAGCCTTGCGGGAATCCGATTTAGAGATCAGACAGGCACATGACACATTGAGTGCTGTCTGTGGTGTCTGCTTTGGAGCATGTTACATCAGAGGTGAATTTAACCCAACGGTTGTATCTTAAGTTGAGAAAAGATGTCTCTTCAGCATGTGTAATATGTTTGAATAGCATTCCAGCAGCTGTGTTTACTTTTAGTTCTGTTACTGAAATCCATCTGGTTTTGTTACAGCTCAGTACTGCAGAGGCGGTCCAGGTTGTACGAGGACAAGTTGATGCTTACAGAGAGACCTATGACAACTTAGCAGCTGAAGACAAAGTAAGAGTCCTAGTCATATGTTCAAGCAGATGCAATTGCAGAAAAAATACAAAGTTCAGTGCTACACCTCCTCCAGAATATACAGTATTTAGGCTCCAGTTCGGCAGCACACTTAAGCATGTGAGTAGTTCCACACAGATTGATGAAACACTAAAGTCAGTGGGAATACTCAGATGCTTAAGTTCTTGGCTAGGTCAGGATCAGGCCTTGGTAAGTTTTTTTGGGCAAGGACTGTGTCTCTTGCAAAGTGCCAAGACCACTGTCTACCCTTAACCTGCCAGTCTCACTTTGTATAGACACTTCTCTGGGTTTTAAAAAGCACAGCAGACATGGTAAATTGTCATCTCTGAGAGAGGCAATTATGATATAGCCCAACTCCACCTAGCACCTTTTAGCATGCTTCATCATCCTAAAAATATAGAATATGTGCATGCTGATGTTTTGCTGTGGTTTTTTTCCTGCTAGATTCTGGAACGTGGCTTTAAAAAGGAATTTTCTGATGTTCCTGTGCATCACGTTGATCATCTTTTCAAACTTTACAAACGCCGACCAAGGTAATAGTCCCCTTTGACTCAAACCATTTTCTACATGTTATTACTTTTACCTTTATGATGGGAGGGGAGATTCTATTTTCTAAGCTCTGTGAAGTATCTTAGTTATCAGTTGACCATTGATTACTAACCTGTTTTTAAAACTGCACCTCTGTAATGATGATGGTCATTAAGCATTGTTGTTGATCAATTATCTGACATTTTAAAGCAATCTTCTCCTCTCCCCACATTACATATGCTATTTAAAATGTGATTAAAATAATTAATAAATAACCACCCAAAAACATGCCTTTATGTTTTTTAAATAATATTTTCTGGTTGCACGCTGCAAGAGATTAAAACAGCGGTGTGAAGTGTTTTTAGTGCTACAAGACTTTGTTCTATGTAGCAAGTAAGAAGAAAGATAAAATATTTATTTTACTATGTATGCCATGGTTGATGACACCAGAGCCCAGAAGATCAAGATGCACCTTGACACTGCTAACCCTTATGGAGATCGGCCAGGCTCAGCCAGAGCTTACAAAGAGGCACTTGCCCACTTAATGAAAGCCATAGATGAAATGGATGACCCCGAAAACATGCCTGAGGGATTAGACCTGCCTGTCTGGGAACGATTCTGTTTGGCTAGACGAACAAAAGTGGAAAGCGAACAACTGGTACGTCAAGTGATTTCCATCAGATTTATTTTGCTGTTGATTTACTGTTTTATACTCATTGATGCTTTGGGATCTTAACCCAGAGCATCAAGTTCGGAGGACTTGATCTGTGAGTCCCTAGCTCACTTCCAGAGTGTGAATGAGCTGAGTAGTCATCCCACTCTAGCAAAGCTCCCTCTTTCAGCAGATACAGAGCAGTATGAATGGCTTCCAAGGAAGCCACATCCTGCTCTCCTCTAAAGAAAGTGGAAAGTAGGAACTGTCTCAAAGGATCCCTCCTCATTCTCCTTCCCCTATCCCCACCAAAACAAAAGCAAACCATCAAGGTATATTATACCATTCTGCATCTGTAACCTACATGTAAATCTGCTGCATTTGTTTACCCTGATGAATGTGTCTTCCTTCCTAGAGCATCAAGAGCAAATCCTAACATGTTGATAGAAAGCCCTGTTATACCTTAACCTCAATTCATAGTGTATTAATAAATATATTATATTAAGATATATTAATATATTATATTGTGTTATTATATTATATTATACTAACATAATTAAGATCACCAAGATGTAAACCTTAAATATCCAAAGATGTAGCTAAGATCTGTTTTGCTTTGCTGAAGTGAGAAGGAAATGAGACCTTCCTTTTATAGGAACAAAATATGTATCAGTAAAGGGTACACTTTCCAAGAGCAGGCAAGGACTATAACTGTGGACTTTAATGGAAGTCAGGAAGGTAGCCAGCTCCCTTATCCAGATCTTAAATACCTGTTTTTGTGAAGAATGAGCAAAAGTCTGTCTACCATAAAAAGTTTTCCTCTACATTTGCAAAGTTCAGTGTGTTCAAGCAGTTGTGATGTTGTTTGCTTAGGTGAAACGGAAAGCCCTGACGCTAGCGGAGATGCAGGCCTTTCTCCAGAAAAGGATGGATGATGATGAGAAGATAAAGATGGACATTGACAAAATTTTAAATGAATTCAATACGTAATTTTGCTTATTATTCTTACATTCACATTCATCTACATTTTAGCACTCTGCTGACACAGAATTAAAAGTCTAGTGAGAAGTGTACAGTTCTGTACTGTATCACACTTCTCTCTAAAACTCATCTAAGAGACAAAGAGCCCAATTCTGAAAGAGCCTTGACTTCAATGAGAGGTTCAAACGCGTAACGCTGTTTTTTTCTTATTCTATCAGCTATTACACCATCTGGTTCTCACCCCCTCTGAGATGGAAGTGTTATTTGGAAACAAACTCCAAGATAATTTATACAAAAGGAAATGTACTTGACTGGCGGCGGGGGGAGGTTTCTGTGATTCCTTTACAATTATTGATTAAATTTTTGTTTGTTCAGTAGGGACTTTCTCCCTTATAACTTCTGCTTGACCTGGCAATGAAGACAAAACACAGTCTGTATAGAAAGAAGCACTCGCTGTAGGAGCAAATAGGAGAAAACAGCGTGTGAGGGAGCAAACCCTTGCTGAAACATGCATTTGGTCATTAGCAAACACAAAGAATTATGAAAATTGCAGTGACCCTTTCTGGTTTTCAGATGATTTCCTAATCTTTCTGTTACCCTCTGATCATAGAGAAGATTTAAAATACAAGCATTTTATCAGTCACTAAAACCTGCTATTGATTTTCTGCAATTTTAGGCTACGAGAGGAGAAGATGAGGTTTCAACTGGATTTGACTGTCCAATTTCTGCTTAAACAAGGACAGGTGGAATTGGAGAGTGCTGCTGAGCTAATACCAGATTATACTGACGCTATTCTCATTCACAAGAGTGTTATTGAAGAACTGAATTGCACAATCCGGGTAATTTACATTTTCTGGAGGAAATTAAGGGCTTTAAATGAATGGATTTTCCTTTGGAGACTGCAGCTTTTATCTAGTTTGACATCTCTGTAATACGTGATTTAATCTCTTTTAATACACTACCATATACCAATGGGCTCAGTTGTCACCTGTTTTGAAAGGTCCTTGAAGCTATTATGAGAGTTCTGTAACATCTCTAATATAAAGGCTACTATCCTGAGCACTGATCAGTGGAAAGGCAGCATCTTTAAGCACTATGTCCATGCTGTATATAGAGAATTAATATCCTATACACCACTCCTACATTCCCCAGTTGTGCAGTCATGTCAGGTAACTGAATGTTGGGCTACAGTGAGACTTCCAAAAATTAAGTGATTCTCCTTTTATATAAAGGTGAAATTGTGGGATCATACATGGCACATTTCATTTTTCATACTCACAATAAAGGTTATTTTCTTGCCATCCCAGCTGCATAAAAATTTGCTTTTTATTGCTACCGCATACAGCCTTCAGTGGTAACTGCAAAATACCTGACACTGGGACAAATTCAAATATTGGAGAGGAAAAATGTTTAGGCCCACATTTTTAAAGGTATTTAAGCATTGCTATGCTCACCATTACAATGCCTACCTGATTTAGGAGCCTCAATGTCATTTCCAAAAAGGATTTAGGCACCTAGGAGCCAAAATTCTATTGACAGTTGATGGGATTTAGGCTCCCAAATCACCTTTGAGAACATCAGGCTCCTACATCAGTTAGGTATTGCAAGCTCAGCAATGCCTAAATACCTTTAAAAACCTGGGCCGTAGCACTTATATAAGGTGGGAGAACAGACAGGTATTGACTGCAGTTTGTTTCACCCTCGTCTGAACTATCCCTTTCCTGATAGTGCTTAACATTGTTAGCTTTTTTGACATGAAGTCTGTCTGGACACCAGCCTCTGAAAAGGATTGCAGTGTGGCACATTAAAATTACTGAAATTAGAAATTGGGAGTCCTGTCCATCCTGTTACAGAAAAAAATTATTCCATGATCCATAAATTATGCTAAAATTACTCTCTCTTTTTCAGGCTCAAGGAGAAAAGAAAATTGCTAGCATGGTGGAAAGTAAGGACTTCTCTAAAGGGATATTTCAGCTGGAATGGGAACATAAAAAAATGAAGATGCTGATGGAAGATCTAAACCAGAGGGCTCGGGATATTCAAAAACTGCATGTTTCAAGAGATCGCCAGCTAGTAAGTAATTTTCTGACTTCAAAAGTGCAAAAAGGGGACTGTTAGGACTGATGCCTAACAAAATCACCAACAGGTACCCAAAAAGTGACTGTATGCTGGAAAGTTCTTGCGGCAAAATCACCAACAGAGCGTTGCTAGCTGTTTGCGTGATCCCAAAAAGGCTTACCTGAACCAGAAAGCGGACAAGTCATCTACAAACATCTGATTGCTATTGGTCAGGAGTTATTTAAGACTATTTTGTTTCCCACCTGACAACAAGATCCTTGCAAACAATATGCTACCTATTGGTGTCTCCCAGAGAAAGACTTTAATAAATTACTGTGAAAGTAAAGTAACAATAAAATTCAAAACTATAAGGCTGTCACTTCACAAAGAAAAAGTGTTCCCTCTCAAAAGGTACCATTTGTTAGAACCATGCTTATGGGCTTTGTGGGACATTAGTCTGTCTAGCTCGATTAGGCAGAAACATTTTGCATTCTCCCCCATGAACATGGCTTGGGGCGTATATCACATCTAATTAATACAGTGTAAATAGACTTAGCCACCTGGTTCTGTCATTGGGAGAAGGAATGGTAAAAGTGTGCCTTTGTTATGTTAGGGCATAACCTCCAGAGCCTTAGTCATCAAAACCATTGGATTTTCTTTTAAGACCTCTTAGAGACTTCAGATTTTGAGAGCTTCTTCTAACAAACAGACACACTTAAGATACTGAGTGTATTAGCGTTAACAATGCTAGACATAATAAATGAATACATGAATGCTTGAATAGAATGTTCAAACAGCGTCTAAGACATCATCTTAGAACTGTTCATTTTATGGTTTATAGAAATGCTTTGTGCTATTCAAGATTAAAACAAATGTTTTTTCTAAGTTTCATATAGTTTGACTGCCAACCTAGGATCTTGGAATGGTTGAAAAACACTCAGATACCCAGTAGTCTGATTTCTCTCTTTTTATTCTGCAGTTCCTAAGCATACTAAACTATGACAGCCGCATCACCCAACAGGTTTCAGTAATGGAGCAGACGCTTGGTGTGATGGATAAGGTAAATCCTAAATGTGTTGTACCTATTGAGTTCCCGGGGGGCAGGCACAAGCCTGCCCACATCTAAAAGCCCCTTCCCCAGCTGGAGGTTGACGAGATCTCACAACTTCATGGGGCCACAGATGGGGTGTGCAGGTACCAGGAATTGTGGGGGAAAGTGCAGCCAGAACCTAAGAAGGTTCTGGAGGAGCCAGAAAAGGGGCTGCAACCTGGCACACTCAAGGCAGATGTGCACCAGGGTCTCCATCATGCTGCAAAAGGGGCAAGTGTTGGGGAGGGGATGAAACACACCAGGTACATGCCGTTGCTCATGGCTCTGTGAAGGAGCTGCCTACATGTGTTGTAACTGAACAAATTAACCTGTAAGTAGCACTGTTTTGTTCAACACAACTCCTTCCCTACCTCCTCCACTAAGACCTCCCATTGCCCTTAACCTTGGTATTATCCTTGACACTGAACTCTGCTGCCTCACATTTGTCTATAGATCTGCCTATCACTACCTACAGAGCATTGTGTGTGTGTATGCTACTCTGCTCCATTGCTAGTCATGTTTTCCTCTAGGCCTTCATCTCCTATTGCTTTCTGTACTGAAACAGCTTTCTTTATGGGCGTCTCATGTCCAGCCTCTCCCTTCTACATATGCATTGTGCTGCCCACCTACATACAAAGAAGCATGAGCATAACACCCATCCACTGGCTCATCCAAATAGAAATTGCCCTTGTTGTTAAAAGCTTCCACAGACTTACTCCAGCATACAATAACTGACATCCCCCACTTTGTCTCCCTATGCTCCTCCTCACAGCTTTAGCATTTGCCACCTTCCTCTCCATCCTTTCACACAATTTCACCAAAGTTGACAGAAGAGTCTTTTTCTCTGTAGCTCCTGCTATCTGGGATAGTACTCCTGCATCTCTACTTCTTTGACTACACCTCTTTTCAAGTTTCATCTTAAAGTCTCTTTTCATCTGGTCCATACCTCTTAGCTTTTTCCTGTCTGCTATTGGTTATAGTAGAACTCCATAAAGAATGTTGGGATACAATTTGTATGAAAGGTGCTGTGTAAAATAAAGTTGCATTGTACTAAACTAGCCAAATAGAAAAGCAAACTGAGCCCCAAGGTGGTGTTTTAGTTGATAAAATTTCCATATAAAGTTTGTCCAAGCAGCTTTAATAAAGCTGCATATTTGCTTTATTCAACTGGAAATGGACAGCTGCACAAGAAGAAGGTGAAGAACAGTCAGAAAATATTTAAAGACCTGGAGAAGCGCATCTGTCTAAAGGAACAAGCAAACTACAAACTTAGCCAGGAGCTGCAAGAAATGCTTGTGTCTGTTTCAGAAAGGCGGCATATCTTTGAAGCAGCTGGTGAGTAACATTCTGTAGCACGCTTTAGATCATAAATAAAAGACATTCATAAAATACATCTCCAACGCTGGTCAGTTCTACTCTCCATCAGCAGCACTATAGGGACAAAACACTGCCAGCAGCAGATTTTTGTTATGTTACATATACACAGACGGTATTGCCCTGCCTAAGGGAGCAATTTCAATATCCAGACACTAAAGATATGTCTAGACTTGAGATTTTTGCTCCTGTAATTAACTGTTGCTAGTACAAGTTGGTGAAACTCCTGTGAAGTCATAAACCTAGTCCCATTTGCATTAGCAGAGACTTTGGTACAATGCCACTGTCCTCTCTAAAAAATAAATTCATCCCTCCTCCTCTCACCATTTGTGCTTGGACAAAAAACAGAAGTAGCAATACATTACAAGAGCAAACATTTGTCCCCAAGTGTGAGCTCTTTTGAAAGTTTAGCCCACACTGTATAATACTTGTCACTGAAATAAGATACGGCCTGGGGCAGAGCCTACAATAATAGATATTTTCTCTGATATGAACTATTTCTGATGTTTTGTTTGCACAGACACACAGCTGGTTTCTGAAAAAGCTGCAAAGGAGCATTACCAGGATATTGTGCAGCGACGACAGCTAGTGGATCTTGCAAAAGAACAGGCCCACGAGATTTCAGTTCTTCAGGCAGAAGTTGAAAGGCTGAGATTGAGAACATTTCCCGCCCTTTTTGAAATGGAGTATTAGCAGAAGGGTACTACTTCCACCAACAAAAATGCATATGAGTTTCTCTCTCTACAAAAGAATTGATTTCTTCCTTTATTTACTATTTTAAAATATTTTACTAGACTGAGTATGAAAGCTATTTTGTACATTTTATACTCAATTTTGGTATGCCTGTTGTAAAACTGCAATTTATGATTTCATAGCTTAATGACAGACGCATGTGTTTATTACTATAGAAACAGATGTTTTGAACAAGTCACCTTGTGTATTCTGTGGTCTGCAATGCATGTTCCTATGATGCTGAAGAATGGAAGCAATTCAGGAAACACTGAGTTGTATTTACTTAGGAAAAAAATATGGGGCAAAATTGCCAAGTAATATAACTAAAAATAGTTGTTAAAAATCAAATTACTAGTATGTGTTGAATGAAATCAAATATATGGATTATTTAGAATGCGACATATCATCATTGCTACATGATACCATGATGACAGGCAGCATTCGGTGCACTTTACCTTGATTATATTATAATTTAAAAAAAACAACAACCCAATGCTCTTGCTTCATTTAACTCCCAAGTCTTGAGTTCAGGATCCCATATTTTACCTCATTAGCTGATGCCATCATACACTGAACAGGTCAATGTCTGTTAACATCACAGGAAAATGCTCTCAGCACTGTTTTTAGGTGTCTGTTTTTTCAATTGCTGTAATTGACATGATACACAATTCTGAACTTGGAAGGCTTGGTAAGTGAAGCATGAACTGGTTTTCAAAGCTGTTTTAAATTCAGGAAGATACAATTTAAATCTACACACACTGTTAATAATTTTGAATCCTAAAGAGTTGAACATCTTTTCATTTTTAAATTATTAGTTTCTTATTTCTGCTCTTAAATTTTATTCCACGTCACAGTATTTTAAAAAAAATAAAAATCTAACAGTCCTTAGATTAAATAAGCCTTATTAGAGCTACCCTACTGGACTCTTCTTAAACAGTTTCTACTATATGCCCCACTAGTGGAGTCCAACTTCAGATGTGTTGGCATGAAATTTCTTGTCATATCACTTCTCTCCCCAAAGAAATAGGAAGCGGATAAGGAAAAGAGGAACCTTTAGTAAATTCTACCATGTGGTCTAAGATGGACCTGCACAGGAATTTCCTGCCATTACAATTTCCACCCACGTGTTCTGAACTGTTTCTTCTCTCATCTTTCCTAGGAAATATGCCTCAAATCGGAGCCCCATTCTAAAGTGACATCACTACCAGCATTAATACTTTTGTTTAGCAAATACTACATTTGTTATCAAAACATCTTGATTGCTGTTGCTGCCTCCTTCTAGATCTGACTTCTGTTTATTATCATTTTAACTATGATTCATAATTAGTCTAATTACCCCTCCACGGTTCTTCCCAGATTTCTTACCTAGTACCAAATCCTCATCAGGAGGAAGGGGTTGAATTCCAATCTAGCAGAACCGAAGAGCCGTGGGAGGGCAGCTACTCCCTTCTGGATGCTCCATCTTCTTACCCAAGCCACTGTTTCAGCCCCTTCTTCATCTTAGTAACCACACAGATTATCAAATGTTTTAATAATAAAACACTGCTTATATAAATTCCCAGTTAGCAGTAAAATTCACCCTATACCTTCCACCCAAGAGGGCCTTGCTGCAGAATTTAGGTCTAGTGTCATCTGATAGACAGGAGCATGGGAATCTGGAACAGCAAAACAAAAATATGCTACTTCTAAACTCAGTTTTTTCCTGATTTCCCTGCAGGTACATCAGAAGTATCTCAGTGTTGAGGAAGGGATTATAAATTGTCACAAGTACAATAAAACAAAGTTACAGCAGATTAGGAATCTGTATGTGTACAACGAATTGGTGCAACTTACACCGGATGAAGAGTGTTTCAAAGTAAAAAAGAAAATTCAGTGAAGAAGCAGCTAAAATAAATGGATGGTAAAGGAGGAGATAGTCAACAGGGAATCAATTTCTCTCACACAATCTCTAACATAATAAAATACCACTCACAAATTAGAACTAAAACGTAAGAAGTAAAAAGGGGAAAATGGCTTTGAGATTTACGAAGAATAACTGCAGAAAGGTAAATTAAATGCAGCCATTTAAATACATTAGACACAGTTCTGTTTTTGTTAAGCACCATAGAATATGTATTGCTTCTAGTAGCACAAGAAATAAAGCCATGTACAAAAACTCAATATTGCTTCAGTAATTGAGAATATGCAATGTGATTACACCTGAACTTAATCCTTAGAAAGCTTACATCAACTGACTGGCAAATTGAAGAAGCTTTCAGAATATGTATGTGTTGAATTCCTCAACATCTTAGTATAACTAGAAAAAGCAGTTAACTTGATCCCATTATATCAAACAAGAGAATGTACAGTGTAAAACTGATCAGAGAAGATGCAGACCGCTGTTTAAGTACAATATTACTAGATTTCATTTTCACATCCACTAATGGCAATTTTCTCAATGAGTAAGTTTCTGCCATACAACTCAAGAGAGAATCCTTTACAGAAAATAACTGCCGCTTACAGCATAAACATAAGCACAGTCTATTACAACAACCCACCACTGAAACAAACTAACATGATGGTTTAATACTTATGATGCAATCAGTTTATATTTAATCTTTTCTGAAGACTTTTTTTTTTTTTTTTTATAACCGAGACCTTTGTAATTGTAAATTACATATCTGTAAAGTCGTCTTCTGTTCTGCTGTAGTGTAGTAACTTGTCTTCTAATCCAAAATTGTCTATCAACAGAGCGAGGCTCAGTTTATTGCCATCTGTAGACAAAGCTGACTGGAGTTCATAAAGCATCAACTGGGTGCTGCATCTCCATTTCGTTATCAAAAACTCCAATTCTGATGGGTTATTCTGAAATAGGGAGGAAAGGTTACTTACTGAGTTGCAGAAATTATAGAAAAATAATGTTTGGAACTTTACAGATATTTATATAACTTAATGAACTGAAGGAGCCCCGAAACAATTACAATAAACTATATGCAGAGAGAATTTCTGCCTCCACAGGAGTGGAATGTAACAATTACTTCTGTAATTGTCCAGAACAGGAAATGGGAAAAACAGCTCATCTGTTTCCACTACAGTGGAAGCTTAGGTATGAAGAATGTAATTAAGTGAATTAGAATTTGACCCCACATCTCCTACAAAATGTTGCATGGATCTTTATCATCTACATATAGGATCTCTGCACTTTCAGCAGTAGAACATCCACTAACAATGATGGGAAATTAAGTTGTAATCGAAGGGAGAAGTACTATCTCATGAATCAACACTGTTTTCAGCAATACCAATGCATCAACATTGGCAGCATTCAGACCCAAGAATCTAACATGGTGAAAAAAGGCCTGTGCTTGTCTACACTACAGCTTCTGTGGTTGTTTCTATTAGTAGAGTTGTACTGTTGGTAAATTACACATACGATTTTGTCTAGTGTAGACAAGACATAAGCACTGGTAGTCTCCCAGTCAAGTATGAACACTTTTCACAATAAAAGACAGAGGTCAAGAACAGTTAAAATGTATTTGAAATAAACATCAGGTTTAAAAGTCATTCTTAAAGATCTACATTATTATGCATTATTTTTTACTGCATTTCTTTTAGTTTGGATGATGAACACAGAATAGTCTTTCATTTTGGTTTCTCATCGGTTTCAGTTTCAGGTTCTCATGTATAAGCCCAATGCTACAATCTTTAGGCTCGAAACACTACCAAGGAATGTTTTTGTTTTAAAAAAATATTTCGCCAATAGAATTTAAAAGAACACACAAAGAAACATTTCTATTAGAGTTGGTCACAATTTTTGGAATTTTGAAATTAAATTTAAAACAGGAAAACAAAATCAACCAACTTTCTTCCCTGGTTTTTGACTAGCTCTAATGTCTACTGGTTTTAGGAGTTTATAAAAATGTCTTTTTACAGAACCAAAATTTGCCCTGATACTGACCCTAAATAAATTATGTCCCCCCTGCCTGGCCCCATGTCAAAGAGAAAAGATTTAGAGCTGAGATAGTGTGACCTATTCAGAAACTCTTCTCACCTTGGATCTGTACATCTTGACCAGTTTGAGTCTTCGAAGCAGCTCTTCCTTCTCTTGGACCTGCTTCCGCAATCTTAATTTTTCCTCCAGTAGTTCTTGTTGACTAAGGTCAGCCCCCAACACCACAGAGTGTGGAGAATTCTGAACAAGTCTACAGCAATGTCTCTCCTGTAAAGGACTTATCAAACTTGTATTTGCAGCACAGTTCTTCTCCAGGATTTCACAGCTATCTTGTAATCTGGAACAGGATCCTTTTGCCAACAGAGCCCCTTCTTCAGAAGTACTGTAATCTTTTTCTTCAATATCTACTTTAAGGCGTTTTGCCACAGTGAAACTAGAATTAAATGAACGTCTTGCTTTCTTTAATCGCTCCTTAAGTGTTGTGCTCATTGGCTAAAGAAAATGACAAAGGAACAAAAAAAATATCAAAACAATAATTTTGCTAATATAAACTGTTTATTTGGGAGAAGTAAGAACAAAAGTGACCTTAATCTAAGTAGTAAGTTTACCGGTTCAATTTTTACAGTATATGTAAACCCCACTATGATGTAAATTTTCACAGTTACCACTACAGATTTCACAAATGTGACTGAGCAATTATCTTCCTCCTCTCACATGTATACCTACACACACTCACTCAGCAGCTAGATGTAAGAAAGAGTTGTGGCTCCAACCTTCCTGACTTCATTTCTCAGGACCAAATCCTGCTGTCCTTATTCAATGACTCAAGGAGAATTTTCTTTAAGAAAGGAAGTACAACTATCCTAATTGTCTAGTACAACTACCTTAATTGTCAAGGAGAGATACAGGATACTACTTTTAGAAACTGTTACAGGTCAGTATGTTATCACTGTAAAAAAATCTCAGCATGGAAATCTACTGCTGGAGACTTCAGAACTAGAGGAAACTCAAGATACCTACTCGATCAATAGCACAGCCTTGTAATTCCCCTCCCCTCTTTTAGTTTCAAGTATTGCTCACAATGTGCTATGTACTTTCCAAATATAAAGCCCAGCAAGGAATTCCCACAAGTAGGGAAATTAATAGTTAAAGGAAAACTATAGTGTAATAAGTAAGGTAGTGCAATCACTATAAATATAATTATAAAGAAGTAAATCAATAAGTTTCTGGAAGTAAAAACCAATAATTTTTTTTTAAAAAAACCTCTGCCTTCATGACCAGTTAATGATGCAAAGTAGGCCTGAAGGAATCCTTTCCTTCACTGGACAGCACTGCAAGTCAAGCATTTCAAAGTTATTTGTAAGGCAGATCCCCTATTTTTTTGTTTAAGGGAAAAAAACACATCCGTAAGCACTAAAAAAAAAAAATTAAATTATAGAACTCAGTTTATAGTAGCTTTGAAACTGTTTTCAAGTGTTTTCTACTAGGAAAATTCTTGCAGGTCTATTCTGCAGGAAAGAAAGCTGCCTCGCTGACTGAATATAAACACAGATATGTCTAAATACTGCTTTAAAAATCAATTCAACATATATTCTTATTATGAGCCTGATTTTGCCACCCTGACTCAAGCTGAGTAGCACTCAAAATCCAAATGGGACTACTTGCACAGTAAGGTACTACTCAACATGTGTACGGTTGGCAGAATTGGACCACACTAAATTAATTTAAATTGAAGTAATTTAAGTTAACTAATGCAAACATAATATACTCCTGGGGGAATTCTGTGCCACCATGCAAGCACAGAGTTAATGTCCCCTGAAGATTTTTTCCCTCCCGCAGAATAATTGGATTCTGACAGGGAGGCGAAGGGAAGCCATGAGAGAGGTCACGCTTGCAATTACACCTTTCACCCAACAGCAGCTGATGTGGTTCCAGAAGAGAGGGCGGCTGGCACACAGGCTGGAGCAGCCACCCATGAAGAGGAAGGGGGAAGAGGCTGCCTTCCTCACAGCTCCCTGCCCCCAGGGCCAGGTGAGGAGCAGAGCTGGCTCTGGCGTTTTTGCCACCCCAAGCAAAAAAAAAAAAAGTGGGGGGGGGGGCGCAGATTGGATTTTGAATGTGCCGCCCTAAGATTGGCCTGAATGCTGCTCCTTACAATGTGCAGTCCCAAGCATGTGCTTCCTAGCCTAGTGCCTAGAGCCGGCCCTGGTGAGGAGGCACGGAATATGGGGGAGACAGAGTGGTGCTGCTGGGGGAGGTGGGGGTACACAGACTGGGGTTCAGAAGGGCTAGTCAGGGGCACAGGAGCTAGTGGGGTGACAACACTGAGCCAGGGGATGAATGGGAGTGGGGGTGCAGGGCCATATGGGGACATGTGCAGCTATGCCTGGCTGAAAGGGAGTGGCTAGGGGTCAGCCAGGGGCTGCATGGGAGAGGCTCCCAAACTCCCTAACAGTCCCTCCCCCGCAAATAAAACTGTTTGATACTTCTCCACCCACACCCAACAACCCTCCAGTTTTATTCCCAGGCTCCTTCCCAGCACTTCCCTCTTAGCTTCTCCATTACCCCAACTCTCCCAAGCCTTTGCACTGCTTCTGAGGGGCGAGGGAAATACGTTTCCGTATTATAGTTTAAATGAATTATTACTCAAAGTTCTGTATTAATATGCCTAGTAAGGAATCTATTTATCAAAAAAAGTTCTGAATCTTTTTTGTTGTCTGTATTGTTACAGACATTCTTCCTGACTTGAAATAAATTACCAAAATAACTGAAACTGGCATTATTATATTGTGTCATTTTGACAAACAAAATATGCAGAATTTTGCAGAATTTTTAATTTTTTGGCCTAACATTCCCCAGGAATAACAACAGGCTCTCTCTGTTGCAGTTCTCCAGCTGTAATGGTTATTCCAGGTAGCCAGTGCTCAGATTCCTGTTCTATCTGAAACAAGCATTACCACTATTTCTACTACATCAACCACTGAATATCACTGGACCTCAGAGATGGTCATCAGAAGAATCAAATAAGTGTCAGGCTTGAGGCCAAGAGAAGTTTCTATACCCCACTGCTTTTTAAAGTCCAAGGCCACCATTTTAGAATGGTTATGGTTTTGAGAGCCTCAGTGTTAGAGCGGCCAAACTGAGGCACCTTACACAGCTTAATTTCAGAAGGTGGGTGCTCAGCATGTTCTGAAAACACAAAGTCACTGAATTCAAAAATCACTAGTCATTCTTGAATGACTAATATTTTATATCCTAATAAAATATTTAAATTTTGAGAAAACCTAAACAATATAAGAACATAAGAAAGGCCGTACTGGGTCAGACCAAAGGTCCATCCAGCCCAGTATCCTGTCAACCGACAGTGGCCAATGCCAGGTGACCCGGAGTGAGTGGACCTAACAGGTAATGATCAAGTGATCTCTCTCCTGCCATCCATCACCCCCCTTGACAAACAGAGGCTAAGGACACCATTCCTTACCCATCCTGGTTAATAGCCATTAATGGACTTCATCTCCATGAATTTATCCAGTTCTCTTTTAAACCCTGTTATAGTCCTAGCCTTCACAGCCTCCTCAGGCAAGGAGTTCCACAGGTTGACTGCGCGCTGTGTGAAGAAGAACTTCCTTTTATTTGTTTTAAACCTGCTGCCCACTAATTTCATTGGGTGGCCCCTAGTTCTTTTATTATGAGAACAAGTAAATAACTTTTCCTTATTCACTTATAGTTAAAAGACACTTATCACAATCTGTCCCTATGCTGGCCAGGCCCCTGTTTTAATGTGTGCCATGGTCAATTTAACATCAACACAGTGCATGCAGGGGCATTACATCAGAGAAGTAATAGGCAATGTAGAGCTGAACATCTTAAGACCTAATACATTGCATTTCCATTTGGTATAGAGTTTTTCATACAAGCTGTGCTCCAAACTTGAGAGTTAAATAATACCAATTTGATTTCAGGTGTGATTTGAAAAACAGATGGGAAAGTCAGCAAGGAAAGCTGTCAGATGCAGCAAAGGGTAATGCTGTTATAACTGTGGTAAGACTGTAATGCGACAGACTAAGCTAATGCTAAGTGAGCAAAAGGGGGCAAGGTTGGGGAAGAGTGGGCTGGAGCAAGGGCGATGTGATTGCATTATTCTGTGTGTGTCAAAGTACAGGCAGAAGCAGCAGCAACATTCTGCATATGCTGGAGCCTAGAAAGCTGAGACTTGGAGCCTTTGGTACAGATGAGAAGGATTAAAGAAGTGAGTTTAAATAATGTCCTGAATATCTTTATAGGTATTTATAAGGTTCCTATCACTTCTTAGCTCGGCATTCGGGGTATTCAGTACTTAATGCATGTCATAATCAAAGCACGCATATTTAGAGTACATTACCCATTAATTTTAATTCTGGGCATAAACTATCTGTTACCACATATATTCTGTCAAAGTATTCCATGGACCTCCAAACATCAAGTAAAGTTTGCTCTCCATTGGTGTTGCAATACCTAGCTACAATGGGAAATCTTCACTAATAGAATGGCATATAAAAGGCTTTCATACCTTTTTCCCTGAGCCAGTGCTCTGAGGAGGTAGTGTCCCATGGTCCTTTGGAGTACTGCACAGTGATGTTGATTTGTCTAAAAATGGTGTTTCCATCTTGAGAATAAGTTAATATACTGTAGAAATAATACAGAAACATATTAATATGCAGAATAGACATATAACTCGACAAGTCAGGTCCTTTTCCCTCTGCTTAAGGTTAGAATGTGATGAAACAGGACCACCAAGTGGCCAAGGAAACAAGTTAAAAGCAATGGTAAGAAAATATCAACACTAGCCTATTTTCCAGTTGTTCAGTTTACAAAGTTATCTGTTTATATAGGGCCTTATTCAGCCAACCTCATTTCCACGGAGTTGTACATTGCTCTGAGAGTAGCCCTCTTGATTACAATAGGATAAATGGCAGTACTACTCAGTATAAGGTTGGCAAAACTTGGCCCTTATTAAGTTTTGTCTATTTCTTTGTCTCTTTGGTCTTCATGTAGGATTAGAGATAACGTACTGCATAGAAAGAAGAAATTTTATATTCTTATTTTAATATGGTTTCCAGTCTCCATCATCAGCCTCTGTCATTTGCACCAACACTGGTGGGCTCTCAAACTCTCCAGAGGCAGTGGCATGTATTTATAAAGAAACGGAATCCATTATCATATGCTCGGAAAAGGCTAGATCCTGCCATATCTTACTCTTAGTCATATGCATAATCCTCACAGATACCCCATCGACTTCAAAACTTGAGCTCTTCTTACTACTTGTTTGAGTAAGGATTACTCCTATGAGTAAGGCCTTGAAGAATCAGTCCCTCGGTTTGGCCATTTCTCACTTAGAGATAAAAGACTGCTAAGCACTACAGGATTTTTACTGTACAACTGTACAAGCAATTAAGATTTTTTTAAATAAAACAATAATTATATATACAGGAGCTCTGAAAATAATCTAGTATTTTATTTGAAGTGTGATCCTTTTAGGCATGCCCCATGGATAAATATATTACTCATGCAAGTGGAATTTTAGATTAAAATGAAGAGGCCCCAATTTGCTCAATAAAGCACACTGATTAACATGGTAAGTAGTACTTCTCCACACATTCCAACTTTACATTGATGTGACAACATTTAATTTAGTTTATGCAGTGTAGTGTAGCTGTGTCGGAGGATATTAGAGAGACAAGATGAATGAGATAATATCTTTTATTGGACCAACTTCTTCTTAAGTTTTCTTCTTCTGAAGAACAACAGAAGTTGGTCCAATAAAAAAAATTAACTCACCCACCTTGTCTCTTTAATTTAGTTTGGCATTTCTGCACCACCTGCTAATGCCCAACATGCAGCTGGAAAGTTGTCAGTTATGCCTTCCAATGCCTGGAGACAGATATTAGCAGTTTAGAAACAGAATAGAGAAGCCTTTTAAAGTTAAGGGTATTTAAACAAGTTATATGAGTAGTGTAAGATTACAAGGTACCATCTCCCCACAGGCTGAGGGCACCAAAGCTCTCCAAACCCTTACTGTCTCAAAGAACGAGCTACAAGGGAATCCAGGTCAGGTCTGCATGGCTGCATAGACAAAGTATTAGCCCTTATTTGTCTTAGTGCTAAATCAAATCCATGTTACCTTGTCATTCAAGATTCAGCACATAGTATTCTATTTTAGGTTAATTTTTTAAAAGGCTGTTAATCATGTGTCTTAGCAACTAATACATTCTGCAAATGCTACCCATTTCAGGTAACAGTGGTAAGTTATTTTCAGAGCACAGCAGTAAGTTACTTCATAATTTAAGCAAGAGGCTAGGAAAAATTCACATCATACCTATACAATATTTCACAGATAAGTAGTAAGTCTCTCCCCACTAAGCAACAGAACATTTTAAAACCTGAAAACAGCCTTCAGTAGAGCTCTCTGTGTCTTTCTGAAATCCAATGGCCTACCGTTAACCTTTACACAGGTTACTTTTCTTCAAGAAATCATTTATTCTACTAACAAAAAATTTCCAAGCGTGCCATGGTGTCAGCATGAATCTGTAATTGCACTTCTCCATAGGTCTCTGCGACTCTGCCCTGCATAGTGAGAATCCTCCCCTTATGAATCAGGATCAATTTTATTCCCATGCAAAAACACCATTTAACATATAAATACAGCGTCTTCCATTGTAAATGGAACCACTGGGAAGTAGGAGAGCAGGATCTTTTCCTCAGCTCTGCTACTGACTCACAGCGAGGCCTCAGGCTAGTCCCTTCCGTGCCTCAGTTTCCCTACTGCACAATGGCGGTAATGCCGTTTACTTTGTGAACAGCTCTGACATATATTTGGACAAACATAGTATAAAAGCTAGTTATTAATGTCATTTCATGCTCAGTGCCCTTTGCACCCTGATTAACCAAATGCAGAGCTACGGGGTAGCCCATAGGCAGGGTCACTGCTCTCAGCAGTTCGTCTGACATGGGGTAACCACCCCCCCCTTCCATGCTGCCATCCCCCGCAGGGCACAGCCCCCTCCCAGGCAATACCAGTGCGGGGAAGGGGGAGAATCACCCCATTAACACGGGGTAACCCCCCCCCACACCATCCCCTGCAGGGCACAGCCCCCTCCCAGGCAATACCAGTGCGGGGGGGGGGGGAGAATCACCCCATTAACACGGGGTAACCCCCCCACACACCATCCCCTGCAGGGCACAGCCCCCTCCCAGGCAATACCAGTGCGGGGGGGGGAGAATCACCCCATTAACACGGGGTAACCCCCCCACACACCATCCCCTGCAGGGCACAGCCCCCTCCCAGGCAATACCAGTGCGGGGGGGGGGGGAGAATCACCCCATTAACACGGGGTAACACCCCCACACACCATCCCCTGCAGGGCACAGCCCCCTCCCAGGCAATACCAGTGCGGGGGGGGGAGAATCACCCCATTAACACGGGGTAACCCCCCCACACACCATCCCCTGCAGGGCACAGCCCCCTCCCAGGCAATACCAGTGCGGGGGGGGGGGGGGAGAATCACCCCATTAACACGGGGTAACACCCCCCCCCCATGCTGCCATCCCCTGCAGGGCACAGCCCCCTCCCAGGCAATACCAGTGCGGGGGGGGGGGGGGGAGAATCACCCCATTAACACGGGGTAACACCCCCCCCCCATGCTGCCATCCCCTGCAGGGCACAGCCCCCTCCCAGGCAATACCAGTGCGGGGGGGGGGGGGGAGAATCACCCCATTAACACGGGGTAACACCCCCCCCCATGCTGCAGGGCACAGCCCCCTCCCAGGCAATACCAGTGCGGGGGGGGGGGAGAATCACCCCATTAACACGGGGTAACACCCCCCCCCCCATGCTGCCATCCCCTGCAGGGCACAGCCCCCTCCCAGGCAATACCAGTGCGGGGGGGGGGGGGAGAATCACCCCATTAACACGGGGTAACACCCCCCCACACCATCCCCTGCAGGGCACAGCCCCCTCCCAGGCAATACCAGTGCGGGGGGGGGGGGGGAGAATCACCCCATTAACACGGGGTAACACCCCCCCCCCATGCTGCAGGGCACAGCCCCCTCCCAGGCAATACCAGTGCGGGGGGGGGGGGGAGAATCACCCCATTAACACGGGGTAACCCCCCCCCACACCATCCCCTGCAGGGCACAGCCCCCTCCCAGGCAATACCAGTGCGGGGGGGGGGGGGAGAATCACCCCATTAACACGGGGTAACCCCCCCCCACACCATCCCCTGCAGGGCACAGCCCCCTCCCAGGCAATACCAGTGCGGGGGGGGGGGGGAGAATCACCCCATTAACACGGGGTAACCCCCCCACACACCATCCCCTGCAGGGCACAGCCCCCTCCCAGGCAATACCAGTGCGGGGGGGGGGGGAGAATCACCCCATTAACACGGGGTAACACCCCCCCCCATGCTGCAGGGCACAGCCCCCTCCCAGGCAATACCAGTGCGGGGGGGGGGGAGAATCACCCCATTAACACGGGGTAACCCCCCCACACACCATCCCCTGCAGGGCACAGCCCCCTCCCAGGCAATACCAGTGCGGGGGGGGGGGGGGGGAGAATCACCCCATTAACACGGGGTAACACCCCCCCCCATGCTGCAGGGCACAGCCCCCTCCCAGGCAATACCAGTGCGGGGGGGGGGGGGGAGAATCACCCCATTAACACGGGGTAACACCCCCACACACCATCCCCTGCAGGGCACAGCCCCCTCCCAGGCAATACCAGTGCGGGGGGGGGGGAGAATCACCCCATTAACACGGGGTAACACCCCCCCCCCATGCTGCCATCCCCTGCAGGGCACAGCCCCCTCCCAGGCAATACCAGTGCGGGGGGGGGGGAGAATCACCCCATTAACACGGGGTAACACCCCCACACACCATCCCCTGCAGGGCACAGCCCCCTCCCAGGCAATACCAGTGCGGGGGGGGGGGGGGGGAGAATCACCCCATTAACACGGGGTAACACCCCCCCCCATGCTGCAGGGCACAGCCCCCTCCCAGGCAATACCAGTGCGGGGGGGGGGGGGGAGAATCACCCCATTAACACGGGGTAACACCCCCACACACCATCCCCTGCAGGGCACAGCCCCCTCCCAGGCAATACCAGTGCGGGGGGGGGGGGAGAATCACCCCATTAACACGGGGTAACACCCCCCCCCCATGCTGCCATCCCCTGCAGGGCACAGCCCCCTCCCAGGCAATACCAGTGCGGGGGGGGGGGGAGAATCACCCCATTAACACGGGGTAACCCCCCCCCACACCATCCCCTGCAGGGCACAGCCCCCTCCCAGGCAATACCAGTGCGGGGGGGGGGAGAATCACCCCATTAACACGGGGTAACACCCCCACACACCATCCCCTGCAGGGCACAGCCCCCTCCCAGGCAATACCAGTGCGGGGGGGGGGAGAATCACCCCATTAACACGGGGTAACACCCCCCCCCCCATGCTGCCATCCCCTGCAGGGCACAGCCCCCTCCCAGGCAATACCAGTGCGGGGGGGGGGAGAATCACCCCATTAACACGGGGTAACACCCCCCCCCATGCTGCAGGGCACAGCCCCCTCCCAGGCAATACCAGTGCGGGGGGGGGGGGGGGGAGAATCACCCCATTAACACGGGACCCAGGCCCCTCCCACCATGTCCACGGAGAGGTGGGACCCGAAGGGGCTGGACTAGCCCCCGGTAGCAGGGGCCTGACCCCCAGGCAACGGGGCGGGGGGTGGCTGAGGTGACCCCCACCCCTGCAGGGGGGGAGGGGCTTTCCCCTCGGTACCTCACGCTCCTCAGCGGGCCACGCGCCCGCCCGACTCTGCGGCCTGACGCTCGGTCGGGTTAAAATAGCTCCAATCCAATCTCCCGCTCGAGGGGAGGAGGAGCCGAGTTTGAGGCGGGCGCGGGCAGGAAGGAGCGGGCGGGCGCGTGAAGGAAAGAGAAACGCCGAGGCCGCCAGCTCCCCAGGGGAAGTGACACCGCGTGCGGGCGGGCGCGCGAAGGAAAGAGAAACGCCGAGCCCGCCAACTCCCCAGGGGAAGTGACACCGCGTGCGGGCGGGCGCGCGAAGGAAAGAGAAACGCCGAGCCCGCCAACTACCCAGGGGAAGTGACACCGCGTGCGGGCGGGCGCGCGAAGGAAAGAGAAACGCCGAGGCCGCCAGCTCCCCAGGGGAAGAGACACGGCGCGCGAGGGAAAGATTGCGTGCGGTCGGGCGCGCGGAGAGAAATTTACGTCCCGCTCTGCGGAGTGGGCAGCGGATGGGCGTGGCCAGAGGGGAGATAAACTCCACTCTCGGGCGGGCGGGAATGAAGAGAGGGGAAAGGGGCAGGACTGTGCACCGACATGGTGGGAGGGGGGAAGGATTGTGGAGCTGCCTGGCCCAGGCTGATTTGGGAGGCAGGGAGGGGATTTCAAAATACTTAGAGAGGGAATGCAGGGGCTTAATTTCTAGCCCCCCCACCCCCCCCAGCATCATGCAATGCCCCCCAAACCAGTGAGACACCATCCCCCCAGGCCAGATAGCTGGTTATTCCATGACATAGGGGCAGCATCAAGTCATGCAGCTGGGTGAATAATTATACCCCCGTCCCCCTTGGACACCTAGTGGTGCACTCACTCAGCTTCTCAGTGGGCTAGTGCCCACCCCAAATGCCAGCACTGTTCTGGATATTTCATTGACAAAACTGGCCCTGGGCATCTCACTGAAACTCGGTGAGTTTCTCCCTCATGCAAGGGAAATACTGCCTGAAAACGAGCCCCAGTGGGAAACCATCTCTGCTCCTTTGGCCTGAGGGCCGATTCTTGGGGCAGACCTGACAGAACAGACAAGAAATAGCGCTACCATCCCCTACACACATAGTGAGGCTAAAAAATATCCCACAGAAAGAAGGAGAGACGTTCAAAAGAAACAAAAGAGCAAAGACAGGAGCAATCATGTTCCTAAAGTCAAAGGTAAATGAAATCATATGAAGAGTAAAGAAAAGAGAATATGGAATAACTGAAAATAAAGCAGCATGATTGGAAAAAAGGGCTTTGAGAGGCAGAAAATATGGATAGCTAGGCCGTAAAGGAAAAATCAGAGGACCAAATAATTTTTAAAAGGAAGTAAGTGAGAGATGGACACACATCTCTATTCCTCACACCAAAAATTGATCACAGTATTGAAGTGATCTTCTGTTGAAGAGCAAACAAGCCCAAAACAGAACTCCACTTGCCCAATTTAAAATTAGATTTAAGAATGGCTATGCATCTAGTTGGTAGCATCTAATGGCAGAACTAGCCACTAAACTGCATACTTTTTATATCACTGCACCCTGCATAAAGTTCTCTCCGTTCCATGCTCTTGTATTCTGCTCTCCCACTTTGGGTGTAGATCTCTCAATGACATCAGAGCAGAATCTTGTATCCCATCAAGTAAAAAAAGTTCAAGTAGGGTATGTTATTCTTCAAGCACATGAATTTTTACTTATCATTTGAAGGGATCTTGCCACATCTGGTAAGCCCAAAATGTGACCTATGCCGGTATCTGCAATAAAAATCAAATAATCATTTTTTAAAATATATTAAAATCTGTCTCTTTAGACCTACAATGAAAGTTGTGTCATGTTTTAGCAGAACTCCTAATACAATTGCACTTTTCAAGTGGGTGGAAATTCAAACGTACAGTAACCATATAGCATGTCTCAAAGTTCTCAACAAGTCTTCTTCCGCCTTAGTGATGATAACTTTTTTAGATTACTCTCTCTTTGTTGTGCAGACATCCAAATATTTCAGTTGCACAAGATGAACAAGGTTTTAGATTTTAGATATTCTTAACTGCTAAGATTCCATTAAGATTTTACAAGAACCTAGTGTGAAAAATGTAGATACGCAGCAGAAGCATTATATACGTAATTATTATTACGGTAGTGTAGCACGTAGTAACTGCAACTGAAATCAGGATTCTGTTGTGCTAAGTGCCTATGTATGTAGAAAGTAAGATACAGCTGCATGTCCAAAGAATTTATAATCCAAATAGACTAGACAAAGGGTATGAGAAAAGAAATATTATCCCTAGTCACAGGCAGGGAGCACAGCTACAGAGGTATTATGGTCCTGATTCAGCATGGTACTTAAGGACATGCTTAGTTCCCCTGAAGTCAATTGACTTGCCCAGCGTCACACAGGAAGTATGTGGTAAAGCTGAGAACTGAACTGCAATCTTTGTGCATCCCAGTCCAGGGCCTTAATAATAAAACCACCTGTCCTATTGGCTAGTATGGTTATTCAGTACTTCAGGGTAGCAAGAGGGATAAAACCAAAATCTTCCTGCTTGAAAAGAACATGTTCCTATTACTTGAGCTAGAGGAGAATCTTCATCATCTCTTATCAGTATTCTAGGGTTTATGGCACATTGTAGAGCACTTCTAATTGCATCCAGTAGAGGGTACTGCTACATACACACAACTAGCCATCTCATTACAATATGCTATATCAGTGTTTCCCAAACTTGGGACGCAGCTTGTCCAGGGAAAGCCCCTGGCACGCCCGGCCGGTTTATTTACCTGCCGTGTCCACAGGTTCGGGCAATCACGGCTCCCAGTGGCCGCAGTTTGCTGTGCCCGGCCAATGGGGGCTGCAGGAAGGGCAGCCAGTACTTCCCTCGGCCCATGCTGTTTCCCGCAGCCCCCATTGGCTGGGCACAGCGAAATGCGGCCACTGGGAGCCGCGATCCGCCGAACTTGCGGACGCGGCAGGTAAATAAACCGGCCTGGCGGGCCAGGGGCTTTTCCTGGACAAGCGGCGTCCTAAATTTGGGAAACACTGTGCTAGATTATGAATTAATAGGGGCTATTGTTTAATTTTTTTTTTCATTTCATAACCAGAATGATTTATTTAAGCAAAACAAGACAGAGGAATGAAATGAATTTGCAGGACATTCTTCACCGGATTATAACAATTTTGAGGTCTAATTGCCGAATATGATATTGTCCCTTGAACCGCTTTAGGGATGCTTTGTTGCCTAAAGAACAAAGAACCATATGTACCTCCAATTTAGTTTCCTCTGTTCCTTGGCACTTTAATACATAAAGTGCCACCTGACTCTTCTCACTTCAATTTATACCAGTTTACCCCAGAATCTGACTGTACATGTTCAGAGCACTCTATGACATGATCTCACTCATTAATCTGACATTCCTAAGAAAATACTAATATTCAAACACTGGCACTGATTGCACAAGAGCATCACCCATATTCTGTTCCAGTATAAGAGCTTACATTGTCCATAGTAGCAAAACAGTTAATGTTTGTGAGATATGTAAGGCATAAATAATAAATAATATAGACTCAGGATGTAGAGGACCCAGATTGAATGTCATGGATTCTGCATTCTAAAAGTTCCTGCATCATTACAAAGCCTATTTTAAAACCAGTTGCAAGGCAGAAAAGCTAGGATCTTCCCCATAAGTCTTGCTGATGGGTGATGCTGATGTTATTCAACATACTGAGCAGCAAGTCTAAATCCATGCATAGGTTAACCCAGGGATCTCAAACTCAAATCACGATGAGGGCCACATGAGGACTAGTACATTGGCCCGAGGGCCGCATCACTGACACCTCTTCATATAGAGGTACAAAAGCCCTTCTCCCTGGCCCACCCCAACTCCACCCCTTCCATGAGGCCCCGCCCCTGCCCAGTCTCTTCCCACCACTTCCCCACCCCATTCCAACCCCTTCCCCAAAATCTCCACCCTGCCCCGCCTCTTCTCCGCCTCCTCCCCTGAGCACTTGGCTCCCCGCTCCTCCCCCCACCCCTCCTGGAAAGCACTAAGCGCCTGGAGGTAGGCAGAGGAGCGGGGACACGGCGCACTGGGGGGGCAGCAGGTGAGGGGAGCTTGGCAGCCGCAGGAAATAACTCCGGGGGGGGGGCGTGCAGGGAGCTGAGCGGGCCGCAGCAAAAAACTCCGTGGGGCCACATGTGGCCCATGGGCCACTTGTTTAAGACCCCTGGGTTAACCCCTTTTCTAATTTTCTGAGATCAGAAGTGTTATGGAATGCCATATGATTTATCTTGACACAAACCACACTGCACACTCTGCATATTTTTTATAGCTGGAGGCCGTAAGGTGGAGTGTTTTTATGTGCTCAGCCACTAGCTGCTGCAGAAATTTCCAAAGTTCTTCCCATTACCCTGTGGGCCTAAAGCTGTGTTTTCACTGGCTGCACAGGTCTGAATAATATTTGCTCCTTGCAAAGTGTTCTGACTTGTTTATACCCACATGAGTGTATTAAAAGACGACTTTATAGGCTACATTCATGGAGTTGTACAAGCGGATACCAAGTCTAAACTTGACTAAGTGGGTCAGAGTCTGCTCTCACAGTCGTGTAAATGGGTAGCAATTCCACAGAGCTCAATGGAACGACAATGTAAGACTAACACAAGAGCAGAATCCCACTTTCTCTGTCTTGGGTTTGAAGTTTGTTTGGGGCTTCTTTTACAACACTCTTCAATGTCATAAGAGATCCTTCCTGGAAAGAAAAACAAGAGTAATTTACTATAGCTGTGAGGCATTGCAACTCCTGATTAGAAAGGATAATCTAAATGCCAGCTAAAATGGACTTCCTGATTCCTATTACTGCTTTACCTCAGAATACCTAAATGGGTGATGCCAGGTGGTAATAACAGGGAGTAGCAGCAGCCTATGCCTTCTCTCTCTGTGTTTGTGGGATTTTCTCTGGTGCGGTCATGCAAAAAAATTATGAACGCGTTTGAAGTCTTTACAAGATTTTAAAAGAAGAGACAGAGAAGGGAAACAATAAACAGACCTCCAGTGTTTCTGTGCTTGGCAGGGAACTGATTGAGCATCATTTTAAGAAAATTCAAACCTTTCACATTTTAACGTCAACTCCTTGCCCAAACTAGGCACCAAGCTACAAATGTTGACACTTGTGATGGTCTAAGCAGGTTCTTGTTGTGTTAAAGATATTTGGTAGATGTTGGTTTTATTAAGAAAGGTTCAGCTTTTGCATTTTAATTCACAGCCCAGGAAAATGTTAAATCTTAGTTTTGCATTCTGCTTTCAAAACTTACTCAAAAACAAAAAGTGGCATTTCTGGGGGAGGACCCAATGGATATTCCCTGGGCTAACTATGTGAGAAACAAAGCTTTGGCTTTCAACCTTGACCCTTTTTTCTTTACTTCCTTGATCATAGATTTGAAGGCCAGGAGGGACCATTATGATCACCTAGTTCAGCAATTCTCAAACTGTGGGTCAGGACCCCAAAATGGGTCGCGACCCTGTTTTAATGCGGTCGCCAGGGCTGGTGTTAGACTTGCTGGGGTCCAGGGACAAAGCCTGAGAAGCCCACTGCCCGGGGCCAAAGCTGAAGCCTGAGAGCTTCAGCCCTGTGTGGCAGGGCCAGGGTTACAGACCTGCCGCTTAGGGCTGAAGCCCTTGGGCTTCATCTTTGGCCCACCCGCCCAGAGTGGTGGGGTTCAGGCTTTGCCCACCCCACCCCCCAACCAGAGCAGCTAGGCTTGGGCGGGATCAGGCTTTGATCCCCCATCCTGGGGTCGTGTAGTAATGTTTATTGTCAGTCAGGGTTCACAGTGCAATGAAGTTTGAGAACACCTGATCTAGTTTGACTTTCTATATAATACAGGTCATAGAACACCAAAATATAATTCCTTTTGAACTAGAGCACATCTTTTAAAAAGACATCTAATCCTGAATTTGAAATTGCCAGTGTTGGAGAATCCACTGTGACCTTTGGTAAATTGTTCCAATGATTAGCTTGTCTCATTGCTAAAAAATTACTCTTTATTTCCAGTCTGAATTTGTCTAGCGTCTACTTCCAGCCTTTGGATTGTGTTATACCTTTCTCTGCTAGATCGAAGTGCCCATTATCAAATATTTGTTCCCCGTGTAGATACTTTTAGGCTGTGATCAAGTCACCCCTTAACCTTCTCTTTATTATGCCAAGTAGATTGAGCTCATTGAGTCTGTCCCTATAAAACAGGTTTTCTAATCCTTTAATCATTCTCATAGCTCTTCTCTGAATCCTCTCCAATTTATCAAAATCCTTCTTGAATTATGGGCACCAGAACTGGACACAACATTCCAGAGGCAGTCACACCAGTGCCAGATACTGAGGTAAAATAACAGTTCTACTCCTACTTGAGATTCCCCTGCTTATGCATCCAAGGATCACATTAGCCCTTTTTGCTACAGTGTCTTATCAGGGTCTGAAAGAAGCACACCTGCAATCTGCTAACCCTCTGTGGGAGGGGCTGCTTTATATTGCTCTTGGTTGATGTAGGAGCAGCATTAATGTGCTCTGAAAGGAGTGCCATCCGACATTCCTCAGCCAACCAAGATCACCATGGCATGAGACCTTTGGAGAGAGGTGGGTGAAAAACCAGGAGAACAGAGTCCTTCATTGAGGATAAAATAAAGGAACATGCAGTCTATCTTTGGATTTTCTGTAGCACCATAATATCTAAGCAATGTCCAGGTAGATTTGTAGGGCACAGACCCTAATGGATTTCATGGAGTCTTTTGATCTTCTTTCATCCCTAGTATAGGAGATTGTTACTGGGATTTGAAAAGTCTAAAAAGTCTTGCCTACTCTTTGAAATTCACACCTTGCTGGCAACTGGCTTAGCTCAACTGCTGCAGAACACGGTTTAACAGCAAGAGTAAATAAGAGCAAACTGTGTCCACTTTCAGTTCAGCTGCAGTTAGCACTGGATAATTTTCATAGTGTATACAAAGCTATAAAGTGCAGCACCTCCCTACAGTACTGCAGTGTCAGCAGCAAGCAAGCTTTAAAAATGCACACCCTGTTATTAAAAAAAAAATAGATCACTTACCTGAGGTTACAGAAAGACGTGGTCATAAGACTTAAAAAATACAAAATGTGTCCTTTGTTTGAGACATACTGAAACTTTGGCGTTCCAGGGAATTTTGTGTCTGTGCAGATGGTTGACTAGAAAGGCTCGTTTAAAGTAAAAAGGGGCCAAGGTGTCAGAGAGTGGCTACTTTGAAATCTTAGGCAAGGCTCACAAGGTTAAATATTCTGGAAGAGAATAGTAAATACAGACCGCTGCCTGGGACTTCTCGCTGTTTTTTCTGTCATCTATGTCAGGAGTTTCCAAACTGTGGGCCACCACGCAGTCGTGGGTGGTCTGCCATGGGCGGAGTTGGAGGGGGGCATGAGGGGAGTTGCCCCCCAAACAGTATATTTTGGCAGAGTGGCAGCCAGTAATGGCCCCCCGCCCAGGGCCAGAGGAGCCCAGCACCGCCGGCGGGTGGCAGAGGGCGAAGTGGAGCCACCGGCTGGCGGGAAAGAAGAAGGGGCTGGCCCGGATTGATGTCAGCTGCAGGAGGCATTAACTTCTCAGCAACAAATTTAGGCACAAAATCCTACAGGGAAAAAAAAATCTAAATATTTAAAATCATTTATTTCAATGCTTATTTAAAAACGAAAGAAAGAATTGTGAAAAATGGCTTCGGAGTTGTTTTATCCATTCAAACTGAAAACCCTTCCTAATATGTATTGTGAGCCCTGATAGTAAGGCGATCGTCACTACCGAAACGAAGACAGAAATTCAGGGCTGCATCACTGGATTTAAGTGATTATTTATAATACTACTAATTTGTATTACTGTCGCACTTGCAATCTAATAGGACATATTTTAAGGAGACCCCAACATCACCTATCATTTTTCTGAACCTTGGGCATGATCTTTGTGACACGTAAGTCAATGACAAAAGTGTTGATTTCAGTGGGAGCAGGGCTGGTCTCCCATTCAGTAAAATAACTGAAAAGTAAGTGATTTCATGCCGGGCCATATGCTGTAGTGATTGATGTCAGAAAGAGTGCAGCATATGGCATGCAAGTAACGGTACTGTTACTTGTGCTGCTGAGACCCTGGAACTGCATCTTACTGAGTTAGCATCAGCATTTCACACTGTGTTCAATATGTATGAGTGTTTAGTCCCTAAAATGTAACCGACCTCACTGTCTCAGGGCATGAAGGAAACTGGAATATGGATGAAGAATATCTGTCTTAAATTGAGCTCAGGGAAGCCTGACATGACACTGACAGGCAGAGGGAAATTCTTGGGTAATTGGCAAACACTGCCACATCACCCTTAATTGAAGACATTTTCCCATCAATAGCAAAGTTAGTGCAGAGTCTGGGGATCATGCTGGGTTGATTAATGACCCTAGACACTCACATAGGGACAGTCACCCAAAGACCTTTCATCTGACTCTTCTTCTCTGCTAATAGCTTGGCCGTAGTACTTTGTGTGTACATCACCTCCAGGCTGCTCTAGTGCAGTTCTTAATTCATGGGACTACATAAGAAGCTCACAGAAAATCTGCAACTGGTGATTCATGTAGCAGCCAACACCCTGAATGAGTTGAGCTGAAGACATTCGCTGTCAAACCCATTTCTAGTTCTGGTCCTGATCTATCAAGCCTTTAAAATGGGATGGAACCATCATGCATCAGGGACAGCCTCTCCCTCTACGGCTCATTACAACAGCTCCAATTGTCTGCCACAATAAAACTGATACTGCTTAGGTATGAACTCAAGGGAGCCTGGGCCTACCTACTACAGGGATAGGTGCATTAGAAATGCTTAGATCGAAAGCAAACGCAGTCTTATCTCTTTTCCCTTGTCTATACCTTTCATTTCTCCCTGCCTCTTCTATTATTTCTTCAATTCTGTAAAGCAGTTCAGGATATAATGGGGATGAAAGACTTTATACAACATTGTACAGAAAACCTCAGCGGGTTGTTGAGCTGACTCATGTCCCTTTTATTGTGAATATGAGCCCATGAGTTCCACCAAACATGTCAGTCCTGTTGCTTTGTCATATTTCACAAGGAGGCCTGAGGGGTATAGTCAGTCTGTGATTCAATCTTAACCCTCGGGTGTGTGTCTAGGAGAACAACATTTGAGGAAGGTGAAGGAAATAAAGACATTGCTCATGGTTATATCTTTGCTCAGAAATATCTTGCTTTCTTTTTCTAAGCAGGGCTATAAACAAGAACTATCCTTAGGGCTGGTGATAGAAAAGTTGGAAAACTGCAGAATCATATAATATATTGTATTGTTAGTGTTGAGTTTGGAAAGTCACATCCCAGTTACACCCATAATAAGTTTTACTGCTGCGAAAGCTTATTTTGAAAAAGCAGAAAACATCATGGGCCAACTTCATCCCTGATGTAACTAACTCCAGGGGCGTCAGTTAAGTTTCACCAGCCCCATCAATTTGAAGACAGTCCTCTAAACCTTGGAACCTGAGCAGAGAGGAAGGAAGGGAGAGTAAGATAAAGGGTTCTTCAAATTTTTTTCCGCCATAGGAAGAAGTTAAAGAAGAAATGTAGTTCACTCCAGAAATCCACAACAGAAACTAAATAACTATAAAATACCAAGTCATTAATCATGCCGTAGCCGATAGGTATCGGTATTTGCTAGGCGAGGCATAGGTATAAGTTAAGGCAGGGATCAGCAACCTTTGGCCTGTGGCCCGCCAGGGTAAGCCCCCTGGCGGGCCGGGCCGGTTTGTTTACATTGCGGCGTCCGCAGGTTCGGCCAATCGTGGGTCCCACTAGTCACGGTTTGCCGCTCCAGGCCAATACGGGCTGTGGGGAGCAGTACGGGGTGAGGGATGTGCTGGCCGCAGCTTCCCACGCCCCCCATTGGCCTGGAGCGGCAAACCGCGGCCAGTGGGAGCCGCGATTGGCCGAACCTGCGGACGCCGCAGGTAAACAAACCGGCCCGGCCCGCCAGGGGGCTTACCCTGGCGGGCTACATGCCAAAGGTTGACAATCCCTGAGTTAAGGCAATAATCCTTAACAGCCCTCAAGGCCTGTAAAACAATAGCTTAGTTAAGCTAATTAAGGCATAAGGCCCAAAAAGCCTTAAACATAAGTAGCTCACCAAGAGTAACCGTGGATCATAAGATATTACAAAATAGAATGCTGTAATAATTAAAGTGTTGATACAAACACAAGACACTAATTTATACCAGCTTGGGATATTTTAAGTTAGGGACATCAGCAGATGTCTGACCACCAGAATACCATGGTAACTGATTGACACTGTGGCAAGGCACCTCTTTCGCCTTGCAGGACTTAGCATTTCTCCCTCTGGCGGTGAGGGCCTGGAGTAAATCAGCCCTGTTTTGAAGGATAGGCCCAACTAGTATTCCTCAGCCAGAAAAAAGAAACAAACTCATAACACAAAAAGATAATACCATTCCCTGCCCTCTCTCTGGGATGTTGTCTTATTATGCCAGCTTCTGGGTGTCAGTCCTTTCCCAGACAGCAGTTAGCTTGGTTGCTTCTCCTACAGGAAGGAGAGCAACCTTCCACCCAGGAGAAGCCTTTTCTCCCAGCTGCTGCTAACCCTACTACACCTTCTCTCTCCTTCCTCTCTTTCACCACAGAGAGTGGGGTGTGGATTAAATGTTACAGGCAGCCCTTAATTGGACTCAGGTGTCTCTAGTTAACCTGAGGTAACCAGGTAAAAAGCTGCAAATCAGTCTGAGCGCCTGGGGAGATGCCAGGATGATGACCACTGGTGAGGGTGGTAATAGTTAGTGGGGAGAAGAGGAAGATAATCACAAACACTTCAGGTTGTTTTGCAAGGGGTGGTGTAAGTATAGGGATGCTCAGCTCATTCTGTATTATCTCTACCTTTCTGAGCTACAGTGTTTGTAAATTTGCTGAGCGTATTAATAAAACTATTATAAATATAGTGTAATTTCATAGAATCAAAGAATTGTAGGACTGGAAGGGACCTCGAAAGGTCATCTAGTCTAGTCCCCTGCACTCATGGCAGGACTAAGTATTATCTAGACCATCCCTGACAGGAGTTTGTCTAACCTGCTCTTAAAAATCTCCAATGATGGAGATTCCACAACCTCCCGGGGCAATTTATTCCAGTGCTTAACCACCCTGACAGTTAGGAAGTTTTCCCTAATGTCCAACCTAAACTGCCCTTGCTGCAATTTAAGCCCATTGCTTCTTGTCCTATCCTCAGTGGTTAAGGAGAATAATTTTTCTCCCTCTTCCTTGTAACAACCTTTTATGTACTTGAAAACTGTTATCATGTCCCCTCTCAGTCTTCTCTTCTCCAGACTAAACAAACCCAATTTTTTCAGTCTTCCCTCATAGGTCATGTTTTTTAGGCCTTTAATCAATTTTGTTGCTTTTCTCTAGACTTTTTCCAGTTTGTCCACATCTTTCCTGAAATCTGGCACCCAGAACTGGACACAATACTCCAGTTGTCCTTATTGAATTTCATCCTATTTACTTCAGACCATTTATCCAGTTTGTCCAGATAATCTTGAATTTTAATCCTGTCCTCCAAAGCACTTGCAACCTCTCCCAGTTCGGTATCATCCGCAAACTTTATAAGTGTACTCTCTATGCCATTATCTAAATCATTGATTAAGATATTGAACAGAACCAGACCCAGAACTGATCCCTGTGGGTCTCCACTCAATATGCTCTTCCAGCTTGACGGTGAATCATTGATAACTACTCTCTGGGAATGGTTTTCCAAACAGTTATGCACCCACTGCATAGTAGCTCCATCTATGTTGTATTTACCTAGTTTGTTTATGAGAAGGTCATACAAGACAGTATCAAAAGACTTACTAAAGTCAAAATACATCACATCTACCGCTTCCCCCATATCCACTTGTTACCCTGTCAAAGTAAAAAAGTAGAGATGAGTATGAGTGTTGCAACCATGCATACCAGGGCTCCCAACTGAACAGTAATTCTCATAATATTGGGCCTGGTCTTGGGACAAGAGCCTACCAAATTTCAGAGTGCTAACTGGGAAAACTAAATCATAATATAATCCATATTCAAGCAACAGTGCTAAAGCATTGCTTTATGTTTTTGTCCCTGGTTTCTCCATTTCTCCTTCCCATTTTACCTATCCCTCCTTTGACCAGGTTTGATATTGCATTATTGATGTCATAACATACAGTCTGGGGACCCGATTGAACTCATCTCTACTCTTTTACAAGCAGACAGTGACCGTGGCAAGAAATGTCTTCTTCAACCTTTAACTACTCAATGACTGTTCCTCTGAGACAAGGATGCAGCCACAATATTCAGACTTCTATCTGGAGCTGACTATGTAGGCGATGCAGAACCTGCCACTCAGACAATATGCAGGATCCTGCCTTTTAATCAAGAAAGGCCAATGAGAGCACATCACTCCAGTGCTCCACATGCACCAAGGGCACTCCTTCAGTTCCTAATCTAATACGAGGCCCTGGTCCTACCAAGGCCATTAATGGTTTGAGAGCTGACCACTAACTCCAAAGAGGATGGATATAGACTGTTCTCAGTGGTAGAAGATGACAGAACAAGGAGTAATGGTCTCAAGTTGCAGAGGGGGAGGTTTAGGTTGGATATTAGGAAAAACTTTTTCACTAGTAGGGTGGTGAAGCACTGGAACGGGTTACCTAGGGAGGTGGTGGAATCTCCTTCCTTAGAGGTTTTTAAGGTCAGGCTTGACAAAGCCCTGGCTGGGATGATCTAATTGGGGTTGGTCCTGCTTTGAGCAGGGGGTTGGACTAGATGACCTCCTGAGGTCCCTTCCAACCCTGAGATTCTATGATCTATGAACTCGGAGACCTCCTCTCCATCCATGACCCACTGAAACAGCTATGCTCAATATGGATGCTGTGGATGATGGAGCCCTGGCTGAAGCTTTCACAAGCTGGGGCAGTGTGGTCTCAGCAGATGGTCCCCAATTATGGAAGTCATTGCAAAGAGAAATTAAAATGTGCCCAAACCTTAGTATATTCAGAACCTAATCCTCTAATGGAGGATCAGTGTGCCTTCCCACGCCTGACCAGCTGTGTCTTTGACTTTACTTCATGTGAGACATTCAGTCATTCAAAGCAAGTTATTAAAACAATCTTAACTAGCAAACTTTAGATAAAGCACTAAAAGGGCATAAAGTATTTTTCCTAATTTTAAAAGGCTTTCTTATTCAGTTACCCATGATAATTCTTGAATAGTTAACTCTGCAATCTGATTGCTCAGTGTAATTGCTTCTCTCTCTCTCACACACACACACTCACACACACACAACTCTATCGTACTTGCAAATGTGTTTTTTATTACTGAGTTGCTTATTGCTGGGCTGTCACACTGGCTTGTTATTGCAGAGTTGCTCATAAGTGCGGGGCTCTGTCCAGTGGTGTATTTATTGCAGAGCTGTTTGTGAATGCTCAGTAGCCGACAGAAAAAGGTATTGAAGAATTTGTTTTGGGAGAAGTTAAAGAATTACATGGATTCTTAACAGCTATAAAAATAAGTGTACATCATGTGCAGAACCACCCAATGCTAATAGTGACCCTTTCAAACTGATTTAATTAGAGCTCACTGCTCTTCTTTATATGAGCTGATGCCCTCGATTGTATCGATAATTGCTTGGTCTCTGTTTCCAGTCCATCACTTCCCACCTGGTCTCTTTCTTCCTAATATTTCATTATGATATTTCAGATGCTTGTATCGGTTTGTTGTTTTCTTTGTCTTGTTGTAACTCCCTATTCTTGGCATGTATTAGCTACACCAAGTCTTGTTCTTCCATTCACACAGTGTGTGTGGCGACGGGGCGGTCTAACCTATCTCTGGTAGACAGATGGGGACCATGCAAACTAATTATAACGGAGTCAGCTTTTAACATTGGAAATGCCATGTTACCTGGCAAAAGGCACAGCTGTGATGCTGGACATATTAAGAAGACAGGTTTTAGCTATCAAAGCATTTGATATTTACGTCCATGCTGTTAAACAAACACTTATGAAGCCATACACTAAACAGGGTCCATCAGTAAAGTAAATGTGCTCTGCCTCCTGTTGGCACAGCCTGCCCTTCCTCAGCAAAACAGGATATCTTGTACCTGCAGTTACAAGTTTAAAGACTCCCGTAAGACTGCCAAATCGTTACTGTCAAACCAATCATTATCACGACGCGTTGTGCAATTAAGCTGGCCCAGGATGTATTTTCCACCCTGTGCAATGCTATGAATTTAGTCTCCAAATCAACAGGGCACTTAAACATGCATATAGCTTTAAGCACATGAGTGGTTCCCATTATTGACAAGGGAAGTCTGCAAGTGCTTGAAATGACAGATATACATAAATCCCTTGCTAAATCAGAACCTTAGTAGGCAAGTACTGGTCCTCTGATTATTTAATTATTTTAAGTCCCCATGGTAATGTTTTTGTTCCCTGGTTTTCTGTTCCCCATCAGACCACAGGAGATGACATTCTCCTGGTGCAAATTTCTCATCTGTGTGTGAAACCGTGGACAGACATTTATTTTTGATTACTTTAATTTATGCTGTGAAGCAAACTTCTTTATTGGCTGAAGCTACAAACCCTTCAGCCGATTACTTTAATTATGGACATTAACAAAGAAGGAGCCAGAGTGTGGTTCCTTTCACAGGTGCTGGGGAGGTAACGCTTCCCACAGCCACACGGGGCTGGCAACCCTAAGATAACAATAAATTCACCCAGCATGATTCATCCCTACAGGACATTTGAAATTCGTAACACGTGGAGCGAGGCGGGGCCCTGGGGTGCCTTGAAGTTGATAAGTGGATGCTGCGTGTTATCACAGGTCTCAGAGGCTGAGCTTGAGAATTAGATGAATTAATGAGAATCTGCATCATTCTGAAGTGAAACGTTTGAATAATAACTACGTTTCCAGCCTTTCGGCTTTCCAAGATGGCGACGTCTGAGGGAGCTGGCCTTTTGAGAAAGGCTGAGCTTGTTGTGGTCTTGGTAAGAACAGAGATTTTTCAAGGAGAGACATTTAAAAGTAGCTAGAGATGGGTCAAACCACAAAGTCCTGACCCAGGTCAGAATGTCCCCAAATTTGGGAGTGTTTGGGTCTGGAGTTTGGTTCTGCCTATTATGGAAAGAAGGGGCCAGTCACAAAGCTTGGACCTGAGCTTCCTCAAAGTTTTGGGTACTCAGACCCAGACTTTTGGACTCAGACCCATTTGTAAAAATAATCTATTTTATGGGCAAGATGCTGAAGTTCTTATTAACAATGAAAACAAAAGCTGCTTTATCCCAAAGTGTTTGGTAAAGACTCTGTTTTTCCTCCCCGTGGCTGGCTGGAAAGCAGGTACACACAGTGTCACACCTTAGCCATCACTCTTTACCTGGTCTCCCTTTTCCTGTGGTTTTGAAAACATATCTCCTGCCTGGCTTTGGATTCAAAATGGAGGACAGGTCATTTGCAAAATTAGATCCTGCTATAGGCAGGGTTATGCAAAGAAGATGAATAAGACAGGGTGATTCCAGGCTAGGAGTGTCTTTTACTTGTAATGGTTAGGATTAGGATCTGGAAAATGGCAGAAGCTAATATGAGAGCACTTATCTGCATAGCTCCAGAACCATATTAAACTATCTGTACTCAACTCTGGTTTATACCAAAAATTGCAGAAGTGGTCACCAGAGTTTCCTTATTATCTTTTTTTTCCCAAGAACCTCCTCTCTCTCAGTTAAATATAGCCTTTTGGAAATCCTTTTTTACTACTACACTGCCACATTTACACATTTTTTGACACTCTATGTCCTTCCTATCCAGAGGCAATATACTGATGAGGACAGGACATGGGTATCATATATGCATTTAGCCAAATTATGCATATAAGCAATATGCACTTACACTAAATGGGAGCACATGAGCACCACTCGGGAAAAATGTGGAACAAGGTGGTGACACAGGACTCTGCATTTAAGTGGAGTAGACTCTAAGAATTTTCACTTCCATGGGTCCTTTTTTCCAAGGATCACAAATCACTTTAGAAACCATAAGTTTAACCTCACAACAACTCCATGATAATAATAATACTTAGCTCTTGTATAGTGATTTTTAGCTTCTGATCTTAAAGAGAAGTATCACTGTTCCCATTTTACAGATGGAGAAACCGAGGCACAAATAGGTTACACGATGTGCCCAAAGTCACACAGGAAGTTTGTGGCAGAGTCTGGAACAGAATCCCAGTGTCCTGATTCCCAGCTGTGTTGAGTGTGTGAACCACAAGATTATAGTGCATGACAGAGCAATATAACTACGGCAGACCTAAAGGCACATAAGATAACATTGTTTAACAGAATTCGGTTTGATTTTCACAGACTGTATCATACCACTGTGGTTTCTTTTCTAAAGAATGAACAAATAATATTCCAAAGGCCGCAGACATTGATCTTTTGTGTACTGTTCTGGGTCATGAAGCTTCTCTTTGTATACCATTCAACCAAACAGATTTTGTCTGACATTATTGTGGAGTTTGAGGCTATGTATAGCAAAGGTGTATCTGGCTAAGCCTCTACTTGCAGAAGCATGATCTCTGTTTGAAAAAAGGAGAAAGGGCTGGGGTTGCAGGAACATAGAGAAAAAGAAAAACAAATGATACTGAGTACTTCTGTCTTTCAACCCACACAACAGGAAAGCTGGAGACCAGTAAACACCTGACAAGGACCAAAGAACAGCAACTAAAAAGGATTAAAAAACAGACTTGGGAAAAGTTGTTAGCAAGCAGCCAGCTATGAATAAGGAGTATTATAGTACTCTGTGAATACTTAGAAGCATCATAGATATTGATAAATGACATGGTATTAACTACCCTGTAATGCCATGCACATTTTCCAGGTTTTGTTCTGTTTTTTTCTAATGATAGAAAGATTATAATTCACTCAGATGTAAAGAAAAAAAGGATTTACTAAAGATTGGCTCAACTGATTTTTTAAGAGTTTTCGGACAGCAACCATGAACTTGTGTTTTCTGTGGCTCTGCACATCGTGAGCCCAATCTGTAGTTCTTTTGCAAAAAAAAAAAAAGTCAAGGCAAATTTTCCCTGATTGGGATCTCTGCACCAATGGCATAACCAGTTCCTTATGACAGTGGCGTAGCCAGGTTCTAACACCAGGGGGAGCAAACACATAAAAAAAGGTGCCACCCGCCCCGACCGCTGGCCCCACCAAGAGCCCGCTGCTGGCCTGGGAGAAAGAACCCAGACTGGCAGTGGGCTGAGAGACCCCAGCTGGCAGGGGCCCAGGGTCTCTCAGCCTGCTACCAGCCTGGGTATAAGAACCCAGGCCAGCTGCGGGACCCCTGCTGGCAGGATCCCGCGGGTGGAATCCTAGAGCGGCAGCTGGCTGAGCCACTCAGCCTGCCCCGCTCTAGGATCCCCACTGCGGGCTCCTGCCAGCCGGGGTCTCAGCCCGCTGCCAGCCTGGTTTCTTTCACCCAGGCCAGCAGCGGGATCTTGGTGGGGCAGCGGCCGGACTTTTGGAAAGGCGCCACTTTTGGAAAATGTGCTCAGGGGGAGCGGCCGCTCCCCCTGCTCCCCCCCTAGCTACGCTACTGCCTTATGAGGGCTGCTGCATTGACAGCATGATCAAAGTATGGGAAAATCCACATTAGGAGAACCACATAGGCTTTAATAATTCAAATGCAAACATGATCTGTAACTTGTATAGCCATTTATAAAGCCTTAGAGATGACCGCGAGAGCCTTAGAGATGAAAGGCACTGTGAAAAAATAAGTTACTGTTAAAAATAATTCTTATACAGCAACAGAAGCTGAACATTATGGAACATGTACAAAGAAAAGAGGGAACGGCAAACATTTTATGTACAATTGCAATATGCAGGAGTGATGCAAAGTGTCCTTAACTGGTATTAGTAATTTACAAGCTTGTCATAATAGACTCTTCTTATTGTAAACTTGACTATTTTTCATGGACTTGAGGTCTGCTTTCTGGCTCATAACTAGAGATGATCTCAAGCCATAAAGTTTAGATTTTTCCAGGGTGAATATTTCCAGTGTTTGGATCCGTATTTGGTATGGCCTACTTCAGTGGCTGGGCCATAGCTCTGTATTTACTTGTAATCAAATTATATTTCTGCTCTATATTTCTATATACTTAGTATTCATGTTACTAAGTATGACCTAAAACTATCTACCTGACAAACCTTCCCTATGCTGAATAGGAAAAGCTATTGTCAACATGTTTGTGGTGATTGGAGAGAAGGTACCCATGCTAAGTAAAAGAATACATTGCTAACCTATTGTTAAGTAAAACATTTATCTGTCCCTCTTACTCTGGCAACATGTTAAATCTGTAGCCATATCATCTTGGCTAAAGTTATGTCAAATATCATCAGCTAAGCAGAGTTGAGCCTCATTTGTTTTTGGATGGAAGATCCTTGAAGAAGTCCCGGCTGCTGCTGGAGGTAGTGTGTGCCATTTCAGTACGTGGTGCTCTTTTTCTGGACGAGCCGTGGAAACTGAGCTGCCCTTTCAGCCACAGAGTGAGGAACATTTGTGGGGGAAGCTTGCGATGCCAGGCTCCCACTATACCTGTCCTGAGGTTAAACAGCCCACCACATTCTTTTGGGCTGTTCTGCAAATGCTGAATTCATTTTAAATGTCAGAAGAAAAATATGTTCTAGACAAAGAAGCTTATGCATCCCCTATAGGAATTACATCTTAGCAAGCACTGACTCACCTTCAGATATGATGTACAGTATGACTTCTTTATTGCCTGTTCTTGATCTGCAGTTGCAGAGTCTGGCATTGATTATCATGCTTGGATGGTCTTATGACTGATGACAAACAGCACAGAGCACATTGCCTTGCAGCACCATCCAGACAGTACCTCCGCCACAATGCTGATCAGAGCGGTGTCTCCTGTCTTGTTCATAGATCTGGTATTTAGGGTTCAGGCGAACCTCCCAAATCAGGCTGGAGAAGAATAGGTGAATGGAGTTGATGTGTCTCGAGACCGGAGGTTGTTATCATATGGTCTAAGGAAGGCAGCATAGCCTAGGGGAGAGGTTAGCACACTAGACTCAGGACACCTGGATTCTCTGACAAGCTTTATCACCGACTCGCTGCATGAGCTTGGGCATCATGTCAAAATCTGTCTGCTTCCCTCAGTATAACAGGGACAATGGCATTTTGAGATCTACAGATGAAAGGTGCTGTGTAAGTGCTATTGCTATTAGTGAACAAGTATGCACAACGTTGAATGAACCTTTGTGCTCTGCTGCTTTAAGGGTGTGCAGTGCCGGCTTTCTTGTCATTAAAAATGCAGTAAATAAGGGGTTCGTTCAGGTAGTCTCACGTGCTGTGTCCCTGCATTGCTGCTAGGTACAATGTTGAGTACAGAGGCTTGGAAGGTTTCGTTCTTTTGTAGCATCTGATACGTACTGAAAACAGCATTTTTTTAAAAAAAGATATTTTAAAACTTTTATCTGACTCGTTTATTCTGGGGCCAGCTTTTTGTGGGCGTGCGATAACACCATAACTCAGTTTCCACAGATGCCCGAGTCTACATTTTATTTATGCTTAACAAGCAGTGCAGATAAAAAGCCTTTTCTACAAGAAGGGCTATCCCTGTTGTGATCTCGCCTCACACATCATCTGTGGCACAGTCCAAAGACATTTATTTTATGCTAAGTCTGTCTCATAATTTAACTATGTGCATTTATCTTTTAAACAATAAAATATAGACAACAGCTTAAAGAGCACCACATTTTCATACTTTCAGATATACTTCTATTGCAATTGAGGTCCCTTTGTGTGATACCTGGGATTTTGGATAACGGAATTTCACTCCTACCAAGAATAAAAGAAAATCACTAAAACTGAAATGTACCCCTATGTAGAGGTCAAATTATTTGTGGGAGTGAAATTCTGTTATTTCAGCACAGGGCCTATGCATCACTTAAGGCCTCAAAATAGGTCTTAAGTAGTGCATTAGCTTTGTGCACAGGAGTGAATTTCACCCTAACAGAGCTGGGTAAATACTGAGGAAAAAAAACCAAGTATTTGCCAATGTGAATTAATTTCAACACCTTTTGCAGCTCTTTGTATACATTCTCCATTAACAATTGTACCGCCTGACTGATTTTTTTGTTTTCAGGAATATTCATCGAAAGTGAAAGTCTCACAATCACTCGGAGGTGCAAGTATTTTCATGGCCATCTTGAAATCTCTTGAACTTCCCTCTTGTTTTCTAAAGGTTCAGTCATCCTACTGTAAACTGCCTACAATGGCATGTAGCCAATCTGCAACTGCCAGCAGCAAATATCTCCAATGGCCAGTGATGGGACACTAGAGGGGGAGGGCTCTGAATTACTACAGAGAATTCTTTCCCAGGTGTCTGGCTGGTGGGTCATGCCCACGTGTTCAGGGTCTAAGTGATCACCATATTTGGGTTCTCAGGAAGGAATTTTCCTCTAGGTCAGATTGACAGAGATCTTGAGGGTTTTTCGTCTTCCTCTGCAGTATGGGGAACGGGACACTTACAGGTTTCAACTAATGTAATTGGTGGATTCTCTGTAACTTGAAGTCTTTAAATCATGATTTGAGGACTTCAGTAACTCAGCCAGACGTTTATGGGTCTATTACAGGAATGGGTGGGTGAGGTTCACAGTTGCCAACTTTCACGTGGTAAATAAGCACCCCGACTTTCACAATAAGCCAAAAGTCAAGCTAATCCCATTTCAAAACAAGGCCAGAACAAGCCAATCCCTAAGAACCCCAACACTCTATGTGACTAGATCCCCCTGGCATGCAGTCTGGGACTGTGGTGGGCCTGACTCTCTCCCCTCCTTGTCCCTGCTTGCCCCCCTTACCCCTGCTTGCCAGGAGCCGATCAAAAAAAAGAAGCAACAAGCTGCAACAAGCTACAAGCCAAAAACTAGCCAACAAGCAACTCACAAGCCAATTAAGCCAAAACCAAGCCCAATTTCTGCATTTTTTCTTGCAGGTTTGGCATGTCTGGTGAGGTTCTGTGGCATGCAATGTGCAGGAGGTCAGACTAGATGATCATGATGGTCCTTTCTGGCCTTAAAGTCTATGAATCTTTCCACTAAGGGAGCCAAAAAATACCATGTAAATCAGATGCCCAATCATGCTTTAGAAGTTGCGAATAGTCAGACATGGCCGAGTTGAACAGAACACGAAAAAGGGCTAACTAACAAATAAATTATTCAATACCAATAGTTCACCCAACTCAGTTAGTAGTAATTTGCATATAGTTGTAGCATCTTTCCTCCTATGATCGCAAAATGCATTAATTAATTAACCTTTAAATCCATCCTCCTATCTCTAGTAGGAGGGTAAGTAGAGAGAGAGAAGATATGTGAAGTCAGCTGGAGCAGGTCAATGGATGCTCAGATATTTAAAAACATACTCCGTAGGTTAAGTGGAAGAGGAGGAGAGAAGAATGATGATAGCAGCTAGTCCATTATCACAACAGAGCATTCCATATAGAGGAGGCAACACCCAAGTTGTGTTACTATCTTCTTATTACTGACTCATTTTTACTGCAAATATTTGTACAGTGGGAGACACAGGTCTCTCTAAGACAAAACCAAGGAGTGTGAGCTTATGGTGAGGAATAAAGTGTCCAGTTACCATGTGAGATGCAGACACAGACAGGGAATCTGCTGACAGTCTCTCATGTCCTGTCTTGTGTGCTGAGTGGTGAGGAAGGTTTGCAGTCTCCTGCCCATATATATATTGGGTGATAATATTTTATACCTCTGGAATGTATCATTTAATAAGGGAGTGCCATTAAACTAGGGTTTTGCAAGCCTGTACATGGCAGATGAGGCTGAATGCCCCAGGAAAAGCAGGTGCAGCAATGGCAGAAGTCAGCAAGAAAAATTCAAGCCTTTCAGCAAACCAGGTAAACTGCTACATACGAATAGAAATAAGAAGAAAATCTGTTAGATTATAGAGTGGTTTCACATGATCACCCAAAGCAGCTAAAACAATGATAGAAAGTGACCAAGCTTAGGTACAATTGTGCACCCTGCACCCAAATTTAAGCTCATTTGCCCCAGTGTAAATCCTCCCTTGCTTCACAATCAGTGGAGTTAAACCAGATTTAAGCCATTATAACTGAGATCAGAATCTGGCTTCACTCTAATGTAATTGAGGTCTGGTCTACACTACAGACCTATATCAGTATAACTACGTTGCTCAGTGACATCGTTATACTGACCTAACTCCCTGTGTAGACAGCGCTATGTTGGCGGGAGAGCTTCTCCCATTAATCTAGCTACCACCTCTTGCACCGGTGGATTAACCGTGCTGACAGGAGTGCTCTCTCCCGTCGGCTTAGAGCGTCTTCATTAAAGTGCTACAGCAGTGCAGCTGTGTCAATGCAGCATTTTAAGTGTCGACTTGCCCTGAGATGAGAATCTGTCCCCCTCTACATAAAACCCTTATTGAATCTTCACCTAAAGACTGGCCTGAAAATGACTTTGGTTTGTAATATGAAACATCTGCTGGAATAAGAAGTGGCGCTAGGGTGAAATCACCCATAGTGATGGATGTGACCAGCAGTGGAATCCCGATAGAAAATGATTCATTGTGACACAAGACTAACAGCTCCTGTAACACAGTCAGGATTTCTCACTTTCCTAACTGTTCTGGGTGGAGTAGTGAACCCCACCCTAAAAAAGAATGAATGTTTTAGCACATAATAACAGGAAATACCCACTCAGGGGAGAAAGAGAGAGTCTAACTAAGGATACATCTGCATTTAAAACACTATAGCGACACAGCTGCAATGCTGTAGCACTTCAGCGTAGACACTACCAAAACAGAGGGGAGGGGTTTTCCCATCAGCGTAGGTAATCCACTTCCGCGACAAATAGTAATTAGGTCGATGGGAGATTTCCAGGTAGCACCGTCTACCCCGGGGGTTACGTTGGCATAGCTCTGTTTCTCGGGTGTGTGAATTTCACACCCCCAAGGGACGTTTTAGCCCACGAAAGCTTACGTCCAAATACATTTGTTAGTCTCTAAGGGTACGTCTACACTACCTGCCAGATCGGCGGGCCATGATCGATCTATCAGGGATCGATTTATCGTGTCTAGTGTAGACGCGATAAATCGATCCCCGAGCGCGCTCCCCGTCGAGGTGGAGTGGCGGAAGCGGAGTCGACGGGGAAGTGGCAGCGGTCGACTCACCGCTGTGTGGATGGCCAGGTAAGTCGACCTAAGATATGCCGACTTCAGCTACGCTGTTCACGTAGCTGAAGTTGCGTATCTTAGGTCAACCGCCCGCCCCCTCCAGTATAGACCAGGCTTTAGGTGCCATAAGGACTCCTCATTGTTTTAGCTATGCCAATGTAAGTTCCCAGTGTAGACCAGTTCTAAATTAACAGGTGGCTGACTAGGCTAAGATGGATGGTCTTTGGGACAGAAATCTCAGTTCTCTTTAGTCCATTATCTTCCAGGGTCCAGTCCTAAGAATTGCCGAAAGTGGGTGCTGAGGGCACGCAGCACTTCTCAGGAGGTATGCAGCACATTGTCCCAATCTGAGCCCCTGACCATTCTGAGGCCTGGATCCCAAACAATATGGCATACTGGGGTGTCTGCAACAAAACCTGCCACCTCAAATCCGACGGTGGTGGTGCTTAGAAAAAATGAAATCTTTTCTGCTCAGGGATCTGGATCCTCTGCAGAATGAATTCCATGGTGACTCCGGAGCAAAATGAGAGGCCTTGGCTGGCCCATCATTGTTAGAGTCCCATCAGTGTTTCAACAGCCTTCCTAAAACTATCCAGCATTTGCGTTCAGGCTACCTGTAACTGGGTTGTGCTACTCACTGCTTAGCAGCGCTGCCTCATGACTCCTCTGGGGAATTAGCTCGCCCCTGTCAGTGCCCTATCTCTCAGCCCTTTGTCCCAGTCAGTCATTCTGCAGCCCCTCTCTTGCTAGTCAGGAGCTGCAGAGCTTCTCCTTCATGGCTTAGCCTTCCGGCCAAGTCATAATCGTCCTCCCCTTCTGGGGTCTCATCAGAGTCTCTTTCCACAAAGTCTCAGACAGTTTTCCTATGCACTGTGCTGTCTGCACCACTCCCGCAGCAGCTGGTAGGGGAACCCGGGCCCGCCTTCTGCTCCGAGTTCCAGTCCAGGGACCCTCAAACCAGCAGTTCAGGTCTATACTCCCTCAGACTTTACTGCTCCTCCCTGGACTGCTTCCTACACGAGTTCCAGTCCAGGGACCCTCAAACCAGCTGTTCAGGTCTATACTCTCTCAGACTTTACTGCTCCTCCCTGGACTGCTTCCTACACTGCCTACTCCCAGGGAGTGTGACTGCAGGATAACCTCACTACAGCCCCCCTCTATCTTCAACTCCTAGGTTTAGAGGCCCCTGCCTTTTTCTGCCTGGGTGAGCTTCATTCTCAATCAGTATCATTGCCCCTTAGCTCCCAGCATGTGTGGATTATAGCTAATTGGCCTCTCTTGCCACCTTAACCCCTTCAGTGCTGATGTAGGGTGAACACCCCATCACACTGTCACTTTACAAACTGGACCTTTCGACATCAAGCAAAATAGGTTTAGGAAATCATACCATGCCAATGCTCAGTCAAGCTGCCTTATATAACACAGAGCACCCCCATCCCCAAGTATCACCTTGTCTCAGTACAAGTTCTCCAGACTTTAAACTTCAATAAACAAAATCAGTCTGATGCCAAAATCTGGATGGTGGTGGTAGGGAGAAAAAGGTCCTGATTCTCCACTTTATTATACTAGGTTTACGCTGGTAGAATCACAGCGGCATACACCTGGTGGAGCGGACTGGAGAATAAAGCCCAAAGTCTGTACATCAACTAAATCTCTGTATGTTTTTAAATTTTCTTTATTTCTTTGCCACTCCTAGAAAAGAGTGAAAATATGGTATAATGTAGCTTTCTGCCATAATCCTCCCCTTCCTATTGAAAGCAATTCTGAGAAAAATGCTCAGTATGAGCATAATTTAGATTTGGAAACTCAACAGAGCTGCATCCGCTATACCAGATCAAGGTCTAGCCCTATGCCCTGTTTCATTTGGGAAAACTAATATGCAGGTGTTGTGCCTAGAACCAGAATTTGGCCTGAAGAAATTAGCTAGTAAAGGTGATCTAAAAAGGTACGTATATTTCACCATTTTTTAATGAAATGAAAATGTTTAATTTTCTTTGACATTTTCTGTGAAAGTTTTCATTTTTGGATGAAAAAATTTTAACTGAAATTTTGAAAAAAATAATTTTGATTTTTTTTTTTAAATTAAAAAAATGAAAAAATTTGTTTCACTGCAGTGGGAAAACCCCACTTACTCTCACTTTCTTACTTTTTTCCCCGCTGTCAAAATAAGAGGGAGAGGTAAAAAAGTCAGAGAAAGTAGTTTTTCCTTACCCAAAATAAACGGTGGTTTTTTTTAATTTGTTCACAAAGGCATTTTACAATGAAAGAAAGTGTGACGGAAAATTGTGAACCAGCTAGAAATTTCGTTCCTTTGTTTGGTTTCATATCCTGTTAATACTGGAGAGAATTACTTTGATTCTAGATCTGTCTTTTCGTCCCTTCTTCTGACTGACATAAATTCTCAGTCATAGGACCAAAGCCACTCATTGGAAGGTGGCTTTTCTGTTACCTAATAATACATGTCACAGACCTTGCCAAATCCACGCTATCTTAGTTGGGTGACCTTCCCTGATGACCTTCCTTATTTTCTTTGCAAGGAGCACTCAGCTCCTTAGCACTTGTGGATGTCAAACATTTCTAGTAATAGAGCAAGGGAATCTGAGGAAAATCTGTATGGCATGGAGGTTATTTATTTTCTAAAATGACTGACATGCCACATAATGAGGCACAGCTGAGACCCATGTTAAGAAAATAGACGCGAGTTTCAGTCACCACTTGCTTTCTACCAGGAATTCAAAAACAGCAGGTACCTAATGTAGAAGTATTAGAGAGGATCATTGCAGGGTGAAAATAGGGCAGGAATTTAAATGAAAGAGATGCCGTAGGTTCTGTGCATTAGCCATATTATCTCTGAAAAGATGGGGTAGAGTGATAGGGCCCATAACTCTGAAGTTTATTTATTTTTTCATTTGAACATATGTTTTTTTAAATCTCCCTTGGATCTCAGCTACTGTACTTTCCAGGAGGATTATTTGTTTCTGTGTTAAATTAAAACACCCACATCATCCAGGAAAAGGTATTTCCTGGGTGTCCTGCAAAGCCATGCCATTGTGAGACCTACGGATGAATTGTCTATTATTATTATTTATTATATATTTGTATTGCACGAGTACCAATGGTCTCCAACCAGGGTATGTAGCTGTATTATTATTTATTTGTACTGCAGTAGCAATTAGGAGCCCCAATCATGGACCCGGAGCCCATTGTGTGAGGTGCTGTACAAACACAACACAAAAAAGAAGGTCCCAGCCCCAAGGATCTTACATTCTATAAGAAATGAACATAGAAAGCAGATAGGCAGCATTCCCACTCTTGAAGGTTGAAGTTGTGGAGTGCTTTGGCAGCCCACAGCTTCACCGTGTGAATAGTATTGTTCTTGTATCCTGGCCCTGTTTGTGGAGGTGTTCCCCTCCAGGTACCCCAAAAGCAATGGCTAGTCACCTGCAGGCTTCCTTTCATGCCTTGGGTTACTCATGATGAATTTCTCAAGTGATGCATAAGATGTGGACTCCAGGCATTGAGTCAACGAGTGAATAAGTGAGTGAGGTCTGATTGGTTAAGCTGCTGCCACATCTTGAATGTGCAAAACAGAGGTACTTTGGAAGCTGCAGTTGCTAACAGAGATAGGTGTGGTCTTCTACTCCTTTTGTTAATAGTCTTTGTGTGGACATGCAATGTTATAACCAAAATCAAGTCTGAATCACTGGCCACAAACCCCATGGAAACATGTCAATAGGAACAGAATTGCCTGAACATTTTTCTGCAAGCATTACATCTTCATCATGTGATATACATCTCTCTTTCAAGTTGAGGACGACAATAATATTTAGCTCCCAGGCACATTTCCAGCATATGAATGTACTGTGTTTTCTTTAAGCTACGAGAAGAGAGCCAACAGCACACTGTGACCAGACCAGTTAGTTCAGTTTAAGTGATTTATCTTTGAACACACATTGTGTATGGAGAAAAAGGATATAGGCATGCCATGGCAAAGTATGGAAGCCTGTTTACAGATATCATCGTGAGTTTACTGTATGTGACGATAATATCCTTTTCGGTGCAGCGTGTAAATTGCTGTAGCTCCATAGACTCTCGCTACATCTGTACTCACAGCAGATGCAGTATGACACACTTGTTTTATTAACATAAGAACATAAGAGCGGCCAGACTGGGTCAGACCAAAGGTCCATCTAGCCCAGTATCCTGTCTTCCAATGCCAGGTGCCCCAGAGGAAATGAACAGAACAGGGAATCATCAAGTGATTCATCCCCTGTTGCCCATTCCCAGCTTCTGGCAAACAGAGGCTAGGGAAGCCATCCCTGCCCATCTCGGCTAATAGCCATCAATGGACTCATCCTCCATTAACTTATCTAGTTCTTTTTTGAACCCTGTTATATTCTTGGCCTTCACAACATCCTCTGGCAAAGAGTTCCACAGGTTGACTGTGCATTGTGTGAATTATTCTAATTCAGCGGTAGGTTTCTTACTGCTTATGTGCTCATTGATTTATATGTCCAATATATTCATGCATCTGACTTGAGGCCAGATTACAGGCCTTGCCCCAGCCGCTTCACCACTACTCCAGTGACGTAAAGCATCCAAGCCAGTGTATTCTGCCACCCCTGTGTAGGGGAGCCCTCAAGAGGCATAGGGCTGCCATAGTGGCTCCTGTGTCACACCCTTGCCAGCCCCTAGCTCTGATGTCACACACACACACCCCATAGTCCTCAGCTGCTAGAATGGGTCTTTGGCTTTTCCTGAGATCTGGTCATCCAGATCATCTGAGGACCCAGTAGAACCCCTAGATTGTGAACCTGATTAACAAAAGGCAGGAGTGCTCCCACCATCAAAGGAGTCAATGTCACCTCTGCTTGTTTCCTTCCTCCCATCAGCATCACCTGTGCTTTATCTGAAATGATCTCCAACCAATTAACACTCATCTAAGCCCCAGTTTTGGCCCAGTGCTGGGAAAGTTGAAAGGCCACGCCGGACATAAAAAAAGACTCAGAGCTGAGTGTCGTCAGGGGGCACTGGGACCCCAAACACTTTTCTATCTCCCTGGTGGCACATTGAATAGGGACAGAACAGAACCCTGGAATATTTACCCCCTATTGAGAGACTCTTGGGGCAGATGAGCAATAAGACAACCCCATAGATGCTTTCAGCAATGAAAAGAGCCGCTCAAGAGTGATTCCATCTATCTCTGCCGGGATCTGCAAACCTATCGACACCACATAGTCAGTGGGATCGACGTAGCTGAGGGAGCTAAAAGACTCCGCACAGATGCTTGAGCTTTGTCCATCCATAGAAGGAGATCAGAGACCAAGAAGTCTAGTGCAATCTCCATCCTATACCCAGACCTGGCACCAGAGTGAAAGCAGAAAAGGAAAATCTGAGCTGCTTTGCCCATAACCTCCTCAGTAATCCTCCCCACAACAGAAAGGTTAGAGACGGGCCAGTAATGGGTGAGATTGCCAGCCCTGTCAAGTGCTTCTTGAGCATGGATCTAGCAGTCCCTCATTTGAGAGATTCTAGCATCTTGCCCTCCCAAAAGGATGCATGGAAAGTCTCCCTCAATAACAGACCCACAGTCCCTCCACTAGATTTTGCCAGCCTGGAGAGGCAAATCTTTAAATTGGAGATCGCACTCTAGTGCTGTCTACATCCCAGAATAGTTCACCTGGGCAAAGTTTCTTGGATGCTGCCGCCGGGGAGAAGAAAGCTTTATTCGCATCCATCACAGCCAGAAATTGTTCATGTCCAAGCACAGTCTTCTCCTTTCCATGTCATCTTTCTCTGCGTCAAGTGGATCTGTGAAGATGGCTCAAAGAAAGGGAATGTTTAGAGGCCACTGTTTGACTATTCAAGGCAAAGACCCAGATTAACTGGAATTTCCCCAGGGTAAATTGTCGGGACCATTGGGGTTTTTTTTGCTGTATGATGGACCAATGAGTGGGAGATACCTGTTAGAAACAGGTGCACCCAATTTCCTGCTATTACAAGGGCAAGGGGTGGGCATTACTAGACCTCAGTCGTGCCAATCTTTTTGGTTTATGTTTGTGCAGCTCCATCAATTATGGCACCCAGAAAAAGATAACACGGAGCACATTCAGAAATGTCCCACAGTGTAATAATCACACCGTGAACAGATCTCAGTTACAGAATGCAAGTTGCTCCCCCACTCCAATACAAATGTCTCTTTTCCTTATCCCGAAGGGACCACCTGTATAGGGTGACAGTTGAGTTCAGACTCCAGGACCCATTTAGTCCATGGTCTCTCTGCTGAGGCAGTCAAACTGGGAGGCAGTTAAGCCCTGATTTTCAGCAGTGCTGAATACATGTAGTTCCCATTTACTTTAACTGGAGATGTGAATACTCGGCCCCTCAGTAAATCAGGACCTTGTGCCTATTGTGACCTTGTGATGAGTGATATGGATGGACACCTGGCTGTCCACTAGGAGCTTGACTGAGACCATCAATTTATTTCACCAAGGCCATCAAACAGCCCTCAGATGGCAACAATTTTACCCAACACCCAAGCCACTCAATTCCCCCCAAATCCCTTTTAAGTCCTGACTCAGCGGTTTCCAATGTGTGAATTTTTTTCCTGTTTCCTTTTAAGGAATCTATGTTATCTCCCCTCCTCCCCTTTTGGAAGTTCAATAAGAAATTGACAAAATGAGTCATCAAATCAGCTCCATAAACAGTCTGTTACCTAGAAGCACTTATCCGGTTTCTTAGTCATTGCCCTCACCAGATGATCCAAAATGTGTACTTTTGTTTTCTTAGTTTAGCAAGATTTTGATCACTGCTTATTTAATTTATTTCTTTTATGAAAAGTAGAAAATAAAGATTATGGGGTGGGGCGGTATTCCAGTCCTGGAACAATTTTAAAATGAAGGCCCAGACTCATAGACTCATAGACTTTAAGGTCAGAAGGGACCATTATGATCATCTAGTCTGACCTCCTGCACAATGCAGGCCACAGAATCTCACCCACCCACTCCTGCAATAATCCTCCCACCTATGTTTCTGCTATTGAAGTCCTCAAATCATGGTTTAAAGACTTCAAGATGCAGAGAATCCTTCTGCAAGTGACCCGTGCCCCATGCTGCAGAGGAAGGCGAAAAACCCCCAGGGCCTCTGCCAATCTACCCTGGAGGAAAATTCCTTCCCGACCACAAATATGGCGATCCCTTTCCGTTGTGCAGCTCCCGTGACTCAGTGGGGCGGGGGAAGCCTTGGAGTCATAACACTGGAATAACCCGCTGTATGCTGTGCCCTCTTGCCCTGGGCAGTGGAGCTTGGTTAGAGCACACGGCTGTAACGTGTGCTGGAGGCTGACACTGAATGAGAAGTTCGAAGAAACAGGGTCAATGTCCATTCGACAATAAAAGTGAGCAATGAACCGGATGGCTGTGAGGTACCGTCCCCCATCAGGTCCTGTGCTAAGTGCAGTTTGGCCAGATCCTAGGATAAGGTCCTATGGCTCCTAAATTAATGTAATTACTGTATGCAGTTTATCAGGCCTGTGCACTGGCCCTGCTCCTCCCTGCGGTAGGGTGAGTGCTTTATAATGCTCTGCAGTGACCATTCTGAATGATCTGGAGCTGCCTTGATGAGCTCCAAAAAGATTTCCACCCAGCTCTCTGCAGCCAGAAGGCAGATGAGCTAGCATTTGGGATGGCTGGGAAACCAGGGCAAGGCGTGGGCATTACTAGATCTCAGTCGTTGGGGTGGCCGGGAAGCACTGTGTTCCAACCACTGCAGAAAATTTACTGTAAGGAACCAAAGATAATGGACCCCAATCTCCTCTCCATTACACTGGTGCAATTCCTTTGAAGTCAATGGAAAACTAAAGATGTTGGGTTGAGTTCCTTGCATAACATTCGGCCCCAGTGACCTTTGCAGAGATGCCAGCTAGAACTCTACAAACCTTCTGTACCAAAAAGCTAATGCAGATGAACTTCACTCCTAAACTGTGTAGATCATGTATGAGAAAGCAAAGCCATAATAGGACATTTCCTCTGACATCAGCCTTTGTTCCCCTTGTATCTAAATGGTTAATCTATCTAAGCAGGTAGGTAGATGCTTTCTTGCCTTCAATAAAGTTTGATTCCTAGAGGCAGACTTTTTTTTTTTTTACTGAGTGTCAGATAATTAGAAGGGTGGAGCAAGGCAGGAAACCACGACACACCTTTGTCAGGACTTGTCTGGGAGCAAAGAAATGGGAAAGGACAAGGGGGAGCGGGATAGAATATATTAACTACAAGAAGAAGTGAACATTCCTGGACGATCACTCAGACTCAACACACCTTTGTAGGGATGTGGTATAAAGAGTAGGTGGCCAATTTTGATAGAAAGAAAAGTGTCAAGGAGAAAGAGGGATTTCCAGTCTTTAATTGAAGAACTGTAGGTAAGTAACATAAGGAAGAAGAAATAAAGTGTCCTGTTTTTTTTCTAGGGGCAAGCCTGTATTCCTACAGGGGAAAAACCTGTATTCTCAAGTAAAATATAGGAAATGTACTTTCTACTATGGGACATGCAATGTAAAAAGACTATCAAATCTTTATGTTCTGGGTTACTTTGGTTTATAAATTTGCAAGAGAGGCTTGCTTTTTTAAATGGATACTAAGTGAAAATGGTTGATGTGCTGAGAAATGGGAAATATAAACCAAGATATAGGTATTTTTCTTTGAATACTAATTGTGAAATCATTATGCAAATGGGACGGTGCATAGATTGATGGTCTGTGTTAGGATCTGGAAGAAAGACTATACACTGCAAAATGCAAGGAGCTTTGTGATTGCTTTAAAAAATGAACATACTTGAAATGCATCAGAGGATTGACGAGAAGCTATATGCTCTAGTACTGGATGCAGAATCTGGTTCAGGGTATACTAGGGTACCAGGTGCATTGATCTGCCGTTCAGACAGCAGCAGGTGCTACTTTAAAGTGGCGGTTTGCCACTTTGGTGCTGGGAGGCTCCAACTTTGCTTTAAAATAAAACAATTGCAGAGAGCAGAGTTATTTATCAGTAGTGAGTCATTTAGCATGAACTTTTGGACACATTTGTTTGCATTTAAGATTACGAGGCCAAGAATTGTATCGCACTTTTTAAAGTTAGTTCAGTGAAAATCATCAAATGTTTGTTTCCCAATCACTTTTAATCCTTTGCACAGCATGAGCTAGTGATTAGAGCCTGGTACCGTGAGTCCAGAGTCCAGTGTTCTATTCCTGTCTCTGAAACTGATGCTCAGTGGCAAGTCACTTCACCTTTCTGTGCCTCAGTTTCTCCATCTATAAAATGGTGATTATAGCAATTACCCACTTTGAGATCCACTGCTGGAGAGTGCAAAGTATTATTGCACAGGAATTGTTAACTCCCTCTTTACAACAGGAGTGAGTGACTTGTGCGGAACAAAATGTTCTTGCTTTGGATTGGGATCTGTTTTTCTCTGAGCAATGCAACTAGATGGACATATTATTGAAAGTAGCATATTATGCACTGCAAAGAACATCCAGGCAGTGCCCCAAATCCTGCCATCAGAAACAATTCACATTGACTTCAACAAGGCTGCTGCTGGATGTTAGTGAAGAATCTGACCCTTACAACATATCTAAATCTTGGACGTGTACCTCCCCCGATTCACTGTTATTATCAACATTTAAATTAATCTATACAGCAAGCAAACAGAACACACATAGGGTCTGATTCTGATCTTGCACTTCTGTAAATGCAGAATAACTTCGCTGAAGTCAATAGAGTTATTCTAGATTCATGCTGGTATGATTGAGAGCAGAATTTGACCTGTATTTCACTTAATTGAGTGATATCATCGCATATAGGCTGGTATATTTATTTTATTCACCAAACCCTGAACAACATACTCACATTATCTGCGAATCAGGCACAGACGGGGAAGTATAATACACACTATCCAGTGGATTATGCTTCCACACGAATGGATGCCATTAGCTAAGGCAAGAGTTCATGATACTTTTCCCACTTAGACTAGCCAGCTGTTTGCAGACCACGCACAAATACTGCCTCAGATCCTGGAACGATTGAGATAAAAATGATTTGACAATCAACTGAAATTGAATGGCTTTTAAAGCGGAATAGGATAGTCAGATTCGTAGACTGTTGGGTCAAGGTAAGCATATTGCTGTTTTGTTCTGATAGTAATCCAAAGACAGTGAAACCTGAAAAGGTTTGACTCGCAGTAAGGAAACACCTTGAAGCATGTTAGACATCAGGGAAGGAGTGGCATTTGTTCCTAAATGAACTCCTCAGTGTTGTTTACCCAGCCTGTCTTATCCACAATCCGTGAGTTCTGTGAAATTCTTCACATAGAATAGGATCAAAGATTTTCAGCTCCATTAAACATTAATCTCACCATTTGATGAGAGTGTATTATTGCAGAAGAAGTTATAGGTGGGGCTAAAAGGATTGAGATGGGTTCTCACCTCACATGAAAATGCAACAATATTTGATGTGAAAACAGAAATGATCCGTGTAGGAATTAACAGCATGTGCAACATTAATGGCTATTTTAAATTGTTTCCATTACAATATGCCTACATAAATATAAAATAATTTAGGACGTTCCCCTGTTGACAAGAAGTATGGAACAATCATTGTTAATATTGCATGCAAGTAATATCTAGTTCCTAAAATAAGCAGAGGGATCGGAATATCCGGCTAATCAAGGCACCTGAGATTGATTGGCTGAACATCCTTAGGTGCTTTTCCTATGTTGATGAGTACACATCGCATACAAAGACCAGTTAAATAGGTTATAAAACTGTATATAAAATAGCAGAGAGAAAGTGAGAGAGAGAGTGATTATCTGCAATATGTTTCAGAGTGGTAGCTGTGTTAGTCTGTATCCGTAAAAAGAACGAGGAGTACTTGTGGCACCTTAGAGACAAACAAATTTATTTGGGCATAAGCTTTCGTGGGCTAGAACCCATTTCATCAGATGCATGGATGAAGTGGGTTCTAGCCCAAGAAAGCTTATGCCCAAATAAATTTGTTAGTCTCTAAGGTGCCACAAGTACTCCTCGTTCTATCTGCAATTTATTTCCATGGACACCTGGTATGGCTCTACCATTATAATAATAGTTTGCACACTAAGAGCATGTCTACACTGCAAAGAAAAACCCGTGGCACGGGGCTCATATTGTGAGCCAATGACAGAGCCAGTGAGAGATTTGAGGTCTTCAGGCTCCCAGTCCCATGCCTCTTCTTCACTTGCCAGATCCCTGGGGCTGCTAGGGGCCAGTTCGGTCCCCACTGTAAGCCAAAGCATCCTTAGGGCCATTGCATGAGAATGATGATGTTTCACAAGTCTCTTCTTGTAGCTCAGAGGTAATTGCAGATGGTTTCTCTGATTCAACAGAGCTATTCCATGTTGTCTCATACATCGCCCATAGCTATATTTATGTGAATCCAGGCAGCAGGAGTTGGTGCAGTAAGTCAGCGCTGGCAGCGACTGACGGTCAAGTTGTGTAGCTGGGCTGGAGAGAGGGCTGGGAATTGTGTTAGTGCCACTGTGTGGGGGTTAAACCTGGTACATGGAGCAAAATGCACCTGCAGTCAAAGCTGGCATTAGGGATTTGTGAGCTATCTGCAAGGATATATTGTAATGTGTTCTCCTTATTTTACCTGTACAGTGTTAAAGCAGAATGTTCCCAATTCTTGAGCGGAGGGATAGCTAACTTATGCCATGTTTATGTTGGTTTCTGCCAGCGTTAAACTCTGGGGCAGCTTGCGGGTGGTGGAAAAGGCTAAGGTGTTGCAAAGCCAGGGACAACAATCTCCAAAAGTCAGTGGTGCTGGCCAGAAAGCTAGCCGGGCCAGGAAGTGAGCTCATTGAGCACATCCACTCAACAGCTTCCACCCGCTGAGTTTTGTGCAGTGACATTTAAAGCTACCCGCAAGTGTTGGTGGAAATTCCAAGGAAGGAGGGCGGTGGCGACACCAGCCTCTCATTGCGGTGAATGGTCAAAGGCTTCCCTGGTGCAGAGAGGTGTAAGTCACACCCTGGGGAAGGAAGGAGTCTTTTTTTTCCAAATGTAGGCCCCGATCCCAGTAAACTTAAGAAGGGGAGTAATTTTACTCCTGGTGATTTCAGTGGGAGTGGCGGGCCGCTGTGTGGAGTGGATGTAGTTCAAGGGTTCTCAAACTGGGGGTCGGGACCCCTCAGGGGGTTGCGAGGTTATTACATGGGGGGGCGGGGTCATGAGCTGTCAGCCTCCACCCCAAACCCCGCTTTGCCTCCAGCATTTATAATGGTGTTAAATATATAAAAAAGTGTTTTTAATTTATAAGGGGGGGTCGCACTCAGAGGCTTGCTGTGTGAAAGGGGTCACCAGTAAAAAAGTTTGATAGCCGCTGATGTAGTTGTTGTGTAAGGACTTGAGTGTGGTCAATGGGACAGCTCACATCAGTACAGGTACGCACATGCTAAAATGAATGCAGTCTTGGAACCCGTTTGAAAATCCTTGGTTCTAGAACAGAATGCCAAACTTTTGAGGTTCCAGATCCATTTCTCTCTGGGAAAATGTGAGCTGCCTTTAATTCCCCTCCACCCTACCCTTGCTAGATCTAGAACCACCAGAGGCTGCACCTTTGATAGCCACCTGGGTGATTTCCAATTCCCTCAGGCAGCTGGAAATCTCAGCCTGAATCTTTATTTATTTGGTAGCACACATTTCCATTTCATGTGAAAAATATCTTGTTTCAAAATAAAATTTCCATTGGAGAGAAAATAGTTTTTACTTAGATGATAGAGAAAAAATATTTAAACAAACCCTAAACTGCAACGAAAGTCATAGGGGCTTGCAGAAACCAAAATCCCCCTGGGCTTTCTCTAGGCATGATACACAAGAGGCCTGATGCTGCGAGGTACTGGCCCCATGTGACTCCCACTGAAATTGCTAAGGGTTGTGTGCCCACTGCAGTTGACAGAATCAGGCCAATGGTTTGGTTGGGTTTATTTGTAGGAACAAAGAAGTAGACAAGGGGATTTCAATGGGAGGTATGTGCCTAAATAGCTTTAAAAATCTGGCCCAGGTTAACTGATGATTGAAAGAGGGAACATTCTCCATGAACCTGCTATCACTTAAATTGAGCAGCTGTAAGACCATTCCTAAGATCTGTTCCGGACAATGACATAAAGCATAGGGTAGCGGAATAACTACCCTGTTTCTAATCAGAGTGATTGAGCGATATTTTCCTTTCTAAACCCATCTGTCTCGTTTTCCTAGGCAGTTTTGTGCCTAGCAGGAGTTATTTAAAGACAAGCCATATCAAATGAGAGAGGTGAAATTTGTCAGTGACATTACAGCACCTTCTCCCTTCAGGTATTGTGCCTCATTCTCCACTGCCTTTCGCACGGTGGCATCATTTACATATGTGCAAAGTGAGGGTAACATGCTCTCCTGTCAGGGTGGTGGGGTTTCACCCTCGCTTTTCTCAGGTGGAAATAAAGACACCATGTGCAAGGCCCATAAACTGTAAAGCGAACCACATCTGTGCTTGAGGCTTTGATCCTGAGCTCTTGCTCAAACCAAACACCTGTGAACTTGGTGTAGAATTTTGCCTGAATCTTGTGCAGAATCAGCCCTTAAATATGAAGCTTTCTATACGTCCAAGTCTTCAGATAAGATGGAGTCCCTGGCAGCAGTGGGGAGAGTTCACCTGCAGATTTGGCTCCCATGCTTTTTACGGATTAAAATTTCATGTCTAGCATTTGAGACCGCTCCTCAGACGCGGTGGAATCTCTTCTGCATAAGACTGGGACTGAATGACTACATTGTTCTTTTTCACAGAGGGATTTTTCTCCTGGCTGATGTTTGTTTTCCTACCAGCTTCAGTATTCTTGGTAGTACCGGTGCATTATGAAACCTGGACAGATAGTACTATGGCTGCCTGGGATTATATTTTTGGCTAGAGACGGATACAAGGCATTCAGTCGGGGTGGTACTTCAGTAATGACTTCTGCTGTCTCTGCACTTAAGCTCTTTGGCGAGGAGTTCCAGCCGTAGTAGCAAGGGTGGAATCAGTGGGGTAGACAAAACTTCTGCAGCTGCCTGTGTTTTTAACATTGTGTATCTAACCCTGCTCAGAGCAGATAGGTGGGGCTGGGGTTTGGATCTTGTGTTTTGATTTATGCTTAACTCAGAGACAGGGCTGGAGATAAGCAATTATAGACACACATGAAAGTCATAAAGTTTGGATTTGATCCAGATCTAAACTCTCCCTATATGTTTTGAGCCAGTTCACTTGCATCTCTATTGTTGGCTTTTATCATTCTGTCCTTCTCAGTGTGCCTTCCCTGCTTTGTAGAATCATAGAATATCAGGGTTGGAAGGGACCTTAGAAGGTCATCTAGTCCAACCCCCTGCTCAAAGCAGGACCAATCCCCAATTTTTGCCCCATATCCCTCTCAAGGGCTGAACTCACAACCCTGGGTTTAGCAGACCAATGCTCAAACCACTGAGCTATCCCTCCCTCCTGGAACGTCAGGGCTTGTTGTCTGTGAACTGCCCAGGATGGCTTTTGGCGTCAGCCCTGAGCTTGCTGGAACACCATAAGCTCTTACTGTTTCAGAGGGAGGCAGATGCCAAGGAAGCCAGTAATACTCATGTGGCAGTGTTAAACGGAGGGAAAACATGGGGTCCAGTTGGAATGTTCTCTGACTGTGATGATCTCTCTGTGTCTAAACTGACCAGCCATTAGATGTCCCTGGCACTTCACACACTGAAAGACTGTCTATAGGGCAAGAAGAAAATAACCCCACTCTTTCACCCTTAGGCCATGCAACGGTAAATACCATTAAACTCCCTCTTTCATAATTCATGCCAGTAATTCCCACGGGATGCCAAGACACATGGGATGCATTCATAGGATCACACAGGCACATCTAGAGAGCCACAGCGCCGTATGGGCATCAGTTTGGTGGACATACTTGCAATGCTGTTAGGTTTCAGAGTAGTAGCCGTGTTAGTCTGTATCAGTAAAAAGAACAGGAGTACTTGTGGCACCTTAGAGACTAACAAATTTATTTCAGCATAAGCTTTCGTAGGCTATAGCCCATGTCATCAGATGCATAGAATGGAACACACAGAAGTCTGGATAGATATAGCTTATATGGACATACCTTGTGCTTCTATATAGGGTCCTGCATGGGCTACGTTACTGGACCTATGCTGTGTATCCATAGAGCCAGGCATGTGATGGACAGAGACTGGATTTCTGTAGGGCCATATGGATTGTGTTGGTGGATGTGTATTGTACATAGGATGAATTGTACATGGTGGATCTATATTATACGGCGTGGATCCACATTGTACATGGTCCATAGCGCAGTTAACAAAAATCTAATATCTCCAGATGTTCCCCTTCCCCAGGAGACGCTGAGTGACAAGTGAGAAAACAAAGAGAAAAAAATTAATTATGCTGGCTTTTAAATAGTATGAGCTGCAAAATCTTCAGCTGGCAAAGATGTAAGCTGGTAGAGAGGGTGAGTGAGCGCAGCAACTAAAGTCCCCCAGCAAGTCCTTGAGCAATAAGCGGCATAGTTAATGACAAAAGAAACAGAGATTTGAAAAGGAAAGAGCCCCACTCAGGCTACAACCCTTCCAACAACTAGACAGGGTACTCTGCACTAAGGTCCTTTGAGTGTCTGAGCAAACCATTCATCGCCGCTTCATTACCCGCTTGGATACTTTGGGGGCTCTCAGCCCCCACCTCTACCTACAGCATGTCCTAGTCCTGATATTGAACGATTATGAAACAGTAGTGTCCCTTTCAATGAGGTCTCTGTGCTTTCCCCTCAGGCGGTGATGGTATGGACTCAGTAACGAAGAAAACCAAACGGAATGGAGCAGAAGTCACCGAAAGACGTAAGAAAAACTTTTAAAACAAAATCTCATGGTCAGAGATGGGCCCCAGCCACAAAACTCAGATCCGAACACCCTGAACTTTAGAGGGGGTTAGAATCCGAACCTGGGTCCAGAATTGAATTGTGCAGCTATCTCACGTCTCAAAGCCTGATTCTTCCCACTATATGGAACAGCATGAATTTCTCCAGTAGCAGAGGCCACATCGTACATTCTGGAGTGTAACCCAGGCCTACTTGGTGTGGTGCTCTGTCCCCCTCTAGTGGCAGCTAGACCAGCTAGAGATTTATATGTCTGCTACAACCTTGGCTAAAAGAGACGTGTCTTTTAGTTTATGCAGTAGAGATGGGGTAGTCAACAGATGAATCACGGCCAAATCTGGGCCTCCAGATGCTTTTGAATGATCCCAAAATCTTTTTATTTACTTCTTCTTCTTCTTCTTCTTCTTATTAGTATTAGTATTAGTATTAGTATTTCATTATTTTCTCTGGAGTCTGGACCTTGACTATACCTTGACCAAGAAATTTTGGACCTTGAGAAAAAATAGTTGACTACCCTTCAGTAGAGGCTTGTGTGTTAAGATCCAGAGATCCCAGGTTTGATCCCAGCCGACAACGACCAGGGTCTAGCAGCATTACAAGTGAGAGCTTGTCCAGGGTATCAACTGGGAAGTCTCTGAAGCTCAGGATGCGCTTCCTCAGCTAGGGGAAGTATGTAACCCAGGCCTGCTGGGTGTGGCACTCTGCCCGCTCTAGTGTCAGTGAGACCAGCTAGAGATTGACGAGCTGCTACAGCCTTGGTTAAGAGAAAAGTGTCTTTTAGCCCATGTAGTAAAGGCTCATGCGTTAAGCTCCAGAGAGCCCAGGTTTGATCTCGGCCGACGACAACAACCAGGGTTTGCCGGCGTTACAAGAGCATTTAGAGTGCCCTCTATAATTCCCCACAGAGATAGCCTTGTGGTTAAGGCACTAGCATGGAACTCTGGAGATCTGAGTGCTGATTCTGCCACAGACGTTTTGTGTGACCTGAGGCCTCAGTGCTGCATCTGTAAAATTAACATAATATTCCTTCCCTTTTTCACAAGGGGTTGTTGTGAGGCCAAGTTGATTAATGTCTGTGAGGAGCTTAGATACTACAATGACAAGCACCAGAGCAAAGCCTATAAATAGATTGTGTGCTACCACAAAGCTGGCTGGAAAGCCATTTGGGTCTATGGTCTATAAAGATTTTTCTTTATTCGAGTCCCATTATTCCAGTGACATGAAATAAAACTTGCACCTTGCTTGGCTAGATTTCAGGGCCATAACCTCCCTTTTTCTTTCCCCAGTTATTACAGAGTCAGTAACCACAAGACTGACGTCCTTGCCACCAAGTAAGTAGACATTATACATGGTGCTGTCCATCCTCAGCAGTGCGTGTGCACACATGCGTGCAATTTATGTGTGTGGGTGCAGTTTTCACAAGTCCTCATGTATCAGTGCATCAGCCTCAGAGAAGCACTGTGCAGGTCTCAGACCCCCCCCACACACACTTCCCAGAAAAAGTGCTTCTTGATCATTAGAATAGACAGGGTTTGGGGGCCCATTTGAGTGGGAAAGAAAGGAGCAAGGGGTGGTCGGTGAAGGCCCCTAGACCAGATCTATCAAGGGATTATGCCAAGGTGCGGGGTTCCAGAGAAGGAATGGCTCCCAGGGATGAGGCTGAGAAATGTCAGACCCATAGGAGACTGCTGCAGTGCTGTACATATAGACATGGCCTTAGGGAGGACAACAGCAGTGAAACCTGCCTTCCCTCAAGATGAATCCCCTCAGGACACATAAAGGGTCAGCTGGGGCATGGGGGTGTAATTTATACCTCCCTTTACCAGCCTGGGTGATAATCTTGTGTGCTCTTGGCACCAGCGTGCAATTGCTTGATAAGAGACTTGCTGCAACCAGGATGGAAAGTGAAGATGATCTGAGCACTTTCCTTGCTGTGGCAGCTGGAGTGTCAGTTCCCGGAGAAAGAGAGGAGGTTCGGGCTGGCTGGCTTCCCCAACACTGATAACTCCTTCCAACTACTGTACGTGGTTTCCAAGACGCCTCCTCAGCCGCGGCCCTGGGCTCTGTAGCGGAGCATAACACCAGCTCTGGATGCCTGATGCCACATCCTGCAGCTCCTTTTGCTCTTGTCCTCATCTCTTCTGGCCACAGAAAGTCTCATTTTGTGCTTGTCTCTCACAGAAGGAGGGAGCGGCACTGGGTACAAAACAGCCCACGGCGGAGGGAGCGGAATGGAAAAGAGGACTTTCACCCACGGCAGCAGCTACGTGACTTCGAGTAGGTAGTGATGAAATGGAGAGCGAACAAACAGAAAGCAAAGGCAGCTTCACTGGAGTGGGGCAAAGGGGCAGGGATGGGGTCCGAGCCAAGGGCAAACCCAGAAAACATTCATGGGGAAATGGTGAGAGCACTTTCTGTGCAAGAGCCCCATCTCTGCAAGGTGCTGAGAACTTTCTGTTTCCACTGGAGTCATAGGACGGGTGCGGCACCTTGTAGGATTGGCCATGGTTTTTTCACACAAAAAAATTTCCCATCAGAAAATGCGGCTTTATAAAAATTGACACTTTCCACGGGGAAAACGTTGTTTTCCATGAAATTTTTCAATTTTCCTCTTGGAAGGATCAAGAGAAGTGTTGTTTCCACGTGTCGGAGTTGTTTTGTTTCGTTCACAAGCACTGCATTGTCCTTTTTGACGTTTCCAGTTCTAAACTTTGGGGAATTTTTTGTCTGGCGCACATTTCCAGCGTTTCAACTTTTTGTTCCGGTTCAAAACAGAAAATCACCTCAAAATTTCTCATGAAAGGCAGATTCCATCTTTCGAACTGCTCAAGCACTTCAAAAGGTCGGGCATCAACAGGGCTGGCACTATAACTAGGTGACCCTAGGCGGCTGCCTAGGGAGCAAGGATTTGGGATCCAGGAGGCAGCTGTGGCGAGCTGCCCCCCCACTCCACGCTCAGCTCCCGTGGCCTGCGGGTGCGGGGGGGATGAGCACCCGCGGGCACAGGGGGAGCTGAGCTCCCGCAGGGATGGGTGGCATTGCAGGGGGGGCGGTGCAAGGCTGGTGCAAGGAAGTTTCGCCTAGGGCGCGAAACTTCCTTGCACTGGCCCTGCCCCTACCTCATGGAGCTTGTGTTACAGCAGCATCCCCTACTTGTTGAGATCAACTTAAGTGCCCCACAATTTTTGTGGTCTGTGTCATGCTGACCCTTAAATTTACAGGTGGGCCTGAACCCAAACCAACCCACAACCCTAGCCAGATCCCAAGATCTCCCTCTTTGCGGATGTGGCTGGTTCCTCAAACCTGGGCACAAACCTGCTCCTATTGATGTTGGTCGCAAAACTCCCATTGGCTTCAAAGGTAGCAGGTTGTGTCTCTCTACAAGGAGCTGAACTAAAACCACAGATATAAGCACCCTCTGAACTTTGTGGTTCTAGCCCATCACTAGCTCTAACCTAGCTCTGCAACTCAGTGTGAGGTCCATCTATGCCAGCATGGAAGAGTATAGGGCACCACTTTACATGTATGAGGCATTATTTTTACTTTCTGAGGGGCTTTTGTTTTACCTACAGGTGGAAGTGGTAGAATGAATTCATTATCCTCCTCCGGCTACAGGCAAACCCCATCTCCCTGCTCTACTCTCCCCAAATCACCTGGCTCAACCTTTGAAAGAAAAACCTACGTCACCCGCAATGCAACATATGAAGGTATCATAGAATCTGTCATAGAGATGGGGAATTAGAGGTGCCCTGCTAGGTTATCTTGTCAGTTCCAACCTGCTAACGCAGGATTGTCCCCCTGGAGCATAAATCCCAATATGGGACAATTATGGAATGGACCACAAGGATGCACTTTAATGAAAATTACCCACAGAGTCCTATTTATAATTATGTTCATCTAAATAATGTTCATAGCTTATTGTGGTTGGAGGATGACAGCAGCTCATCAGTCTAATACTCAGTAGTTCTTTTTAAATGGAAATCATTGTTACCCCGTCACTGCCAATACTTAAGACTTGGTAGATACGGACATGTTATATTAAACAATCTCTTAATAACCTTGGGGCATAAATATTTGGCAAAGCTTTAACATGGAATCTTCTCTTCTTCTGCAGGGAGCTCCAGCGCAAATTCTTCTCCTGAATTCCCTAGAAAAGAGTTTGGTATGTTCTTCTATTACTGTCACTGTGAATGTCAGGCCAAGGGCATGATTGTTGGCTGTTCTACGGCTTCTGGCATGACACATTACTGGAATACATGAATCAATACAAATAATGCCATGCACATGACGAATCGTGGGGAAGAACGACTCTGGAAAGTCTGCTCATTGGGAAGGAGTTCGCAATGTCTTATTATGCCCACAACTTCCCTTCTGCTCGGGGGGGTCTCATGCAGCCGGTACAGACACATACGCCTATATGACATGAGTGGAGTTACTCCAAATTTATGTTAATGTAACTGAGAGCAGAATTTATTCAGTGTTTGTATTTAAAGACCATTTCTATAGATGCTCTATTGTATATCTGCTATCCCCAACTTTGTGCTGGTGATCTTCACTTTAAGGGGAGATCTCATTGAGTATTAGCACCCATCAGTGCAATCCTGGCATTATTATTATTCAGTGAGATATTGCTGTATGCACACATCCCCCGGTTCTTCTCCAAGCTGGCTTCTGATTTACCACCAAGTTTCTTGATAGGTCATTAGGGGCATTCGCCAACCTTGGATGTGTTGAGAGAATTATTAGATGATCCAGAAGTACTAAGTACTGTATATTTTCAGCTAAACATGCAGTGACCTAAGTGATGGTAGCCAAAATATTTGGGGATCAGCATCTCCATGCCATGCCCCAGCTAAACAGAGCAACTGTACAACTCACCTAAGAAGCTTAATCCCTTGCATTACTTTTCAAATGTGTTACAGTTGATAGGGTCTAAAATTGCTTTTCTCTGATTGGTTTTCACAGCATCGTCCAACACCAGAGGGCGGAGTCAAAGCCGAGGTGAGTTGGAATGTGCTTTTTGGAGACCTCTTGTTCCTCCTCCTGCTTCTCTCGACCAGTCCCTCAGCTGGTGTACATCAGTTTGGCTCCAGGGAAGTCAATGGAGCTACACGTATTTATACCACCTGAGGATCTGGACCACTGAGATTTGGGCAGTTGCGCAAACAAGCACAATGAGCAAAATGGAAAAATCAACAAGGTGAAGAAATCAGGAGTGAAGGATGTGGGGAATTCTTCATAAGGATGAGCTGGGAAGTTGGACGGCTGAGGGTGTTAGAAATAGGCAAAAGAGATTTCCATCTTTAGTTCAAAGCTGGGCCAAGGTCATGATCCTGATCAAGATCAAACCCCAGGTTTTGTGTCCAAAATCTGTTAGCACTCTCTTTTTCCCTCTCTCTGTCTTAGATTTATTAAAGGTGATGTATATATATCTATCCATCTACCTATCTATCCATTCATCCATCTTTATATGACCTCATCAGTATAATAGCTGTGCACCTCCAAAGTATTTAAATATGGAAATAACGATAACCCCCTTCACCTTCCTTCCACTGAGATCTGTAATATGAGACAGTAACTACATTCCCCTAGGAGGTATGCCCTAGTGGACAGGATGGCTAGGAAATCACTGAAGCAGTCTGGTCCATTTAGACACCTTCTTGTAAAAACTTGATTTGCTTAAGCTGTTAAATAGAATTTCCCTCCTTTTCGTTTGCTAATTAATCAGGCGTTTGGGGAAAAGTTGGATATAATTGATACCGAAGAGCTTAATTTATATTCCCAGCAGGTGAGAAAGCAACAGCAAAAATCATTTTATCCAAATTCATATGAGCTGTGGCTATAAATCAAAGGGCATTGTTACGGCTCCTCCAGGAGAGCTTAGCAATTGCCAATTACTTCTACCTGAGTTCTTTGCAGTCTCTCCCAGCACTCTAGAAACCTGAGATCTCTGGGGAATCTTCCCACACATAATAAAGCAGACACAGGAGGATCATGGTCCAGCTTTTCATGTTGCTTCAAATAATAGCCCCAATGTATCGTCTTCTCCACGCAACTGCCAACAGAAGTGTTTCTTTCATAGTACACGCACTGTTGGGTTTCATATGGAGGAACATGTGTCAGGCACTCGGGCTGGCCAGTTGGCTCCTGGACAACCAGATTTAAAGTTTGTTTCCGCCTAATCAGTTTAACCTTATATTCTCTCATGGTGGAGAGTAAAACCCAGTAATAAAACTATCTTTTGCAACCTGGCTATTTTATTTCAAAGCACTTTTGGATCAAGCAGAACCCAATAAAAAATTGTATGGGAAAGTCTACACCAAATGAGCCAATAGAGAGGTCGTCAAATAGTAACAGACCAGTCCTTACACAGGTAAATCTCCAAGTGAAGAAAATGGGAGTTTTAGCCGAGTGACAGCTGGTAAAGACTAGAGGCCCAACGCAACTAGTAATCTTTAAAATTCAAAAGTCCTCTGTGACCCTGTTTGTTCTCACATTAGGATAATATAATAAAGTAATTAACTAATAGATGTCAATGAGAATATTCATGTGACTAAGGGCTGCAAGATTGGACCTTATATTAATGTCACACCTCCCTAATGAGGTACATAAGATGCTATGCAATGTAACAAAAATCAGTGCATTATAATTACTTATTAATGTATTTATATGGTACCAAAAATGTCTAACAAAACATTGTGAAAACTTAAAGGGCAATACTTCTCAGTGGGAATTAAAGTATCAGAATCTGGCCCAAAATTCAAAAGCCACTTCTAAAAATTCAGATTGATAAAACCAGTCCATCAAGCTATGCAAGCTGCCCAAACCTACCAGATAATAATGTATATGGACCGTGAGCAGTGGGGAATTAGCTTTTGCAGCCTGCTCATGGCGCCAGTTCGTCTCGCTCCGTATTCATGACCCTCTTTTCTTGTGCAGAGAGTGAAATCCGAGTACGACTCCAGAGCGCTTCTCCCTCGACCAGATGTAAGTGTCCCTGCCTTTGTTTTAGAGTGAACACGGGGGCCTGGTTTTCCCCTCCTAAGGGATAGCCCTCAAGAGCCAGCTCCGATGCTGACCATTTTGGCCTTGAGGCTATTTCTGCTCTAATTGTGCTCAGGCCCAGTGGCTCTGGGCCTGAGCACTCAGGGTGGCACATGGGGTGTCATAAAATTTGCGTGCGGGGATAAGAAACCGCCTCCCTTCACTCTCTGCAAGTCATTTTAATTTAAAGTGTGAAGAGTGAGGAAGTTTGCTGTGGTTTTATTTAGCCTGAATGAGTCACTCCTGGATGGAATCATGTTGCCAGTTGCTCCTCTCCTCACTAAGGCCCGAACCTTGTTCCCATTGAAGTGACGGGCAAACCTCCTATTGAGGTCAATGATGAAGGACCCTAGGTCCTCACTGCTGCATTCAGTTGCCTCCCTATGAAAGTGAGGGGCTTTACAGGAGTTCTTTGGTCTTGGTCTTAGTGCTGTGCTGTTACTAGAGTGAGCCTGCACCCTAGTTGGTGCCTCTATACCCCACTGAAAGGTGTATTCGATTAGACAGGAATTTGTGTATTAACAAAAGAGCATTTCATAAACAGGTTCAGCACCTTGGCACAGCCTAGAGAGTCCCCAGTGTTCAGTGATATCCCAGCTGGAGTTCCAGCGATATCAATAACCTCCTTCCAGGAATCTGGCGCAGCACGAATCCCAGAAACTAGTCCTCTCATGAGACAATCAGACAAGATTAGACTATGACTTCATAGAAAGAGATGGGACAGTCCTACTGAGGATTCCCCTCCCCCTCCCCGCCCCGGGCCAGCTCTAGCTTTTTGGCTGCCCCAAGCAAAAAAAAATGGCCGCCACCGGACTGCCGAAGCAAAAAAATAAAAAAGCCCAACCAAACTGCCGAAGCAAAAAAAAAAATCACGGCCGCCCCAAGAATCCCCGGACTGCCGCCCCTTACAAGGCGCTGCCCCAGGCACATGCTTTCTCATCTGGTGCCTGGAGCCGGCCCTGCTCCCCCCACAACCCCAGCCAGTTTAGGATTTTGCCCTGCCGTGTATTCTCTGGTGTTTTCTCCCACCTAATCCACCGTCAGGGGAAAGTGCTGGAGATGGGACAGCCATTTGCCAAATGCAGAGTTCTAAGGAGCCTTGGGAAACAGCCCTGTTTCCTGCTGAACACCACCTCTCTTACACATGTTAAAGTACTAAGAGCATCTCTGGTTGCAGGCTGTATTAGGTGATGGCTATGGGCTTAATCTGGACATCTGTTTTCTCTGCCAGGGACGGAACTGGATGACGTGAAGCGTTTGCTGAAGGGGAGTCGATCAGCCAGCGTCAGCCCTACGCGATCGTCATCCAGCACTCTCCCCATCCCCAAGAAAGCTGTAGTGGAAACCAAGATGGTGACTGAGAGCTCCCAGTCAGGTACTTTGCAGAGGGGTGTTAGCAACGCCGGCTGTGCAGGGAGCGGCGAATGATTCATGTAAAGCATGTGGCTTGTGACATAGAAATTCCAGCCAAATCTTATAAAACTAAAGAACAATGTCAGAAACAATTCAGGTTAAAAAATGCTTGCTGTCTTTTCCAGAGTGTAATAGCAATGCGGCCCGGTGTGGTGGCGCGTGCCTGTAATCCCAGCTGCTTGGGAGGCTGAGGTTGGCAGATCGCTCAGGAGTTCTAGGCTGCTGTGCGCTATGTCAGTCGGGTGTCCAGTGCTACTGACAGCCTAGCCAGCGGGTAGTTGGAGGACTGGCTAGAACAACACATCTGATGTGTTGTGATCGGCGCTCTCTCTGTGAGGGCTGATGGACCGATCAGTGACAATAACAATGCAAAAGGGGGAATTACACACAGGGGTGCCCAGATACTGCCAGATTTGCACTGGAGATCAGGACCTGATCAGAAACTGAGATCGAAACCTGGCTTTCCGTGTCCTTTGCCTCTGAGTAGGTGGTCTGATTTCCGTTCCCAGAGCCTGCTCTCACTCAACCCCATTACTGTTCCCTCTCCAGTGTCGGGGACGTACGACACAACTCTACTGAATGCTGCCCTCCCTCCATACATGTGGTCCTCCACCCTGCCTGCAGGGTCTTCCCTTGGCAGTTACCACAACAACATGGCCCAGGGCTCTTCCCTGGTCAACACCATGTCCCATTCAACAGGATCAGGTACAGTGGCCACTTGTGCTGACAGGGCACAGACTCTGGGATCCTCTTTGTCCTGCTGCTGGTGTTTTGTGCATGGGACGAGGAGATGTTGAGGGCGGGGGAGGGATAGTGGAGGTGGGAGCAAATGCACGTGATTGTTCTCCACAGATTTCTGCCTCCCTGTGCCCCCGGAATTACTTCTGCGTTGATTATGCTTTGAATCCCATATTCATGAAGATCAAACGTCCACAGTGCCTGATTCTGTGCCGCTGAACTTTCCTGTTGACTTCAGTGAGCTCAGGATCAAGCCTCTTAGAGAAGGCAACATTGGATTGGAATATGGACGGCGTTTGAGTTATTACAGGGTTTGGAGTCCACATTAGGACTCTTGGGTGTAATCCTGCATTCGTTGCACATCCAGAACTCCCACTTCAGTCAATGAATGCTGGGACTGAATGTTACGTCTCAGGCCCATTTCTGAATGTGAGGCAGTAGCCGGAGTGTCGTCCTCAACGGCGCTGTTTTATAGCTGCAAATGGAACGGTGAAGGATCCTCTAAGGTTTAAAGGACTTGGCATCCTAACCGTGTCCAGTCACTGTAACTTTTTTGAGATCAAAACCTTCTCCCTTTTTAAAATAGAGTAAAACAGAGTTTTTTGTGCAATGATTTTAGATTTCCCCCAGTGCCTTTATTGTATGTTTTCTAGCAGAATCTGTTTTTCATGAAGGAATGAAATTTCCTAGTGACCCATTCGCTCTCAGGCTTTGGGGCTGAGATGCACTGGGATCTCATTTCTCTTCTGTGCCAAATCATCTCTTTCCTCCTCTTGCAGTGTTTGGCGTCCCAAATAACCTGGCTTCCGGCTCTCCCACTCTGAACACAGGGCTGAGCAGTTCCTCAACAGGTCAGACTTCTCTCTTCTTCCCTTCTTCGTTTCACGGAGCTCAGGACGTCAGCTGAAATGTATAACAAAAAGACACCTAGATTACCCGCTCCATGCGTTCTTTGCGCCTGGTCCTGATCTCAGTCACCAGGTCCACTGGGAGTAACGCTCTTGGCTGAAGTGGAGTTACTTCAGCCTCTACCCTGTGTCATTGGCATTAGAACCTAGCGATGGAATATTTGGGGGGATGGAATATTTGGGGGTCTCGGGAGAAATAATAAGTGTCTGTCAGACCTTGCTGTTTCCTGATGTTCAGCCTAGTACATAAGAACGGCCATACTGAGTCAGACCAAAGGTCCATCAAGCCCAGTATCCTGTCCTCTGACAGTGGCCAATGGCAGGTGCCCCAAAGGGAATGAACAGACAGGTTATCATCAAGTGATCCATGCCCTGTCACCCAATCCCAGCTTCTGGCAAACAGAGGCTAGGGACACCATTCCAGCCCATCCTGGCTAATAGCCATTGATGGACCTATCTTCCATGAATCTATCTAGCTCCCTTTTGAACCCCATTATAGTATTGGCCTTCACAACACCCTGTGGCAAGGAGTTCCAGAGATTGACACTGCGTTTCGTGAAAAAATACTTTCTTGTGTTTGTTTTAAACCTGCTACCTATTAATTTCATTTGGTAGCCCCTTGTTCTTGTATTATGAGAAGAAGTAAATAACACTTCCTTATTTACTTTCTCCACACCACTCGTGATTTTATAGACCTTTATCATATCCCCCTTAGTCGCCTCTTTTCCAAGCTGAAAAGTTCCAGTCTTATTAATCTCTCTTCATACAGAAGCCGTTCTATACCCCTAATCATTTTTGTTGCCTTTTTCTGAACCTTTTCTAATTCCAATATATCTTTTTTGAGATGGGGCAACCACATCTGCACGCAGTATTCAAGATGAGGGCGTACCATGGATGTATATAGAGGCAATATGATATTTTCTGTCTTATTATCTATCCCTTTCTTGATAAATCCCAACATTCTGTTCGCTTTTTTGACTGCCGCTGCACATTGAGTGGATGATTTCAGAAAACTATCCACAATGACTCCAAGATCTCTTTCTTGAGTGGTAACTGCTAACAGTACAGTTCCCTTTGCTCAATCCCATCCCATTACTCCTGGCTAGACGTCCTATGTAACCCTAAACATTTTTCCCCTTCATGGTGTCTACGCCTTTCACATACTCGGTGTGGCTATCACATTGCCCCTCTGCTCACCCTTAGCCAGGCTAGACCGGTCAGTGAATTTAACCCTTTCTTTACAAATCAGCCCCTCCAGAAATGCATACACAGCACAGTCTGTTTAAGTCTAATGTTCCAAAATGGCCGCCTTTATTTATCCTGAGCTGACCATGGTTTCCAGTTCCAGGACAGGGTGATATCGGGGGTGAGGTGGTGGAGTTGTGGAAGGGAAAGTGACAGGTGTGCAAAATTATTGAAGGTAATGAACACAAATGTGTATGAAACATTCAGCTGGCCAGCTGAGTTCATTTACAGTCCCCAGGAGGGTCGTCTCAGGCCTGCTACTGTGCCTTTGCAAGCAGGAATCACTGTAATTATTATTGTTTTCATTGGTCCTAGTTCTTGTTCGTCCAAATGCCAGTTGCAAGGCCGACCTCTTGTTATTCACCTCAGGGCATTTTTTCTTTGCAGTGTTTGGTGTTCAAAACAACCTGGCTCCGAGCTCTGCAGCCATGACTCATAGTGCAACCGCAGCCTCCACAGGTCAGTGACATTTTAATCATAAAGAGGAGAGGCTGGGTAACTGATCTCGGTGGCTTTGTTATGCAGTCGCGCTTCCCGTGTCCCAGTAACTCCTTAATGATCAAATAATTCACATCAGGGCCTTTCCCAGGACGCACAGCCTACAAGACAGGACAATGCAAAGAGCGGAATCAGTGCTTTAAAAGAAATGTAATTGGGTCTCGACTCGAGAAGAAAATGTGTTCAGTTCTAATGGGTCCTGTTAAGGAAATATGAACACCAGTTCCCATTGGCAATTTTTCTGGTGTGTCATTTGGGGTGTTCCCTTCAGCCTGCAAATGTGAGGTCCAACTGTCAGCACCCAAGACAAACAATGAGCCCACTCCTGTATGTCCTTAGTCACTGGGGAAGCTCTTACCTGAGCAAGTTGTCCCATACACTTGGCAAAAGAACTTTTCACATGGACAGAATTTCAGGATCAAGTCCAAGGTGGGTTTGGGTCAGTACCTCAGGATCCCCAGCCTCTTTCCTTTTGCAAACCATTCAATTTCCCCCCCTTCTCTCAGCCTGCTTCTTTAGCGTCTGCAATTGTGCAACTCTTCCTCTGGCTAGGAGGGTTCAAGCTCTGTGGTTTTAGTCTCTGCTGATTTCTGTCTTGCAGTGTACGGCGTGAAGAAAAACACTTCCCAGAGCACTGGTATGGCTGGTAGTGGAATGTGCATGTCAACGAGTGAGTCTGCAACTCATGGAAGTCCAGGACTGACAGTATATAGCTGATGATTTGTGTGGGCAATTGTCCTCATGCAGGCAGATCATGGTTTGAATGCATCGGAGGGTATGATTGCAGCTTGTGTGGACGTACCCAGAAGATCGTAGCCTGTGTAGACAAAGTCACTTTAATCTAGCTAGCTCAGGTGCTGCATGAAGCTGCAACAGCATGTGCTTCGGCATTGGCTGTACGAGCCAAGCCCACCTGGAACCAGTGGCGTAGCCAGGTTTAGAGCACAGGGGGAGCAGAGCTAAAAAAAGGCGCCGGGAGAAAAAAGCATTGGGGGCAAAAAAAGGCGCCAGGAGCAAAAAAAAATGCTCCGCTCTGGCTGCAGCGCAGGAGCAAAAGGCGTTGGAGCACAAAAAAGGCACCGCTTCTGCTCAGTGTGGGAGCAGCCGCTCCCCAAGCTCTCACCCCCGGCTACGCTACTGCCTGGAATTCTAGGTTATTATCACACACAGTGCTAGCCCACGCTGAAGCTCGCACTGCCGCGGCTTCACTGCTCCGGTACCCTGCTAGCTAAATTAAAGCTCGCTCCGGTACGTCTACTTCAGTTGCAACCCCACCCCGTGATTGCGGTGTAGACATGGTCTCGGATTCACCCTCTTGGACCACTGTAACACATGGAATAGCTTTAGAACAAATAAACACCAATCACTAACCAAAGTGTCCACTAGATAAAAAGAAAATGAGAACGAAATACTTGTGGCACCTTAGAGACTAACAAATTTATTTCAGCATAAGCTTTCGTGGACTACAGTCCGCTTCGTCGGATGCATGGAATGGAACACTCAGTGAGAGGATATTTATACAGTCAGAGAAACATGAAAAGGTGGAAGTAACCATATCAATTGTAAAAGGCTAATTAATTGAAAGGAACTGTTAGACAGTTGACACAAAGGAGTTAAGGGAATTTAACGGGGCGAGGGGGGGGGGATAAATTCAATTAACGTAATGACCGAGCCATTCACAGTCAATATTCAGACCTAAGGTAATGGTATCTAGTTTGCATATTAATTCCAGTTCAGCAACTTCGCGTTGGAGTCTGTTTTTGAAGTTTTTCTGTTGTAAAATTGCTACCTTTAAATCTGTCATTGCGTGATCAGGGAGGTTGAAGTGTTCACCTACTGGTTTTTGAATGTGATGATTCCTGATGTCAGATTTGTGTCCATTTATTCTTTTGCGTAGAGACTGTCCAGTTTGGCCAATGTACATGGACAGTCTCTACGCAAAAGAATAAATGGACACAAATCTGACATCAGGAATCATCACATTCAAAAACCAGTAGGTGAACACTTCAACCTCCCTGATCACGCAATGACAGATTTAAAGGTAGCAATTTTACAACAGAAAAACTTCAAAAACAGACTCCAACGCGAAGTTGCTGAACTGGAATTAATATGCAAACTAGATACCATTACCTTAGGTCTGAATATTGACTGTGAATGGCTCGGTCATTACGTTAATTGAATTTATCCCCTCCCCCCCCCCGCCCCCCGGCCCCGTTAAATTCCCTTAACTCCTTTGTGTCAACTGTCTAACAGTTCCTTTCAATTAATTAGCCTTTTACAGTTGATATGGTTACTTCCACCTTTTCATGTTTCTCTGACTGTATAAATATCCTCTCACTGAGTGTTCCATTCCATGCATCCGACGAAGCGGACTGTAGTCCACAAAAGCTTATGCTGAAATAAATTTGTTAGTCTCTAAGGTGCCACAAGTATTTCATTCTCATTTTCTTTTTGCTGACACAGACTAACACGGCTACTACACTGAAACCTGTCCACTAGATGTCACTCTTGCTGTTCACAAATGAAAACAAAGTTCAGCCCTAGGAAATCAGAGGCCCGAGTCTGACCTTCCCCACACCAGGGTCATATTGGTGTAACTCAGTTGGCCTCACTGGCGTTAATCCTGATTTAAACCAGAATAACTGGGAGCAAAATCAGGCCCATTATCTTTAATATGGAACCTGAAATTTTGCAAGGTTAGTTTTGTACATAATTAGGATGACCAGATGTCCCGTTTTTAAAGGGACAGTCCCGGTTTTTGGGACTTTTTCTTATATAGGCACCTATTACCCCCCATCCCCGTCCCATTTATTCACAGTTGCTATCTGGTAACCCTATACATAATTTTGCAGCATTACTAGCCCCAAAAGTTCAAAATTTATGAACAATCATGAGATTTTAAAAAATAAATTCTGGGTTCTTTTGTTTTGCCTTCTTGTTTTTGAGCCTTTAGAGTTCATGTTTTCAATCTTTTCTCCCCAACTATGAGTGCTAGAAACCTTTTTTAAATTACAGCCCAGCTTGTCATGTAATCACAGGACTCCAGAAGGTGGGGCTTTAAGAAAACTATAAAATATTGCAAAACTCACAGTAGAGTAGGCAGCAGTGATTACTCCAGATTCACACCAGGATAACAGAGCAAAAGCAGGCCTATTATCTTTAATCTGAACTTTGTGCCAGTACATTTGCAAGTTTAGTTTTGTACACCATTTTGTTAGAAGACCAAGCAATTCAGTGGATCTACTTTCCATTTGCGTGTGAATGTATTATATGCCTATACCCAATGACATATAGAGAGTTCTCAGTAGCAATCAGCATAAAGCTAGCATAAACAGAAAACCTGCTCAACACTACTGCTCTTCTGCAAGCCAAAGGCCTGTGCTTATGGTATCCATATCCCCATCACCAAGGGAGACTGGGCTTTACCAAATGGTTTAATTTCGGCTCTGACTTGTGCATAAGCGTCCTCAGCAAAAGTGTACTCTCTATCTTATCTGATATGGCCTCCTTACTATAATATCAGAGTGCTTCACAGTCTTAAATGTAGTTATCCTCACAACACCGCCATGAGGTAGGGCACCGCTGTGATCCCTATTTTCCATGTGGGGAAATGAGGCACGGAGAGGTTAAATGACTTGCTTAAGGTCACACAGGAAGCCTGTGGCAGAGCAGAGAATTGAATCCAGGTTTCCCAAGTTCTAGGATAGCATCCTAACCACTGGACCATCCTTTCTACCCACTAACCCTCTCTCTCTCCCTCTCTCTCTCTCTTTCACACAGTTGGCAGCACTGTGAACTCCCAGAGTGATGACATCCTGCGTAAAGACTGCAAGTTCCTGCTGCTGGAGAAGGAGAACGTCCCTGCCAAGAAGGAGATGGAGCTCTTGATCATGACGAAAGACAGTGGCAAGGTCTTCAGTGCTTCCAGCACGGGGCTCAGTGGAGGTATGTTCTCCTCCCACCATCTCCCATGACATGCACACATGCTGGGGGCTTAGAAATAAATATTAGTTGCTGGGAAATAGTGCCAAAGGTGAGAGTCTGGCAGGTTCTGGGAAATTGCTATTGCAATCGATCCGGCTGTGGAACAGTCTGCCCAGGGGAGTGGCGAAACCCCTACCCCTTGGGCACATTTAAAATGACACTGAACAAAACCCTGGAATAAACCTGAGCAGCAAGATGGACTCTGACCTAAAGAGCCTTTTCCATCTCTAGAGTTTTCGGCTCTGTGCACTACAGAAATCTAGCGTTAGGGTTTGATTTGAAACTTGATAAGCCACGGGAACGCAGAGTAGACCTTTGGGCTGCCATGTCACCCATTAACCACTTGAGGGCAGCCTCCAACACCAGGTACATGGGGACAAAGTTCATCCCCTCCCTAAGTAACTCCATGGAGAACTTTACAAGGCATGCCCATTAGCCAGCTTGCTTTTAAAACTCAAGGGCTTAAAGACCAAGGGCCAGAGCTTTAGCTGGTGTAAATCAGCATGGGCCCATTGACTTCAATGGGTTTATACAAGCTGAGGATCTGGCCCAGTCTGACTTCTGGTAAGACATATTTGACTCCTCTTTGGACTCCACACAGCGTCCTTTGCAGAAGACACCTTGAAGAGAGAAAAGCAGGGCTTCTCTTCCTCTTACGCTGCAGACGCCCACCTGAAATCTGAAACAAACGGTAAGAGACGGTCATTCTGGCACCGATCTCCTGTTTGCCCAGCACACGTTCTCCTTACCACGTGTCAGAGCTTCCCCTTCTGCACCATCTGGGACAGCCTGCCTGTCTCTCTCCACCTCACCTGCGCTCCAGATCTCCTTTCCAGTCTCATCTGCACGTATCCCTTGCCTGTGCCTCTTAACTTCCTTTCTCACTGTGTATGAGCCTTGTGGCTGAATGCATTGATTCACAAACCAGAAAGGGACCTATTCCATGTTGATGCTAAGTGGTGGAGCTAGTTACAAAGTTAGTGGTAAACTAGGGATCGGGAATATTGTCTGACCTATTTAAAAAAAATAGAACTGTGTCATATTATTCAGACAAAGCCAATCACATGCTTGACCCCTCTGTTTATATGTTGTATTCCCTTCCCCCCATCCTCTGTCTGTTGGTCTGTCTTTAGATTTTAAGTCCTTGGGGCAAGGACTGTAACTTCTCTTCCTGGAAAATGCCTAGCACATTGGGGTGCTACTGGATAGACATGCTAAATAATAATAATAATAATTAATATAAATAATTAATAAACAAACAATACATTATTTGTGCTGGCTTGTCACATAAGACCTGATTCAATGGTATCAGAGGAGTTACACCACTGGAGGAGGGTGACCAGATGCAGGGGCAGCTCTATAATTTTTGCCACCCCAAGCACGACAGTCAGGTGGCCTTCGGCGGCATGCCTGTGGGCGGTCCGCTGGTCACGCGGATTTGGCGGCGTTTCTGCGGGAGGTCCGCCGGTCCCACGCCGTCGGTGTCCCCACCACTGAATTGCCACCGACGCTGCGGGACCGGCGGACCACCCACAGAAACGCAGCTGAAGGATGCCTGACTGCTGCCCTCACAGTGACCGTCACGCCGTCCTCCGCGGCTTGCCGCCCCAGGCATGCACTTGCTGCGCTGGTGCCTGGGGAGCCGCCCCTGACCAGATGTCCCAGTTTTATAGGGACAGTCCCGATATTTGGAGCTTTTTCTTATATAGGTGCTAATATCCCCCACCCCCTATCTCGATTTTTCATACTTACACTGGAGTGACACAGTGTTGAATCAGACCCTGAGTGTGTAAAATGAGTGAATTATATGCACTGGGGTAAAGAGATGTGCATGTAGCAGGAAGTTACTAACACTTCCACTTTCCTGTTAATTGCTTTTCCTGCTACACCATCCTTCCATCCCCAGGGTGTGTACATTTCACTTGTTTTTCAGACTCAAGGAAAGCCAGATCAGTACACGTTACATCACCTTCCTGCTTGCATCCATGTTCAGCTCAGCTTACCTGCAATATGCAATTTGCACCAATTTTGTTCCACTATTTTCTGTAGTTTATACTATTACCTGCTTGTGGCCTTGCATAATTTCATTCTATTATGGGAGAGCACATTGCAAGCGAGTACAGATCTTAGAATGCTGCCTGTAATGGAAGTAACAGCGGGATTAAATCTACCCTACTTATCCAAGAGAGGAATATCAAGGTGGTTAGAATAAAGCATTGTGGAATACAGCTTGTACTAAAGACACACTGGTAAACAGAATTGTATTTTAGCTGTGTCAACATTCTCCTGAGTGTGGTTGGCCACTGTAAAGAAAGATAATTAAAATCTCTTTTGTTGTTGTAACAACAGGAGGCCTAAAATCCGTGTCAACAAAGGACAAAGCAACTTACGCAGGTCAGTAGTGATTTGAAGATTCTTTAGTAGGAGGGGCTATATGAAAGCATAGTTTACTTTCAATGGAAAAAAGAATTACCCCGCTGTGATATAAATAATCTGTAAGTGATCACTAAAGAGGGGAGGCCATTTGCATAAGAGTTGCTGTTTTAGCACGAGCACAGTCTGCACCTGCAAAATTTGCACCGGAAATTCAGTTGTGGGTGCAAATGTGAGTAGATGCGCTTCTTGACTGCAGGGGCAAATCAAGTAGTTAGCAGAGCAACTGTGCAGAGCTATGGCTGCAGTTCGTGTCATTGTTGTGCAAGCACACAAATGTAGGGGGGCAACTAGCACCTGCAAACTGGAAGTCATAAGTTTAAAAAACATTAGCCCTGTTGAAATCACGAGGAGTTTTGCCATTGACTTCAGGATGGTCCGAATTTCACCCGTTGTGTGCAAACTGAAGTGGAAAAGAGTTTTCCGTAGCATGCTGTATTTAATGGGCCTGCCCCTGCAGGCCTTATTCTCATACTGACATCAGTGAGTTGTTTATTAACCTTGCTGTTGTCCTTTCCCACTTTAGAAATTCGAGGCGGTGATGGAGGGGGAGGGATAGGGGCAGCCCCAGCTTGGTGTCCCTGTGGTTCCTGCTGTAGCTGGTGGAAATGGCTCCTGGGTTTGCTCCTGGCCTGGCTGCTCCTCCTTGGATTGCTCTTCGGACTCATCGCTTTGGGTAAGAGATCACAGCAAGAGCAGGCCAAAGGATGGACTATATAGTTCAGGTGGTTCAGTGAACTCCAGATGTGATTAATGATTGGCCTGACCCAAACCCCAAATCTAAATACCCACCAAACGTTGAGGAGGTTCAGATCCAGATCGATAATGAAGGAAAGCAAAACCCTCCATCCAAACCCCCTTTAGAGGGGACAACACAGAGGGAAACAAAATAATGGATGGTAGAGAGAATGTGATAACATCTGTCCCGTGCAATACTTTTTAGCAGTGCACATAATTAGCCTGTGAACTTACATTCACTGAGAGCTTAGCAGGGCTAAGTAAAAGATAAGACAAAGATTAGGATAGTGAGAACAACAGATACATCCGATAAGAGAAAAATAATGCATAAGGGATAGAAACCCTCTTGCTTCAGGGCAAAAGCCAACCTCTAAGTGACTAAGGTTAGGAAACTTCTCCTCTGGGCAGCATAGGCCCAGGAACTAGGGGTGCGGGGGGTGCTGCAGCACCCCCAGGTTTTGCGTGGGGCTCCATTCCCAGCTGCCCCGCACCCACCCCCAGCTATGGCCCCAGCCTCGACCCCCTTACCCCTGTCCAGGTTTCCCTGTCCTGGAAACACAGCCCTGCTCCCAGTCCCAGCTCCGGGGCGGGGGGGGCGGGGAGGTAAAGGGGCTGGCTTTCAGTACCCCCACTATTAAAAGTGTTCCAGGGCCACTGCTGGGCAGGCTATTCCACAACAATGGATTGTAGGGTTTCTTAGACCCTACTCTGAAGCCTCCGATGCTTGTCTCTCTTAGAGACAGGAGCCTGGGCTACATGGACCACTAGTCTGATCTGGTTTCACAGTTCTTGTGTTCTCCTCGTCTTTCCTAAAATTTGGTTCAAGATCTGAATCCGAATCCAAACTGTGCTGCTTGGGCCCAACACTGTCCGTGACGTGATCTGTGTCACCTCCCGTAAAGAACTGAACAGCATTTGACACAAATGCAGCAGGAGGATACTTGGGAGTCCATCGGCTCTCCCATGCTATACCAACAGGGTGCACACTGTCCCCAGAAGCAGCCATGTTTGATTGGCTTTGCTTTCAAATTTTCTTGGGTCTAGTATCTTTCAGTTGTGCAGATTTAGCTACTAAATGCACATTTCTTTGTCTGAGACTTTAAGTGATAATTAGAGAGCCTTGCACTTTTCTTGCACTGTCCATCAAGGATCTCAAGGCGCTTGACCAGCATTAGTGGATTAGGCTTCACAACAGCCGTGCGAGGGATAGGAATCAGTATTGTTCCTGTTTTACAGATGTGAGGAATGCGGCACACAGGGTACATCTTCACTAGGAAAACAGTTGTGGTCTTAACTCGAGGTAACTAATGCTAGGTAAAATCCTAGTGAAGACAAGGCAGTGTGTCGTTTCCACGTGTATAAACAGGTTGAATGAAAGACTATGAATTAAAACCTTAGGCTTTGCCTCAACCAACTAACTCGTGTGAAAGCTACAAACTGTCTTGTCCACCTTAGGATTTTATCTCCTAGTTAACTTACCTTACGAAAACCCCTTTTTTTCCTAGTGTAGATGAGACCAGAGAGGGGATGTAACTTGCTCAAGATCACACAGGAAATCAATGGCACAGCTTGGAGGAGAATTTAGATCTGACTCCCACTTCTGTGCTCTGACCACAAGATAATTCTTCCCCTTAGAGGCTGACAAGTTCAAAAGATGTCTTTTCAGTCCAATGGAAATCCCTGGTAAAGAGTTACCAGTTACAAGGAGCTACAAGATACACAGAATAACTCTACCCTACCCTCCCGCCCCCCGCCAAATTCAGTGGCAACTGTTAATTAACAAAGAGCTTTCCCCTGCTTCTGCCTTTAGAAATAGATGTTATGGGGATCAACCCATCGCTCCTTCCTCTTTAATGATTTACTTCTATTTAACCTTTCAGCGGAGGAAGTGAAGAAGCTGAAATCTCGTGTGGAAAACCTGGAGAAAGCCCAAGCCAACTACCTGATGATTAATCCACACAATGCGGATATTAACCAAGAGTACCGTGTTTCTGATGTCGGGAAAAGTCCAGACTATGCTACAAGTTTCAGTCATAAAGATCAAGAGGCTCTCTGGCTGTTTATGAGGAGCAAAATGGCTTTGGAAAGAGGACAAGGTAAGGGCAAGAGTCCAAGAAATTCCATGAGACTGGATTGCTAAAAGATGCTTCACCAGGAAAAAAAGGCGGATCTGCTGTTTGCACTGTCCACACTGCTGTGTGATTTAAGATTGCAATTAGGTAGCAAGAAATGTAAAACATGGTGTTACCAGACTCCATATATATTATTGAAGAAGAAGCAGATTCTGATCTCATTTACACCACTGTAAACCTGGAATAACTTCACTGGCTTTAGTGGATTTACTCCAGATTTACATTTGTGTGACTGAGATGTGATTTTACCTCATTTCAGCCCCGCCCTTGTCCCTGCAGTCAGATTGCATTGACAAATGTAAACTCTTGAGCCATTATCATTCTCTTGTTTCAGATTTTCCAAATTCACTGTCTAAATTGCTCATGTAAAATTTGCATTCACACAATCTACACTTACATTTGGTAAATGGAGAGGTGCATGCACTGCTCATGCAAAAATAGATTTTTTTTTTGCACAGATGAATAGTCTGAACATGCAAATGTTGCACGTGCAAGTTTTGCAGGAACAGTTTAGGTGGCCATTTTTTGAAAATGTGCCCTATTAACTTTCCCAGATAAGTGGAAAGACTTGCAGAATAGTCTTCCCAGGTAAGGCGTGTGACTCCATATCTGTGCTGGCAGAGGCCTTCAAAGTGCAGCACAATATAGTCAAATTATGAACCCTTCCTTCTACGGGAGAGCATGTTGCAAGCAAATACCGGTCTTAGAATGCTGCCTGTAATGGAAGTAACAGCGGGATTAAATCTACCCTACTTATCCAAGAGAGGGATATCAAGGTGGTTGTAAGGTAATGTTCCGTGTAATTATGAATCATACTTACAGCACTGATAAGGCTTATCATTTTAAAAGCACTGCACAAAAAGTAATTGATTATTCCTTACAACACCCCTGTGAGTGAGGTCTGTATTTTACAGATGGAGAAAATAAGGTTACGTGATTTGCCCAAGGTCAGAGAGTCAGGAATGGGATTAGCACTCAGAAAGCATGATTCTCCTTTCTCTGCAGGAGATGAGTGCGGCTGATTTCAAAAGGAGTCACTCCTATCAATCTGGGGAGCTCCTGCTTTCTAAATCCATGCTCTGCCTCGAGGTTTGAAATCAAGTCAAAAGCAGCCTTGTGTCTTCAGAGAGAAAGAGAGAGATCGTTTTACTTGAAATTGTGTAATTAAATCTAACAACCATTTTACTTCCCATTGCAGGTTTCTTCCGAGGGGAGAAAGGGGAAGCTGGTCTGAAAGGTACAAGAGAGTTGTGTTTCCCTTTTTGTTCTGTGTCTCGGGTTCTTCTAATAATTTGCACGGTGAATCCAGGGAATTGACTAGCACAACTAGTTAAAATGGGAACGGCCCGATCCTGCATTCCATGTTCATCCCAAACTCCCAGGGGTCTCGTTGAGCGTTTGGAGTGTAACAAGGAAGAAAGGATGGCCCCAAAATGAGCAATCACTGGGAATACCTCCTGGATCTTTCTTGATTTGATTTTTTTCTCCTTTCCCAGGCGATATGGGAATGCAGGGTCCCAAAGGTGAGTCTGAAATTAGACATTTTCTCATATACCTGGGCAGCGTGCTGTGAGAACTCTAGATTTAGAAGCACTGAGCGGAAGGGTTGCCTTTTGTTTTCACAGAAGTTAGTTCTGTTGAGAGGCTGATGAAGTGGTGGTTGCGTCTCACCTTCTAAATGGTTCCCTGGGTCAAGTATTCTAATGACCGTGTTGGCTGTTCTCCTGGGCGGTGGGTGAAACTTCCCCTGGGGGAGGCGAGCTCCTTGTCCTGCCTCTTCCGCCCACAGTCCCGCCCACACTCCATCCCTGCTCTGCCCAGGCCCTGCCCCCACCCACCACTGACTCGCCATTCACCTCTTCACCCCCCTTCCCGAGATCCCCCCCTCCGCTCACCTTCTCCCTCACCCGCCAGACCCTTTCCCCCCCACGAGACCCCCACCACTACCTGCTGTGCAGCCTGCTCACCACTCACCTCCTCACCCTGCTGTTGCCTCCCTCCCCCCGCGTGTGACTCTCTTCCCTTCTCACCTTAAAGCACTAATAACATTCCCCAAGGGAACTGACAGGCAACAGATGTAGCTCAATTGCCAGATAGATTCTCCTCTGTGTGGCAGGGAGTTTGGTGCATGCTGTATAGAGAGACACAAAAAACCAGGCTACCTGCGCCAACCTGAAGCCTCATCTCTCCTTTTGAAAAAGCGCTTGTCATTGGCAGCCTGCATTCAGGCCGTAGTTTGATCACCTGCCTTACCCAGAATTCCCTGCCAGATGCCTTTACTTAAACTGGGTTTGAATAAAATGACTAGATCAAGAAATAACCTCACTGGCTATGTCAGCTCCTTCTTGAGCCAGGTTAGCAATTACTTCTTCTGGGTGCAGAGAATAACTGAGGGGTCATCATTTGGAAACCGTTTTTAACCCCAGTAACACATTTGCCTACAAGAGAAAAGCCAGCTGAATGTGGCCAAAGGCTTCCTGGGGGTTGGCAAATGCCTGTCAAATGGCTTCATTCCCACTTCAATGGCCCTTTAACAGTTCCAGTGATCTCTGCTACTAGGTCTCTGGAAGGCTTTTTCCCTGTGTACAGTAAGGGTATGTCTACACTGCCCATGTTACAGCGCTGTGACGTGGGCAGCGAAGTCACGCTTTATCACCGGGGAGAGCTCTGCCGGCGATAAAAAATAACCCCCCCGAACGAGGTGATGAAGTGGTAGCTCCCAGCGATAAAGCGCTGTCTCTACTGGCGCTTTTCAGCACTAAAACTTTTGTGGCTCCACTTTTAGCGCTGAAAGTGGCAGTGTAGACACAGCCTTACTCAGGGATGCCCTCCACTCGCCTCCCCCCCCTCCCCCGGTCTGCCACTGACTCCCAGCTCGCATTCTCACACACACACACACAGAGCCCGCGCCCCACGGGGCGTGCAGGGGAGAAGAGATGCAGCTGTGGAGACCTTGGAGGGGAGAAGGGGATGGGGTGGAGGAGAGGAGAGGAGAGGAGGAAGATTCACCCCAGGCAGCAGCAGCAAGCTGTGGGAACCTCGGGGAAGGGTTAGAGCAGGGAGGGGAATAGCCAGGGGTAGGGGGGACCACGGTCCAGGTGTCAGGCAGGAGGAACAGCTGTGCTAGGAGAGGCAACGCCTCCACTTGCCTATTATACCCGCCGCCCATGGCTGTTCACTCGTCAATACTATCCCTTGACAAAGACCCGAAGGGTAATAACTAGCAAAAGGATGAAGGTGGGAACATAAGGAAAGAGCCGTTTTCCCATTAATGGTCTGTTTCTTTGTTCCAACAGGAGATCGAGGACTTCCTGGTGCACCAGGTAGGCAGAGGTCAACAAGTCACCAGCCTCCATGGCGCTTCAGCTGAACAGCACACACAGTGACACTGCAGGCAGCTAGGATTAATTTTGCACATCAAACCCCTCTAGGCTGGCTCTCCATGGAGTCTGAGTTTAACTCTTGTGCCATTGCAAATGTCTTATACTGCTTTGGGGGGGAAGGAATAGCTCAGTGGTATGAGCATTGGCTTGCTAAACCCAGGGTTGTGAGTTCAATCCTTGAGGAGGCCACTTAAGGAATCTGGGGCCAAAAAAAAAAAAATCTGTCAGGGGAAAGTACTTGGTCCTGCTAGTGAAGGCAGGGGACTAGACTTCATGACTTTTGAGGGAACTGGGATTGTTTAGCCTGCAGAAGAGAAGAATGAGGGGGGATTTGATAGCTGCTTTCAACTACCTGAAAGGGGGTTCCAAAGAGGATGGATCTAGACTGTTCTCAGTGGTAGAAGATGACAGAACAAGGAGTAATGGTCTCAAGTTGCAGAGGGGGAGGTTTAGGTTGGATATTAGGAAAAACTTTTTCACTAGTAGGGTGGTGAAGCACTGGAATGGGTTACCTAGGGAGGTGGTAGAATCTCCTTCCTTAGAGGTTTTTAAGGTCAGGCTTGACAAAGCCCTGGCTGGGATGATTTAGTTGGGGTTGGTCCTGCTTTGCGCAGGGGGTTGGACTAGATGACCTCCTGAGGTCCCTTCCAACCCTGAGATTCTATGATTCTATGATTCTATGAAGCTATTATTCCCTTGGTGCTGAAGTACAGGCAGAACCACCGCCCTACAGCTCAAAGGCCTTATTTGCCGCAAGGCCTCATCCTGTCCTGGCTAGTGTGTGAGCACACGTTGCCAGTGCACTGAGACCCGTGGGCACGTTTGAAAGATTCCGGCCAATAATTGCAAACTGGGTTTTGCGTGTGACAATTCTGTCAGCGGCTTGCATGCCCTGACAACATGTGTGCAAGGGGTGTGTGCATGCAAAGTTGTGTGCATTATAAGTGGGCGTTCCGTAGTGCAAATGTCGTCACTGTGTCAAATAACAGTGCAGCACTCACACTCAGCTGGTATGTGGCCTCCAGACCCCTACATGTTAAATAGTTAGAAATATTTTATACACAAAATCATGCATCCTTCAGCATCAGCCTATGGGCCAGGAATGTTCTCAGAGCCAGAGAATATTTATTGTCCCACCCTACCGTACCTACCATATGCTGCTAAAGAGACCCCTGAACATATACAGTGCTTAGCAAACAATTTTTTTTTTCCACCCAGTCACCCTAACCCCGCAGTCCTGGGTTTTCGAATCCCTTTTTACCACATTGTGTTTTGCTTACAGGCATCCCAGGTTCGATTGGGCACCCAGGGCCAGAGGGACCGAAAGGACAGAAAGGCAGCATGGGTAAGCAGCACTGACCCATCTCACCCAATTACTCTGAGCTTATCACAGCTCAGTGACAGTGGGAGACTCACACAGTATGTACATACCCTCAACCTGCATGTGTGAACACAGGTCCCCAGCGTGACCCTTGTCGTCCTGCTGCAGGATGCGGGCGGGGGAGGAGACACTGAATTTCACTGCTTGAATTTCAAGCCATTTGCTTTCCGTAGGTGATCACGGCATGGAGGGACCCATGGGCCAAAGAGGGCGAGAAGGGCCACCAGGGCCTCGTGGGGAACCTGGACCACCTGGATTTGGGGAGAAAGGAGACAGAGGTAGGAGACTGTCCTGTCCCCGGTGCACAAAGAGATGGGCCATGCAGACTGGATCTTGGTTCTGGTTTTGCAAAAGCCTCAGTGGTCAGGATTTAGTTTTTTATCTGCCTCTCCACTTGGAATAGGGCCGAAAGATTTCAGGTTTGTACCCACGTGCTTGGGGCGGCACCTTCGGGGGGGCGGCGCTCAGGTGTGGTTTTGTTTTGTTTTTTTAAACATACTGCTGCGGGGTGGTGCTCGGGGGAGGGGTGGGTTTGTTTCAGCTGGGCGCTGTGTGTGTTGCGGCGCTAGGGGGGTTGTTGGGGCAGGCTGCGGGCGGGCTTGCCGCCCGCCCCGCGGCACTCTGGCCGGCTAGGAGAGCGGGGCTGCGGCCGGGCTTGCCGCCCTCCCCCCGACGCTCCGGCCGGCTGGGAGAGTGGGGCTGCGGCCGGGCTTGCCGCCCTCCCCCCGGCGCTCCAGCCGGGAGAGACGCTGGGCGGGGGGGTTGCTGCGGCTCAACACTGGGGGGAGGGGTGTTTCCGTGGGCGCTATGGTGGGTTGGGTTTTTTTGTTTTGGTGGGGCGGCGCTTGGGTTTTGTTGTTTTTTTTGCTTGCTTGGGGGCGGCAAAAAAGTTAGAGCCGGCCCTGGCCAAAGCTCATCCGTCAGGGTTGGGTTTTGCAGAACCAGGAGTGGTTTGGCTCTCAGCTAATTTTTATCTTATCCACACTGCCAACGTTGAGGCAAGAGTCAAACCAAAGGCTCTGGCCCAAAGCTACTACAGAGTTGAATAAATAGACTAAACCAGAAAACTGCTGAGTGTGTGCAAAAAGGCAAAAGGGGTGGTGCTGGGTGACAATTCTGATTGTGTGTCCTACCAAAAAGAATCTTTTAATTTCTGTAGCTGCCGCAATTAATTATAAAGATCTGTCTGTTACATTGGATTTACCTATCTTTTAGCACAGAAATGACTGGTAGATTTTTTTTCCCCACTAAAATATTTACTGACAACAGAAGACAATGATGCCAGGTGGTGTAGTGAGAGAAGTCCTGGGACATGAGAAGGATTCAAACTCTGGTGTGTCCTAATGCCCAATGAGATGGGCTTATTTCCGGATAATGCGTTCAGTTGTCTTAATTACTGATTCATCATGACACTGAGCGATGGGGAATCAGAGCCGTATACCACAATCAGATCCTTACTAAATTGGCTGCTAACCCTCAGTCATTCAAGGTGACTCCTAGAAGAAAACAGACTAGAGGTGGCTGGTGGTTTGTGTTTCTAGCTGTAATGCAATACATGCAATACCTGTCTGCAAAGCAGCATTTGCATGGGTGGAGCTGGGGGTAGGATGGTGAAAGAGATGGCTGGAATTATAAACAGGGAGCCCAGTTTAGGTTCATGGGGACAATTCATTTATAGCAAGTGGATCCCACAGGAGCAAGCTGCAGGCTTGTTTTGTCTTGCTGCCCAGGAAGACAAGAGAAACTCAGTGTGGTGCAGGCGATCCCCATGCTGTGGACACATCCCTTTGAATCTTAAGTTCCTTCTGGGGGTGGAGGATGGCAGCTGGCAGGCTGGTTAATGATGTGCTCTGGTGCTTTACTCTCTAGGTGCTGTTGGTGATCAGGGACCTGCAGGACCTCCTGGGCTACCAGGGTCTGTTGGCCTCAAAGGTAAATACAGTGGTGAACAGAAAATGGCAGCAAGGTTGCATGAGCAATAGCCCCAGTTAGGAGCTGTGGGAGGATGTGTTGAAGGTTGTGGGTCCCACTGTTTTGATTTGTGCCTCACTGCAGTGGGAAGATGAATGAGCTGGCTTACCACCAAACTAACCCCATTTCAGAACGAGACGTTTTAATGGGAAGAGGCGTATTTTAGACTTTAAAAAACAGCTTGTTTTATGGAAGTGTAAGTGACGCTGTAGATGATTGACTGGTGGCAGCGACCCACCTGAGCTCACAGATGGTGTTTGCCTGCCTTTGAACCTTTAGAAATAATGGGGCGAATCTTTATCTGTCTGTCACATAGGTGCCACTCCACAAACTCCAATGGGAGCTGACCCATGTAACGGAGAGGAAAAAATTTGCCCATAAAGAGAAGCTCCCCACTGAAACTCTGTTCCTTCTGCCTTGGGCAAGAAGGAGAGGCTATGGCTTGGCCCACCAGGGAAAGCTGCTTCCTATAGATGGCAACAATTCCAGTTCAAAACTAAGTTGCTTTGATGTATAGGATGCAAATTATGTAAAATCATCTACTGGCTGGAGGACCCTGTTTAGTTAGGGGCACTCTGGAATCTGGTCACCTGTTGGCAAACCCAAGGAGATGGGTTCTCCTTCCCATTGCAATGGAGCTGAAATATTGTACACTTCTTATTTACAGGCATGACAGGTTCTCCTGGCCCACAAGGTCCACCTGGTGAGTGCCACATTCTCCTATTATACAGGAAACAAAAAGACAGAGTGACAACACTCTGCATGCTTGACTTCCTTGGAAAACATGCTCAGCGGTGAAGTAGACTGGACATGATTAAACCCCCAATTTCATTTTTTCTTGCAGGTTCTCCTGGTCTTCAAGGATTTAGAGGTGAAGCAGGTCTCCCAGGGGCCAAAGGTAAGACTTAGAGCTCACTTTCTGCTACACTGACGAGTTTATGGTGGCTGTAACAGATGTTGTGCTTTTCCACTACTGCCCAGAAGAGAACACTCAGCTGTGAATCAGAGTCATATCTGTGAAAGGTTCTGACCCTGGGGCCTAAGGAAAATAGGAAAAAGACAGGAGGAAAAAGAATAAACTCAGTGATGGTGATAGGTACCCTGGAAATACCATAGATAGGTAGGAGCACGATGAATTAGATTAGATGAAGCATCAAAAAGGAGATGGGTCATGTTCTGTCTCTGGAGAGGAATGATGGAGAGAGACCATTCCCTCTACTACAATATTTATTCTTTAAGCCATTGCCGTTATATCTTTTAGGTGAGAAAGGAGCTTTGGGAGCACCCGGACCCAAAGGTATGCTAATCAATTAAATTACTTTTGTCAGTACTTTCTTCCTATTCGATTACTCAGGATATTTTGTTCTGGTTCCCCCAATGTCAGGTTGGGATCAATCACATACCTCATTGGCTTTGGTTATTTGATGCTTTTGTCATCAGGTTTTCTTTTTCTTTGACAGTAAAATTTTTCAGTGAAACAGTTCTCGTCCCCACAATTCGTGAAGGATGTTGATAAATTGGACATGGTCCAGAGAAGAGGCACGAGACTGATTAAAGCATTAGGAAACATGCCTCATCATGATAGACTCAAAGAGCTCAATCTCTTTATCTTAACAAAGAGAAGGTTAAGGGGTATCTACACTGGAGAAAAATATTTAACAATGGGCTCTTCTATCTAGCAGAGAAAGATGTCACAAGATTCAATTACTAGAAGTCGAAGATAGACAAATTCAGACTGGAAATCAGGCATAAATGTTGAATGGTGAATTAATTCACCATTGGAACAATTTACCAAGGGTCCTGGTGGATTCTCCATCACTGACAATTTTTAAACCAAGATTGATATATTTTCTAAAAGATCTGCTCTAGGAATTATTTTGGGAAAGTTCTATGGCCTGTATTATACAGGAGGTTAGACTCTATGCATCTATGAATTACATGAAGTTATATTTCCCCTTGTGTTTGCTTTAGGTGACCATGGAGAGAAAGGACCTCGTGGTCTGACAGGTCAGTATATAAACATTTGTTGTCTGGGATCCTGGAATTAATACTGGCTATAAAATATAAAGGGGATTATTATAAAAATGTGCATACAGTAATATAATCTACCCATCCAAACTTGCTCTGCTTATTTTTTAAAGATGTAAAAATATTGTTATTGTTGACATTATTTTTGTTCATTAGAACATAAGGTTTGCCATATCTGATCATATTCTTGATTCATATAATCAGGTATCCCTGGGTAGGGATCCATACCTATTACTTCAGAGAGATTCCCCCCTCACCCGGAATGCAGTTAATTTGTGCATTTTGGAAAACTCCCTCCCAATGCCCAGAGGTGATCATGCGGCACCATGAATCATGAGGCCTGAACGTCCTGTCAATACTGTCTTTAGCTTGCAAAGCTGCAAATGTTGTTGATGGTCATGAAATCTACTCTCACCAACATTATTTTTATTCACTTTAATTTAATTTGATTGCAGGCGAGCCAGGCTCAAGAGGATTGCCTGGTCCTCCCGGGGAGCCAGGAGCTAAAGGATCCGCAGGTAAATAACAAAGAACTGATGCAACATTTCTAGAGAACACACATAGGTGTTGCTTCCACCAGCAGATAGTGCATTTCTCTGAGGACTGTAATGGAGATAACTGGGCAGTGAAATTGTACTGTATGTATTGCCAGGTTTTTCCCACAAATCTCTTTCGTTGGATTATATATGCATAAAAGTGGTCTTTACCTTTAAGCTTTAGGTGAAAGTTTCTGAACCATCAATGATCCCAGTCAGGTCTTATTCAGACATAATATAATAGAAAGCCATAGTCTTGTGTTCAGCTATACACCATACAGGGAATATCCACCATACTGGGTATACTGTGGGACCATTCCAGCAATCCCTAATGAGCTCTTATCTTTGGGTAGGTCCAGCTGGGCCCGATGGACACCAAGGCCCAAGAGGTAGGTGACTATTTTTTCCTTTTTCTCCCCCATTACCCCTCATCAGAGACAAAAGATCAACTACATCGTGACTTGCCTGCAGCTTGAGATGGTGACTGACGTATCAGCAGAGTCAATGGAGTCATGACTTGGGGCCCTGGCCTCTCAACATAGTAGTACAGTAGTGTGCCATCAAACATCTAACACTGAACCGAGAGATGTTTATGGGAGGCTAAATATCCTTGTGCCCCAGTTCTCCATCATCCTGGCCTCTCCTGAGATGGGCCGTCTGTGTCCAAGGCACTAGAGTGAAGTTAAGAATGAACTATCATATGCATTCCGCAGCATGAGCACCAGATAAATGTGTGTGTATTTTCCTTATGGTCGCACAGTCACCTCCCCATTTCAAGCAAAAGCCCGAGTGACTAGATATACCTTATGCGATATCCTGGAGATCATCTGACTCGTGCTGTGTCACAGCAGTGGCCTTACAGCTTACATTTGACATAACAAAATTGTGGCACTTCAAACTTGGTTGCCCACCTCCTAACTCTGGATGCTCACATTGGGCATTTAGGCATGAAAGTACCCGCTTAATGTGCCAGCATGCCCACTGACTTGTGGGAGGTGCCTACAATTGAAACGTTGGCTCTTTTCACATCAACAGTCTCTAGACTGTAAATGGTTATTGCGTTACGTGAATCTGAGTATGTATATGTTGTCTTGGTAACCATCCCTAGGGGAACAAGGTCTCATGGGAATGCAAGGATTGCGAGGACAACCTGGACCCGCTGGAGATGCAGGACAGCCAGGTAAAAAGCAGAAAGGAAAAAATGACTATTGTTAGACAAGGCCATTGAGTTAAACATCCCATCTGGAGACATTCCCTGCTTGCCCAACTCTACATGGTTCTATGCCAGATATTCATGCTGGGACGTTGTGATGAAATGCGAAGATATGTAGATGTTGGGCCCTTTGCAATATGCAGATTACACACACATATATGAATGCTGATTTGCACAGCTGAAGATCTGCCCATAATTATAAACAAAATTATTGTTTTTCCCCCAAAGACATTTTTCCAAATCTTTTAGAATTTTTGCCTTTATTTTTCCAGGTCTCACAGGACCGCAGGGACCCCCAGGTAAGTCATTTTGTCATATTCTGATTGATCACCAACACATTGTAGCAACTTGACTTTCCTATTAGCCTCACATTTGTAAGCCTCTTATCCTTACATGAAGCATAGGCGTAGGGACCACTAAAATAGCCGAGATATGAGATTGACAGCATATATTCACCCATGACCAAGTCTCATTTATGGAGTTAGTGCAGCTCAGCTGACCACATTTTTAAGGTTAACACAGATATTTCCTTAAATGCTAGGACAGCCCAGTTTGAAATGTGCTGTAGTAATGAGGAATGGGCCTTCATTAGAGACCGTTTTTCTAAGGTACAGTTTAAATCACCATTACTTCCTCACTAGCCTGGTAGCTGTCTCAGGCTCACAGCGTTCCACACACGGAACCCTAGGCAAGACAAGGACACATCAGAAGGCTGGGGTGTCCTCTCCCAAATGCTAGGATTCACTTCCAGCCCAGCTTTGTAGTGACCAAGCTTCTTATCATTTGGTGACCGCCCAATGGTCTTTGTGAAATCTGTCGATTGTTTCAGTCGAATTCCGTGTCACCAGATGTCCACATCACCAAAGCTACCACCAGAAATGTCTCTAGCTAGCCCCACTGTTTGCATTTCCAGCCAAGGGGTGAATTATCATGGTATTAGTTACTGTCTGAACCTTAGAGGTTGCACCTCCAGAACAGGGTTAAGTCACAACGGTGGGGTGCTACGGGGAAGAACTTTGCATTTCCTTTCCCCATAATGTAGATGTCCTGTAAATAAATGAAAGATTTCAACCTCCAGGGCTGTCAGCCTAGAAATTGTCACTAGAACTAAGCTCACTTACTTTCGTTTTTGTAAAACATTGGAAAAAAATAAGCTAATGCTAATCAGCTGGTTAGGAGATGATAAGAGCTAGAAAAGGCCATGCAATCTCAAGTAGGGAGTGCGTCCCACTGAGTAAAGCAAAACACTGTGAGCTAGGGAAAACTCTGGGCAGTGCTATGGGTAGGTCACTTAGAGGAGCACCTGGGCTGAGATGTCCTGAGTAAATAAACAACACCCGTATGATAGAAAATATATTTCTGCTGGCTGCTAGTTCAGGAACTCCTTGGAATCTTCACCCTCATCAGGTCAAAATAGGGATTCTAATATGGTGACTCACAGGTTTCTGAATCGAAGTGGGTGTAGTGATAGTTACTGCGGATGAGATTTTCACACGCTATTTAGCAGCACCATGTCCCACTAGGCTTCTGAAAATCCCACCCTGAGTTACTAGGAAGGCGTTCTAGGTCCTTGTGCATAATTGAATCACCATGTTAGCAATCACTAGAAATCTGGGGTTTTCCAGCAGCGATGCGACACTCCTCAGTGCACATCTTGCAATGGTATCAAGGGTCCTCTGATGAAGCAAAGGAGGCGCAATCAACAGCAGGAAATCTTTTTAAAAGCACCTGCTATCAATGTAAAAACAACGAGGAGTCCTTGTGGCACCTTAGAGCCGAACAAATTTATTTGGGCACATCAGCCACACCATCAGGGACTCGTTCACCAGCACATCTACCAATGTGATATATACCATCATGTGCCAGCAATGCCCCTCTGCCATGTACATTGGCCAAACCGGACAGTCTCTACGCAAAAGAATAAATGGACACAAATCTGACATCAGCAATTATAACATTCAAAAACCAGTAGCAGTGCACTTTAATCTCCCTGGTCATAGAATCATAGAATCAATCATAGAATCATAGAATCATAGAATCTCAGGGTTGGAAGGGACCTCAGGAGGTCATCTAGTCCAACCCCCTGCTCAAAGCAGGACCAAACCCAATTAGATCATCCCAGCCAGGGCTTTGTCAAGCCTGACCTTAAAAACCTCTAAGGAAGGAGATTCCACCACCTCCCTAGGTAACCCATTCCAGTGCTTCACCACCCTACTAGTGAAAAAGTTTTTCCTAATATCCAACCTAAACCTCCCCCTCTGCAACTTGAGACCATTACTCCTTGTTCTGTCATCTTCTACCACTGAGAACAGTCTAGATCCATCCTCTTTGGAACCCCCTTTCAGGTAGTTGAAAGCAGCTATCAAATCCCCCCTCATTCTTCTCTTCTGCAGGCTAAACAATCCCAGTTCCCTCAGCCTCTCCTCATAAGTCATGTGCTCCAGCCCCCTAATCATTTTTGTTGCCCACCGCTGGACTCTTTCCAATTTATCCACATCCTTCTTGTAGCGTGGGGCCTAAAACTGGACACAGTACTCCAAATGAGGCCTCACCAGTGCCGAATAGAGGGGAATAATCACGTCCCTCGATCTGCTGGAAATGCCCCTACTTATACAGCCCAAAATGCCGTTAGCCTTCTTGGCAACAAGGGCACACTGTTGACTCATATTCAGCTTTTCGTCCACCGTAACCCCTAGGTCCTTTTCTGCAGAACTGCTGCCCAGCCATTCGGTCCCTAGTCTGTAGCAGTGCATGGGATTCTTCCGTCCTAAGTGCAGGACTCTGCACTTGTCCTTGTTGAACCTCATCAGATTTCTTTTGGCCCAATCCTCTAATTTGTCTAGGTCCCTCTGTATCCTGTCCCTACCCTCCAGCGTATCAACCACTCCTCCCAGTTTAGTGTCATCTGCAAACTTGCTAAGGGTGCAGTCCACACCATCCTCCAGATCGTTGATGAAGATATTGAACAAAACCGGCCCCAGCACCGACCCTTGGGGCACTCCACTTGATACCGGCTGCCAACTAGACATGGAGCCATTGATCAGTACCCGTTGAGCACGACCATCCAGCCAGTTTTCTATCCACCTTACCGTCCATTCATCCAGCCCATACTTCCTTAACTTGCTGGCAAGAACACTGTGGGAGACTGTATCAAAAGCTTTGCTAAAGTCAAGAAATAGCACATCCACTGCTTTCCCCTCATCCACAGAGCCAGTTATCTCATCATAGAAGGCAATTAGGTTAGTCAGGCATGACTTGCCCTTGGTGAATCCATGCTGACTGTTCCTGATCACTTTCCCTTCCTTTAAGTGGTTCAGAATTGATTCCTTGAGGACCTGTTCCATGATTTTTCCAGGGACTGAGGTGAGACTGACTGGCCTGTAGTTCCCCGGATCTTCCTTCTTCCCTTTTTTAAAGATGGGCACTACATTAGCTTTTTTCCAGTCATCCGGGACCTCCCCCGATTGCCATGGTCACTCAATAACAGACCTAAAAGTGGCAATTCTTCAACAACAAAATTTTCAAAAGCCGATTCCAACGTGAAACTGCAGAACTGAAATTAATTTGCAAACTGGACACCATCACATTAGTCCTGAATAAAGACTGGGAGTGGTTGGGTCATTACAAAACATAAATCTACTTTCCCCCATACTAATTTTCCCCTACTGTTACTCACACCTTCTTGTCAACTGTTTGAAATGGACCACTCTCATTACCACTACAAAAGTTATTTTTCCTCCCTTAGTATCCTACTGTTAATTGAATTGTCTTGTTAGACTGACCTTACACTTGGTAAGGCAACTCCCATCCTTTCATGTATTTATACCTGCTCCTGTATTTTCCACTCCATGCATCTGATGAAGTGGGTTATAGCCCACAAAAGCTTATGCCCAAATAAATGTGTTAGTTTCTAAGGTGCCACAAGGACTCCTCGTTGTTTTTGCTGATACAGACTAAGACGGTTACCACTCTGAAACCTGCTATAAATGTAGGAGAATAAATGATTGGATCAAGTGACTGGGTGGGGGTTTTTTCTCACTGACCCACAATTACAATTCTGGGAATTATCTGGAAAAAAAATATTTACATTCATAATTTTGAATTGTTTCTTCATACCAGGACTCGCAGGCAACCCCGGTCGACCAGGGGCTAAAGGTAAGTGGGGATTCAAACAAGATATTCATTTATTCTCTAGGTACTTTGCATTAGTGAGGATTTTCTTGTCTCCTGACCAGTGCCTGGATCAACAGTGGCACCTAGTGGTTTCAAAAAAAGAGTTAAAAGTCTCCTGCAGCATGTAGAAAACAGGGTGTTCTCCAGAGAAGTCATCAGCGTAGCTCTCCCTCTGAAATGTACATATTGGACCCAACTCTGCCCCCCAGATACATGATCACAAGCCTCAGTGACTTCAGTGCAAGCTGCACGCTTGTATCTACCTCAGAACTGGGCCCGTTATGCATTGTGACAAATGTAGCATTTGGACATTTGATTAAAGAATCTTTCGGAGTTAGCGGAGTTCTCTCTTCTCTGTCTCTTTCTTCCCCCATTATCTCCTCTCCTTATCATTTCTCTAACAAAAGATTGAGGGGAATGAGAACAGAAGCCAAAATGCCATCAGAAACGTATTTAAATGTTTTGTTGATCTATTCATTGCTCCCTCTTCTTTTGTCCCTCTCTCTCCAAGGGGAACCTGGTGCTCCCGGCCGCGTTATAACTGCTGGTACGTATGACAGTGGGATTTTGAACAGCCCGAGTTTCTGAGGATTTTCTCCAATTTCTATTATCCCGTCTATTTTCATGGTTGCCTTGTGCCTACAATGGATCAGGGTCTCTTTGTGTTTGCATCACTTAAGTCATCGGTGGCAATGCAGACAGCAGAACTGGTCAGAGCGTTCGTTACACATGATATTTGTTGCAGCTTTACTCCTCTTCTCCGTTTGCCAACTGCCTCCCTTTTGTGTTGCAGAGGGTTCATCAACGATTGCTCTCCCTGGCCCCCCAGGCCCACCAGGAGCAGTTGGACCACCAGGCCCAGCTGGTGCCCCAGGTAAGGAAACCCTGCTCCTTCGTTACAGGTGCAGCCTGCATCGCTGCTCATTGTGTATTTCCTGAGCACTGTGCTTGGGGTTGTTTGAAACACAGAGAAAGACACGGTCCCTGCCCTGCCAGGAACTTAACAATCTCAGGGTGAAATGCTGGTTCATCTTACAGGTGGGATAGGGGGCACAAAGCAGAATTGGAAAATGCTGCTTCTGAGCAGTAGGCGGGGGCCCAGTGAGCATGCATGAGGGTGCTTCATGGGCCTACAGGAGTATGGTCAGCCAGCTTTGGGACATGGCTAGGGTCCCCCCGGTCTCCCAGTGCTGGGTGGGGTCCACACTCTTCCTTTCCGGAGCAGCATTAGGGAGCATTCTGGAGTCCATGGTTTCCTATCCCTGCCATGCTGTCCTGTCCTACAGGCCACATAGATCAGGGATGTCTCTATTCATTAGCTTCCCCATCCTGTCTGCCCCCTGTGATCTCCACAGTAGTAAAGGGAGGGTTTGGGCCTCACTTAAACAGGCAGCACAATGGGCATGTGTATTTGAAGGAGGGATTTTTAAAAAGGAAGACAGGTGGTTTGGAGCACAGGGAAGGGTGTGAAGACGGGAGTGGGAGATGGATACAAGAGGGGCAGGTAGGAAGGAGGCTTCGGAAGAGCAGGAGGAAGTAAGGTTGTGGCCCGGAACCTGCCATTACACTTCGATCTAATACACACAGTCTAGCAATGGGTCAAACCTGGGATCTCAAATCCAAGCCCCTTTGCATTTCAAGAAAGTGTGTGGGAGGGGAATACCCTGGATCTGAACATTCCCCCATCCTCCCACACACACACCATAGTTTTGTTTTCAGATCCAGATGCAGAAGGGGCTTATCTTCCAGTCCTGAATTGGGTGGGGTTGTCATCAAGACAGCAGAAATCCCTCCAGACCCTAACACTGAGTAGGGTGACCAGACAGCAAGTGTGAAAAATTGGGACTGGGGTGGTGGGGGGTAATAGGAGCCTATATAAGTAAAAGACACAAAAATTGGGACTGTCCCTATAAAATTGGGACATCTGGTCACCCTAATACTGAGAGCCCCAGGCTCCATGCTAAACCCCCAGCCTAAACCTCTTCTGAACAGTCCTAATTCAGTCACCGCCCTCCAGTACAACGGAGTCACAGGGCAAAGCTCAGAGGTGCCAATTCTTCTCGCACCTGTCTGCCTCTTACAGACAGGTGCGAGAAGAATTGTAACTCCTCTGGCTTCAGTGGTGTTATTCCTAAGCTTCATCAAGGGAAGGGACAAGGAAGAGTACGTCAGGCCCATTACCCCGTACCTGCCTCGTTATTTCCCCAGTCTCAATGGAGCAGGTGCTTGATTTGCCAGGTATTGAACTAAAAGCCACCTCTCCAGAACCTCCAGTATCCACTGGCATGCTGATTAATTCATGCCCCTATCCTGATTTAATTTACTCGTGTGGACAAATGTATTATTTGATGTTCTCGGCTCTTTTCAAAGGCCTATCGATTGTCCCCTGATACTGTTAAATACAGCCATGGAAATCTAATGCAGTCAATTTCTGTTTGTCCTTTGAAACCAGGTCCTGTGGGGCCAGCTGGTCTCCCCGGACTGCAAGGTACCGTACACAATCTGCCTCGCGCGCTGTCTGCCTCTGAATGAACTGCGTTCATTTCTTTTCTTTTTCATAAAATCTTTCAGCCCTGCTCCTTATTTCTCCGCTTCTTGCACAATCTCTTTCTCTTTTGTCTGCAGATCTTTTCATTTTGGCTCATTCGTCTGCATTCATCGTTTTAATTAATCTTTTAAGAAATTCCCAAGTTTCATGTCTCTCTCCCCCCGCCACCCACCCATAGAGGAGTGGGTGGGGAGTACCCAAATATCTTCTGCGTGAAAGCTACAGCCATAGATACATCTATTATTATTTTATCCAGGCGTTAGCTCTAGTAGAGCACATTCCAATCAAAGCTGCCTTTGTGTTATATGGGCCCAGATCCTCAAAGGTTTTTAGGTGCCTAACTCCCATTGGAACTGATTTCAATGGGAGTTAAGTGCCTAAATATTTTTGAGGATCTGGACTATGGTCCTGATCTAGGGGTCCTGCTATGTAAAAAGGTGGGAGCTAGAGATGGACCCTGAACTGATCTTGATAATAATGGCAGATTATGCAGGAATTTCAAGATTTGGATGAATGTCCATCAAGGATTGAATGTGTGTCACCCAGTTTATTGTAACAGAAAGCAAAATCTGAAGCCATGTCAGAGGAGATCAGAAGCTGGTACATTAGCCTGCAGCCTTGCAGATCCCCCAAAAGGTAGAGCTCGTCCTCTATTGGCTAAATAACCCACACGCTCTCTCTTCCTGATGAAGGTCCACGTGGCGAGAGAGGGCTCACAGGTGAAACCGTTATGGAAACCATCAAATCAGAAGTTGCAACTTCATTATCTCAAAGTAAGAAGAGATGCTGATTCTGTTCTTTATTGGCGGCATGAAGAGTTAGTGGGTGAGACCAGCCTGGCTAAGGGAGAGGGTCCTTCAACTTGAGATGCCATGAGCTCAATATGTTGTAGTCGGAGTGGGCATGTGGTTTAGTTGAGGCTCATGGTATCGATACGATCACAATAATAGTATCTAGCACTTTTTATTGGTAGAGCTCAGAACACGTTACAAAGGAGGGCGGTATCATTATCCCCATTTTACAGATGGGGAAATTGAGGCACAGGGTATTGACATGGTCTGCTGAATGGTCTAGCAGGCCAGAGCCAGGACTGAAACTCAGGTCTTTTGAGTCTTACTGCACTACTCTGGCCACTAGGCCACAAGAACATGCAGCTGCCCTAGGCTCACAATAAAACTAATTCTAAGCCCACTGCAAAGAAGTAACCAGCCTAAAGTGACATGTTAAATGGATGTGGAGGAGGATCAAGAGCCGGAGTCTCCCACATGTTTGAGAACAAACATCAGCAGAGAAAGAAATGTTAATTTCAAGGCAGAAGTGACAGAAACAGAATTGAGTTAACAGCAGTATCCCCTGGGGAAAATCAATTGGTTTTATGTAATACAGTGTGCATGTTGCAACCAATTACTATTACAATTATTTATTGTACCTTGGATTATTCTACTGTGCTCTGAAAAGCTTTTGTAAGTATGTCTGGGATGTTGATCAAGGATGGGTTAAGACTAAAAGTGGTCCCAATCCGTTCCCCATATGCAAACACTACATTTGGAGTCATTCAGATCTGGAACAGAACTTTGTGACTGCTCCCTAGCTCTATAATGGGCCGAAGCCAAATCCTGGATCTGAACACCCCCGAACTTGGGATGCACATCTCAGCTTTGAGGCCAGAGTCCATCTCTAGTTAAGACTATCCGGGGCCCAGATTCATCAAAAATTGGCCTTCTACCCCGCGCACCAAAAAACTCGGGCCCTCCTTTAAAAATTCTTCCTCCTCCTGAAAAGTCTCGTCATCCCAACCCAGCATCTTTGGCCTCCCTGGTCTTTCTCACCGGTCCTCACTGTCCAGAGAGATTCCTTGCTGTTTCCCACCCTGGTGGCCTTGTCCATCCCAACCTCACCTGCCCCAGGTCTTGCTGCCTGTTCTCATGGTCCCTGAGGGACTAGCAAGGGAGGCCCTACCCTGCCCTCTCAGAATCATGGCTGTGTCCCGGTCCCCTTTGACCATGAAGCCTTGTATCAAGGATCTTTCCTTAATCCAGCCCTGACTCCAATCGCTTTCATTTGCAGCATAGCAACAATATTTCCAGAGCAAAAATATTTCCTTTTTTTCAGTTTCGTCAGATTTACTGGGACGAGCAGGCCTCCCTGGCCCTCCAGGACCCCCAGGTATATATATTATAATAGAGTGTTACATACGGTGCAGTACACAGGAGAGATCACAGGGGCTATAGGGGTGGAATAAAGCCTGCAGCATGCTTTCAGCTTGTTCATTTTGCTATGAAAATATTCTTGAATGCATCTGATTCTTTTCTTTTGTCAGGCGCTTCCATCCAGGGACCACCTGGACCTCGCGGCCCAGCAGGTAAAACCTTGTTCCCCCACATACATGGATGGGGAGGGGGCACGGTTTACAGTCCATTTGTCACGTGCCCCCAGATGAGTAATTCTGAAACACTGTGGGAGAAATCTTGGCCCCATGGAAGTGAATGGGAGTTTTGCCGTTGACTTCCATGGGGCCAGGATTTAACCCAGTGTGTTCACACAGACACACTTCACTAGAAGGGGAGTTTTAGGATAATGGGAGAGGAACTGTCTAGCAAAATCCCCACACACACCGGACTTGCTGGTGGCCCTGACCTCTGGGGCAAAGATGGTGGGGAATCTTTGGCCGGGAAAGTCATGTCTTCCTCCTGAAAAGCGAAAGATGCCAACTCTTCTTTGCAGCTGTAGCAACTTCAGTCCAGTCTTCAACTGCCCAGTGGTCCAGCCTTGGCTCCTTTGAACTCCCTGCTGGGAGCGATACCAGTTGCTAAGGATGCCTCCTTGTTCCCCTTTCTGTGGGGTAGTGGCAATTTCCCTTCCCCTTCTCAGCCAGAGCGGAGGAGGCTGAGGAGGTGATAATCCTTGTGCAATGCAGCCCTTCAAAACTAGCTGGTCGGTGATTGCTGCAGCCCGAGGAGCTGAGCAGCGTGGGCCCCATTTATTACGGAATGAAAACGCCTCTATAAATAAAGCTTCCCGGGATTAGGGCTGGAAAGGCCATTTGAATGCACTGAGGCACGCTGGGATTTTTCCTAAATGGAGTTTCACCCGAACTGGATCATGCTGTGATCCTCCAGTATTACAGTAGGGAGTGACTGACTAATGCGGGATAGAGGTGCAGTGAGAAATAAGGAACTGGCAAGCCAGCGACTCTGCTATGCGGACGGCTGCATTCATTGGCCTTCGCCCTTCTGAGTACTGTTCTATCTCCCTGGTTTAGGAGAAGGATTACCAGGCCCGCCAGGCCCACCGGGAACACCAGGCTCCTTCGTGCCCACCTCGGGTAGGTACTTTCACTTGATTCCGCACCCCAGATCTTGTGCTGGATCCTTCGGAATCATAGAATCATAGAATCTCAGGGTTGGAAGAGACCTCAGGAGGTCATCTAGTCCAACCCCCTGCTCGAAGCAGGACCAACCCCAACTAAATCATCCCAGCCAGGGCTTTGTCCAGCCGGGCCTTAAAAACCTCTAAGGAAGGAGATTCCACCACCTCCCTAGGTAACCCATTCCAGTGCTTCACCACCCTACTAGTGAAAAAGTTTTTCCTAATATCCAACCTAAACCTCCCCCTCTGCCACTTGAGACCATTACTCCTTGTTCTGTCATCTTCTACCACTGAGAACAGTCTAGATCCATCCTCTTTGGAACCCCCTTTCAGAAACCTCTCTGTCCCTCAGCGGTTCAAATGAACCCCCGGCGATCCCTGGCTTCAGGAGGATGTAGATGGTGGGAACATGTCATGCTCCTCCACTCCATGGCTGTGTCTGCTTGGGTACATTAAACAACCCTTTTGTCTTCGTTACAGAAACGTTCTTCGCAGGCCCACCAGGCCCACCAGGGCCAAAGGGAGACCAAGGTGAGTCCATTCTCTCAGGTCCTGCTGCTCCGACTGAGCATGAGCCTTCCCCAAGAGCTGGCTTTTCAAGACACCGGTAAAGGGCCTCAGCACCAATCCCTCACACTGCTAAGCAGTGCAGAAGCTCTCTGGGGCAGGAACTGTCCTTTTGTTCTGTGTGTGTACAGCACCTAGCGCCACGGGGCTCTGGGCCATGACGGTGCTCCAAGGAGCTACCACGGTACAAATAATAAATAGGATTCTCCTTTGGCTCTGCAGCAGCGAACTAGATTCCTGTTCAGGAGCCAGGGCAGTGACAAGCCAGGACGTTCCGATCTAGATTTCGAGTGCCCGTAAGATTCAAGGGTGTTCGGAACCGGAGCTTCGGTTCTGCCACAAAGGGACAAGATCCATTTGCAAAGCGTGGCTTCCAATGCGGCTTGGGCTGTGATTTGGGGGGCGTTCATCGGGTCCTGTCACTGACATCGTCACAGCCCATCCTCCCCCACGGCTTTGCTGCCCTGCAGGGTCCCCTGGGACTCAGATGTGCTTAGTAGCGTGCGTGGATGTGGGCGTGTTAAACATAAACCCCTGCTCAGCAGGAAGCTGGCTGTTGTGGAGGGGAGATAATGCCCTCCCTTGGCGGGGTTAAAATACCCAGTTCAGCCCTGATAGTCAGATGCTGTGATTGTCTTCTGCGTACTCAATCAGGGCCTGGGTGACATAGCAATTCCAAGCCAGGGGTGTGTGAACAGTCTAACGACGCCTCTGTTTTCCTGTTCACAGGTTCACCGGGCCCACGAGGATTCACAGGTAAATAGGATTCCCACGTACAGCGCTGCTGTCAGGTGGGAGGATACTGTAACAGCAGGAAAGTGTGACTGGCCTCTCTCTCTGTGTTTCATATAGGTGAACCAGGTCAGCCCGGCCTCCCAGGAATCTCTGCTCAAGGTCAGTCCGCAAACACGCTTTCCTTCTCTGCATTAATTGCTCTTGAGCACTTAGCTGGAGCCAGGCGGTGAAATCCCGGCCCGGCTAAAATCGATGGCAGAACTCCCATTGACTTCAGCGTGGCCAGGATCTCCCCCAAGGCTTTTCTGCCTGCGCACTTCTGACTCCTTTTCCTGGCCTTCTGGTTGGGCAGGTGCCGGAGTCGCCATCCAGGGACCTCCCGGACCCGCAGGGCCTCGAGGACCCAAAGGAGACAAAGGTTTGTGAAAAGAAAACCCTGCCGCTTCCTCCTGCCCTGAACCTGCAGCCCTTTCGCACCCAGGCCTCTCATTGTGTCAGTCTGCGCCTCCTGGGCTGGTGCAGGGTAAAAACATGGCCTTGCCACCCCCTTTGGGTGCACCAAGGGAGCAGTGAGCGCAGGAGCTCACTCCTTGTCTCACTGCAGGGTTGGCGAAGGCTGCTTGTGCCCTGTCCCTTCACCCCAGTCTCCGTGATCGTGCCCCTGGGTCTGGGATGACCCCATCTCAGATTGAATCAGTGCAGGGGCTGGAAGGGGACTTGTACATCAGCCTTTATAAACTACCCAAGGGGTGGGTTAATCCCTTGCTGCCTGATCCAGGCTACCTGTGTCTCTCTCCCTTGTTTCCAGGTGATGCAGGCGTGCCAGGGGCTCCTGGCATCCCAGGAGGGTCTTCAACAGGTAAGGGGAGCCTGTTTGGGGATCAGCCTCTACCTGGTCCTGTACAGCAGGAAATGCTGACATTAATGGGGGAGAATTTCAAAAGGATTTAGGAGTGCTGGTCCCACTGAAAGTCAATGGCACTTGTGCGCCTAAGCCCCTTAGGCACTCCGGAACATCTCGCCCAAAACTGACAATTTCAGAATTGCACCTTTCCGTTTTCTGCGTCGCAGGAACCACCCAGTCCTTTGGAAATGCATTGCCCCGATTGCCTGACTCACTGAGATCCAAGCATCTTATTCTGATCTCACTCACGCCAGTGTCACGCCATTGACTCCTCATTTACACCAGTGTGAGAGGAGACTCGGGCCCGGTTCCTTTATATGCCATGGGCCCCTTGTAGCTCCGTCATGGAGGGGATGCATTGGCAGAGTCCCACCAGGGATGAATTTGGCCCAATATCTATTGCCAACGTTAAACCACAACACAGATTATTCCCCACCGTTCCTGTCCTCCACCTTCAGTCTAAATGACCAGTGGCCTAAATCAACCATAAATCCGATTCGAGGTTCCCATAGAGGGGCGCTGGAGCAAATTCCAGAGCTCAGAGCTCATCATAAGAAATGCTCTGCCCGGGATTTTCATGCTGGTGACAGACAGCAGGATCCTACCATGTTATAGGATGTAGGAGAGGTGGCTCAATGAAGGGCATTTCGGGAGGGCCTGGTCCAGTGGTGAGGGCACAAGCCTAGAACTTTAGTTACTGCTCCACCACAGGCTCCTTGCGTGACCTTGGACAAGTCACTCTCTGTGCCTCAGTTTCCCCTCTGTACAATGGGGATCAGAGGCCTGCCCTGCCATACAGGTGTGTTGTGAGGAGAAATGCATTAAGGGCTGTGAAGTGTTCAGATGGTGGGGTGATGGGGCCAGAGAAATAGCTCAGATAGATTTAAGGTATCACATATAATAACAACCAATACCCAGAATGGCACTTGAGCTAGTGCAAAGCCTGGAGCTCCAATGTGCCTCTGCCTGCCTGATTAGGTGATTTACTAGGGGTCCCTCCCAGCCCTGACCATACTAACATGGCTCTTCCCACACCCAGGTGAAGGGATCAGTGCCTGCTCTGACCATACCAGTCCTCGGTCTGTTCCTTTGATGTTAAAAGCCATTGGCTTATTTTATTTCTTCAGGTGGATCTTCAAACTCAAGACACAGCCAAGGACCACCAGGTCCTCCTGGCCCTCGCGGTCCTCCAGGCCCAGCTGGCGGCTCACTGCAGGAGATCCAGCAGTACGTGGCGGAGTACTTGCAGAGTAAGTACAACCCGGGATGTCGGGCTTTGACGAGGGCCGGTCACTCAGCTACTCCTGGCAGTCCCACCACCCAAGATCTGTGGGCCATTGCGGAGGTGAAATTATTCAGTGTCCCCATCTCCAGCATGGGCCAGCTGGGGAGGGGGAAGCTAAACAGGACCCAGATCCATCAAAGGTTTGGGTTCCCTCAGACCCACCCTCTCCCATCCTCCCTGGATGGCTTCCAGCCTTCCTCCATTCTTGAGCCTTTCATAATTCTCCCAAGTGTGGCAGCCAACCCGGCATGGGCTGCAACCCAACCTACTGCTCTGCATACTATACACCGGTGAGCACTAGCCCCTCCGATACGGGCCCCCCTACTGTAAGGATCCAGCCTAAATCCTGCCCGGCAGGCAGGTAGTGTTACACTTCCACGGGCCGAGGCAAGGGGAGTCCACTGAGTGAAACAATGTTGTGTGATCATCTTCAGATGGTCCATAATACCCAGCCAGGGAGGATCCACATAACCAGGCTCCCTTTGGACCCCTCCATACAGTCTGTCCTCGTGTCACACCGTTCTCACGCTGCTGATTTGGCTGTCACCTTTTGTCCTCATTAGGTGACACCATCGGGCGTTATCTGATTGGACCTCAAGGCCCACCAGGACCCCCTGGGCTACCAGGAATCATCACCACCGTTGATGGACAATCCTTGGACTACGCCGAGCTGGCCAAGCGTGTTATGAGCTCCATGTCGAGTAAGCCCCACGTTCCCATTTACCTAAGCACTATGCACCAAATCCTGGTCTCGGTTGCATCTGCGCAGCCTTCTCTGAAACTCAGCGTAACTGAGATCAGAATGTGACCTGCGTTGGAGGGGCTTCTGGTGTCTATGGAGCAATGCTCCAACGGGATTATAAAATGTCCGACTCTGTAATCAGTCCAGTGGGGCTACGCAAAGCATGGCATGCTGCTCCACATGCGCGAAGGGGGCAAAACTGCGCCCTGTGTCTTGTCTCATTTTTCCATGAGGTTTAGCCGGTTCTTACTGCCTTTTAGATCGTCTCAGTTTGAACCCTAGACCCTCAACCTCCTAAACTCCTGGAGAGGCAGATGGGAGTGTAACCTGCCATTGTCACGATGGGCAGCATGTATGTGACAATATTGCCGTCTGCTTGCTGGGATGAGACTGTCTGCCATTGTCTTGTCCGTCAAAGACTAGGGATCTACAAAGAGACGGAAGCTCCTGTGCTCCTGGAGGTCTAGACAGAATCCATTCTAGGTTGAGGGCTTGTCTTCACTACCCACCGGATCGACGGGTAGCAATCGATCTATCGGGGATCGATTTATTGCATCTCATTTAGACGCGATTAATCGATCCCCGAACGCGCTCCTCGTCGACTCCGGAAATCCACCTCAATGAAAGGCAGAAGCGGAGTCGACGGGGGAGTGGCAGCGATCGACTCGCCGCCGTCCTCATGGCCAGGTAAGTCGATTACGATACGCTGACTTCAGCTACGTTAGTCACGTAGCTGAAGTTGCGTGTCGTAGATCGACCCCCCACTCTAGTGTAGCCCAGGGCTGAGAGAGCAGAGGCGCATGTTTTCCCAAGTGGCAGGCCATTCGTTTCATTTCTGTTGTCACGTGGATGATACTTACCGGCTGACCACGCTGGGATCCAGCCATGGATTCATCACCCTGCGCATGAGTGGAAAGTCTTTCCCACAGAGCCACTAACTTCCTTTCTAAGATGTACCCCCTGAGCCAGTGTTAGTCTGTTTCTTTGTCACCGCCTGGCACACCAAACGATTTCCTATCGAGCTGCCTCTCTGTATGCCAGTCTTCATCCGACGTGACATGAAACATTTCCATTCTCACAGGCTCCGGCTACAATATTGAGATGTCAAGCTCTTCATCATCCTCATCAAGATTCTTGACTTACGAAGACATCCTCGCCATGCTGCAGAGTGAGTGCCCCGAGCAGTGAGGGCTGCAGATGCCATTGCTGCTCTGTACTGTCTGGGTAATGCTTAGGAAGGTAGGAATTGCCAGACTGGGTCAGACCAGTGGCCTGTCACTGTCACCAGCACCAGCTGCGTCAGAGGAAGAAACCCTGCAGCAGGCTGCGATGGTGAAACCTGTCCCCAGGGAAATGTTCTTCCTAGCCCTTTCCTTCCTAACCCAAAATTAAGGGTTTATAGCCCTTGGTTTGGGATGATTTAACTCTGGATTGTCTTGGCACCTGTTTGAGAGTAAAGAGCTATAATCTCTATTATTAGAGCTCTCGTCATGTAATCTCATCATGCTTCAGATCAGAGGGGAATCCCATGGCAGAGATGTGCAGTAGGTTTAAATCATGGTGACAGCACGGGATTGCAGAGAGCTCTGCTCCTGGTTGAGCAACTGACTCCCTGGGAGGGAAATCACTTGACCTCTCTGTGCTTGAGTCAATCCAGCTGGAAAATCCCATTGAAAAGCAGGAGCAGGCGCGGCGCCTGAGCTGAGCTATCCCTGCTAGAAACCGACAACAAAGGAAATACAATCCGAGCTTGAACTAATTATGAATTGTAAGAAAGATCTTGGTATGGGCGGATTCTGAAGAAATAGCTCAGCCTGCTAAAGACAAGCAGAGCCGATCCCTGCAGCAGCTCAAGGAGAACAGAGCTAGTATGTCTTTCTCCTGGGGATCCCCACCTCGAAGGAGGTCCAGACTCTGTGAGCTACCCAGCTCCCAATACAACACCCGGACACATGTGCATGGGGAGCTGGGATGTGTGGGGGCATCCTGCCGGCAGGTTTGAGAGTCCATCTTTCAGTGCAAGCCCCTGGCTAGGAAGCCCTGCTGTCAGACTGTGAATGTTTGCAGCTGATTCCTTCCCACTCTTTGGGGACAACCAGCGGCACAAGACGCATTTTCCTTTTTCGTTTCAGGAGAAGAAGTTCGTCGGTATTTAATTGGACCTCAGGGGCCCCCAGGCCCGCCGGGACCCGGAGCAGATGGCTTGTCTCTGTCAATGAACTATGATGAGTTGACCAGCCGGGTTATAAGCTACATAACAAGTAATGAACCTTTTTAGTGTGTGGTGCTCTCTATTCTCTCCAAGGGCCTGTTCAGAAAGCCATAGAAGTCAATGGCAAGGCACCCGTTGGTGTGAGTGGCCTTTGTATCAGGCCGTAAGTGAAGGCATGTATTGCTGGTGTGTATATAGTGTCGGCCAGCACAGAGGTCTCCTTAGAGAAACTTAGAAAAGAAGGATGATCCAGTGGTTAGGTTAGGACTCAGGACACCTGGGTCAGTTCCCTGTTCTGCACCTCTTATAATCAGGCCCTGAATGACTGGATCCTATTAACCAGACAGTTCCAGGGGGAAAAGCTACTTTTTGTCATTCTAGTTGGCAAATGTTTGTTTAGTTGAAACCCCACCAGAGAGGACGCTAATTCCCTCTAGGAGCGGTTCAACCGGTGTGACCAAGTTTTACTGGCAGAAACATTTTGGCAAAGCAAATTTCAAAGCTGCGAGCTACCAGTATTCGCAGAGACCAAATATTAAATCCACCCATTTGCGCTGAAAGCATGGCGTGCTTATCCAATCAGGGAATAGGGGAGTAATACCATGTGATTCATTGGCTCAATCACAGCTAAACCACACAGGTTGAATATGTACGATCAGTCCATAGAGCAAGAGATTCGGAGAGATACTTGCTGAGTAAATATGAGGCTATTCCGGGAGCAGAGAAAGAGGCTAGATTCACAATGGGTGCAATTCCCATCTGGTGACAAGGGGCAGCACTAGACCTATGCATCAGCTGAGCCCTGATTTGAATGGATCGTAAGTGGTTCATAGGCCTTAGCCTTTGGTTGGCCTTCTGCATGGAGGTGAATTTCACCCTACAGGAATTATTGGCTGTAAATTAGCTCTGTTTGTCCCACTGCGCTAGTGATCACATTTCAGTGGCACATGTGATGTTTAGCCCGCCAATGACGCTTTTATCCTCACACCTACATGTTTTTAATTTCCTAGATAATGGACTCAGTATTGGGCTCCCGGGGCCCCCAGGTCCTCCAGGATTACCCGGCACATCTTATAGCGACCTAATAGCTTTACTCCAAGGTAAGGCCTAGCTGTCAGACCCTGCTATCCACGCGGCAGGTAGTCAGTGATATTCTCTTACAGCTGATATATGCTGATAAATTCCCATAACCAACAGCTGAGGGAAAAGCATATTTTCCTGGGGGAGGATGATGTAACTAAACTCCTGCCATCCAACCATCATCTATAGGAGAGTCTGTTGTAAGCCCAGGATTTCCAGTACCACCTGTCATCATGGTTAACCCTCTGTAACCTCTGAGGAGCAGCTCTGCTCTGCTTACAGATATGCTGTTGCACTGAATGAATGTCACAGTTCCATCAAACTCAAGGAATCCCTAATATACTGTGTATGGCTCGGACACAGTCAAACCCATGAGTGTCTCCTTTGGGATCCTGCTCCATCTGATGCTGTGGAGAACGGCAGGTCAGGGGGTTCTGAACAGAACCCCACCTCTGTCTGAGAGCTCTGGAAGTGTCTGTTTCATGTGAGGGCTGGAAACACAGACAGAGATGGTCCCCAACCCTAATAAAACTGTGGAGTGACGAGTGTGACACAAAGGAGCCTCGAATGCCACTGTACAAAGCAAATGCAAATCTGGTCCCTTGTTCTGCACTGGGCTGCACTGACCACAGCACAGGCCTCTGCACCCATTCGTCGTCCCAGTGTCGTCAGGGCAGTCCTCCAGAAGCGTGCATCTGCGCTGGCAGGTCCCGGTGCAGCCATTCACAGCACTTTCTCTTGGATTCCCCACCCACTCCTACTGCAAATAAAAGTGCGGGAGTGAAGCCCTTTCATCAGCAAAGATGTGGCTGCCAGGGGAGCGACGCTTTCGGTGCAATGGGGTGGGAGCCTTGCAATGACTCTTTCTCTTCCATTGTGCTTTCAGGCTCTGAATTTAGTGGCATTGTTGGACCCCCAGGGCCACAGGGACCCCCCGGAGTTCCAGGATCCCCAGGAATCCCCGGCAGCTCTCTCTCCACATTCAGCCTAGAGGATGTCACCTCTTACCTGCAAAGTATGGAGTTTGCTCTTCTCAACAGCTGCTGGGAAGGGTTTGGGACTGCAGCGGAAAAGGCATTCAGAGACAGCAGGGAGATTTAGGCTGCGAGTTAGCTGCCCAGGAGATTTGGATGCGTACTTCCCATTAAATGGGACTGAATCCCCAGGCAGCTTGCAAATCTCATCCATGTCTGCATTTCAGGGCACAAAGAGAGGTGGAATTTGGTGGAAAAGCAAGTGTAATGGCCAGGTCACCTTCCATTCACACAAATGTTATTTCTCCCCATCCCTACTCTCCCAAGGTGTGGGGTACTCTTCCGTCTCTGGACCACCGGGACCCCCAGGACCTCCAGGGCCACCAGGGCCACCAGGTCTGTCAGGAACTGGCCACTTCTCCTACACTGACAACGTGCTGAGCGACACATTTAGGAGCGAGCTGATCCAATATCTAACCAGTAAGGAGACTCGGTATCTGATGGCAATCTCACCACCCACCCACTCTGCTTGCTGTTGGCTCTGGTCAATGTTATAGTTGGCAAGTCTGATCTATGATCTAGTAGGATTTGCTCTGGGTGAAATTCACTGCAAAGACTAGGTACCATTTAAGTCCCCCAAAGGCTGAAGCGGGACTTAAATGGTACCTAGTTCCTGCACCAAACCTCTGCCCGGCTGAATTTCACCTGTTGCACCTTATCTATTCTACACCAGACTGGGGGCTAATACAGCATCTGGTGATCCCAAGATGCAAGGCATCGGAGAGGCGATGAGCGTTTACTATTGTCATATTTAAAAGTGGATTTGTCATAAGTTTTTTACTGTCTCATTTTTTATGGGAAGGATATTTTCCCAACGAGCAATGGAAGGGGATATGGGTCTAGTAGACTGAGCCAGCAGCAAGTACACCCTGAACCCAGCCTTGCCTCTGTCCTGTGCTGGCAAGTCGCTGAGGGCAACCTTTGAAAAAGTGGCTTTTAATCTGGGGAGCCTCCATCTTTGGGCTCTGTGCCTCAGTTTCCCCAGCTGGGGCTCAGGACACTTGCCAGCCTCCTGGGGCAGTCTGCAGTTGGACAGTGAAGTGCGTTGCCGCATGCTGCATTCTGCAGATAAATCAGGTTGCAGACCCTCAGCCACTGCCCAGCGTTCCTAGGCCGTCGACCACCAGTGCCAATACCCCATGGACTCTGTCCTTGTGAAGCAGGGTGGGTGTGGCATTTGTGTGTCTGTCTGCTAGCACAGCCCCATCAGCGCCTGTTGTGTTTTGCAGGTGATGATGTTCGAAGGTTCATCTCAGGGCCTCCTGGGCCCCCAGGGCCTATGGGCCCACCAGGACCAAAAGGAGATAGCAGCATCATGGCTGGGTCATACGGAGGATCCCTGGGTGCAGGAGGATCATATGGTGGCACCAGGGGCAGCGATGGGTCGTACGGTGGCACCATGGGCAGCGATGGGTCGTACGGTGGCGCCATGGGCAGCGATGGGTCGTACGGTGGCTCGATGGGTGCAGGCGGATCGTACGGTGGATCCCTGGGAGCAGACAGAGCACAGAGGAGATCGATGAGTTCGAGCGGCTCCTACAGCGAGTCATTCACCGGCTCGCTGGATTACAATGAGCTGGCACTTCGGGTGTCGGACAGCATGCAGAGTGAGTGGGAAGCCTTCTCCCGCTGCATGGTGAAACCTCAACTCCCTCCCGGCCCCGTGCCCTGCTAATCCCATCTACCACCATCCACCACTTCCCCTTCCTACCCCCTTCCCATCAGATGGGACAAAACTCCTTCCAGCTGAGCAGGGCTGGCTGCAGCTCTCTCCTGAGCCCATCACCACTGGGAGCAAGGCACAGAGCTACTGATCCCTGCCACTGGCAGCACAAAGCACTGACCTGCTGAACCTGCCAACCCGTGAGTCCACGGCGAGGTTTGCTGTGCTGGAGGAGAATTTCTGTGTAACTGGGAGGAAATCAGACTCAGGCCAGGTCTACACTGTGGGGGAGGGGGGGGGAGGGAAGGGGGTGTCGACCTAAGTTACGCAACTTTAGTTACGTAAATAACGTAGCTGAAGTCGACGTATCTTAGGTCGACTTACCTCGTCGTCCTCACGGCAGCGAGTCGACCGCTGCCACTCCCCCGTCGACTCTGCTTCCGCCTCTTGCGGCGGTGGAGTTCCGAAGTCGACGGGGAGAGCGCTCGGGGATCGATTTATCGCGTCTACACGAGACGCGATAAATCGATCCCCGATAGCTCCATCACTACCCGCCGATCTGGCGGGTAGTGTCGACCTGGCCTCAGTGACGGTGCTACTTCTTCTCCTGGGCCAATGGGAACAAACCACCGCAGAGCCACAAACTCTGGGTGCAGCTTGATGTTTGAATTCTCTGCCGATTAAACATCAGCCAGAATTAATCGATATTCATTATTTCGAGCAATAGGCAAGGGACAGCGCTCACCTGCCCAGGGAAATGACAATAACCTGCTAAGATAAGACACTGAAATGCACGGCTCCGGGGGGATTTGCCTCCCTCGTCTTTGGGTGAAATTGACCCCTGTGCAGAGGTGCCCATGCAAAACCAATGCACCACATAAGTCGCTCTTAAATCCTCACCTGGTGGCTGGGCTCATGTGTTGGTCCCCTGCACAGGGGCCATTGGCCTCTGGTGATTTAGAAGAGAAAATCAAACCACACTCCTCCAAGACGTTTAGCACAAGCAATAGCGCCAGCTCCACACAGTGAAATCACATGCAGCGCTGCCCCTCCAAGATTCACCTTCTCCTGCAGGAAGAGAGGGGCTCTAACAGGATCTCAGGGTTAGTCCATGGAATTCCCCCAGCAGGGCTGGAGAGATGTTAACTGGCCAGGACCCCGCCATTCAAATCGCCCTAGGAACAGTGCCCATGTGGCTGAAGGGGGTTCTCTCCCCTGTGTCGTGCTATTTTAAACCCTGTGTTTAATTCCCCAGGCCGAGGCCTCCTCCGGGACATGGTCACTTACGCCGCACAAGGTCCACCAGGACCCCCGGGGCCGCCTGGGATCAGCAGGGTGTTTGCAAACTATGGCAACGTCACCGAGGACCTCATGGACTTCTTCAGAAGTAAGAGACACTTTGGTCCCTCCTTAGTCATCCCAGAGCATCGTGTGGTCTCGCCCTCTCCCCACGCTGGCCCAGCTTTGCTGGCTGGGGCACTCAGTGAGGGTGGGGTTCCCAGGGCTTCTCTAGCTGGCAGCATCCCCTCACCCTTGCATACTGCAAGAGTAGGAACAAAAATTCTCGGTCATCTGTACCACAAGCAAAGGGAGGAAGACTTGTTCCATCCTCTACCTCCCTTGCCGACCAGCACAGGGGCAGAACAATCTAGCCTGGAGTCAGGACAGCCACATTTGCCCACATTTACTCTTTACAACAGCCTTAAGGGCATTCCTGCACCAGCTCTGTGGTTCCAGCTGCATCTATGGCTGTTTAGCTAAGAACTCCCTGCTCAGTTTTCCACCTCCATGACGTGAGCGTGGCCCAAGCTGTGCTCTCGGTGGCATCAGTGTGGAACCCGGAGAAGCTCTGAAGCCAGCGGGATTATTCTAGAGCAACATCAGGGGAGATGAGCTCAGAGTCTGGCTCAGTGTCTCTTGAACATACAAAACCTTAAAAAAAAACCCCAAACAGCCCGTCCACTACTATGTAAACTAGGAAAATGTTCCAGAAAGCCTTAATCTGAGTCTCATTGCAATGCTGTTCATTGTTTCTGCGACAAGAGCAAGGGCCTGTTTGCTGGCGCATCCTACTGATGCTCTCATTCATTTTCCTCTACAGCATATGGTACCATCCCAGGGCCACCTGGTCAGAAGGGGGAGATGGGCTACCCAGGGCCCAAAGGTAAGAATTGCAGTCCTGCTGCCTCTTTGCAGTCGGTTCCAGTAACCTCTGGCAACCAGCTAGAAGCACAGGCTCTGTGAAGAGAGGTTTCCCTGAAGCATGCGTCCTTCTACTTGAACATTACATATGCCACCTTCAATATCTGATAACCTAGTGTCATCCTCGCCCGTGTCCCTCTCACCCCGGCCCAGTTCTTGCTGCAAGCAACTGGGGATTGACCTGCAGAATAATCATAATGAAATGCAAACATGTTCCTCTTGTTCTTCCAGGTGAGGCTGGACGAATGGGGCCTCCAGGACCCCAAGGACCCAGGGGCCCGAAGGGGGAGAAAGGAGAGAAAGGTACGAACATCCTCTTAGTGCGAGACGGGAGCTCTGCACTTCTTGTGAGCAGTGAGAGAGCAAAGTGTCATCTGGTGGCTCGAGTAAGGGACGGGAGCCTGGGTTTGAATCCCGGCTCCAGCGCTGACTTTCTCTGCACCCTCGGGCGAGTCTCTTGACCTCTCTGCCTGGTGGAGAAGCTGAGAGGGGGCATCCACCCCTCCCACCTACATAAAGCCAGAGTTAATGGCTGGGGGGAAACTATGCAGAGCAAATAAAACAAAATCCACTCCTGTCCTGTGTCAGGGAGTGTCACGGAGTGTGGGGGAGTCAGGCCTTGCACCCCTCTTCCCCGGATTCACTGGGAGTCTCAGCCAGCCAGTAGAACAGAAGGTTTATTAGGGATGCCAGGAACACAGTCCAAACAGAGCTTGTCAGTACAAACAGGACCCCTCAGTTGGGCCCTTCTGGGGGCCAGGGAGCTTAGACCCCAGCCTTGGGGCTCCCTGCATTTCACCACCCAGCTCCAAGCTGAAACCACCCAGACAAAAACCTCCAGCAGGCTCTTCCCCTCCCCTGGGGCCCCTCCTTTGGCCTGTATCCATTCTCCCAGCCAAATGTGTCACCTCCCAACCCCCCTCCTGGCTCATGTTACAGCCCCAGGTACAGTCTCGCATTCCCAATGCAGCAGGTCCCAGGGAACCTCCCCCTCAAGCCTCCCAGGTCAAATCCATCTCGCTCCCTACTCCGTCACAGGGAGCCCATCCCTGGGCTAGAGCAGAGGCAGCAGACACTGAGTCCTCCCGTACATAGGGATAAGCAGCCACTAGGGCAGCGGTGTCCAATAGAAATTTGATGCTAGCCACACTTGTGGTTTTGAATTTTTCTTATTAGCCACATTATAAAAAAGCCACATGCATTAGGCTATTGAATTGTGGCTATTAGCCACATGTGGCTAGTGGCAAACGTATTGGACACTGCTGCACTAGGGGATGCACATAACCACAGCCCCAGTGGCCATACTGCTCCCTCTCGCACGCTCCAACCCTCCTCTGAGGGGCCCTGTGCAGAACTGGCACAGAGCCATTTTCAGCTTGCACGCCCCACCGTCAGGGCCGGCGCTAGGATTTTTGCCGCCCCAAGCAAAAAAAATGTTGGCCGCCCCCCATTTTTTTCTTGCCCCACCAGCCCCGCCTCAACTCCACCCCTTCCCCAAATCCCCCAGCCCCGCCTCCTCCCCCGCACGTGTCGCTTTTCCCCCACCCCATTGCTTCCTGTGGCCCCCCCCTGCAACCCTCCGCCCTAGCTCACTTCCGCTCCGCCTGCTCCCATGAACATACTGCCGCTCCACTTCTCCCCACTCCCTCACCTGAGAGGGAGGGGGGAGAAGCAAAGCGGCGGCGCCTTCAGGGGAGCAGGCGGAGCGGAGGTGAACTAGGGCAAGGGGGGCGCAGGAAGTAATGGGGGTAGAGGAACAGGAAATGCTCCCCACCCCAGCTCACCTCCGCTCTGCCGCCGCTGCTCGGCTTCTCCCCCTCCCTCCCAGGCTTTGGGACCTGGGAGGGAGGGGGAGAAGCCGAGAGGCGGCGGTGAGCTGGGGTGGCAGGGGCACATTTCTAGGGGCTGCATGGCCAGCGCCAGAATGCCACCCCTAGAAATGTGCCACCCCAAGCACCAGCTTGTTTTGCTGGTGCCCAGAGCCGGCCCTGCCCACCGTGTCCTTGTGCTGCACTGAGACGCTTCCCTGGTCCAGCTGCTGATGGCTGAATTTTAGGGCGCACCTTTTTGCATCATTCCTTTATATTAACAATCCAAAATAACTCACACGTGAAGGAATCCTACAGACACAAAAGGCCCTTCCGTTGCTGAATTCTAACCCCTGGACTAGGATGGCCAGGAACCAGGGAGGGAGGTCTGTGTAGGCCAAAACTACCTCATGCCATATAGTAGATGTAGTGTAGGATAATGGGTGTGTTCACAAAGGGTGAAACTAAGGCCCAGACAAACAGGCCGCACACAGTCCTGGGAGCTCAGATACCATGGTGATGGGCAACCTGATGGAAACCTACATAACTAACCACACTTAAACCCTGCCATAAGGGCTTAAATGTTGCACATGCCCTCTCTGTACTGGGGTGAATGTCACCTGGAGGGTATATTCTTACCAAAAACAAAGGGTAAACATTCATCTGAAAATGAATGGTAGGTGACTGCTGAGTTGTCACCAGAACCACCAATCTCCTGTGACCGATGAAAAAGTCACTTTGCCTTTTTGATAACAGCATTTCACACAATTGCGCTCTGTCTCCCTCTCTCTCTTAGGTGAACAAGTATTTGTTGGCAGAAGAAAAAGAAGAAGCGTCGGGGTCTAAGTTAAGCACCAGGATCAGTATTCCGTACCGCGGGATCCACAGCCGCCATTTTGGATTCCAGTAGAGAATTAGCCTGACTCTTTATTGGCTTCCTGCTAGAACACCTTCCTAGTCAGTCAACTAACCACATAGACTTGGTAGTTCAGGTCTTTTTTTTTTTAATTTGATGTTGTTGGGCTTTGAATGACTCTAGTTTGTACGTGTCCAATGCAGAACTACCCGTTGGGAATATGCTTCCATTCATTCGCCGTGCATTAATCCCACACACGCTGTCCGCTGATGAGAATTATATTCAAGTTCCCGCATGCATATCTTAGGTCTTGTAAGGACTTCCTTTGTCACCAATCCAGTGCCAGACTTAGTTAAATACAGTGAAACCTGCTTTAACCAACTACTCAAGCCTCCTGGAAAAGAAAAATCCAGTTTCCTGGAGATTAAGGCGGCGAGCAATTTTTCTTAAATCAGAATCTGAGGCAAGGTTTTGAACTGAAGCTTGGACGGCTTTGGTGATCACAGAAGTGGGTTGTCTCAAGATACTGGGGTGATGGCCTTCATACAAGTTTCATTGTACTTCCCACCAGTCTCTGTTGAATGGCTGTGGAGCATCTCTTCATTCTATAGCCATGTTGGGTGGTCTGATCAGCAAGTGCAGTTAATGAAAGCAGCAATGTAAGGAACTAGGCCAAACTTCTGCAGGGATCAGGATTTCTTGGAGGGGAAGCAGGTGGGGGGAGGCAATCGTGGACTTATCTGTATCCGTTGACAATCCAAAACTGGGGTGCAGCTATGTTGTCAAAAACTGGAGACGTAATTCCCCAGCAATGGAAGCTGAAGTGTAACCAGAACTCAGACACGAGAGCATTCTGTCAATACCTGAGAGAAATACCTAACCCCTGTCTATGCTACGGCGTCCTACCTGCACAGCGGCAATGGTGGGACATTACCATTTGATTATTACCAAGGTAGAGGCACCCCTTATAAAACATTTTATTGGCATCGCCCATAAATGCATTTGGAGTTGGTTGATAAGTCCACGTACTTATGCACCAGAAATGGCTACCACATCCTGTCCTTTTATAGGCCAGTGGTACAAAGGGAGTTCATACAGTAACTCTTCGCTTAACGGTGTAGTTATGTTCCTGAAAAATGCGACTTTAAGCAAAACGATGTTAAGCGAATCCAATTTTCCCATAAGAATTAATGTACTGTATCACACTACCACATATTACATACACACACATCCCCACACACTGGGTGGGCCCCCCATGCACTATGCAGCTCACGTTGCCAAATACGCTTTTAATTTCAATTACTAACTGCAACTGCTAATTGCCACGATGTGAAGGGTGTGGGGCGAGTTCGAACTTAAGCACTTTGGTTAAAACATAATTTGTTGATTTTTTTTAAAAATTATTTTTATATTGTTCTTTTTCTTACGTTGGGGGGAAAAATGCATTTTTAATGTAAACCACTCAATTAAAGTATGTTTTTAACCCTATGTTCTCCTGAGCAAGCTTACATTTGGAAATCAGCGCTAGACTCAGTATCACACTGGGTAGACACCTCTAACAAGGTCAGGGTACAGTGTCGCAAACAAAGCACAACACAGCACGCAGCGGGATGGTAACTCTGGGCACAGCTGAAGAACCAGGCCTGTTTTCTGCATGTCCCATCTCACCATGGCGAATGATCAATGTGCGCTTTCTTTGTGACAAGCCATCACTGTCCAAATTGATTGTACAGTGAACAGTCTACCTGAACAGTCTACCTAAACAGCCAACTGAGCACATGATTGCCAGTCATGTTAGCAGGGAATTACACACACGACTCAAGGGGAGAATAGCCCCGTTGTCTCTCTGACATCGTCTTCATTTCTTCAGCAATCCAATTAGTTCAAAAAGCTTAAATTTATCACATCATTGCAGGGCTAATTTGGCGGGACAAGGGCCAGCAAAACTGGCCATGTGATGGCTTAACTAGAAGGGCTCTATGAACTTAGAGTGACCAGAGATCAAGTGTGAAAAATCGGGACGGGGGGTGGGAGGTAATAGTATCCCACATAAGAGAAAGACCCCAAAATCGGGACTGTCCCCATAAAATCGGGACATCTGGTCACCCTATATGAACTACAGCGATTAAAGAGCCAGTCATTTTTAAGGCTGAATTGTTTGCAATTTTCCATTTAACACACACACGGTCTCACTTCACCATTTTCATTGTTAGACACTTCAATAGCACTCCCCCGCCCCCACTCTCTGGTAGGGTATACTCACTTCCAGAATTACCCTGTGGCTAAGCCCAAGGATATATGCTAGCAAAAGCTGATTATCTTCCATTTAAAGGTGTTAGACTGGAACTGGGAGCTTAGCTGCTAGACAGGTTTGGTAGCTGAGCGTCATAGACCAAATCATATATCTTACTGAACACAACCTTATTTTCATTCAACGCTTAAACACCAGCCATCCGTTTCATTAACGCTAGTGAAAGTTTCAAAGCAGATTTTAGCTGGTCCATTTATTTCCTGTATCATTTTGTTCTGAGGGTTTGGAACAAGGGCTGTGTTGAATAGGCCGGCTTTCTGAATACACAGAAGCTTGCAATGTTTCTAAATAAATAAAGTTTACTATTGGGTTGTACACACAATGCCTGTACTTGATAAGCTGACCCCTTCTCTTTGTAATAAAATTCCCTAAACAATGTCATTTGGTGTCATGTTTAACTGCAACAGTGTTTCAGTCTGTAAATGTTTTTACTGTCATACTTGGAAACCCTACCGAGCTCCTCTTGGCAAGGATGGAATAATTTATATAGTGGGGGGGTGCTGATGACAGCCAGTGAGCCAAACTGTAAACCCTGTATATCATGGAAACCATTTCAAACCAAGGAGAGGGGGGACGCCAGCACCCCTAGTTCCAGCACCTAGACTTCTTGGTATGGGAGAAAGTTTTGTAGCTTCCAAAGTGGTTTAACCAGTGAAATTCTGCAGCCATAAGCGTATACATAGATAGTTGTTTGTGGACCTGTAACACTGAATTGCCTCACTCTCAAACAGCTGTGGGTTATCCTTTAACTACAATGCTTTGGCGAGGGTTTGGCTAAGGGCCGAGAGGAAGCAGCTTAGCCAAGATGGAAAGGCTGTTCGGGCGGCTACAGCACTTGGTCTGGCCATTCTTGACTCAGGTGCGGCCTCCCTGTGTGAACTGGGTCAAGCCACTTCTCCTACCCTCTGCCTCAGGGCTCCTCCCCCCATATAACAGGGCTAGTGATTGCAGCCACAGCGCAGTACCCTGGCAGGTCCCAGCCCATTAGCCACTTCCAGGCTCCCAGACTTAGCCCAGGGGTTCATTTGTTCTGCCCAGGCCCTGGAGCTAGGATTGCCAGGCATCCAGTTTTCCATCGGAACGCCTGGTCGAAAAGGGACCCTGGCGGCTCCGGTCAGCACCACCGATCGGGCCGTTAAAAGTCCGGTCGGAGGTGCTGCAGAACTAAGGCAGGCTAGTCCTTACCTGTCCTGGCTCCACGTTGTGCCCCAGAAGCAGCCAGCAGGTCTGGCTCCTAGGCGGGGGGGCCATGGGGCTCTGTGTGCTGACCCCCCACCCCGAGCACCGGAACTGCAGTCAATGGGAGCTGGGGGAAGGTGGTGCCTGCAGGTGAGAGCAGCGCGCAGAGCCTCCTGCCCCACCCCCGCCTAGGAGCCAGACCTGCTGGGGTGCAGTGTGGAGCCAGGACAGGCAGGGAGCCTGCCTTAGCCCTGCTGTGCCGCTGACTGGGAGCCGCCCAAAGTAAGCCCGGGCCCCAACCCCCTTCCCCAGCCCTGAGACCCCCCCAAACCTGGAGCCCCCTCCTGCACCCCAAACTCCTCATCCTCAGCCCCAGCCCAGAGCCCGTACCCCCTCCTGCACTCCCAACCCACTGCCTCCACCTGCAGGCCCCTCCTGCAGTCCAAATCTCTTGGCCCCACCCTCCCAGCCTGGAGCCCCCTCCTGCTCCCCAAACCCCTCATCCCCAGCTTCAAAGCCCACACCCACAGACAGAGCCCTGCCCCAGCCCGGAGCCCCCTCCTGCACCCCCCAGTTAGAGCCCTCACCCCCTCCCACACCCCAACCCCCTGCCCCAGCCCAGTGACAGTGAGTCAGGGTGGGGGAGAGTGAGCCTGGGGGGGGGGGGGTGAGACGGTGGTCAGTTTTGTGCGATTAGAAAGTTGGCAACGCTACCTGGAGCCGGGTACCAGCTGTGACTAAAACATCCCCGCGGCATTTGGGGGCGGGGGGTTTTGGCCAGCCGCTCGGGCATTCTGCCTGGTTTCCCCTCGTTGACCACTAGAGGTCGCTGTGCCGCAGTGGCTGCTCGCCGAGGCCCTGCAGCTGGGGAACCAGGCCCCTGCCGCCCTCCAGGAGGGCGAGCAGGGGAGGTAGGTGCTTGGGGCGGGGCTGCATCCCACCAGGGCAGCCCCCTCCCTGCCCTGCAGGCTGCGGGGGCAGGAGAGCAGGGTGCGGGGGCAGAATGGTGACAGGGCAGGGTGTGTGAATCTTGCTCTGCTTCTCTTCTGCAGTGGAGCTCAACAGCGGCCTTCGTTTACCAGCGCCGGGGAAGGGTTGTCTTTCACCATCAGTAAATCCACACTACGGTTGAAAGCTAAAGTTTGTTTCTATACAAATTCTTTGTAAATATGCAAACTAGCTCATGAAATAATTTATATCACACATCACAAAGGGAGCTGCGCAAAATTTGGTAGCTAGGTGTAGTGTGTCTGACACATATCCTCTATGCAGAGGAGTGCTGTGGGCACCGATGTTGCTGTATAAAATCTGAAGATAGTGGAGCTGTCAGACATGGAACTGTGACCAAGCTGCAGCCAGGGTAACTTATGAAAAGGTCACCTAATTGTTTTGAAAACTTTCCATGCATCTGACTCATTCAGACAGCATTTGCACTTGGTACAATCTTTGTTTTTGCTCACGCTGAAGTACGTCTCAGCAAACTGTGTGTTTGATTGTATTTACAGAAGAATTATTGCAATATTCTAGATAACCATGGAATCAAATTACTTTTTAAAAACTGTGATGAAAATCACACTACTACCGCAAATTCACTTCCATTAATTGTTTATTAATAGATTCTCAGCCAATTCATTCATCTTGTGGTGATTTCCCTACATCCTTCACACAAGGCAAAAATAACTTGGTTTGTAGTTACATAAAACATTCAACAAAAATTGTAATGAGACAATGTAATGTTTGGTTTGCTGCTTGATATATGCAGTGCCCTTTGTGTGTTTTATTTAGCATAGACAAGCACAGTTTGCTTAGCTTTCTTGGCAGACACAATGAAATACATTTTTGTATTGATTCATGTTCCTGATTTTTCTACCTCAGTCTCCACTTTCTGGTAGTATTAAAAATAGATAGAAAAATAAATGGAAGCCCAGATTTTTTAAAATACTATTTTCTCTGGAAGTATTTTCTATCAGTCCAAACTGATGTCATCCTCCCAAATTCTGCTCATCTGTCAGGCAGACTGACCAATAATCAAGGCTTTTTGCACATACACATGCTATTCTTCCACAAGGACCCAAGACAATACTTTGCCTACGTCCCCAGGAAAAGAGAGCAGCAGAAAGAGGCCCTTTACTTGTCTGGGGGATCTGCAAAATGACAAGGGGCTGGGTCCCAATGTTAGAAATCACAGACACAAAAGATCTCAGGACAGCCAGACCACCCCTGTAATGTTTCATACAATTTAATATTCTCCACTTTTTGAGCAGTTTAATTTTAACTAAGTATGATGACAGTGTTTCCATCACTGCCCTTGGTACATTATGAACTCTCATTGGTGGACATGGTTTACAAAACCTACTTCTGCAGAAACCAAAAAACCCACAACTGCACCAAAATAGCCAGCCGATTTGATAATCAGCTAAGAGAGAAGCTTTAATTAGGACTTGATAAATATAGATAAGAGCGCTGTGACTATGATAGCATAGGCAAATGATGTGTGCTATGCTGTATCCTTCTGCTTCAAAGACAGTGGGGTCTTAGGTAGCATTATGTAAGTGGCAGTAGGTGAGAGCCTTTTGAGTGGGTCGCTATTGTGATTACTCAAAGGCGGCTTTCCACTTCAGCTTGTTGGATCCAAGAAATGCTATTATGCATAAATCTGCAATTGTTCTAGAAATTGACAATGGATCACCAAAAATTTTCTCCATAGGCAGAGAGCAGGGGTGCAGGAAGACAAGGAGAATTAAGTGTTGGCTAAAATGGACGAGTTGGGCCTTGGTGAACAAACTGGCATTAACTCTCTGGAGCTTAAAGTCTGAGCATAATTGGCCAAATCCTCTGCAGGAATTAGTATATCAACTGCAATAGAGTTACACCTGTAGAGAATTTGGCTCAGTGTAGCCTCTTGCCTGTTGAATTTTAACCTAGTTACTGTGCAGAAGAGTTAAGGTGATCCAGTGAGTATCACCCACTTTGTTCTTTTACTTGTCAGTGGCTGAAACATAGACCTTTAACACAACTGTAGAAAAATGAAGACCTTACTGTAGAAACTCAAGGAAGGAGGTTACAGAACATAGTTTGGTTCAGGCCAATGGGGGCTGTGGGACACGGCGTGGGCTGAGGGATGTGCTGGCCGCCGCGTCCCGCAGCCCCCATTGGGCTGGACCGGCGAACCGCAGCCAGTGGGAGCAGCGACTGGCCGAACCTGCAGATGCGGCAGGTCAACAAACTGGCCTGGAATGCTAGGGGCTTTCCCTGAAGAAGCGGTGGACCACAGTTGAGAACCAACGTTCTAGTGGAATAGACCTTTCGCCCGAAAAGGTCTAGTTTTTTGGTGTCCCTATGCTTGGGCGAAGGGCCTTGAAATCCTTGCCTCTCTCACTGCTTAGCGGCGGAATCAGGCTGAGGGTGGGAATAGAGGTGATCATAGCCCTCGGAGGGCACAAAGTACTGGCGCTCATTGCGCTTGGCCGTAGGTGGCAGCGAGGCCAGGGTCTGCTAAAGGGTCTTGGTCATGTCCGTGATTGTCTTTATCAGCAATAAGGCGATAGGGGCAGGGCCGGAGGGAGCCAGGATGTCCATCACTAGGGTGACCAGATAGCAAGTGTAAAAAAATCAGGACAGGGGGTGGGGGGTAATAGGAGCCTATAAGAGAAAAAGCCCCCAAAATCGGGACTGTCCCTATAAAATCGGGATATCTGGTCACCCTATCCACCACAGGGTCCACATCATCCACAACTTCCTCCGCCTTAATGCCCAGACCCTGGGCGACCTGCCGTGGCAGCTGCTGCAACACCCTGGAGTCTTCCAAGGCTGGAGCTACTGAAGTGCCCGCCAGGGCCTCATCTGCTGAGGAGGTGGAGACCACCAGAGGAGGTGGTTGCTCCCTACCGTCCCCCACCGAGGGATCTCTTGACCCCGTGGGAACTGTGGTAGGTTGGCCTGGTCCCGGTGCTGTGAAAGGCGTGGGTGTTGGTACCGACGTCGGACCCCACGCCAGTGCCGGCGCAGCATGTGTGCCAGGGTTCCTGTAGGTGCCGTTGCAGCCAGCGCCGATGACCGAGTTGGTGCCGATATTGGTGCCGGCATCGGTGCCGAGGGTGCGTCGTGCGCTGTAGCTGCATTCGGGGCTGCTGCTACCTCCGGTGCCAAAGCGGCCGATGTCGGTGCCGCAGTCAGAGCTGGTTCCGAAAACAGCACTCCAAGTGCCGGTGTTAATGACTGAGGCATTCAGTGCCAATTGTGGCAGAACGAATGTCGCAGACGCCCCCAATGCTGCACCTGAGTGGGACCCCTGGCTCTGACCCTGGGCTTGATGGAAAGCCCACAGAGTCCAAAAGGGCCACTGCGGGGGATTTTGCCATTGAGGGGCCCACTGCATCAGGTGGGACTGCCTATGGTGCCGCAAGGAGGATCTTCTGCTCCTGCTATAGTCGGAGCGGTATGCGTCCAACTCCGACTCCGAGGAGGAGGACAAGGGTGGTGCTGCTCCTCTCGAGGTAGAGCGTCGAGAAGCAGGAGACTGACTGCGCTCCCTGGATGGCGGTGCTGGAGTAGCAGGATGCCGAGGTGATGTGGATTGGTGTGCTACCATTGCCGGCTTCCCCTTTGACTGCATGGGGTGCTGGGACGCTCTCCTGTCTCGGCGGCGAGAATGGCGCTGTAAGCCTCAATAGATCCTGTGCCGCCCTGAAAGCCTCTGGGGTGGACAGGAGCGGTAGATGCTCCTCCGGTGAAATCTGATCTTTTGTGTGCTTTTACCCTATGCTATAAAGATTTCATGGGGGGGAGACTAGCATTTCTCAAATTGGGGGTCCTGACCCAAAAGGGAATTGCAGGGAATTACAAGGTTATTTTGGGGGTCACAGTATTGCCACCTTTACTTCTTCTTGACTTCAGAGCTGGGCGGCCAGAGTGGCAGCTGCTGACTGAGGGCCCAGCTCTCCAGGCAGCAGTGCAGAAGTAAGGGTGGCAATGCCATACCATTCAGAATAAGCAGAAATTAAATTCAGGTGAGGCTGTATTACTTTGATCTCAACAGTCTGTGCTGTTATTCTTACTTCTGTGCTGCTGCTGCTGGCAGTGGTGCTGCTTTCAGACCTGTGCTCCCGGCCAGCAGCCGCCACCCTCCCGCCGCTCGGCTCTAAAGGCAGCACCGCCATCAGCAGCAGCGCAGAAGTAAGGGTAGCAGTACCGCAATCCCCCAACTCCTTTTTGGGTCAGGACCCCTACGATTACAACACTGTGAAATTTCAGACTTAAATAGCTGAAATCATGAAATGTACCATTTAAAAAATCCTATGACCATGAAACTGACCAAAATGGACCGTGAATTTGGTAGGGCCCTACAGATAATGGCCAAAATGAGCACTTACCGCTTTTGTACTACTATTGTCGCTTGTACCAACACACATCCACTCAGGGCAGGTCATACATAAGTAAGGCTCCGTGTTTTTCACAGGTCACGGATTCCGTGGCTTTCTGTGACTTCTGCAGCAGCAGGTGTGCCTGGCCTGGGGGCCACCTGAGCAGCTCAGGCAGTCCCTGGGCCAGTCGCACTGGCTGCTGCTGGGGCAGTCTCGACCCCCTGCCCCAGCAGCAGGAGTTTGGGCGGGGAGGCTAAGGACCAGGAGTTTGGGTGCAGGGTGGTGCTTACCTAAGGCGGGCTCCCCGGAAGGGCTACAGGAGCTCCCCTCCCTCAGCCCCTAGTTCCATGTGCTGCCTCTGCCGGAAGGCCCTGCCCCCACAGCTCCCATTGGCCACGGTTCCCAGCCAATGGGAGATGCAGAACCGGGGCTTAGGGCAGAGCAGAGGCAGCACGTGGAACTCAGGAGCCAGGTAGGGAGTCTGTCCCAGACCTGCTAACCCTCCCCCTGAGCACCCACAGCATGCCCCCGCCAGGCTGGTCACCCCGCACCGAGCACCTGGGATGCCCCCAAGCACCTGTAATGCCCCCACCCCCCATGACTTTTACTAAAAATACCCGTGACTAAAACGTAGCCTTATACATAAGGGCAGGTTTAATATTGGGAGTGTGCATTATTCATGATGTACCATCAAGAAAAGTCTGAAGTACAGTTCAAAATTTTCAAACTTGGGTTCCTAAAATTAGGCACCCAAATAAATTATCTGGTTCTCAGAGGTAATGAGCACTCCCAAAGTCACTGGGAACTGGGGTTGCTCAGCACATCTGGAAATCAAGCCATCCGGTCAGGTATCTACATACAGATTTAAATGCCTTCACTTTAGATATCAAAGTTTGAAAATGTGGGCCTTTCTTTGTTGAAGCTGTCAAAATCTTGTGGTTTGTTTCCCGCCCCACCAAATTTCTGATGGAGAACTAGCTGAAACCATCAATGTGACTTGCCATCATAAACGTAAGTTCCTGGTGGAAGTACTTACCCTTGTTAACATTTAGTTCTTAAGTAAAATAGTAGGATTTTTGACAAATCTCTATAGGACTGTGATTATACTGGGATAGAATCCTTTGAGCCTCTAGAGCCATTTCTCATTAGCCAGGGGTATTGAGATTTGGGAGACAAGATATCAAACTCTTCCTGTATAATTTGGGGGAGGCATTATTTTAAGAACACTTGGCTGAAGAAAACGGATATAAGAACAGTAAATATGGGAAGAAAAGATACTTTAAAAATTCCTTTTCCTATGGTGCAAGGAAGCATAGTTTTTTGGTGAAATGCTTGACTAAATAGACAATTCCTCCTCAAGCATAAAGGCCTGATGCATCATTTGAAGTGATAATCAGCTTTCAAAGATTGCTGTGGAAAATCACTTTGAGTGGCCCCAACCATCACTCACTTCCAGACAGACTGTTGACATCAAAGTAATATAGCCTCACCTGAATTTAAATTTCTGCTTATTCTGAGTTTTCTACAAGAAATTCTTTAAAACCAAATTAGGACATCCCTGGCCCTGCATGACAAAACAGTTATGCTCAATCTTTTTGTAATAACCTCAGTTATGTGATGTTTTAATACAAAAGAATGAAATTTCCTGGCAAGGCCATTGCGCAGGGAAAGCATCTCTCCTTGGCAAAGATAAGATTTTCTAAGGCACATCCATTTTATGATGGGTGTGCTTTCAGGGTGACTGGGAGGGACAGCAGGAAGCTTAGAGAAAAATATTTTTTAAAATTGCTTGTGTATATAAAATTACACTCTAGAGGGGAACAAGAGAAAGTCAGTGGGTGAAATTCTGGCTCCATTGAAGTCAATGGCAAAACTGACATGGACTGCAGTGGGGCTCAGATATCACCATTTCTATGTCCTCTGTGATCTGAAGAACATTTTACTTTAAGGAGGCTGCTACGGTTCGGGTAGGAGACCCAGACTTCGGGTCAAGAACCTTCTACAATAAGTACAGCAGAATCTAGATTATCCAACGATCTCAGGGGTCCCACCTGCAACATTCAACTAACAAAGGCTCTGACTCTACAAACAGTTGAACACATTAGTAACTTTATGTTGCGAGTAGTGCCATTGAACTCATGCATGTTTACAGGGTCAAGTCTCAAGGGAGCCAAGTAAGGTGGTATTGAAGCCTGCTTTCAGGGTCCAGGAAGACAGACCTAATGGTCTGACTGCCAAAGGCAACAAGAGTCAGGCCTGGAGCTATACAGAGCTGAGCTGCACAAGAAGTGCAGTCCTGTGATGTGCAGATGAGCTGTGGCACTGGAATTTCAGCTGATTCTCAAGGGAAATTTCCAGTCTTTGGATTGGAGTTTTGTTTAAGATGGATTCAGAGAGGAAGTTTTCCTGTACTTGCACCTTAGCAGACTGTCAACACCACATTCATTTCCCAAAGCAATACTGAAGAGAGTACAAAAACGTCTGAAATTAAGGGGTCGGATGAGAAGAGGCAACATTTGACACTAATTTAGAAGCCTCAATCTCTGCTGGGGAAGGAGACCCTGGTAGGACAAATTGTACTTTTTAGGTAAGTGAGGATCTTTTGTAAATAGAAGAGGACAACTGAAATGTTCAGTTACAGGTCATAAATTTGTACCCCATTTTGTGCTTTGCCCTGGTGGTATTTATCATGTGGCGGAAAATAGAGGTGAGCAAGAGCAGATTGTGACCACGCTCTTTAGAGGGAATGAGATTTTAGCAGACCAAATTCAGTAAGAAAGGCAATTGTTTTATCTAGAAAATAAGTGAGATCAGGCTTGTCTGAATTTAAATGTTTTGTGAGCAAAAGGCATCAAAACAATCTTGTACATCTCTTCATGTTCCATAATCTTCAAAAAGCAATTTTATAAGCTTAAGTACATAAACAATGATTTTACCCTAGATTTTATTACCAAATGGTAATTTTACGTCAGATTTCATTTATCAAGACATTTCAAAACACTGCAGTTATTTAATGAATGCAGTATGACTGGAAATATTCTAAATTCAACCCTGACCGAACACTGTATGAGGCTTCAGCTGTTACATTCCCTTCCTGTATCCTTTTAATGAATTCATTTGTGAAATTTCTGAAGGGATAAGGTTACAGAGGTTGGTGAGGAAGGTGGTGGAAGTCAAATAAAAAGTCTTACAGATGCAGAACAAGATATATAGTGTGTCATAAAATATATTAGCAAATGATCATTTAAACCTCCAAAATAATATAGAGTGTGAGGAGAAAATACATACTCTGCCTGAGAAGTTATTAAACATTTTGAATGAGTTGAACACAAAGTTTAGAGGGGGGAAAATCTGTCTGACCCCTTCACAAAAAATAAATCACTAACAATGTATTTTGCAAAAAACAGTTTTTCACACAGATGTTCTGTTGACTACAGCGATATAAACACTATTTAATATATTTAGTACTAGTCATTTTATAAAGGTGTAGCTTAAAAAGTAAAGGCCTTCAAAGCCATTTTTCACCCTAGCATTTTGGAATAAACATATTACAGAATTTTGCATATAGCAACATATAACATTCTAGTATGATATGGTATGTGAATTTACAACCAGTACACAATTCATATTTATATAATGAAATGCCAGAAATTAAGGCTAGCTATAAAGTAATTTTCAGAGTAAGTTATGCTTATCAAAAATGTTACAAAATTTAAATCAAAACATGCATTTCTCAATTATATTTACTGTGCCGTCAATTTAAACTGTCTGCATTAACAAGCTAAAAGTTCAGCATCCAAGATTTCAACCAAGCCAAATTAAAATTATACATTAATTTATAATCAGTTCCTTCACATGCGTCAACACTGTTCCCATGAAATGAACATTATATGTTCAGTCAGATGTTTGATGCAAGCTAGCAAAAGAAAACAAAAATAAAAACTTTTACAAAGAAACTAAACGATCACACTTCAAATGACAGAAAGCAAACATTATTTTACAAATTTAACTTTGGCATACCAATGTACAGTTTATAATACTGTCTTGATATGACTCAAATTCTAAACCTCCAACGAGTGCGCTTATCTTTTAATACAGTTACATTTCCACCAGCTGCATGATAAACATTTCAGATTTTTCTTCCCACTGCAAATCAGTCAAGTAAATAACCTACAGTACACCTATGAAACTGAAAAATAAAAATCATAACACGTTAATTACTATGTGGCAAAAAAAAAAAAAAAAAAACAACCAACCCAAACACACGCATATTTTTAAAATAAAGTAGTTTGTCTACATATTCAACTTAAATCCTTCCATGAAATAAATTGACTAAAACAAAAATTTCAAAACACTTCTATTCAGATCAGATTTCGGCAATTAGTTTATAAATATGACCAGCCACTTCCACTTCTCTGATGGAGTTTCAAATGAATAGACTTTGGTAAGAACAGAAGGATCCACCTACCCAGTCCAAGTATGTTAGAGAAACAATGTGCAAAGTGCACATTATGTTCTGAAAATACATTCTACAGTTTTTATTTCAGTTTGTAGAAGTAAATACCTCTAATGTGTAAGGAAAATAATAACTTGTGCATTTTAAAGTTAGCAGTTTTTCACCTTTACATATTTTAGTGCAAAATATTTTAGGGTGAGGACTTATGACAAAAATGGCAGTAGCAGCAAGATTTTTTTTTTTTTTTTTTTTTACAGTAACATCAATGCTAAGAAGGTTTTTAATAACAATAAAGGACTATCCTATTGCAAAGATTAATATATTTAAGTGTTTCAGGCACTGGATTAATGAAACTAGCACCCCATTTCATCATAGATTTTAATGGACAAAACATGTAATGGAGGTTGGTTGCTTTAGTTATGATGACAGAGGGTTTTTAAAAAAAACTTTTAAAGGCATATGCTATAACTAAATATGTTGAGCATAAGACTTTTCTTCTTCTTATTCAACAGTATGTTTTGAAGAAATAGTTTCTGCCTTAGTTATGAATGACTTGCTCAATGACAAAAATTTTACCCTCTTTACAGCACAGTTTCAGTTGTGAAATTCTGTGGTGGATAAATCAGACAGTTAAAAAAAGAAATATTACATCGTTTACATGATTACCTGTGTAACAGTTTCTTTTTTTGTGACCTTTATGATTATATCTAATATTTTAAGCTTATTTTCTTAATGTCAAAATAGTAGATAACATTTTCTGAGACTGATCTATAAAAAAAAAAATTCTTCTCGAAACATCTGAAGGACAACATCATATTACCATTACAGACCAATGTCTCTTCTTCTATTTAGTTTTCTTTCTCCCAGTCAAAAACAAAAAGGAAAAATCTTGACAATGACACTGTTGATTGTCTCCACTGAAACTTAAAAGCATTGAGGTCCTTTGATGTAATTTATAGATTCTACCACGGCAGAAGCTGAAGATATGAGAAATCCAAATAGGAAAATCTACAGAAGTTCCCAGAGTTACGGTCCAGTGGAGTGCAGACTAGGGATTGGATAGAATTTGGAAATCCGGCTCTGTGTTGAAGGGTTAAGGCATTCAGACTCTCCAGTCATTTTAAAGAAAACTTCCTGTTCTTGAAGTTTCCTAGCAAATTCCTCTTCCAGTGTCTAAAAACAACAGATTAACAAAGGTGTATATGGTGAAGTACAAAGAAATCCACTATACCAACGTGTTATTTGCCCAACCTTCATGCAACAGACCACAAAAAATCATGCAGTAATATCAAATTGAGCATTCCGAGGCTTTATAGTCTACTACTTAGGTTGGTCTGCATCTGTAGGACAGTTTGCCCATAGCTATAGCTATGTTTAAGGGTCCAATTTATTTTTACACACACACTCTAGGAGATGTTAAAAGGTGGATAACTTGCAAGCCTCTTCTGTCTGCCTCCCTTGTATCTATTGTGGCTTCTAGATAAGGCGATGTTCTACTGAATTTTTTGTACATTAGTTTCACTATTTTCCTGGGATGAATTTTTTTTGTACTGTCCAATTTGTAACCATCCAGTTTCAGAGTCTGATACATCATTTATCTTCTGGACCTGTCTTTTGCTTATAAACTGTCCTGGGTTACCTTTTTTCTTGGTCTTAGTTTCTCTCTCCATTCCTTCAGTTCTAGGCTATGCTCTTCATCTAACTCTTTTAGTTTCTGAGTCTCATGTTCAACCAGTAGATGGCATTTTTCATTCTGAAAATAAAACAGAAAATCCTTAAATAAAACTAATTCAGGTTGAACAATCAACCATTTGTCCAGTAACATATGTTGTCCTAATTATTTTAAATCAGCTTACACTGTACAATGTGATGTGAATTATTATAACATAATGCACTCTTATCAAGAGCTGATGTTTCCATCAGAGGCAATGGTTTTGTGTATTAAAATATGGCATCATCAGATATATTGTGAAATGTGTTTCCTTTGGTGTAGAAGATAATGTTACTCAACACTGTGTGTGTGTTATTGGCTAATCTAGTCAGTGTCACGCAGTGCATGCTCTGTCTAGTCAAGGCCGTTTTGTAGGATTCAATTTAAGAGCGTATTACGTTAGAAAGTTATGCTTGCAACCATCTCAGCCCTTGATTCCAGTAGTTGAGGCTGACTGACAAATCAAAGGGGATATGTCTTTATGGAGGGAGCCTCAGGATCACCACTATAAAGAGGTAAAAAGCAACAAACCACAGGAGAGCGTAGGTCCAACTTGAGCAAGATATTTATGCACATGCCTAATTTTAAATAGATGAGTAGTCCTATCAAAGCAAAAGGGAACAGAACTACTAACCTGCCTAAAGGTAGGCATGTGCTTAAGTACTGAAGCAAGACTTTAGTTATAAACACTTGCCAAAGGCTATCTACATCATCATTTCCACTGCATGCATCTGAAGAAGTGGGTATTCACCCACGAAAGCTTATGCTCCAATACGTCTGTTAGTCTATAAGGTGCCACAGAACTCTTTGTCGCTTCTACAGATCCAGACTAACACGGCTACCCCTCTGATACTTTACATCATCAAGGTTATCTTAGGGTTCAATCCTAGCTGAGCTCAGTATAAGACCTGAATGGGGAAGAATGGGGAACACAGATGGCTGATGGGGTGCACCACCCTTAAGTCATCATCTTGCTCCTGAAGCCAGCTGGGGACCAAATTATCCCCTGCTACAGCTCAGAGGAACCTTAGGGCAGCTCTAACTTACATCCAGTTGAAATGGCCCCCAAAATGGACTGTTCCTACAGTGGGGGCTCACTGAAGCACATCAGTGCTGTGGCCATACCCATTTCCTCAGGGTGCTGTGAAAGAGAGTGGTGTAGCACCAGCTTCCTTGGCTCTCTGCCACTGGGGGATTTCCCACTACAAGGGGGAATAATCGGCTGGTCACTTAACTCCCGCTTTAAATCTGCCTTATGTCACTGGAGCAGAAGAAAACAGACTTAATGGGGAACAGGATCTGGCTCATGGTGTGCAGCAGTTGGTTTTAAAACATACATGTCATGAAAGGACCAAAAATTGAGGCCTGTATTACTGAAAACTTAGTTATGTTCCAGAACTACAGATGTAATCAGCAACCTGCCCTTTGCAAGACAGACTTCATTACAAGTAGTACTATAGACCTGCTCTTATGGTGAGATACTGACATCAGTCAGAGCAACTGAAAATTCAACAGAAGATAGAGCTGCCTTTCTGTTTTGAACACCGATTTAAAAAAAAAATTTTTTTTAAAGAAGTGTTGCCAAAGGAAAGTAGCAGTTAAAACAAAGGTTGGTAAGCTCTCTAAAAGTTAATATTCCCTTATGGTTCATACTCTCTGTGTGTGCGCGCAAATCTATTTATCATTAACTGAGTTATGGATATGAATCAAGAGTACAATATGTTGTATCCCTTAGAAAGAGATCTCATTAATTTCTATATGGATGGGTAATTGTGTAAGAAAAACACCATTAAAACATTTTCCTAATCAATAAATTCAGAATTTGCTCAGTTTGTATTGATTAGCTTGACTCTCTTCATACATTGCTTATTTTATGCTCTATATGTTTAACCTGTAATTGGTGCAGTTCTCTGATGTTTGCTTCACACTGCAACTGAAGGTCCCGCATTTGATTTTCATGTTTTTGATGCTGAGCCAACCTCTCATTTTTCTGCCTCTTTTCTTCTTGAGTAGCAAACTAAAATTAAAAACAAAGAGTAGGTGATTTATACTGTACCTAATGCAGGTATATATTACAAAATGACTTTTCCAGGGTTCTAAAGAACATAACGGATTCACAGTATAACTGGACAGAACAACATTACAAAATTAAAGTCATCAGTGCAATTTCCTAATTCTCACTGCTTGAATTTTCCAATATACCCTTATCTAAGGCAGGCTCTTCCCCACCATCTCTTCTCTGTCATGTCATTTCTCCATCTTTGTTCAAATCCCTCCCTAAAACACACTTCATCCATGAGGCCCCTAAAATATGTCAATTATAGTTATTACGGGCCCAAACTCATCTAGTGTAAATCAACAAAGCTCTGTTGACTTTAATGGAGCAAATGGATTTGCACCAGTTTAGAATCTGGCTCTATATTTTAAAAAAATAATTAAACATTCAATATATGCATAAACCACAAATGAGCAATCCTTGCCTCTCACCTAATATACTTTCACTCATTGCATCAAATCTACGGCCCCAATCCTTCAAAAACGTATGCACGTGCTTAACTTTACATACTCAGTAGTCACATTGACTTTAATGGGATCACTTACTGTATGTAAAGTTAAGCATGTGCTACGTCTTTGGATGATCGGGGCCTAAAATTCTCTGGTATGATCTTCAAGGCAAGAAGTATATTTTACTAGTACTGCAGAGTGCATTCTAATTTGGGGGGTCTCTGTAAAAATAACAGTCAACGTCATTCCTATTCAAGAATTAGAAGATATATATAGATGATTGCATCTAAAACAGGCTGTCAAAAATAAGAACAATTTAAATGTCTTTGGTTATACTCAACTGGAGAAGTAATCCAATCTGCAGCAGGCATTCCAGCTAACCTTATAATATGCACACAAGTTGGAAATATCAAAAACTACTGGGGCACACAACAAACTGATTTGTACAACCAAATTTGGAGAAGGATTAAGGGCAACTGCAAATACTTCTCTTAAACACAAGTAGAAATGGCTGCTCTAGATTGACCCTGTAGGTAGAATTCCATGATAAACAATCCAGTCTCCATTTTACAGTGGGATGATTTTAGATATATATTCCAAATTTAGTTGTGGTCATCAAACCTGCACAGAGGACTGGATGGTACTCTCTTTGAAACTTAATAAAATTATATTCCAAAAGTTATCCATGAAAGTAAATAATAAGCAGTTCCTAACATCCTGAGGTCAAATGTACTACTTTCATAGAATTTCAAGCCCTTGATCACTTCTGACGTACATAAAAGACTGACTCGGGACACTCATGCAGCAGTACGGAGTAATATCTCTAGGCCTTCAAACTGATGCCTTTTAAAATACAACTGAATACATAACTATACTTCAAAACTTCACTCAACTCAAGCACTTTCAGATATTTTAAACTACAGATGTTTGTCAGTCACCTGTTTAATCTTCTCACGATCCTGTTCTGGAGTGCCTGATGAGTTAATTCTTAAACTTTTCTTAAACATAGCCATTCGAGTCTTTGCTTCACTTCGCTGGATTTTGGGCAGTCTTGCTCTTTCCTGAGTTTGCCTGTTCTTTAACTCCTCAATAAGCCGTTGATTATATCGTTGCATCTGTTCTGTTTCCTAAAAAGGTTTTGAACAAAAAAATTGTTTGTAATATTGCTATATGACTAACATAATATGTTTAAACATTTAGGCCCCAATTTAGCAAAGCACTTAAACATGTGCTTACGTCAATCCCATTTCTGCAGGGCCTGATTCAAAGCCCAGGAAGCCAAGGGTGTCTTTCCATTGATTCCAAAAAGCTTTGGATCAGGTCTCAATCCACTTAAGTCAAGCATATTCTCAAGTTCATTGCTGAATATGGACAGACTGAAACACATGCTTATATTTAGGGCCCTACCAAATTCATGGTCCATTTTTGTAAATTTCACCATCATAGCATTTGAAAAATCTTGAATTTCATGGTTTCAGATATTTAAATCTTAAATTTCATGGTGTTTTAACAACCATGAATACATTTTTTTAAAACAGCAAAATATAAACTTGTAAAGTCCTTAAGACTCAGCATTTCTCAAACTGGGGTCCCAACCAAAAAGGGGGTTGTAAAGCTATTATAGGGGCCGAGGTCACGGTTTAACCACCCTTTCTTCTGCACTGCCTTCAGAGCTGAGTGGCCGGAGAGCTGTGGCTGCTGGCCTAGCACCCAGCTCTGAAGACTACGTCCCCACTAGCAGCAGTGCAGAGGTAAGGGTGGCATGGTATGGTGGCAGCAGTATTGCCACCCTTACTTCTACACTGCTGGTGGCGGCGGTGCCGCCTTCAGAGCTGGACGCCTGGCCAGCAGCTGCTGCTGTCCAGCTGCCCAGCTCTGAAGAATAGGGTAAAACTACACAAAAGACCAAATGTCACGGTCTGTGATGTGTTTTTCATGGCCGTTAATTTGGTAGGGTCCTACTTATAGTATTTTGCTGAACTTGGGGCCTTATAGGGACACTGATGTTAAATATTCTTAAATAAGATCTCTTTACCCATTTTAAAAATACTATAGGTTATTGAAACTCTAACTTTAATGTAATTACTCTGGACTTACACCAATAAAATGTAGCTCAGAATATGGTCAATATCACTTTCAGGTTCTCTTGCATTAACACAACGCTGGAGTCACTGGACTGTAAACACTGCAGAGAACTATTTGTTTAAAGCACCTGCTCCTATTGGAATAAAACAGTAATACTAACGGTAATATTTCTATTGGTTTTTTATTTGTAAAAGCTTGTTTTATGAAATCTAACGTTTGGGCTAAATTTGACATAAGTAGTATCTTGATCCCATTACTTTATAGGCCCGATACTAAAAATAATTATGCAGATGGATGGGACTGATCACATAAGAAAAGATGTAAATGTATTTTTGGAAGATAAGTTTCTATATTTGTAACCCCAGTGCTCCCTTTTATGCTCCCTAATTGTTTACTGCTCTCACATGTTACATCTGGTCTTAAATTTATATTGTAATCTTTCTGGATAAGGAATGTCTCTCTCCTAATTGCAAGGAACCTGGCTTACTTTGAGTGCTTGAAATATAAATAATGTGTTAACTACCAAACATGTCAAACAACTTTGACAAAGTGCCTCAATGTACTGACTGAAGCAACAAAATAAAGAAAAGAGATTTATATAGCAAGAAAGAAGCTACATAAGTTGAATGAATCAAGTTGTTGTAGACAAGTAAACTAGTAGTATAGATCACAAGACATTTTAATAAACCACTGAAGGTTGTAATATAGAGGAAAGTGAAGCTCAGCACTAACTTTTTCGTGCCTCTTAAGAAGCTGGTGTCTTTGCATGAAGTACTGATCTTTGAGTTGCTGTTTGAGAAGCTGGTGTTTTTCCTGTAAATGTCGCTCTTCTAGCTCCCAGATTGCAGCTTCACGAGCTGGAGGAGGAGGGTTTGTTTCAGAAAGTACTATATAATATTTTCTAATCTACACATATATATTTAAAATTATAGGGATATTTTAATTTAAAAGAAATGATAAAAACATATTGGTAAGAAGCCATTAATACAGATATATACCACACCAAACATATCTAATAAAATGATCAACAGTTACAATTTTAATGAAGAAATAATCCAAGAAAAGTGTTACCTGGAAATGTCTTGAGTAAATTATTTTCTTTATAGAGTTATAAGCAAAATTCAAAATTATGTAACCACAACTGTGCAAATAAATAGGTATGGCTGAGTCAGAAAAGGCAAGGTACATCTCAAAAAGGAATTATTTTAACGTGTTACTTTTCTGTTAGCAGAACAAAGGCATTTTAAACACAGTACTGTTTCATATTAAAGATATGTTTTTAACTACAGTTTCAATTTTAACTTGGATGTTCTTGATTTTATAGATTTAAGTCAGACTTGACTATTTCTCTAACAGCTCTCTTTGAGATGAAAAGTTGCATATAAAACAGAAGAAAATCCAGTTTTAAAGGAGAAATTTGATGATGGATACCTCTCATAAGCTGCTGCTTGTTATTCAGGCACTCTCGCTCAATATTGGCTAGCTCTGTTTTTTGCTGCTGGATGATTTTCTTTAGAGATGCATCCAATTCTTGTTGCTGCTTCTGCACAAATTCTTGTTCCTATTAAAAACCAGGGAAAATAGATTAAGTTGCTGTACTTCTATTCATACTAAATTTGTAATGAGATTCCCAGAACAATTCTCTTTGTTCCCTTGATTAGATTGCAAACCAAACACATTTATGAAAATTTGGCCTATAATACATCTGCTATAAAATTATCCACTTTTTGGGATATCCAGTAAAAGAGAAAGGGTACAGAATATTTAATTACACTTTTAGAAATGAGACAAAGCAATGAACTAACCAAAATCTGCAATTCTTTCTATGATCAGAGTAAAGTGTAATACGAGTTTGATTAGAAAAAATACTTTACATTTTCTCAAATTAAATTAGCAACTGGTCTGAAAGTGGGTGGAAACTGTGTATCTACAGCAATGCAAAAGAGGTCAAAAACTAAAACCTTTTATTCCCTCACCCAGCAGGAGCTACTACAGTTGCTCAAATAATGTGTCAACACCAAGGAAAGGTAACTTTATTATACCACCCTGGTGGGTCCTCCTGCCCAATTTAGGTGGGAAGCTTATGAAAAGAAAGCCTTGGCTCCTGACCTTGGTTGGGTAATGGTACTATCATGCAAGATGCATGGAAGGGCTAGTATTAAGCCCGACTAATAAGGAGCAGTCCTCCATAGGAAGAATTTAAAGAGGAGGAAAATGTGCAGCTTATGTAACTGTGGGATCAGTGTTTGAAGATCCCTCCTAGCTAGGCTCTAGGTTTTGGAAGGGCCACATAACGTAACCAAACATGACAGCAGCTGCATGGGATTGAAGAAGCCCTACAGTAGCCAATAAAGGAAAACCAACCATGTGCTAAAAACTGAACGCATGTTCACTCAAAGCCAAGTAAAATCATTATTTTGTTAGGTACTCTTTATTTGGCAATGTGTAGAGTTAACAAGCCTTCATAAACTACTAGAAATTATCTGCATATAATTTATTCAAATAACTTTTAAACAAAATAATTACTTTTCATATGTGTATATTTATTTATACCACTGGGGAATAAAAACTGAGAAAGGGCTGCAAACAGGGGAGTTTGAGAGGGAGTTGGGAAGGGGAGTGCGAAGGGGGCAAGGTACTCTTGCCATTCCTAACTCCTTTAACCCAAACTAAAGGCAGAGCTACCAAGGGGCTGCAGACGGGGGAGTGAGTATCTGTTGTGGGGACAGATTGGCAGTTTGACCGTGTTTGATTTCCTGTTTGAATAGTGTGATTTGGGAGTGCTTTGTTCCAGGCTCTTCTAAGACGACAGTCAGTCAGCTGTGAACCAGCTGAGTGAGGAAACTCTTCAAAGGAAGGGACTATGGATGCTGAGCGATCCGCTGTCGTGACCTGCACAGGATGTGCCATGTTTGTCTTTCTTCCACAGGATAGAAGCGACTTTGTCTGTACAAAGTGCAAGCTGATCTCCATATTGGAGGAGAAGATTCAAGGTCTGGAGAAACGAGTATCAACCCTGCGTTCCATAAAAGGAAATGAGGAGTTCCTGGATAGACGTCAGGATCGGCTTCAGCGGGCACAGTGTTCTGAGGATTCAGAGCAGGCTATGCAGCGGGGACAGAAGGCCAGTGAGGACCATTGGCGGCATGTGACCTCCAGAAGAGGAAAGAGTATGAGACAAGTCCATGTACCAGAAACGCATATTCAGATGAGCAACCGTTTTCATGTTCTCTCCACAGGTACTAGTGCAGAGAGTGGAGTGAATGATACCTCTGAGGGAACAGAGCAGAAGGAGACTCCACTGACTGGAAGGCATGAGATGCACAGTCCTAGAGATGGGGGTTCCACGACCACCACTCCCAAGAGGAGGAGGAGGGTGGTGGTGGTCGGGGACTCTCTCCTCAGGGGGACTGAGTCATCTATCTGCCACCCTGACCAGGAACACCGAGAGGTGTGCTGCTTGCCAGGGGCTAGGATTCGTGATGTGACGGAGAGACTGCCGAGACTCATCAAGCCCTCAGATCGCTACCCCTTCCTGCTTCTCCACGTGGGCACCAATGATACTGCCAAGAATGACCTTGAGCGTATTACTGCAGACTACGTGGCTCTGGGAAGAAGGATAAAGGAGTTTGAGGCGCAAGTGGTGTTCTCGTCCATTCTCCCTGTGGCAGGAAAAGGCCGGGGTAGAGACCGTCGAATCGTGGAAGTCAACGAATGGCTACGCAGATGGTGTCGGAGAGAAGGGTTCGGATTCTTTGACCATGGGATGGTGTTCCAAGAAGGAGTGCTAGGCAGAGATGGGCTCCACCTGACGAAGAGAGGGAAGAGCATCTTTGGAAGCAGGCTGGCTAACCTAGTGAGGAGGGCTTTAAACTAGGTTCACCGGGGGAAGGAGACCAAAGCCCCGAGGTAAGTGGGGAAGTGGGATACCGGGAGGAAGCACAAGTAGGTGAGTGCAAGAGGGGAGGGCTCCTGCCCCACACTGGGACAGCAGGACGATCGGTGAGTTATCTTAAATGCCTATACACAAATGCAAGAAGCCTGGGGAACAAGCAGGGAGAACTGGAAGTCCTGGCACAGTCAAGGAATTATGATGTAATTGGAATAACAGAGACTTGGTGGGATAACTCACATGATTGGAGTACTGTCATGGATGGATATAAACTGTTCAGGAAGGATAGGCAGGGCAGAAAAGGTGGGGGAGTTGCGTTGTATGTAAGAGAGCAGTATGACTGCTCAGAGCTCCAGTATGAAACTGCAGAAAAACCTGAGAGTCTCTGGATTCAATTTAGAAGTGGGAGCAACATGGGTAATGTCGTGGTGGGAGTCTGCTACAGACCACCAGACCAGGGGGATGAGGTGGATGAGGCTTTCTTCCAGCAACTAACAGAAGTTACTAGATCACAGGCCCTGGTTCTCATGGGTGACTTTAATCACCCCGATATCTGCTGGGAGAGCAATACAGCGGTCCACAGACAATCCAGGAAGTTTTTGGAAAGTGTAGGGGACAATTTCCTGGTGCAAGTGCTGGAGGAACCAACTAGGGGAAAAGCTCTTCTTGACCTGCTGCTCACAAACAGGGAGGAAATAGTAGAGGAAGCAATAGTGGATGGGAACCTGGGAGGCAGTGACCATGAGATGGTTGAGTTCAGGATCCTGACACAAGGAAGAAAGGAGAGCAGTAGAACAGAGACCCTGGACTTCAGAAAAGCAGACTTTGACTCCCTCAGGGAACTGATGGGCAAGGTCCCCTGGGAGAATAACATGAGGGGGAAAGGAGTCGAGGAAAGCTGGCTGTATTTTAAAGACTCCTTATTGAGGTTGCAGGAACAAACCATCCCGAGGTGTAGAAAGAAAAGTAAATATGGCAGGCGACCAGCTTGGCTTAACAGTGAAATCCTTGCTCGTCTTAAACACAAAAAAGCAGCTTACAAGAAGTGGAAGATTGGACAAATGACCAGGGAGGAGTATAAAAATATTGTTCAGGCATGCAGGAGTGAAATTAGGAAGGCCAAATCACACTTGGAGTTGCAGCTAGCCGGAGATGTTAGGAGTAACAAGAAGGGTTTCTTCAGGTATGTGAGCAACAAGAAGAAAGTCAAGGAAAGTGTGGGCCCCTTGCTGAATGAGGGAGGGAACCTAGTGACAGAGGATGTGGAGAAAGCTAGTGTACTCAATGCTTTTTTTGCCTCTGTCTTCACAGACAAGGTCAGCTCCCAGGCGGCTGCACTCCGCAGCACGGTATGGGGAGGAGGTGACCAGCCCTCTGTGGAGAAAGAAGTAGTTCGGGACTATTTAGAAAAGCTGGACGAACACAAATCCATGGGGCCGGATGCACTGCATCCGAGGGTGCTAAAGGAGTTGGCCGATGTGATTGCAGAGCCATTGGCCATTATCTTTGACAAATCATGGCAATCGGGGGAGGTCCCGGATGACTGGAAAAAAGCTAATGTAGTGCCCATCTTTAAAAAAGGAAAGAAGGAAGATCCGGGGAACTACAGGCCAGTCAGTCTCACCTCAGTCCCTGGAAAAATCATGGAACAGGTCCTCAAGGAATCAATTCTGAACCACTTAAAGGAGGGGAAAGTGATCAGGAACAGTCAGCATGGATTCACCAAGGGCAAGTCATGCCTGACTAACCTAATTGCCTTCTATGATGAGATAACTGGCTCTGTGGATGAGGGGAAAGCAGTGGATGTGCTATTTCTTGACTTTAGCAAAGCTTTTGATACAGTCTCCCACAGTGTTCTTGCCAGCAAGTTAAGGAAGTATGGGCTGGATGAATGCACGGTAAGGTGGATAGAAAACTGACTGGATGGTCGTGCTCAACGGGTAGTGATCAATGGCTCCATGTCTAGTTGGCAGCCGGTATCAAGTGGAGTGCCCCAAGGGTCGGTGCTGGGGCCGGTTTTGTTCAATATCTTCATCAACGATCTGGAGGATGGTGTGGACTGCACCCTTAGCAAGTTTGCAGATGACACTAAACTGGGAGGAGTGGTTGATACGCTGGAGGGTAGGGACAGGATACAGAGGGACCTAGACAAATTAGAGGATTGGGCCAAAAGAAATCTGATGAGGTTCAACAAGGACAAGTGCAGAGTCCTGCACTTAGGACGCAAGAATCCCATGCACTGCTACAGACTAGGGACCGAATGGCTGGGCAGCAGTTCTGCAGAAAAGGACCTAGGGGTTATGGTGGACGAAAAGCTGAATATGAGTCAACAGTGTGCCCTTGTTGCCAAGAAGGCTAATGGCATTTTGGGCTGTATAAGTAGGGGCATTTCCAGCAGATCGAAGGACGTGATTATTCCCCTCTATTCGGCACTGGTGAGGCCTCATTTGGAGTACTGTGTCCAGTTTTGGGCCCCACGCTACAAGAAGGATGTGGATAAATTGGAAAGAGTCCAACGGAGGGCAACAAAAATGATTAGGGGGCTGGAGCACATGACTTATGAGGAGAGGCTGAGGGAACTGGGATTGTTTAGCCTGCAGAAGAGAAGAATGAGGGGGGATTTGATAGCTGCTTTCAACTACCTGAAAGGGGGTTCCAAAGAGGATAGATCTAGACTGTTCTCAGTGGTAGAAGATGACAGAACAAGGAGTAATGGTCTCAAGTTGCAGAGGGGGAGGTTTAGGTTGGATATTAGGAAAAACTTTTTCACTAGTAGGGTGGTGAAGCACTGGAATGGGTTACCTAGGGAGGTGGTGGAATCTCCTTCCTTAGATGTTTTTAAGGTCAGGCTTGACAAAGCCCTGGCTGGGATGATCTAATTGGGTTTGGTCCTGCTTTGAGCAGGGGGTTGGACTAGATGACCTCCTGAGGTCCCTTCCAACCCTGAGATTCTATGATTCTATGAAAGTCATATTGATATAGGCCCCCGTCCTGCAATTTGCTCCATGTGGGTAGAGTCCTGAATGGAGTGCCACTCCCTAAGGTGCAAAGGTCCTCCTTTGCAGAACAAGCTGCAGGACTAGGAACCTAATTTGTAGAAATAACAAAAATATTTATTTGCAAAGTTGGAAACCCCCCGCCCCATGCACACACTCAAACAACCCAATAAAACTCTAATACAATAAAGTCACATGTAGTAAAGAGTGTAACAGTTGTCATTTGTTTGGGATTATTATTCAAAGCCTATTTGTGTGCATACTTTCCATGGTCATGTCTAAGTTATTAGTCAAAATAAAACAGACATTACACAGTTCACTACCACCTATCCATACTCTACAGTTGACTCATCATTTGTATGTATCTACACACACAGGCAACCATGCACAAACACCTTTGCCTTACAAAATATGACAAGAAGTTTTATGTAAAATATGATATACATTGAACCTACTTTCCAAAACAAGAAAAAAGTGTTTTAAAAATGGACCGGTGCTAGTTACATGAAAAGGGCCACAATCTCAGCATAATCAGCATTTTTAGTGGAATACAAAAAAGAACATAAGGAGAATACATCCCTTAGTATTGTGTTAATTTTGCCTTTAAACTTACGACAGATTTCCAATAAAATGTTTCCAAACTTGTTAGTGAAAATGTCTAGTAAAGTTGAGTTCAATAACTTAATGAAGAGTTCTGAAATAGTCACTGATATTTTTGTTGTTGAAAGTTACCTTTACAAAGTGTATATTATTTTGTTAAGCACAGACTCTATGAAAAGCAGTAAGTAATCTTTTTACACTGTGAGTTGGAAGTGTCCTTGTTTTAGTGCTTATTAATTCAGAAAATTGACATGCATTGCTTAGGGGCTATCAAAGAAGCTTTTCTGCTGCAGTAGTCCAACAAGTCTGACTATTTTTACTGCACTTGCAACATGCAAATAGACTAAAGGCCTGATTTAGCAAAGCATCTAAGCATGAAGATAGCTTGTCTAAGTAAGGGCTTGTCTACACTTACATTTTATAGTGCTCTAACTTGCTGGCTCAGGGGTGTGAAAAATCACCCCACTGAGTACAGCAAGTTTGAACATTTTAAAGCGCTAGTGTGGACAGGCTCGGAGCGCTGGAAGCAATGCTCCCAGCACTCAAAGCTGTTCCCCTTGTGGAGGTGGATTACCAGGAGCGCTGGGAGAGCTCTCTCTCAGCACTCACGCTTGACCACACTCAGACTTCAAAGTGCTGCCATGGGAGAGCTTCCACAGCAGCGCTTCAAAGTTTCTAGTGTAGACGTAGCCTAAGTCATTGGGTACAGGAGGTCAGAACAGATCGGGATGGGCAAACGTTTTGGCCCAAGGGCCACATCTGGGTATGGAAATTGTATTGCGGGCCATGAATGATCATGAAATTGGGGAGTGGGAGGGTGTGAGGGCTCTGGCTGGGGGTGCGGGCTCTTGGGTGGGGCTAGAAATGAGGAGTTCAGGGTGCAGGAGGGGGCTCCAGGCTGGGAAAGGGGGTTGGGGTGGCGGGGGTGAGGGCTCTGGCTGGGGGTGCGGGCTCTGGGGTGGGGCTGGGCTGAGTGGTCGGGGTTGCAGGAGGGTGCTCTGGGCTGGGACCAAGGGGTTTGGAGGGCAGAAGAGGGATCAGGGATGGGGCAGGGGGTTGGGGCCCGGGAGGGGGACAGGGGTGCAGGCTCCAAGTAGCGCTTACCTCAAGCAGCTCCTGGAAGCAGCAGCTTGTCCCCCCTTCAGCTCCTACACAGAGGCATGGCCAGGCGGCTCTACGCGTTGCCCCGTCTGCAGGCGCCGCCCCTGTGGCTCCCATTGGCCATGGTTCTCGACCAATGAGAGCTGCGGGGGCCGTGTTTGTGGCAGGGGCAGTGTGTGCAGCCCCCTGGCTGCCCCTACATGTAGAAGCTGGAGAGGGGGACATGTGGAGCCACAGCATGCGCAGAGCAGGGCCAATCCCTGACCCTGCTCCCCAGCTGGAACGCAGGAGTGGGGCAAGCCCCGGACCCTGCTCCCCAGCAGGAGCTCCAGGGATGGATTAAAACGTCTGAAGGGACAGAGGCGGCCCCCAGGCTGTAGTTCGCCCACTGCTGGACTACACAGTCTAATGGTCACTTTTGGCTTTAAACTCTATGAAACATGTAAGAGAAGACCAGTTTCTCTAGAACAATACTGCGGAAAGGCTGAATGGATAGAAGACAGTAGTTAGCAAACAGCAAGAGGGTTAGAGCAGACATTTCTAGCATGACTGACAAAGAGTCAATATATAGTCAATGGAAAGGTTGCTGACAGCTGTGATATGAGCCAAGTTGCAAAGCTAGGAGCATTTGTTCTCATACAGGAAGAAATAAAGTTTAAGATGGTTTCTAGACAAGAGAGATGGAAAGACAGCTGGGATGCTAGTGGATGCTAGTCAAATGAGATACATGGGCTTGAGCAGCAACAACAACATTTCATCTTATTGATCTTTAAAGTAAGATGAGTGCATCAAATATTTCACAGAGCTCAATGGAGAAGAGATGTGAACAGTAAAATCTGGAATTAACAATCTGTTACAGGAACACTTGATAATGACTGTTGAGAGAGAGACATGATTTTCCTCTCCCACAGAAGTTCAATAAATAGTAAGTAAGGCTTGTGTGTCCCCCACTGGACAGTGAATTGCAATTTTCACAATCATCTCTCCAGGGTCGGGTAGGTACACTGAAGTGGGTACACTTGGAGGCTATTGTGGTACCAGGGTGAATGGGATGAGCAGAAGGTGGTATAAAATTGGAAGAGGAGCAAGTTGGTGAATATCTGGGAGAATGATAGTTATGGGTATTATCAGAGGGATAGGGCTCAGTGATACAGTTTAAAAACAGAATAATGGACTGATGAGAATACAGTTTTAGATGGTTCCACATTATTTACTTTTCAACTGAAAGAGTAAGAAGACGGGAAATATATTAGAAATACAGCTTTAGTATACTGGAATAGCTGAGGGTGCCATTGTGTAAAACATTCTGTAGGTGACTTTCAAGGTATTTTTTCATGTTGTCTTACATTTTCAACCCCTGGGGAAAATATTATATTAGAAGTGTGTGGTCAAGGTCAGAAAAGCAATTATGGAAGAGACTTTCCTCCCTCAATCACTTACATATCAGTTCTGATCTGTTTATACTGGAAATCAAAATAAGACTTTTTTTTTTTTTTTAAATGGCTAGCACAGCAAGCTAAGCCACGTATCTGAAAAACACAAGCTCTGTCCTTTCAGCTTCATACATCAATACCAAACATCACACACAATAAAGACTGTGTATTCTGATCTACCTCCTACACTATCCAACCAAGCTGCCAGTGAAGATGTTCTCCATGATCTTTATCACATCACATGCAATAAACATTGTGGAAAAAAACTTCATTGGCAACTTTGTTGGCTAGTGTAGGAGGTAGACCACAATATAATTTGCTCTTTAGCAGTTACATTAGTTCTTTCTGACAGCAGTAACACGTTTTGGCCTTGATCTACACTGGCGGGGGGGGGGGGGGGGGGGGCGGGGAGGGAAATCGATCTAAGATACATAACTTCAGTTACGAGAATAGGGTAGCTGAAGTCGGCGTACTTAGATCGACTTACCGCGGCTGCTCTCCCATCGACTCCACCTGCGCCTCTCACGGCGGTGGAGTACAGGAGAACGCTCGGGGATCGATTTAGCGCGTCTAGACTAGACACGATAAATCGACCCCAGATAGATCGATCGCTACCTGCTGATCCGGTGGGTAGTGTAGAGATACCCTTTGTCTTACGATTTGGCAAGAAAATGAAAAAAGCTTCCTCCCCACCTCCCAAAGGTAAAATTTTCACTGCACACACACAACATAAAATTTAGTCACTGCATTCAATTTCTCACAGGCGCTGAAATGATAAAATCCATCAATTATTGACTACTTCTGTTTCTGAGAGAAAATTCACAATGTTTTGTCCAAAGTTAATCATTGCATCAATTTGAACTTTTAAACTATACAATTTTATAAATTTGCACTCATCAGTTTTTGAGACAATGAAATTCATCAGCACATATGAGAAAGAAAAAAATAGGAAAGTACACAAAGTTGAAAAAATTAGGGAAATAAACCCTTCTTGGTATTTGGGGACTTACATCCTGCATTTGTGCATTGAAGAGTGTACACGAAGACAACTGAAAAGACTGAATCATAACCTGAGCAATGCCCTGTGGATCAGAATACAATACAATACTTCCAAGGTCAAAATGTGAACAAAAACAATTCCTTTCTTTCAAAGATGGTAAACTACTATACATCAGCCATGAGAATATGAAGATTCCAAGGCTCGTGGTTTGAGCAAACAATCATTTACAGTAGAAATGGTACTTGTATGTAACTGATCTGTTTACAGCTTTGAAATCAAACTTCTGCAGAAGTTCTTATGCTTACAGTACTTTTTGATGACATGAAATGAGGATCTTTTAACTTAATCGGGATATCTTATTATTTATCAAAGCTTTAGCTGTAGTGGAAACACGTTAATCCACTGATAGAAGTATGACAACTTGTAATTCTAAAACTCTACTTACTATGAACTTTGCTCAGGTATACAACCATTTCAAGTTGTACAACAAAGTTTTCAACCCATCGTGCCCATAAAAATATAACATCTACATCTCAAAGTCAAATCACAATTAACATAGTACAATCACATCACTATCTTTTCCACTCCTGTAAACAATAAGCGAAGTGGGATTTAATTATTCATCCCCAAACCCTTTTTGTGATATAACCTTGACTAGAGGAAGAATAGCACATTTAAAACCTTACAAAGGAAGAACACATTAAATATTTTTTTTTGTCTTCCAGCTCTATCAGATAATATCAGTAAGGTGCAAGGTGTGGAATTATATTTGCAATCTTCAAAAGTTTTCATACAACTTTCCATTTCACTTTGGTATTTAATTAAGTCAGTTTACTTTAAATGCTCTGCTGTCATGAACAGTATTCCTTAATTTTACACTTTCTATATACTTATTTTCCTCCTTTATGCTTAATATTCTGAAAATATTTGACATTCTACTCTAACATTTATAATTATGCAGACACACAAGATACTTATCAGCTGAAAAGGCAATGTAATGAATTTTCCCGGGATGTATAAAGATATTTTTCTAATTTGAATACAGCTTTCCAAATCTTAAGCTTTTTTAACATATCAACGTAAGTTTGCATATCATTGATTATACATTGTACTCGATGGAAAGGGTTATGGGAGCATTTGAGGGAGCAGAGCAAATGTCAAGGATTAGAAGTTAAATTTCAAAGTCACTCTAAAAAAGAAAGTGAAATAATTAAGCTGTGTCTCTAATGCTGCTTTTTGGATTTTAGTAGCATGAAGCTGCTGCTGTTACCTGAGCATGCTGGGTTTGTGCAAGCTCCTCTTTCTTGCGTTTCATGAGCTCTTTTCTCAGCTCTTTTGGTGCTTTCTCCACTTCATTAAAAACCTAGTGTATAAGCATGCAGAAGGTGGGGAAAATAACATTTTTTTCTCCACAGCAAGCATTTGTTGTGAACATGAGAGGTGTAGTTCAAGCACTAAGGACTGGAAAGCATGCAGAGGTGTTAGTTTGGTGAAAAAGGAAAAGATAGACTTGCACAGAGCATGCACTAAGAGCAGCCTAAAAAGGAGCCATAAACCAGTCTGATTTTACATGCAAATGTTAATGAAGTGCTCTCAGAACCAGCAATCCCTTCCTATGGATTACTTTATCTCATTATGTGTTTTCATGCAGTAACTTAAACAGCCATCGATTAAGAAAGCCGCCTGCAATAGTAATGGTCCCTTGAAACAGTACAGGAAATTTTATAAAATATTTTTACCCCCAGAGTAACAGATCTCAAACAAGTGGAAGTTTAGAGGAACTTCCTCTGAAAAACAGCTTTTATTGATATTATCTCATATCCAAATTGACACAATGCCATTTCTATATTCTCAACCACAAATGACACTTACATGGTATGTTTTAAAATATAAGAGAGGCACATAAGCACACTAAAGATAAAGGGGCTGTAAGTATTCAATTTTAAAAAGTAAACCTTTGAAACAACCACCCCACCAATTATTATATTCTTAAAAAACTCGGCATTACAGTTAGGCTGAAATTGTATAAAATGTGTTTCAATATAGTGCACTTTAAAATGCTGAGCTAATTTCTAAATATTATCTGATAAAGCAACTTGCTAAGAATATGATGATTTGATGATTTTGTTTAATGGAGATTAAATATTGCCAGTTTTTAACGTTACATACTTTCCATATTCTCCAATATAACATGGATAGTTTTAGAGCTCTGACTGCATTTTCCTCCAAACTGTAAATCTCCTCACTGAACTATACATAAAAAAAGTATGCCTCCAAGAACAAATGTTTATTTAATAGTGGAAGCCCCATCAGAAATCAGAGTCCAAACCACCACATGCTATTCCTGTTTCCACAAAAGAAATTTTTTAGATCAGTATACAGCATTAAGTTCCACCAGCTTCCCCATATAAGACCCAATCACCAGTAAAAAGAAACTCAAAAATGCAAGAAGTTAAGCAAAAGAGAAAAAAATGATTAATACGTAACAGTGTGCAGTTCAAAATAAATAAAATATACATTTTTCTAAACATGTTCATACTGTAGGGTTCTTCTGCATAAAAGCGCCGATAGTGCACCATAAATTTTTAAAGTAGTAAATATCTAATAACTACTCTTATTTTTGCATAAATTATATTCACTTATATGCAGAACTATAAATTGGTTTAAAAATAAAATACAGCCTTAATATACAAAATACTGTATGTAAATACACCAGTTTCTCATGCGCTAACACAAGCAAATTAACAGACTTTCAGCATCATCCTTCACTCACTTGTTTCACTATATAATTTAGATCTGCAATTAGTCATAAAACTTTTCAGCTGTCGACTTTTTTTTCCAATTGAGTTAAAAATCAGAAGAGACAACTCCTGCCAGGGTTATATCTTTAACAGACAAGTTATAAAATATGGGCTTAATGAATAAACAAATGGAAACTTACAGTAGGTATAATGACTCAACTGTTACCAAAGCTGTATTATTGTTTTTTAAATTCTAACATTACAAATATAGGGAAATTTGACTTTGTTTTGTGGAATGCTATCAACCAAAATTAAAATTTATTAATTTTAAAGATTTTATGAAAGATACAAATGTGCTAATCTGTCAGTGACTTCTGTGGAAGTCAATATTTCAATGGTCTGTTATCTGTTTTGTAGGCAATAAAACAAAAAAATGACAATGACTGTGACTGGCCCCCAGAAGTCATTATGGCAGGGATTAAGGAAGTCCAGCCATGCTCACCTCTGGCCAGGCCCCCTACTTTCTAAATTATCAATGAGTCTTACCTCTTTTTTTCTGTTTTTCAACATGTTCTGGAATTTGGACAATTCCTTCTCCTGTTCTGCTTTGATGCGTTTTGCTTCATCTCGTAAGCGATTTGTGTGTTCCTGTTCCAAACGTTCTATTGTCTGTTTTTGCTGCTTTTCTAGATTTTCAATCTCTTGATCATACTGCCGCTTTTTACTCTGTAAAATAATTCCATTTCATCTGATATTTTTCTAGAAAGTTAAATTCAGGGGGGTTGAAAGTTCTGCAGAACTGTCCAGTCCAGGGGTGGCCAACCTGTGGCTTGAAGCCACATGCGGCTCTTCAGAAGTTAATATGCGGTTCCTTGTATGGCACCAACTCCGGGGCTGGAGCTACAGGCGCCAACTTTCCAATGTGCCAGGGGGTGCTCACTGCTCAACCCCTGGCTCTGCCACAGGCCCTACCCCCACTCCACTCCTTCCCACCCCTCCCCTGAGCCTGTCGTGCCCATGCTCCCCCCCAACATCCTGCATGCCACGAAACAGCTGATCGGGAGGTGTGGGGAGGGAGGGGGAGGCGCTGATCGGTGGGGTTGCCGGTGGGTGGGAGGTGCTGGGAGCGGGGGGGAGGGGGAGCCAATGTGGGGGCTGCTGATGTATTACTGTGGCTCTTTGGCAATGTACATTGGTAAATTCTGGTTCCTTCTCAGGCTCAGGTTAGCCACCTCTGGTCTAGTCAAAGCAATGTTTGCTCATCTTACCTAGGGAGCTCCAAATTGTGGTATACCAAATTTTGAATTTGTGATGAATGTGTATGAATGAACAGAGCATGCCTTGCCAGTGCTGAAAAATGCCTGGAGACCTCCTGTGTTACGAATCTTTATGAATTACACAACAGACGCAATTTACTATATATATATTTTACATTCATATTCCTGGAGTTGAATCATCGCAGTCTAAAAATACAGGCCTCTAAAACTTGAGTTAACAGATATCACCCTCAGCAAATAATAGATTCCTTATCTTCAGCCAGCCACTAGAGGGCAATACTCAAATCATACAAAAAGCCAGTACATTATGCTGGAAATAATTTATATGGAAATGCATAAAATGAGAGCGAGCAAGGATGGGAGGAATAGCCCAGGATATTTAGCAGCTCCAAGTCAAAACATCTTGTGTCTCTAGCAGGGGACCTGTGCTATCTATCTTACTGTAGGTATTTACAAGGTGCCTATTACCGTGGCCTATGACCTGCTATCTAGGAAACAGGAGGAGGAACTACTTATCTTCTTAAGGAAGCTGGAGCATGCTGATGCTTGTAGGGGCGGGCGGGGGGGAAAGTTGCTTGTGGGAAAGGGAAGCCTTTTTGCATCTTCTGCTCTGGCTGCCTGCATGCCTACTTTGATGTGTTGCAAAGGAAGATTTAGATGTAGTGGGGGGAAAGCTAATCTGGTGCATCTATGATGGGGAGATTCCTTTGATTCCCCACAGAAGCAGCTTTTACTCCTGGGGGAATTGTGTGCCATTGCGCATGCACAGAATTTATGTCCCCGGCAGATTTCTTTGCTTCCCTGCAGAAAAATGACGTTCTGACTGGGAAGCCACAAGAGCAGTCATGTGACCCTCCCCAGTAGTATGTTTTGGGTGCCCAGGGCAGCCGTCAGAGAGGTAAATCACTGTGGGGCAGGAGGTGGGACTGGGGAAGACCTGGCTGGTGGCTCCTATCCTGCGCTGGGCTCAGCTGCCAGTCCTGGCTGGGCTGGGCAGGACAGGATTTCCTTTTCCCCTTTATAGCATCCAAGGCTGGGTCAGACCCACCCTCAGATTTCTCCCCCAGATGCAGGCTCTGCAAACTCCTCATCCCCCCATTTCCTTCACCATTTGCTTATCAGCTGCAGGGGGAGGGATTACTGTGCAGGCAACTGCTCTCCCACTCACCCAACCCCCGTGCATCCAGAGCCCCTCATACCCAGACCCCTCCACCAAGCCTCAGTGCCCCCTGCAATCAGAACTCTCTCAATGAGCCCCACTCCCCCTGCACCTGGACCACCCTGATGAGCCATCCGGAACCCCACCCCACTGAGCCCCTACCAGCTGCACCTGGATCCCCATCCAGCCCCACTCCCCCAGCATCTGGACTCCCTACTGAGCCCCCCACACCCAGACCTCCCACCGAGCTCGATCCTCCCACCGCCATTGAGCCCCAACCACCTTCACCTGAACACCCCTGCAGAGTCCCATTACCATTGCACCCAGAGCCCTCCAACAAGCCCCTGTGCATCCAGATCCCTCCCTGCACCTGGATCGCCCACTGAGCCGCCTCACACAGAATCCTCTCACCCAACACCTGGATCCCCCCCACATTAATCCCCTCCACACTTGGATCCTGCCTTGATAAGCCTGCCTTCCCACACAGAGGGGCAGGACCCTGGGATGTTTCTGGGGCAGGCCCAAACCTTGCGCTGAGTCAGGGTTGGGTGCAGGCTCACTGCTGAGTCTGTGTCCTGGGGAGGGAGCTTGCACAGTCATCTCCCACCTTTGTGCAGCCAGTGGCCTGTGCTCTCCAATGCCATGCTGGAGTCTCCAAATTTATTTAACAAATAAAATTTGCAGAATTTTAAAATATCGCGTGCACATTTTTTAAATTTTTGGTGCAGAATTTTAAATTTTTGTGTGCAGAATGCCCTCAGGAGTAAGCTTTGAAGGACCTGGGGACTAATCACTAGAGGACCTTCATTATTGGAGTGACCGTTTGAATACTTTCTGCAGTCACTCTCCTGAATCAGATGGCGCTGAAACCTGTTATTTCATTCCTCTGATGAGTCACCCAGGAACTGGGCTGAAGGAGAGCCCAATACTGACTGGGCTCACGCAGGCTGGAATTGATTTGGAGCTGGTCAGGGATAGGACTGCACCTGCTTGTTGCTGCTAAGGTTCCTTCTCTCTGGACTAAGCAGCAGGAGAGAAATTCCTGGAGGGTCCCAGAGAAGAGGAGGTAGGACATGCTAGGTATTCCCTGAGGATAGACTTTCTACCTTGCTGATCCTTTCCTGAGATACCTCACAACTAGCATTTCCCACACAATTCAAGCAAAAGTATCCTCCAATTTTTGGTTGTGTGAGAACTTAGCATTACCAGCAATTCCAGGCCCTAGAGCTCCTGTAGAACTTGTCATACTGCACTCCCGAAAGGGCTGATCCGCTGCTAGGGAGAGGGCTTGCATATTTTTGGGGCCTCAAATGCATGCTGCAGAGGCAGCTGTACATTAGTTAATATCTCTGGCCTAGTCTTTTTTGCTTTAAGCCCAGACTAACCAGACATCTGGCAAAGGAAATGTTCCTCCACTTGCTAGAGACAAAAACAACTGAAGTATGTGAATGAGCAAACCAATTAATGGAGTGAGGAAGACATCCTCCCAAAAACTGGTTTCATCACCCTCTGCTGGCTGGGAGGCACTATTTTCCAAGCATTTTGATTAGTTCAGGAAATCAACAAGACTACCTGTCAAAATCTCTCTAAGTAGAGAGAACAAGGACTGAATAAACATGAACACGGAACTGCAGAACAGTACCCTCAGCAGGAAAAGCCTAGGCTGTTGCTACCCATGTTCACCTACTCCATCAATATGGCATCTTTTAAGAGCACTAAATTCAATCAATAAAAAGCTGCCTTATATCATGTAGGTGCAAACAAAACAAAACAAAAAAAAAACCTTACCGTCATTTCCTGTTCAAAGCGTCTGAACATCTGTTCTCGTTGTTGTAGGAGTTTATTACTGAGCTGCTGTTGAGCTCTCTGCTCTTCTTTTTGAAGAAGTCTTAGCTCCCGCAGCTCTTGACGTCTGATAATGAGCAGTAGTGTTGGTGGGGCAAAAGAAGAGAAGAAGTGAATAAAGATGAAAATAATTTCAAAAAAATCAACAATTTGGGCTCAGTAACACCAGTTTTAAAAAATAAATGCAAGATTAGACTTGGATTTTTGTATCATTATTTTAAAATAAACAGTTTTTCCTTCTGCTAACAAAAAGATCTAAATTTAATCCCAATGCACTATAAAAACAAACCCCAGAGCGCTCTCGCATTAATTAAAGATTCGTCCTGTGTTATTCAGGAAGGAAAAGGAATACCAAAAGTCTCCAAAATCATTTAGAGATTTTTACTCACCGAAGAAATCTCAATTCTTCACTTTTTGAATCATTTTCTGTAACTATTTTTGAAGTTGTCACACTCACTTCTACTCCATCAACAACAAATTTGCGAGTTTTCTTTAATGTTTTCTTGTGTCTTCTAGTTTCCTGAATGAAAATGTTGTTATTCTGTGTTCAACTGAATAACACTTTTTTACCTCTGATAAATTAAATTACTGAGTTTATAAATAGAGAGCAACTGCATATGATACAGCAAAAGTAAACTGTCCTCAGGTTACAAGAGCTTGAAAAGTCCTCTTACCAGTGCCAAGAAGTTAAACTTTTCTTAGCCAGCAAAGGGGAAATTAAGCTGTTATTATTTCCCATAAATTAAGTTGTCATCTATCAAGACAATTTTTTAAATCTTCCAACGTGAACTAATGCAGTGTTATCTTCCTGAGTCTAAAGACAGTTCTATTGCCTTTGTTGTTCCCCGTTGCTTTCCCTTGAATTCATCAAGACTAGACATTTTCACAGATGTCCCCAGGATTCTGAAAAGTAGCAGTGAAACTGAATAAAGATTTGCTGATTTCACCCTACCACTTCTGCCTGGGAAACCTATCAGGAAAAACAGAGGCAGGTAATGGGAAAAGAGGACCCAAATTGTAGGTCAGGGGTGGAGCAATATAGCAGACCCCTTCCTTACAAAAGGTTGGGGTAGAGTAGGAGGCTCCTGAGTGGAGAAGAGAAAGAGAGAGCAAACTGTTCTCATCCCTTAACCAGGGTTTCACATTTGTCAGACACCTACAAGCGGATATGAAAGAAGGAGCTCAAGAGCAGAATCCATGGATAACACCTCTGGTGGGAATCCCAAAACCTTCCTCTTCAGTTACTGACAGTAGCACCATTGGAGGTGAGTGATAATCTCCACAGACAATACCTCTCTAGACCTTGGTGGCTGCTCCCACCAGACTTTTGTCCTGAGGCTTAGTCCTCTGACCACTAAGTGTTTGGTAAATTTTTCAAGCGGTGTTCAACAACAGACCTGTTTCTAACGTGAATCAGTGAAGTGATCAAATGTCAAACATTACTGCCAGATTCCATGCCTTGACAGTGCTTCATTAACTTTCCGATTTAATTAATCTATTAAATTCTCCTTTCAATTCAACAACACCTCACGACTAACAAATTCACAGCCTTTTATTATTATTTTATTACACTTTACTACACAGTACCAAAATTGTGACTTCATTGAGATAAAAGGGAGTAGTTCTCTCCTCTCAGAACTATTGGTTATTTTATTTTATTTTATTGGTTTTGATATTATTTTATTTCAGTAACACAGAGATGTCCCAACTGAAGTTGGGTCCTCATCACACTAAGCACTGTAAAAACATATTAAGGTCTGGCCTACACAGTTTTTGTACTAGTATAACCATGTAGGTTAGGGATGTGATTTTTTTTTTTAAACCGATACCATGGATACTGTTATAAATGTGCCTTACGTTCCTCTTGCTGAATAGGAATGAGATATATTGATATAAGCAGTTATACTGGCATAACTGAATTCATACCAGTATAGGGGTATGTCTACACTACCAGCCTGATTCGGCGGGTAGCGATCGATCTTCTGGGATCGATTTATCGCGTCTCATGTAGACGCGATAAATCGATCCCAGAAGCGCTCCCCATCGACTCCGGAACTCCAGCTCGGCGCAAGGAGTAAGCAGAGACGACGGGGAGCAAGCCTGCGCTTTTAAATTAAAATTAAGTACTTTTAATTCGATCTAAGATACGTCGACTTCAGCTATGCTATTCTCGTAGCTGAAGTTGCGTATCTTAGATCGCCACGCCCCCAGTGTGGGCCAGGCCTAGGTAAAGCACCTTTAGTTGTAGAAAAGCCTTACGATACAATTGCTATCCTGACAATCTCGCAGTCTAAATCAGTGGTTTTCAAACTTTTTTCTGGGGACCCAGTTGAAGAAAATTGTTGATACCCATGACCGAACAGAGCTGGGGATAAGGGGTTTGGGGTGTGGGAAGGCCTCAGGGCCGGGGCATAGGGTTGGGATGCGGGGGTGAGGGCTGCGGAGTGGGCCAGGAATGAGGGATTCAGGGTGTGGGAGGGGGCTCTGGGCTGGGCTGCAGGAGAGGGTCAGGGCTCTGGGCTGGGGATGCAGGCTCTGGGTTGGGGCCAGGGATGAGGGGTTTGGGGTGGAGGAAGGGGTTTCGGGTTTGAGGGGGGCTCAGGGCTGTGGCAGGAGATTTGGACATGGGGTTGGGTTGCGGACTTATCTCTGGCGGCTCCTGGTCAGCGGCGCAGCCAGCGTGCAGAGGCAGGCATCCCGCCTGTCCTGGCACTGCAGACTGTGCTGCGCCTGAAGTGGCCAGCAGCAGGTCCAGCTCTGCGTGGCTCTCGCCTGCATGCACCACCACCCCACAGCTCCCATTGGCTGGGAACCGGCCAATGGGAGTGCGGAGCCGGTGCTCGGGGCAGCGTGCGGAGCCCAGTGGCCACCCTGCCTTTGAGCCGGACCCGCTGCTGGCCGCTTCCGGGGCGCAGCGCAGTGTCGGAACAGGTAGGCACTAGGCAGCCTTAGCTGGGCTGCACCGCTGACGGGACTTTTAACGTCCCGGTCGGCAGTGCTGACCAGAGTGACCCAGTGCCTTACATGCTGCGATCCAGAATTGGGTTGCGACCCGAACTTTGAAAAACGTTAGTCTAAATAGTCAGGATGAACAATGGGTTAGAGGGAAGATACACATGGAGAAGACTGAGATATGGCAGGGAGAGGTTAAGTGATTTACTCAAGGTCAACAGGAATTATGTATAAAGTCAGGAATTGAACTTGAAATCTTGAATTCTAGTCCCAAGCCTTAACCATAAGACAAATCTTCCTCTTAAACATCCTGTAGTTTTTGGCTCTTTGGAATTTCCTGTCTCAATGTATTGGTTTACATTTAGTTCACATTTTGAAGGTTATCTTCACAACTGTAGTGCTTAACAATTTTTTGATCCGATAGTTTAGATTTTGGAACATAGTTATACAACGATTTAGGGAAATGTGTGGCAGTTTTGTGCCCATTTGCAATTGCTGCCTAATCACATGTACACAGAGTTACAACCCGTTAATTCCATGTACTCCAATATTTAACTTTGAAAACAGTTTTAAATACAACTTGTATTTGACTATTTGCAATGTTCAGTCCTGGCAAAGTGGTTCCTATAAATGTACAGAGTCAATATTACTATGCTAGTTTCTGATTGGTAGATTAACTCCCCAAGAAAGTCTTAGGGTCCTACTATATAAGATTTTACATAAAAAATTATAACATTGTCTAAACTTACTTGTAAAGATATTGATCCAGTGTCCTTGTTTTTAGTGAGGAAGCTAGAGATGGACAAGTTCAAATCAATGCTATTATCAGCAGCTGTGGAACCAGTGCCTGAATCTGTATCATTTTCCTTTAGTGTCTCAGGTTCTAGCTGCTGTAATGTTCCAGCACTGGCTTGATTACCCATTTTAACTTTTTCCTCATTTTCTTCGGTGCTAACACTAATAATGGGTATTGGAGTGAGTTCAGAATCATTAGGTTGTTCAACTGCAGGATCTTGGAGCTTATCCTTAAGTGCTGCATCACACGGAACTTCTGAATGCTCTGCATTTATCTGAATGTTGTTCTTCTGGGTACTCTCAGGTCCATTTATTTCTGTATTTTGGTCAGGCTCAACCACTTTACCCACACTTTCGATTTGAATTTCCTCAGTGCTATTTGTCTCATGAATATTCTCAGTCTTGCTCTCTATTGGCTTCTGGTCTATATCACCCACTTTTCCTGAATCCTTGACCTCAGTTTCCTCTATGCTGCTTGTCTTATGAACATCATTTTCACTTTCTAATAATTTCTGATCTGTATCAGTCACTTTATCTCCACTTTCAATCTGAGTTTCTTCAGAGCTGCTTGTCTCGTGAACATGCTCAGTTCTACTTTCCATTAGCTCCTGGACTATCCCGGGTATTTTATCTCCATTACTGATCTGTCTTTCACTAGTGCTGCCTGTCTCTTGAGCATTATCAGCTCCATTTTTTATTGGCTCCTGCTGTGTGTCAGCCATTTTCTCTGCACCTTTAACCAGAGTTTCATTAGTGTTGCCTGTCATCTCATCTTTCTGAACTTCTTCAGATTTACCATCATCTTTTTGCTCTGTAATTTTTTCTATCGTTGTTTCTTCATTCGTATTTTCCTGGCTATCTGTGCCGCTTCCTTTCTCCTCTTTCTCCCCAGTCTCTTTAGATATCACTTCTGTAGTTTGAGCACTGGTATCTTCAATTTCAGGTGCTATTTTCAGTTTATTTTCATCTGTCTCTTCATTTTCTATGGGACTTCTTTCTTCTGTTTTCAGACTGTGTTTATCATTTGTTTCTAATGTTGTCACTGTATCAACTTCTTTTCTTTCTGTCTGTGATCCAATGTCTTCATTTACTACTTCTGCTTTTCCAGTATTCTTTTCAACTCCTGATCTTTTCTCTGGCTCATCTTCCTCAATTAATACTGACCCATTCTGCACTTTTACAATATCTCCAGTAGCGGTATCAGACACAGTGTCAATAATTTCCACATCTTTAACTGTCTTGGGTTCACTAGCAGTTGTTTTATCATCTGGAAATATACTGATGTTCTCCTCAGCAGCATTATGTTCTGTTTTCTCAGAAACAGATTCCAGAATAGAGGCATTCTGTGAAAGTTTATCTTCTTCGGAGCTGGCAATACTAAGGTCAGAGGAGGCACGCTTGTTTGTTGGTAATTGCTAAAAAAAAATTATTTAAAAAAGAAAAAAAATATGATTTTCTAATGTATGTAGAAAACAATTATACAAAAATGTCTTGCATAGAGAGAGATGTACATGAAAAGACACTACACATATGTAGCTTGGTTTCCAGGAAAAATAAATCCCATCATCTCAAACTATTTGATAAGACATAACCACAGTACTATTTTGTCTGTAGAAAAGCCCTTCTGCCCAATTTACGATTTCACAGGAGCCCTGAGGGATGCTGGACATCCTTTGCCTTAGCACCCACACTCCTTGTAAAGTCCTCATAAGCCCCTTCTCAACCATTTTACACCCTATATGGTTCTTCTGACCAGGGGTGAGATTCTGTGCTGCACATCAAAGAGGCACAACAAAAAATCTTGGCCTTATGCCACCTTTTTGCCCTCCTGATCCTGAGCTATTCCAGGGACTGGAGAGGACCTCAGCATAAATTAAACACACCTGGAGGTGCGTCTAAGTTACAGCAGCTTCCTCAGGCTGCCCTATGGATCACAGCATTGCCCACAAATCTGAGTGCTGCCCCAAGATGCCCCTACTACCCCCAGTATGTTCCCTTTGCCAGGGCTTGTGAGGGGATACTCAGAAAGCAGTCTTGTGGCTGTTTTCACAGTTCCTGTGCCGGGGAAATCCTCCCATAGCCGGAAGTGGGGGCGTTCAGGGCCCTTTTACCTAGCATAATAAGGCTGGAATGGGGATGAGAATCTCACCCCAGAGGTCCCAACTAATTAGCAGCAACACATCTGATTAGGTTTTTTGCTTTGTAGCCAACTTTGCTCCACTCACATGTGGAAAAAAAACCCATTTATTTTCAACAATGCGCTACGCCTCCAGGAGGGTTATTTCCATGCCAAATTTTAACTTGCAAATGTTTAAGAAGATTGCAACATTTTCTTTGTTTTTTGAATATATAGCTATATTATAATATCAGTATATAGTGTGACAAAGCTCTGTCCTTGTCTCCGTGGGTCCCGTGCTTCCTGGTGGATTTTGCTAGCCTCAGAGGCTCACTCTTGCCCTCCACATAGCTCTTCTCTTTCTAGAGGCAAGGGTCACAGCCTACTGAGTCATTTTCATCATAAGCCAGAAAAGGAGGTGAGGAGAAGCAACCCTCCCTCGCATAGTCTCTGTTGTCTCCCAGTCTCAGTGATTAGTGGGGGAGGGGGAGCCCGGGCCCACCCTCTACTCCGGGCTCCAGCCCAGGGATGCTAATAGTGGCAGCTATGGTAGCCGACTTTTTGGAAATAGGACACGTACAATTCCCTGGGCCACTTCCCCACAGCAGCCCCTAATTCCTCAATATCTACTTCACCGTTACCTCAGTGCCTCCTTTCTTGCGCCTGAAATGGTTTGTACTGCTCAGTTCCTCCAACAGCACGGCTTCCTCCTACAGCTCCTGACACATGCGCCCAACTGACTAACTGGGAGGTTTTTAATTAGTTTCAGCCAGCCCCTAATTGGCTTCAGGTGTCCCAATCAACCTAGCTATCTTCCCTGCCTTCTGGAAAAATCTTAATTGGCCCCATGTGTATTAATTGACCTGGAGCAGCTGCCATTTACTTATCCTGATAACAGGGATTTGTTTAGCCTGGGGCTAATATATCTGTCTCCCACTACTTTTCTATAGCCATCTTGCCTTGCCCCGTCACAATAGATATAAAAATTGGAAACGAGTATTTTTTTAACCTCTTCTCACTAAAAATGGCAGAACAAGTTTTACACAAACTTCAAAAGTTCACCTTCAGGCAGAAACCAAGGATTAGAAATTTCAGTTAAAAAGGTAAATGTTTCTAGCGGATATGAATGCATGGTAACAAGAAGTTAAAATCAAAACGATTATGTGAACATAACTCTAGCAATTGTTGTTGCTAGATTGTGAATTAATATTATTATATTTATAATATATGGAGATATGCCTAATCTCCTAGAACTGGAAGGACCTTGAAACGTCATTGAGTCCAGTCCCCTGCCTTCACTAGCAGGACCAAGTACTGTCCCATGACAGATTTTTGCCCCAGATCCCTAAATGGCCCCCTCAAGGATTGAGCTCACAACCCTGGGTTTAGCAGGCCAATGCTCAAACCACTGAGCTATTCCTCCCCCCTTTCTACAAAGACAGATACAGACAAATATATTAATGAACCATTATCTATGAATCAATTATTCTTTCACTCTTCGGAGCAATAATTACACATCTTTGTCTATATTTACTACTAGAACCCCATAATCTGTGAATGAAACTGTTAAAATTTGCCATTAGGAGATTACAGTATATAATTTAAAATGTTATGTACATTATACATAGCTACTGTATCAAATATTGGCCTGATCCTGCTCTTCCTACTGAGGCAAACTTCAAAAAGAGTTTTTTGCCTAAGAAGGCATGTAGTATCACACTCTTTGTGCTAAAATGCATCTAAAATAATTCTAAATATGAAAGTATTTTAGAATCTCAATATATTGGAAGTCAAATGTGTTTTTAAATAAGATACATATAAATAATGTAAATGCATCTATTTTATCCACAATATATTAGCATATTATCGTACCAGACCTACAGTTTCATTTCCCTTTAAGGGACTGAATTTGACTGGCAGAAGTATCCTTATAAATCAAAATTTCTCACAAACTAACTCCACTAGAGATTTTGTCCTGTAGACAGATTTTTGTTTTTTGTTTTTTTAAAATAGTCGAATTATAAATGCACAGGAAACTTAATTTATAACATAAATGTCATACCTTTACCCATACAAGAGTTAGTAGTTATAATACCAAATACACAGTTCACTTACACATTAATACATTTACATATTTTCCTGAATTTATATATTTGTGTATTATTATACAAAAAAGTCTTTGACTGTTTAAACCAGAGGTAGCCAAACTTACTGACCCTCCGAGCTGCATATGGCCATCTTCGAAGTTCAAGAGCTGGGACGTACCTGCCGGGGCTCGGGGCTTCAGCCCCATGGGAGGCGCCCAACAGGGGTTGGGGTTTCAGCTCACGAGCCACAGTTTGTCCACCCCTGGTTTAAACAGCCTTCTCGCCTTACATATCCACATGTACACACATAGCAACCATACATGCACACAATATTCTTTATTATTCTGTCCTGAAGAAACTTATCATCTGACTTTTATAAATTCTGATTTCTGTATTTTGCACTGAAGGCATGGTATACTTGAAAAAAACCATTCATTCTTTGTACAAATTAAAAATGTTGCAAAAATAATTAGTGTGCCAGAAAATAAGTTTTTCATAGACAAAATGTAATTAAAATAAGCACCCATATATATCTATAAATTTATACTTTAACTGACCAGAGAATTTTCTGTTTCCTCCTCTTCATCTTCATCTTTACCATCTTCAACTTCTTCTGTTACTTCAGCCTTTGCTTCTGCAATCAACTCTCTGACTGGTTTATTAGAAGTGACAGTAACAAACGGATGCTTGTAAAAAAATAAATAAATTGGCTTTTAAAATAAACAGTTAACAGTCATTTCATTTTTTATAACAATGGAATAAAAGTAGCAATTCTTTTAGGGTTATATCTGGGCCCCCATTATACCCAGATATTAAAGGGATTAAATTGTAATACTTACACAACACCCTTTTTTATTAATGTAGATTTTTTAAATTAGAAGTTTTAAAATCTAAAACATCAATATCTAAATATTTATGTGGAGATTTGTTTAATAAACTCATCAAAAATGCAGATAGCTCATCAAATAATTTTTAAAGAAGTTATACTGACCTTAACAGCCCAAAGAACAAAAGCAGAAAGAGTTTTTAAAAGGTTGTTTTTCTTGGAAATGGTTTTCATTATTTTTTTTATTCCATGCCTGAACTTCCACCTAATACATTTTCTATTTACTATCTAGAAGTACTTAATCTAGAAAAATACAATGCTGCCTTTGGACCAAAGATTTGAGAGAGAATCAATTTCTTCTGTATTTTTTCTTTAGAAAAAACAACTACCTGTCTTCATATCCTTTCTGCATAAACTATTCTCTCTCTGTTTGGTCCTGCTTCTTAAAACCTTTTAACATATGTCAAATGTACTTTGGATACAAGTAAACATGCACTGACGTTAAACAGAATCAAATTTATCTAGTCAGATCTACTCCTGTTAGCTCTTTTGCAGTGACAGCATTATAGCAGATGGATGAGGACTAAAGCTTTTAAAACATCTGTCAGCAATCAACTGCTTATATAAACACAATTACTTTATACATTAGGGGAAGCACTGAGTTAACATAAATAGGTGCACAAAAGAAAAGAATTTACAAATAGTAGGCCAGATTTCCACCTGGTGTAAACTGGTGTCTCTCTGTTGATTTGTACCAGCTGAGGATCTGCCCCATAATGTTAAATACAGATTAAGTATATCTAATTTTAAATTATTCAGAACTTCAGAGTAGCAGTGTCTTGATTCTAAGTTGTATTAAACCCAAGTACTATAACCCTGTTGGCAGCTGACTCTTCTTACCTGGAGAAGCTGAGCAGTATTCCATCTGGCATCTACATTCTTTTCCAAACATTTCCTTAGAAAATCTTTAAAATCTGAAGACCTGCAGAAGAAAACAAAGAAGTGATTGCCACTTTACCTTTCCTCCTACAAAAACTGCATAGTGACACATTCTTTTCAATTTCCCATTTATGATTGCATTACAATTGCTCACCATCCCATTCAAAAGAAGGCAGGAGAGGGAAGAGAATGGAAAAAACAAAAACCCAAACAGTTTTGCCTTAACTGGTTACAATCACTGGTATAACTCTAATGAAATCAATGAAGTTATACCAGGGATATGAATTTAACCCAATGAGTTTTATAGTCAAAAAGCCCATGAGGTGCTGCATATTGATCTTCTGATAGCCAATCCAATAAATGTTTAAAAGTGAAAGTAGCACATTGCTTACCTTGTAATATCTCTTAATAAAGTTTTATAATCTAGACTATATTAAAAACCACTGCTTTATCTGTCATTGTTTTGTGTAAAGTGATATGGCTTGATTCAACACCCGTTTATTCATTATTTTGCCTTGTGAAGTGCAACTTTAACCTTTCTGTTCTTTTTTAGTCCCTGAGCTGCATTTTTTCTAATGAAGTTCCATTTTAAAGAAAGGTTTTATTTTATGGTTCTTGGTTTTAAATGCATCCTCACTGCAAATTCACATAGGAATACTTTGCACTAACCATTTGAAAACAATCTGTTGTCATGACTGAGTGGGCAATGGCATACTCTTTTCAAACAATGTATATTCTCTATATGAAATCCTCAAAAGCGGACTCTTCAACATTTCTCTTTTTTCCATTTTTTTTTTTTAAACAGATCATCCTCCTCATGCTTTTTCTCTATAATCACATTTTTTAAAAAAGGGTAGTTCAAAATCTTTATGTACACATTTGATGTTGAATCTGAATCTTATGTTTAAAGAGAACAAGCTCTATTTTCCAACAGTATCAAAATACTAAGATACTGTAGCCTTTTTAATATGAAAGCTTCTAGACACTGCAGTAACAAGAAGTACATTCATGGACCCCAATCCTCCAAGGCCACATACAAATACTTTATGCATGTGAGTAGTTCCATACAGTTTAATAGGACTACTCAAGTGCCTGAAGTTAAATGTGCTAACATTGCTGCAAATTCAGGGTCAATCTCCAAAACTCTTGACAAAAAAAGTTAGCATTAAAAGACTAACCATTTTGAAGGCTGTGCCAATGTAGGTGGGTCAGATTTTGCTATTTTCAGCAGCACGCGCATAGGATTTAACTCGTGATGAGGTGGTTCTACTTGAGCCATTTCTATTAAAGTGATGCCCAGTGACCACACATCAGCCTTATAATCATAAGGCCTGTCTTTAGATGTCTCACACATTACCACTTCAGGAGCCATCCTGCAAAAGAGAATGGTGTATAGAATTAGAGAATGAAGTATTATCATTTGCAGTCAAAAACATTCTAAATAGTTGACTTAATTAAAATAGTAATAAAATTTAAATATTTTAAAGTAAATGGCATAATTTTACATATTTTACATAATTCTTTTGCAAGGCTATGTAATCAATTGTGATATCAAAATATTAGTTCATGCTAAAAGGTTAACAAAACTGCACACTTACCAGTAAGGTGTACCAATGAAAGAATCTCTTCTCTGTATTGTCCTTGTGTTTTTAGCAGATACGCCAAAATCCGCTTGAAGCAAACAGTAAAAACATTACTAATTTAGAGGTGGAAATTTTTCTTTTTTACATTCCACAACTAGCATATGAAATTTTGAGAGTATGTTTCAGACCAAAAAGTATACATATATGAATATTAAAACTCCAAAGTGAGAGTTCAAAATATTTACATGTGTTGGTATTATTAATCAGTAATGCTTTGTAGAGCTCATTGCTCTAATAAAAAAGTATAATGCCTTCCCCTGCTAAAAATAAAGCACTTTAAAGGCTAATGCCAAGATTAGGATGTGAGGGACAGAAATAATGGCAGGTAGGAGAAATCTGTTGTTAGAAGAAAAGGAATAAAATATTTTCCATTAGGAAATTATTTATTTTGCCTATGAAAGTATCACACTAAACTTGAACATTAACATCTCGGATTTTTACACTAATTCAGAAATCCTAAACTAGGATTTATTTTCTTTTTTCTGTTCTCCTGGTATGGAATCTTTGAAAAAGGCTAATAGTAAAGGCATGTAGGTACACTTTTGATTGTAAAATGTAAATTAGAAATATTGCATTTTCTATAATAAATTTTATCAAATAGCATATCAAGCATGACATTTCTCATTTATAAAATAAATATATTTATTTTGAAGAGATACTTTTTTGTGTCCCTCTATAGCAGATGTTCTAACTCTTCTTAATTAAAGTGTACTGATTGGACCAAAGAGACAAAAAACCCATATGCTGTCTGCTTCAATCTGAATAAAATGACGTAATAGGCTCAACACTTGATGAGCCTAATTTTGCTCTTCACGGAAAAGTGTAGGATTAAGGCAGCTGCCTATTCCAGTATAAAAACAGAAATATTAAAGGACTGTAGATACTATAAATTAGACATTAAAACTTGATTGTTTCTCATAAAATTATTGTCACACATGCAATTCCATATTTTGTATTAAAAAACAGGAGGCATTGCACTTAACATATTCAAGACCACCAGAAGCAAAAAAGCAAATAGTACAAGCAGCAAGAAAGAGATTACACATTCTTTCATACAGACCCTGTTTCCTTTTCAAAGGTAAAGTAAATTAAATCTTTGACCAGTCTGAATTTTATAGGGCCAGTTTACATCCACTGAATCCACGCATGAAGGGGACTTCCCCACTCAGATTTCTCTGCAAAGTAGGGTCTCAGCTACCTCTACAGTACTATAACCCAACTTCACATCCGTGCTAAGAAGAAGCAGAGATCTCGTGGGACAAGGGAAATGGGCAAAGACAGAAGAATACGTCATCCTAGCTCTGACCCTGTGGAAATTTGTTAGAAAAGATAATACAGACTCAGGCTTTAGTATCAATTATTATTTTATTATAGTATTTTTTTAAATTTATTTATTTGTACTAATGTCGTGCCTAGGAATCCTAGTCATGGACTAGGACCCCATTTTGTTAGGGCTGCACAAACACAAAACAAAAAAAAGTTACTTACCCCAAGAAGCTTACAATTTAAGTATAAGACAAGAGACAACAGGTGGATACAGACAGAGAAGTACAAGGAAACAGTGGGAGGCCACAATCACGATCCCATTGTGGGTGTGGGTGTGTACATACACACACACACAGCAAGAGACAGCTCCTGCCTTGAAGCTTACAAGTTTAACAGACAAGACAAATAGGAAGGCAGAATTATCATCCCTACTTTGCAGATGAAAAACTGAGGCACAGAATCACCAAAGCACTTGCTTAGCTATTCTGAATTTTTTAATTGACTTCAAAGTTAAGGTAGTAGTGAAGGAATGCCACTTGGAGCCCCAAAGCCAGTGTAAAAGCAGAGGGCCTCCATGAAGATAGATCTGGCCAACTGTGCATCCCTGAGGATCTACCAGGTTGGAGGTGGGCCATTTAGCCATTTCCTAGATGGAGGGACCAAATTCCATCTCTCAATGGGACAATGTGGAGCCTTCATGAAGGAATCCTCATGGAGATTTCCTCTCTATACCACCCCATTCTCAAGAGAGGAGATTTTGGGCGGTGGTAATTACTTCAGATAGAATGCTAGGAATAAACACTACAAAGCTCATAGCAATTGTGTGTTTCAGCTCCCACTTAAGTTAAGGAAGAGGGAATGATCAGTGCTATAGAAGGGAAAAGGGAACATCAATAATAATAATAATAATTATAGTGACCATATCACATTTTTTCTATAGCTAGAATATTAGTGGAAGACATTTAAAGAAATTCAATTATTATAGACTTTATTTTCACACATTTTAAATATCGTTTTCCATAGCCAAACTCAGAAAAGGGAAGAGCTGAGATTTCTACCATAAACCTACTATAAAATCCTTGTTTTACATATGTATTTTAAAAGTATTTACACCTAGCGTAACCTGACTTTCAAACAATTCAGTAACAATATTGGTACAAGGCCTGCTCCTGCTCCCTTTGAACTCTATGGGAGGTTTGCCAAGCATAAATAAGAGAACTCAAGCTTTACTTATTTTTCAGAATAACAAAAAATCACTTATGTCTGTTGAACTATAATTCTTCTATAATGTATATCTAAGTACACAAATACTCAACAGTGCCAAACAACAATTTAAACAAAAATTTTTAAAAAAATCATGTATATTTCCATGCAAGAGCCTTACCCAGTTTAATGTCTCCATCTAATGTAAAAAGAATATTGCCAGCTTTTAGATCTCTGTGAATGATCTTATTTTCATGCAAGTAGTTCAGTGCCTCCAAAGTCTGCTTGCACACTACTTTGATTTGTGGCTCTGTTAATGGCCTCTCAAGCTCTGAAAGAGAAACATATACACAAATATTTAAAAAATCCCATCTTTGGCATTTTTCTTTTTATTTTTACATAAATTTCCAGACTGATAATTACAAATCATAGCAAAAACTGTCAGTCAATCTCACCACTTAGTTTTAGAAGTAAACATTAGCTGAAAAATTCTGGCCCCACTGAAGTCAATGGCAAAATTCCCATTGACTCCAATGGAGCCAGGATTTCACACCTGGGATCCAGGAACATCTCATTTATGAACTATTTATAAAGTTAGTTTGAATTTTCTGTTTATACAGAAATGTCATTAAAATGACTTTCAGGTCAATGAAATATAAAGTATTATTGAAAACATAATTAGAGTAAGATAGAAAAAAGTACCAGATTCTGTAAAGACTTAAATACATGGACAACTAATTACATAAATAATCTACTAATGCGATTAAAGTTGCTCACACGCATAAATTAATGTATAATTTAAATTATTAATTTAAAAATAATTTAGATATTTGCAAAATATAATGACTATTAAAAATATTTTGCATTAAGATGAGGGGGTTATGTACGTAGATATATCTACTTTAAACTCATATAAAAATATTTTAAAATCATCACATTGAGTATTGTTCAGTATAGTCCTGCATAAAATACAAACAAAATATCTGCATTTCAAAATAGTATATAATTTTTAAAAGTAAAATCCTTCCAAATATTTAATTATATTTATTTTAAATATAAAACATTTATAAAGAAAGATTATTATTTGAAACAAAAACTTGTATTTACCTAACATTACTGCATCTACTGCTCCACCTGCACAAAATTCAATCAGGATCTGTGTATAAATAAAAACACAGGTATTAAAAATAAAGCTAATTTATTGAATTGTAAGTGTTGAATAGAGGTGAGAGACCACAGGACTTGGCATCAGGAGGCTTGGGTTCTATTTCCTCATTTATTCCTGGCTTGCTGTGTGACCTTGATAAATCACTTATCTAACCTCTGTAGAACGGTGATATTAGCTAACTGAAAGTGGCACTGCAAGGCTTAAGTAAATTGTGTGCAAAGTGCTTGGAGATCCTCAGACAAAATGTGTTAATCCAGGTATATAAAAGGATTAAAGTCAACTGGAATCTGGCTGGCTGTGTGTGATTTGCATAATCATTATATAGTCATTTCTGATTTGAAAATTCTGAGTACAGGAGCCAAAATATGTGTTAACAGCAGAGATAGCTGCCTTATCTTCAGGTGAAACAGAAAAAGTATAACATTTACATGAAAGGAAAGACATCAAAAAAATCAAAGGAAATAGACCTGTCACATTTTTTAAAGGGAAAACCAAAAACCCTTTGACTTGTTTTTCTCCTTCTTCCTATTCATGTCCATAGAACAGTCTCTTGGCCCCAGAATAACTAGTTACACTGGGAGCATTCCACACCCTTGCTCCCAACTCTCTTATTAAACAAAAGTATAATGCAGTTATTTGGGGATACAAACCTTGCTGATTTGTAGACACAAAAAGAAGGTGGACAGAAATAATAAGAAGGATGGAAAGAAAGGTGAGAATAGTTTTTTAAAACTTTTTATTAAACTATGTACCTTTCAGCACATTGAGATCTCATTTTTTGTATTTTGAAATAGTTTTCTTTTTCATTTAAACTTTGAATATTTAATTAAAAAGTTCAATATGACAACTACTTTCTCACAACCAAATACTGGGAAAACACCTTGATGTTTAACTCAGAACACACTTTTGTTAAAAAAGGAATGAGTCTCAATTTATGACTTAAATAAATACTTAAATACTCATTTACAACTTATGTGACACTATACTTATACTAACTGCTCCTCACAACAGCATTATGAACTAGTATCATGTGGAATCTTTGTAAACCTGTGCTACATTCATATACCATTATTCACTTTACACATCTACAGTGTTCTGTTTTGTTTTTCAAATCAGACAAGTGAAGAATGAGACAAAATGCCAAAAAACTCACTAGAAAAATTAACAGTTAAACAGTTTGCTATCCAGGAGAACTTAACGCCAAATCTTGTCTTTTTTTTCCTTTCTGGGCCACAGGTCTAAAATTATGTGTAAGTGTAAGAGAAGAAAATACAAGCTTATTTTCATAAACCAGATTATGACTCTGAGGAGAAATAAATCACACTTTATTACTACTACATGGGAGAGAGATTTGGTTACTAAAGAATAAAAGCTGATAGACAAACTGGTCAGAATTTGAGCATTTTAAAATGATTATTAATTATTATAAATGGATGAAACATTAATTTGCATTTAACTCTTTGCTGGGACATAGATTGAGTAATAAGAGGCATTTCAGGCCAGCATTCCTACTCAAAACAATAATTAACCATGTGCTTAACTTTAAGCATATGGTTAGGTCCCATTAACATCATTGGTATTTATGTGCATGCTTAAAGTTAAGCATATGCATAAGTGCTGTCCTTAATAGGGATGGACTTAAGCACTTCTTAACTGCTTTCCTGAGTCAGGGCCTCGGAGGGAAGAATGCAGTATACCAAATCACTAAAACTACTTCCTGTAGCATCCAGGGAGGTCTCCTATGCAAGTACTAATCAAGGCTGACTCCTGTTTAGTTTGAGTGAGCTAACAAAATAACAAGCAAAGGTGATAGGACTGAAGACATTTATTCTTAATTAAAAACATAGGGAGCACAGTATCCCATTTCAAACTTTAAAATAAAAATGTACAACTAAAACATTTTAAATCTTTTTGAGAAACACAAATAATCCTCAAGAAGGATATTATTTATCTGATTATCACCTTACTGGCCACTCTAACTATCACTCCTGTCTTCGATTCCTGCCAGTGGCTTCCTTTTGCCTACCACAGTTTAGTCTTCTCACTGTCACCTTCAACTCCACCATATCTATGTCTTTGCTTTTATTTCAAAGCTATGCGGGGGTAGGGGCGGGGAGGGATAGCTCAGTGGTTTGAGCATTGGCCTGCTAAACCCAGGGTTGTGAGTTCAATCCGTGAGGGGGCCATTTAGGGATTTGGGGCAAAAATTGGGGATTGGTCCTGCTTTGAGCAGGGGGTTGGACTAGATGACCTCCTAAGGTCCCTTCCAACCCTGATATTCTATGATCTACTCACCCTTTTGCCCCTTCATTCTGCCAATGAATCCCACCTAACCACTCACTTTGATATTCGTCTCTCATATGGCCCCCCTGCACATGGAATTTTCTCCCTATTCAACTCTTCGTTCATTAAATTTCTTCCATGAACCCCTCCCATGCAAATTCCCATTAGTAAAACTGATATCCATTAATTTTTGTAAAAGCCTGTGATCAAAGTTAAATTTATTTACGTGTCCTAGGATATTTTCTGTCTAGCTTGTATTGTGTGTGTATTTAAACTGTAAACTCCTAAGGGCAAAGATTATCTTCCTTGTACAGACCCAAGTATACTTCTTTCTTAATAAATAATCATAGAAATGTAGGGCTAGAAAGGGACCTGGAGAGGTCAACAAGGCCAGCCACCATGCTAACGCAGGAACAAATGAACCCAGACTCTCCTGACAGGTGCCTGTGCCACTTGTTCTTAAAAGCCTCCAATGGTGGCGATCCCACAACCTCCCTTGGAAGCCTGTTCCAGTCTAATAATGATTATATCAAAGAACAAAGGTGGAATAATCTTATTACACGACTTTGATATTTATATACACGTAATTCACTGCAAAGTAATTAGCAGAGTATCTAAGTACATGCATCGTATTTGTGAAATCTACACATGTACATTCAAAGGCTTGGATCGTCAGCAAATTGTGGGCCCAGTTCTGTGAGATGCTAAGCAATTTCTGCAAGTTACTGAGTGCCCTCAAGTCCCACTAAAACCAGTGGAAGTTGAGGTTGATCAGCATCTCACAAGACTGGTCTCTATAAGCCCTATTTTTTATTTAATTTTTAATTGTGTGGTTGCTGTTATCAAATCTTCCCATTATCAAATCTTGTTGTTATATATTTCTGAACTGTGCTGGTGGACTTAAAACTTGAATCCAGCAGTTACAAACAAGAAATGTCTAAATCCTCTCCATACATGGAAATAAACTATCATATTCCAAGTTTTAGAATCAAATCAGGGTGAACCAGAGCTGCTGTTATAGTTAGAGCTGAATAAATGCCTCTGTATATCTTAATTTAATCATACTGATTTGCTAGAAGATGCTTTCACACAGTAATCATGCGACTTGCAAGTGAGTTGTAAAATTGTGTGGATAATTATCCTAATAATTAGTAACAATGTAGAAAAGATTTGATGGGATAATGATATAAAGTCTCTTATCATTAAGTTGGGGGGGGGGGACCTAAAGTTCAATATTTTTACATAAATAGGAGAATGGTATACAAAAGGAAACACCTACCCAAAGATTGTTTTCATAGTAGAAAGCATCTAGAAGTTTGACAATATTTGGATGATCGCAGGATGCCAGAATATCAATCTCAACCATGTAATCTTCTAGTTCTTCCTCAGATTTAGTATCAATCACTTTTGCCGCAGCAAGGACTTTAGTTTCTTTGTTCTGAGCCTATAAAAGGAAGTCACAGCACAATTAACACAGAAACTTCTCAATTTTGAACATGTTCAAAATACGACAGTGACAAACTTCAATTATTTCACCTCAAGATTCTTTATAATAATTAGTATACTACTGTAGCATTTTGCCATCTTCGATGTGTTTTACGAACATTTACTAATTAATCCTCAACATACCACACAGAAGACAATATATACATATTATATGCTGGATGAACTGAAGCAGAGGAAGGTTCGATAACTTTCCTAGTGAAACAGAGAATCCATGGAAGAAATATGATGAGAACGTAGGAGTTCCTGACTCCTAGTTCCATTCTCTGAATCATCATGCTGGCTCTCTCTCAAAGAAGTTACTGTGGGTACTCCTAATAAAAGGAGCAGCATAGAATGTACATCTCAAATGAAGGGTGGGTAAGGTGGCTTTAAACCACCTTTGTGCCATCCTCCTGGGGCTGGAGAAGCACTGGGAGTAACTAAAGATTTGTCTGTTATGACAGCTTCCCTGGATGCTCTAAGGGCCACAGTACTGCCTGGCATGCTGTGACCCCTCACCCCCGACAGGACCCTTTGACTGAACTTGCGAGCTGCTTTATGATTGTCCTCTCCTGTACCTGCACTGGGGAAATCCTCTGCTGTCTGGAACTGGGGCTTTTAGGATCCTTTTATTCTACTTCAGCCCTTTTACATAGCATAAGGGAGCCAGAGTAAGGCTATGGATACACTAGCTAGAGAACTTACAGAGGCACAGTTGCACCAATGCAGCAGTGCCGCTGTAAGCTCTCTAGTGTAGCTGTTCTAAGCCAATAAGAGAGAGCTCTCCCATCTGCTTAATTACTCTAGCCCCTGTGAGTGGCGGGAGAAGCTCTTCCACCAACATGGAGCTGTCCACACCGGCACTTAAATCGGCATAAATTATGTCACTCAAGGGGATGGCTAATTCACAACCCTGAGTGACATAATTTATGTCGATTTAAGCTGTAGTGTAGCCATAGCCAAAGGACGAAGATCTTACCTCCTGACTTCCTGCTAGGTTAGAGGTAACTGTTCTGAGAACACACTAAGCTAAAAACCTTCTCTACAAGCTTGTTTACAATCTTAAATCTTACTAACTGAACTAAAACTACACTGGATTTTGGAGTGTTAAGAAAGGAACCACAAAGGGAAAAAATTGAAGATAGAGGATTATGCCTTTTATAAAGAAAAACTCCCTATTTTTCAGATAAGAAACTTAAAGTTTGCTGACCTTAGAAAACTTTATGGACCTGCCTATCCTAGGAAAAATGTCTCAATATGACATACCATTGATAATGACAGTTCAGTCCCAATAGTGTTAGCATAACTGGGAGCTCTAGTATAGATGTCTACCTGCTGCTGGTGGTGTTTAATAGGATATTGAAAATTCTGCAGCCTGTCCCATACTGCTAACACAGGGGCAGCTGAACTGCATATAGCAATGGTGGGAAACTTTTAGAAAATGTTCTTGGTGTAGAGGTCCCCCAGCAAATGGAGAACTAATGGAATTATGCCATCACAAGCAACAAAACCCAGAAAGCTGAGCAACAGAGAGGAAAGGATTTGTAGTTAGACTGTTTAAAACTCTGGATTTTGTTTGGCTTTTAATAACACTTTTTAAATATCAAAGTTAACAAACATTTGGGAGAAGGGAAGTCTTTGTTAAACATTCAGTAAAAGCGTGAGAGCTCACCGTACTCAAAAAGTAATCCAGTAAAACTAGAGAAGGTGAGACTTGACATTTTGATATTTCTAAGATCAAAAAAATCATAAAAGTAAAACAAAAGCCTTTAAGTCTATATAAATCATAAGTTTTAAAAAAATCTTTTGAAGTGACACCATAAATTTAGAATCTAATCAATTTCAATAAATGAGAAAAGTAATTTCTAAAACAATCACGTTTCCCTATTTTTTATTTTTATTTGTAGAAGTAGGTTTCCCTCACCAAGTACTATCTGAAAAACCCACAAAAGCAACATGGAAAACCGACAAAGACCACAGTGCTGCAAACATATCCACGCAGAGCAACCCCCGCGCCCACAAATGTGTAGTTGCAGGACTGAAGCACAATTCTCTTGACAATAGAAGAAAAACCATGAAACTGACTATACACAAAGTGCCATCACAAATGCACAAAACACCTTGAAAATGTGTTTTTCCTCAAAAGTCTTTTAGTTATACTCATTTTAGACTTGTAATACCCACAGATAAGAATTTTTAAATATGATTTTCAAGTTGAGAGTGTTTCTTTAAATCTCAACAATGATTTATTCAATTACTTTGTAAAATATATATTAAAACTAAAAGGTAGATCAGTATTTACAAGTATCTACTTAACTCAACTGGGTTTTCTATTGAAAGGAAAAACTGGAAAACACACAAATGCTAGGTTTATAAATGTACACACAAAAACTTGGTTCATTCAATTTGTGAACTGAAATGGTTACTTACTAGTATACTACTATCAAAAAATAAAATGACTTTACATTTCCATACATATGAGCTACGGAGGGAAAAATATCACCAGTAAAATAATAGTCCTAATTATTTTCAAATAGTCTTGCCCTTTTTTTTTTTGGCCACATCAACAAAATTACTTATTTAAGATGGACATTTAGTCAGAGCATATGTATTTCATCAACACTGCAAGAATGCTAGAATATAATTTGAATGCGTCCGCTAAGACGACTATATTATGTTGAGGATATGATTTTCTTGACAAGTATGTACTACATTTATATATCAAGTAGCACTTCCAAAAATGAACTGTAAAAACAAAAGTCTTGACATTTGCCTTTTTGTTTTTCCACAGTAAGATCAGAACATTCATAGCTGTATGAAGTTATTCTAAAACATAAAACTAATTACTGAGGAAGATATTCTAATGTCTGATAATATAAAGGTGAAACCAAGGTATTTTATCATTTGTTTGTATTGGTTACGTTTTGCAAAAGGAGAAAAAGTCGAATCTTCCTGTACTCTAACTGCACTCAATGTACCTTATTAATAAATTAATGATATATAAAATAAATGAAAGATAAAATAGTATCTAATTTCACAGTAAAACCAGACTGATATGTTTTCTGTGCATAGTAAAGATGAAATATATACTTAATTAACGCAAATGTCTACCTACCCAAAAATGTATTTTCACAGAATGGGCAGAAATTTATTTTGTTCAGTATCTCCTTGGAATTCAGAGTCCACGACCGCGAGGGTATGTCTACGCTGCATTTAAACACTCATGTTTGGCCTGTGTCAGCTGGGCTGTTTAATTGTGGTGTAGACATTCAGGCTTGAGTCCTCAAGGTCACAAAGCCCAGGCTCCCGCCGAGGTCCGAACGTCTACATCACAGTTAAACAGCCTGAGCCCAAGTCTGAGTCAGAAGACATGGGCCAGTTGCAGGTTTAATTGCAGTGTAGACATACCCCCACTGTCTAGAATCTGTAGATCTGCCTGTGACAAAGAATTCTAAAATTGCCTAACTTTCAGGGAAATGCATAACAAAAGACTTTTTAAAATCTGAATTCATTATAAAAAGTGAACTATAAAGCATTTCTGAAATTGATTTTTTTTCAAATAAAGCTATACTTAAGATTTCGATAGGAATCACTGAGTTTTACAACAGCAGGAGTATCACTTTCTGGCTCAACTTCATTGTGATTGAAAACAAAAAGTAGTAATTCAAAACGTAGGAATATCACTGAGTGGTCTAAATGCAACAAAATCTACAACATTTGTTCTGTTTGTACTGACAGATCTCCCTGCAAGTTGATCTTTCCCAGATCTTGAAGTCTGGTTTTGTGCTGGTTTGGTAAATGTAAGAGTTGGAATATCTCCAGCTTTGGGGATTGTCTGCCCCATTCTTTGCAGTTCACCCTAATTGAGTGACCTCAGCGTGGCTCCCCTGGGATCCCGGTTACAATTATACAAGTCCTAAGGATTATGATGATGACTCAGAGATATCAGAGACTTTCTTCTTCAGGTCACCAGCTTTGGGGAAATCTGATAGTTTTTCATTTCTAGGGAAAGGGAGGAGCTAAAGGTACCAGAGCACTATCCCTAGACTCAACTGTCCCCCCACCCCCATGATCTTTTTTAGCACCCTTTGCAAGTAGGTTTCTGAAATTTAGATCTTCACCCAGTTGTTTGCTACTGCAGAGGGGTTAACTATGCCGTGCTCTCTTACTCTGCCAACTACAGACACTGCCTCTGGACATTTCCACTGCTTGCATCCGAAGAAGTGGGTATTCACCCACGAAAGCTTATGCTTCAATACCTCTGTTAGTCTATAAGGTGCCACAGGACCCTTTGTCGCTACTGCTGAGATAATACAGGCTAGAGAAACTTTCTTCTCCCTTTTCCCTCCTTCTGCCTGTTCTCTAGTGGGATATTGTATAACTTCATTGGCTACTGAAACAATCTGCCAGAAAAACACTAATTTGAGTAAGTAGGCAAAGTAGACTAGTTTTTAAGAATTAGAAAGTAATGCTGAATTTAAAAGTCTTTACATTTTTGCTAGTTAAGGCTGGAATGAAACATTTGTTTGCTTTGTTGTAAATGTGAAAGATGCTCTTTAAAATAATCACACAGTCTTGAGGACCCATCCTGGTTTATAACATGTTTTTCATATAACTGCTGCAAACAGGAAGTTAGGCTTCCACCCAGATATCCAAGTCAAATATGATGAGGATTACAAAGCTCTAATACTTAATGTTATTCCATTTATGGGAGATAATGCTGCCCGCTTCTTATTTACAATGTCACCTGAAAGTGAAAACAGGTGTTCACATGGCACTTTTGTAGCCAGTGTTGCCCCTTCATGCTTCGGCAAACATTCTAGCTTTAAGACTCTGAAGTGCCTCCCAAAATCTGAGAGGGATGAGGTGTGGAACATACTGTCAGAAGTTTTAAAAGAGCAACACTCCGATACAGAAACTATAGAACCCAAACAACCAAAAAAGAAAAAAACAACCTTCTACTTGTGGCATCTGACTCAGACGATGAAAATGAATGTGTGTCAGTTTCTACTGTTTTGGATTGTTACTGAGCAAAACCTTTCATTAGCATGGAAGCATGTCCTCTGGAATGATGGTCAAAGCATGAAGGGACATACAAATGATTAGCATATCTGGCATGCAAATACCTTGCAATGCCAGCTACCACAGAGCCACGTGAATGCCTGTTCTTACTTTCAGGTGCCATAACTAATAAGTGGGCAGCATTATCTTCCCTAAATGTAAACAAACTTGTTTGTCTTAGCAATTGGATGAACAAAAAGTAGGACTGAGTGAACTTGTAGGCTCTAAAGTTTTACATTATTTTATTTTTGAATGCATTATGTAAAAAAATCTTCGTTTGTAAATTGCACTTTCACAATAAAGAAATTGCACTACAGTACTTGTATGAGGTGAATTGAAAAATACTATTTCTTTTATCTTTTTTACAGTGCAAATATTTGCAATAAAAATACAAACTGAGCATTGTACACTTTGTATTCCGTGTTGTAATTGCAATCCATATATTTGAAAATGTAGAAAACATCCAAAAATATTTAAATGGTATGGTATTATTAACAGTGCAATTAAAATTGCAATTAATCCTGATTTTTTAAATCTTTTTAAATTTGTTTGACAGCCCTAGTTACTAAGGAAACTAAGTAGTCACAGACAAGAAATAAAGTACTGTCATAGTTTAGAAACTGGCTGGCTGAAAACAGAGTGGAATTAAATGGTCTATTTCCAATATCGCAGAAGGATAAGAGTCAAGTGCCCAATGATCTGTACAAGGACAGTGATATTTAATACATTAATGTTCTGGAAAAGGTGGTGAACAGTGAGATGGCAAATTTTGATATCTATGTAGAGGGAAAGGGAGTATAGCACAAGTCATTCAACTGAGTTGCTTATATAAGAGATATATAAACTCAAAGTAAGAGGACTGGGGGGAGAAGGGGAATTGTTTAATATTTTTGATACTGTAATTTGAGCTAGATTAAAGGATTATGAGGTGATGTGTGAAAACAGAGGTAGATGGCTAGAGCTGAAAGACTAAATGAAATAAGATACATCACTGTATTAGCACTGCAGCCTCCTAAAGTGAGCAATAGCTAGTTAAAATAATGTATCCTTTTCCTTTTACAAAGACATTCTTATGCTAAATTAAGACTAGCAGTACTTTACAAAAAGATATTTGATGAAAAACAAACTACTTCACATTGTTAGAAAGCAGTAGTAAAATAAGATTCCATATTAATCATAAAATATGACAATCAATACCATGTGGAAATTGGCTTTTGTGGTTTCTTACGAGGCTTGCTATGTGTACACACTCTTTGTTATCATACTTAGCACTTTATCTTTATTTGCTGAAAAGCTATTTTCTTCAGATAAAAACATACCCTACTTCCTCTTCATTAGCTCAGAAATAAGTATGTTTTTATCAACTTGCAAAAGAAAAAAGGCATTGCCGAAATGTCTTTGTTTCCTTAAAAATGTTAGAAACTGATTAATAATTCTCTTTACAATATTAAATCAACTAGTTTTTGGAGAAATTGAATCTTAGAATACTACAAGAAGTAAAACATTAAGAAAATGTTAATTGATTCTGAGGGTATAGCTGAGTTGCTCCCTTCCACAAATCTTTAGAATTTTTTAAAATAATTTGTTTACAATTGGTTTATATTTAAAAACAGCAAATGGAAAACTGAACAGGAATTAAAGAAAATTATATGATATATTTAAGATAGTGCTTCACAGATTTCCTACAGTTTATGAATACAGATGTAAACAACATAAATATTTCTGCCCAATTCTATGCTGATGTTCATTTAACAAGAGGTGCAAGATTAGATTAAAAATATATTAAAAGCTAAGACTTCCAGCAGTTATATACTTTGATTTTGTCTTTTGATTCTTTTATGAAGCTCACTCTGAATCTCAATTAGTTTGTGATAGTGCCAAATCTCACAAGAGAAAGAGGGTTGAGATGAGCCAGCACTTGGATGACAGATCTCTGAGGAACACCTAGTACCGCAAAAATGGCGTTCAGGATTCAGTAGGTGGACTCTTCACTCACATTCAAAGGAAAACCACTACCCCAGCATGGCTTTAGGAGCAGTATGATGCTTTCTTTCAAATGAGATGGACCCACGAATTGTATCCGTTAAAGATTCTCATGTGATTATTCATAACTGTATGGGTGTTAACCCTGGAATACTGACAAAATTACAAGTTGGCTTATTACAATATGCCTACCTAAATTACTCCTCTTCTAATATATTCTGTAGTGTTGGGGTGTAGTATACGGTTACACATCTACTGTGTTTAATTTATAATGTAGCCACAATCCAGTGGTATATACAATAATTGCTGTGGCAGCTTGTATCAGTTCATAAAGTGCACTGGAATCATTTGAAATAAATGTTAAATAAAACCCTCTGGAAAGCTTTATGCACAAAATGTGCAAGGAGGAAATGGCTGCCCTTATGCAAACTTTGCAGCTATCCTAAATTAGAGATTTTATCTGTATGTTTATGAATGGCAGAAACATGACTGATGTCCTTCCTCTGATATACCTGCGGTGTTATAATAGTTTTAAGTACTATATGTAGCTAGTTCTGGAGCAGCTGACATGATGACTGTTGTTTTTGGGCTCAGGAAACAAGCACTGAGTGGTGTGATCACATCGTTATGCAGGTCTGGGATAACAAGCAATGGCTACAGAACTTTCAGATGCAGAAAGCCACCTTCCTGGACCTGTGTGCAGAACTCTTCCCAGCACCGCAGAGCAAGGACACCAAAATGGTGGAGAGGAGCATGTGATCGCTGTGTGGAAGCTGGCAACTCCAGACTGCTACCGGTCACTCACAAATCAGTTTGGAGTAGGGAAGTCCACCACTGGGGTTGCATTAACACAAGTGTGCAGGGCCATTAATTGCATTTTGCTATGAAGGACTGACACTCTTGGAAACGTGCATGAGATAGCGCATGACTTTGCAGCAATGGGATTCCCTAACTTGTTCCTCTTCAGTTGCTTCCTTATCTGGTGGAGGCACTCCACCAGTGTGTAGGGGGTTCCCCTGAAGGCCACATCTGTATAAGCACAACAATAAACAGAAGCATGATTGTTAGTGCATGAAAAGCATTGAATCATTGTGATAAAATGTGCCTCTTTTTAAATATGAGGCTGGGGGGGGGGGGGATATGTGTGCTCAAGATGGGGCAAACTGTCTAGGTGGTTTTTTAAGGGGATCACTGCAGACAACTAGGGACAATATTGTAAATTCTGTCACCATTTTCCATCGATGGGGGTCATTGAAGCCACTCTCTCTCTCCTGAGGGTAAGCAAGGATGCATGCGTGCAGTTTCAGACCGAGTCCTTTTGCTGCTTACCAGTGTGCCGCTTTGCTCCCTGTACAAGTGATTGCCAATTGGCACAGGAAAGTTTCTTACAATGGAAGAAGGAAAAAAGCAGCTCTGCCAAGGAACCTTCGGCAGAGGATTGGCGAGTACCTCCAGGAAAGTTTCCTAGAGATCTTTCTGGAAGATTCCCGTGAAATCTTGGTGTGCATTAACATACTATTCCGCCACACTGCTTTGCTGCACAGAGGAAAGTGTGGCACACGCAAACACAGCGAGTCTTGTACATTCTTATCCCTTCACCCCTTTCTAGAATATACAGAGCAAAGGACAGCTCTACCGCAGATAACCAAGCAGCATCAACTCAAAAAGATCACTTACCAAAGTTCTCTTCTCCTGCATCATGCGCACCAGAGATGGACTTCTGGGGCTGGTTAGACCCCTCCTGAGTGGAAAAGAGATCCTGACTCGCTGCGCCACCGGACAACCCTGCTGTGTGCTCCACATCGTCCTCCAACTCTACCTCCTCATCCACAACTTCGTCGTTGGGGTTGATTCTGCTGCCCACTTTCTCTAGCTACACCGAGGTATCCACAGGACTCTTGACGGTGGAGGTGGGGTCACCACCAAGGATGACGTCTAGCTCCTTATAGAAGCAGCAGGTCTTCAGCGCAGCACCAGAGCAATGCCTTCTGGTATGCCTGCCTCAGCTCATTTATTTTTGCACAGCACTGATGCATATCCCATTCGTAGCCTGTCTTCAACATGCCATGAGAAGTCTGACCATAGGTATTGAAGTTCCTATGGCTGGAGCAAGAGCTGGGACTGTATCCAACAACTCAGATGTGCTCCAAGTGGAAGAGCATTTGCTGCATGGCACTGCCATGGTCAGCTGGGAAGATGCAATGTTCGCTGTCCATGCCAAGGAAACAGGAAGTGGAATTTCAAAAATTCCCAGGCCTTTAAAGGGGGAAGGGCGGATGCCTGTGCACCTGAGTGCAGGGCAGCGGAGTTCGAACTACTGACCAGAGCGGTCAGAACAGGCATTGTGGGAGACCTCCTGGAGGCTATTTACAGCGACATAATCAAACAGTATCTACAGTGACTTTTTCTATCTAACTTTGCCGCAAAAAGCTCTACGCTTCTCATTGACGTGGTTTTATTTTGTTGGCAAAGCAGGAGAATTTTGTCAGCGGAAGGAGCATTGTAGGGTGTACACCTGCACTGTTTCATTGATGAAAGCTGACTTTCATCAAAAAAATTCTGTAGTGTAGACAAGGCCTTACTTGGGTGAAAACTGCAAACTGACTTGTCTTCACTAGGATTTTACCTTGTGTTGGCTACCATGTATTAGCGAACTTGTGTAAAAAATTAGAAATATTTTTTTAAAAGAAAGCTTTGATTCTAGAACATAATTCTGTGCTCCGAGTATCATGAGACATGTGGGACCCAGCAAGAATAAATTACCTAATGCACAGTCCAAGTCTCATCAAGCTTACTGTATCCTGGCCAAAACTAAAGCTCTTTTCCTCACTGGACTGCTTGCTAGAGGGAGAATCAAGGGCTTGGCTGAATATTTCTCAAGACAAGACCCAGTCCTTTAAGTATTAAGTTTTTGGGCTCTTTGTAAAGAACAATTTGACATTTTGCTTTCCTCAACCAAGGAAGAACTGCTCACCTGTTGCTCAAGAATAAGAATGAAATAAAAGGAGACATGTTGGCAGTTGCAACTGCAATTGCCTTCATTATTAAGCTGTAAGAAAACTAGGCGGATTAAAAAATAGTCATTACAGAAAAGCAGTAGTTAATCCCTGCCCTACTTGAAACAGACTTGTCACTGGAGTAACTTAATAGCTCTAGACTGGTGGATCCTAGGCAGTTACATAACTGATTTTGACTACACTTGCTTTTTGCTGTTGCATTAGCAACAAAAAGTTTGCATTAGCTCAATTTAAACAAAATCGATGTTTTTAATGAAATATGAAATGAGCAAAATGTACACCAGACCATGTTATTTTCAGATTACATTCCATTTATTTTAAACTGTCTCATTCAGTTTAATGTACTTTAGATTTCAGAATTGACAACACTAACTGCATAAAAGATTGGCTTGTTGACTTTCTTTAAAATTGTGAGCTTTTTAGGGGTGGGGCCATGACTTCCTCCGCATTTAAAAAGGGATTGGGACATTTTGCACACTACTGCAAGTTAATTAATCAGCGTGGTTTGGTTACTGTATCATAGCACAATGTTTTAATTTCACTCACTTCACTTTCTTCTTGACAGGTAAACTATTAGACTCACCAAAGTAAACAGACATCATCATGATGTATGAGGATGTGCTGAGGCCGGTAAAGTGCCATCCTGTAGCCAGATTTTGTATGGAACTGGGTTTGAATAAGATTTGTTTCAAATAGTGGTTACACAATCGGAAAGGACAACAATGGGCTTTTAAAATATAACCGAGGAGCCTAAGGGAAGCAGCTTGGATCTCTCCAGATCCTCCTGAACAACTGTTATCAGAACTGTGTTTTATATAAATATACATGTATTTATACATATAAGCAACAAGGAATGTGAAAAACTGTCAATGTAGGAGTAAGGCTGCACAAGTAAACATGCATCAGGAAATTTTTAAGTTGAATGCTCAACCTTAATGATGCAACTTTGTGTTTACGTGTTTAGAGTTCGTTATATGATATTTTTCCAACACAGCATAATGTATTGTACAAGTGAAACTGCACATGTACAGCATCTTGCAATTTACCATGCTTCAGTACTCATTCTTGTATGTTTCTGGTTTATGTAAATGTTCTAATATATGCATTTTGTCAGTATGTGTGACTACATATTCAATATTCAAAGGGCGGAGGGCTAGCTCAGTGGTTTGAGCATTGGTCTGCTAAACCCAGGGTTGTGAGTTCAATCCTTGAGGGGGCCATTTAGGGATCTGGGGCAAAAATTGGGGATTGGTCCTGCTTTGAGCAGGGGGTTGGACTAGATGACCTCCTAAGATCCCTTCCAACCCTGATATTCTATGATTCTATGATTAGTTATCCTTTGGAGACAAATTTCTAAACAGTAATTTGTTAGTGCAGTACCTCGAGTTGTTGCTCAATACAAATGAAATCTACTTTTTCACTTGTATTTTATGATTCCTTCTTTTATTGAGCCTTGTCTAGCTAAGTTTTATGGCAGGTCAGAACACAAACAACACTAAATATTTTCAGCATATATTGGATGTGCTTTCTTTTAAACATTCTTAAATATCTGAGTGGAAATATATACACTTGTAGACTATGGATTTGAATGTTAAACGTTTATATTTACACCAATAAAATGAATACGGATTTTTTCTGTAAAACATCCCATAACTGCGTGCAAGTTTCACAAGTATTAAATATTTAACTGTATAAATTATCACAGGGAGCTACTACAACATGTACTAATGAAGCAGCACTGATAATCATTGAAAGAGTTCGGGGTTTAGAATTAAATTACAATGCTTTGTATGCTAACACATTTTCACTTACTCTGTGCTATACTTCACTCTCTAGTAAGTAAGTATGGTTTACCATGTAATATTCACACAGTACAATATCATGAACTGGCCTACGCAAAGTTGTACCTCCTACTGGAAGATGGTAAGTGTACTTAAGTGGTTGGGCGAAATGTGACAGACTATCGAAAGACAAGCACAAAGGAAAGTAAGAATATGCATATAACTAATGTTGGTATTTCTTCATATAACTGTGCAACCTGACATTAGCATATAAATTTTTAATTTCATTATTTAGGGGGTTTTGTTGTTGTTTTTAAGGCAAAATACTAAAAAGGTGATACTTCAGGCTCCAGGGCTTTAAAAAAATGGGTGTAAATTCCTTGAGTCAGGAATGATTTGGTTACACACTACCAGCCACGCTTGATCAAGGCTGCAGAAAGACAAATGTCATTGGACAAGAATGCCCTTTACAAGACCCAGGGTTTCCAAAAACATGTATCATAGGCTATGATTCATTTCCTGCTTGAATCACTTAAGGTCTTTTGATTCCTATATGGTCACTGCATTGAGTAGCTAGGGTTAGCTGATAAGACACAAAAGTCCTTTTATTAGCAAGAACTCAAGCAAATATATATTTAAACAGTCCCCTAAACAAGATTTTAGTTCCACACAGACTTGAGAACAGTTAAGCCTTGTTTACCTTAGAAATTTTCATGACTTGTGTTCCATAGTTAACACTCCACCAATGGTGGAACCTCTGGTGTAAACAGGGCAAAAGTTCTTCTACTATCATGCTCTGAAGTAGGGTTAAAGACAATGGCAAAAAGGTCTGAACCTTGTCTATACAGGTACTGATGATGCACTGTTTGGAATATTAGGTATGAAAGCCTTCAACACAGAACCATCTTTAAAATTTACACTCAGATTGTTCCAAAGACCGATCCAGGGCAGTTCCCAAGGCAGCGCTTTGAAGTGCGAGTGTGGTCGTGCACGAGCGCTGGTAATCCACCTCCATGAGGGGATTAGCTCTGAGCGCTGGGAGCATGGCTCCCAGCACTCGGAGCCTGTCTACACTAGCGCTTTAAAGCGCTCACACTTGCTGCGCTCAGGGGGGTGATTTTTCACCCCCCTGAGCCAGCAAGTAAGAGTGCTAGAAAATGTAAGTGTAGACAAGCCCTCAGATGCCCTACTGTAGACCTCTATTCAGGGTTTTAAAAGGCAAGTGGATCACCTGACTTCAGGTTTTTGGGAACTGTTGCATTTCCACTCATGTCCCTTTCATGAAAAGTGCTATATAAGAGATAAGTAGTAGTAGTATTTCCTGAACTGGATCCAGATGCATCTAACTGAAGATTCAGCTTCTCCTCAGGCATTCCACCTTCTTGGATAGGGATAGAAATGAAACCAGAGTGGGAAGGAAGACAGACAAAAGGAAATCATTTTCTTTATGCACTGGAAATAAAAATGAAAAATAAAGTACTTTTCTGAGAGAAAGAGGAACAATACAAAGTTTTCGTACTTATGTTCATACCACAAAGAGAATGAATAAGATCCCCAGACAGAACTACCACTGAAAGGGAGCCATCTGTATAGTCTTGGATGAACAGAGCTCACTCTCACACATCAGGAACTCCATCCTCAGTTCCCTAACCAAAGAAGAGTGGCAAAAAGTTCTCTTTTGCACTAGTTAAATAATCCAAAACAAATATACACATGTATAGCATTCTCTCAAGTATGATTTTCATAATTTAATCAAATGTAAAACAATTTCACCTAGAATGTGTGCGTATTGCTCCTCTGAGGACTATTTTCATACCAAAGATGCAACTCTAAAATTTTAGCCACTTTAAATGTAAGGCCTGTTAAAAGCAAGCAAATCAAGAATTTTTCAGCCTTTTCTCCCTCAGAAGTGGATGAACATTCAAGAAAATACAACTTCATAAAAGGATCATGAAAAATATAAACTTATGCTTAAACATTGTTAAAAGTTATGACAGCTCGAAAGTAGGACTTTATTATGGAAACCGTAAAACAACCTTAAATGGTTGCATCTGTCCTACTATATAAAGTATACACAAACAATCTGGAGAATAAAAATGCCACAGTTCAAGATGTTACAGACAGATTGTTAATATAATAGACTATGCATAGATTTCTGGACCTTAAAAATTAGAAATTTTCTAAGTATAGGTGATGCAGAGTACTAGAAAACCCTTCAGAAATTAAAGTAAGGGTTTCCTATTTCAAATAAGGTACTTAACTAGAGTGTCAGAACAATTTATATAGCTGAGCTCACGCTTTGGAAAAGATGACTGCCTGGTAAAGGAAAGGGAGTGATCATGAACATATTCTATATTTATCCTCTGTGCCCTTCTGTGCTCACTGCATTCAAGAATAAAACGTAGACAACAATAATGATTCATATCATTAGGACCCATAGTGCACAACACCAAATGACAAGAATATACGGAAAATGAGGGGGCATTAAACAACTTGTGCTATCCATCTTACTTAGTTAAAACATTTAAATTGGTGTGGGTATGATGAAGAGAAACCTTTTATAAAGAAGAAAGATGACCATTTTCAGTAGGGATCCATTAAAAATATAAATAGTAAAATTCTCAAACAATAGTTTACTGGTTGTAGGTAAGTTTTTCCTACTCTACCCATTCCTTCTCAAAGCCCCAAGTGATAGGGGCAACAAGGAAGCATACACAGCTATGTTCAACAAGACTGTTTCTTACTGTTTAACCATGAGAAAGACTACCCTATTCTTAACTGATATTCTCATGTTCTTTAATAAAATGATTTACAATAGTGTAAAAACTAAAGTTAACACTCTTTCTCCATACTTCCTGGTGCACTGCAACATTAAGGATAGTTTTGACTTTGAGCAGCTGACCAAGCTGATCATTGAGACTAAAAAAATCCTTTGTTTTCTACACATGGTAAGCTTTCATCTTTGTTTCAAAAGTCATATCCAGAAGACAAACTCTTTAGGCTTGCTTAACATAATGATGAGGTACACTTAGGAAGTAGAGATTAAATAAAGAATTCGAGTTTGTAGGTGTTTTAATTAAATAACAGTAAACAATGCTGTTATTTGAAGAACTCATGTTACATCTGAGTAAAAGTAAACTGAAGCGTGGTCTACATCTAAAACATAGATCAACCTAGATATGTTGCTCAAAGGTGTGAAAAATTCGCTCCCGCGAGACACACAGTGATGCTGACCTAAGCCCTGCTGCAGATTACACTAGGTCAACAGTTCTTTTGTCAACCTAGCTACCATCTCTCAGGGAGGGTGGATTTAGTACGGCGATGGAAAAACCCCTGCCAACACTGTAGTAAGTATCTACACTAAAGTGGTGCAGCTGCAGCGCTTGTAACAAACATACACTGACTTGTTTCTTCTCTACCTCCACCTCTCATTCATTGGCCATTTCTGACAAAAAGTAACAGCACCTGAACAGAAATCCAATCTGAATTTTTGACAAGTGCAATTTAATTATTTCACTATTCGTTTATTTTTTTAAAAGGAGAAATTAATTTGGGTCTAGCTGTTTATGAAATTCCTGGCACAGTGTAAACACCTACATCAGTTACAATAAGGCTATTTTTCACTTATATTCAAATATATGAATAGTCTAAAGGATTTGCTTCCCATACCGACATATTTAACATGTATTTATGCAATAGTTTAATGCATAAATGCATTTAATGCATCCCTTGGCCCGCACCACTTTCCGCAGCCCCCATTGGCCTGGGACAGCGAACTGCGGCCAGTGGGAGCCGCCATCGGCTGAACCTGTGGATGGGGCAAGTAAACAAACCAGCCCAGCCCGCCAGGGGGCTTACCCTGGCGAGCCGCGTGCCAAAAATTGCCGATCCCTGTTGTAGCCAATTCAATTCCACTTACCCCCTTACTCCAGACTAGGTTTTTTCCAGTGCTGAAACTTTAATGCAAAACATGGCAGCATGCAAAATTTAAACTGAACTAAATGGGTATACACCCTAAAAGAAACTAGAAGGAAGAGAAGAATTTCTCCTTTATGTATTAGGCAAAAGTTACATGCTAGGATAGAGACAATAACGCTAAGTAGACCCTCACTGTGAGGCCATTTTCCTAATATAAATAAAACAGTAAAGGAAGGTTCATTTAATCTCAGTCCCAACAAACAAAAAACTTGAGGACTGGACCAGCCTGAGATGGATCTCAGTAAGTCTCTATTGAGAGACTATATTTGCTAGCGAATACTGTGTGCCACGTCTACACTAGAAACTTTTGCCAGTATGGCAATGTCTGTGTAGGGGGTTGACTTTTTTTAAAAAAAACGTTTCTACACCAGCCAAAGCCCTAGTGTATATAAAGGTGCGACAATCAGGGCGCAAAGGGGAGAACAAAAGTTTTAAACCCCCAAAATGAACAGCCACGCCAACTGATTGCATACTGTATTATTGTACTATAAAAGTATATCGAGTAAGGTCTTTTATGAAAGCTTATAATGTTCTGATCTTGGTCATTATGAAGTTAATGACCAAGACTCTAGTTATGAATATATGTATATAGAGAACTGTGTGCATAATCTGTACTTCATCTACACCTCGCAGCAGGGCAGTAAGCTGTTAAGATGGGAGGGGCACCTCCCAAGCCCAGTGTTTCCACAAAATCAGCTTCAAGTAACCATCAGCTCAGGAAAAGACAATGATAAACCATTACAGTTAATAGGAAGCCATTGAGACCATCCAGGCTATCAAATCAAGAGGGAATTTACCCACTCTGAAAGTCCATGGTGACTCTTGGCTAGAGGGCATGGGAGGGGGTAGGCTTTTACAAACAGGGTTGGTACTGAAGGTTTTTATCCGGAACTGAAGGGACAGTCTCTAGCCAGGAGGCTGTCTGTGAATACTGGATTCCTCCTATAGGTAGAGGATATGTCTTGAGGCCAGAGGTAACTTGTATTAGGAAAGGGATTTTATCTAATATGAAAGGGTAAAACTTGAAGTTGCATTTTTATGTTTATTTTCTGTGTAACTTGTATATGTTTGCTTCCCCTTACTATTTTATCTTTTAATTGGTGGTTTTTCTATTGAATAAACTTTTATTTTTACCCCAATCAGGTCTCTGGTGTGCAAACTGCATTGAGTGTGTATGCTAAAGTAAGCTGATATCTGCGGAGGCTGGCTTCACACCTTCAGGGTGATGAACCAGGGGAATGGTCAGAGTGTCTGGTACTTAAGAAATCAGGAAGGATTTATTTAAGGAGACTTGGGTTGGAAACACTGTTGGTGTCTGAGACAGTCTGTACTCCTATATTCACCCCTTTGTACAAGACTATGTTAAATTTTGTACAAAGCATACTGTGTAAGGTATCATTTAAAAACTCATGATTTGCTGATCATTATTTTCCTAATAAAACATGTGTGGCAACATTTTATGTAAAGATTGGGGCTGTCGATTAATTGCAGTTAACTCATGTGATTAACTCTAATTGCAATTAATCTCAGTTTTAATCTCACTGTTAAACAATAGAATACCCATTGAAATTTAAATATTTTTGGATGTTTTTCTACATTTTCAAATATATTAATTTCAATTACAACACAGTATACAAAGTAAAGAGTGCTCACTTTATGATGTTATTTTTATTATAAATATTTGCACTGTAAAAATGGCAAACAAAAGAAATAGTAATTTTCAGTTCACCTCATACAAATACTGTAATGCAATTTCTATCCTGAAACTGCAACTTACAAATGTAGCACCTTGTGTTACATAACTGCACTCAAAAACAAAACAATGTAAAACTTTAGAGCCTAGAAGTCCACTCAGTCATACTTCTTGTTCAGCCAATCTCAAAAGACAAACAAGTTTGTTTACATTTACGGGAGATAATGCTGCCTGCTTCATATTTACAATGTCACCTGAAAGTGAGAATAGGCTTTTGCATGGCACTTTTGTAGCCCTTCATGCTTTGGACACCATTCCAAAGGACATGATTCCATGCTGATGACGCTCGTTAAAAAAAGAATGCATTATTTATATTTGTGGCTGAACTCCTTGGGAGAGAACTGTATGTCTCCTACTCTTTTTTACCTGCATTCTGACATATATTTCATGTTATAGCAGTCTTGGATGATGACCTAGAACATGTTGTTCATTTTAAGAACACTTTCACGGCAGATTTGACAAAACGCAAAGAAGGTACCCACGTGGGATTTCTGAAGATAGCTACATCACTTAACCAAAGGTTTAAGAATCTGAAGTGCCTTCTAAAACCTGAGTGGGATGAGGTGTAGAGCGTGCTTTCAGAAGTCTTAAAAGAGCAAAACTCCGATGCGGAAACTACAGAACCCGAACCACCAAAAGAGAAAATCAACCTTCTGCTGGTGGCATCTGACTCAGATGATGAAAATGAGCATGCATCGGTCCGCACTGCTTTGGATGGTTATCAAGCAGAACCCATTATCAGAATGGATGCATGTCCTCTGGAATGATGGTTGAAGCATGAACGGACATATGAACCTTAAGTGCATCTGGCACGTAAATATCTTGCAATGCCGGCTACAACAATGCCATGCAAACTCCTGTTCTCAATTTCAGGTAATATTGTAAACAAGAAGCTGGCAGCATTATCTCCCGTAAATGTAAACAAACTTGTCTGTCTGAGCAATGGGCTGAACAAGAAGTAAGACTGAGTGGATTTGTAGGCTCTAAAGTGATTGCACTATAGTACTTGTATTAGGTGAATTGAAAAATACTAGGATTACTTGTGGCACCTTAGAGACTAACAAATTTATTTCAGCATAAGCTTTCGTGGGCTAGAACCCACTTCATCAGATGCATGGAATGGATGAAGTGGGTTCTAGCCCACGAAAGCTTACACTGAAATAAATTTGTTAGTCTCTAAGGTGCCACAAGTAATCCTGTTCTTTTTGAAAAATACTATTATTTTTTATACAAACACTTGCACTGTAAAAAACAAAAATATAAAAGTGAGCCCTGTACACTTTATAGTCTGTGTGATAATTGAAATCAATATATTTCAAAATGTAGAAGATATCCAAACCTATTTAAATAAATGGTATTCTATCGTTGCTTAACAGTGCGATTAATCACACGATTTTTTTTTAAAATCGTTTGACAGCCCTAGTAAAGACATATGAATTCACTGTATAATATAACCAAGATATGTTCCAACATGTTCTGGAGGTCAGACACAAATAAGTTCCCCAGAGACAAAAGGCTAGCCAAATGCTTCAGCCAGGAGTCAACAAAATCAAATGGACCACCACCTGGCCACTCTTCAGCAGAAGAGAGGTTGCAGGTTAAATAAATAAATAAATCTACAGGCGGAGATGATTCTTGGGCAAGAGAAAGGGCTGTAAAAAGAGAGGGCAGATGTCCCAAATCATTTCTCCCCAGCTCTCTACCCATGGCATCATCAACACCTGAAGAACAAAGGAAGCAGCACTGGACTGGAAACGAGATCCTGACTGAAAGAGGTTGTCAGTAAGACTGCTGGAACTTGTGGTGAGACAGACCTTTGCTTTATATTCATTTAGCTGAAGTTAGGTGTTAGCTGCGTTTTACCTTTTATTTCTTTGTAACCAAGCCTGATTTATAGACCTCATTACTTGTAGTCACTTAAAATCTATCTTTCTGTAGTTAATACATTTGTTTTGTTGTTTTGTCTACACCAATATGTTTGGGTTGAAGTGTCTGGGAAATTCCATTTGGGATAACAAGATTTGTGCATATCATTTTCTATTAATAAATGACTGACTTTATACGAGCTTATATTGTCCAGGAGGGGGCTCTGTAATACAAGATGCACATTTCTTGGGAGGAAGTTTAGGACTGAAAGTTTGCTGGTGTTGTCCTGCAGTGTAATTAATGAGTGGCTGGCTATAGCACTCACAGTTTAGCTGGGAGTGATTTACATGCTGGAGACCGTGTGAGAGCAGACCAGAAGTGATTGATCTCATAACAAAGTAGTGTAAAAGGCATCCCAGGTTGGGGAATTGAGGGGACACAGTTGTCTATCAGTCCAGATTGTATCCTAGGTAATGTCACAGTGTCACCCTGCAAAGAGTAACTGGGCTGGTGAGAGCCAGCCTGTGACCTTATGCTTGTGGGCTTGTTATGGGTGTCCAGGATCAGAACTATATCTGCACCGTATAAAGATCCCCACCCAAGGTTACAGGGCAGCCAGTGACAGAATCCCTTGCTAGTCTCGGTGGACCCCAAAACATCATAACACGTACAGAGGCATAAAAGTTCTTTTGCTGGTATAGCTTATTTTGCTTGGGGAAAAGTATAAGCTATACCATCAAAAGTACTTTTTGCCAATATAAGCTGCATCTATATTAGATGGGTTTCCCAGTATAACTATACCAGCAAACATTTTCTAGTGTAGATTAGGTTTAGTAGAAAAATTGGAGACTGTGGCTGTTCTGGACAACTTTCTCTCTCTTTCAATCCAAAAAGCAATGGTAGAGAGAAGAATGGGCTTTGTTAGGCCAAGGAAATTTCACCATTTCATATACCTATGCTAAGCCAGCAAAAATGCCAAGTCAAAAACAAAGTTGGGAAACTCTTGTTGCCTTCCTAGAGAGCAAAACAGGATTTGGAGTTTCTGAATTCTGATAAGAAAACAGAACAGGTCCTGTAAACATCTAAAATGAGCTAAAGTTTTGTCACCCTAGACCTAGAATAATAACTGGACAAAACAAGCAGCATGAACATTTTTAAAGAATTAAAATATTTGCAAGACATCTTTTTCTGATGAATAATTGTATATGGAAATAGGACACTACTCAGGCCAAGAGATTGTAGGAAGTAGACTTATTGGCAGAGCGTCCTCTAGAGGAGTCTGCATGGAAAACACTGCCTAGATGTTAGGAAAGTTCATACCCTTCTGTAAGCTAATGAAGTTTTAAGCAATTTTCTTCCCACAAGCCAAGCTGGCAGACTGAATCAATTAGAAGTGGGAAGGACCCACTTCCAGTTTAGAGGGCTAAGCGGGGCATTCTTGCAGTTAAATTAGTCATGCATACACGTAAAATACAGGATCCTTAGCAGTTAATTTTAGGAGTATAGCAAGACCAACCCATGAACAACATTATGTACACTAAAGGCTTGTTTACCCACAATCTGAACACCAAATTAAATAAATCAGTTTAGAAAGTGATCTGATGAAATTTATGTGGTAGCTTCTAATTTCAGTTTGAGTTCCCTATATCGATTTAGTTTAAATCAATTCCTTATTAAATTAAAAATAAATAAATATATGGCCTTTTAATCTGAAACAAGAGACCACATAAGGGGTTTCACAAATTTAACCAAATCACTTTCTAAACCAATTTAAATTGTAGCTACAACTGCAAGTAGACCATCCCTCAAAATGATTGTCCAAAGAGTCAGACCTTGATCAAATCAAAGAATTTGCATCAGAATGATTTTTTTTCCTTTTTTTTTTTTTTTTTTTAAAGTGATTTTCACTGAGGGCCATTCTCCCTGAAAAATTTCAAATATATAAAAACAATAGGGAAAGTTTTTTCCCCTCCACTCTCCTCATACTGGAGGAGTAACTTAATTGCTTTTGTTCAAACTCCCTAAACAATTAACCCCCCAGCACACAGCAAACCAGGGGAAAACATTCTGCCTAAAAGGTGGAAATTTTGAGTGATTGAAAACGAACTAGAATGAAAAACCTTATCCAACCTGAACCATTCCTAAAATAGACCAGCAGAAGTCTCCAGTTATGTAGCCTCTCTGATCTAGCTGGGAGAGATTTGCAGTGAGAATATTAGTTTTTAACTGAACTATTTAGAAGTTTGACCTAACTAGTATCAAAGATATTCCTAAATGTTATTTAGAAGTTCAGTAAGTTAACGAACCTGGATGCATGGATAGCTCATTTCAGCCTGCCAGGGCTAAGACGACATGAGCAGATCAGTACAAATGCTTCCAGGACCAGAACATTGTATTATTTATTGAACTGGGATAACTCTTGTTACTATAGTCCAATGAAATGGTTGCTTTATTGCAAACTTCAAGAGGCCTCTGCCCATTATGATCTTGTTTTTCCTTTTAGTGCACTTTGAGGCCTGGTTCTCAATTAGAATAAGACCATCATCATGATATTTGGGAAGAATCCTCTTGAAATTGAGTAGAAGATAGAAGACCACCCTATAGAACAAACCTCTGCTTTTACTTACTTAGGGATAAAGTTTCATCATCCAGGCCATTCGTCACATTATCATAAAGACTTAAAACAAAAGGCCCTTAGTTCTGCTCAAGGGGTGCTCTGTTCTACCTGCTTGCATGGGGGAGCAGAGTTGCCCTAGTGCCAAGAATTTTTAATGCTTGAAATAATAAAGCAGATTTTCTGTGGGGTGGAAGTTTGGTTTAGAGGCCAAGTTTCGGCCTTAGCGATCATTCAAATAATTTTTGAGGAAAATTTATTCCTTCATTTTCTCATCCCCTCTGCCTTGTTTTTATGTGCCATGGTAGGTGTTTTTATTAGCAGAGCTGTACATAGTGGAGCTTGTATTGCTTTTCTTAAATTTTGGTCTAAGATCTGTACTCTTCCAGATTATAGATTGCCTCATCTTTGCTGTCAGGAGATGGAAGGAACAACCTGTGTATTGTTTCCATGGTACAAGACTCTCCAATTTATTATAGCTATCTTGAGTTTTTCTATTTCTTAGCTATTGTCAATATATTTTAGTCAGCATCATCAACTACTCCAACAGATAGTGAAAGATATTATCACCCAAAAAGACGACGTGGCTGTGATTCAGGAGTCCAAGTTTGCCTTTTGGTTCTCTACTTTGAAGATGGTCATGTTTTTATTTTAATGAGTTATCAAATCCTCATTTAATCAAGATTCCAAACCATGGACATTGTTATCCTTATAGGCAGATATGAACAAGTTCCTTCACATCTTTATTTTTGCCCAGGTAAATCTAGAGTGTTGAAAGACATACCTCATTATTTTTGAACTGTAGAATTTTTCGGCTTCTGAGAGAACAGTGGATTTTACCTCTGTTTTTTTGGTTTTTTTAAAAAGCATTTCAAAAGATAATGTTGTAAGTGTTTTCTCAATCCCTGGTAGTAATTACATCGGTGACAATTTTTGCTCTTTTAGCATTGCACCAAAAGAGTTTTTATGCAGTTCTGATTGACATTTTAATTATATGGATGTTTCTGTTTTAGAGTGCGTATGTTTTTCTTTTTGTATTTGCAAAAGACATGTTATATGCAATCTAATAAAACTGAATTGAACTGGAATCAAATAAATGATTAGGAAGAGAAAAAGAACCCTACCATTAGCAGAAAAAAAATGTAACCCACTAATTAGATATCCTAAAGACTTCAACTACATTTTGTTAGGTTAATATATCCTGTATTAAATAAATTTATATTAATAAAATTAATCAAGTCATAATTTCATATGACCAACAGTAACAAATATATTCAAGAAAAAAGTTGTTTTAGGGGGTTGCTTAAGCATATTTTGTCAACTGAAAAAGAATTATAACTACTTAAAAGGTTTCTAAATGTATAGCAAGTAAGCAACCCGACCTTTGTTTTGCATTAAATACCTAAGAAACACAAAATCTGATTTGTTTGGTGTTCTTTTATTGTAAATCTGCTGAAACATTGAGAATATGGACATTCACACAAAGGTTCCTAGGCTCTTAACAGTTACATAAAAAGATGTTTTAGTCTACTTAAATCCAATTCAGAGAAAACTGGGCTGTGGAAGTAGTATGTTATTTCCCTTAAGCTTTTAACATTCAGATATCCATGAAAATTATGTTCACTCCAGGAATAAAAACTAATACTTCTATGTGAAGATGCTTCTGAGTACTCTTCACTGCTTTTATGCACGATAATAAAAGTGGCTTCATTTAGATTCACTGGGTAAAAGGCTTTGAGATCCAGGAACTACTTAATTAACATAGTTTGGCTGCTAGTTTCAGAATGGAATTGTGACTGAACAGCTCTATTTGCCCCACCCCCTTCTGGATGCCAGATAAACCTTAGCTCTAATCACTTTTCAGCAGATTTATTTATACTTGCTTTGTAATTTAACCATTTATTGGTATTCAAGATGTAGTTCGTATATATACACACACAATACTAAAACACGTTAATGACATTAGCAAAGAATGGCATGCTCAAAAAGATAATTTGGAGGTGTGTGTGTGTGTGTGTGTGTGGGGGGGGGGGGTGTAGTTTTTCCAAAATGTGTCAGCATGAATTCATTGTTTTATAAATCACTAAATAGATATTGTCTTTAAAAGGCAAACAGGTCTGTTTTACTGAAATAATTCAACATCCTTCCAATAACTGTAGTCAAATATATTATCCTGGTGGTTTCTAAAAAGAGACGCATATGTCAAGGAGTTAAGATTGTGACATACTCTAACACTTGGAATTAAGACGTTTCTGTGTAACAGCCTCAGTAAACAAATTGCAATACATATAAGATGTATAGTTTAGACATCTTCCTCTCAAACTATAAATAGAAACAAGTGGAACTCCTCATAAAATATGAGCAATCCTACTGATAGATATCTGCCACTTTCCATTTTTTAAAATTGAGGAAGTTTTCAGTAGTGTTAAAATGTGTGAAAATTGACAGATTTTTGCATTCAACTAAAAAAGTTTGTGAGAGCACAAGTAACAAGACTGTGGAATTCCAAGTGTCATTCGAATACTAAAATACCAAGATTCTCTAAAAATATTGTAGTTTGAAAATTGTTAAAGTTGTGAACAACTTAAGCAGTTAAAAGTTTTGTTTTCTGAATGCAGAGACATCATCAAATTAGAAGTCAGTTTCTGCTGAAAAATGTGTACTTACTGTAGGGGGGGAGCGAAATCGCTTTTATTATGTTTACTTTGTTCATAGTCAAAATGCCAAAATGGTCAGTTTCACTGTTCTGTTGGTCAGTTGCACTTTCTGCATCATGTACTAGTATGACAATACTGGTGCTGTTCTCAGGGGATCGAGCTCACTATATGATTTTACCCAGATCCTGCAGATAGTGTGTTTATCACTAGCAGCTGAAACTGCTGGAAAGACCATTATAATAATCCAAAGAAAATTACAAAAAAAAAACAAAAAACCTTATGAAGTTTTTTAAAAAAATGTGAGTCCATGCATGCTATTTATGAGGGTGCTCTGCTATATCAGATTTGATTGAGATTTTCAAAACAATGTAAAGAATTTAAATACACATCATCCATTCATTTTCTTGGAAGATGTACCAATTCCCTATACTGCTTTGAAAATCTCAATTTTGCTTTAAAAAAAAAAAAATCAAGTTCTGTGTTCCTTTAAAAGGATGTTGTTTACATAGAAGAGTCCTAAAAACCAGACTCTGTAATTAGAACAAGTTTTCTGACTTTGGTTAGATCTTATACTACAGACTATGTCAGCAAAACTTATGTTGCTCAGGTGTGTAAATATCACTCCCGAGTGACATAAGTTACACCGACATAAGCCCTTGTGTGCACAGTGCCATGTCAGTGGGAGAGCTTCTCCCATCGAAATGCCTCCGCAAGTGGCAGAAGGTGAGTTTTTTATGCTGATGGGAGAGCTCTTCAACAGATGCGCTTCAGCGGCGCAGCAGTATCGGTACAGCTACGGCACTGCAGCGCTGTACATAGACATGGCTCTAGGCATGCAAGAGATGCTACTTAACTTACAAAAACATTAATGGAAAGTGTTATTCCCTTTAACAATCTGGAAAAGAAACATAAGAAAATGCAAAATTGCTTTTGTCCAGAATAGCTGCTACTTGCTGGAGGATAAGGAAACTGTAACCCAGTGGTTCTCAACCAGGACCCAGGGCCCCCTGGGGGACCATGAGCAGTTTTCAAGGGTTGGCCAAGCAGGGCTGGCATTAGACTTGCTGGGTGTCAGGGCGGAAAGCTGAAGCCCCACTGCCTGGGGCTGAAGCCTGGGGCTCCAAGCTCCGCCACCCAGTGCTGAAGCTAAAGCCTGAGCAACTTAGCTTCACAGGGCCCCCTGTGGCAAAGAGCCCCAAGCAATTGTCCTGCTTGCTACCCCCTAACCCTGGCTTTTATATGCAGAAACACAGTTGCTGTGGCACAGGTGGGCCATGGAATTTCTAGGTGGGGGGGGAAGGCAATGGGAGAGGCTCAAAAAGAATAAGGTTGAGAACCCCTGGTGTAAACGATCTCGTATTCCCAATGAAATGCAGTATTTTAAACATGAAAACTTCTTGACTGAAACAATTAGTTACTTTCCAGCAACAATGCATCTGGTATCCCTTTTTCTACACTTTATCCCTGTCCCATGAACCTGCTCAAGCTATCACCTTCCTGCATCATGTCTGTTCCCTAATGAGCTTGAGGGTGCAGTTCTCTCCTCACCACCAAGAAACATCAAGCATCATGCATTCCATAAAACAAACTAGAGGCATTGACACCCTGTGTGAAACCCAAAGCCAGCAGAGAAGAATGTTTGAAGGCATCAGTTTATTTCTTGATGTCTATCTGATAGTGTCTTTAGGAAACAAATTTAAAACTATTACAAGGTAGGGTTCTTCTGTGAAGTTTCAGATAGTAAGTAGCCTATAAAAATATTTAAAAACTTATATTGCTATATTTCAACATTTTATATCAAGTCATTGAAACGAGTTAGGACAGCCAGCACACACACCCGTAAAAAAGAAAAACCTGGATAGCCCTGGGGTATTTAATTCAATCTGATAAGAGAAGATATTCTATTAAGGCAAACTGACTCATTAAAAATAATCACAAGATCAGCAGTCAAGCTACTATAACAGACATTTAAGTCTATATTACTTTTAAGTGTGATATTTTACAAAAAAGTAGCTAGGAAAAGAAAATTGAGCTTATGCTTGACTAGAGAAGCCTATCCCTTGAGAGATTAAAAGCCAGAGTGAACAAAACACTGGAGGGAAAAAAATGCAGGAGCAGGGAACAACTCAGCAGTGGCAGGTAGGAGGAGAGGGCGGGACAATGACCTAATAGGACTTTTCCATCTCCAGTTTCTATGATTCTTTGTGATGAGTAGGGCTTTCAGGTAGCACAGTGCTGTCAGTGTTTAGCTATGTGACTAGGCAAATCACAACCTATTTGCCTCAGTTTCCCAAAGTGTAAAATGGGCATAATACTTACCTATGTTAGGAGGCTGCTTTGAGCTCCTCAGACGACAGGCCTTACAGAAGGGCAAGCTTGGGATGCACTTATTTCAAGAGACAATACCACATGCGGCTTAACTGCCACTTCTCAAGTTTTCTCTTACCTTGAACACTTTACCAAAAGCACCATCTCCCAGCTCTCCTATAATCTCCCAGAACTCCTCCGGATTCAAGTCTCTCTTGACGTGCTCATATTGTTTCTTTTTCTTCTCGCCACCGAGCTTAAAGATTTTACGAAAGTTAAAGAAAGACATTTCCCCCCCCCCTCCCTTCAACAAAAAAAAAATTGTGCCAAAAATAAAAGAAACCCGCAGAGGGTGGGAACAGCAGCAGCTCTGGGAGCAGCGCGTCACGATGTGTCTCACTCCACCTTCTCCTGCCAGGGGAAAAGCTAAGAAGTGTCTTGCAAGTGCGCTGCCCCGCACGCGCCCCCGACGCTGCCGCGCGTGGAAAGCCCCCTGGGCCGGTGGTGCTGCGCTGAGGCAGGGCGTGGGATGAGAGCCCCCTCTCGGTGCTTGGAGGGCTGGGCTAGTTTCTCCCCTCCCTGAAGCGCTATTCGACAACGGCCGGCTGCGTGGCCGTCACATCGGCGACCGGCGCCCGGGTCTCTGCTGGCCCCGGGAACGGCGGCTTCAGCCTCCAAGGCTGGGTGGGGACCGAAGCGCGAACTTCCTCACTCACATTGTTGGGTGGAGGCTCCCACCCCGCTGGAGTCGGCTCGCCGGCACCTGGGGCCCCCTCTCCCCGGGGTGGGATTCACCTCCTGTCCCTGAGGGGCGCGGGGTCCCCCTGCAGCTCCGGAGGAAAGGATGTCCGGTCCCGTCCCCCGCCCTAGTTACACAGGGGAGGGCGGCAGGGTCCCAACGTCTCCCCGCTTCCTCCTCACAGGCGCAGAGCCCAGGCGGCCGATCTCTCTCTCTCTCTCTCTCTCTCTCTGCGGGCGGCAACCGGCGACTGCTCGCTCAGGGCCGGCTGGGGGAGGGGCGGAGCGTCAGGCTCCTCCAGCCGCGGCGGCCTCCTTCTTCCCACCTCAGTCAGTCACTCACTGGCGCGCGCCTCTCGCCCCCATGTCCGGAACCGTCTCTCTCCGGCGCGCTCGCCCGGCCGGGCCTCACCTCTCTAGCGCCGCCCCCCTTCGCCGACTTTCCCACCCACCCCCTCCCCCTGGCGCATGCGCGCGAACAGCCGAGCCCCGGCGACGGTTTCCCCCTCCCCTCGCGCTTCACTCGCCGGCTGGAGAAAAAGGCGGGGTTAGAGGACCAGCTTAAACGGCCGAACGGTAGTTAACGTCCTCTTCCACGTGACCCCGGAGAGCCCGCGAGGGGCCAATAGGAGCGCGCTGAGCTCTCAGGCGGGTAAGACAGTGGGTTTTTTCCTCCCTGGGGGCGGCTCCTTTCTTCCTGACTGCCCGAGGGGGGCGGGTGTACTCCCCTTTCCTCACCGCCCCCTGCCATGGCGGGGGGAGAGACTCGAAAGAGGGGGGGGACTCTCCCCTTTCCTGACCGTGCCCCCCCCCCCCAATTGCCCCCTCCCTGACAGCGACGTGGGCAGGGGACGGGAGTTCCCTTTCCTCACAGCTCCATGCTTTGGCGGTTGAGGGAGGGTCTGGGTGGGTTCACCTCCATCCCCTGAGGGAGGGTACAGGGTGTGCTGGGAGAGTAGGAGGGTGTAAGTGTTGGGGGGCCGGGGCTGTTTAGCTGGGGGTGTGGGTGTCAGTGCCAGGAGCTCTGCCCCTGTACTTTGTTTCTGGAGCAGAGTGGTTTCTAGACTAGCGCTTGGTGCGTTGGGGTCACAGCAGGGCGTGATGTCATTGCGTCCTGTGTGTTTGACACCCTGGGGGCTTAAGTTTAATGAACTAGACTGGCTTCTCCTGCGCCCCCACTCACTGCATCAGGGATCCTGTTGTAATGCTACTATTGTTTATATGACGCAAAAAAAGTGTCAGGTGCGTCACACACAAAGAAGATAACCTCGCTGTCCTGAAGCGCTTACAGTTCAGGCAACTCCTAGACAATGGGTAGGATGCAAGGGGAGTCAGGATGGCCTTGAGTTGAGACACTGGTTTGAGACTTGAGAGAGCTGGATTCCCACCTCCGCCTCCCACCTCGGTCACTTCCTGTGTGGCATTGGGCAAACTGTGTAGCATTTGATTCTCAGATGGGCCAAGCACCTGCAGTTACCATTTACTTGGATTGGGCATTCTGGATACTCAGGACCTCCAAAGATCAGACCCTTCATCTCTCTGTGTCTCAGTTTTCTATTTTAGGAATGCATCATCATCCCCATTTTATCTCACAGGGTGTGTGTGTGGGAGGGATGAATATAAATTCATGAATGTCCATGAGGTACAGTACTAAGATATTATAGTGATTATATTATCTTATAATCACTTAGGGTGTGTCTACACTTGAAACACTGCAGTGGCACAGCTGCTATAGTGCTTCAGTGTAGACACTATCTATGCTGATGAGAGGGATTCTCCTGTCCCTGTAATCCTACTCCCCGAGAGGCGGTAGCTAGGTCGATGGAAGAATTCACAGGGATTTAAATTGGCTTAAGTATGCCACCCAGGGATGTGGATTTTTCACACCTCTGAGCTATTTTGCTAACCTAACCTAATTTTATAGTAGACCAGTAGATAGAAAAGCTCTTGTTAGTTAATTTTTTTTTAAAGTCTCTCATCTGTTTTATTCTCAATGGGAAGGGCTAAGACTTACAATACTCTTGGGAAAAAGTATTATTTAAGGAGGGTCTTAAAAAATGACAACGTGATGGGGCACATTAGGAAGAAGATTGCATGGAATAAGGCACAGCTAATATGGGAGACGGGCACAGTGAAGACCGGGGAAATGAAATAAAAAGAAATAAGAGCAGAGAGGTAGGTAGGAGCTGAACTTGGCATCAAACTGTTTGTGGAGGAGTGGAAAACCTTTCAATTCCAGAAAGCTGCTGACATTGCATAATAAGTGATAAGAATATTATTTGTATTGCAGTAGTACTGAGGAACCCCCTGGCATGAACCGGTGTCATATAGTGCTAGATACTGTCCCAACACAGAACAAAATGACAGTCCCTGCCCCAAAGAGCTTATAATTTAAGTATTAACACGATGTCATGCATGACCCAAGGTTCTATTACCAGACCAGAATTATTTGCTATGAACAGTACTGACAGAACAAGAGGCCTCCCAAATATTTCTGATTTTAGAGGAGATGGATGGTAATACTTATCTCCTTTGTTCAAGGAGAATCTTGGGCTTCATAGTTTCTCTCTGTGTTGACTCTTTCCCAAAACAGGTGGCAGGTACCAGAGCTATGCTGCCCATTTATGGATGTGAGGTAGTGATAAAATGACAACAGCCATCCAGACTAGTCTGTTTTCCTACCACACCTGGATTCTGATTGGCCAGTCACAGCTACCATGTTCGTTTGGAATTAAAACCTAGTGAGAAAGAAACCCTTATGGCTGAATATTTTTTTTAAAAATTGATTTTCCTGGGTTCTCAATGGTTCCCACCTTAAATTATGAAATCTCAGGATTTTAAAAATCCAGTTTTCCCTCAGGCTGAATAATAACAAAGTCAGTTTGGTTTTAAAAATAAAAGTTGGATTTTTTAAAAAAGCATTTCTATTGGCATTCAGTTATGTAAAAGCTTGCTTTTTACAAAGACTCAGATTTGGCTCCAAACCAAGATTAACATCCTTTGAACCAGTCCACTGACAGGACATCAAAACAAGTGGAAAGTGTAAGCACAAGTTTTATCCTGTAGCCCTAAAACCGGTCCAGCTCCCATTTTCTTCAACAGAAGTTGGATTAAGCCCAAAAGCTTGTGTCAGAAGTAGGTGGGTCAAGCCCTAAGACGGAAACTTTTCTAGTCACTTGAGGGTGAATGTAGTTGTGAGGATGGTCTGTTGGATAGAGCAGGGGTTAGGGAATTGGGACTCTTGTGTCCTGTGACTAACTTACTCTGTAAGCAATTCACTTTACACTTCTGTGCATCAGTTTATCCCTATGTAATATGGGTGTCATGGAATTGGAAATGCTCTGTAATAATTTATGAATATTGTATATTGACCTGGCTCTTAGATCATTTATTCTATGACTATTTTGGTGTAGTTTAATATGGATTGTAAGTAAAGACCAGCAGAGAGTGAAGAAATAGCTCAAGATAAATTACTTCTCTGCAGATACTTGAGGGATGTTATGAGATAATACCAGGGCAGGAAAAGGCCCACACATACTGGAGATCAAAAGGTTTAAAAAGGAACACATTCTCAAAAGAGGGGTAGGAGGAGAGGAGCATTTTGGGGCAACCAAACTAAGATAGGCACCTTCTGGGATTTCTGTAAAAGTTAGGCCTGCCAAGGTTACCATCAGTGGATGGTAAGACTTTAGGTCACAGAGAAATAAGTGTAGATTGTTTTAAAACCTTTTTTTCTTTAAATGCTTTGTTCCTACTGTTTAAAATAAACAATACTTTGGTTTTAAGAAGGCTGTCTGATCACAATATATCACTGGTCACAGACTCCCGAAGGAAAGAAGAACTGGGGGGACTTAAATTCAGTCAGATGTACAAAATAAGAAGGAGGTGATGAACAAGGTCCTTAGCCCAGGGCCTGGTCTATGAGTGGGGAGAATTGCATAATTCCAGCTCAGGACAGGTAAAGGCACAAGGCCTGAGACCTGGTGCACTCAGAGACCAGAAGCGGGGGGAGGCAGAGGTGCAGCCAGCCCTGTAACCATGTCAATAGGTAGAGAATTACACATTATAGAAAGCCCCAAATGTGCTTTAGACTGGTAGGTAGACAAGCTCCCTGCTTCGAAGTTCCAGGAGATCTACAGATCACCTAAACAATGAAAAGAAAAGGAATACTTGTGGCACCTTAGAGATTAACAAATTTATTTCAGCATAAGCTTTCGTGGACTACAATCCACTTCGTCGGATGCACAGAATGGAACATACAGTAGGAGGATATTTATACATTCAAAGAAACATGAAAAGGTGGAAGTAACCATCACCTGGATCACCTGGATCGATCGGACTTCAGCTGTCATTAAGACTGCGCTGATCACAACACGTCTGCCATTCTTCTCGCACTCTTGCCTTCTCCACGTTCGTCCAAAACGTTTAACGATGTCATCTTCCCATCTTCTTGGAGGCCGACCGGGGGGTCTTTTCTGTTCTCGCGGGTACCACTCAGCAATGATTGCGGTCCACCTGTTATCCGTGAGCCGTGCTGTGTGGCCCGCCCATCGCATCTTGTTATGTCTGCTTTCCACGACAATATCTTTCACACCGCTGCGTTCTCTGATGATTTCATTTGGTATACGATCCAGAAGGGAGATTCCCAACATAGCTCGTTCCATTGCCCTTTCAGCGACCAACAGCCGTTGCTCTTCTCTCTTCGTCAGTGCCCATGTTTCACTGCCATACAGCATGGCGGGCAGCACTGCTGAATTGAAAATATTTTTACGTGTGGTCTTGTCAATTTTTCCTTTGAGGACGTCCTTGATGGAATTAAACGCACACCATCCTGCCCGAATCCTTCGCGAGAGTTCTCCGTTCAGGTCTTGGCGCATATTAACTTCTTGGCCCAAATATATGTACTGTTCCACTTCTTCGATGTCTTCTCCTGTTACCGTTATTCGGGCTTTTCGTAAGACGTCTGATCGCATATATTTCGTTTTGCAGCGGTTCATTTTTAGGCCGACCTGACTACTTTTCTTGTCGAGTCTTCGTAGCATGCTCTGCAGTTGGTTGGTGTTTTCGGCAATTAGTACAGTGTCGTCTGCAAATCTGAGATTAGATAATCTCTCTCCATTTATGTTGACACCACTCCTCCAATTGATCTTGTTCATAACCATTTCGAGGCAGGCAGTGAATAGTTTCGGTGAAATTGTATCTCCTTGCTTTACGCCTTTCTCGATTGGGATGCGGAGGGGAGTTTCAAGGAGAGTAATGTCTGTTGTACATCCAGTATTCGCTTCCTTCAACAAACTAATGTACTGCGTGTTAATGCCCTGCTCTGCGAGCGCCTTTAATATTGCGTTAAACTCAACGCTATCGAATGCCTTTTCATAGTTGACAAAAGCAATGCACAGCGGGAATTTGTATTCCCTCGCTCTTTCTAGGAGCTGGCTAAGGGTAAATATATGGTCGAAATATATATATGGAAGTAACCATACCAACTGTAAAAGGGTAATTAATTTAAAGGAACTATTATCAGCAGGGGAAAGAAACTTTTGAAGTGATAATCAAGATGGCCCATTACTGACAGTTGACACAAAGGTGTAAGGGTACTTAACTAGGATACTGAACTAGGGGAAATAGATTCAATTAACGTAATGACCGAGCCACTCCCGGTCTCTGTTCAAACCTAAGTTAATGGTATCTAGTTTGCATATTAATTCAATCCGACGAAGTGGATTGTAGTCCACGAAAGCTTACGCTGAAATAAATTTTAGTATTCCTTTTCTTTTTGCTGACACAGACTAACACGGCTACTAATCTGAAACCTAAACAATGAAGTATGTGGTGAAGAGATGCCATAAAGACTCGGTGATTGAACAGTAAGGTTTGACATGTTGTAGTTCCACGTTTTTCTTTTACTTAATGTTTGTAAAGCGATTTTGGATCTTCAGATGAAAGGTTTTTGTAGTCATAGAATCATAGAAGATTAGGGTTGGAAGAGACCTCAGGAGGTCATCTAGTCCAACCCCCTGCTCAAACCAGGACCAACCCCAACTAAATCATCCCAGCCAGGGCTTTGTCAAGCCTGACCTTAAAAACCTCTAAAGATGGAGATTCCACCACCTCCCTAGCTAACCCATTCCAGTGCTTCACCACGCTCCTAGTGAAACAGTGTTTCCTAATATCCAACCTAGACCTCCCCCACTGCAACTTGAAACTATTGCTCCTTGTTCTGTCATCTGCCACCACAGAGAACAGTCGAGCTCCATCCTCTTTGGAACCCCCCCCTTCAGGTAGTTGAAGGCTGCTATCAAATTCCCCCCCTCCTCCCCACTCTTCTCTTCTGCAGACTAAATAATCCCAGCTCCCTCAGCCTCTCATAAATCATGTGCTCCAGACCCTAATCATTTTCGTTGCCCTCCACTGGACTCTCTCCAATTTGTCCACATCCTTTCTGTAGTGGGGGGCCCAAACCTGGACGCAGTACTCTAGATGTGGCCTCACCAGTGCTGAATAGAGAGGAATAATCGCTTCCCTCGATCTGCTGGCAGTGCTCCTACTAATGCAGCCCAATATGCTGTTAGCCTTCTTGGCAACAAGGGCATACTGTTGACTCATATCCAGCTTCTCGTCCACTGTAATCCCCAGGTCCTTTTCTGCAGAACCGCTGCTTAGCCAGTCGGTCCCCAGCCTGTAGTGGTGCATGGGATTCTTCCGTCCTAAGTGCAAGACTCTGCATTTGTCCTTATTGAACCTCATCAGATTTCTTTTGGCCCAATCCTCAAATTTGTCTAGGTCACTCTGGACTTTATCCCTACCCTCCAGCATATCTAGCTCTCCCCCGCCATCTTAGTGTCATCCACGAATTTGCTGAGGGTGCCATCTATCCCATCATCCAGATAATTAATAAAGATGTTGAACAAAACCGTCCCCAGGACCAACCCCTGAGGCACTCTGCTTGAAACTAGCTGCCAACTAGACATCGAGCCATAGATCACTACCCGTTGAGCCCGACAATCTAGCCAGCTTTCTATCCACCTATCCATTCATCCAATCCATATTTTTTTAACTTGCTGGCAAGAATACTGTGGGAGACAGTATCAAAAGCTTTGCTAAAGTCAAGATATATCCTGTCCACTGCTCTCCCCATATCCACAGAGCCAGTTATCTCAACATAGAAGGCAAACAGGTTGGTCAGGCATGACTTCTCCTTGGTGAATCCATGTTGACTGTTTCTGATCACCTTCCTCTCCTCCAAGTGCTTCAAAATGGTTTCCTTGAGGACCTGCTCCATGATTTTTCCAGGGACTGAGGTGAGGCTGACTGGTCTGTATTTCCCCAGGTTCTCCTTCTTCCTTTTTTTAAAGATGGGCACTATATTTGCCTTTTTCCAATCGTCCAGAACCCCCCACCGAATGCCATGAGTTTTCAAAGATAATGGCCAATGGCTCTGCAGTCACATCAGCTGATTTCCCTCATCACCCTCGGATGCATTAGATCGGGAACCACGGACTTGTGAATGTCCAGCTTTTCTAAATAGTCCTTAACCTGTTCTTTCACCACTGAGGGCTGCTCCCCTCCTCCCCATACTGTGTTGCCCAGTGCAGCAGTCTGGGAGCTGACCTTGTCTGTGAAGACAGGCAAAAATAGCATTGAGTACTTGAGCTTTTTCCACATCATCTGTGACTAGGTTGCCTTCCCCATTCATTTAGGGTCCCACACTTTCCCTGACCTTTTTCTTGTTGCTCACATACCTGTAGGAAACCCTTCTTGTTACCTTTCACATCCCTTGCTAGCTGCAACTCCAGTTTTGTTTTGGCCTTCCTGATTACACCGCTGCATGCTCGAGCAATATTTTTATACTCCTCCCAACTCATCTTACCAAGTCATGGAAAGTCTGAGACACAAGTTTCTCTTCCCTTATTTCTGCTTCAACAGAGTAATATCTTGCCAGCCAATCCTAAAAATATACACTATAAGATGAAGGTTAAGTGGCAGTAGCAAATCCTTCCCTATTTGTACTGATTTCCTGGTCTGGAGGAGGGTATATGAAACTCAATCTATTTCTGGAGGCAAGAGGTTTTTAGCAACTGTAAATGCTTCCAAATGCTAGAGATGAAAAGTAAAAGTGACCAATAGGTAAATTACAGTTCCTCCTTCACCAGTTTACTTCAGTAGCCTTTGAAAGTTGGTCAGGGATTTATTTCACTGAAGCAGATTAGTGTCAAGTCTTGCAAAAAGAAAACTATTTCGGTTCTGCGTTGAATACATTGACCTAGAAATATCTTTCACTCCTGATCCATCACTAAAACCCTAATTCCACCGCCACCTCCTTTGTTTCCGACTCTGATGTCTCTCTCCTACTTTCTTATTCTAAAGTCTAAACTCTGTCTGCCCCCTTGACCTCATCCCTTCTCACTTCCCGCTGTCCCTAGTTCCCCCTTTAATACTCCCCTTTAACTGCTCTCTCCTAAGCTTCATTTTATGCTCCCTACACCGTTTAAATTAAAATATTCTGCAAACTAACATGACCCTCTAACTGCTGCCCTAATTCCTCTCTCACCATTCCAAAATCCTTACGTGTGTAGTGTATTTTTTTTTTTTTTAAGTTTTGCTGTCTTGATTTCCTGTCCACCCACTCTTTGGGTGATCTCTTCCAATCTAAGGGTTTCCATTGCCTCCACTCCACTGAAACTTCCCTGACTAAGGTCACCAATTTTACTGGCTTCTAGCTAACTCTAAGGCAGGGATCTCAAACTCAAATCACCATGAGGGCCACATGAGGACTAGTACGTTGGCCCGAGGGCCGCATCACTGATACCTTTTCATACAAAGATAAAAAAGGCCCACCCTGTGCCCCAGCCCTGCACCCACTCTCCCCCTTCCATGAGGCCCTGCCCCAGCCCTGCCTCTTCTCCGCCTCCTCCCCTGAGCACGCTGCGTCCCTGCTCTTCCCCACTCCCTCCTGGAAAGTCCTAAGCACCGCCAAACAGCTGTTTGGCAGTGGGAAGTGCTGGGAGGTAGATGGAGGAGCAGGGATGTAGCGCGCTTGGGGTGGGGTGGAGGTGGGGAGTAAAGGAAGCTATGGCAGGCTGCAGGAAATAACTCCACGGGCCATGTGTTTGAGACTCCTGCGCTAAGGGACACATCTAGTCTCATCCTCCTGTATCTGTCTGCCACCTTTGACACTTAATCACTGTGTGACACCTTTTCTTGTTTTTTCTCAAGCCATACTGACTCTTCCTTCATAGCTTCCCCATTCTCAGAGTCCATTTATTCCTCTACCCAGTTGCTTCAGCTACCATCTTTACGAGGGTAACTCCTAATTCTCTTTAACACACCCAACCCTTTCTTTAATCTCTAGCTGCCCCTCCGACATAGAATCATAGAATATCAGGGTTGGAAGGGACCTCAGAAGGTCATCTAGTCCAATCCCCTGCTCAAAGCAGGACCTAATCCCTGACTAAATCATCCCAGCTAGGGCTTTTTCAAGCCTGACCTTAAGACATCTCTTCATGGTGTCAGCTGCCATCTCCAAAATTATTTCCAATGACCTCTCCAATATCTATCTTGTCTGTGTCATTTGACTTTTTCTTTATCCTTGTCCCTGAGCTACTCTTATCTCACTTTGATTACCAAAACCACCTCCCTGCTTCTCACCTCTTCCCTTTGCATCATCAGCCATCTGACTCTCCCACTGCTCTGACCATGTCACCCTCCTCTTTGAATTCCTCCATTCACTCACTGTCTCTTATCACATCAATTTCAGCCCATTCCAGCTCACCTAGAGGCTTCTATGTAATACTTCCTTCACCTGCGTGTCTGCCGTCATTTCATTCTCTTTTCTGCTTCCTTGCTATGCTCATCTCGATCTCTGCATTTAGTCCTCCCTTTGAGGCCTCTTCCCTATTCTCAACTTCACACTCTTTACCATGCTGCCCCCTCCTCCTGGGCTCTAGTTTTATTTGCATAACAAGTGCCAACAGTGTGCTAGGAACTTCTTTGTCTTGTTTTTGACTTGCTAGTCCTGTACAGCAAAGTCTGCGAGGAGTTTCTAGTATCATCAGAGAGAGCATGCACACAAACCCAGGTCAGTAATGGTGATCTGAATATGAGAAAATAAATGGATTTGTACCCTCTTTAGTTTCTTTGATGTATAAGGAAGGCCTGAGAGGTTGTTTTTTCTGCCCCCACCCACCCAAAAAAGTCACAAATGTCAAGTTATATTTTCCCATTTCTTGCTGGAAGTCTTGAATGACTCAGCAGTGTTTATGCTGAGCTCTCAGCTGTTAATTGAAGGCGTGTGGTTGCTAAATCTAGGATATAAAGAAACCCTCATTTTGGGGGTGGTGGGAACCTTTCGTGGCTCGTTCATAAAGAATCCACAGAAAGGCACAAACCCATTTTTTTTTCCATCCTTGCTTACTGTCATTACGTTTGTTTGTATATGGAAATAATTCAGGAATTTATGGGGCAGATAAGAAGAAAGCATAATGCTGGAGGTCAGTCGTTGAAAGAACAAGTTCCAGGGCTATCATTACATTGTTAATCTGAATCAATATTCTGGCTCATAACAATGACCTTGAAACAATCCATTGCATGGCTCCTTGTTTGCTTCTGATGGATTTATATAGGGTTGTTTTTTAATCCGGGGAAACTGCTATGGAATTATTTGGTATTTGCTGTGAAAACTTCAATACACAGAACACATTTATTATTATTTAATTTGTAACCCTTCTGCCAGTTGGAGTCGCCAGCAAATAGGGCTGGGTTCAATATCTAGGGGTTCCTTTTCAACATACAACACAGAACTGACTTGAGCCCACACCGAGTAACCTGGCACAATTACACACCACCCATTGGGTGCCTCTAAGAGGCAATACTTCCTCTCTCGCAAGCACAGAGTCTGAGTATAGAATAGAACATTTTAATAAAAAGGGGGGAAGTAACCTCACATTAACTTGGGAAAATGCTGCAAGAAGGATTCATAAGCATAAAACCGGGAGCAAAACACCCACCCTAGAGTACGTTGGATAGTGTCCTTTTGCCTCAGGTTAAGTCCAACAACCAAAAGCTCCTTTAATGTGCCCCTCCCTTCTCCTGCACAGTTGTTGTCCATGGTCAGTGAAGACCCAGAAGTCAGAGGTGCATCTGTGTTAGTTCACCTGCCAACCTTGGAGGGAAAGGGGAAAGGCACCTTGCTTGCTTCACTGTCCAGGCACTCACTCTGGCATCAGCCACTCTGCCAGCTGCTCGCCACACCACATGCTCTGGAATGTCTTAAGGTCCCACCACATAACAGCTGTCAGTGATTTCCGCTGGTAATGGGGAAACCTCACTGCTAGTGCAGACTGGGCAGCCTCTTGCATCAGACACGCTGCCCAAAGCAAGTCTAATGCTTAGACCTGGTTATCACTGTCTTCAGCTCTATTGGTCTGCACCAAAACACTCAACTGAGTCTTAATCCACTCTGTGATTACACATTGGAGAGAGGAAGGGTCAAATGGTGTCTAGGATCCTTAGGCAGAGCCCACACCACCAGGTACAAATATCTGTCTCAACTCCACTGTTCTTTGACACTCTTGTTGCCTGTCTAGCGAGTGCAGTTTAGTTGAGGGTGAGTTCCTCAATCAGGGTATGCCAAGCACAGTTCTGATGCCCTTGATTCACACAACAAGGATAACAACCCTTTATTATAAGGGTTTTACAAGGTAACAAGCCTTGTGGATAGGGGGGAAGTGATAGAAGTGGTGTATCTTGAATTTAGTAAGCCTTTTGACACTGTCTCTCATAAACAAAGTAGGGAAATCCAACCTAGATGGAGCTACTATAAGGTGGCTGCAGAACTGATTAGAAAACCACTTCCAGAGAATACTGATCAGTGGTTCATGGTCAAGCTGGAAGCGCATATCGAGTGGGGTTCTGCAGGGATCAGTTCTGGGTCCAGTTCTGTTCAATATCTTCATCAATGATTTAGATAATGGCTGAGAGTACACTTATAAAGTTTGCGGACGATATCAAGCTGGGAGGGGTTGCAAGTGCTTTGGAGGATAGGATTAAAATTCAAAATGATCTGTACAAACTGGAGAAATGGTCTGAAATAAATAGAATGAAATTCAATAAGGACAAATGCAAAGTACTGCACTTGGGAAGGAACAATCAGTTGCACGCATACAAAATGGGAAATGACTGTCTAGAAAGGAGTACTACGGAAAGGGATCTAGGAGTCATAGTGGATCACAAACTAAATATGAGTCAACAGTGTAAACACTGTTACAAAAAAATCAAACTTCATTCTGGGATGGATTAGCAGGAATGTTGTAAGCAAGACACGAGAAGTAATTCTTCCAGTCTATTTCGTGCAGATTGGGCCTCAACTGGAGTATTGTGTCTAGTTCTGGGAGCCACATTTCAGGAAAGATGTGGACAAATTGGAGAAAATCCAGAGAAGACCAACAAAAATGATTAAAGGTCTAGAAAACATGACCCATGAGGGAAGATTGAAAAAATTGTGTTTGTTTAGTCTGCAGTAGAGAAGACCGAGGGGTGACATGATAACCGCTTTCAAGTACATCAAAGTTGTTACCAGGAGGAGGGAGAAAAATTGTTCTCCTTAGCCTCTGAGGATAGGACGAGGAGCAATGGGCTTAACTTGCAGCAAGGTCAGTTTAGGTTGGACATTAGGAAAAACTTTCTGTCAGGGGGGGTTGAGCACTGGAATAAATTGCCTAGGGAGATTGTGAATCTCCATTGTTGGAGATTTTTAAGAGCAGGTTAAACAAACACCTGTCAGGGATGGTCTAGTTAATATTTAGCCCTGCCATGAGTGCAGGGGACTGGACTAGATGACCTCTGGGGGTCCCTTCCATTCCTAGGATTCTATGATTAGCCTTGCCCAAAATAACAAGGTGAGTTGTGATCCAACACTAGTGAAAAATGATCATTTGAGCAAAGCATTGCAGTCATGCTGCGTGCCTAGGCAGAATGGACGTATCTGTGCAAACAAGGTGGGTTCATGAAGCCTTCTTCCTCAGCTCATCACTAAATATCAGGGGAGAGCTCAAATGCAGACCCTGCTTACAAATTGATTGATTGTATTTTCATAGTGCCTAATTGCCCTAGTTCTGGGCTGGGACCTCATTGTGCTAGATGCTGTAAATATATATAACAAAAAGACAGTATCTGCCCCAAGAGTTTACTGTCCAAGCGTAAGGCAAGAGGCAGCAAATTGATGCAGATTGATAGAGTACAAGGTAGTGATCTCAACACACCAGCATCCTAGGGTCTTAGTTAGTATTTTCTGCAGAATTTTAGATTGTTTAACAACATTACTAGCCCTTTGTCTGTGAATAAATCCTTAATGTGAAACTGATGTAGAGCTGCCTTGTAGGGTCTGCAGACAGCTAGCTGCCTTCAGCTCAGTTGGATGTTAAACTTTGAGGCTGAATAACAAATAAAATATCAACATTACTAAATTATCAGCATACCTAGAAACCTTTAGATGATACACTTTATCCAGTTGGTTTTATTTGAAATTAAATATTGAATTAAAATTTTCTAACTTTAAGATGCAAATCCTTGAAGGTCTGTCAAATATTTGATTTTTATTCAAGAACTGACATTGAAAAAAGGGATTTTTTTCTACTTTAGCAAAATGTATTGGGCCAAATGTATTCCTGGTTAACTTATTTACTTCACTGGAATTGTTAAAGAAGTTATGTATTTGACCCAGTATTTCTAGCTGGCTAACTACAATGTCACCTTCAGGAATGGGGTGCTAAAACAGACTGTCGATCCTGCATACAATATGACAGTTAAACTGTGCTGCCTTGCTTATTCAAATTGATAAACTAAGTATTGCCTCATAGATGTAATGTGAATATGCATCAACTGCTTGACAATTGCATAATCAAACTTCCTTTTTTTGAAATTCAAACATTGGTATGTCAGATAAAAGCCCGTTCAAATACACATGTGTAGCTCAAAATGTGATATCCAGTGGACTACTAGTTTTATGACAATTAGCTACATTAGGAAATGTATATTCCTCTAACTTTCCTATTGTAAGATTGTTGCTTTTGTGAATAAGTTGTGTGACGGGGCAAGGCCAGAGGGCTATAGGAAAGTGGTAAGGAACCAGTACGTTAGCCCCAGGCTAAACAAATCCCTGATACCTTATGGCAGTTGCTCCAGGTTAATCAAGACACCTGGGGCCAATTAAGAACTTTCCAGAAGGCAGGGAGGTTGATTGAGACACCTGCAGCCAATCAGGGGCTGGCTGAAACTACTCAAAAGCCTCCCAGTGAGTCAGTGAGGGGTGCATGTCAGGAGCTGGGGAAGGAGGTTGCGTGTGAGGAGCTGGGAGCAAGAGGCACTAGGAGCTGAGACTAAGAGGGCGTACTGCTGGAAGATCCTGTGGTGAGGATAAAGAAGGTGTTGGTAGGAGTCCATGGGGAAGTAGCCCAGGGAGTTGTAGCTGTCGTGCAGTTGTTCCATGAGGCACTCCTAAACAGCTGCAATCCACAGGGCCCTGGGCTGGAACCCGGAGTAGAGGGCGAGCCCAGGTTCCCCCCAAACCTCCCAACTCCTGATCAGACACAGGAGGAGTTAACCTGGACTGTGGATTCTACTAGAGGGGAAGATCTCTGAGGCAAGCAAAATCCGCCAATAAGCGCAGGACCCACCAAGGTAGAGGAGGAACTTTGTCACAGTTGACTACAGTGTGCGGTTAGTAGATCTCTGTTAGGTAAATCTCTTAATTGAGTAACACGCATAACTTCTAATAAATTACTGTTCCCAGGGGAACCTGTAGGTTTTAAATAGGTATATCTTTCAAAAAATATTAGCCACTATTTTTGAAACATACCTGTATATTAAACTGAACATTTTAAAATACTTCTTATAACAGTCTTTCACAGCATTAATGAAGTACACCAGTAAATCGGTAATCTGTATTTCTTTAGAAATAACATATCATTATTTTTGTTTAATTAAATGTCTATAATATTACCAAAAGAAATAATAATACTCTAGTCCCTTTAACCAGTTTTAATCAATAGAGATTATCTTTTATTTAAATCAAAGGCATCTTGTAGCTCTTCTCAGGGTATTGGATCAAAACTTCATTATGCAGTATACGAACATGAGAAAAGGGACTTAAATCTTGCAGAGCACCATCCATCTGATAGGTATTAAAAGGCTTAGTTCAGTCACATGAAAGCACGCACTGCAAATGCTACACCAGGGTTGTCTTACCACCAAATGGTAATTAGACCTTTCCTCTTGGACAGGAGCACAAGCTGATTTGCTTTGTGGCTTTAAAATTTTCACTAGTTCACATAATAGTTAAGATTAGGCATTTATTAAGGGATAAAGACTGCTTTGCATCTCAATATTGCTTTCATTCAACAATGGCACAACCGTTGCTGAACATATAACATCTACAAGCATGGCTTTTCTTGTTCCAAATCTGATTTCCCTCCTCCATACCACAGGTTCTTGTTTCCAAAATTGTTCACATGCTCTTATGTCCTGATGGGCTGTAGAGTCTCAAGATAAAACAACTTGTAATGTGATACACTATTGTAACTAGGTTTTATTTTTAAATGATCTTTTTTATTAAGGCCAGCAAGTCAACCTAGTTCATGTTTTGCAGTAAACATGGTCTAGAAGGTAATCTGATTCTTTACATATACCATTTTTTAAAATCCCCCATTTCTCAGTAAAACTTATTTCTAAAACCTAGATCATTTTGACACACAGATAAATTACTAAAGACTATTAGTTTTGCAGATCTGCTTTAATCACAAGATGGAAAGAGATGCAATGTGGTAGAATCAAATTTGGTTAGTAACACAAAGAGGAAATAATGAGACTAAATGTTAATTAATGCAAAGGTGAAGTTGAAAGTCTAAACAAAATTAGAACGGGGAAACAGTTAAAATACAGGTGGGTTTTTGGTGTTTTTTGGGTTGGAGGTGTGTGAAAAGTGACTTCATAGAAATGGCATTTTAGGGTTGCATGTTTAATGATACATTACACGTACAGAACCATAATTTTAAATGCAGAATGTTGCTTGGGTTACTTGAGTTTTCATAATAGGTGTTCTCCAGTATTTATTTTTGAAGGCAAAGATACCATTATATTGTGGAATAAAAATTGGTTTTATTTAGCACTTTTAAGCTTCCACAGTAATGAAATAGATATTAATAGTGTGATTGTTTAGGCAAAACACAGCAGCTGTTGTGTGTTCAACAATAGCGCATGCAAACCCTTGGACACTAGGATCTGCTTTTTGGAATACAGATAACTAACACACTGATTTTATTCCTCCTCCTTTTTCTTAAATGACTTGGAATCTTTAATTTGCAGAATGAAGGATTTTAATTTACAGTGCATAGCATCACAGACCAGAAAAGACTATTAGGATCATCTAGTCTGACCATCTGCATAAGACAAGCCCATATAATTTCATCCAGTAATTTCTGCAGCTTCTGATTGAGTTACACATATGATATCTGTTGTAATTCATGGAGGTGGTTTGTGATGAGAAGGTGCAAAGTAAAATTTCAGCAGTGTTTAGAGTGGTGTTTACAAAAGCTGAAGTACAATTAAATCAAACCACATTTCAAACCTGCTTATCAAAAGGATGCTCGTTTACCATTTCTAAGTATGTGAAGCAATAATAGGGAGTCATGAATGTCATGCATATCCATAACATCAGTGTTCTAAATGAGAGACTTGCCAAGAGATCTGAGCAAATTAAAGCTGTTGTAGGGAATGGTCCAGGAGGTATTTGCGCTCAGAAAATCTTATTACATGCCATTTGGTGCCCTCCTAGTGGATTCAAAATGTTCTTTACAAGACAGAGAGAGTCAGCAAAGGCTTAGAATCTAAAAACAGATTAACTACATTAGAGTTGGGGAAACACGAATACTGCAGGGTGGGGGTTCTCAAATCTTTTTGTAGTTTGCACATCTTAACAGATAGATGGGGCAGAGTGGGAAGGAGTGGCAATGAGACATTCAGTCTCAACATCATGTGGATACTACAGCAATTGCTTACACAAAAATTAATATTAGGAAAGAAACTGGACTTTAGCAGCTGGGTTTAGGAGAGCCAGCACTGTGTGACCAGCCAGTTCTCCCAGTCCCCAGATTATCAGAACGTGCTTCATAGACTACCAGTGGTCCATCATCCACAGCTTGAGAACAACTAATGCAGCATGCTGTAAGAAACTCATCAAAAGAATCTATACAGATTCAGAAGCTCTTGTTGACAGTGACTATTACATTTTTAGCCTTGGAAGGCCTGCAATTAACTGAAATACAATATTGTCTTTACCTACAGAGCTGCTTATCTTTGTATATCACAGCAGATATTTTTGTTTAGAAGACGGTAGTGAAGGGGGGCCTTGATCTCAGGCTGCCTAAATGTACAGTAGTTTGTGATGAGGCGCAGCAATGGCTTCCTGTAATAAAGTCAGCAATTTCATGTAGCACTTTATCCCACTTTGTATTATATCAGTTTTGCAAAGAATTTCGGCTGTTTGAGCTGCTTTCATACGGTCTACCCCATACGAACTTTATTGAGTTCAGCAAAACATTCTCTTGGTATCTTTCCCATAGCCTTGGCTAACAGTGCCTGAGAACAAGTGCAGGCAGTGTGGGAGAAGCTAATCTTTGAGAAGCATAACAGAAACTTGTTTTCACATGGCTGAATGGGTCAGGGAAGTGCCCCAGGTAAAACTGAAAATAATGTATCTGTGAGCTGGAAGGAAGCCTCAAAGCATTTCTCCCCATTCACACTCAGCTTTCACAGGCTTGTTTTTGGAGATGCATCTGAAAACCTTTTTGCTGCAAGAGGTGTCTTCAGACAGGAAGTGCTATAAGCCTTCATTTAGGAACGTGATAAAGATACAAGAAAACGCTGTGACCGGTTCAGTCACAGAAACCCCCTTGGGACTGTCATCTGATGTGTTGAGACTACCTCTGAGCCCATTTTCTCTGCCAGTTTGGGCCTCCAGAACCCTGCCTTGTTGAGCCAGGCACGCCAGTCTGCTCCAACACAGACCCAGGGTCTGAACCACGTGCCCCAAAGCTGCAGACTTAACTCATAAATTGTCCGCCCTCTATAACACTGTTAGAGAGAGATGCACAGCTGTTTGCTCCCCCAGGTATTAATTACTTACTCTGGGTTAATTAATAAGCAACACTGATTTTATTAAATATAAAAAGTAGAGTTTAAGTGGTTCCAAGTAATGTCAGACAGAACAAATAAGTTACCAAGCAAAATAAAACAAAACACGCAAGTCTAAGCCTAATACATTAAGAAACTGCATACAGGTAAATCTCACCCTTAGACATGTTCCAATAAGTTTCTTTCACAGACTGGACTCCTTCTTTGTCTGGGTCCAGCAATCACTCACACCCCCATAGTTACTGTCCTTTGTTCCAGTTTCTTTCAGGCAGCTCTTGGGGGGTGGAGAGGCCATCTCTTAAGCTAGCTGAAGACAAAATGGAGGGGTTTCCAGGGGCTTTTATATTTCTCTTGTGGTTGGAAACCCCTTTGTTCTCCTGTGCAAAATCACAACAACAAGATGGAATTTGTAGCCACCTGGGCAAGTCACATGTCCATGAATGATTCCACTTTTTGCAGGCCGACACTATTGTTTACATGTTAGTTTGAATGTTCCCAGGAAAGCTCAGCTGTGGATTGGCGTCTCCCAAAGGCCATTGTCAGTTAAGTGTTTCTTGATTGGGCACTTACTGAGAATAGTCCTTTCTCAAGAAGTTGACCAAATGCTTCACTGAGGCTACTTAGAATCAAACGCTTTGAGATCCAAGTACATAGCCAATATTCATAACTTCAAATAGAAAAATGATACACACATACAGACAGCATAATCATAATGGGCAAACTACAACCTTTCCATAGACCCCCCACTTGACCTCCTCTGTACAAGACCTGGTGAAACCATAAGACCCTGGTTGCAACAATGATCTATACTGTCACAGTTCATGGCAATAACATCACAAACACTTTCCCCGTGGAAACCAAATGGAGGTCAGGATAAAGTTAGCTTTATTTCTCCTCTAAGTGGAAATAAAGTTAGGCCCCAATCCTGCAAGGAGCTCCAGATGGGCAAATCCCTGCATCTGTGTGGTGCCACATTGACTCCAGTCACATTTTTGGCCTGCGTGGGGCAGAATTGGGGCCTTAAACATTATTCTGTCTGGAATGAACTCTTGTCTCTGCTCAACAACTACAGTTTGGGGAGACTTGATTACTAGGTCCACCCTGCCAACTCCTGATGTGGTTAAAATATGGTTTATTCTTGCAGCATAGATGGAACTGGACTGTGTTTAAACAATGTTGAACAGCTCAACTAAAGTCTAACACTTAGGGTTACCATTCGTCCGGGTTTTCCTGGACAACGCCTCTTTTTTTTTTTTTTGAGCCTCTGTCCTGGCGGGATTTTTCAAAAGTCCAGATTTTTTTTTTTTTAGAGCAGACGCTGCAGCTCAGAAAAAGCCCTGATTGGTCCACTTCCTGATTTGGTTTCTCCTCTGCATTGGCAACTGATTGGTCCATTCCCTCCCTCCTCACCAGAACAGCTGCCGGATCCTGTCCACCCAAGCCCCGGAGTTCTACAGGGAGGTGCTGACTGACAGCTGTTGCTGCATCCTGGGCTTGTGCCAGCTGCCTTACCATCATGACAGAGTGATACTGCCCCCCCCTCCAGTGAGTACCTCTGCCACAGGTAACCCCTCCAGTTCCCACAACTGTACTCCCCCTTAAGCTCCCCCCTCCTAACCCCACAGTGTCCTCTTTTTGGGAACCTGAAATATAGTAACCCTAGACATTGTTAAAACATGGTACCATCTCACCTACACTTCAACACCAAATCATATTTTAACTGTGTAGGAGACTATCCTGTTGTAACGGAGTCCCTAAGCACAGTAGTTTTTGAATTATAAACTAGGCCTTAATTCAGCTGCTGCTTTAACTCACTAGGACAGCATGTACGCAGAGTACCACAGAAACCAGGGAACATTGCTGCAGAATTTAGGTCAAACTTGCTATGGAGTATGCAAGTCCTTTACCATGTCTTAATGAATAACTAATGGTTGACAATTCCACCCAAGATTTCAGTGTTACTAATTAAATTAAGCGTTAAAACCAGATAGGTATTATACTCATTTTAGAGATGGCTAAATTAAAGTATGTAGACGCTAAATGACTTGCCTAAGGTCACAGAGTGAGTCCTTGGCAGAGCTGGGAAATAAGCAATCTTGACTTCCAGTTCTTTGCTCTATCTTCCAGATAACATTGTTGAGGAAGCGAATATCCATAAATTATGCATAATATATGTTTAGGCACTACAGTAATACAAATCATTTAATGTCCAAGGAATCCCTTTGTAAGGAATCTGGAATTTTCTTGCTCTCAGTTTTCACATAGTTTTCACATAGCTTTGCAAATAATAAATTTGCTGGTCCAAATTCTGCCTTGTCTATTTTTCCTCAGGGAATAATTAAGTTACAGACTTCCCTCCCTCCCCCCATCCTAATGACATCATTTCTTTCTTTCTTTTTCTTTCTTCCGCTCATTCCAACAGTACTGCAGGTGATAGAGAATTAATTATCTCCTCCTGCTCTCTCACTCCAAAAAGGTTGCAGAATTAGTAGGAGCAGAAATAGTCTTAAGCATGATTCTTAAATACCTTTTAAGATACAGAAGGCAAGTGGAGCTTTCGGCCTGACTGTCAATAGTTAGTAAATGTCTGATAGCTTATTGTTTCCTGCTATTCTGCATAACCAGTAAGTGCACAGATGTCAATAATGACTAGTAAATTTATAGAGCTAACTTATTTCTCTTCCAGGTATTTTTACTGATTTATTGATACATAGGAGAATGGCCTTGTGACTATAGCAGAGGACAAGGAATTGGAAGAACTAAGTTCTATTCCCTGCTCTTCCTTGCACTTCCTGTGTAACCCCTGGGTAAGTCACAATCTGCAAAATGGGAATAAAATGATGGGATGAGGCTTAATTAATGTTTGTAAAATCGTTCAAGATCCTCCAATCTTGCACTTCCATAGTGCCTTCCCTATGTCTCTGATCCTTGCATGAATTATATAGGTCTGCTCACAAAGAGCCATTGGCAGTACTGGGGCTTCTATTGTAAAAGAAATGCAGTATGACAGAGTATTATGTAAGCGAAGTGTTTCTCTAGCAGATTATTGTCCCAAACACAAGAGTATTCAACACAGAGTACATGTAAACATCAGGTTGGTAATCTGATACAAGACTATTTTTTCCTCCAATCCATATAATACCCATTCTATGATGATGCACTAACACATCACAGGAAATTCTGTACATGCAGTGAACTGGGCACTGGTAGTATGGCAAAAAGTTATTTGCTCATCAATAACGCTTACATGGTTATGGGTAATTATCTGTTCTGGGGCTGGAGCACCCATGGAAAAACAACATGGGTGCTCAGCACCAACCAGCCACCCACCGATCAGCTGTTTGGCAGGCCCTGCTGATCAGTTTGATGCTATGGTCAAAAGAGCCAATGCAGTCCTGGGAAGCATAAACCGGGGAATCTCAAGTAGGGATGGAGAAGTTATTTTGCCTCTGTATTTGGCACTGGTGCAACTGCTGCTGGAATACTGTGTCCAGTTCTGGTGCCCACAATTCAAGAAGGATGTTGATAAATTGGAAAGGGTTCAGAGGAAAGCCAAGAGAATGATAAAGGATTAGAAAACATATCCTATCGTGATCGACTCAAGGATCTCAATCTACTTAGCTTAGCAAAGAGAATGTTATGGGGTAACTTGATTACAACTTGTAAGTATGTATGTGGGGAACAAATATTTGATAATGGGCTCATCAGTCTAGCAGAGAGAGGTCTAATACAATCTAATGGCTTGAAGCTGAAGCTAGACAAATTCAGACTGGAAATAAATTTTTAACAGTGAGAGTTACTCATAGACTTTAAGGTCAGAAGGGACCATTATGATCATCTAGTCTGACCTCCTGCACAATGCAGGCCACAGAATCTCACCCACCCACTCCTGGAATAATCCTCTCACCTATGTCTCAGCCATTGAAGTCCTCAAATCATGGTTTAAAGACTTCAAGATGCAGAGAATCCTCCAGTAAGTGACCCGTGCCCCATGCTGCAGAGGAAGGCAAAAAACCTCCAGGGCCTCTGCCAATCTACCCTGGAGGAAAATTCCTTCCTGACCCCAAATATGGCGATCAGCTGAACCCCGAGCATGTGGGCAAGACTCACCAGCCAGACACCCAGGAAAAAGTTCTCTGTAGTAACTTCTAACATCCCATCATTGACCATTGGTCCTATTTACCATGGATGGCAATTAATTGACCTTTGACTAAGATCATGTTATCCCATCAAACCATCCCCTCCATAAACTTATCTAGCTTAATCTTGAAGCCAGATAGGTCTTTTGCCCCCACTGCTTCCCTTGGAAGGCTGTTCCAGAACTTCACTCCTCTGATGGTTAGAAACCTTTGTCTAATTTCAAGTCTAAACTTCCTGATGGCCAGTTTATATCCATTTGTTCTTGTGTCCACATTGGTACTGAGCTTAAATAATTCCTCTCCCTCCCTGGTATTTATCCCTCTGATATATTTAAAGAGAACAATCATATCTCCCCTCAGCCTTCTTTTGGTTAAGGTAAACAAACCAAGCTCCTTGAGTCTCCTTTCATACGACAGGTTTTCCATTCCTCGGATCATCCTAGTGGCCCTTCTTTGTACCTGTTCCAGTCTGAATTCATCCTTCTTAAACATGAGAGACCAGAACTGCACACAGTATTCCAAATGAGGTCTCACCAATGCCTTGTATAACAGTACTAACACCTCCTTATCTCTACTAGAAATACCTCACCTAATGCATCCCAAGACCGCATTAGCTTTTTTCACAGCCACATCACATTGGCGACTCATAGTCATCCTGTGATCAACCAGGACTCCGAGGTCCTTCTCCTCTTCCGTTACTTCCAACTGATGCGTCCCCAGCTTATAACTAAAATTCTTGTTATTAATCCCTAAATGCATAACCTTACACTTCTCACTATGAAATTTTATCCTATTACTATTACTCCAGTTTACAAGGTCATCCAGATCTTCCTGTAGGATATCTCGATCCTTTTCTGAATTGGCAATACCTCCCAACTTTGTGTCATCTGCAAACTTTATTAGCACACTCCCACTTTTGGTGCCGAGGTCAGTAATAAAAAGATTAAATAAAATTGGTCCCAAAACTGAACCGTGAGGAACTCCACTAGTAACCTCCCTCCAACCTGACAGTTCACCTTTCAGTATGACCCGCTGTAGTCTCCCCTTTAACCAGTTCCTTATCCACCTCTCAATTTTCATATTGATCCCCATCTTTTCCAATTTAACCAATAATTCCTCATGTGGTACTGTATCAAATGCCTTACTGAAATCGAGGTAGATTAGATCCACTGCATTTCCTTTATCTAAAAAATCTGCTACTTTCTCAAAGAAGGAGATCAAGTTGGTTTGGCACGATCTACCTTTTGTAAAACCATGTTTTAATTTGTCCCAATTGCCATTGACCTCAAGGTCCTTAACTACTTTTTCCTTCAAAATTTTTTCCAAGACCTTGCATACTACAGATGTCAAACTAACAGGCCTGTAGTTACCCAGGTCACTTTTTTTCCCTTTCTTAAAAATAGGAACTATGTTAGCTATTCTCCAGTCAAATGGTACAACCCCTGAGTTTAGAGATTCATTAAAAATGTTTGCTAATGGGCTTGCAATTTCATGTGCCAGTTCCTTTAATATTCTTGGATGAAGATTATCTGGGCTGCCTGATTTACTCTCATTAAGCTGTTCAAGTTTGGCTTCTACCTCGGATATGGCAATATCTACCCCCACATCCTTATTCCCATTTGTCATGCTGCCACTATTCCTAAGCTCCTCATTAGCCTCATTAAAGACTGAGGCAAAGTATTTGTTTAGATATTGGGCCATGCCTAGATTATCCTTAACCTCCACTCCATCCTCAGTGTTTAGCGGTCCCACTTCTTCTTTCTTTGTTTTCTTCCTATTTATATGGCTATAAAACCTTTTACTATTGGTTTTAATTCCCTTTGCAAGGTCCAATTCTACATGACTTTTAGTCTGTCTCACCTTATCCCTACATGCTCTGACCTCAATAAGGTAGGTTTCTTTGCTGATCCCTCCCATCTTCCACTCCTTGTATGCTTTCTGTTTTTTCTTAATCACCTCTCTGAGATGCTTGCTCATCCAGCTTGGTCTAAAACTCCTGCCTATTAATTGTTTCCCCTTTCTTGGGATACAGGCTTCTGATAGCTTCTGCAACTTTAACTTGAAATAATCCCAGGCCTCCTCCGCCTTTAGGTCCATAAATTCTTTAGTCCAATCCACTTTCCTAACTCATTTCCTTTAATTTATTAAAATTAGCCCTTTTGAAATCAAAAACCCTAGTCTCAGATTTATTTTTGTTTATCCTTCCATTTAGTTTGAACTGAATTAGCTCATGATCACTTGAGCCAAGGTTGTCCCCTACAACCATTTCTTCAATGAGTTCCTCACTACTCACCAAAACCAAATCTAAAATGGCATCCCCCCTTGTTGGTTCAGCAACTACTTGATGAAGGAATTCATCAGCTATCACATCTAGGAAAATCTGAGCCCTATTATTATTACTAGCACTTGTTCTCCAATCTATATCTGGGAAGTTGAAGTCTCCCATGATCACACAGTTTCCATTAGTATTTACTTCCTTAAAAACATTAAAGAGGTCTCTATCCATATCCAAATTAGATCCCGGTGGTCTATAGCACACCCCAAGCACTATCCCAGGGGAGGTTCTAGTAGTCTTCTTCCCCAATGTGATTTTTGCCCAGACAGACTCTGTCTTATCCATCCCATCACTTTTTATTTCTTTATAGTCTACCTCATCATTGATATACAATGCTACTCCCCCACCTTTACCTTTATTTCTGTCTTTCCTAAACAGCACATACCCTTCAATACCTGTACTCCAGTCATGACTACTATTCCACCATGTTTCGGTTATTAATCATTGGAACAGTTTACCCAGGGTCGTTGTGGATTCTCCATCACTGACCATTTTTAAATCAAGATTTGATGGTTTTTCTAGCGGATCTGCTCTAGGAATGATTTTGGGAGTTCTATGGCATGTGTTATACAGGGAGTCAGACTAGATAATCCCAATAGTCTCTTCTGGCCTTGGAATCTATGAATCATGATACAATTCTTCAAATAGCGGACTATCCTGTTTTTGTTTTTATTGTGGCTGTACCTTCTATCTCTGGAGTAGAGATTTTTTTATATCTAACAAACTCATGCATCCAAGCCCTCCTCTTCTCCCTCCAGCAGGACTGAATCTCTAACACTGCAGCAGCAAAACCCCTAAGGCCGTAGTCCCCAAACTTTTTATGTCGTGCCCCCCAAACCCGTAATGGAATCTGTCCACACCCACCTGGGATCCAGCGTCTGGAGTCAGGGACCCAGGATTGGGGCCAGGAGTGGAGCTGCACTGTGGTCAGAGCAGGGGGCCGAGGCTGGGACTGGAGCTTGGGGCAGAATGGGGCTATGTGGTGCTCCTTCCCTGCTCCCTGTGGGGGCTGGCCTGGACCCCACTGTGCCACCTCTGAACATTCCTCCACGCCCCCCTATAGGGACACACCCCATAGTTTGGGGACCATTGCCCTAAGGTCTACACCATGTGTATGAAATGAAGTCCAGGAGGGGCTGATCTTTTGGTGGGGCTCTGTAGTGTTTGGATTGCTAAGAGTTGTCACAGCATTTTGGTACTTAAAGTATTAAGTGTGCATAGTATCTACTCAGAACTGTCAGATATTTGTGCCATTATCGATCATAATGCTACTGTAAGGGGACTGTTATCCCCTTACTAACATTCAGTGGGGGTGTTTTGATTGCTAGCTCCCAGTACCAAAAGAGGAAGGGTTGACGGGAAATCAGGGCCCTGAGACTGACAGTCCCCAGGGGCAATGGGGAGAGGGCAGTGCTCTAGGTCAGCCTGATTGACAGGGCGGGCAGGCGAATCAAGGAGTCAGGAGGTCAGGGTGGATCCCGTCCTCCGTGTGAGCTGGAGTGGGGCCGAGCTGAGGAGAGGGCAGAGGCCAGAGCTGAGCTGGGCCAGCTCCAGAGGGGCCAGAAAAGCAGCCCAGAGAGACAGACCTGCCCTGGGAGCAGAGGTGCAGCCCAGGGGGAGTGGAGCTGCCCTGGGAGCAGAGCAGCAGCAGCCAGAGGGGCCAGGGCAGCAGCCCAGGGAGCTGGAGGCAGAGCAGCAGCAGCCGTGCTGAGGCAGAGGAGCTGGAGCTGAGGCAGAGCGGTGGAGCTGGGGCTGGAGCCGTCCGGAGCCGGGTGTGGTGAGCAGCTGGGGAGAGCGAGGGGGACCCTGGGCAGTGGGCCCAGCGCAGGGAGAGGCCTCAGCCAAGAGGCCCTGCAGGCCAGACTTGCAGGGGATCTAAACCCCGACAGGGCGGGGGCGACACTGGAAAGAAGGGTCCTGCCACCCAGAGCCTGCGAGCGTGTGGCCACCGCCAGAGCAAGTATCCAAGCCACAGCGTCCCTGCAGCACAGCCAGGGCCTGAGAAGGAGCCTGGGACCTACAAAGGAGCAAACTGAACTGCCCTGACATTACAGAGACACTGTTTGTGATGTTCCCTGCCACAGAGGGGGGCGATGTGTTTTCTTAACCTTTCCCATTTTTCCTTATTCATTTTAAAAGTTAATTGTTGATTAAATCATTTGCATTTGCTTTAAATTGTATGCAGTGATCAGTGGGTCAGGAAAGCATCCTGTGCAGAGAGAGTACCCCGGAGTGGGGACACCCTAGCCTCTGACCTAGGTGACCACAGTAAGGTTGGGGGTTGAGCCCCCCAGAAATCCTGGGCCCAGCCTTGTTGGGGTTACGAGGATTCTGCCAGACAGGAGAGTGCAAGGGGAGTCCTCGAGGGCAGGGAGGCCTCTGGGTAAAGGAGGTGGGAGCGGGGACTCGGATCCTTCTGCTAGCCCATTTCACCGGGGTAGTGCAGAAACGAGGAAAGTTCCCCACAATAGCGGGACTATTCCCCCGCTTACACTACAAATACCTACACATCTCCAGGAAACCTGTTAGGTCCCTAAACCTGCAGTATACAGCATAGCTGCTATCTTCCTTCCAGATAAAATATAACCAGTACCAATTAGGCGTTTAAAACTACTACTAGAATAATGGAAAGTTCCACTTTCTCCCCAGGTGACTCACTAATTAATAAATCCCTGGGACTCTGCCTCAGGTGCCAAAACGTCCAGTGTCAATTTTCAAACAGACATAGGAAGACCATGTACTTTACCTAGGTGTTAGGGGATCCTATGGGTAGGGGTCCCTGCCCTAGGGTTAGGGTTCCTATGGGTAGGGTACTTGGAGCTAGGGTCAAGTTTCCTGTGGGTAGGGCAGACAGCATTTGTTAACTTTTTTTTAATTTTTTTTTTTCTTCTCCTAGCCGGAAGCACGTTTGTGAATGAGATTATAGATGTGCATGAAGAAATGAAAAATATTGTCCAGTAGATGCACTGAAAAGTTTCTTTTCCATCCCTCTCTTGGAGTAGGAGAGAAAAAGGGAGGCCTTTCTTAAGGTAAGCCCAGATGGTGGTATGTTCCCAATGTGCTTATAAGGAATGACAGGGATAATTCAATACAGAACTGTTGTGGAGGTCCATGATACTAGATGAATGGAAGTCACAGCAGGGGTGGAGAAGTATAGCATCATGAGTCCCTGTATACTTGTGTTCTCCTTTAGATCTCTAGAGGACCAAAGAATTGTCAAAGTAGGCCCTAACCGGGTAAACTGAATTCTGTAAAAATAATTCAAATGGGGCTACCAAGTGGTGGGCTCCTAAGACAGGAGAAGAAAGCAGGGTTGTATATGTACTGTCAGTCATTTTGGAAAACTTGATAGTGAGTACAGTGCAGTGTCTTTATTCCCTCTACCTGAAGATTAACTTCCTTTTACTGAAAATGTGAACCTGCCACCTGGAAAAGTGAGGATACATCTGTAGATGAACATTAAGGAGCTGTTCATCACATGTAGTGTTTTTCTGAAGTTAATGTAGATCTCTATGCTTTCTAACACATTGCACTTTAAGCACTAGGAATATAAAGCTCTTGAGCTTACAAAAGATTTGATCCATGGACCCCCACAAAATCCTGCTGGTGTCCTTAGATTAGACCACTGCCAAAGCAGAAATACCACTCCACAAGGGCTTTCCCCAAACTTGTAGACTTTTTGTTTCTACAGCATGCTTCATCGGAGTGTGTTGGTGCTTCACATACACTGAAGTACACATGAAGAGGTGTAAAAGCCATCTGGTTCGCCCAGGAGGCCCTTTTGTAGGAAGGTTTTGGTTCTCTGGGGAAGTTTTTCCTTTTGTATAAATTAATATCTCCCCTGTCCCCGTGATGTCCTGAGCAAGAGACCCAGCTGAGCCAGGGAGAGGTCTGAAGGTTTTAGAGTTAACAATATTGCCAACCTCAAATGTTCAAAAATCTTGAGTCAGGCTCACCAAAATCATGAGATTATGTAAAAATAATAGGTTTTATGTTCTTTATTTGCCTTCTGTTTTTTGAGCTTTCACTGTGGTCACATTTTGAAGCTTTCTCCATAGCTACAAGGGCTGGAAACTTACCTCATTTTTAAGAATGAAGGCTGAGATCATCACATATTCACTTGACTCCAGGAGCTGGGGCTTTAAGGGAAACAATAATTATCATGAGACTGGTGACAAAATCATGAGAGTGGGCAACACTGAATAAACTCCTGCAAAGGTTCACAGGCAGGAGGAAGGAGCATTGAGTTAATATGGGCCACGCCTTTGGGCGTTCAGCTCAAAATTGAGCAGTGCATGTTGGATCCTTCCCCCATCCAGAAGAGAGAGAAGAAAAAGATAAGGGCAGTTGCTTCACTTCATGCAAACTGTGTATGGGGCCTGGATTTCAGGAAAAGTGCCAGTCCAGCCTATCTACCTTTTGGGAATCTTTGGCCATCCTTAAAATACAGTAATTGCTATTCAAGACCCAAATATTTCCTCACTTCCAGAGCTACTGATGGAAAGTCCTTCATTAATTATCCCAGGGATTCATGTGTGCTAGTGGTGACTTTCTTCTGCTCCACCCTAGCACATGTGAATTTATGCAGTAAAATGTAGTCAGACCTGCTTGTTGCCTAACTCTTCACTTGTCCCTTTCAGGTCTAGAAGTGTCATCTTGGGCTTGGCTCAGAGAAACGTCTTCTGTTGTAATATTGTGACACATGTTGGAATTCAGTGTTTGGAATATACCTAATGACCCTTGTTTGGGAGATACTAATTTATACAAAAGGAAAAACTTCCCCAGGGAACTAAAACCTTCCTGGAAAGTAACTTGACACAAGCAGATGAAGTGCCCCTAAAATTGAATAGTCTATATCATAGCATCATGAGACAGGCATGATATCTTAACCTTTCTTCCTCTGGGTGGGAGAGGGTTAAGCAGAACTGCTTCCCATCACTCTAATCTGGTGTCAGGAATAAGGCCCTGCAGCTGTGCCTGCTCAGACTCCTGAAAGTCTGAGGCGTCAGCTAAGCTGCTTGATAAACTGCCCTGCCTGATTCACTGAGGAAGCTAGCAGGCCGGATCTTAAGCTAAGCAGTAGCTTTTTGGCTGGCTCAATGCACAGGCCTGTGAATTCTCTGCCTCACTCCAAGCCCTGCTTTGGCCCTACTCGAGCCTAGACCCTGCCCTGCACCTCGCCTTGTTCCAGTCTTGTCCCAACTTCGCTCCTGCCTCTGAACCAACCCTGCTCCTGCCTTCTCTGACTGCGGGTCTGTCCCTTGGCTCCAATTCCTTGCTCTGGCTCTGCCTTGATCCTGAGCTCTGGCATTTGGACTCTGACTGCTGTTCTTATCTCTTGCATATCTAGGCCTGACTTCTGCTCTGACTATTAGACCTGACTATTTACAACCTGGTCTTCTGACACATGGGCTGCTTTAGCCCTGGTTAGCTACAGAATGGAGGTTTATTAACATTTACTTTTACAGAGGACTTCTCTCATGTGCTATGACTAAGGCTACGATTTTGCCACGGAGGTTGCGGAAGTCATGGAGGTCTTTGGAAGCCATGGATTCTGTGACTTCAGCCCTGGCGGCTGGGAACTGCGGGGTTCCGCCACCTCCCGCAGTGTCAGGGAGCTGTGAGGTACCCCAAGCTGCCATGGGTGTGGGGAGTAACCCGCAGCTGCCTGCCAGCTGCTGTGGGGAACAGGGGGACCCCCGCAGCTCCCAGCCATGGTGGTGGCGGCAGTGGGACCTCTGCCACTGGAGGGAGAGGGGACCCCAGGAGCCCTGAGCCTCCATGGGTGGTGGGGGGCCCCCAGCGCTCCCAGCCACTCTACAGCTACCCAGTCCCTTCCTATATTATCATGGATATTTTTAGTAAAAGTCAATGACAAAATCTTAGCCTTCACATGGCCCTTTACAGTTTCAAAACATCCTTCTTAGAAACAAGACCCAATGGACAAGTGATTCTCAAGGTGGGTTGGAAATGAGCAGCCAGACAATTGGCCCTAAGTAATGGTGACTGTACCATTCTAGAGGGATGATGTGAGCACGTGTGCAACAGATTAAATGGAAAGGGGAGTCTGTTTAGTAATAATTTTGCCATGTCTACAGGCATGCTAGGTACCCTACAAAACACACAATTCGCCCACGACCTTGCTTTGTAAAGCTTACAATCTAGAGTTCATACAGGCATAATGAGCAATGGTGCGCACAGCTCCAAAGAGGAACAGGGAGGGGTAAGGTGGGTCAGAGTTAAATTAAGAAGATCATACAGTGACTGAATTAGTTCTGGTATGCTGCTTGGTAAGGTTTGATCTAAACATCATGTAGTTCAGCAGTTCTTAACCACAGGTCTGGGGCCCCCTGGGGACTGTGAGCAGGTTTCAGAGGATCCTTCAAGCAGGGACAGTGTGACTCGCTGGGGCCCAGGGCAGAAAGCCAACACCCCACCATGGGGGGCTGAAGCCTGGGGCCCTGAGCCCTGCCACCTGGGGCTGAAGCAACTTAGCATCGCGGGACCTCCTATAGCATGGGGCCGTGAGCAATTGCCCTGTTTGCTACATCGTAATGCCAGCCCTGGCTTTTATATGCAGAAAAACAGTTGTGGCACAGGTGGGCTGTGGAGTTTTTATAGAATGTTGGGGAGGAGGGTTAAGAAAGAAAAAGGTTGAGACCCCCTGATGTAATTCACACCTTTGTAGGTTTCATGGGAGACATTAACTTTTGTAGAGGGATTTGATGAGGAGAGAGTGATTGGGTAGGTTTTGGAAGGGCCTTCCATATGTAAGGGTCAGCATGGAAGAAAGTAGAGTTGCCTGTGGGAGGAGGAAACAAAAATAAATCCAGGCACAGTGAACTGGTATTAATCTTGCAAAAACAAAATGGAGTGGCTGCACTGAGGGACTTAAGCAATAAAAATGTCTTCACCTCTATACCAGCATGAATGACTGTTGCACTTAAAATTGGGGAGGTTGAAGGAGAGTTGTATTCCTCTTTTGTTCTTCCCCAGCAAAAGGGGACAAATAGAACTGTTTTCTACAGTTCCTTTCATACTCTGGGGCAACCTGGATTACTTTACAGGAACAAGTTAAATGCCAGCAAAGGGGAAGTTAACAAAAATGCATGTCAAGGCTCAAAATTTCTACTGGGTGTCCCAGGGCAGGTATTTTTGGGCAGAACACATGTTTTCTGAAATTGTCTGCCTAGTGGGATGTCTAAATTAGTCATGATGGTGGCAAGAGAAGAGAACAAAAGAATAAGCAGAATGAAGGGGAGGTAACCAGTATGAAGTATTGAAGGTTGTGTGGCACAAATTGGGGAAGAGGCGGCTGCTTTCATTTGGTTCCAATAAAATAAGCTAATTTTTCAATAAAATATTTAAGTAGATGAATAGGGGAAGATACTTTTTCTTGGGGGTGGAGGGGAAGAGGAAGAAAACCATAAACAAAAAGAGAAATAGAAAAGTAAAAAAGGTAAAAAGAAGGCATGTGATGCTCCAGCTCTATTAGTGAAATATATTTTGGACATCTTTCCATCATTGTACTTCTGTAAGGAAATCCCCTTAATTTGTGTTTAATTTGAAGGAATTGATGGCAGAATGCTATTGCTGTTATTACTGATCACTTTAAGTAAGCTAGCACAGCAGATATTTTGCATATTTTGTGCTACAGTTTCTGGAAACTCACTATCAATTTCTGAGGGCTATATGTAATAGCATCTTTTTACCTGTGTAGATAAAGATCATCAGCAATCCCTAGCCTGTCCCTGTTCATGGGAATTGGTCACTTGGTTTCTGAATGCAGTCTGACCCTGCGAAGTATGAAGCAGAGATACCTTCCTTGTTATGGGGGTTGGATCCTGTCTTTTCTGCATTTGCAAGACTCTACATTAAGGATATAAAGGAAATGAAAGAATCTAAGCAGGTTCCAGGTATGTGTGCCTGATTTCTTTGGTGTGTATAGAAATGTAATGGGTTTAATTAGTAATGGGTGTTGTAGAACAGTATCAGCTTTACAAAGTTGTGGTCTTAGTTATGGAGCGCTGACTGTCCAAGGATCTCAGAGCTCTTTTTGAATGCTGATGAGTGAGTTCTCAACACTCCTGTGAGGTAGGTCAGTATTGTCTCCATCAGGACAGGTGAGACACAGAGGTCAAAGAACTTGTATTAATTTATGTAGAATTGTAGTGGAAGTGCTGGAAATGGAACTTAGGAGACCTGATGCCTTCTCCATTGTTCTAACTGGTATGAAACATCTCTAAATTTAAGAGACTTGTTTGGCAGAGCAGAAAGGCTTCACTAACTTTCTCTGTATGTGTGTTGCTGGGATCTAATAAAGCTTAATAGTGTAAAAAAAAAAAGTTTTTTGCTATGCTTTTTCCCCCTCAAACCATTTGAAAAAATGTATGGAGGATTTCCAGCATTTTCTTTTATTGCCTTCATGTTGAAAGGTGGTCACTTTATTGTATTTAAATGTTTATAAAGAGCAGTGCTTTTTGTCTGGGCACATTAATAGGTAGTAAGAAATAGGAATGGGCTTTGCCTGTTTGCTTTTTAAATATGAATGAAGGATACTTCATGTATTTGGAAAGCCTTGTGATTCATTCTAGTTTCTGTGCTGACTGTTAAGCCACACCTTTTATTTCCTAACTATTGTTTGAAATTGTATGCTTTCTGTCTGTTTCCTGCAGAGCTCCAGCCAATATGGCCCATATATACATTTTCTAATGCAGTATAGGGCTGACATTGGGTTGCTGTTATCACTAGGAAGAACCTAAACAGGCTGCAGTTTGTTCCATACTGTGGTGGGATCTATGTACCCCAAACTATGTCGGGTAGGACTTAAGACTGTTCTTATGGGGAGGGACAAGGGAAGAAAAACCCATAGAGAAACCTAGAAAGTTAATCAGGAAAACCAGCTAGTCCAGAGTAGGTTTATCTACAAGAAAGACTAGGTACATATATTTATCCCCTTCAATAAAAGAAGGTCCTTGGCTTGATTTACCCTTGAAGCTCTGCTCTTGATTTTTGTTAATATATTAACTTTTCATTGCCAATAGGAATGACACTAGTCTCCTGGAAGCCAAGAACTGACTTTATGTTCCCCTGACCTCTAGTGTTGTGCCCCTAGGGACAACATGGCGTGTACAAGACCCAGCATATTTACTTCTGTGGAAATAGATATGATGGGTGTTTTAAAACCGATTGGGGCAGTGACCAGATATGGAGAGACTGCTGATGGTTAATCCTGTATTTTAAAAATGGGCTATTTGTATTATGGTAGCACCTATAGGCCTAAATCTGAGATAATGTCCCCATTGTGCTAGGTGGTGTGCACACATCGATGAAAAGAATGTCCTTGCCTCCAAACACTTGACAGACTGTCATCTTTAATTACTTAATCTTTTATTGATTTAAAAACAATAATACAGAGACTCTCTCTCTCTCTGCTCTGTATTTGTACAGCACCTAGCACAGTGGGGTCCTGGCCCATGACTGGGGCTCCTAGGTGCTGCTGCAAAACAATTAATTATAGCACACCGTGGAAGAATAAAAAATTAATGAACATCAACAAACACACACTCTCTCTTCTTTTAAAGTCCTAGACAACTACAGCACTTCTCCCTCTCCCATGTATGCTCTTATATTTCTCATTTGTATCTCATGAGGTTTTATTTGAGGGAGATTCCTCATCTGCCACAATATTTTGTCCTTAATCTTATAAACGTGGTACTCATGAAGATGTATCCTCTGCCATGTCAAGATACCACTCTTTTAAAACTGGGGCATGCAAGTTTTCCCCACTTCCTATGGATTTGTCTTTTTGCACAACCAAGGTCATTGCAGTCCTTTGTGTGCATATGTGTGTGTGTGTGTGTGTGTGTGTGTGTGTGTGTGTGTGTATTAACAGACTTTGCAGTCCCATATAAGGATGAAAAGTCATGGAACAAACATAATCCTAATTCTCTTTCTTTGGTGGGGGGTGCACATGTGCACACCCACTATATGAACCATCCCAGGTGCTTTCCAGTATGTCTTTTTTTACACATATCCAATGCCATCGGAATAGAACCATACACAAATAAGTGTTCGATGGGAGGCTGGTGGGGGAACGGGATGGGCAATGTATAAATTTGCTGCCCAAATTCCCCTCCTCTAATGGGTTTCTTAAAGACCAGATGCTGTTAAGTATACAATTGGCTATAAAGCTGTCATTAATGATAATTGGGAATGACTTGGGTCGGCACAAAGAGCAATGGGAGGAAATTAAAAAGTAAACGTAGGCTGAACTTAAGGGAAAACATCCTTGCAGTCAGATCTGTTTGATTGTGGAACAGACTCCCTCGGGAAAGGCCGGAAGGCCCATCACTCAAATGTATTTATGTCGGGATTGTACAGATCACTAAAGAATGTACTGTATGGAATGATCCTGCACTGGCCACTGGGAGTACAGGTCTGTCGCATCTTATGCGTGAGTTACGTTCTGTGCTGAGCGCGTAAAGCGAAAAACCGCATATATTGAGACTCCATTGAGTTGAATGGCGGACAGAATTGCCCGCAGTACTGATGCCGTTTTAAAATGGTTATTTTTCTGTTTTTGGCGACCGCGCAAAGCTGAATTCGCGCATGTTAAATGCGCCTAAGATGCGACTCGCCTGTATGAACTAAATGATCTAATAAGTCTTTTTCCAGGTCTAACTGCTAGGATTCTAGGAAACCATGACTAATCCCTTAGAACAGCACTGGGGAAAAACATGTAAACCCAGCCAGTTTCTCTCCTGTTGTATGTGGTGACATGAAGGCTGAAAACTACCCAGATAAAAGCAGCAATTGTGATGCCCCAGAGGCCTTGAAATGAGAGTGGGTGTCAAACGCAACAACACAATGTAATTACAGCATGGAAATGAGCCTCTTTTTCAGTGTTAAAGTGCAGCTAGCCAGATTACTGACTCTGCAATGTGACAGCACCTTATCAACAAGAAAGGGAAGCTATGAATAGTATAAAAGCAGGTTCACTAACAGCAGTCGTTAAAGATTCTGTGCTTCTATGATTTTGTACTGCTCAGTTAAAGATATAGGGCTCCAGTTTTTAAGCAAAACTTTTAAGATCCCTGACCCTAAAGAGATCAGAGGGCAGTTCCACATGTATGTCCTATCCATTATACCTCTAGTCAGACAGTCTTTGTAATGGGGACAGGGTGATGGCCAGGCTATATACTATATAACTCTATATACAGGCTATATTCTGTATAGTTATACACTCCCTTCTTCCTGTACCTCAGCAACTTTTTCTAGAAGCACAGGCCAAAGTTCTGTCTCTTAAAGACTGCTCAGAAAGCATTACACAGAGCTAAATCTGAGGGTTATAGTATGTAAAACCCAATAAATGGATATTAATAATTTCCAGGGAATTTTCAAAGAGTATTCTGTTTTGCTCAGAAAGTGTAAACATGGTGCACTCAAAACCTTGTAAATAGGTTTTTGGATACTACACAACTTTTAAGCAAAGATACTAGACAGTACATATACCGGTATTTCATATACTCACTTTCCCCCTTTTGTTTCTGTAACAAACATTCAAATACAGGTTTTCAGCATAACATTTTCTATACATTCAATGTATGTTCTATACGTAACATTTGATGTGCACACACATCAAAACGTGTCTCCTCTGATTGTGAGAGATTTCTCAGTCTTTATAGTGTGACCATAGTATGGGATGTGTGTCATCTGGACTTTTCAGCGTTTGAGAAATGGCAGAATCTCAGTCCTTTCAAACACTTCAGAACCCTGTCAGGGGATCTCCACAGCCAGCACCATTCCAGCCTCTGGTTTACTAGCTCAGTGGTTCTCTCAGTTGGTGGTGAAGCAGAAGACTGTAGCCTGTATTCAAAGAGGTGCAGAGACTGAGACCCAATTCTCACAGCAGACAGACACATCTTTTGGTCCTGCATAGATCAGCCACTGACAGTCTACAGGGCTGACGGTAACACTTGTATTTATAACCCCCCTCTCGCGCGTGTGCGCACACACACGCACACTCGCTCTCTCGCTCTCTCTCTCCAGCTCAGCTCTCCAAGGGTGACCCACACAGTTGGGTTGCCCACAGCGAACACATCATATACAGCCTCCAAATAGCTGTTGAACGCATCAAGTCACTGCCACGCCCTGTTCTGGAAACTTCTGGGTCCTTCTGAGTTGCCATGACCTGCTGTCTGCATGTGTGTAGACATCAAGTTTCCACCTAAGATTTATGTCTCCTTCACACTGCTTCTCACCTTTATCTTCTTTCCCCTCAAGAAACAAAGTCAAATGCTGCAGAATAAAGCATGTGAGTTATATCAGAAAGGGTGATAATTGTAGTGGAGAATTTAAAATTTATAAATGTATATAGCTGTTTACCAAGAGCTTAATTGAGAACATCCTTCTCCTCATGCAGGTGACAGGGTGACTGATAGCTGTTAATGGATTTTGATAGCTACCATTCTGAGCAAAGTTTGAACCAGTGACCTAGAGATGGAGAAACTCCTGACTTAGTTCCTCAAACCATCCAGTTAAATAACTCAACAATATAAAACACCAGTATGTTACCCTTTTAAAGAAATGCTGGCAGACGCTGTTTAAATCTCAGTGAGGTGGCTTTCTGTATGTTCTTACAAGGACTGGGAGTCAGGACTCCTGGTTCTATTCCCGGCTTCACAACTTAGTCATTCTGTGCCTCAATGTACCCATCTGTGAAAAGAGCAGAATAACATACTGAGGACTGCCTTTGCACTGTACAAAAGTGGAGCAAGACACAGTCCCTGCCCTGAGATGTTTACAGTGCAACTGAAACATAATGGTGGTAATACTTGCCTATGACAGAGAGGTGGTGAGGTGTAATTACTGTATATAAAGTGCCATGACATCCTTGGAAGAGTTTCTATATAAGCATTAATTGTTGTTTAATCATAAACATAGGGAGAAGACAAAAGGAAAGTGGTTAGTCCTGTAAATGTTTCCTACTTTAGCCCTGACCTGCTGCTGCACAACAAATACACCCAGCTCTGAGATCACAGCAGTGGGTAATTCTTTAAAGCATGTTGTGAGCTTTTATCAGCACAACTTCCATATCAGTTGTGTGGCTAAACACTTGTGCAACACCTTGAAAACTTGCCTGTGACTCAGTAATATGAAGAAGTTAATTCCAGGCCCATTTATGGTTATTGAAGACCTGTTCAGGCTATGTCTCTGGCTACGTAGGATAGGTTATTTTAGGGTTTTAATCAGTTTTGATTTTTTTTTTTTAATTCAACACATTAAACTGACCTCCTGACTGTTGTGTGTGCATTAAAATGTCCCATGTCTTCCTTCCATAAGGTTAGGGATTTGCCCTGGTGTCTTGAGCCAAAACTTTCCCTCTCCAATTCCTAGTTTTGTTCAGTGTGTCGTATGCTAGTTGCCAGCTGTCCACATTTATATGGGTTTGCATCTCAGTGGGGCTGAAATTGAAGATACTATATGCATTTAAAATAATTAGCAGTCCAAGTAGTTTAAATCTCTTGAATTATCTTCTCTCATTTCTATATAGTGTGGTGTTCTGATGGTATGAGCACTACTGCATTCTGTGGTTGTATATATGGTATATCGCATCAGTGTTTACTTAAGCATTTTTAATTTTGTTTCTCGGAAGGTATCGGGTGGTCATAGTGGCTTCTGTATTTCCCAAGTGAATGCTGGGCAGAAGCTGACAAAAGGACTTTGAGGTTTCTCAACATATTTTGATACTCAATAGCGTTATCAAAGTCTGTTTCATAGAAGCACAGAAATGAAGTCTGGAAGGGATATTTTATGAGGGGGACTGGTTGCAGTGGTTAAATGAGCTAGTAGTTTCTCCTGATACCTGCATATTATGCTTCAGAATCTAAGTTGTCTATGTTAAATTGTCCCTTCCTTAGCCCTTTTGGTAGTGGAAAATAGCCTTAAAAATTTAAGATTCAGTGATATCTGCCTCAATCTGCAAACAGCCTCAAACAGAAGTACAGGGAGATGTATAAACTGCTCATATTTATTTCAAAGAACATTTACTATGAAGCCTAATGATGATAAATAAAATCACATTTAACTATTTTTCTGCTAGTCAAAATATTCAAAAAAGGAGAGAGATGATCAAATTATGAAGAGCTGTAGTGTATGACTACAAATACAAAACTATTGACATCTCCTTTTAGCATAGTAAGTGGGTGGAACTAGTACTGTGCCACAGTGTACTCAATGAACTAGTACTACTATTTTTTTCCCATTTAAGTAAATATTAGCTAACTTTAAAACTCATTAAAAGAACAAGAGGATCCTCTTTCTAATGACGCGAATGGCTAACCAACATAGAACTCCTGCAAGCAGTATTCGGTTATACTTAACGGAAATATTCTGTGTCTTTCTCCATAGGTATATTCTTTTATAATGGACATCCAGTAAGACAGGTGGATGTTGTTGGGACAGTGGTCCTAACAAAAGAACGAGATGCCTTCTATAGCTATGGAGGTAAGAAGAGTTTTGTTTCTTAGCATTTCCTGGACTCCAACCTTTGTAACCATTAGAACCTAGAAGTTGCCTCATTGTTTTGGACCATTGTCTGTTCTTGAAAAGACACTTTTTCTTGAATATACTTTTCACTGTTTTACAACACATTTCAGATGAAGATTTCAAAGCACTTTAAAAAGGCAGGAAAGTATTATCCCTGTTTTACAGGTGGGGAAGCTGAGGAGGCATGATTAAGTACCATTGATTTGCTGTGTGGCCTTGGGTGAGTCAGAGCAGGGAATAGAATCCAGGAATACAGACTCTTGTTCTTAACTTGTATGCAAAACTCTTATCAAATGTAAATAGATCTGATGGTTTCTGCAAAGGGGAAGTCACTTCCCTTTTCTCTTTACTAGCTTGAAGGGATCCCTTCTAATTTTTTTTGGCCGCCCCCCCCCCCCCCCCAATGTCTTAGGGCCAGAGTTTTAAAGGTATCTAGGTGTGCAAAAATGCAGATAGGTGTCTAGTGGAATTTTCCCATTGGCAGTTAAGTGGCTAGGAGCTTTTGAAAATCCTACTGCATGCCTATTTGCATCTTTAGGTGCCAAATAGCTTTAAAAAACTGGGCCTTAGCCATCATCCTGTTTTGCAAAGACACACTAATTGGGATTCTGAATGCACCCATGCTGTTTACTGGCCTGAAAAGCTGCTGCTCAATGAGACAAGTCACCTGCTCTCTACCCCACTAGTAATAAAATGTTGATGCTTCCCCAGCACAGCAGTACCTGCATTCATCCACAAGGACCTTCTCCCCTCCACTCCAACTTCTCCCAAACTTCAGACATTTTAACTAACTAGCTTTTTTTTTTTTTTTTCCTTGAACTCCCCTGCCAGGCCCTTGTATTAAATTGGAATTTCTTCTGTAAAGAAGGGCACACTGGAATAGTGATGGCACATCAGGTTGGCTGGGGCACCTGGAGAGAGAAAGGGAGGGATGGGACAGTGGTTATGACATATGCCTGGGACTGGGGAGATCAAGATCCAGTTCCCTGCTCCGCCAAAGTTTTCCTGTATGAGTTTGGGTGAGTCACTTAATCTCTTGTGCCTCTGTTCCCCATCTGTAAAATGGGGATTATAACACTTCCTGCCTCGTAGGGGTGTTGTGAGGAGAGATTAAAGATTGTGAAATACTCAGATGATATGGTAATAGGGGGCCATATAAATACCTCAGATAAGAGATGGAAGGATGATCCGTGGTGAAAGTGAAGTCAGAAACCTAATGAGATCTTGTATTGGACTAAATACTAAAGTGTCTCCTGTGTTTAGGTTGTCTGTCTGTCTGTCTGTCTGTCTGTCTGTCTGTCTGTCTGTCTGTCTGTCTGTCTTCGGCAAGCAGTTGGCATGGTTGGATGCTGCTGTAGTATAATAATAAAAGGATCTAAGTTTGCAAGAACGTTTGAAGGGAAGTGGGGTTCCACATATTGGTCTAAGATAGCTCAAGACATCTGACCAGTGCAGGATACAGAGGAATAAAAACAAAAGAACCTAAGAGAATGTGTGGACTTAAGGTCTCAGATGCTAGATCAACAGGGTTGAATAGAGCTGTCATCTAGCTTGCTCTCCTCCTACCTTTTTGCATCCAGCTCAGCTCCTGTTTTGTTCAACAGTTCTTGGTTTAGCTTTCAGGATACCTGCCAAGCTGCCCCTCCCTGTCCTGTTCTCCGCCTCAGTCAGGCTGACTCCACCAGTGTAAATTATAACTTCTTCATTTCCTGCTCATAACTTTTTACATCTCTCAGCTAAACAGTCTCTGATTGGTGAGGCAGGGAGCAAGTATTGCATCAGCTGTAGTCCCTCATACTGTTTAGTAGTCAACCTCCTCTTTTAAAGGTGACCTGCAAAGGGTAAATGTCCTTGTATTTTTGACTTTCTGATATGTAAAGAAGACCTGAAAGATATTTTTTCCCATCTCTTCCCTTGAACACACACATCTATTTCTGCTTGGATTTTCTATTTATTTATTTAGTCATTCATTCATTAGAAATCTAAGTCTTTTCTACCATGAAAGACTATAGTGACTGAAGAACTTGTGGTGAAATGAGAAAAGGATGAAGTCTGGTCAACAGAGAGGGAAAATACATTCTATCTACTTTTTTTGTTAACTACTATTTAACATCAATATATAGTGAACGTTTAGGAGAAGGGATCTCTGTGATAAAGTTCAGACCCTCCCACCCATTCCATTAAAGTGAGAACTCTCTATATGCATCTTTGAGGCTTCCAAGAAGTCTTTTAGCAAAACCAAGCTTGACTAGACTTGTTGATATTTCTAGACTTGAAGGAAAAAAACCAGAACAAAATACTTGAAAGACAATGCAAAGCCATTTTTTTTGACCTGCTGGCTTGACCCCGTGTAGAACTGAACAGTTTGGTTTTGGGCAGCAGGTTCAAGCTTGGGAAAACTGAGAACAAAGAACTTCTAGGTGGATTTAAACTAGGACCTTGACAGAGGCAGGGAGAGCTAAGGGAACCCAGACTCCAGAGGCTAGGGTTTCTGGGAACTTAGACCTGCCTATGGCCTCTGTCAAGGGATGGCAAGACTTTAGGTAAGATGGACGTGTGTAGACCTTGTGGTGTTTTTAAAATCCTTTTACTCATTAACCATGGAAACAAAGCATGGTGTAACAATACTTCTGTCTTTGGGTCACCATAATCCATTGGTCCTGAAGAGAAGTACTGCAGATACCCTAGAGGTCTAGCTGGGTTCAGTAATTGGAGTCAGTCTGCAAGGTCTTATAGCTTAGGACCTGGTCCAAGAGTGGGAGAATCATGGGATTGTGCCCTGAGTGCGCCTACATTTGATCTGGGAGACGTGATTCCTAGCTTGTGTAGGCATACCTGCACTAGTTCTGCTTAAGCTAGTATACTAAAAATAGCAGTGTAGCTGGGGTAGCCTAAGCAGCAGCTTGGGCTCACTGCTTGAATACATACCCAGGGGGCCCAGATGGGTATGTACTTGGGACAGCGAGCCTGTGCCACTGCTTAGGCTACCCTGGCTTCACTGCTGTGTTTAGCGTGCTGTCTCGAGCAGAGCTAGCACAGGTATGTCTACACAAGCTGGGAATGACCCCTCCGAGCTGAAATGTAGAGAGGTACCCTGAGGGGTGAAGGCATGAAGCCTAAGATCTGAGGAGGGTGCCCTTGGAGGCCAGGGAACGGGTCAGAGTTGCAGCTAGTCCTGAATTGTGACACTTGCATCTCTAGGACAGGATCTTTGTGCTCTGCTCTCTTGTTTACTAAATAGTTTATTTTAAGGAAATTGATGGATGTTGGCTGGACAAGTTCCTTCAAACAGTTTTGTTTTATCTTGATCTATATGGAACAATAAAATCTGGTGGTTTTTGTTTTTTTGACTTCTCCTTCTCCCCAGTTCATTGCCAATGGTAGGACTACAGTAGGTAGTATTGTCTGTCTTACCTGTAGGAGTCTGCGGCTTTTCCTCTTTGTATGAAACCTCCCTCTGTACAGGAAATAATAATAGCATTGCATGGGAAGTCAGATACTAGTGCTGATACAGTTAGGAGTACTAGCTATCTTGGTGAGTTAAATCTGTGCATCATCCATAGTATGATATACATTCTAGCACTGATATAGTGATGCTTTCCCATTTAAGGGTAGGCAGTGAAGTTTATACTGGTATACTTAATATAATAAATTCATAGATTTTAAGATAAGAAAGGACCATTAGATCACCTAAGCTGCTCTCTTGTGTTTCACAAACCTTGAAATTTCACCCAGTTACCGCTGTAGTCATCCCAGTAACTTGTGCTTGCCTAAAGCTTATCTGCCAGAAAGGCATCCAGTCTTAAGATGAAGTATCACTACTTCCTTGGTAGTTTCTTCTAGCAGTTAATCACCCTCATTGTTAAAAAATGGTCTCACTTCTAATATGAGTTTGTCTGGCCTCAGCTTCCAGCCATTGGTTTTTATTCTGTCTTTTCTGCTAGATTTAAGACCCTTTTAGTGCCTGGTGTTTTCTGCCTGAGAAGGTACTTAAACATTGTAGTCCAGTCACCTTTTGATCTCTTTTGATAAGCTGTTCGTTACTTTGCCACCCATTGATAGCATATAAGCAGAATATTTGGTGCCAAGATATTCGAGCAGTTGGAACAACGGTGGAGGAGACTTTTCAAAGGCACAAATGGCAGCTAGGTGCCCAACTCTCTTTGAAAGTCAATGGGAGTTAGGGCCTTCACTACCATTTGTGCTTCTGAAAAATCTCCTCCCTAAATACATGGCTGGATTTATGAGGGCTGTCTCTTTCACTTTGCAGTTCTGTGACTTACTTCATCTGAGAATCTTAAAGTACTTTAAAAACATAACATAAGAATGGCCGTACTGGGTCAGACCAAAGGTCCATCCAGCCCAGTATCCTGTCCACCGACAGTGGCCAATGTCAGGTGCCCTGGAGTGAGTGGACCTAACAGGTAATGATCAAGTGATCTCTCTCCTGCCATCCATCGCCCCCTTCTGACAAACAGAGGCTAAGGACACCATTCCTTACCCATCCTGGTTAATAGCCATTAATGGACTTCATCTCCATGAATTTATCCAGTTCTCTTTTAAACCCTGTTATAGTTCTAGCCTTCACAGCCTCTTCAGGCAAGGAGTTCCACAGGTTGACTGTGCGCTGTGTGAAGAAGAACTTCCTTTTATTTGTTTTAAACCTGCTGCCCACTAATTTCATTGGGTGGCCCCTAGTTCTTCTATTATGGGAACAAGTAAATAACTTTTCCTTATTCACTTCCTCCACACCACTCAAAACATTGAATTAAGCCTTGCTGCACACCTTAAAATGGGTAAATAGCCCCATTTGCTGATTGGGGGTGTGGAGGGGGAATGAGGCACAGAGGTAAAGGCCAAAACATAGAATTCAGGGGGAGCTGTGAGTGCTCAGCATTTTGTAAATCAGACCATTTATTTCTGTGCTTAAATATAGATATAGGGGCCAAACTCTAGGAACCCAGCTTTGTAAATCTTGGCCTGAGTGACTTGCCCAAGGTCATGGTAGAATTGTGCTTGGCAGGATCAGAACCTGGATATCTCAGTACCATTCCTTAACCCTAAGACCATCTTTATGCCTCAGGTCTGACAGCCCTATTTCTGACCTTTTAAAAAAAAATTGGAATGGGGGTAGGGGGAGAAGAGTTTTATTGAGAACATTGGTGTGTCCTCTGCTGTGACTGAGAGAGTACCTAGTTTCATCGTAGTTAGCTGAAGAGGAATGGGAGTCAGGACCCCCGAAGCTTATTTCTCACTGCGGCGGTCTTGCTGTGTAACCCTGGACACGTCAAACCAGCATTCCCCAAAGTGGCCTCTGATTTTGAGACCCTCAATTTTTTTGGATGCCTAACTTGAGATATAGGGCTGGAGGTGCCAAGCACCGCGGTGATAAAAATTATGGACGCCCAGCACTCCTGAAAATCAGACCCAAGCTGCCTTGAGTTGACCACTCAAAATCAGAAGCTAGTTTTGAAAATGTTAGTTTAAACCCCTTTCTGCTTCCATTAACTTATGTTTTTATATATAATATAGTGCAATAGCACCTAGAGGCATTGAATCAGGATTGTACTAGGTGCTGTACATACACACACAAAGATGTGGTCCTGGACCCAAAGAATTTACAGTCTTAATGTTAAAGGGTAGTAATACTGGCCTACGTCATGTGGGTTTTGTAAGGCCTAATAAATATAAGATACAAGATGAAAGGGGCCGTAGATATGCAGAATATGGTAGGTGGGTTTTGTTTCAGTGTGTTATGATTTTACTTAAAATATTTGAGTTAACATTTACAGTGCAGTTTTCAATAGATGCAGAGAGAGGATGCTGCAAAAGTCTAAATTGAGGACTACTTTTGGCATGTGATTCAGAGTAAGATGAAGTATTATAGTGTTTAGAAAAATAATGCAAATAACTTGTCCTTCTATGGCTGAGCTAAAGGGGTACTGACAAAAGAAGTAGAGCTGTGCTGTGTTAAAATCTCTTGGAATGCCAAGACCACTTGTTTCCTTGATTACTGCAATTCTCTTACAGTGGATGACAGTACTGGGGTCGTAAACTGCATCTGCTGGAAAAATCCCAGGGAAGCAGAACAGCCTTTTCCAGGTAATGTATGAGTACATAACACTTTTCAGCTATGATGACTTAACACTTCCATTTGCGTGAGGTTTTTTTTCAAATCGGATGGTAAATTATCAAGTCAATACAAAAGAAAATTGCATTCACAGGCACTAAGAATATTTACAAGTACATCCTATAGCCTGGGCTGCTTTGAGATACTTACCCCGTAACATAACTTCTCCCTATACCATCGTCTTGTGCTGTTACTAATGGTGATGCCAACAATAACATTGCGTCCATGAGCATTAGTACCACTGCTTATCAGAGTGATGTAGCATTTCAGTTCAACAGTACAAAGAATTTTCTTCCTATGGCCCATTGTGTGACCTCATCTGGTTTAAAAAAAAAAAAAAAATCCTGGAAACTTGCCATTTGTTACAGCTGCAATTTCCAAACCAAACCAGTTGACTTTTGTGGCCTGTTCTGTTTTTTCTCTGATACACACATGCCTGATGTATCTGCAGTTTCAGTTTATGTGGATATTTGTTTTTCCTGCTCCCATATGTATGTAACCATCATTGACTACCTTGAAAGTAGCCTATAACCACCTGAAAACATGAAGGAAATGGTTCAGTGAGCTGGACTGTTCCAAATCTGCAAAAAAGTGGTGATGCAGTCCTTGCAGATCAGTGGTAGTGAAATATTTCACTTATGTCTGGCTTTCTTTCCTAAGGCATTTCCCCACTTGCTACACCCTTAACTGCTTTACACTCAGATTAGGGGTGTGGCAAAGTCCATTGAAGTCTTACACTGAATTCAAGAGGCCATAGGCGCCGACTCCGTGGGTGCTCCGGGGCTGGAGCACCCACGGGGAAAAATTGGTGGGTGCAGAGCACCCACCGGCAGCTCCCCGCCATTCCCGGGGCCCGCGCCCAGCTCCCCGCCAGTCCCGGGACCGGCGGCAAGCTTACCTCAGCACCAGGAGACGTGGCGGGGCCCCGACGCCGGGCGCCACCGGAAGTCGGCGCCTATGCAAGAGGCTCTGGATCAGACATTTATAACTGAGATCACACTGTCACCCTTGAGCTCAGTTATACATGGGGGGGGGGGAGGGACGGAGGGGGCAAATTCTCTGCTGGTGTAAATGGGTGGAAAACTTTTGAAGTCAGTGGAACTGCCCTGTAGTGGGATGGTCATCTGCTCCGGCCTGGAAAGGGTTAAAGCCAGCCCTGGAAGAGGGCTGGGGCTGCGAGAAGAGGCTAGGCTGATGGGGAAGGCCACCACGGCTGGGGCCATGCCCCAATCAGGCCGCAGCTGACCCTATAAAAGGGCAGTGAGCCAGGAGCTTAACACACTCTCTCTCTAGCTTCTGAGAGGGAAGGACCTAGCTGCCTGGGAACAAAGGCACTGGAGTGAAGCAGGCCTAGGGAAAAGCCAGAGGAGCTGGTGAGCTCCAGGCCGGCAACTCCCCAGGCTGCAGGGCCTTGTCCAAGGCCCACAGAGGTACTAGGTTTCAGGGAAAGGCAGCAGATCCAAACCCCCCTGGCCGATGATGAGTGGTACAGACTGCAGTCTGCCCCAGTGAACGGGGGCTAGATGGGGACTGGCAGTACCCACTGAGGTGAGGTGCAGATAGAGGGTTGGGGTACCCCAGGAGAGTGGGAGCACTGCCAGGGGGCAGCACCCCAGATAAAGGGGCACCGGGGTCCAGGAGGGACACAGGGCCAGCGAGAGGCAAGACATCGGCCTGCAGAGGGAACTCCAGAGCTGGAAAGTGAGTTAATTCCCAGTCAGCCAGCCAGAGGTGCTGCAGGGTTGAGTCATGCATTGCTACATGCCCATTTACATCAGTAGAGAATTTGGCCCTGTGTGTTTAACAGAGCTGATTTTAATGCATGTGTCACTCCCAAATAAGTATGTCAAGGTAAAGCATTAATTTCCAAAATATAATACAGCAATAAGGCCGCCAAGTTTCATCTGGAAGGTGTATTAGTCTGTTCATTCTGAGCATATTCTACCAAAGGGTAGCAGCACCATTTGCTAACCTGATCTATAGTCTTTGAATAATCTCTTTCCATTGGTAAAATAGCTTATAATTTATAAAACCATCTGTTGGAAGGAATAGGCAGACTCTTTTCCAGCCTGCTGCAACCATGACCATAGCTGCCAGGATCACGCTTTAGGTTTCAAACAATTAAGGAATCAGCTTGACTCTCAAGCAGAGGTGTTACGTAAATGTGAAGATCTGTCAAGATGCATTCACATCATTACAGGCACAAAATGGCACCACACGAATGCTTTTGTGTTACCTCAGATGACTCAGGCTTTCACTTCCATATGAAAGCTCTGCTGATTTTGCTCAGCCTAACAGTCTGGAAGGGATGCCGAATTTACAATTAAAATCTTTGTTTTTGATCACAGTTCAGGGTATGTTCCTGGTGAGAAATTCAGATGTGTTTTTCCATGAAGAACAATAACTGAATGGTTTTAAAAAACAAATAAGTAAATGCAGAGCCTTAAACTAAAAACTGACACATCTGAGATGTGCTGCCTGCGAACTCCAATGCTGCCGAGCACACTGCCCTCTTTAATAAGATGGCACCATGAAACTTAGGTTCTTCTTCAAGTTCTGTCCCTGTGGGTGCTCCATTTCAGGTGTCTGTGCATCATGGCACCATTGATGGGAGATTTTCAGTAGCAGTGTCCCTCTGGATTGCACATGCGCAGTGATTGTCTTGCGGCGCTGCTGGCGCCACATCTAGCATGCATGCGCCCTGACTCCCTCAGTTCCTTCTCAACTGCTCTCAGCCTGAGATGGAGCTTGGTAGCAGTGTCGACAACAACGTAGGAAAATAATTAGGAATAGTTTGAATTAATTAGTGATATTAAAGTTTTAGTTTAATAGTTTCCCCTCTCCATTTTCTGTTTGGAAAAAAAAATCCTCTTTACACTTCAACTGATTCACCTGCCTAAGTTTTTTATCCCAAACCCCATGAGAAAACACAAGAGTCTGTCCTACATACTTTAGACGTCAGGCACACATTAATATTCTACCTGGACAGAACACAGCCCTTCCGAAAATCCCCCCCAACTCTGTTTCCACAACCAAATGTTCCAAGGGCTCTGCAATATCCAGACAGCGACAATTGAAATGGATCTCTAATTGCATCCATATGTGTTATCAACAGCACAAAACAGAACCCCCATCAGGGATCAGAACCCATTCAACAAGATCAGCGTCTACCTCAATAGATTTCTTAAATAACGTACCAGTCGTAGACATATGCAGAGCAGCCACCTGGGCCTCTGAACACATGTTTACGAACCATTATGCAATTACTCAAGGTTCAAGCTCACACACAATGCTAGGTCTCACGGTGCTAGCTTCCACTATGCATACAACTCTGAAGCCCCTTCCATCCACACGAGGGAGCTGATCTTCAGTCACCTAAGTGGTGCACCCACAGGGACAGCACTTGAAGAAGAGAAGATTACTCACTCTGTGCAGTAGCTGAAGTTCTTCAAGGTGTGTCCCCCTCTGTGTGCTCCATTACCGACCCTCCTCCCCTTTACTTCGGAGTTCGCCGTATGGACTCTATTGTAGAGAAAGAACTGAGGGTGTTGGGTCGCGCATGCGCTCGATGAGGCGCCAGCGGCTACGCGAGATGATCATTGCGCATGCACAACCCAGTCGGACACTGCTACCGAAAATCTCCAATCAACAGTGCCAGGATGCACTGACACCTGAAATGGAGCACCCACAGGGACACATATCTTTTAAGAACCTCAGCTACTGCACAGGGTGAGTGACCTTCTCCTGTTAGCTGATCTTCTCTGATAACTCTGCCTTGAAATTGTGGCAAGGAAAGCATCATTCTAAGACTTATCTCTGGTTTCCCAACATCTTTTGCATCAGGACCAGGCACATCTTGCAGCAGTGATCTAGTTGAACAGATGAAGAAGCTCCAGGAAGAGATGCTCCAGAAAACCAAGCTGGAAATTGGGGATGTTGTCAGGGTCCGAGGTCATATCCGAATCTACAGAGATCAGCGAGAAATTCAGGCCTCCACCTATTGTGAGCAGCATCTGTTTCTCTTAAAAACAAAACACAACACTTAAATGAACTTGTGACAAGATCACAGTGCTGGATGTTAAGTTATTAGCTTCACTTCAGCTTTATCTCAGAGCATTTCACACATCCTATGTTTGATATGATTTCTGATCTAATACTTCTGCATTGTAATTCTTGGGGTCAAACTGAATGTGTTTTTAATAAGCAACATAATCTTAGTTCCACGGTACAGTTCATTGAGCAACACATCTCTTCTTTGTAGGTGTTCTAAAACAGTGGTTCTCAACCAGGGGTACGCAGAGGTCTTACAAGGAGTCTATCAACTCATCTCGATATTTGCCTAGATTTACAATAGGCTACATAAAAAGCACTAGCAAAGTCAGTAAAAACTAAAATGTCATACAGACAATGACTTCTCTATATACTATACACTGAAAAGCAAGTACAACATTTGTATTCCAATTGATTTATTATATAATTATTGTAAAAATGAGAAAGCAAGCAATTTTTCAGTAATAGCGTTCTGTGCACGTTTGTATTTTTATGTCTGATTTTGTAAGCAAATAATTTTTAAGTGAGGTGAAATTTCAGGGTGCACATGACAAATCAGACTCCTGAAAGGGGTACAGTAGTCTGGAAAGGTTGAGAGCCACTGTTCTAAAAGAATACATGCAATGTATTCTTGAAGCTAATAACGATAATGTGTATAAGGATGCTGTCCAGATACTGTGACCTTTGTTATGGTGGTTTCAGCATTCTTCAGTTTTCTTTGACTTAAGAAAAGGACCTTCCTAAAGTCTTAAAATGTGAATTGTGGATCATTTACACTGCATTTCACCTAGATCCACATCACTTTAGAAAAATTGGTGATAGTTGTCACAACCTGGTCCAGTCCCATTCTCTAGACCAGCGTTTCCCAAACTTTTTTGGCCACGGAACACTTATAATATTATTTTGTAGTCGTTTGGTTTTCAAGTAAAAAATTGCGTTATTTATGCTCAAATATATTTTATTTTATAAAAAAGCAAAAATACAAATTTAAAATAACTTGAACTAACGATTTCTAACTGGAAAGCGTGTATAAAGTAGTACAAAAATCAAATTTAAAGACCCTTTTTAAAAAAAATTACGATTCTTTCATGGAACATCTATTCACGTCGTGCGGAACACCAGTGTTCCGCGGACTAGAGTTTGGGAAACGCTGCTCTAGACCGACACTAATTTGTTGTATTGGGATCCAACTGCTCAGTCCCCTGTGCTGAGAAGCCACCTGGGTCTGGATAGTGACTGGTCACAGTTCTGGGGGTCTTTGGGTTCAGTGCCTCTGACAGTGGGGACCCCCCTTCCTGAGTCCAGCTGTCTGGACCTTGGAACCAGTGCCACAGCCCTCCCGAGCCCCCCAGTTGCTTAGACATGTTCCCCCTCCTCACTACCCCAGAGTTAACGTTACTGTGTGAGCTCTGGTTTCCTGCATCCTTCAGGGACCACATGGCAGTAAAGCATGGAAACACAGGCTTAGCAAAGGAATTTATTGGACTGAAGCACACTAACACTCCCCTTACTCTTAGAAAGCACAAGAGAGTTACAGATAAATGGAAAATAAGCTACTGAATGCAATTCTTTTCTGTCTGATCTCAGCCCCTTTTGTGAATCTCTGTGTTTGATTCATGTCCATTAGGGAGGCAAGGTCCCTTCTTGTGGACAAGGGCAGCAAAGCCTGCCCAAAAGTGGGGAGTGGGGGGGGGGGGGCTGGGGCCAGGGCCCCCTATCCCTCCTCTTCTTCCCAAGACCCTACCCCCAGCCAAGCCGGAAGCCAGAGTGGGCCGGGAGCTGCAGTCCCAGGCTACCTACAACTGCCTGTGCGCTGCGCACGGCTCTTACCTGGACCTGGCTCCGGTTGCGGGGGCTGCAGCCCAGCCATGGTAAAAGCCATGTGGGCAGCTGTGGGGTGACATGGAACCTCCTGCCCTGGGCAGGGGGAGCCCCCCCATGGGATGGGGACATAGGCCAGGGACTGTTCTCAACCCCCACCCCACCTGAGGCAGGTGGAGGGTCCATGGCCCCCACAGCTGCCCAGGCTCCCCGTCTGGGCTCTAGCTGCCAGCCTAGCTGGGAGGGGCGGAGCTGGGACCCCTGCCAAAGTGAATAGGCTAGGCCCCCACCTTTCAAGAAGTGGGAAGGCCATGGTCCCTTGGCCCCTCCTATTCTGGTGCCTCTGTTTCTGGGTCTTCTATTTGACTTGGAGAAGCACATCTTTTAAAACAATCTCTTCCCTTCTGTCAGATGGGCAAATGCAGAAACTGCAGCTCTTCAAGCCATGTGCTCAGGCTAGGGAGGAATCCAGCTCCCCTTTCTCCCCAAACAGGTTTCTGTGTAGAGACTACCTGCAAGGCCTTACAGCTAGTAACCCATTGTTCCACCTTGGAAGGGTCATTTAATGCTGATGACCTCTTGATTGCTTTGTCAAACCTTCCCACACATAGCTCCTCCCTACATGTCAGCTTCCTGCAATCTAATGGGTGATCCAGTTCAGAATGACTGTAATAAGTGCAAACAGTGTTCATAAAACCAAATCAAAATTGGACACACCCATTCCCCAAACTATCACAACAATCATTTGCTTTTTTGCAAGGTAAAAAGCACTTGGTTTATGGTAAAAAGCACTTTTGGTTAAGTAACAACATAAAACATTTTTTTCTTTATTGTAGAATAGCAGAGAACAAAATGTGCCAGCTATGTTTGGCATGAGAAACTCTCTTGTGTTGCTTCGGTGTATATGTAGTACTGTAGCAGCTCAGCTGTGCTCATCTAGTGAATTAATATTGAAACCCTGGTCATGGTTTGTTGTTTTTTTCCCTCCACATCCTTGCAGATAAAGTGGATGATCCTATGTGTGAGGTTCAGATTTCAAGGATGTTGGAGCTCCCATGCCTCTATAGAGAAGTTTATGATAAGCCTTTCAAAATCCCAGAGGCGGCATCCAGGTAAACAGGACACTTGCGTTGGTGTCCAGTCTAGGTGTGAAATATCCACCGCCCTTAGCAGAAGTTAATGTGAATCTCCATCGTGGAGATGAATGTCATCGTAACCAGATTAAAAGCAAAACATGTTGAACAGCGTGCTGTTGCACTGGAAAAGGCTGGAAATACTTTGGAAGCAGTGTGCCCAGCCCTTAGAGCAGCGGGAAATAGTTGGGTAGCCTTCTCTGATTAACAAAATTTTGACTGGCTATAAGGAACTGCCCTTTAGATTTTCATGGCCAAGGTCTTTTGGGGTGGGAGACCAAAACAGGAAATATTAGAAGACATCTCCCATCAACCCCACCTCCATGCATCTGCATCCTCGCCCCACCTCTACACATACATACCTAAAAGTATGAACTAATTTCTTTGGAGGGTACAGCCCTTTGACACAACATTGTTTGCTACAGCCACTGATGCAATACAGCAAATGTGAGAGTCTGTAAAAACCGTTAGTGAGAAATATGGACTGTTCCTGAATGTAATGAAAACAAAATGCATATACGTTGACACAGCTAACGAAAACAGGATGCAAGTGGGCATGATGATTAATGGAGAAGTTGTAGAGGCAGTAGATTAATTTAATTATCTGGGATCATATATATCCAACCAGAGAGGCTGTTCCAAGGAAGAAAACTAAGGATTGGCTCGCTAAGCTATGGCCTCCCTTAAGTGTGGAAAAAATATGGCATCTCAAAATGTATAAAGGTCTGACTGGTGAAAAGCCTAACTTTTTCCATAGAGATTAATGGATGCAAGTCATGGGAAGTTTTACTGCTGACAGGAAAAAAATGTAAGCTTTTGAAATGTGGTGCTGGCAAAGGCTCGTGTATATCTCCTAGATGTGGGGGGAGGGGAGACCAATATCTGTGTTCAAAATATTATTGGAGAGCAGCAGACCCTAATGTCGGAAATCAACAGAGGCAAACTTGTGTCCTTTGGTCATATTAGGCATAGAGATGGAAATAACCTTTAAAAAGTTATTATGGAAGGAATGGTGGAGGGTTGTTGTAGGGGATGACCAACAAGGAGATGGATGGATGGTGTATAGCAGATCACTGGAAAGTCAGCTGCTAAGTGCTTGCAGTTAGTGATGGATTGTGAAGGTTTCCAAGAATTCTGCTATAATGTCACCAATATTCATACATGAATAAATGGATTTACGTACTTACAGCTCTTTAGAAATTTTGAAAAAAGGGGAAGCATGTGTATGTGTCACTCACAGCCAGGACTTGTCTATACTACATATGTTTGCTGGTATAGCTATGCTGGCAGAGTCCCCTGGTTGGAGACACAGTGTAAGCCGACAGGATTTTTTCTGCCAGCATAGTTGAACAACACTAGATATACCAAGACAAGCTCTGTTCTGTTGGCAGAGGTGCATGTACACCTGGGGGGGAGGGGTTGCTCCCAATGCAATGCTTTGTCAAAAAAGCTAATCACTATTCCTCTGTCTATACTTCCAAGGATAGGAATAAGAGTAGGGAGGATTTTACTTGTGGTGGTGTTTTTTTTAACAGTGAGGGTGATTAACCATTAGAACAAACTACAATGAGCATGATGGATTCTCCATCTCTTGAAGTCCTCAAGTCAAGACTAGGTGCCCTTCTAGAAGAATCTTTAGCTAGATGCAAGTTACTGGAATCCATACAGGGCTACCTAGGTGAAACCTAATGGCCTGTGATATACAGGAGGTCAGACTAGCCTAGATCTATCTAGCAACAAAAACGTCATGCTTTTAGAAAGGAGGATTCCTAGCTCTCTCAACTGGTGTAAAGCTCCTGTTTCTAGCCCTGATGGGTTGAAAGAGCGCAGATATTTAGACCTGTCACTGGTGCAGGAATGAATGTCATCCTGTGCCTCAGATCTGCGTAATAAACATTCCTCATTTTGGTTTTGGGGATTGGGTGTGAAAGGAGAGTAAAGGAGAAAGTAGTGTTTTTCTAGCAGAGTTAGGTGGGAAAATGACAACTTGTAATTCTTCCCCCAAGTTTAAGATGTTAGTAGTACTTGTGAGGAAAATATGGGTTAGCTAGCAGAAGGAAAGTGAAGCAGTCAGAGGTGCAAAATGAATAAAATTTGTCTCACAGGTTTTCCTACTCTGTGTGAGCATATATATAAATGGTCAAGATTTTCTACAATGGATGCCTAAACATGTGGCTGGATCTCAAAATGCTGAGCACCCAGCAGCTTCCATTGACTAGAATCAGAAGCTTTATTCCATTAGAAAGCTATGAATCCCCCTTTCCAATGGTCTGAGATCTTTGTTTCTTGACACCATAGATCATGAGAGATCAGACCTTAAAATCACAACATTATTATATCGCCTTGTCTTCTATGGGAACTGCCAAATACTCGGCACACATGAAAATCAGGCTGTTTATTCCAGTGCCTAAATAAAGATGTAGGGGTGAGATTTTTTCAAGAGCACCTAAATGAATGAAGTACCCAAGTCCTGTTGATTTCTGCTTAGGCACATTTGAAAATCCCACCCTCTGAGCTGAACTTTTAGGTGCTGGTTTTGAAAAACTTGGCTATGTACTTTTTGTCTTGTGACCAAAGCTTTGTATCCCTATAGTGCCCCAGGTGGTCTGAACATTAGGAGCTCAATTGACTTGCTGAGCGAGAAAGTGAAAGACTTCTTATTGGAGAACAGAATTCAGACCTTTTACCAACAGGAGCTGGAAACAGTTGACGATTTGGTGTCATTGGCCAGTCAGCCTGTGTCCAGGACTGACTCTCAGCAGGTAAGTGCAGTAACTTCTGGCTTTTGAGTGTTGAGTAGGGAAAATAGTGCCTCATGCTTGCGATCAGATTTGTGCAAGTGGAAATGACTTGGGATTTCAACCATCTCTACACATTTAGGTGCCTGTAGCGAGGTCGAGACTCACCTGTGTGGTACCTCCTGCTGGTCATCTGGGAATTGGCTCTTTTCAGCCTTGGAGCGCCCCCTGCTGGCCGATGTCTTGCCTGCCTGAGGCCCCATGTCCCTCCTGGACCCCGGTGCCCTTTAACTTTGGGGTTTTGTCCCTCTGCAGTACCCCCTCACTCTGGGTCTCTCCTCCCAGGGGAACCCCCAACCCTCTAAACCCACCTTGCCTCAGTGGCTGCTTCTAGTCATCATCTAGCCCCTGTTCACTGGGGTAGACTGCAGTGTAATGGCCACTCATCACTGGCAAGGGGGGTTTGGACCTGCAGGCCAGTACTTCTCTTTAGGCCTTGCACAAGGCCTGCATCCTGGGGAGTTACCAGGCTGGATCTCCCCAGCTCCTCTTGCCTTTCCCCAGCACATCTCTACCTCTGGTACCCTGCTCCCAGGCAGCTAGGTCCTTCTCTCTCCATCTCTAGAGAGAGACTCCTTCCAGTTCCTAGCCCACAGCCCTCTCATCAGGGCCAGCTGGGCCCTAACTGTGCTGGCCACAGCTGTGGCTGCTATTCCAATCAGACCAGCTTGGCTGTTTTTAACCCCTGTTCTCCAGGAGTGGGGCAGCTGCCCCACTACAGTGCCAATTCCTGATCTTTAGTTCTAGGCATGAATTATTGACAGTACCTGGGAAGCCCTGTAACTTCGGACATTTAAAATGTGGCTGGAGAACCGAGGGGGAAAACTCTATTGTAGGAAACAATATTACGCTAGCTGAAGAGGTGTACTACATAATCTAATAATGGCTCTGTTCAAACTCTAACGTTCATAGATCTATGAAAACTAGATACACAGTGGAAATAACAGTGTATGAGATCTCTTGAAGGCACTGCAGCAGTTTGTGGGACAGGCCTGGGTAGCGCTGAACTTGTTCAAGGAGAGAGGATTGAGGCCCAATATATTAAAATAGGTTTAAATTTACAAAGGAGTGGGTGGACATCTGCTTCCTTTTACAAGTTCTTCTTGCTGGACATAGAATCATAGAATCATAGAATATCAGGGTTGGAAGGGACCTTAGAAGGTCATCTAGTCCAACCCCCTGCTCAATGCAGGACCAATCCCCAATTTTTGCCCCAGATCCCTAAATGGCCCCCTCAAGGATTGAACTCACAACCCTGGGTTTAGCAGGCCAATGCTCAAACCACTGAGCTCCAGTTGTGCAAGGCCAGGGTTGTGGGATGGAGCGGAGATCAGAAGCCTAGATCTAATTGGAGTCAGCTGTACATAAAGAAACTGAGAAATGGGACACCTTCCAATAATATGCCAGTATGGTCTCTGGTTCTCATTCTGATGCTGGTAAAATGCGTGTGTAACAGGCTGAAAATATTATGATATTGAGATAAAAATCACAGGCCAGATTCTCAACTGGTGTAAATTGGTGTCTCTCCATTGAAGTTAATGGAGCTATACTAATTTACAGGAATTGAGGCTCTGGCCCATGTACATATATAATTAAGTCCTTAGCTGTGTTAAACCTGATTATTAGTAAAGTTGATTCACTTTTGCATTTCACTGTCCCTAGACAGGGAAAACTGCATTGATAGGTTTCACTTTCTGGTTCTGGTGTGCTAGCATAATACTCTGGCTTTAGATTTGCAACACTGTAGAGGGACATTCAAATCTGAAAAAACTTCTTCATTGAATTCAAATAATAATGGAAAACTACCCCCTGCAGTTTTGTAAACTGCTTCCTATTGGTTGCTTCCTGGAGACCATTTATTTTCTTTTGTCCTCTTTTATTAAAGGAGCTTTTGTTGTTGTGGTATTTTTAACAAAGCAAAGAGGAATGAATATTAACAGGAGGCCTGACGGTCTGTGGTAGAGAAACCAGTACAAGAATATCAAACATAGGATTGGGCATAAACTTTTTCCAAACCAGCTAAAAATAATTCAAACTAAAAGTCCATAACCATGGGTTATAGAAAGGAATGATCAATTTGACTAAGGATGAAAAGTTCCAACACTGAAGTCACAGCATTTGTAGAAGGAACAGGATAACTGGTTTACAAAATGATAGGTTTCAGTGTAGTAGCCGTGTTAGTCTGTGTCAGCAAAATGAAAATAAGAAAGAAAAACTTGTAGCACCTTAGAGACTAACAAATTTATTTCAGCATAAGCTTTCGTGGGTTAGTACCCACTTCATCGGATGCATGGAATGAAACATACAGTAGACAGATATTTATACAGTCAGAGAAACATGATAAGGTGGAGGTGCATAGACCAACCTTAAGAGGCTAATTAATTGAGAGGAACCATAACAGCAGGGGAAGAAAAACCTAAAGGTTCTTTCATAACCTGCTGTTATGGTTCCTCTCAATTAATTAGCCTCTTAAGGTTGGTCTATGCACCTCCACCTTATCATGTTTCTCTGACTGTATAAATATCTGTCTACTGTATGTTTCATTCCATGCATCCGATGAAGTGGGTACTAACCCACGAAAGCTTATGCTGAAATAAATTTGTTAGTCTCTAAGGTGCTACAAGTTTTTCTTTCTTATTTTCATTTTGGTTTACAAAAGCCATTCAGAGTAAGGAAAGGTGTGTGTATAGTGCCCCTCACAGTGGAGTCCTGATGGGGGAGGAGAGAAGGAGTTGCAATGGGTGCTACCATAATATAAATCCCTGTTGCTGCAGCTCTTGGTGCAAGTGGCTTTTACAAATTCCAGGGAGTCAGATATTCTTCATTCCTCTTGAAAAACAGCATTTCTCCCATATGCCTTTCACCATTAATCCACCGTACAAAGTGTTTGTAAAAAGGAAAACCTGCAACTGTTCTGTGATGTACACATCTTCAGACCTGCTCCTGCTAATGCCCATTTGTAAGAGCATTAGATTGCCCATCTACTCAGTCATTGGACAGTGTCCATTTCTTGTAACCTGCAAAGGGCTGAGTGGTCCTCAACAAAGTAAGTCCAATGGGCCTGACTCTCCATTGCCCTGGCAACCATTTGCACTAGTCCCAAGTGGCTATAAAGCCACTATAGAAATGATTTTTTTTTGTAATGTCTTGCATCAACTTGGCACCAGTGCAAATGGTTACAGAAGGGACAAGGCAAGAGAGAATTTGGTCTAATATTTGAATATGGAGTTAAAGGGTTATACAGAGATGCCCAAAATGTAAATCTACCAAGCACACCCTTGATATTTGTTTACTTCTTGCACTTAACCTAGATGTAAGGGGACTGTTATCCCCTTACTAACATTCAGTGGGGGTGTTTTGATTGCTAGCTCCCAGCACCAAAAGGGGAAGGGTCGATGGGAAATCAGGACCCTGAGACTGACAGTCCCCAGGAACAATGGGGAGAGGCCAGTGCTCCAGGTCAGCCTGATTGACAGGGCGGGCAGGCGAATCAAGGAGTCAGGAGGTCAGGGTGGATCCCGTCCTCCGTGTGAGCTGGAGTTGCCTGAGTCAGACAGAGTGGGGCCGAGCTGAGGAGAGGGCAGAGGCCAGAGCTGAGCTGGGCCAGCTCCAGAGGGGCCAGAAAAGCAGCCCAGAGAGACAGACCTGCCCTGGGAGCAGAGGTGCAGCCCAGGGGGAGTGGAGCTGCCCTGGGAGCAGAGCAGCAGCAGCCAGAGGGGCCAGGGCAGCAGCCCAGGGGGCTGGAGGCAGAGCAGCAGCAGCCGTGCTGAGGCAGAGGAGCTGGAGCTGAGGCAGAGGAGCTGGGGCTGGAGCCGTCCGGAGCCGGGTGTGGTGAGCAGCTGGGGAGAGCGAGGGGGGACCCTGGGCAGTGGGCCCAGCGCAGGGAGAGGCCTCAGCCAAGAGGCCCTGCAGGCCAGACTTGCAGGGGATCTAAACCCCGACAGGGCGGGGGCGACACTGGAAAGAAGGGTCCTGCCACCCAGAGCCTGCGAGCGTGTGGCCACCGCCAGAGCAAGTATCCAAGCCACAGCGTCCCTGCAGCACAGCCAGGGCCTGAGAAGGAGCCTGGGACCTACAAAGGAGCAGACTGAACTGCCCTGACATTACAGAGACACTGTTTGTGATGTTCCCTGCCACAGAGGGGGGTGATGTGTTTTCTTAACCTTTCCCATTTTTCCTTATTCCTGTTAAAAAAATTAATTGTTGATTAAATCATTTGTATTTGCTTTAAATTGTAAGCAATGATCAGTGGGTCAGGAAAGCATCCTGTGCAGAGAGTACCCCGGAGTGGGGACACCCTAGCCTCTGACCTAGGTGACCACAGTAAGGTTGGGGGTTGAGCCCCCCAGAAATCCTGGGCCCAGCCTTGTTGGGGTTACGAGGACTCTGCCAGACAGGAGAGTGCAGGGGGAGTCCTTGAGGGCAGGGAGGCTCAGGGTAAAGGCGGTGGGAGCGAGGACTCAGATCCTTCCCCATTTCACTGGGGTAGTGCAGAGATGAGGAAAGTTCCCCACAATAGCAGGACTATTCCCCCGCTTACATAGATACTGTAGGACTCAGTTAGACTTTGATATATAATCAGTTTATTTTGGTGATTCTCATTCTCTAGCACAAGGTTGCAGTGTTTAGAATTTTAAAGACTGTGAAAGGGGTTAGGTTTAAAAAATGTTTTTATTTAATAAACTGATAGTCATATTGGCTCTTGCTTAACATTGTTTTAAAAAAACTTGGGGACCTTCCCCTGCATAAGCAGTGCCCCTTCTGTTTGAGTGATATCACTTCCCCCATCAGTTGTTGAGGAAAAAAGTGAGTTTCAAAAATAGACAAGATAAATACTACAGTGAGGATTACAAGCAGGAAGTAGAGACAAATGTCACCCAGTATTTAGCATGTCCACGAAGACCAAGTCCAGCTAAGAGTGCTACTGTGTTTGACAGATGAACAAGAATTTGGTTCTTCTTTGAATGAAAATTATATATAAACTTTATCCATCCACTTCCTGAACTGGAATAAATAGCTCCTTGGTGTGGCTCGCAACCAAGTGGCCGCAGTTGTATCATACCCTGTGGTTTAGTTTCCTGAGTTAAGCATTTTTCTTTGTACTTCCTCCATTATGAAGCTGTACAGTGTGCTATTTTAATAACACCATCCCACTTGGTAATATGTCAGTAGTTTGGACAGCTCTTTTGGAATTGTGCTTTCCAGACCGTCTGTTTATACTTTCCTTGGTCTGATTATAACTTCAAGGTCAACAGGGACAAATACTTAGAACAAGGAATTTAAAATGCTGTTTATATTTACTCCAGGCCTGGGTTTCTTGCGTGTCCTGCTTCATGCATACACTTGATACTAATGTGCTTGTCTATCAGCTTCCTGGCATAGATTTATGTCCCCCTGTTGAGACAGTAGTGCAAATATGATAACAAGATGACATTAGGCCTGACAAGCCAAGTCTCTCTTACTGAACTAGTCACCCGCTCTAAGCCCAGGCTCAAGCACTGTGTGAAAAGCAAAGAGCAGTTGACACCAACAATACCGTGTGTCATTATATCAGGATACTTTAATACCCCCATGTGTGCTGTGTCTTTAACACTCCTCCCAAGCTGAGAGGATAATTCATGCACTACTGCACACCTTGACCTGTTATTTTAAAAGGCATAAGGTGAGAATAATTGGCTATACAAATTCCAGCCTGTGGTGCAATATGAGGCCGCTCGGCTGGGAGGATACAATTAAAGCACAGAATTGACAGACTTGGATTCTATTGCTGGCTCTGCCACAAGCTCCATGTATGACCTGGGGAAGTCATTATTTAAACTCTGCCTCTATTTCCCATGTGTAGAATAGGGATAGTAGCCTAAACTTACAAAAGTGACTGGTGATTTTGGATGCCTCTATTTTTAGGCACTCAACCTACCCTAAAGAGGCCTGATTTTCAGATCCCTATGCTCTTAGCACTTTTCTGAAATCCGACCTCTTTTCAATACGTCTCAAGTTGAGCACCCTAAAACTGAGGGACCCAAAATCTAGTCACTTTGACAATGTAGCCCAGTAATCTTGCCTAACTCCTGTGGGATTTGGATCAGATTCTTCATCCTCACAGTTTCCACATAAGTCAATAGGATTCTTTTTCAGGTGCTTTAGATCAGGCTGTAAATCACTAATGTGCATAAAATGCCTTGAGATCCTCTAATGTGCTGCTCTGTAGAGGGATAAAGTATTATTAGATGAGCCGTTTTGCAGGACTTCACAATGTTAACAGCCACCTTTTATCTCTCCAGTTGTCAAGCTTTCCTCCTGCTTCAGGAGGAGGGGCAGGGATGTGATATCATGCAGGGTTACCTGCCCACAGATTCCTTGTCTGATTTATTATTTGTTATAACCTCGTACATGCACACAGTGCTGTACAGTTGGTGCGCTTGTACCAAAGAAAACTCAATCCCTGCCTATAAGAGCTTAGTTCAGTGGCACAAATGGGATACTATACAGCCCAATACCAAAAGGTGTATGGTCACTGTAGCTGTAATGTTTTGTGGAATAGGCATGGGGTGTCTTTGGAGGACAAGAGCTGAAGGGTTTGAATGTGCGTTGAGAGGCTTATTCTAAGCAGCCTGAATGGGCATGAAACAAAGCACAGTCTGGAATAGGAGAAAAGCCTATAAAAGAGACACCTGGGTGATGGGTTGGAGGAGGTGAGGCCACAGGTACAGGAAAGAGAGGTTTTAGGGATTACTTTGAAAGTGAAGTCCCTTTTTGTGGAAGACAGAAGAGATTGGGGGAAGCAAATGAAAAGGGGCTTTTGGCAGAGATGTCTGTGATGGACTTGAAGGTCAGGAACAGGGGAGGAGTTTGCAGTAATGAAGAAAATTACCAAACCGCGAACCAAGTCCAAGGGTGAAGAGGAAGGGACACATTCAGGGACACTTTATAGAGAAAAATGGCTGATTCCTTCCTGTTCGAGTTCCCCTGTAATTTTCTGCGTCAATGCCCTTCTACAGTCCAGGGGGCCTACCAAGTCCCCTGGAAGGGCGGCTGTCCCAGGGAATACTTCTTGTTGTAGGCCTGTTCAAAGTGTGTCAAAGAGACTTTGATAAGCAGGAACTGTTGCTTTTTTTCCTTTCATTCCAAAGCCTGTTTCTGTTTGTTCAATTCTGTCAATCTCTCCGCACACATCCTTAATAATTCTCTTTCGGTATCCATCCATGCTGAACCATGTGTCAACTTACACAGAGCATGTTCCTAATTATCTCCCTCTGACGGGATCTCCGCATTAGACCAAACTGAATAATTATCACACTCCTTTGGAGATTTTTGTGTCTCTTTGATTCCCTGATTCATTGCTTTCACATTAAAAATTGATGAGCACCTTGCAAGAGGCAATTGCTTTGCTAGCAGTTTCTCCTGTTGTTGAAGGTTTATTCCAGCATCTAGAAGGGCAACATTTCTTCCCTTTTGTGGAGAGGTGAGTGTGTGTGTGTGGAGTGGGGAGGTTGTGCTTTCCTGTGAGAGCCATAATAATTGCCCAGTCGTCCTTATTTCACTCTCAAACCCATCCATCCAGACCTCAGATAAAAAACCACTAAGGGCTTGTCAGATAAAACCGCTACCAGGGAGATCAGTGCTGCTGCAATTAATGCAGTGGGTGTCAATTTAGTGGGTCTAGTGAAGACCCTCTAAATTGATGGCAGAGCGCTCTCCAGTCGACCCTGGTACTCCACCTCCTGAGAAGAGTAAGGGAAGTCAACTGGAGAGTGTCTTCTGTTGATGCAGTGCAGTGAAGACACTGGGGTAAGTCGACCTAAGCTAGGTTGACTCCAGCTACGTTATTCACATAGCTGGAGTAGCGTAACTTAGGTTGACTTACCCCAGTAGTGAAGACAAGCCCTTGATGTGCTTCCTCAGTTGGCCAGAAGGGTCGCTATAAAGCAAGGCAGGTTTCTCTCTATGCCCAAAAAAGGAGCCACATTGTGAACACTATGCTTCCAGCCGGTAAGGACGTCAGAGACAGGTCACTGAAACAGTCTGCTTGCATAAAAGGGAGTTGTCTGAAAGAGAGAAGGGACGGGAATGATGGGTTTGGCAGAATGGAAAGTGAGGTGCTCCCAGGAAAGAATAGGTAGTGGTCTTGCCCTTTCTTGCCTATGCAGCCCATTTTTCTCTCCTACCCCCATTTACTTTCCCTCCCTACGTGGTATCATCCATTTCCTTCCACTCCACTTACTGTCCTTCCATTCTTCTAACCCTCCCTACTCCCTTACTTGCTCTGCTCTTCCTGACTCTCACTATATTCCCTTCACTCCCTACCCACGTCTTCCTCTGCAGGTCCCATCACTTTCTGCATTCTCAGTACAGACCCCTCGATTACAGGTCTCCTCTTCATTCGGCAAGCTCCTGACGTCTGTTTCTTGTTCTTCTTGCTGCCATGTTCTTTCTCTCCCCAATACAGCCCTTTGTTCCCAACCCTCTCAAAATTACTCCCCTTAACACGCCTCCTGTCTTTCTCACAGCGCTCTTCACCTTGTATGCATCTCTTACCCTTTGCTGGTGAATAAGGAAGTGTGATTTACCCTTTCACATAATGCAAGAACCAGGAGTCCCCCAATGAAATTATAGGTAGCAGGTTTAAAACAAATAAAAGGAAGTACTTCCTCACACAATGCACAGTCAACTTGTGGAACTCTTTGCCAGTAGATGTTGTGAAGTCCAAAACTATAACAGTGTTCAAAAAAGAATTAGATAAGTTCATGGAGGATAGGTCCATCAATGGCTGTTAGCCAAGATGGTCATGGATGTAACCCAATGCTCTGGGTGTTCCTACCCTCTGACTACCAGAAGCTGAAAGTGGACAGCAGGGGATGGATCACTTGATTTCCTCTAAAGCACCTGGCATTGGCTACTGTCGGAAGACAGGATACTAGGATAGATAGACCATTGGTCTGATCAGTATGGCTGCTGTTATGTTGCTTCCCTCCTATTGCAAAACCTGTGTTGTGTACTCTTGCGATATTTGTTTGCTTTCTTAAAGACCCAGCTCCTGGAGTCATGTGAATGGGAATCTTAGCTTTTGCAATTTCATGGCTTTTTTTTTTAACTTGTAAAAACTTCTCCATGGTTGTAGAGAAAAATCTTGAAAAATGACCTGAGTGCCATCCTAAAGGGTTTAAAAAAAAAAAAAGCAAATAAAAAGAAATTTATTTTTATAAA